>OY288248.1:62014906-63356107 GCA_958450325.1 Agrostemma githago
AGATTGGTTTTGAATTGAGTCATTATCCGGTCTAATTAATTACATTATCATATTATTTTAATATTTTCCTAATAAGTTTAGTTTTTTACTATCGGGTTATTATCGGGTCGGATTTGGGTCACTGATTAACGAGTATGGGGTCTCGAGTCACAAGCGCATCGGGTTAGGCTAAAGCTGACAAACTCTGACTCGACCCGTTTAAATCCGAAAAATTAGTCACCCGAAATCGACCCGATCGACCTTATTCGCTTTTAACTCGAGCCCCAATACGTTAATCAGTGACCTGAACTCAACTCGATCCGACCCGACTCGATTTGTGCCCCAACTAAAAAGATTGTGACAAAAAAGCTACTACTACTAATCTTTTAAATTAATCGAAATAAAAACGATTTAGTGTTTAACTTGATATGTTAGATTTAATGGCAAAATAATTAAACAAAATGTAATACATTAAAATTTAAAAAACTAAACTTATTAGGAAAATATTAAAATAATATGATAAAGTAACTAACTAGACCCGATAATGATGACCTAATTATCCAAACCCGATCTGGTCCGTCAAACCAATTGACCAAAAATGACTGGACCCAATAGCGACTCGAGCCAAACTTATCTCGAAAGAGATGTTGACCCGAACTCGATATGAGCCGACCCAACTTGACTCGACCCAAACCCGACAATTTTTGAAGAGTAATTATTTTTTGGGGGTCAATTTGTGGCATGAGATTTTTTTTACCAAAATGGCACTTACCCTACTTTTTTTACCAAATTGTCATGTAAGTCTTTTTTTTACCAATATGTCATCAAGCCTCCATTTTATTTACCAATATGGTCATTTGGCCGATGAATGAAATTTTTTTTTACCAAAATGGCACTTACCCACTACTTTTTTTACCAAATTGTCATGTAAGTCTTTTTTTTACCAATCTGTCATCAAACCTCTATTTTATTTACCAATATGGTCATTTGGCCGAAGATAGGGCATAAGACCACTAGGTGTGTTGACACACCTAACCAAGTGACTACCAAGGTGGATGAGGTGCTGGCAAGAACTGTTACTAAAGGACTAGTGTAGTCCCCGTGCATAAATGCACGATATACATAAACTTTACTTTGTAGCATATTAATTAAAGATTTTAAATTGGAGGTATATTAATGTTTACATTCCTCAATTTCAAGAAAATAATTTCAAATTGATAAGCAATCAAGGTAATGAGTAAAATTAATAAATGTATGTTTAGATCAAAATATTATATCTACAAAGTATATTTTTATTTATGTTATTCCCATATTTCCAAACACTTAATTCCCTCACATATATATATATTACTTTTTTTTTATGAAATAGAAATTGGACTATTTCCACATTTTTATAAAAACTAATGCTTAGAGATTCAACTCGAAAAAAAAACGTTATTTAGAAAAAAGAGCCGAATATATTTTTATAGTGTGAACCTAAGAATGGCTATATTATAAATTTACCATTTTAATGATTTTACCATCATCCATGAAATGTAATGGGTTACCAATTTATTTTAAAGTACTCTTTGTTTAACTTTCATCTTTAGAAATAATGCATTTTGGAGCGAAAATTTTGGAAAGTTGTTATTCTTTTAGTATATAGGGGATTTGTTATCTTTCAGACTCAAAGTAACTACACTCCGTTTAATCTAGATTATTTAAGGGCGACCCCTAGACAAGCTGAGTTTGCTACTTCTAAAATTGATTTTGCACATCGAGTGTACGGAATAGTCCTTGATACACTTCCTAAGGATAAGTTTGTTGATTTTGATATTGGGGGAACACGGCTTTGGTAGTGTTCATGCTGGAAGGGAACCGAGGGAGAGAGATGTGAAGGTGGATGATAATGAAGAAGGAGATTGGCAGATGAGGGATATCCGAAGGAGATTCAATATTGAAGGACCTCACGGTAGATGAGGGTACTAGAAGATAGGAATCATGTTCCACATGGTTTTCAGTTTGAGGATCCATATATAAAATCAATGAATTTCAGGGGCCGAGATTGATGAACATGATCCAAACTGGATTATGAGGGAAGAGCTGAGGAGAAGATTGAAACCTCATGAGATTAAAGGCTTCATGGAGGATGGGGAGGAAGAGTTTGATCATACCTTTGTAGCACCTACTGGGTTTCCTATTATCTTCCATGAACCAGGGTATAATGGGGTCGGGAATGAAGGAGATGGAGGAGGTATGAATAATGAAGAAGGCAATGTAGGAGGTAATGATAATAGTGAAGAGAATAATGGTCAAGATGGAGTAGATGCAGAGCAGGAGGATGAAGAGGAAGAAGGTGTTAAGGAAGGTGATAGATTTTTGTCCAAACTAATCGGTTTGTAAGAGATCTTCTATTTGAAATTAAAACTGTTTCTTTCGAAATTCATAGTAAGAGTTATCGTAAGTCAAAGATATTTTGACCACAATAAGGGGTACAAGTCGGTATAACATAGAATTATAGATCTGGCGAACAGATCGGGTTATGTCATCTTCATGTTGGTGTCATTGGTAAACGGGTCATGAACCCCTCAACCCAAACCCGACCCATTTAAGTTTTGTGTCGTTTTCGTGTTGACTCACTTACATAAATGGGTCATTAAGCCTCAACCCAAATCCATTTATTTCGTGTCGTGTTTTCGTGTCATGTCCATATTTGGAATGTATTAACATATTTATGTTAAAAATGAATAAAAATCCCTCTTCCACTAACCAAATAACTCAACTCATATATTTTCCCGCCTAAAGCTATCCACAACCAAAATAGCCTAAATCGAACCCCTGACCTCATGTGTGTCACCCTTCTCCTCTCCAACTACACTCCAACATCTTACTGATTTAAATATCACTACATCACACATAAAACTATACACATGTAATTAAGGAAATTTGATTGATTACATTGATTACGAAAATCACATGTTTTAAATGGAAGATATCACATACAATATTTAATATGAAATGTATGATCAATTTTTTTTTTAAAAAAGTATAAACATATTTTATTCCGTTTTAACCAAATAGTTGCATTATTTTTGTTAATAGGAGATTGCACTATCTCGTACAATATTTTACATAGAATATAAAATAGTTATGATTATTATTGTATATCTTTCTGATCATATTCTTAACATCGATATAAAATTTAGTAACTATATAAAAATGGAATATATATTTCGATTGCTCTTACAAATCCTGATACATAGTAAAAACTCACCGAAAATTCTCTATATACTTGTGGACATGACATAGGTCCACCCCGACGCGGCCACGCGCGGGTTCGGGTAGGCGAATGAATCTCCATATGAAACGGATCGAATTGAAATTTAGGTCTATGTGGAGTCGCCACCGAATTTTGTGGTTATTCGGAACCATTCGAGCCCACTCTATGTCGTAGTGGTCCGTATACAAAATACGGCCCATTTCCGATGTCAGAGTTTATTGGGCTCGTCCCTTTGCATTTGATACCAATACCGACATTATCGGATATCGTGTATTGAATGACTCTCGTGCGCCAACGGTTTCGGGCATCCGGAAACCGAGGTTCTGAGTAAGGGGGTGAGGGTACGTGTTGGGAAGCCCACAAAGGACACCCAACCCCGCCCGCACATTAGCGGCCTCTACTAAAAATTCGAATGACTTTCCAATACGCGCGTTAATTGAACGGGAAAAAGATATGCAAAGATTATTTTCCCTAAACATGTGAATGGAATTGAAAAGGGTTTCTATGTCGATTTAATGCAATTAATTCTACGTCAAAGTGGAATTTTAGCATGTGGGTTCATTTTAGTAAAATAAAATAAACGACAAAAATCGACAAAAGAAACAATCAAACCGTTAGTAACGATGTAACGAGTAATAAATTGAATAAAGATATAGATGTGATGAATGCATGATTTTGGAAAGAATAGTAGGTCACGTGATGGATTAACACGTGTTGACCGAGGTCAAGGAAAAATATATCGAGATCTAAAAAAAATGTTTTGTCTAAAAAAATGATGTTCGAAGAATAATAATAAAAAAAGAGCGAAATTGTTTTCTTCGGAAAATTGATGATTTTATTAAATCGCGTACAAATATTGCGTAATTTGCACTCGACTTAATATTTTCGATATTCGTCGTATTCAATATTCGATTATGAAATCGATATTAAATACTTGGAATAATTTATACTCGATTTTGCTTTTGATGCTCGTTATATCCCATATCCGATTATGGAATCGATATGGAATACTAGAGTGAAAAAATAAAGAAAATAATGTAAGTCGTTTTAAATTAACTAGCACGATATAAATTTTCTCCGCGTTTATTAATGTCGTAATTAATCCAATTGAATTAGAGGACATCTATGTTAGCATCAACGAAAATCGTGTTAATTAATTTATTTGACTAAATCATTAGATTCGACATCCAATTATGGAATTGGTATCGAATCTAATAGATCGATACTTTAATTAAAAAAACTCGACTTGATTCCCTCCGCATCCCGACATCATAATTAATTCTTGCGAATTGTTTGATGTCGGATCCGCATCAACGGGTTTCGACCCTTATTAAATATAATGCTTGTTTTTGAAAAATAATGTAAATATACGACTAACGATAATGATGCAAACGAAATAAAAAAAATATTGTTTAAGTTAACTTATCTCAATAATCAAATAATCGGGGTATTGGAACAAGCGACCGTCAACGCTGTGTGCAGTACACTTGTATATTTGTGTTTCCTTATTCCGATACCCCTCTTATTCGACACAAATCGATAAGTATTTTAATGTTTTGTATTAGTATTATCGATATTATGATGCAATAAAGGGAAAAAAAAGTAAGAAAAAGCGAAGAAGATGACGAGAGGAAGAGAAGAAGGAGAGAACGGGGTTTTGACACCCTCAACCTACATGTTCTTGTCTCGGATCGAACTCGTAACCGTGGCTTTAACACAAGAGTCTTCGAGGTTTTATGGAGGTTAAGTTATGGTGGCTCGGGATTGATTCCTAAAACTAGGTTTAGGGTTTTTTTGCTAGTCTAGAATTGCTAGGGTTTGATTAGGGTTTGTAATAGATGTTGTATGTGTGTGTAGGGTTGCTCTAGGGTTTTTTTTCAATGTGTGAAAGTGTGTTGCATGGGGGTGTTTATATAGGCATGGTCATGCACTTTGGTGTCTAGGGTTTTGCCTTGACGGACTTGACCTGATGGCCCGTCTGAAGATGGACTGTTGGTTTTGCTTCTTGAGTTGGACTTTTGATGTTGTGAATGGTTGTTTTGTATGTCTCGGAAACGACCTTGACCAGGGTTGACCCAATCGCAAAAAAGTCGGTTTTAATTCCGATGTCGGTTTTGGCCCAAATTAGTCTTGTTTGGCTCGGAACGGTCCGCTGGGCCTGGATTCGAGGTTGATTTTGTGAGATTTGTACTCTGTAAGTGTGTTAGCCAGCGATTAATGGATTTGAGCCTGTATCCGAGCGCATAGAAGCACGTTAGCGTCCGATCATCATCGGGTGTTTTTTGGAAACTGCCATAGACACCTGGCAGTCAAAATGCGGGTGTCTACAGAGCCCCCACTCTGACTGAGGCTTGGACAAGGCGAAAGTCAGAGTAGCCACCAGGCCAATCGAGGATTGAAACCTGGCGGACTTCCGGTCGGGTCGTTTATAGTCCATTAGACTCGCGTGAAGGGCTCGTCAGCCGTAAGCTAGAAGTCATACCTGAGCCGATAACTTCGTGGGGAATTGGACTTGTCGCATAAGTCCTGGGTGTGCCTGTATGTAGGCCCATCCCGTGAAATGTCGCCGTTGGCTTCCGCTGGGGAGATATCGTGGGTTGCACGTCCCTGTTTGAGTCGTACCTGTATAAGTCACATAAAATGCATGCAACACGTAGATAGTAAAATGACTCGCGCTGGGGAAAATGATTTTTTGAAATTTTGAAAATTTTGAAATTTTGAAATTTGAAATCTTGAGATTTTTGAATTTTGGAAACTTTGAGATTTTTGACTCCTAACAAGGATTAGAAAAGTTCGGGATGGAGATTTCCGTGCTAGTATCGAGACTAGGCTTGCGGCTTGATTCCAATTAGGATTAGGAAATTTTCCTAAACAGTTTGCAAGGCTAAAGCTATATATAGTCCTCTCTTGTCCTTGATTTCTCCACAATTCTCATTACAAATCAATCTCTTCTTTAAAGAAAGTCTCTTTATTTCCCTTAAGGCAAAAGAAGATCTCCTTATTTTCTTAAGGAATTAGCCATGGGAATCGATAGATTGACCGTTATGCTGCAGGAGTGGTCCCGTCGCTTTAGGGACACGGATAGGGTGACGCTCAACCAGACGGGTATAACTCAGTTGTATCCCTTCCGTCAGATGGTGGTCGATCGTTATTTCCTGGATGCTTGCTTGGCTTATTGAGATGACATATATCATGTCTTTGCTTTCCCTCGGGGCGAAGTCTGCCCTTTACCTGAGGAGATTGCAGCTATAGGAGGATGGAATCCGATACTCCGTCCCGCCGTCCCGTATTCGATCTATGACCTGAGGAGGAAGTTGAGAGAATTTCTAGGGCTTTCTCACAACGAGGTATCCCGTATGATGGATGGTGATAAAATTTCTCTGATTGACTTGGCTGAGAAATTTATGAATTCATTCGATGTTCGGGTTAGACCGGCTTTCAGCCGCAGGGCCTTCTTTTTTTGCATGCTTCATGTATATGCTTTCGAGGATCATATGGACCTGTTATCTTGCATGGGAAGCACCCATCTTCTGACCGTAGTGGATCTGATGGAGACTGAGCACAGCCCGGCTTGGTTGATCACGGGCGAGATTATCCAAGGATTGGACGATCGCAAAAGGGACCCATCCGTTCGTCTTACCGGGAGCACCCGTTTGTTGCAAGTATGTCACTTGACTTCTTAATTCAATTTCTTTGATTTTTTTTTTTTTTGCGAATTTTTTTTTTTTACTGCAGGGGGTACTCGATCGAGTCACCCAGGCACTCGGTCGAGTACCCTCGATGGAACTCTCCTGATCTGTCTTCGGAGGTGCCACTCGATCGAGTCACCCTGGCACTCGATCGAGTGCCCTCGTAAAGAGTCTCCTGTTTGCGTTCAGGGGTACCACTCGATCGAGTGTCCCAAGCACTCGATCGAGTGGTCTTTAGGCGAACGCCTATTTTGCCCTGGAATCTCATGCTTTTGTTTCTTTTTGCAGATTTGGCTGTATGAGAGACTATCAGTGATAGATCCTCCACTTGATGCGGGCAACTACCGTCATAACCAGGTGATGACGAGGAGGCGGGCCATTGACTTTTCTCGTTAGATTACGCAGAAGTACTGGGACGAGGTTTTGTCTTTTCATGGCGGCCCGTTAATTCGATGGGTAGTTCCATGGTGGCCCATCTACCTTTGGAGTGGCTTGGACCCAAGGGACAGAGCCCGCTATCAGGTGATCCTTTCTTTCAGGCAGACGGTTCATCTCTATCCAGATCGCATACTAAGGCAGTATGGATGGACCCAGCGAATCCCTGAAGTTGAAGCAGTTGTGAGTGACCCTACCCAACTGACTGATGTAATGTGTGATACCTGGATGCAAAGGTGGTACACACGGCATACTTGGCCCGTTGTCAAATCTCGCCATTCAATCTGGGTTTCAGATTCTTATACGAAGTGGACCAAAGCAGGAGATGCTAAAACCCGAGCTGCTTTGAAAGTCGATGAAGCCTTCGATCTGTTGAGAAGAGAGCAAGCCAAAGACAACAGGGGGTTCTTTGATGAAGGAGACACTCCAGCTACCCTGGTTCGTCTAATGTCCGGTCACAAGAAGAAGACTAAGACTCAAGCTGAAGGGCATTGAAGGAGACACTCCAGCTACCCTGGTTCGTCTAATGTCCGGTCACAAGAAGAAGACTAAGACTCAAGCTGAAGGGTCTAGTGCTAAAGGTGCTTGGGGGAAAGTGAGCCCCCAGATGGACTTGGAAAGGAGACTGGGCCCAAGACTACCCGTGCAGGACCGACTTGGCCCACGGGATAGACTGCCTGAGCATGTGCGGGCCCGACTTGGGCCGAAGACCGTGATTGAAGACCCGTCGCCAAAGAAACGGGCCCGGGCTAAAGAGGTTCCACTTGTGATTCGGGAACGCTCGTCACCACCCCGAAGACCTCAGGCTCCACGCGACCCGAAGGACAAGGGGAAGGGGAAGATGCCCGGATACTAGTCTCCTTATTTTATTATTTGAATATTATTATTATTTTTGTGGTGTGATTTTTTGTGTGAATGCCGTTTTGGCATTTTTTTTTTTTTTTGTAATCCCGAGTTTATCGAGATATTAATAAAAGACATATTATTGAACACCGTTCCCGTCTTTCGTTTATTGCAGTGGTTGTACCCTTTTGAAGGGTTGCCTACGTATCCGCAAATGGCGGAATCAAACCTAACGTAGTTCAAAATTTGATTTGATTGATTTTTTTTTGCAATTTTCGAAATACATCAGGATTATTAATTCAAGATGTGCGACAGTAGAATATATTAGTTCTAGCTTATTGACTTGTCTAAAATTTTGAAAATTTATAAAAAGGACAAATTTTTATAAATTTTTGCAAATGACATTGAGATGGGGGTTTATGGGTGGGTAGTAGCGCTTCAGCTGGTCCAAGTTGGTTGGGTTGACGAATTCGTTCCCGTCCAAGTCTGTCAGCATCACCGCTCCTCCTGATAGGACCTTCTTGACTAAGTATGGCCCAGCCCAGTTGGGTTTGAATTTACCCCTTGGGTCAACCGGCAGTAAGGCACGAACCGATTTTAGGACCAGATCCCCTTCCTTGATGTTCCTTGGCCTAACCCGTTTGTTGAAAGCCCGTTGGATCCTTTTTTGATATATTTGAATGTTGTTGAGAGCCCGGGATCGCCGTTCGTCTAAAAGGACTAGCGAATCGTATCGGGCTTGGACCCAATCTGCCTCAGGTACTTGGCTTTCAAGTAGGATCCTAAGGGATGGTACCTCTAGCTCGACTGGTTGGACCGCTTCCATTCCGTATGTCAAGTAATACGGGGTTGCCCCGGTCGCGGTGCGGATTGAGGTTCGATATCCCCATAGGGCAAAAGGTATTTTGTCGGGCCAGTCCCGGTAATTTTCAGCCATCTTTTTAAGTATGGTGACAATTGTTTTATTGGCCGCTTCTACCGCTCCATTTGTTTGAGGTCGGTAAGGCGAAGATGTATGCCTTTGAATTTTGTATTTTGTCAGCAATGCGGCAGTTTCAGCTTGAAAGTAGGTCCCGTGATCGCTGATGAACTCGTGCGGGATCCCATACCGGCATATTATTTTATTTTGGATAAATTTGGCCACGTGCTTGGCGTTCAAGACACGGTATGACTCGGCTTCGACCCATTTGGTGAAGTAGTCGATGGCCACCAAGATGAAGCAATGACCTCCCGTCCCGGAAGGATGCACCTTTCCAATTATGTCAATTCCCCATGTCGAAAATGGCCATGGTGATGTCATGGTATATAATAGGGAAGATGGCATATGCTGTACATTGGCGAAGATCTGACAGTTATGGCAGTGTTTGACATACAACTGACAGTCTGTTTCCATGGTGTTCCAATAGTACCCGAGCCTCATGATTTTTCGGGCTAGCATATGGGCGTTCATATGCGGGCCGTTTTCACCATCATGGACCTCGGCCATGACCTTTTCGGCCTGTATTTTGTCGATGCATAGGAGTAGAGCCCCCTGTGCCGTCTTTTTGTACAATTGCCCGTCATCAGTTCGAACAAATTGGGTTGCTAATCTTCGTAGGGCCTTTTTGGCCCGATTTTCAGCTTCCGGGGGGTACTCTCCCGTTGTCAGGTAGGTTAGGACAGCTTGATACCAAGGCTCCGGGTCAGTTATCTCGATATCCTGAATGGCGTGGATGTAGGCTGGCTCGGACCGTCTTTCGACACAGATTGGCATGCTGGTCAGGTGATCCGGTATGTTCAGTAAAGATGGTAATTTGGAAAGTGCATCTGCGAATTGATTCTCTTCCCGGGGCAGATAAATGTATTCTACCTTTTGAAATTGTTTCTCTAGAACCCTTACCCGTGCTTGGTAAGCCACGAGATTGGCGTTCCGAGTTTTCCATTTTTGGAGTGCTTGATTGATGACTAATGATGAATCACCGTGGACCCGGAGGTTTGTTACCCCTAAATCAGCGGCGGCTTGCAACCCGTGAATGCATGCTTCGTATTCGGCTGCGTTGTTGGTCACGTCGAAGTCCAACTTGATGGACAAGGGAGTGTGTTCCCCTCGGGGTGAAATTAACAGGATTCCGACCCCAAATCCTCGGAAGTTGGATGCCCCATCGAAATATAAATCCCACACTTCCGTATCGGTATGGAATATGTCTTCATCAGGAAAGGCCCATGTATCGGTGTGGCCTTCTTCGGATATTGGGCCGTCAGCGAGGAACTCGGCAACTACCCGGCCTTTGATGGCTTTTAATGGTACAAATTTGAGGTCGAACTCGGATAACATTAAAGTCCATCTTGACATCCTGCCGTTGAGGATGGGCTTCTCAAATAAGTACTTGATAGGATCCATTTTGGATAACACATGTACCTCGTGACTGAGCATGTAATGTCGGAGCTTTTTAGTGGCCCAAACCAATGCTAGGCACGTCTTTTCGAGCATTGTATATTTGCACTCATATTCGAGGAACTTTTTACTGATGTAGTAAATAGCCCGTTCTTCTGAATCGACTGTCTGGGCCAGCATAGCCCCCATGGCCGTCTCCGTCGTCGTTAGGTATAACGACAAAGGCAGACCGTGTTGAGGTGGCATTAGTACCGGCGGAGCAGACAGCATCTCCTTGATTTTATCGAAAGCCGCTTGACATTTGCCGTCCCATAGCACCCGTTCTCCGATTTTTAGCTTTTTGAAGATGGGTTCGCATACCATGGTTAGTTTCGAAATGAACCGGCTGATGTATTGGACTTTTCCGAGAAACCCCCTTATTTCCTTTTCGGTCTTGGGTGGTTGCATCTCGGTGATGGCTTTGATTTTAGCTGGGTCAACCTCGATGCCGCGTTGGCTAACGATATGGCCCAGTAACTTGCCCGACGTTACCCCAAAACTGCATTTTTGTGGGTTCAGTCTCATGTTGTATTTACGTAGCCGGGTGAAGAACTTTCTTAGGGCTGAAATGTGCCCGCTTCGGTCCTTGGATTTGACGATCATGTCGTCCACATAGACCTCCACTTCCTTATGCATCTTGTCGTGGAGCAAGGTAGTGGCGGTCCATTGATAAGTGGCCCCGGCGTTGATAAGCCCAAATGGCATGACGGTGTAACAGTAAGTACCCCAAGGTGTAATGAAGGTGGTCTTACCCATGTCCTCTTCTGCCATTTTAATCTGATTGTACCCGGCATACCCGTCCATGAACGATAGAAGGGCATGATCGGCCGTGTTATCCACCAGTATGTCGATGTGTGGTAACGGAAAATCGTCTTTTGGGCTTGCCTTGTTAAGATCCCGGAAGTCCACGCAAACCCGCACCTTGCCGTCCTTCTTGGGTACCGGCACGATGTTTGCAACCCAGTCTGGATATTCAGACACTTGTATAAAGCCTGCTTTAAATTGTTTATCGACCTCTTCCTTGACTTTAAGAGACCACTCGGGCTTCATTCTTCTGAGTTTTTGCTTTACCGGCTTGTACCCCTCTTTGATGGGTATTCGGTGTTCGGCTATCTCCCGGTCTATACCCGGCATGTCCTTGTAGGACCATGCAAAGACGTCTTTGAATTCCTGGAGGAGGTCTGTGAATTGTTTTCTCTCCTCTGGATCTAAAGATAGGCCCAACTTAAGCATCTGGGGCCCTAAAGTGGTTCCCACATTGATGGACTCGGTTTCTTCGATTACCGGATCTCGGGATTCCCTTTGCTCGAGCTGCTCGACCAGATGTTGAGGTAGGGGTACCTGTTCGTCGGGTTTCTCAATGTCATTGCATATAAAATTTTTGAAATTGAGAAAATTTTGGAAATGAGACAAGTCGTAAGCAGAACGGTGTTCGTTATTATTATTGATGGTAAATCTTGAAAATAGCTCGAATAGAGCTGCCATCTGATCATTGGTCAGTGGCGGTATAGGGAGAGGTCTTGGGACAGGCCCCGAGACCTCAGTGGATAAGGGAAGAGGGGTTACAGACTCGACTTTAGCACCAGACCCTCTAGACTCGGACTCAGACTCCGACTCAGACTCTGACTCAGACTCGGTATCCGGCATGTCTCCCTCGCCGGTGGTCAGCTTGTAGACCCGTCCTTGACCGTCGGTCCATTTTATGGTCTTCCTCCAAGCCCTCGTTTCGGTGTTGGCGCCGACCTCGGTGATTAGCTTGGTTGGGTCGAACCGATCGCTGCGAAGGATCAGGTTGACCAAGTCGTTCTTTGGAGCGGGGACGGCTTTGTCTTCTCCGAATAAGAGCCCCAGCACGGGTTCAGAGTTGCTTTCGCTTTCCTTTGATTCGGCCTGGACGATGGTGAATATATCATCAGGGATGAAATTGCATTCCCGAGCCTTTTTGGTCTCGGGATATGTGACGGTGGGTTGGTAGAGGCCCACTTGGACGGTTCCGAAGACTGGAGTAACGAAGTAATCCGTTAACTTCAGGCTATAAGGGCTTATGTAAGTACCCTTGATAATGTCGACGGCCTTGTGAATACCGGCCCGAACCACGTTTTCCGGGGTTATGGCATACCCCAATCCGAAATGTGACTCGCCATCATTTAGGACCTCGATAATCTTCCCAGCTGGAAGATATAGCCTTGAGGTTATTCCGGGTAGGTAACCCAGATTTTGTAGCATCGTGTCGATGCTAGTTATGAAGTAGGGCCTAAAGAGATATTCTTCTTCGATCATGCCCACGAAATCAAATCCTCGTGGGTCGGCCCGGCCCGTAGCGTTGCAGCTTGCTACGGTGATTGGGGTCGCCTCCAGCGTGATGATACCGTCTTTGAGGGGCATCTTGACTTTTCGGTGGAGGGTCGATGACACGGCCTTGACTGCGTGGATCCAAGGCCTTCCCAGCAAGAGATTGAATGACGAGGTGACGTCTATCACCTGAAATTCCAGTTCCTTTTCGATTGGGCCCGTTATGATCTTCAATTTCACGGCCCCGGCGACAAGTTTTGGGCTTCCGTCGAAAGCCTGGATAGTCTGCGCCGTTGGAAGGTAGTCGGCATCGGTGATGCCGAGTGCTTTTGCGGTCCTTAGAGGAAGGACATTCACGGCTGATCCATCGCCGATAAGGGTCATCGGGAGATATTTACCTTTGCAGATGACCGTGATGTATAGGGCCAGATTGTGATTGGGCCCAAATGGTGGCAGATCGGCTTCAGAGAAGGTTATGAGTGGGCCTTCTTCTTTGGATTTGCCTTTAAGGTAGGGCATGATGGTGGCTACCATTTCAGCAGGGGTAGCCTCTGAGTCAACCTTGATTTCATCGAGAGCCTTAGTCAGTGCTTCCCGATGAGCTTGCGAGCTAACCAATAGTTGCCATATGGTTAGATCGGCTCGGACCCTCTTCATTTGTTGGACCAGAGCCGTGTCTAGGCTTGGTTCTTCGAGGGTGGGCTCCATCCTGGCGGGTTCAGTGACGGATATAGGAATGGAACGCCCAGCTGTGGCGAGATGATTGGTGGCTAAGGCCTTGGACTTAGCCTGTCGGACCTCTTCGAGGGTGATGGGGACAGCTTCCCCTTTGGCTAAGTACACATCATCCTCGTCGTCGAACCATATCCCGTTGACTTGCGGGATGTAGGGAGAGATGAGGTGAGAACAGTCAATTACCTCACCGGTGAAGATAGCATGAGCGCTGAATGGGTTTTCTTTGTTGCTCGGCTTGTCTCCGGGCAACGGGATTTTCCCGCTCTCGATAAGGTCCTGGATCAGATGTTTTAACCTCCAACATTTTTCAGTATCGTGCCCATTACCCCGGTGATACTGACAATAGGCCTGAGCGTTGTAAGTTTTGGGCCTCTTTTCCACTGGAGGTTCTGCAGTTGGGCCTATCGGCTGGATCAGGCCCTTTGAATATAGCCTTTGTAAGGCATAAGTATAGGTAGTCCCTATATCTGTGAATACCCGATTTGGTGTATTCTTCTTAGATGAGGTGTCGAGCAGGTTTACCTCGTCGAAGATGCTGCGAGTTGCAACTGCAGGTGTGGGCTTGATCGTAGATGAACTTGCCCCTTGATAGCCTTTGGTAGAGGCCTTAGTCAGGCTCTCTAGTCTCAAGTCATCCTCGATTCTCGTGCCCATTTCAGTAAGAACAGCGAAGTTTGGGATGATAGCATACCGGAGATGGACCCGGTAGGATGGGAGTAGATTTTTGACGAAGGCTTCCACTAGGGCCTTCTCGCCGGGCTTGTCAACCAGCTTCACACTCTCAGCCCTCCACCTTTGCAGATATTTTGTGAACCCTTCTTTGGGCTCTTGGGCCATTACCTCCAGAGTACGCATTGTAGTCTGGATTTCAGTGTTATCGGCGTAGTTCCGAGCAAATTCGGTCGCCACATCATCCCAAGTCTTGTATTTCTTAGGATCGAGCCTGTAGAACCAGGCCCTGGGGTGCTTCTCCAAAGAGGAAGGGAATAGGTGCTTGAACATGGCGGACTTTACCCCTTTGACTGCCATGAAGTCTTTGAAGGCCCGGATATGATGGACCGGGTCTTCGGTACCCTCAAACATAGGAATTCCCGTCAAGTTGAGGTTAGCCGGTAGCTCGTTACTCAAAGGTGAATAAATTCGAGCATTTTCGGAGTGGATTGAGTTGCTTGTTGATAAGTGAACTTGCTCCTCGAGCCTGCGAACAACACTGACCAATTCGGCTATGGGCCCAGTGGAATCAGCTCCTTCAACCGGGACCGTCTTCTCTACAGTGCTCAGGCGAGTGTCCAAAGTTTCTTGGTTAGCGAGGATGGAGATCAGTTGAGTCTCGATTTTGGCTAGGGCATTTTTCAATTCTTCCATCTTGCGTTGATGTCGGGTTGCGGCTGGCCTGTCTATAAGAACATCGCGTAATCAGAAACTAGCCCAGAAATCCCGGAATAGAAAGTACATCCCGAACGAGACTAAACGGGAAATGACTCGAGGAAGACACCTAGACGGGTGACTTGTGAAGTGCGGGCCTTCCTTAGGATTCGGCAAGTGGGCCTAGTCCTGTTCGAAGGAAGGTTCACGCGGGACATCCCCAGACTTTTGACTCGATTGTGTTGACGGGCCCTCCTTCGTAAGAGTATGTCCTACTTAGGTGGGCCTTGCCTTAGTCTAATAAGGCGGACTGGGATAGGGAAGAAGCTCGTGATGTAAGATCGACAGAGCTTCGACTCTAGAGAAACTTGACAACTTAAGACATGACCCGACACTGCTAAATATGGGAAGTCCTAAGAGGAGGGAAGTTTTTGAAAATTGATTGATTTTTGAAGAAGGACCGAGTGGACTCGGTGAATGGCCCAAATTTCCGAAAAAGAGGACGAAAAGTCATTGGGCCACGAGTTTTGAAAGTTCGAGTTTTGATTTGGGCAGCATACCGGCTAGAAAATAGGCTATTTTGAGTAAAATCATAAGTCCTAAATTCGGTATGTCTCGGGTTTTGAAAATTGAATATCTTGAAAAAGGTGGATGTAATTTTTGAAAAGTTGATATTTTTGAAAATGACTCGGAAACCAAGTAGCACGTAGTCACACAAACATTATAACGACGCCATGTATGCTCTACACTAAGTCTCGGTCGGTCTGAAAGGGTCTATACCAGTGTACATAGTCTAGACGTTGATCGGGACGGACTCTCTAAGTCGAATTGAGCTTAGAACATGCCGCGAAACCCACTCGAATCGACTATGGACACCTTTTGACATATCCATGTTGGAGTACATCAATGGTATAGTGGGACGTCGGTCACCAGTACCGGCCCGGGAAAATATGGGTTATGCATGAACCGTAGAACTAACACGCGTATAGTATTTGTCAAACGATTTCTATTCGAGTCTCACCCTGAGGATGCCGATGGTAAGTCACGCATCAGTTAATCCCCAGCGGAGTCGCCAAATTGTGGACATGACATAGGTCCACCCCGACGCGGCCACGGGCGGGTTCGGGTAGGCGAATGAATCTCCATATGAAACGGATCGAATTGAAATTTAGGTCTATGTGGAGTCGCCACCGAATTTTGTGGTTATTCGGAACCATTCGAGCCCACTCTATGTCATAGTGGTCCGTATACAAAATACGGCCCATTTCCGATGTCAGAGTTTATTGGGCTCGTCCCTTTGCATTTGATACCAATACCGACATTATCGGATATTGTGTATTGAATGACTCTCGTGCGCCAACGGTTTCGGGCATCCGGAAACCGAGGTTCTGAGTAAGGGGTGAGGGTACGTGTTGGGAAGCCCACAAAGGACACCCAACCCCGCCCGCACATTAGCGGCCTTTACTAAAAATTCGAATGACTTTCCAATACGCGCGTTAATTGAACGGGAAAAAGATATGCAAAGATTATTTTCCCTAAACATGTGAATGAAATTGAAAAGGGTTTCTATGTCGATTTAATGCAATTAATTCTACGTCAAAGTGGAATTTTAGCATGTGGGTTCATTTTAGTAAAATAAAATAAACGACAAAAATCGACAAAAGAAACAATCAAACCGTTAGTAACGATGTAACGAGTAATAAATTGAATAAAGATATAGATGTGATGAATGCATGATTTTGGAAAGAATAGTAGGTCACGTGATGGATTAACACGTGTTGACCGAGGTCAAGGAAAAATATATCGAGATCTAAAAAAAATGTTTTGTCTAAAAAAATGATGTTCGAAGAATAATAATAAAAAAAGAGCGAAATTGTTTTCTTCGGAAAATTGATGATTTTATTAAATCGCGTACAAATATTGCGTAATTTGCACTCGACTTAATATTTTCGATATTCGTCGTATTCAATATTCGATTATGAAATCGATATTAAATACTTGGAATAATTTATACTCGATTTTGATTTTGATGCTCGTTATATCCCATATTCGATTATGGAATCGATATGGAATACTAGAGTGAAAAAATAAAGAAAATAATGTAAGTCGTTTTAAATTAACTAGCACGATATAAATTTTCTCCGCGTTTATTAATGTCGTAATTAATCCAATTGAATTAGAGGACATCTATGTTAGCATCAACGAAAATCATGTTAATTAATTTATTTGACTAAATCATTAGATTCGACATCCAATTATGGAATTGGTATCGAATCTAATAGATCGATACTTTAATTAAAAAAACTCGACTTGATTCCCTCCGCATCCCGACATCATAATTAATTCTTGCGAATTGTTTGATGTCGGATCCGCATCAACGGGTTTCGACCCTTATTAAATATAATGCTTGTTTTTGAAAAATAATGTAAATATACGACTAACGATAATGATGCAAACGAAATAAAAAAAATATTGTTTAAGTTAACTTATCTCAATAATCAAATAATCGGGGTATTGGAACAAGCGACCGTCAACGCTGTGTGCAGTACACTTGTATATTCGTGTTTCTTTATTCCGATACCCCTCTTATTCGACACAAATCGATAAGTATTTTAATGTTTTGTATTAGTATTATCGATATGATGATGCAATAAAGGGAAAAAAAAAAGTAAGAAAAAGCGAAGAAGATGACGAGAGGAAGAGAAGAAGGAGAGAACGGGGTTTTGACACCCTCAACCTACATGTTCTTGTCTCGGATCGAACTCGTAACCGTGGCTTTAACACAAGAGTCTTCGAGGTCTTATGGAGGTTAAGTTATGGTGGCTCGGGATTGATTCCTAAAACTAGGTTTAGGGTTTTTTTGCTAGTCTAGAATTGCTAGGGTTTGATTAGGGTTTGTAATAGATGTTGTATGTGTGTGTAGGGTTGCTCTAGGGTTTTTTTTTCAATGTGTGAAAGTGTGTTGCATGGGGGTGTTTATATAGGCATGGTCATGCACTTTGGTGTCTAGGGTTTTGCCTTGACGGACTTGACCTGATGGCCCGTCTGAAGATGGACTGTTGGTTTTGCTTCTTGAGTTGGACTTTTGATGTTGTGAATGGTTGTTTTGTATGTCTCGGAAACGACCTTGACCAGGGTTGACCCAATCGCAAAAAAGTCGGTTTTAATTCCGGTGTCGGTTTTGGCCCAAATTAGTCTTGTTTGGCTCGGAACGGTCCGCTGGGCCTGGATTCGAGGTTGATTTTGTGAGATTTGTACTCTGTAAGTGTGTTAGCCAGCGATTAATGGATTTGAGCCCGTATCCGAGCGCATAGAAGCACGTTAGCGTCCGATCATCATCGGGTGTTTTTTGGAAACTGCCATAGACACCTGGCAGTCAAAATGCGGGTGTCTACAATACTACTCTCAGTTACTAACATTTTCATCAAAAATACACTAATTTAAATTGAGAAGTAAAAGAACATTTCACTAATAAATTCGCAAACTATTCATTTTCATTAATGTTAAAGAAATTGATAAAAAAAACTTATTTTATGAAAATAATTAGATAAATTTTAAGATATGATGTCATTAACCTTGAGAAAAAAATCAGTTATCTAAAAAATTTATTTTTGAAATGAGCTATTTACTTTAAGTTTTACAAATATATACTCTTCCCGTCCCAATCAATTCTTTGTCTATTCCATATTGGGCGTCTCAATGAATTTTTTCCCTTTCTATTTTAGGAATGCTTTATATATATATATATATATATATGTAATTTGACCTCCTCATGAATTTGGCTTCACATGTCACTTTATCATTGGACCTTTTCCCCTTTGTGCCAAAAGCAAAGGCAAACAATTCATCGGGATGGAAGGAGTATATACTCACTCGATACCACTTAGATTTTCTCATTTATTCAAATGTGAGGATTATAATTATCATATAGAATGATTATTTTGGTAGGGGAGACTACAAAATACGGAATATACTATTAAAATCCATATAAAAAAAGTTTCACAAATTACATAATATAAGTCTTACACCTGAGACAGTTCATTTTTAATTTTCTAATGAAAAACTGAATAACTTTTTTACACAAAGAGAACGTATCACGACGTACTAACCATTAAAAAAAGTACATTATTATTTTATGGTATGTTAAAGAGAGAAGTGGGTATCTCGAGATGTGAGATGATATAAACCGAGTATATAAAAAATACTATAAACAATATTTTCATTAATTACACGTTATTTAATACTCCGTACATTTCAAGACATTACTCAAATATTTTGATTAATTTTGCGATTTAAAAAATATTTTCTTATTTCTAAATTATACAGTCGATAAATAGTAAAAATAAAAAATAAATTTTTTATTTTAAATCTTAAATGAAATATTCTATAAGATAAATATATTATAAATACCGTGCATTGCACGGGGTCTATACTAGTATTTAGATTAATTTAATATACAAGTTATTCGTGTCAGGTTCGTGTTTTGGAACCTCAACCCAAAACCGACCGAATTAAATCTCATGTCATGTTAATGTCGACCCACTTACATAAATGGGCCATCAACCCTCAACCCAAACCCGTTTATTTCGTGTCGGGTCAGGCCCGTCCAATGATATTTGGAGGCCCTGTTCCATATATTATATGAAGGCCCTATATTAAGGATTGACTCGTATATTTTTAGGTCATTTTAATATCCGCCGTCTCATTCATTTATTGTCTTTTTATATCATTTGTGAAGAGTGTTTTAATCAAAGGACAACAAATGGCCGAGACAGAAAAGTATTACACTAGTAAATAGATTCAATTTTAAAGTGTTTTTTAAAAATTTAAATATTATACATGTCATGAGTCATGACTAGGGATGGCAACGGGTCCAGGACCCGGTCCAGACCCGGCGGGTCGGACCCATATGGGTCGGGTCTGGGTCTCATTTTTTCAGACCCGGCGGATCCGGGTCGGGTCTGGATCTTATTTTTGAAAACCGGGTCCGGGTCCGGGTCTGAAATACTGGACCCGGACCCGACCCGTGGACCCGGCACTTTAATTAAAAAAAAAACAAACACAAATCTACATACATACGCAAAACTGCTAACAAACAACTAAATTACTAAAATAACTCACTGTCTCACTTCTTTCCTCACCATTTCAATGTTCATTCAAGGTTTCCAAAGACCGTTATGAATGAGTTTGTAAGAGTGTTTAATTTCTTAGTGCAATATATGTCGTAGATAATTTTGTACGTGATAAAAACTACCGGCAAAATTTGAAATTTGGAAGAAATGAGGAATGTAGGACAAAATAAAATAAAATAGTGAGACCCGCGGGTAGACCCGGACCCGAACCGGACCCGGCGGGTCTGGATCCGGGTCTTAAAATTTTGGACCCGGCCGGGTCCGGGTCGGGTCCGGGTCTAGGGTAATTTTGACGGGTCCGGGTCCGGATCCCAGTGGACCCGGTCCAGATCCGGTCCATTGCCATCTCTAGTCATGACCCATATCATGAATATTATTCATAATATTATCTGCTATATTAGTTAGGCAACTATTTAGATACTTGAAATTTACGACACGTAGATACTTCATTATTACCTATGAAGTATTAAGTAAATTTTTTGATAAAAAAAGTGTCTCGTAAAGATAGACTTATAATATAAATAAGATTACTTGTATATCAGGGACGAAGCCAGGATTATATTCCACCCAGGGCCGATTTTATAGTTTGCAATATATATCCGTATTTTTTTTTGCTCGAAGAACTCAAATTATTATTTAACCGTCATTGATATTCTTTAAAGTATATATTTTGTCATATTTAGACACGTACGTAAACCTTACACAAATTCAGTTTTATTATCTTTAATTATTTCATCATGATTTAAGTTGGAAAGAAAAGAAAATTCATAAAAAAAATATTTTAAGTGAATATAAAATTAACAACATTAGAGTTATAACAACATTAGAGTTATCTCGTAAAATAAAGCTATATATAGAACTGTTCATCATATAATTGCTCCCACTAGAATGAACTCTATATGATAAAAATGGTTTATTAGACAAAAAATTGACAACTACTCCGTATTTCTTAGAATAACTTAACTAAATCGTTGTATATGGGATATTTGTCATTATAAATGTTTAAAAAAAAAAAAAGTAACTCCATACTTAAAATATATCATAAATCAATACTTATGTGTAAACTTCCTATAATATTTTCATAAATAAAAATGGGAGTCATCCGAATAACATCAATTACGGAGTATTGGACTAGCAATAATGGAGAAAGGAAAAAAAAAAACAAAAAAACTGCGGCTCACACAAATTGAACCCACGACCTCACCACACTATTGATATGTTAGGGAAACCAAACAGACCAAAAAGCCAAGACCAACTCAATGTCTTACTCCATTAGCCATTGCTATATAACTGTTCCCCAGAACTCAGCCCAGGCCATGGCCCACCCTGGCCTACCATAGCTACGTCTCTGTTGTATACTTGTATATTAAGTACTCCGTATGGTATTTATAATTAAAACGACCATCATAAATTAATAAAGATATCTATGTGAAAGTTCATATAAATATTTTTATTCAAGGAGTAAAATAAACACATTAAAAAATAATGAATGTACTGCACTTAGGTTGAAGAAATTAATACCCACATTTTAGAAAAAAAACAAAGGAAATTAAAAAAGAGAAAAAACGACACAACTCAAGGGTCGAACCCCTGACCTCACAGGCAACACAATCAAATTTCCATAACCAGTTCCAACCACTGCTCCAACAACATAATAACTAACATTTATGTGGACAAAACATATCTATTTCTAGTGTTTCTGTTGAGAGGCCCTTTCATGGGTTGGGCGCCTGTGCCTAGAACAGTCTCAACAGGCTAAAAGACGGACCTGTGTCGGGTTCATGTCGTGTCATTTTTTGCCGGCTCTTTAGAATATGAAAAAGGAGCATGTGAATAGTGAATACGTACGTCTTTGTTTATTTTTAGCATTATTTTCAAAAAAAAGGGATAATAGGGAGTGTGAATGTATGATGATTAGGACGATCTTCCCGTGTCTTCCCTCCGTCCCTTAACACCCAAGTAATACGGCATTCCCCCATTCACATACGGACGGATACGGAGTAGGAGTATTAAATTCCACACTCGATTCAATTTATTTTGTGATTCTCTGTTCATCTTTCGGATTTTACTGAACACGACAACTTTGCTGGTAATTCTCTCTATTAATTGATTATGAATTGGATGTCTTTGCTTTTTATGTATCATCAATTTCGTTTTTCTGATCTTAATCTGATTACAGTGTAATCTTGGTTCATCATGTCCATGCTTGATTCTTTCCTTAACAAAGGATTTAAGGGCGCTAAATGGTAATTTCCTATGCCTAATTTTTTGTATTGTTCCTGCTTAGGTTTGAAGTTCATGAAAATTTTGTCCAAATTATGGATTCAATTGTAATTAGAGCATATCTTAGGATTGAGTTGATGAGTAAAGAAATGGGGTTGTGAAATTGTAAGTTGGAGAAGCTGAATTTCCGACTTTCTTCATCTTCACAAAAGCATTCTTGTATGTCTGAAATGTAAGTTGGAGGGATCGGGATACGATTTCTTGAGGAAAGCAATCTTGTATGTTAAGGGGGTTAAAATAAGATGATTGATATTAGCGTCTTTAGTAGGAGTTTGATGTAACTTGCTTCTGAAATAGGTGTGTTTAATTCTCTTGGTTGGGTCTGGTTTTTGGCAGCAAAACATTATTGAAGCTTACGATTCCAAGAATAAAGCTGTTGAGGAACCGGAGAGAGCTTCACCTTAAGCAAATGCGTAGGGATATTGCTAAGCTTCTTGAGGCTGGTCAAGAAGCCACTGCTCGTATTCGGGTCAGACTCATTAAACAGTTTTTGCCCCCTTCTTGATATAGGGTAGCCGTGTTATACTTGACCTTGATTTTGCGTCTTTGTTGTTTACTGTGTAATTCAGGTTGAGCATATAATTAGAGAGGAGAATATGATGGCGGCACAAGAGATCATTGAACTGTTCTGCGAGCTTATATCTGTTCGTCTTCCCATTATCGAATCCCAGAGGTTTGCTTTTGTTCTATACGATGACTTGGCAATACTGCCTTCGGATGACAAAGGAGAGTGGAGGGAAATGGAGAGAAGAGGGATTTGAAGGGATCCATTTACCCTCCAAGGCAAATCAAAATCCTTCCTCCGTAGGAAAGATTTGGAGGGAAACGGCGTCCAAATAACCTCTCTCCATTCCCTCTCCCCTCCCCTTTTCTCATTCCCCCTCCCCCTCCTTTGCCTCCTATTTTGATATTCAAACAAGCCCTAAGGATAACCCTGGGTTAATCATACTGTGTTATATATATATATATAGAGAGAGAGAGAGAGGTAGGTTCAAATAAGGTCAACAACTTTTTTAAGTTCCTAAGTTCCAGTGTTAAAGTTACACAAAAAGTACTTAAAGTTACACGAGATGAGTGATAAAGTTGCACTTTATCACTTGAAGTGATAAAAGTGCTGAATGTTATAGTTACATATCAATTTTGAACAAATGCAACTTTAACGTATGTCATCTGTAACTTTAATATAGACTTAAAAAAATTGTTGACCTTATTTGAACCTACCTCTATATATATATATATATATATATATATATATATATATATATATATCAGTCTCTTTACAAGAGATGACGTTCTCTTTTACATGCTCTTTATAGTTTCTCGGTCGGGAATATTATTCTCAGGCGTGTCGCGAACTTATAGGTCTCCACCAATTAAATCTGTAACTATAGGAGATTGGCAGTGTTTGACATGAGTCAAATATTCGAATGAAAACCTTTACACTATAAAAGTCCTTGTTATTTCTGTGCTTAGCTCTTACTCCTGTGTCCCGGTGAAAATCTATTTGCGTTTTGGGGTGTATTATTCAATAGTTAGGTATTTTTTTGATACGTTTTTGTGGGTCATCTTCATGTGCATGTGGAGTTGCTATGATTTGTATGGTACAAAATCATTCATTTTTCTTTCCTTGGGTTTTGTGCCAAAATCAGTAGATAAGTATTTGCCAGGACGGACTACGGAGTGAGTATTTTCTAGGGCAAGGCATCAAAAACACCAATTATGCTTATTTTTAGTGAGTAGCACATATGAGCTCTTCCCTTAACTTTAAACGTGTAGGTACCAAACGTCTACCAAATGTGCTTATTTTGAATGAGTAGCACATATGAGCTCTTCGTCCTTCACTTTAAACGTGTAGGCACCAAATTTTTTGACGTACACCATAGTAAGATTATGAAACGCTATAATATCAGTTTGGAATTGTGAAGTGTTCTGCGTTTTCTTCTTTTGGCTTGAATGGGTTGTTGGTTACAAATGCATCAGTTATGTTAGGCAATTGAGGGAGGAGTTGTACAATCCGTCAAACGCATGCCATTATTATGGAATGAGCCGTATCTAGGTTTATGAGCTTTAGTTCTAGCTCGAGAATAGTTTATTGTGGTTATAATATACAAATATATTGCTTGTTTAAGTCCTTTCATTTGAAATTTGTATTGTGTGCTTCATTCAAAATGTAGAATATTACGAATTTGTTTGTAGCTATTCATTACTAGAATATGAAGGTTTGCACATGTGATATTTTTTCTTGGAAGTAATAGTCAATGTCAATTAAAGGACACTGTTAAAGGAAGTTGGAGATGGTGGGAGGGAGATCTAATTCCTGCTGTATTTAACTTTATAACTTGGATGCAATGCGGTCATGCACTCATGCTGTCCAAATTCAATACCATGGTATCACCTTTAATTTTACCAAGCAGTCAAGCACCATCAACCAAGAACCCACAAATTCCAATTTTTTCGTTCTAATTTTTGTTAATCCATAGAGGATGCAACAGTACCAGCTGTTTAGTTGGCTGTGATTGATCATATGGCTGTGATTGATCATATTTACACTCGTTGTCGCAACAAAGCTTGTGAATTTCTCTAATGAACTTCCCCCTGAGGTATGTCAAATCTCCATCATCCTTGAAAAGAGTCCGGGTTACCAACAGAAACATTGAACTTTCTAAGTTCCCCTAATATACTACGGAAGTACAGAGTATATGAAAATCTGATAAATACAAATTGCCACCTAATACAAGCTAATTTTGTTTTTAATTACTACCAACTATGAATTTATTGTTTGACATAGTTACCTAAAATGAACTCTGGTTAGCTTGTTAAGATTTTTTTTTGGCATGTTTTGAACATCAAATTCGTTCGCCTATCAAAATTAGACATTAAAAAGGCACACCATATGACAAATAAAAATTAAACCAACTAAAACTTGCAATTTTTACTTAAAAAAGCTGATTTGTGTTCGTTTAGGTACCAATTTCTAACTAAAAGTGTCATTATTGTTATTAATTTTTAAAGAACTACTCGTATATGAAGTAGTTATAGGTAAAGAAGTGTATATATGAGGTAATAAGAACTATTTCTTCTATACCATATCATTTCTTGAACGTAAGTTGATATCAAGCCATGCTATTCAATGGTCTACTTACATCATGGAAATTCAATCACCGTTATACTCCGTATTAGATAACATCCCATAGAAGAACCCAGATATTTTGGCTTCATTGTATGTTACTTGTATTTCCACATCTTGATGGATGCTAAGTGCTACTCCTATATGTTAAGAAAATTTATAGGGCACGTAAACAATGGTGTGTGTATTTATGGAAAATAGGAAATCAACTCATATTTTGTGTTTCAAAAAGGAAAGATGGGCATCTGCCATCCGGTAGATGCTCTTAAATTCGTGGCCGCATCGGCTGCTGTCCACTACATTACATCCATGAGATCCCAAAAATTTGCGCCGTTACCTCATCCGTGTCACACTCTTTGTTTTAAAGAATCTGTTACTGGGCGTGGAGTAACTTTTTAGCTCAAATGTCAGGTGGGCTAGGTTGGTTTTGTACCTTAGTCAGCTTAACACTAGGCCTGAGTAGACTTGTTTCTGTGCTTTGATTGCACTATTAGTTGACTTAATGACTAATTTTCTAAGTGTTTTGGTGGCACAGAGTAGGCTATGACAGAGACTCTTTTTTTCTCACCCCCCAAAAATAGATATAGAAGAGGTTGAAATTGATTCACTAAAAACACAAGTTTAATGAACACAAGCTTACAGACTAGTATGTTTGCTTGTACTTAGTCTTAACCTCTTGTTTGCCGTATTTCAATCATTTACAACAATCTTGGGACCCTTGAAATTCTTTTACTTGTGCTCCCCTAACATATCTTATTCTCTTCCAAATTATGGGATTCAATGATCTGATTTTTTTCCGCGGCTCTTTTTACTCATTTTAGCAGTTATCATCAGTTTAATCAGAAAGGTTCACGTGGTGCTGCATCTCTTTTTGTGCGTTAATTATTAACCCTCAGATGTGCTCTTTGTTGGCTTTGGGCCCGCGAGTCACTACTTGTTTGTGTCTATCGCTGAAAGCTTGTTTGTAGAAGCAAATTGGGGGAGGAGAGAACATCTTTTTTTGGTTTGTGCAAAAAGAGGGAAAGGACGGAGAAAGAGAATTTTTTTGGATGAAGGTGGGATATGGAACTGAGAGTTATAGGAATGACGGGGAGGAGAAGCAATAGAGGAGATTCCTCCCGAATCTTCTTATTGGGGAATTGACTTGTGCAAGGAGGAAAAGTTGGTCGCCTCTCATTTATCCCTCCTATGGTCATTGCTAACTCATTCTATATAAGGATTATTCATTACTCTTTAAGCTCCGCTCCAAATGTCACCGTACAAAACTACTGGCTGTTGAAATGTTTGAATAGATCTTTCTGGCTTTTGGATGGGTTAGTTTTCTCACTAAATCCCGGTAAAGGTTTGATTAGAGATTGCCTGAATAAGACTGAACACTTTTGTGCATTATGATATTACCAATCATTCCTGATGTACTGGTTATTCCGTCTTGTGTGATCTTTGTTAATTTTCATTGTTAGAAAAGCATTGTTGTGCTCATCAATTCATCAAAGAAATCAATTAGTCCATCGGTTGCGTCTAAAAAGCTAGTTCATGACTTCATTCATTTGAAGTTGAAGTTGATGACACAATTTTTTTTTTGTTAAGCCACAGGTTTTTCTGTCATGATAGGCCTCTTTGTTAAAAATCTATAGGTTGGTTTTCTTCGTTTGCAAAATATGATTGTGTGTAGAGCCAAAGACAGACTTTTCTTAAACTTATATAAACTCCTGTATTTGTGGAACTTTCTCGAAATACGTTTTTCTTTTCAGTTGCAGAACTTTATGAAAGTAATACAAAGATGCATACAGAACAGTAACAAAAGACGCATAGTGTTTGTCTTTGAATGGCTGCTGAGGACCTGATGCTTTTGTTATTTAGTGTCATTGGATAATAACTGTACCAGACTCGCCAGTAACAATATCTGACGATCCGTTTATGCTAGAATACAGTGTTGCATATGGAGTATTGTGTGGATATGTATCTTGTCGATCCCTAACAGTCCAAGAACCCATGTTAGTCGTACTCGTAATAATGTTTGCCTTGATAATTGTTAATTCTTGCTAATTTTCCATGAGTGGATAAATTGCAAATTACAGAAAGTAATTTCTGTCGGGTGGTTTTTACAACCATAATTTGCAGATGTTTATTGTATTTTGTAAGACCTCTTTCTGTGGGAGTTGACCCCTTTGTGTGAATTAAATGGTTTCCTTTTGTACTGAATTTTTTATTTGATGTTAAAATTGGTCAGGGAATGTCCACTGGACTTGAAAGAAGCAATATCTAGCATCTGTTTTGCAGCACCAAGATGTGCAGACCTGCCAGAGTTACTTCAAGTACAGTTGGCCTTTGTTTCCAAATATGGGAAAGAATTTGTAGCCGCTGCATCCGAGCTTATGCCAGATTGTGGTGTAAATCGGCAGGTATGCTTATCGTATCTGTTAAATTTCATCACTTGTGGTTATTTAATTGATGTATATATAATTTGTTCATTGTGCAGCTGATAGAGTTGCTATCCGTCCGTGCCCCTTCTCCTGAAAAAAAATTGAAGTTGCTAAAAGATATAGCGGAGGAGCATGAAATAGATTGGGATCCGGCTCCTTCTGAAACTGAACTTTTCAAGTCCCATGAGGATTTGCTGGTGGGTATTAACTTCTTCTCTGTTTAAAAATAAATAAATTCGTTCGTCTATTGAGGTTTGACCGTTTTAGGCAATTCCCCCCTTTTTTTCTCTCTCGTTTGGTGGCGATTCCACATTGGTGCTGCAAGTTTCACATGATGATTTGTGGGACATGAAGTTTAAATATACTAAATTTCACTCAAATACATAATAAATTATAAATGAGCGCTTTGCAAAAGTAAGGTTTGTTCACCTTCATATATACTTACATGTTGATTTTCACGCTTCTGTACCGTACACCTTATCTCACCAACTTGAGGATGTGAGATATTGTTCAAATGTATGGCCATCAAAGAGAGAGTGTGTTCAACTTTCTTGTTATCAAAATGTGATATTGCTCAACTCTTCAGTCATCATCGCAAGAAATTATTCTAATTTTAGGTTACTTAGGTAGCATGAACATCAGGAAACCTAATTGGAAATGTTCCTTTGAATTGTGTTCTCTTTGGGTGTTTTTTCCCTAATACATGTATACTTGCATTTGCTTCCAAGAATGGGCCAACACAATTTGTCAGTGGATCTAAGGTCCCTCTTCCCAAGGAGAATGAAGACATTTTGCACTCTTCGTCAGCTCATGGTGCTTATGAGCATACGGAATCTGAAGAAGACTTTGATGAATTAGAATTTCCCGAGGTTCCAAAAGTTCCCTTAAGGCCGGGTACGGGTCCAGAAGTGTCCTCAAATCATCAGCCATCAGCTCCGCACCCAGAACCATATCTTACACCATCTTCTGTTGATCCTGATAACACATTGGAAGCTGCCGAGGATGAATCGCCCAAGTCATCAGCCGGTCCTGAGATGAGTAAACAATTTGTGCCATTTATTGTCCCGGGCTTATCTCAGTCCACCCCACCTGCTGAGCCCCCCTCACTGCCATCGGCGGCATTATTTGAGTCAACCAAGCCTTCAGCCTATCCCGAGGCAAGTAAACAGTTTGTGCCGTTCATTGTCCCGGCCAAGGCAGCCATAGCTCAGCCCAGCCCGCCCTCTGACCTCCCCTCAATGTCACCGGAAGCATGTCCGATCAAGGAAAGGAGTACCTTTTCCAATCGTCGGAGGACGAAATCTGATACAAATGTAGACCTAAATGATGTCCTGGCAGCGGCCAAGGCAGCCGCTGAGTCTGCTGAGCGTGCAGCAACTGCAGCTCGTGCTGCTGCTAGTCTTGCTGAGCTTAGAATTTTTGAGCTCAGCAACAGCAAGAGCGACTCTGACCACGACTCAGAAAATGAAGGATCTGGTTTTCGGGTTGAGTCAGGCTGGGACATGTCTACTGATGAACCATTTCACACTAGCAAGTCCAATATCTCAACAGAAATGGGAAAGGTACAATTGGATGATAATCCATTTAGTGATGACGGTAACTCTTTGAAACAAGAGTTTCCAACCCGGCAGCCCGAGAGGATTCCATCAATGGATGATGAATCAGTGTTTACTTATCCGAACCTGTTTGGATCACATGGGTCTGACATGAAGTAGAATGTATAGCTTGGTGCTGCGCTTCAGTTGTACCAAGTTTGCTTACTTTGCTGTGCATGTTTTTCTTATTCCAGACCTGTCCAGTCAATTTATCTTGCTGTAAATTTGTATTGGTCTTTGTAACTTCTGCTATAAGCTTTAGTGGGGAGTCTTTATACTGTTGAGGGAAATACCTGCAGAAATTACATGATGTAAAGAAGGATGTTTTTTGTTATGTTGCCTGTTAAGATTTTTGATACACTAGCAAGCTATAGAGGTCACTTACTAGTATTGGCAAACCGTGTCGTGCCATGCCTAAGCAGCTCACCTATTTGGAACGACTGGGAAGTGATGCAATTTTTTTGTTCTTAATGAGTCTCAAAGAGTTTTCCCTGAAGATAAATGAGTCACGGAGAACTGTGGCAGACTACTCATTTAGAGCATGTGCGGTAGTGACTCGTAATAATATACTCCCTCCGGTTTTTAATTTTTGCCCCGTATTCCTTATTTGGCAAGTTTTTATTTTTTGCCCCATTTCTTAACTTTCCTTTTTTGTCCTATGTATATTACCATATTGTCCTTATGCTTTTTTTTATTTACACAATTTGCCATTGTATTTACACACTTACACCTTTATGTTTAATGAGTCATTGCGCCTAATCACCAAAATTCATCATCAATTCTTTTTTTATTCATACTTTATCAATTTTCTTAGTTTCTATGCAAAAGGGAATGGGGCAAAAATTAAAAATCGGAGGGAGTAGTTTCATTGGATTACTTATTTATCGGCATTAGCTGGGTTTTAACATTTTATTTGGCAACAACTTTTCTAAATCATATACATTTCGAGGTAGATAATGGTGAGTTGGTGACGAGTAGGAGACAAGATATGTGAATTATTATCGTAACCAGACCTAAAAGGCCAACGTGTAAAACTTGACTTGGAAGTTGTAGAGTTGTTTTGTTGTTGGCGGAATTACTTCATATCGTATCGTCGGTGTGTTTTATGTGCTTTGTCGATCCTTAATATTCTTCCTTTTACAAAAAAAATCATACTCCTTGGGTGACAACTAATGACTAACAAGAATCATCTTTATCTCATTTAGGATGAACCGGGTTGAGTGACATGTATAAATTGAAATGAGGGTTGAAAAGAAGAGGTTCCATGTTTATCTCATTCATTCATGTTGATGTTGATGTTGATGTTGATGTTGTTGTCCACAACTATCCTGAAGCTCCGTCCCAACAGTCTGTAGGTGTAGACCAATGCATGATGCATGATGCCTCCCTCTCATCTCATCTCATCTCATCTGATCTGAGTTGAAAAAGCTTCAACTATATCCATTCTATTAGAGTATTATTATTATATTCCCCTAACTCTATCTCATCTTCTTCAACACTTGCAAGTATGCAAATGCAGTGGTTATCATCCTCTTCCTCTTGGTTTCCCCACAAAACCCACCTCTCCTATTCATGGATACCCAACTCCCCTTCCACTGTATGCTGTTCGGTGGCACGCCACAGCACCAGAGACTCCGACTCCGACCCCAGAAAGTCGGGAACCAGCGCCAGAGGGAGGCGCCTCGCTAAATTGCGGGAGGAAAAGCACCGCCGCCAACACGACCGCCTTCACAATTACCCCTCCTGGGCCAAGTATACTCCTACTCCTCCCCCCTTTTTTTCTTTCAGGAAATTACTCCTACCAATGTTACTTACAGTGTGTGTGTATGTGTATGTGTTTGTTTGTTTAGAGTGTTGGAAGATGCGTGTAAGAATGATTCCGAGCTCAGGGCTGTGCTTGGTGATAGTATTGGTGATCCCCAACTCATGCGCCAAAGGGTCTTCTTCTTCTTCTTCTTCTTCTTCTTCTTCTTCTTCTTCTTCTTCTTCTTCTTTCACTATGTTTATTTGGTATCCATCCAAATAAGGCCTATTGGTTCTAAAATTCTGAAACTGTTAATATTGCTCTATAGTTTTCATTCCCAAACTTGGATTGCAGGGGTTAAGCTTCTTTCAGTAATACTCAAAACAAATGTTGGACTTTCCTTTTCTACTTCCTTCAATTAATTCACACCTTATCTTATATCGGAGTAGTAACATTTTAAGTCACATGGGGTTTAAACATACTTATGATGCTAATTCTATTCTATTTTGCAGCTCCCCTCCCTGTTTTATGCCCCCATGTTCATGCTCTTTTTTATTTACGGCTAGTTTTTTTTGTCAACAAAAGTGTTTTAATACAGAGTGAATTGTTGACAAGGTTGAGCAAAGGGTTAGGAAGAAGGGGCAGGACTTTCAGAAATCCAAGACTGGCTCTGTCCTCGCCTTCAAAGTCACTTTCAGAGAGTAAGATGCTTTATTTTATTTTTAACGTTAGTATATTTGTTTTGTAGACTGCCGAACTGAAGGTGACATTATTAGTCATGTCATTTTACGTTTTTGGCCATCCGATTTCTCTACATTCTTTAAGATATAGTCAGGGCAAGAGTTTAAGAATTGGAGGAACATTGCTACTTGATTCGGAAACAGTACTAACATAACCCAACCCAGTAACATCCATGACATTTGCACAAGTACTGCTGTTGTACTGCTCTGATTGTGCAATGCTGCTCTTCTCATATGTCAACGAATGTGGCTGGTTTTATTCATAGTTTTTGAGCCTTTTTTTCAATGCCACGTTGTTGCTCCCATTGGTTGCTCCCTAAATGGCGGGAATACCTTTTCATATAAAAGTAAGTCATGACTTTAATTTATAAGAGCTTTCCCATCCGTATCATCTTTAGTTTATATATGTATGTACTGTTTGCCGCTCGCTAGGCAATTTGGAACATAAAAGAAGCAGAAGGATACAGATCAGTTTCTATCTGCATCATCTCTTTCCCAAAGAATGATAGATACTGCTTATTGGATGCGGATTGAGAATATGTATCTTATATATGTACGCTATTAGAGTAAGGTCTAACTTTCATGTGTTGATTTTTTTTTTACGACTTTACCACAGACCAGTGTACATGACCTCATGGCTACAAACCCGTGGATAAAATTCTTTCTACGTTATTCATAATCTTTATTGTTATTTTTCCTTACCTCTTTTACCGTTTTCTTTCATTTTGACAGCTTTAATCCTCTAGACTCGTACATATGGGTTGAATTATTTGGTTCCCCTTCTGATAAAGATGTTGATATCTTTGGAAGTGTAAGTACACTTTCTATGTCAATTGACACCATGTCAATATGTCATTTGTTTCGTAGTGTATCTAATAATCTAAATGCAGTGTTGTGCACTTTGTCTTTCAAACTGCAATACATCAGCGATGACTTTTGGAGAACATTTCAGGTTATTCAAGCTTGGTATGTGCTGGGGCGGTTGGGGTCTTTTAATTCTCTAAATTTACAGGTAATCATGTATATTATTGATTATTGATTCCTGTATTGAAAAGATGTCATTTATGGATACAAGGGAAGTAATGAGCTCTCTTGAAGCGTGTCCATCCTTTTTTCTAGTTTCTCTGTAATTAAGATATTAAACATCAGATGCTCTTTAGTCTTAGGGCTTACTTGTCTTTAGAGAAACCTCCATCTGATAAGTTTTGATCACACTTCTAGATTACGCCTTCATTTTCATATTTGTTTGGACCGAGTTATTGCAAGCTGGACATGAAAGGTGCGAGTCATATTTGAGTGTGTGATAAATCGTGAGAGAGTTGGCTGGAGGTTACAGTAAATTTACTCTAGTATGTAAGTAATAAAAACAGTCTCATGCATAGAAACGAACACTGTCACAATGTAGTTACTCTCTAGTTTGCCAGTAGTACTTGGCAGTATTCACAATTGTCTATGACTGTATAATTGGATACTATCGTGATGTTCCCAAGCTTAGATACGCATTTACTGAATTTGATAATTTTTCTATTAGATATAGGCGCATGCTGGTTTTTTGGCTATTGGTAGGGTGTCATCGCCATACATTCAGGCAAGTAGCCATTTATTTGAGAATTCTTGAAATGGTTTATATTCTTTGGCTTCCAAGAACTTAGTGTCTTGTAGGCCTTTTTACCTACAATTTGGAAGGTCTTCTGGGCTGTTTCTTCTTTAGATCCATTAGAAGGGAGCAGATAGATGTTTAATTTTATACTCCTTATATCATTATGTCATGTTTTGTCATGTTTCCATTCTCTTTCGCTACAAGACCCAAGTAAACATACGAATTGAAGAATATAGTCGTCTGTTTGTAGCTGGTATTAAATGCATATGGTCTTCCAAACCACTATTGGTTTATCCTATACATAAAACTTTTATTTGTAAGGGGGCTATTGTGCTCTTAGCTGGAAAGTTTGCAGCTTGAATGAATCACAAGGAATGTGATGTTATCACGAGATTAGGTAATGTCATCATTAATGAAAGCCTTTTTGTTTGTGTGATACATGGTCAGTTAGCAAAATCCTCAATCGACTACAATCCTGTGTACGATGGAGAGAAGAGTCTCAAGGTGATGCCGTCGTCGTTCCATGATATCAGTGATGTTGAATTTCAGGATAACTGGGCTCGTTTTCGGTACGACTTACAAGATCTGTTTGTTCGTTGAAGTCAGTTAACAACAGTTACGCTGATAATCTGCATCTTTGTATGGACTAACAGGGTAGACCTTGGTACCTGTGACTATTTTGCCATTGATGTTCTCCTCAACTCCTTGACTGTGTTGAGCTCAGAGTAAGCTTATTCGAAACCTTTGTTTTTTTTAAGGAAACTCCAGTTATGAAAACTGCAAGTGACTGTCGCCTCAGGTAAATGACAATGAATTCTTGCACAGGTACCTAGGTATCAAACAGGTAGTATTTGGTGGCCGCAACATGGGTGATTGGGAGGAAGGGATGACTGATTCCGAGTATGGTTACAAATTCTTCAAAATATAAAGCGGAGTTAGCTTTTCATGGGTTTGATCTTCAGTTAAGGTCAGATAACTTTTAGCATTGTCTTTGAAGAGAAGATAGTGACATACTTTGCTGTACATGACGATTTTGAAAGTCCACACTAAGTTAGCTGGTAAAGTCGTGAAGTGGTTTTGCTTATAAGTTTCGTTTAAAAATTAAAATATGTTAGCATCGAAGTTGTCCTTGTGGTGTAGTTCATCCCAATTTTGACTATCATCCTCTCTGGCAAGGTATAAGGAGTTGTTTTTATGATACATTACTTAAAAAAATGTGTTACTCTACATTCTACACGACTACACTGAATGTAGCATAAAGAATGGGGTACTGTATTTTCTTAGACCTTAGTCTACAATGAATGTACTAGATGTATAAAAAATACTCTGTAGATGAATTTTCTACTGTATCTTTACATATTAAAAGAAGAATTCTTCAAAAAATGGCCCTTAGGAATAGTGGTTCTCTTATGAACAGTCCTACCTCTTAGGAACAGTGTCTTCCTTGTGAACAGTACCACCGCCCCATCTTTCTCCTTTCTCCTTTCCTTTCATTTCCTCGCTTCATCTCTTCCGATCTCTCGCTCTGCCACCGTCTCATCTCCTCGCTCACACCCGCACCCACACACACTCAAAACCACTCAACAATGGCGGCCGTCGATCTTTACCCATCGACGGAAGACCTCCTCTACGAAGAGGAAATACTCAGGAATCCCTTCAGTCTACGACTATGGTGGCGATACCTCATTGCTCGAACCGACGCACCTTTCAAAAAGCGATCAATCATCTACGAGAGGGCATTGAAGGCATTACCAGGTAGCTACAAACTATGGTACGCGTATCTTCGAGAAAGGTTAGAATTAGTTCGTAATTTGCCAATCAATCACTCTCAGTATGAAACCCTAGATAATACTTTCGAAAGAGCGCTTGTTACTATGCACAAGATGCCTAGGATTTGTATTATGTATTTGCAGACTTTAGTTCATCAGAAGTGGATTAATCGAACTAGGAGGTGTTTTGATAGGGCGATTTGTGCGTTGCCTGTTACTCAGCATGATAGGATTTGGGAGATTTATCTAGGGTTTGTGAGTCAGAAGGGGATTCCGATTGAGACTTCGTTACGGGTTTATCGGAGGTATTTGAAGTATGACCCGACCCATATTGAGGAGTTTATTGAGTTTTTGGTGAGTTCGGAGAGGTGGCAGGAGGCTGCGGAGAGGTTGGCTGGGGTTCTTTATGATGACGGGTTTTTCTCGATTAAGGGGAAGGCGAAGCATAGGTTGTGGTTGGAGTTGTGTGATTTGTTGACGAAACATGCGACTGAGGTTCAGGGGTTGAATGTTGATGCGATTATCAGGGGTGGTATTAGGAAGTTTACTGACGAGGTGGGTCGATTGTGGACGTCGTTGGCTGATTATTATATTAGGAGGAGGTTGCCTGAGAAAGCGAGGGATGTGTTTGAGGAAGGGATGATGACGGTTGTGACAGTTAGGGATTTTAGTGTGATTTTCGATGCGTATTCACAGTTTGAGGAGAGTATGCTTGCGTTGAACATGGAGAATATGGATTTGGAAGAAGAAGATGATGAGGAAGTGGTAGGCGAGGGTGACATGGATGAGGATGAGAGGGACATAAGGTGGGATGTCGAGCTTTCTGTGTCGAAGTTTGAGAAGAAGATTTTCAAAGGGTTTTGGTTGTACGATGATAGTGATGTCGATCTGAGGTTGGCTAGGTTAGAGCATCTAATGGACAGAAGGTCGGAGCTTGTCAATAGTGTTTTACTCAGACAAAATCCGCATAACGTTGAGCAGTGGAATCGGAGAGTAAAGCTCTTTGAGGGTAATCCTACTCGGCAGATTCTGACATACACCGAGGCTGTGAGGACAGTCGATCCTATGAAGGCTGTGGGAAAGCCTCATACTCTCTGGGTTGCATTTGCTAAGCTCTATGAGACTCATAACAATCAGGTGATTTAACTGGGCATTGATAGTATTGCCTAATTATGTCAAGCTCAATATACAATATACCCTAAACCCAATATACAAGCATTGTAATTTGTTCATCACTGTCACAGGACTCAATAATGCTGCCGCAACTTACTGTATCTTTAATTTCCCCTTACTACTACCTACCTATTCTGTCATATTAAGGGCATATATGTGATTCTCATCTTTGCATAACCCTTACCCTGTTTCCCAGAATTGGGATTTTCACACAATATGCGCTGCCCTTCGGAGCCCGAATCTGGTCGACGCACTGGGTTGGAGTTTGATCGAGCCCAAATGGTTGATTATGGTGGAATCTGATCGAACTTTTGTTAATTGCGTTGGAGTTTGACGATTTCTGGGTTCACTAGGTTTGAATTTGATGGGATTTGTGATAATTAAGTTGGAATTGGATGATTTTGGTTGATTAAGTTGGAGATTGATGGGATTTTGGTTAGTTAAATTGGAATTTGATCTGATGTTGGGATTATTGTTTTTGGTGATTACTTTGGAATTAAGAAGTTTTAATTGTTGACTTTCCAGTGTAATACATTTATACTCGAATCTGTGTGTTTTTAGTCAACCTTATTACTTACTATCATCATCACTGTCCATCAAACTATGAATCTGTTTTGTGATTGAGATTGAGTAATATGGAGAAAATCTTGCATCGTTTTTGCTATCCATTGCAAAAATTCTCTGGTTGATGCTGCTTTCGTTGGCTAAACCTTTTTTTTTTTTTTTTTTAATGTTTTTGACGTCATTTTATTGAATGAGTTGGGGTTCTGGTGTTTAGAATTGGGGATATATATATGAAGTTTGTGATGAACCATAATGTCGATTTTCATCTTTTTTTTTCAAATTAGTGAATGATAGTAGGTTGAGCAAAGATTTCCATTGTTATGTTGTGAGCTAATGTAATGATAAATTTGCCAAGAAGTGAATTTTTGGAGGTGAGCTCTAGAACTGATTAGTTACAATACGTTCTCATTTTGCCAGTATCCTTTTTCGACTATGTGGATAGTATTATCATATGTCTTTCCTTTCCTCAATTATTCTTTGATGGGCGATTCTGTCTCAGAGCATCCATTTCTATGCACGATCATGGTTTCCAGCTCGATCAATTGTTGTGGAGTGTCTTGCAGCAAGGCATGACGTTGATTCCAGTGGAGAAATTTTGGTGCTGAAGAAATCTTGCCCGGTAAGTTAGGCCAGGCTTATTATATCTAGCTACTAAAAGTCCTTCAAAAACCTTGGTTAATAGTTTATGTCGTGAATATTACTACCAAGCAGGTAATGCTATCATTTCTTGACAGTGCAAGCAGGTAATGCTTGAGTGATTTACCATTCCTGTTGTCTTATTGAGAACCTGTTTCATTTGTGATATATAGAAAAGCGGGAACTTGTCTGAACTGTCAAGAAATGACAGCAACGACTAGATGCCTGTATTTTCGACTTTAACAAATTTTTGTTAATAGTTAATGTCGTGAATATTACTACCTAAAATCCCTGAACATGAGGTTTTGGCAAAAAAATGTGGCCGTGGTTATGACTAACAACTTTCTTGACATTTGCGGCCCAAGTGTCGGATACTCTCCAAGTGCTTCAGGCTACTTGCCATCGTCCACCAGCCAAGACACTCCACAGACGAGTGACAAGGACGATCTGAGCAACCCGTAAAGTAAATCATTGGTGCAGGATTTGATAGATGGTTGGTGCAAGGTCGTCTACCCTACATGCTATAGGAGAGCACTCGTTCTGGGCGTCCAAAGACCCAAAAATAGTGCTACCTTATAAAAGAGATTGCAAGTTACGTTAATGTTATTCCCAAGACAATACTCGTAGTATATAGTTCCCGGTTTCTTGTATTACTATGAGAAATAATGCCCTTCTCATGTTTCAGAACTCGACAGTGAGGCTCTTAGGAACAATGCACACTTCGTCTCCTCTTTTACTTCTCCTTCTCTCTTGCATTTCCACCTTCCTTACTTGAGACCCGGAAACGCCGTCGTTTTGGTCCACGTCAGACCCACCTTCGTGCTTTATGGCGCCGATTGGGGTCCACTGAAGCTTGAGGATGATTTCGATGCTTTCACTACTTCTAAGGTTTCTGATCTTGCCCAACCTCTTATTAATGCTAAGGTTTGTGTTCCATTTTACAAAGATGACGGATTTTAGCCTTTTAGGGTTAAGACGGTATCAATTGAGATTTCGTGTTTGTTTTATTTGATTCATTTTTTGGGGGGTTTTCTGGAATTGGGATTTTGGACGAATTTGGGTTTGATTTGAGTTTTAGTGTTGGCAAAATTTTCTTAATTTTTGTTTGATAAATATTGTTGTTTGATCATCCGATTGTAGAACTTTGAGGAAATGTGGATTTTTGTTACTTTTAGGTTGATAAAGTCTGTAATTTTGATCATGTGATGAAGACCCGATATTTCTCTATGATTAATACGGTGATCATGGATCAATAACAGTGATGATGCTGCAGCAAAAGAGCAAGCGCGACTTGGGAAAATAGTGACTAATCTGATGAAGAAGCAAAAACTTCATCAAATTAGGCGCATTGTTAAGAGACATGATGATGCAGAACCTTGCGGTTAGGTTAATCAAGAAAAGGTGCGGACTTTGTTAATGTAACCATAGTATATGTAGAGTACTTTCTCCTGTTGATGTGTTCTCTTATTGATTATGCTGCACCATTATGTTGTGTTGTTGTAGGTCGGAGTTAGACTAATTCAATTACTGTTGAAATGAGTCGTGCTCAATACATAGACGCAGTTAGTGTGATCTCTGCTTGTGCTTCTCTGAATGTTGTTACAGTAGGTTCTTTACATATTACAATTAAAGGATTTTGTTGCAGTAGGTTCTTCTTACATGTTACAATTAAAGGATTTTAATATAATAACACCTATGTTGGCACTGCTCTTGTAAACTTTTATGCAAAATGTGGTCAAGCAATATCCGCGCGTAAAATATTTGTCGAAATCGGGGTGAAGAATGCAGTAACATGAGAATCTATGATCCGAGGTTACGGAATGCAAGGTGATAGTGAGGAATCTTTTGCATTGTTTCCCAACTGAAGTCACATTTACTGCTATATATTATCAGCTTGCAGTCACAGTGGAAAGGTCGGAGAAGGGTGGAATTACTTCACTTCAATTTGTCAAGAATATAACTTTGTCCCGTCCATTTAAGGTAGTATCGGGTATATTACCTCAATACATGTAAGGTATTTATCCACGTCTATCGTTCTTCCACTCCCATAGATTTATCATCAAATGGTACCCCTGATAGTCGTCCTGCATTCCTATATACCCGAAAATTGCTTTCTAAAGATGCTCAGTAAGATTGTTTTTCACTTTCCCTCCCCATAGGTTACTCTAATTAAGTTGTACTACGCTCCGTGTTTAACTTACCCCTTTCTCTCTAGACCTAGGGTAAAATGGTATGGAGTTATACAATTATCCTATTATCACCTCATAAATGTTACGGAGGTATGAGAGGGAGGTTTGCCTCTTTTCCACTCTATACATAAGATTCAAAGTCTAATACCTAACTGACACATTTTTCCCCACAGAAATGTACCAATGGATATGTAAAAGTCCTATTAACATAACACTACCCATTAACAATACAATGTACCAGAATAGTCCATTAACAATTGATATGTAAAAGTCTTATTGTCCTGTGTGCTTATATCAATTTCTGTTTATTTTGTATACATGAGCGGAAATTACAGAAATCAATGGACTCTGCCCTACCTGCCCGACCTTGCGCACCACAGTTCATTATGTTGCATATGCCTTCGCGTAACTGATAGATTACACTATCTATACTAATTAGGCACAATGTCTCCTCTAAAAGAATTCGTAGACTGTGACTCCTATATATATATGCTTCGACAGTGATATTTTAGACTAGCAGGAATATGAAACTCAATGGAACAAAATAAACGTGTACCTTTCATCTACAATCACGTCCATCAAGTCAACAATTATGATACACTAGATTAAAGCCCGTGCGTTGCACGGGTTAATGGACTTAATTACATTGATGATGTATATTCGTTAAATAAGAAACTTAATCAATCTATATCATTATAATAAATAAGATGATCACGTGATATTAGTAATCAAACTTAATTTCAGCTAAGTTTATAGTCTTAATAGCTTATTTTAAAACTTAAAATAATACATGACAACTCTTATTTATAATATAAAATTTCATCAACTTATTACGGAGTATAATTTTTCGATGTGAAAATAATTTTACGTTCGTTGTCTTATTAAGAGATTTTTTAAGACTCAAAAGTTTTTTTTGATTGATATCTAAGAACGAATGAATTTTTTGATTGATATCTAAAAATGAAAGATTAATCTTATTTATAATATAAGATTATATCGCCCCAACATAATTTTTCGATATAGGATAATTTACTAAGGTTTATAGTTTTAAGATCCGCTTTTAAGACCCAAAAAAAAGCACGATTACTCTTATTTATAATATAAAATCATCCCCTTATTTTAATTTTTTCGATGTGAGATAATTTTAGGTTGGTAGTCTTTTTAAGGTTTGTAGTCTTTTTAAAAGTTTTTTAAACTCAAAAGATTGTTGGTTGTTATTTAAAATCGAAAGATTACTCATTTATGATATAAAATTCCATCACCTCATCATAATTTTTCGATGTGGTATAATTTATATAATTAAGTTTATAGTTTTAAGAGCTATTTTTAAGACTTAAAAGAATTTGTTTTTATATCTAAGTTAAATGATAGACGATTAGTTTTATTTATATAATCGAATTTGCTCATCATATAGGAGTATATGTTTTTGATGAATGATTAGTCTTATTTATATAATAAAAAAATTCACCTTATTATAATTTTTCGATGTGGAATAATTTTACTTTAAGTTTTTAAGTTTAGATATAGTCTAATTCAGAACTTTTATTTATAGAGGAATAATTACTCTTATTTATAATATATAGAATTTCAACTTTAACTATATAATCTTAGTTTTAGTCTTAGGAACTGTTTTTTAAGTCTCAAAAGATTGTTGGTTACGTAGAATTCTCTCACCTCATTATAATTTTTCGATATGTGATAATTGTTTATAATATAGAATTTCCTCATCTCATCATAATTTGGATAAATTGTTACTTTTATTTATAATCATTTTTTGATATGTGATAATTGTTTATAATATAGAATTTCCTCATCTCATCATAATCTGTTGAAATTGTTACTTTTATTTATAATAGAATTTCATCGTCTTATTATAATCTCAAAAAAAATTTAAAACTCAAAAGAGAGGGAGTATAATTTTTCGATGTGCGATACTTTACTTAAGTATATAGTCTAACAAATAATTAGTCTTATTCATAATGTAGAAATTCATCACCTTATTATAAATCGTCGATGTGGGACAATTTAACTAAAATTTGTAGTCCTATTTATAATATAGAATCATCACCGTACCTTATTTTACTTGTTTCGATGTCGGATAATTTTAAGGTTGTAGTCTTATTAAGACCTTTTTTAAACTCAAAATATTGTTGGTTGATATTTAAAAACAATAATTATTCTTATTTAGTAGAAACTCATAAATTCATAATACTTAAAGTTGATTTGATGTCTAAGGAAGAATTATTATTAGTCTGATTTACAATAAAATTTCATCACCTTGTTATCAATTTTTACTTAAGTGTATAGTCTTAGGAAATTTTTTAAAACTCAAAAGATTTTTATTTGATGAAACTTTATAATTTTTCGAATGTGGGATAATTTTACTTAAGTTTATGGTCTAATATATTTTTAAGACTCATTAGATTTTTGGTTAATATCTAAGAGCACAGAATTATCTTATTTATAATATAAAGTTTCATCACCCTGTTATACCTTTTCGATGTGAGATTATTTTACTTAAGTTTGCAGTCTTATTAAGAGATTTTTTAAGACGTAAAAGTTTTTTATGATTGATATTTAAGAACACATGATTAGTCATCACCTCGTAATAATTTTTCGATGTGAGATAATTACTTAACCTTATAATCTTAAGAGCTCTTTTTAATAAGAAAAAAAAAATACATGATACTATGACATTACTCTTGATTATAATATAAAAGTTCATCACATCACTATAATTTTTCAATGTGGGATGATTTTAATTTTGTAGTCTTATATATTAAAAGTTTTTTTAATACTCAAATGTTTTTTTGGCGATATTTAAAACCGAATGATTAATCTTGTTTATAATATAAAGTTTCATCACCTTATTATAATTTTTTGATGAGATTATTTTTAATTGGGTTTGTAGTCTTATTAAGAGACTTTTTAAGACTTAAATGCTTTTTTATTGATATTTAAGAACGAATGATTAGTCTTATTTATTGAATTCATCAACTTATCATAACTTTTCGATGTGGGATAATTTATTTAAGTATTTATTTAAGTTTATAGTGTTAAGAGCTCTTTTTAAAATTAAAAAAAATACATCATACATTACTCTTGATTATAATACGAAGTATAGAATTTCATCACCTCACTATAATTTTTCAATGTGGGATGATTTTAAGTTTGGAGTCTTATATATTAAAAGTTTTTTTAAGACTCAAAAGTTGTTTTGTCGATATTTAAAACTGAATGATTACTATTATTTATAATATAAAATTTCATCACCCCATCATAATTTTTCGATGTGGGATAATTTAAAAGTTTTTGTTGGTCGATATTTAACACCGAATGATTACTCTTATTTATAATATAAAATTATAATTTTTCCATGTAGGATAATTACTAAGGTTTATAGTCTAAAAAACTCTTTTTGAAATTTAAAAGACTTTTGGTAGATATCAAAAAACAAATGATTACTCATATTTATAATATAGAATTTCATTATCGTATTATAATTCATCGATGTGGGATAGTTTTACAACTGTGATATTATATAATAGATTCATCACATAACGTGAAACAAATAATATGAAATTTATACTCTAATGAAAGCATTTTTTACCACGAATCTAAATATTTCATTTTTATAATTTATTTTACGATAATTTTTTTAAAAAATGAAATCTAAAAGTTTTTACCTTAGAATTGTAAACATCATATTAATATAATAAATTAAATATATATTATAACAATTAAAAGATTCTCTAATTGATTTTTATTTACTTATGATACTTTTCTAATTTGAGGTTTGATGAAATGGACCAATGAGATCGCTCGAAAAAAGCCTAAAATATATATATATATATATATATATATTGATTTACAGACACTACCCATTTACAACGTATGGCGTGAAAGCTTGATTGTTAGTCGTAAACATATCCTATGCTTACAGACCAAACTTACTGCTAAAAGGCGTATACAAAATAATTTCTGCTTTGAAATGTAAACGTATGACGAAAAGAAAAGGAAACACGAACAATGGTTCGATTTATGCCAACGAGTGAACAACCAATGACAACAATATGCTTCAACAAAATACATACATGATTTCTGCCTAACACTCCGCACGCATCGCACAATCTCAAACAGTAGCTCGAATTATGCCAACAATTCGACAATCAACGAAAACAATATGCACCATCAAAATACATACACAAATCGTACTAACCATACGCGGAATTGTGGCTTTGGACTGTCGTGCAAAAGTAAGGCGCTATTGGACTGTAAATTGTGGCTTTCCACTGTCTGAGGACCTTAATTGCTATACGGTGCATCTGTCAATGTCAATGCATGGACTCATTTGGTGCAGTCCAGTGCTAGACCCTTGTACCGTTGTACAGCCTTTTTATTTGTAAGATCCTGAATTTTGTTTTCATTTTCTAACAGTGGAAGCTTCATATATTTGAGCTTGAGGAGGAAATGAAGGTTAAGCCTTCTGTCAAATTTGTTGTCTATGAGGTAAAGTTTGCTTAGCCTTCAATGTAGATTTGCCAGCACATCACTTTGATGCCACCGTTAGATGTGAGCAAAACATAACAATACTAATCCAGTGCTTCTAAGGATCCCGAAATGCTAAGTTAAGGGGTTTGGATGTATACAATCTTAACTATATACTACCTCCGTCTCACTAAGATTGTCCTGTTTCATTAAAATACTCCTCACATATAATAGGAAAATGGGACAATCTTTTAGGGACGGAGGGAGTATGTTAACTTCACAATAAACAGGAGTGTTGCCAACTTTGTTATATTGCGTCGTGATTGTTAGCCATAGAATATTGATTTTTTCTCTCATTCTCTTCTCTGATTATTGTAAACAGGATGGTAGAGGAATGACTTAGCGAGTGCAAGCGGTGGCTGTTGGACCAGATAGATTTGAGAGCAGGAAACCCTTGTTGTCTCAGTGGAGAGGTTTAGAAGGCATTGAACTTTCTGAAATATCAGGCATTCCTGGCTGTGTATTTGTCCACATGAGTGGTTTTATTGGTGGTAATAAGACTTATGAAGGTGCCATTGAGATGGCAAGAGCTTCCTTGTAAGCATAAACTGAGAAATTTGGAAAGTATCTCCTACTCTGGTAACTCCAACTCAATGAGAATTACTTATCGGCCAACTAAGAACACCCATGCATGTAGCTATCACTTTGAATCCCTGTCCAGATAGTCTGTGGAATTCTATTGTCATCTTAATTCACCTGGAATCATTGAAGTAAATTTTGAGATAGAAGGTAGCTCAGCCCCAGGAGTCGGGTAGAGAGGTTATGAGTTTCAATAGGTGCAAGTGCGAAACCGTGAAAGCATTGTTGGTTCAATTATTCTTTTGAGAGATGGTATGCTAATTTGTTGTGATACCAACCCATTTTATCAAAATCCTACCAATGTGCGGAGTACTGTTTTTCTACAAGTGACTTTAGTAATGAAGTTTGTCGTAGACGTGGATTTGTTTAATTATCATGATCGAATCGTCAATCTTGCAGGCAATCAATGTTTCAGGGATTATAACAATATTTTTTTTATTTCCACAGATTGGTTCCTGGAGCTAATTTGAAGAGTCGAAGTAACATAGGTTTGAAATGGATTGAAGGTAGTACATTTTTTTCAATATGAATGAAGTTCTTCACTATTCCTTTGTTGGTATCTTATTCCAGATGATGGAAAATATGTTGTCCGTGTTAAGAGTGTCACTCTTCCAAAAGGGAAATATGTTAAACTACAGCCTCACACCAAAGACTTCTTGAACATTTCTAATCCAAAGGCTACGTAAGTTGCCGCTTCACTTAATTAAGTTAACAACTTAACATCTATGGGCTTAAATGAATTATTATTTGTTCTGTTGTTTGAAACTATCTATTGTTTCAGAATATGTTCTGATCTTTTGGATGCTCATTGCTACATTTGTTAACTTAAAATGAATAGAAGATAATGACATATCGTGATGAAATAAACAAGAGGATCAAATATCTGTCCCAATAGAATTTCATTCAACTCGCTCATCGAAGAATTTTTCTCAACAACATTAACCTGTAAAAAATATTATACTAACATTTAACATGACCTTCGATTTAGCTAGCAGTAACATTTATTTCAATATACGAAGCAACATTTAATATAACCTCGATGCCACCAGGAAAGCAAAATGATAAGAGGTCCCTGCATTTGAGTGGCAGCTGCTTTTCTGGAGGGTAAGCAAATAGAACCTACGAGCAGATAGTTAATAGAAGCTCGAGTATATGATGTCCTATTCCTAATACAGTACGGAGTATAAGATATGGATGCACCTGAGGTTCAAAGTTGGGCTCTACACGAGTATGATTGTGACCACTAAGAGCAAACCGAAACTTCCCACTGCCTTCAGACTTCTTTGCGAGTAGACGTCTTCTCAGTATCTGAGTATAGAAATTTGGATGAAGTCCAACGACTACCATGCTCTCGAAAAGCTTTGATGGTTCGTTAAAACCACTGACGAAGCTATAGGTAGGCCAAACTGGGCCTGGGCCCGAGGTCAATATATGAGATCAACTTAAGGGAAATTGAACACGGGGATGTAGTAGCTGGGTAGGTTTGCTCCTTGCATTTAAATTTCCTTCCTCAAGGAGGTCATGGGTTCGAATATGCATCTTGACAACTTATTTTATTTGTTTTCCTTGTTTTACTATTATGCCATTTATTCATTCATTCATCTTTTTCTTATTTTAATTTCTTTTGTTTAATTTTTAATCTTAGACTCATGATACTTATTAATCCATCAATTACAATGTCACACATAATAACTTCGTTTAGATTTTTATTGACGACAATAATTTTTATTTTAGTCGTATTTTCATAATGTATCATACCCTTTTGTGGTTAGAATAGTCTTTATCTCGTAAAATCACTTTGCACATTTTCAAATAATTAGACACACAAGACACAATATGATTCAACTTAAGAGTATAACACCGTCTTACATTCTCCTAAATCTTCAACAAATGTAGATCTCTGAATATGATATAATTAGCGTCCTGAAAGATACGGGTACAAAATAAAAATATTTATAGGAAAAAAAATCGGCCTGTGGTACTTTTTTTAACCGGCTTCGTCCCTGGTTAAAACACCGATGTTCCTGCACCAGTAAAGAAAGAGCTATGTGAAACAAACTGCGTGACAAAGAGACAAGAGAATCTCCTTCATTGGTCTAAAAGAGGTTACAAAATTGCAAAAGGACGGAATGTGTTACAAAATTGCAAGATAATTCTACGAAAACAAGAGCAAAAGAACGGAATGTGTTACAAAATTGCTGCATTTCACGTAAAAACAGGAAACGTACTCGACGCCGGAATGTCATGATTGATGATTGGATTACCTGCAGTGATGATCGATGATCGGCTAAAAAAATTACAACCACCAATTAACAATAAAAGCACCAAATAAAAAAAATCACAAACTACATTAAAGAAGCTTGAATGACATTCAATTAACAATGAGAAGCAATGTTGCATAGAGCACCAATGCACAGAATAACATTGCACACAAACCAAAAAGGCATAAATACACCCAGGAAATTGTAAAAGCGCCAAAGTTAAACCCGTTGTTTAAAGGATTAATATCATAATTCATTCATTCTACGTGTCGAGAAAAATGCCAAGGTTTTATGGTGGATTAAATTATTACTTGATCGTCTAAAGGTATCCCGACAACATCCATAGCCTTTCTGGTAGCTAGATATTCCTCACCGTCATCAACCCCGTCCAACTTGTAGCAGTTTGTCTGATTCAAAATAATGGTATCTATCAGGGCTCTCTAACTTGTATCTTTCTCTAACCTTCATACTACATATATCCACCCAAGTGAAATTCGTCTCATACATGCGTTTAAATGAGTTTTTTATCTAAATTCGTAGTTGTGCAGGGTTGTACCTCTTGAGGAGCCACACACAGAAGACACGAGACCTCTCTATTAGGTATGTTCGAATACCAGCACCCTCACCCTGTTTCCCAAAATTGGGATTTGATTAAAGCATACATTGTTCTGATTGTTGTTTTTTTTGAATTCATAATCAAAGTTTATGGTATTAGTCATATTCTTCGGATGTAAGCAAGTACTACTTCTGATTCATGGAATAATTTTAAGTTTCAGTGAATTTTTGCATACGCTGACCCTTGTCCGTGCTTCTATCATGTATGACTGGAGTGAACTGTTTTAATTTTGCTTCTAAATAATTTTGGAAATGAATTGAGTGAAGATTTTTGTTAAATGATAAAGTTCGTGTATGCTAGGGTAAGATTTCATCTATGTCGTCCTACCTTTGTTTAGCCTTTGTTAGAATGTGATAATGATACCTTTCTATATGTACAGTTTATGAATATCATAGATTGGTTCATAAAATATCTACTTATAATTAACTGTTATTTTGTAGCGAGACCGTGAATCTGACTGCATTTCACTAACTAGAAGTAACAGAGGATGAAGGTTTGGATTTCAATTACCAAAGGGGTCGACACGTTAAATGAAATGACTCGAGCTATGAATGAGGTTTGGTTGCCATTGTTTAATTAGACTGTTCTCGGGATAGAAGTCATAGAACTAAAGCTAAAAAATTGCAGGAAATCGACAGACAAGTTCGTCTCATGGATGAAATAGAAGAAAAGCTAACTTATAATTTAGTTTAGTAATGCTGCCTGCAGGTGTGTGACGCAAACAATCATAAAGTGACTCACATTTGCTATTCGAAGTCAAATTTCTAAAATTTACCAAAATTAGAGACAACAAAATAGACCAAATTTATGATCAAAATAAACATAATGTAGTTCATTTTGAGCGAAATAAACCTATAATGAGTAGAAGATACCGAAATTGGGCAAAAATCAGAGTGAAGAAATTGAAGTAATATACCGAAATTGATGAAATTAGGGCAGAATGATGAAGACGATGAGAAACTCGATCGAAGATCAGAAAATGAAGTTTGAAGAGGAACCGTTAATTGCTTGCTGAAGAAGGATGAGACGCAGTAGAAAGAGGAAAAAACAAACTGAAGAGAGAGAAAGTGAAATATACCCCCAACGGATGAATAGAGAAAATAAGGGGTTACTTCATACCTATCTATCAATCACTCTCTCTAAAAAAAACGTCAAAATGACATATTTAACATAGCCTTTTTTAGATTAAACATTGTCTCCCTCGTAATAATTAACCAAATTGATAAAGATTAAATGTAACTTTAACATATTTAGATTTATCATGAAAAAGAAGTTTCACAAAATAATGATTTCAACACAAAAAGATAATATGACATGTGAATAGAAACAACGTCAAGGTAGTGTCTTGGAGACCGTGGAATGTAAAACGTCACCATTTGTTTGGATGCGAGGTAGTATTAATTACGTTATGGCATTTTGATTGGTCACTAATGTTTTGAAACCGTGAATCGGTGAATGACACATGTTTTGTCCATATGTTTGTTTCTTAACGCTTCTTTTCATCTATCTATCTACCTATCAAATTCCCCTTTAAACATAGATTCAGCAATTTGATGTGTTATCTAATTTGCAGAGACGGATGAATCTCTTCTTGTCATAAGGGGTCCAACCGGAAGAATTAATAGAGTTGTTTGGGGACGGGGTCCCCAAACAAGTTCATTATCAGCGGTGGTGAAGATGCTATCATTCGCATGTGGTATCCTGTGGTAAGTAACCAAGTACAGTTTAAGTTTAGTGAATAGGCTATATAGATGGGTGTCCGGTTGCTTGCCCTAAGCTTTAATGGTTATGCTAGATGGGCAAGGAAGAAGCCGAACATTCCCAAAGTTTTCATGGTTCTGCTATATGGTGCATGGTTATTTTCTTCTTCTCTTTACTACACCAAGTTCAACAATCAGAATTTACAATGAATTTTGTTTGGCTTTTGAGGTTCAACTAAAAAATGTTGGATGTAATCTTTTGGGATCGTTTTTGATTTGTTTGATTGGTTTCTCAAGTATGCATATAAGGCTGAATTTTCTTACGGGTTAACTTGGTGTAGTAAAGAGCTACGAAGTAGAATTGTTTTCAGGTTGTGCGTGAGTATCATCTTATGATCATGACTGTGAACATCACCATCTTCAAACCTTGCTCAACTTCAACCCGTTAGTTCTATTTTCTAGAAGGGATCGAACTCAACTTCAACCCGTTAGTTCGAACTCAACTTCAACTTCAACTAGAGATAGAGGGAAAGAGAGGGAGAGAGGGATAGGGGGATGGGGAGGGAGAGGAGAGGGAGAGGAGGGGGGAGGGGGAGGAGAGGGAGAGAGGGGAGAGAAAAGGGGAGATAGAGAGAGAGAGGGAGAGCTTTCTGCTGTTTTCTGACTTTGCAAGATTTGATCTTTTTTTACCTTTTGGGAGAGAGGGGGAGGGAGAGAGGGGAAGAGAGAGAGCTTTGGGAGAGAGGGGGAGGGAGAGAGGGGGAGGGAGAGAGGTTTGGGAGAGAGAGGAAAAGAGGGAGAGAAGGGGAGAGAGAGAAGGAGGGGAAAGAGGGGGAGAGAAAGAGGGAGAGGGAGAGAGAAAGAGGGAGAGGGGGAAGGGAGAGGGAGAGAGGGGGAGAGGGAGAGGGAGAGGGAGAGAGGGGAAGAGAAAGAGAGACGGAGAGGGATAGGGGAGGGAGAGAGAGAGAGAGAGAGAGAGAGAGAGAGAAAGGGGGGGAGGATTACTTGGAATATGGGCGGTCAACTGGGAAGGTAAGGCGGCACAAATTTTTTATTTTGTTCTTCAGTTCCTTCGTGTTTTAAGAAGACGCTATGTAAATAAGCCGCCACTCCGTTGACGTGAATCATTGTTTTCAGGCCTCTAAAAATGACACGTATGCGGATATTGAAGCTGCCTGCAAGTGTTTATGAAAGTTGCGGTGCAAAGCAGGAAGAGGAGGGAGAGGGGGAGATGGGGAGGGAGAGAGGGAGGGAGAGGGGGAGAGGGGGAGGAGGGGGAGATAGAGGGAGATAAGGGAAGAGGGGAGAGAGAGGAGGAAGAGATAGAGGGAGGGGGAGAGGAAGAGAGAGAGAGAGAGAGAAGGAGTGCGAGAGGGAGAGAGAGGGTGGGCGAGAGAGGGGGAGGGAGAGAAGGGGAAAGAGAGGGGGAGGGAGAGAAGGGGAAGGAGAGGGGGAGGGAGAGAGGGGGGGAAAGAGAGGGGGAGGGAGAGGGGGAAAGAGAGAAGGAGGGAGAGAGGGAGGGAGAGGGGGGGAGAGAGAGGGGGAGATCGGGTGAGAGAGAGGGGGAGATCGGGAGAGGGAGAGAGGAAGAGGGAGGGAGGGAGGGAGGGAGGGAGGGAGGGAGGGAGAGAGAGAGAGAGAGAGAGAAGGAAGAGGGGGAGAGAAAGAGAGGGAAAGGGAGAAAGTGAAGGAGGGGGGGAAGAGAGAGAGAGAGAGACAGAGAGGGAGAGAGAGGGAGAGATAGAGGGAAAGAGAGGGATAGAGGGATGGGGAGAGAGAGGGGGAGAGGGAGGAGAGGGAGAGGGGGAGAGAAAAGGGGAGATAGGGAGAGAGAGGGAGAGCTTTCTGCTGTTTTCTGACTTTGCAAGATTTGATTTTTTTTTACCTTTTGGGAGAAAGGGGGAGGGAGAGAGGGGAAGAGAGAGAGATTTGGGAGAGAGGGGAAGAGAGGGAGAGAAGGGGGGAGAGAGAGGAAAAGAGAGAGGGAGAGAAGGGGAGAGAGAGAGAGAAGGGGAGAGGGAGAGGGAGGGGAAAGAGGGAGATAGGGAGAGGGAGGGGAAAGAGGGGAAGAGAAAGTGGGAGAGGGGGAAGGGAGGGGAGAGAGAGAGGGAGAGGGAGAGAGGGGAGGGGGAAGGGAGGGGGAGAGAGAGAGGGAGAGGGAGAGAGGGGAAGAGAGAGAGAGACAGAGAGGGATAGGGAAAGGGAGAGAGGGAGATCAGGAGGAGAGAAACGGGGAGATAGGGAGAGAGGGAGAGCTTTCTGTTATTTTCTGACTTTGCAAGATTTGATCTTTTGTTGACCCTTTGGGAGAGAGGGGGAGGGAGAGAGGGGAAGAGAGAGAAGGGAAAGGAGAGGAGAGGGGGGGAGGGGAGTGAGGGAGAGAAGGGGAGAAATGGGGAGAGAGGGGGAGAAATGGGGAGAGAGGGGGAGAGGGAGAGCTTTCTGTTGTTTTCTGACTTTGCAAGATTTGATCTTTTGTTGACCTTTTGGGAGAGAAGGGGAGGGAGAGAAGGGAAGAGAGAGAGAGGAGAGAGAGAGAGAGAGATATGGAAAGAGAGAGAGGGAACTAGAGAGGGAGAGAAGGGGGGAGGGAGAGAGATAGACGGAGAGGGAGAGAAAGAGGGGGGAGGGAGACAGAGAAGGAGAGGGAGAGAGGGAGAGAGGGGAAGGGGGAGAGAGAGAGAGAGAGAGGGGGGGGGAGCGGGAGAGAAAGGGAGAGGGAGAGAAAGGGAGAGGAGAGAGAGAAGGAGAGGGAGAGGGCGAGAGGGAGAGAGGGGGAAAGGGAGATAAAGGGAGAGGAGAGAGAGAAGAAGAGGGAGATGGAGAGAGGAGGAGAGGGAGGAAGGGGGAGGGGAAGGGAGAGGGAGAGGGAGAAAAGGGGAAGGAGAGAGGGAGATAGAGGGAAAAAGAGGGGGAGGGAGAGGGAGAGAGGGGGGGAGAAAGAGAGAGGGATGGAGAGGGGGAGATTGAGGGAAATAGAGGGGGAGGGGGAGGGAGAGAAAGAGAGAGGGATGGAGAGGGAGAGGGAGAAAAGGGGAAGGAGAGAGGGAGGGAGAGGGGGGGATAGAGGGAAAGAGAGGGGGGAGAGAGAGAGAGGGAAAAGAGATAGAGAGAGAAAGGGGGAGGGAGAGAGAGGGGGGGAGGGGGAGATAGGGAAGGAGAGGGGGAGGGAGATGGGAAAGAGAGGGCAAGAGAAAGGGAGAGAGGGGAGAGGGAGAGGGGGAGAAAGTATAATTGAAGGAGGCCCTACTTTATAAGTATAAAGTAATAGTAGCGGGGTTTCCCTGATGATTAGCGCAAGCGGGTTTACCTGGCCTAGAAATGGGACTACCGTTATGCTAATGTGTAAAGCTACATTTCTTGTTATAGGCTTATGTACGTTTCCTCTGGTCGTTGACGACTCTTTTATCAGGTAGCATAGCATGGTTAGATACATCTGCAGTGATTGGCTGTTCAACAATGAAGCGGCCGACAAACAGGCAGCTAAATCAGAGTCAGTAAGACAGAAGAAACAACGGTTAGCTTTTATCTACAATCACTTCCACAAAGTAAAGACATCCGCTACACAAATGGCAGCCACCAAAGAAGTGCAGACTTTATGGAGCAGATCTTCACAAATCTGACAACTCCCACCGACAAGGCTAATGTTGCCGTTGTTTGCAAAAGGTGGGCGCAGCTGTTTCTGATTCAGCCAAATGCGCAAAGACTAGATGTAGACTACAATAGAAGCTTGTGGACAGAGAATCGTAATGGTGTGGCAACACTTTACAAAGGTAGCATACCAATTTCAAAGGGGTGTCGACGCTGTGAGACAACCAACGTCTATGCTAGGACAGTACTCCATGGTTTACAATCAGCATCACTGCACTGGCCACACCTGCAGGTTATTCAAACTAATCCCAGAATTGATAGATGATACTCCCTCCGTACTTTTTTTCCCGCCCCATTGCATTATTATTTGTGAGAGTATTTTAATGGAATAGGGCCACAAATAATGTCCGCAGGGAGTACTTTATATTACCCTACTATGTTACTCTAATACGTTGGTCAACATACGCCTTGACTTCTAAGTCGAAGTTATCGCACAATACAACGGCGCTCCCCATAAAAGGAGAAACTCAAGACCTACAGATTGCTCAATATTAATGAAATAGACCACTTACACATTAGTCTACAGCTTACTGTGCCACGATCACGTTATGGCTCCTTGGAATCCATGGTGATTATTAGCAGTCATTTTCGAGATCAAACCTTCACCCTCATGGAAGGTTTGCATGCTTAGTCCGGTTAGTGCCATGCAAACGTACAATTCATTGACAAATAACAAGTTAGTTAGGGCCTCCGAAATAACAAAAATATAAAAACACAAGCTAGGTTTTTGTACACAGGTCAAAGGCAAATGATTGGATGTAATTAACTCACGTAGATTAGCATATGAACACAAACATATGGAGACCCAACGCGTTACGGACAATTATAGAAACCTAATTGAACACCTACGTTGGCACATGCGAAACAACTCCTGGCCTAATGCTCCCGTTAGAGCAAATGGACAACATGCCTGACTGTAGCACCATTACAGTTTGCTAATCTCGGACGCTTTAGCTGCACTTCCGACTGACAACGGTAGTTCGCGAAGCAATCATACAACGATATTATAATCCTTAATCTAAATCTAAATTCCAAGATATATTGACAACCATAAACCAACAAAGCTGTAAACTTGTGCAGCCGACTACTCAAACACAAACTTAGGCAACGGCCACGCTGAAGTTCTGAAAAAAGGCAAAACACAAAAAAAAAAAAAAAAAATGGGGGGCCTGCACATCGCCTTTACGGTCTGTGACTAACCAAACGCGCGCATCGCGCGATCTTCAGCTATATTGTGAACTATAACACTACCGTAGTTTGCTAATTACGGTCACTTCTCCACACCTTGCGACTGAAGACGACCTTTCACAGAGCGCTCATACAACGGTTTTAAAATCCGTGAACCATATCTAACTTCCAAGATGTATTGCTAATTACAAGCAATACATATATAAAATTGTGCATCCGACTGCTCCCACAGAATCTCAGGCACCGACCACAAATTAGCCAAACAATTCTGCATACCCAAAACAAACAACAACCACCGTGAAATCGCATAAACAGATCGTACCTAACCATGCGCGCGCATCGCGCGCGGTCTTCAACTAGTTAACTTAAGTATTCCTGAACCATCAAATCAAACAAGCTATGTTAGACGCGGATCACTACTCTTACGAAAATGTTTTACCGCCCAATAGTCATATTTTGCACATGATTATGTGTTAGTATCATCCGTGTCATATAAAAAAGTGTAGGCTTACTTATTTTTCGATAAAATTTGCCTTCTAATCTGTGAAATACGGTTTGATCACATAGTAACCTTGTCGCACGCTCTTCCATTTCAACCATCATGTTGTAATCCTATGAGCCACATCGCCATCTAATTCTTCATCCTTTTGGAGGATAGATCCAAGATAATGAAAATACTTTGATTATCCTCGTATAACATTTTCATCAAAGGTGATTTCACTTGCCTCTCTACTACCATTCTCGCTAAGTCCGCACTTCGTGATTAGTCTTACATCTGTTCAACCTAAAATTCCCAATTTCTAGTGTATGACTCCAAAGTTCCAACTTTGTCCTTCGTTTTGTCAATCAATACTACTTGTATATCATCGACAAACATCATGCACCAAGAAATGTTGTCTTAAATTAACTTTGTAAAGCCGACAAAAAAAAAAGAAAATGACTAAGTTAAGCCTTAGCGCACCCAATTGTAATAGAAAATTCTTTGGTTCGTTCAAATATAGTACATACATGTCTCTGAGGATGTCAATATATTTCTGACACTATTTTTTATAATAATGATAATTAATATTCTCTTCATCTCCTTGATTTAGTCCTATTTCCAGGATTTGTTTGTAAGAACAACTGGACTCATGGAGCTAATTTAAGATGGAGGGAGTATATATTAATATAGATCATTTTAACAATTATAATAACTTTAATTATTATTATTATTATTATTATTTGCTAAACTTATACGGAGTAGGAGCTAAAATTATGAATTGAACTGAGAATTAAGTTGAACCGAAACAAATTAAAATTAAACTAGACATAATCTTTCCATAATACATAATTAAGCTCATTAATCTTTCCATAATACAGCACTTAAAAATGTGTCCAAGGGCCGTGGGTTTAGGAGGGAGTTGCAAACTTGGCAAGGTGGCGGCTCATGGCTCCGGCAGGTGATTGGCCTTTCTTTTACCTTTTTTTTAAGAAGTGAATGTTGGAAGAGGTGAAGAGAGGAAGGGGCAAATTGAGAATTGGTGGGTATATGAGTTGGCAAATGTGGCTATGAAATTATCAACTCCCCTTTGTACTCACGGAATTTGTACGTGCTTAAATCTAATTTTGTTCTACAGAATTGAAGTAGGCATTGCACTGACAAGTTACAATTGACAAATCACAAAAGAAACATTCATTTCGTGTCAATAAACCTCGACGGGCTCAAAACCTCGGTCGATGGAGGTTACAACGGCATCAATCACAAGTTGTGTCTTCCTTGTAAGGGTCGGCCACTTCTTCTCGGGTGACAACCCAAGCCTCTTTATACCGTCAACCAAACTCGAGAACTCCTTCACCATAAGAGCTTCTTGGGGAAGATCCGTATTCACAACGTGCTCGCTCGGTTTTTTGTTCCACTCCAAATCCATGTCAGTGAACCAACCACCAGAAAGTGTGGAAAACGAAGCAGACTTTTCCTCAAACGGGACAACAAAATCATTGACATGCAATGTCCCATTTGTTCCAACAACTGATACTTCCATGGTCAAGTGGGATAGAAAGGAGCAATGGAAGGTTCCAACTGTACCATCTTCCCAATGGAGAGAAGCTCCACAAGACAGTATCACACCAGCCTCGTTTTTTACAGGGTTTTTCAAAGCAGTCACCACTTTGGGCAGTTCATAGTTGGCTGCAAACAGGCTTGCCCTGACGCAATACCAGCCAACATCGCCGAGTGCACCAAGGGCATCAAGGTCAGGTTTCACTCGAATATCATTTTCGAGGAAGTTGTCATCGGCAGCAAAGCTGAAGTGCGCTTGAATCTAGAATATATGAGACGAATTAGAGCAAAACCTCAAAGATAAAAAGACATATAACCATATACGCAGCTTAGGCAATCTTTAGAAGCCCAAAGTAAACATAAACAATCACATAAAACACAGGAGGTACATCAGACTCCTCCCATCTAATCAGCAAAAAATGACTTCGCACGCGGGACACAGACAGCAACATCAATGAATAACAGACAGCAGATCCATTCAAGATGCCACAATTAGATGGTTCAAAATCATTCCTTTCTACTCCCTCGATCCCATTTTTATTACCCCCTTTCTATTTTGGGAAAATACAAGATATCGTTATGAAAATGAGATAGCAGGGAAAATACACTACATTTCCTACCCAAAATGGGGGGGGGGGGGTTTAATTTGGGATAGATCAAGTGAGAAAAGGGACAATAAAATTAGAATGGAGGGAGCAATAGATAACCTAATATATACAAGTGCATAAAGAATACAGGACAGAAGTCACAGAAGTGTCAAGGGCGCAGCAATAAGACGAACATTCATAGAAAATTAAAAGGATAGCAAAGCCACAATGATGCACCACAAAGGCTGAGACATGTTTAATGTTCTGTCATGGTATACAGAATTAAGAGATAAGAGTTAAACAAATACACAAAGAAAGTGTTAGTTGTCAATTTGATTCATATAGAGAGAGTAGTGATGGGGTAAATGTAGGGGCTAATCTTATGTGTTCCATGTCTTTCTTTCAACAGCCACACCTTATTCCAATTTCTTAATATCCATGCCTCAGCAATATGCCAAAGGAACACGTCCACCAACATGAATCTTTCGAAATAACAAAAAGATAGTTCATCAGTGCCGTGTTCACCGAAACTAACTGAACCTATGATGCAGTCTGATAACGCAGAGTAACTTAGCCTTGCGGCTTCTTTTTATCTCACACCATTTCCAGTAAACCTATCCCTCAAAAGCTCTCTGTACTCTTTAACATATTAAATTCGGGACATTTTGAGGTATTCACAGATTAAATCCACCCAGCGCCACCGTACACAGAAACCAACACCTTAAACCTCAAAATGAAAGTACAGCTGTTCATTGTCAGCAGTCGGCATCCCCAAAAGCTTCCACAAGATTCCCAACTTCTATGAAAACAGTTTCCTACTCTCGATTTCCAAAATAAAATGTTTTTTTTTATATCATTTCCAATAGCAAGTCTATTTAAGTACTGGAGTAGATATTTACATGCCCGTATATTTGATGTTGACTCACAAACAACGCTCCAAAACTCCCCCCATCCACACAGTTGATCATACTAACTTTTTTGACATTTTTGTGATACTAATTAGAGGGGCAATTCCCATCTAAAATAGTGGAAAGGATTCAGTATCTACAGCATTATACCCTCCCTCCATTTTCCCTATGAAATTAAATTTTGTCGTGATCAGAAATCATTTGTTCTAAAAAATGAAATGGGATGGAGGGAGTAGAACATCAACATCAGAATTCAGAATGATGAAACCCTATACGAACAAACTCACCCAAATAATCTAGCATGGACGAAATTGATTTAAGGAGGGCAGAGAAAGAAAGAAGGAAGAGAACTGACAGACTTAAGGTGACCGAAACGGCCAGCATCCCTCAAGAAGTCATCCATAGCCTTGGTCCGAGGATGATGCATCCACATAGTCCCATCCATGAACTGGACACCGGCCTCGTCGCAGGCGGCAATGATGCCATCCAAGTCGGCCACGTTGAGCGCGGTGGGCTTCTCGAGGAGGACATGCTTGCCCTTACGGGCGGCCGCCGCGGCCCAGTGGGTGTGCAGCGACGTCGGGAGGGGGATGTACACCGCATCCACCTCCGGGTCATCCAGGACGTCCAAGTACGATCCGTACAATTTCACGGACGGAGGGTAGCCGTTGTGTTCCGCGTACGACTGGGCTTTGCTTAACCAACGGCTGCCGATTGCGCCCACCCTGGCGTTTGGGGACAGCTGTATTGCGCGTGATACTTTACGGGCTATGTCCGCGCATCCCAGGATTCCGAACCGGATTTCCGAGTCTGCAGCCATTCTGTGATTATGCGCCGCGCTGGGGAGTGAGACAACGGATATAGATAATCAATTAGTCACCCACTCCCTACGGTTTTGGTCCTATCCTATCCTAGTATATTTTTTTATTTATTAAAGTTGATAGATTGGACTGAACTGACCACGGTCCTGGTACGTAGGACTGTAGGAGACTAGGAGCACTATTCTGCTCCCCCTTCTCATTTTCGATTATTCATTTGGGTCGTCGGCGTTTCAGCTATATCATCGGCGCTTTATACGTGATTTTACCGTTTTGCCCTTGTTGAATAATTGTTAATATAATTAATTAGTTTTGTTTATAAATCTAATTTTACATTTCGGAGTATTAATTTGTCACGTAAAATGAACGGTTTATGTGACACGTTTCTCCATGAAGCTCGGAAAAAAGTATTATACACCTGGTTGTATAGTAGGATTGTACAACCAGGTGGTTATATTACTTTTTTTTATATATATATATATATATATATATATATAAAATTTAAACTCCTCCTCTTTCCCCTCTAACTTCAATCACATTTAAAGTCCTCCTTTTCCTTCTTTTTTTCCTTGTAGTTTTCTGTTTCCTTAAAAACACTCCCTCTTCAATTTCTCGTATGTATCAATTAAAATTTCATTTTTTTAAACCAAACTTTGCCCATAAACATTTCGAACTGTTTACAGTATATTTTCGTGATGTCGAAATACGTTCATTAAAAACTCTGAGTATGTGTGCAAAAATTATGAGCTAACAAGTAAAGTTCTTGAGCTTTCAAAATACTTTTTCGAGTATGAGTTTCCGTGACAAACATTTCAAACTTTTCGAGCTTCATATTAATTTTTACGAGCTTTTAATTTTTGTATCCGAGCTTCGTATGATATGAGGGTACTTTAATATGAGGGTCCACTAACTTGTAATCAATAAATATATTTTCGTGATGTCAAAATACATTCACTAAAAATTCTGAGTATGTGTGCAAAAATTATGAGCTAACAAAGTAAAGTTCTCGAGCTTTCAAAATAATTTTTCGTGTATGAGTTTCTGTGACAAACATTTCAAACTTTCCGAGCTTCATATTATTTTACGAGCTTTTAATTCTTGTATCCGAGCTTGGTACCAACTAGTGCATTTTTCATCTTTCGTAGTGGTGCAACATATACTTTAAGACGATGCAAACTATCAATTCTAAAAAAATTGAGCTATAATGAAATCAACTCGAGCCATGAATTGATTATAATGTAATATTTAAAATCCGAGCTAACTATAATACTCGTAAGAAATTATTGACCATATAAATAAACTTTCTCAGCTATCATGACCATATAAATAAACTTTCTCTTCAAACCTTTTACGAGTACAATATTTTTTTAAGCTTCGTATCATGAGATTTTTTGAGTTTTTAATTAATTTTACGAGTGTCGTATGTATCAATTAAAACATCATTTTTTTTAACCAAACGTAGCCCATAAACATTCCAAATTGTTTACTAATTTTCGTGATGTCGAAATACGTTCACTAAAAATTCCGAGTATGTGTGCAAAAATTATGAGCTAACAAGTAAAGTTCTCGAGCTTTCAAAATAATTTTCCGAGTATGAGTTTCTGTGACAAACATTTCAAACTTTTCGAGCTTCATATTAATTTTTACGAGCTTTTAATTTTTGTATCCGAGCATAGTATGATTTTTTGAGTTTTTAATTAAATTTTACGAGTGTCGTATGTATCGATTAAAATTTCATTTTTTTTAACCAAACTTTGCCCATAAACATTCCGAATTGTTTACAGTATATTTTCGTGATGTCAAAATACGTTCACAAAAAATTCTGAGTATGTGTGCAATAATTATGAGCTAACAAGTAAAGTTCTCGAGCTTTCAAAATACTTTTTCGAGTATGAGTTTCTGTGACAAACATTTCAAACTTTTCGAGCTTCATATTAATTTTTACGAGCTTTTAATTTTTGTATCCGAGCTTCGTATGATATGAGGGTCCACTAACTTGTAATCAATAAATATATTTTCGTGATGTCAAGATACATTCACTAAAAATTCCGAGTATGTGTGGAAAAATTATGAGCTAACAAGTAAAGTTCTCGAGCTTTCAAAATAATTTTTCGAGTATGAGTTTCTGTGACAAACATTTCAAACTTTTCGAGCTTCATATTATTTTTATGAACTTTTAATTCTTGTATCCGAGCTTAGTACGAACTAGTGCATTTTTCATCTTTCGTAGAGGTGCAACATACTTTAAGATGATGCAAACAATCAATTCTAAAACTTTTTGAGCTATAATGAAATCAACTCGAGCCATGAATTGATTATAATGTAATATTTAAAATCCGAGCTAACTGTAATACTCGTAAGAAGTTATTGACCATATAAATAAACTTTCTCAGTTATCATGACTATAATACGAGCTGTAAATAAAATGCAATATTATATTTAATATTCGAGGTACTTGCAATCCTTCTTGAGCTAATAAATATACTTACTACTCCTTTAATATGAGGGTCCACTAACGGAAAAAAAATGATAAACTATAAATTAAAAAATGACTCCAACTACAGACAATCTGGTGCAAACTATGTCAGTACTAAAAACTCGATAAATATGAAATTACATCATAACTGATAATCCTCCGGCGTCCGGCGTCGTGAGAATTTCACGAAGACCTACGTGACTATCACCAAGATTATTAATAGTAGACGTAGTTCGTGCAGTATCCGACACCTTTCCTACATTACTCGATGCCCGTTTACGTGCCCAAGTCTCGGCAACCTTAAATCTCCCACGAGCTCGACTACTTTCAATATCCATCAAACTCCTCTTCCTAGTCAATTTTCAAGTATTCAATTAAAAAAAATTGAGCTACAAGGAAAACAACTCAAGCTAGGAATAAACTACGAGTACAATTTAATATCTAAAATTCGGGATAATTGTAATACTCGTGAGAAATTATTGAGCTAGTGAATAAACAATTTGAGCTATCATGTCCATAATTCGAGCTAACATTAAAAAATAATGTAATATTTAAAATCCGAGCTAATTGTTAATTTGTTATACTTTTGAGTTAGTAAATATAATTACTTTCCATGCATATTTTTAATATGAGATATCACTAATATTTCTAGAGTTTCAGTACCAAATTTTAGTAACATAAAAAATTAGTGATACTATTGACAATTACCTTCACAACGAGATGCATCCTCTACTTCTTGTCCCGGAGCCAATGATAATGCTTTCGAAGTTACAATTTCCAAAGAAATTTCATTTTCCCTCGTCACCAAAAAAAAAAAGAAATTTCATTTTCCTTAGGAATTTCATTATCCGTTGGCGATGATAAATTAATAGTTCCCTTTGCAATTGAATCGTCACAACACCATTGGTAGTTCAAGATAAAATATAAAAACATTATCCGACAAATTACACAATCTTTTTAAGCCGAGATACAATTAATTTTTAGGTCCATTATCAATTCTTAAACGTTTTGAGCTATTATGAAAATAACTCGAGCTATAATTAAAATGTAATATAATAGTTAAATTTTGAGCTAATTGTCATACTTTTTGAGCATATCAATATAACTACTACCCTTTTAATATAATGGTCTAAATTCATTAAATAGTTAATCGAGTATAACTTTTTGAGTTTCGTCATAAATAAATTGAGCTATGCTACCGTAAAAAACTTTTCATTCCGTAATTAACATTCGACAATATTAAATTAATCTATGAAAAAAATTACGTTTACTTATTGCATATCATAAAATACAACCAATTAACCATGAAAGTTTACAATACGCAAAACAAAGTCTAGAAATATGTACGGAGTAATGATATTAACAGTTCATACTAATATTACCTTGACAAGGGGAATTAACTTGTTGTTGTCTTCTAGAATTGATCGTTTCCAAGTTGAATTCTTCAATATCCATTGAAAAATGGATTTACTATACTGATTTAATGGAGAAATATGAGAAAAAGAGAAAAATATGTTGGCAGTTACACAGTTAGAGAAAGAATGGGGAAGAACTGATGATTACGTACATTAGTATTTGGTTAGGTTAATTAAAATATAGCAGTGAAATGACATAACTAACCCTGGTTGTATATAAGCATTATACAACCAGGTGTATAATCCTCTTACTGATGAAGCTCGGAAATCTTTTTCCAGTAAGCAATAATCATTTTATGTATTTAATTAAGTTGATTGGTTTTTAATTAACTTAATTTATGTTTTCGAGTTTAAATTTGTCACGGATTTGCAATATAACGGTTTATTTGGCACATTTCCCCATAAACCTCGGAATCTTTTTTAAAATTTTCTATTTCAACTCGTCTCGTACTTCATAATTCATTTTCACTTCTCTCTCATTCCCTCCTAAACCAACATTTTAAAATTCCATTTTTTTTTTCTAAAATCGCTTCTCAAAACCGCTTCTCAAGAAATCGGCCGTACCGAGCAATCAAGTAAGGTTTTTGTTTTATATCTCATCTATCTTATAATTTTGTAATTAGTTTCTAGGTCGATTTATTTCATTTCAATTGATTAGGATGCTAGTTATGGTAGTTTGCTTTGTTGTTTGCGGCATGATTAGAGATTAGTTGACGGATTGTAGGGAGAATTTGTCGGAATAATCGAAAACCCGGAGACGTGCGACGCGTCAAAACGTGAGTTTCTCACGTTTTGTGGATCTGCAAAACATGAGTCTTTCACGTTTTGTGGATCTGCAAAACGTGACTTCTTCACGTTTTGTGGATCTGCAAAACGTCAATTTCTCACGTTTTGTGGCCCTCAAAGCGTCAGTTTCTCAAGTTTTCACGTTTTGATACGTTCGATTTTATAGAATACGTTTGATTTACGTATAAAACGCGTTATTAATTTTTATAATGTCACGTTATTTAAGTCTTGAATTATATATGTATATAAGTAAAGTATAAGTTGAATTATATAGAATTGAGTAAATTAGAAATTACTCCCTTCAAAGTTGCGGTTTTTAAAATTTACTCCCTTATGAATTTTTTTTAATATTTTACACCCAAAAAGATGCAAAAGTTCAAAATTTACTTGCAATCTAATATTCCGACGAGTTTATGTTTTTATTGACCGATTTGCCCTTCTTTTATCGTACACCCCCTCGCCCACCCCCACCTCTTATTCATTTTTACTTTCCCAAATCTTTCATTATCAATTCCAGGAAACCTAAATTCTCAAATCGTGAAGTAATGTTGGGGATTTTTTCCCCAAATTTACTTGCAATCTAAATTACTCTTGCAAAAACGTTCGAAGTGACTTGCATATTACCTGAAGATCAAGAAGCCCTTGAATACAATAACCGACCTGCAAACCTTTGAAGTAACTATTTTAGGGACGATTCCAATGGTGGGGATTTTTTTTCTTTTTTTTTTACAAATGACAGTATAAGGAAGATTTTTTTAGAAATGAGACCATGGGGAAGAAGAGTAAGATGAAGACAGGGGCAATTTCGGTATTAAAAATAGGAAAAGGGCAAAAAGATTCAAACTCGCCGGAAATACTCGTCGGAATATAGAATTGCAAGTAAATTTTGAACTTTTGCATCTTTTTGGGTGTAAAATATTAAAAAAAATTCATAAGGGAGTAAATTTTAAAAACCACAACTTTGAAGGGAGTAAATTTTAAATTACTCTATAGAATTATGTATAATTTTTTTTTTGTGTGTATAAGTTGAATATATATAATTTGAATTATATAAAGTATAGAATTATACATAAGCTGAATTATTTAAGTATTGAATTATATATAACTTATTATATAGAATTATTAAGTTGTATATATAAACATAAGTATACGACAAACATTTACGGAAATAAATAGATTAAGTTTTTAGGACAATTTAAACTTAGTTTCATGTGAAGGTGACGTATGAAATTTTCATCGATAATTTGTTTGTAGCCATATAATTAAAGCATGGACGTCGTAAATAGTATTATGAAATATTAGTCGTCAACGTAATATCGTTTTATGTTTTTTTGTTATCTAATCTGTTAGGGTAATAAGTGTGTAATAATTTCTGTATATATATACTTTATTTTAAATAGAGTTCTGTAATTATCGTTTCCGTCAACGTAATATATACATATATATATTTTATTTTAAATAGATGGCGGATAAAGGGAAGAATAAGCTTGAGGGTGACCGGGTTACTGGTAGGTTGGTGACGGCTTCTAAGCGTAGGCAGAGGGGTCAACCTGCCATGGGACCACCGGAGGCGTCGGCTGCCACGCAGTCACCAGAGGAACCAGTCGTTCCTCTAGTAGAGAGTAGGAGTTCATCGGACGTACGCTCGAAGTCTAGTAGTGTTCGGATCCGAATTGTCCGTCGTGAGGCACCGTCTTCACAGGCGACGACCGTGTCGGGGGGCGTTCCCGAAGACTCTCGGTCCATCCAGTCTCACGACCTTAACTTGTACTTCGACGACCACGCCCGAGAGTACGACATTCCGGAAGACACTCCCGTTGAGGACGACCAGCCCGAAGAGGAGCGTCCAGTTCAGAAGGGCGTTATGTATAAGAGGGGGCCACATGGTCGGTTTGCGGGAACCGTCGGTTCATCCAGCTCGACTGCTAACCGTAGATCGGAGAAGGACATGACTTGGCGCCTTGTGGGACCTAGCCCCTGTGGGCCTGTTGACCCATCGGTCATTCCGAGCTTCAGGGGTCACATTGCACGCCGCTTGTGGTCGCAGCCAGAGGTGCCATCGGTCATGATTAAGAAGTATGATCGTCCTCAGCATTTGAGAGTGTTGGCTGAATTTGATAATCACACGGAGACTATCGCCGTCCTTCAGGAGAGTGGGTTGATGCAGCTACGGTCCTGTGTTCTCGATCATTTGGACGTTCCGCTTATTACAGCGTTTGTGGAGAGGTGGCAGCCTGACACGAACACATTTCACATGCCGTTTGGAGAGATGACGATTATGTTGCACGACGTCACTCGGATATTGGGGTTGTCTATCGAGGGTCAGGCGTGTGTGGTCCGTAATGATGTAGGTGCTCTTGTTGATTCGTGGGCCGCTGTGATGAACTACTTTGGGCGGACTGACCAGCAGATGAAGAGTTGTATGCCTGGATCGACTGCACCTATTTACAGGAATGGTGTTGTACTCTCGACGGCTGTGCACTCATTGATGCGGACTGGGACCACTGCTCAGAAGGTGCAGGGGTATTTTATATCGTTGCTGGGGGACTTTTTGTTTGTCGATAAGTCCAGTGATCGTATTCGTCCAGCCGTCTTTCCATTAACGAACGAGATTCCGGCCATTCGTGGTTATGCATGGGGAGCGGGTACGTTAGCCTACTTATATAGGCAGTTGGGGATGTCCTCGAGGGCGGACTGCTCCGGTATTGCTGGTTGTTTGACTCTGCTACAGGTCTGGATTTGGGAGTACTTTCCAGATTTTCGACCGGGCAGTCCACGAGATGTTTCACCGACGGCTCCACGCGCGATGGCCTGGACTGGTATTGGTCACCCTCTGCAGTACGACAGCAAAGTTAAGGAGTATCGTGCGATTCTGGATCATATGACAGCAGATCGTGTGATGTGGGAGCCATTTGGTCATCGACCGCAGCAGTTTCATGCGACCACCACCTTCATGGGGACGTTGCGCTTTATGGACATAGTTGAGCCGTACCAGGCTGATCGGGTGCTTCGACAGTTAGGCTGCGTCCAGATCATTCCTTCTTCTATGCCTGCACTTGATGAGGAGTATCGGCCAGTGCACAGAGGAAGGGGGTACAAGGTTAGGTACGGTGGCCGGTATGAGGATCAGCCTTGGACTAATATTCGGGCACATCGCATAATTCCTAAAGCAATATCCAGTGAATTTGAATACCCAGGGGAGATGGCTCCGGATTACATGGAATGGTACGAGAGAGTATCTCATCCGCGGATCATACCTCCAGACGAAAACGAGGAGGAGGAGCAGGTGATGATGACCGGAGGATCACAAACGGTAAGAATTAGTAAAGTATTTACTCATTCATTTACGTATGTTTAATTATATATATATATATGATGTTGTTCAACTTTTTTATATGATTGTTGTGTACTGTGTTTCAGGCGGCGACCTTGTTGATGCGACGCATCGCAGAACTCCATCACTACGTTGACGATCCGGAGGCCCGACTAGCATTCATTGACTAGCACACTCCATTGTCGATGACAAGCGACAAATGACCCAATTGTGGTGTGTTGCGAAACCAAACAGGTCAACGTCGTGGAGCCAGTGCGTTGACGGTACCGGATCAGGGCTCATTGTGCCTATACGCCACATTGCCGCCTCTACACCTCCATCCAATGACACCGCGTATATGTTCAAGTATAAAGGATCCTTGATCTCCCCGAACAATACCATCCTCTGTTTTATGAAACTTGACTCATCACCCGTAACAGCATGTGAGAAAACACGAAATCCGCAGTGTCCGTCCCCAATAACATTATACCAGGCAATCAAAAAAGGGTTCATGAAACCGACTAGGGACTGAAAGAACGGAAACGTGCCTGTAGTAGTGTAGTTCAGCTCCAGGGGACCGTTTGGGGCAGAGGCCCACGATCCATCACTGGACTCAGTGTTAGCTTGCACGGACGGACCTGTTGTGTTTGTTGACTGCGACCTCAACGGAGTGGAAGACTTATCAGTCCTAGCAGTCTTCTTTCTGGCATGCTCTACTCCGCTCAGTAACCTACCCGTACCGGATGACTTTCTCGGCTTAGGATTTGGTGAAGGGTCGACTAACCCTGACTCCTCAGGATGTAACGCAGAATTCAAAACGTCGATGTAATGATCCCACATGCATGGATCGCTTTTCCGAATCTCGTCAATAAGCCCGTCTAAGGTGAAAACATCACTGGCTGGCAAAGCTTCATCCCCAGTATACACAAGAGTTCTCCAATCCACGTGAACATCATCCAACTTCACACGACGTCCCCGAGCCAATAATCTGTACATCGTACACGCACACGGCAACCCACAAGTTGTCCTAAGAACACAAACACAATCGTCGTACACACGGTCACCCAACTTGTACATTTGAACCAATTCTGCCTCGAGCATCTTCAACGCCTTACGACTAACACGAAGATTCAATTTTTCGAGAACCGGTGGCAGGTGTACGACTCTTTTAGAGCGTGACTTCTCCAACTTCACTCGTATCGCTGAATGTTGACGACCGATCTGTTTGTCTATTCTTTCAAACAAGCGATCCAATGTGGCGGTTGACGTACCAAGAGCTTTCTTAAGTGCTGCATGTGCGGACTCGACAATGGAGGTTGTCGTGTTCCCAAAATGGAGAACTTGATTGGTGTATGCATGAAGAAAGTTTCGATCATATTTCTTCAACCAAGTATCAGTTATGTAAACCGGGATTCTAGTTAGCTCGTACCTTTGTCTGAAGTCATCCAAAGCTGCGACCACATCTGGGACGGTATTGGCATACAGTACTCGTCCCCAACCATATTTCATGAAGTTCTCGACAGCAGATTTGCGCTTCCACACTTTATGGGCACGGATTTCAATACAGTTTGTAATATGCCAAGTACATAGCAAATTCTGGGTATATGGAGTTGGAAATACAAGAGGAATGGCCTCCACCGACCCCATCTCTCGATCGGTCACAATGACATTCGGCACCTTATCACCAGTGAGCATCCGTAACTTACGCAACACCCATATATACGAAGGCTTGTCTTCATATCGGAGGAGGGCATAGGCGATGACGAAAGATTTTCGAACAGGTGTAATCCCAACCATCTCCACTAATTTCATATCGTACGTGTTTGTTTTGTACGTTGCATCCATGAGCACGACTTGATGGTAAGTCCGGTACATTTTAACAGACTCGAGATGCGCCATGAATATACGCTCCATCTCCAACGTAATCTCATTCTCAAAGAAAAAGTGGACGTACTGCTCCCTACGCGCCAGAACAAGCATCTGCTCAACTGCGTTCCTCCCTTCTCTTGACGTAGCCCTCAATTTAGCCCCAATATTGTAAATCGTGTTTATCGAAGGTCGAGGTTTACCTGGGTTCATGTTATGAAGGCCCTCCAGAACTTTAGCCGGTTGAACATGCGCCTTCAGAGACGTAATAACGAAAGTCTTCTCAACGTCATTCAGAGCTGCTCGACGACCATGACCGTCATCGTACTCAAGTAACTTGTGATTATGTACGCCAGTTGGACCCACGGTAAGAATCCATCTTTCCCGATCAAAGGTTTGACAGGCTTTCACCCAAAATCTGCACCCAATCTTCTTAGATTCCCTTGTACCTGTCTTCGGATGACCGTATCGATCACATTTGAAGTAATTAGCGCCAAGATCTGAAAGCTCATCTCTTCGACTTTTACGCTGGTTGCTGGCTTTAACCAGGTTAATTCCGATGGCTGACGCTATTTCGTTAGCGTAATTAAAAGCTTCGTTCGAGCTACCGAAGGGGGGCGCAAATATGAAGCAACAACGGTAGTCAATGCCGTCCCCACCAAAATCCTCCGGATACACCTAGACAAAAAATATTTAAGTAACTACAAAAATTCCTAAATGTATAATCACTACAAAAATTCCTAAATGTATACGTAAATTTAGTCTACAAAAATGAATCTTCGTGTTAGTCCTAAATGTATCACTACAAAAATTCCAAAATGTATAATCCTAAATTTTAGTAATCACTACAAAAATTCCTAAATCAAAAACATAAACGACCCTTTTACACCGTAACTTATAATGAAACTTAAAATAAAAAAATGTGACAAAAACATTTCCACAACATTGAAACGTTAAAACATAAATAAAAAAAATAAAAAAATAAACCAAAAAATAGGACAAAACGTGGAAAAGGCAAGTTTCACGGATCGGTAAAACGTGGGAGATTCACGTTTTACGGATCAGTAAAACGTGAGAGTACCACGTTTTACCAATCGGCAAAACGTGAAGCTGTCACGTTTTACCCATCCGTGAAACGTGACTTATTCACGTTTTACCGATCCGTGAAACGTGACATTCTCACGTTTTGCTGATCGGTAAAACGTGATACTCTCACAATTTGCACTTTATTACGTATAGTTCGTCTTTTTCTACGTCAAATTAAAAAATTGTATTACTACTAGCAAATACACGTACAAAAGTTACAATTCTACTAGATCGAACATCATGCGATAGTTATAATTCAACTTAAAAATAACTCTAAAATGCAAGTTAAATAAAATAAGTAAAATATTAAACAATATTTTTGTTGAAATAGCGAGAAAACTAACCCCGAAATGCAAATACGGTTGCCCGGTCCCCATTAGTTTTAGATCGAAAAATACGTAAACACTTAGGCTCCACCCTGTAGACACCCACATTTTGACCGCCAGGTGTCTATAGTAGTTCCCGCCAAACACCCGATGATGATAGGACGTAAACATGCTTTGACAGACTCGGATATGGGCTTGTAATCATGGACATTTGGTTTAGACATTTTAAGGAGTACAAATCTCACAAAACCAACCTCAAATTCAGGCCCAGTGGGTCGTTTCGAGTCAAATAACACTAATTTGGGTCGAAACTGTCACCAGGGGTAAAACCGTCTTTTAGCGACCGAGTCAAACCCGGTCAAAGATATTTTTTTCCCGAGTCACACGAGCTGGCCGTAACACTACACGGCTGATTCGGACTCAAATACCAAAAAATCAGCCTTCACAAATATTAAACAATTCCGTTTAAGGTAGAATTCGATCTCGAGTAGGAATTCTATCCGGAAACCGACTCAGACACCCAACCGAGTGCAAACACTCGGCCAAGTAGAGCATAACCAGCCGGTTCCTCTCTTTTCTTCCCTCACAAGAAAACGGAATCCTCGTTCTCCTCAGCTTCTTACTCAAGCGGTAATTCTAGCTCGAACAGGAATCCTATTCAAAAACCGATTCGAACACTTGACCGAGTACGAAACACTCGGCCAAAACAGTACAAGGCAGCCGTGTATCCCTTTCTTCTTGGCCAAGAAAGCGGAATTCTTATTCCCCTCGAACTCCTACGTTTCCTATCCTAAGCGGTATTCAAACTCTCCTAAACCAGGGTCGGAAACTCCCTATAAATAGGACCTCCCGTCCAACATAAAACAGACATCAATTATAACGTTTTTCCAGCCAATATACACGGTATTTACACACCCATTACACCGAAAAAACAGCCTCCACACACGGTTCATACACAAATCCGATAGTTAGCAAATCCCGACACTTTCGAAGCCTCGAAACCTCGACGAAACCGGCCAAACCCGACGTCCCAAATCACCCAAACCAATACACCTTAACTCATCCTCATCATCTCGACGCTCCCAAGTCTAAGCCACTTCCCGACGAGCCTTATCCCGAGAAAACAAAGCATGTAGGTTGAGGGTGTAAATCAAACCCGTCTCTTCCCTTTTCTCTCTCCTTCCTCTCGTTTTTTATGGGTCTCTCGTCGGTCTTATTTTTTATTTTCTAATATCGATATTATTAAAAACTATTTTCATATATCGAATATTCTTAAAATATGATACCGATTCATTATAATCGAATATCGTATCGAAAAGAATTATATTAAGTTTTCGACGAAATCATTACATCTTTTTACAACTTTTCGTTCAAAATTCTTTTTTTTACTTTTCGTTCAAAATAAACTTTTTCAAAACCTTTTCTAAAGTCATTCCGACTATTCGATGTCGATTTCATAATCGAATACGACGAATATCGAAAATATAAACCGAGTATAAATTAATTCATATTTGTACGCGATTTATAAAGTTAACGATTTTCGAACAAAAGAATATAAAAATCAGACCCGTACGCGAGTCGCGCCCGGTCCAAGCGACTCGCGCACGAGTCTGATCCGGTTCTATTTTTTTTAGTTTTTCGTTCGTTTATTTTTATTATTTTACGAAACGATTTCTAAATTTACATCTTTTCCAAAACTATTCTAAATATTTGATAATCAACTATCGAATATAACGAATATCGAGAATATTAAGCCGAGTACGAGTTATGCGATATTCGTACGCGATTTAATCAAAAAAAATTCCGAAAACCATTGTCGAAATCAGGCCGCCACGCGACCCGCATGAGTCTCGGGCGAGTCGCGCGGCTCTCGGCCCAAACGTGTCCTTTTTCGTTTTTTTTATTCTTTCTCGAACATCGTTTTTTGTACAAAACAATGTTTTAAACTATATTTTTCAGATTTCGATTAATTCTTATTTTCTCGATTTCAATTGCCTATATTATTATTTCAATCGTTACTAACCCGTTTTCTCGTGTTAGTAGCAATTTATTCTCTCATATTCTTTTTATCGTTTTATTAGACTAAAACGAACTCACATGCTAAAATAACTTTGACGTTATTAGTTTAACATGCATTAAACGACTTAGCAACCCATTTATTTATTTTTCCTCACATGTCTTAGGAAAACAATCTCTGCATATCATTTCATCGTCGAACTAACGCGTGTACACAAAACCGAACGATATCTTAGTAAAGGCCGCTAAGTGCGGGCGGGGTTGGGTGTTCTCGCTGAACTTCCCAACACGTACCCTCACCCCTTACTCAGAACCGTGGTTTCCGGATGTCCGAAACCATTGGCAACAAGAGTCATTCAATATACGATTAACCGCCCAGTCGGCATCGGTATCGATATGCTAAGGGACGAACCCAATAAACTCTGACATCAGAAATGGGCCAGGCTTTAAGTATGGCCCACTACGACATAGAGTGGGTTCGAACGGTTCCGAATAACCTTAAAATTCGGTGGCGACTCCTACTTCGATTTAAAATTCTATTCGATCCATCTCATATGGAAATTCTATCGCCTCCCCAAAACCCGCGCTTCGCCGCGTCGGGGTGGACCTATGTCATGTCCACAATTTGGCGACTCCGCTGGGGATTAACTGATGTGTCACTTACCATCAGCATCCTCAGGGTGAGACTCGAAAAGAAATCGTTCGATTAGTAATGTACACGTTTTAGTTCAATGGTTCATGCATAACCCCGTTCTATCCCGGGCCGGTTACTTGTGACCGACGTCCCACTATACCACGGTGCATTCCCACTTGGATGCACTAAAGACTTCAATGGCGGAACTCGTTTAGACTTTGCGGCATGTCCTAAGACCAACTCGGCTTAGGGAGTCCGTCCTCAGTACGAGAAAGCCATCGTTGTTGGTATAGACCCTATTAGACCGACCGAGACTTAGACTAAGAGCATACATGGCGTCGTTATACTGTTTCTATGACTACATGCTACTTGATCCTTTTTTGGTCTTTTCAAAAAACCGTCATTTTCAAAAAATTACATCTTTTCAAACCCATTCTTTTTTCAAAACCCGGAAAGCTGCCGAATTTAGGACTTATGATTTTGACTCAAAATAGCCTATTTTTAGCCGGTATGCTGTCCAAACCTTTTCAAAAAAAAAAGCCCGAAATCTCGGCCCGATAACCCTCTTTCTCGGTTTTCAAAAAAAAAATCGGGTCTTCCAATCCGACTTTGCTCGGTTTTCAAATTCAAATTCCCTTTTCAAAATCCTCTTCTTCTTAGGACTTCCCGTATATAGCAGTGTCGGGTCTTGTCATAAGTTAGAATCTATAGCGTCGAAACTCCGTCGATCTTACATCACGGGTTTCCACCCCATCCAAGTCCGCCTTATTTGTCAAGGCACGACCCACCTTCGTAGGACAGACTCCTACAAAGGGAAGCCCATTTACACACTAGAGTCCAAAGTCTGGGGAATTCTCACGTAGACCATCCTTCGAACGGGACTAGGCCCACTTTGCCGAATCCTAAGGAAGGTCCACCATCCACGAGTCACCCGTCTAGGAGTCGGTCTTCAGTCCCACTCGGGGGCTACCCTTTAGCAAAGCAATCAGTCACGATTGCTCTAAGGATCAGTTCTTACACGTGTTGTCTCACGTATCCCACTTCCGAGTCACTTAGGTGTCACACCATCTGAGTCCTATCAGATTCTTTAGCCTCACTCGGGGGCTATCCCCCACCGAGCAGTCAACCACGGTCATTCTAAGGGCACCCCACGTTCATCATACACTGGCGTCCTTATGATGCCTTCTTCGAGTCGTACCTATGCTACAAATACTCGAGTCACCTAGGGTTAAGTCACCACGGTTGGTCCGAGCACGCGACGCGGTCAAACACGGTTGTCTCATTTTCGGACTCGCCCTCATACCCCGTCCGAGTCTCATGGTCGAGTCCAAGCCAGGGTCGTTACCTCGTCTAGATCAACGTTCGAGTATCCCGGTCCAAGAGTCTTTGTCGACCCGTCACCCCGGGCCATGTCTAGTTTGACTCCCTCTCTTGCACTTGCGCAAAGCCGAGTTTAGGCGAGTCGTGACACCCGTCGTTCTCTCCAATCAAAGACCTTACCAAAAAAAAAAACAACCAACCGAGCATCCGAGTCCGGATTTGATTCGAGTCTAAGTCTGAGTTCGAGTCTAGGATACCCTACATCCTCATTTCCAAATCAGCGTCAGAGTCATTTGTATTCTGTCCTCTTTTCGAAAATTCAATAAGATCAGCTTTCAATATTCTTTCTTTCTATATACTTTTCTTATGTGTTTCCGAGAACATGATTAACACCATCATACACATTGAGCACACGCACGTGACTATTATAGGCACATCTATAATGACTGCAGGAAACCGAGCCCGTGTTTTCCTTTTACCTATTCCATGTCTGGTATAGAAAGCCACATAACTACCCGTAGCAGGAGCATATCGAATCCTATGACAAATCTGGGTAGTCTTCTAGTTTGGGTTCAAGACGGGAGGCAAGCCCACTTCCCACAATAAACACCCTTCCAATAAGACTAACCAAACCCTACCTTAGGTGTTAGTCTGACCGACAAAAAAAAAGCTGGACAAAAAAATCAAAAGTCCAAGAAAAAAAAGCAAAAGGCCAAAACAAAAAAAGCTGGCCATGATCAAAAAAGAATTATCAACATCTCTCGACTAGACACGGTCAACTCAAATGAAGAATCCCATGACCGGGGCTAAGAGGTCAACCCAAAGAATTCAAAAACCCATGACCGTGAAATGGTCAATTCAAAAATTATCAATACCCATACCATCCAATAGGGGAGAGACAGTCAAGTTGGTCAGCTAACACCACATTTAGCCTTCCCACATTACAACCCTCAAGACCTTCTCGAGACCTAGGCTAGAGACAACCCAGAATTTTGAGGATTCAAGCTCCATAGGATACACCCTAACCTTTAGGGCCAGACATGGAAATCAGATCCCGCATTATCAAACCTGCCCAATCGAAGCTCGAGCCATTCTACTCGACTTCCCCTTTACCCAACAGAATTCACAATCATCATATGCAAATCCGAGAGCAAAACTCATCAAATCCCCGAGAGCAAAACTCGTTAAAATCCCCGAGAGCAAAACTCATCAAATCCCCGAGAGCGAAACTCGTTCAAATCCCCGAGAGCAGAACTCGTTAAAATCCCCGAGAGCAAAACTCGTTAAAATCCCATCCCAATTCTTCTCATTCAAACCAGTTACCAGCCCCAAACACGGGAATTCAACTTGCAGTCGGCATAGAACATGCCCAAATAGCTCACACCACCTCTGGGGGCTACCCCGGAGAACGCTCACAGTCACAGGATCAACATCCTAACCATTCTAGCCCTTTGATCAAGACATCACTGGGAATACACCTAGCCTACACCATCGCTATGGCTAGTTACACACAAAGCCCTAGTAAACTAGGCACCATTATATATCTTTCAATCCACTGAACTACGGCTTGGTTTGATTTCACCACACGTGAATACGTAGGCAGCCTTTAAACAAGGGCACAACCACCCACATTGACACAAATTCGAAAAAGCATCATCATTCCGGTCACGACACTGTCATGTTCTCAGCAGCTAGCTTTGTCATCCTGGGGGCTTCTCCTAGGCAGAAGTTCTCCATCCACTCACAAAATCCAGATAAATTCAAAGAATAAAGATCTAGTCTCCTTTCTATAGTGTGTCCTAGTACTCGGCTCAGTCAAAGACGAGAATCTGTCAGGACTTGGAGCAATACCCACTTTGGAAATGTCCCAAAAATCAAAAATTCAAAAGGAGCACTAGACTACAGCATTGTTACTGCTAAAACAGTCTCATTACAGACTACTGCAATTCCCCTATAGCAGATCGTTCCCATTTCGATGTTCGACTGTATTGCCACTCGCCTAGGCTACGGAATAGCGCAACTTAAGTGTCTTGTCATCTTAGGTGGCCTACCCCCTACCGAGTCACGGTCTAACCCTTAGAGAGTCAAAGTCGTGTCTGTCAACTCGTCCTCTCGCGTCCAGAGTCGAGTCTGGCGGTATCTCTCTCTCTCTTCAAATTCTCATTTTAAAATTCGCGAAACTTAGCCATTTGGGAAAATCCTTTTCCTAGTCACCACGGGAATAGGAAATTTTATCACACTTCATCTAAGCATACAGGCCTAACCAGGGAATTCCAGGAATACGTGTCAGAATCCGATTAGGAATCAAAGTCATTCTAGGCATCCTTATTTCCAAACTTTTCAAAAATTTCAGCATTTTTCTTTCCAAAAAAATCAATCAAAAAATCATTTCTTCCCCAGCATGAGTTAGTGTTTCGCCTAAATGTTACATGCAATTTGTTATGTATCAACAGACAGGTACCCCAAGACTCCCCAGTGGAAGGATCATGCAACATTTCTACTAAGGAATCGGGATGTATCTGTAAGCAGATACACCCAGAGCTTCCAAGGCAAGCTCCCACGCAATTCCAAGATGGGATGTGTCTGTAAACAGACACACCCAAGACTTTTTAGGAGAAGTCCCCGCGCTATTCCAAGACAGGATGTACCTGTAAACAGGTATGCCCATAGCTTCCAAGGCAAGCTCCCGCGCAATTCCAAGACAGGATGTACCTGTAAACAGGTATGCCCATAGCTTCCAAGGCAAGCTCCCGCGCAATTCCAAGACAGGATATATCTGCAAACAGGTATACCCATAGCTTCCTAGGCAAGCTCCCGCGACATTATCAGCATCAACCCAGGTATGATTTCTATTCTATGGCTGGCGAGCCCTTCACGCAGGTCTATTGGACTCTAAACGACCCGATCGGAAGGCTGCCAGGTTTTAATCCTTGATTGACCTGGTAGCTACTCTGACTTTTGCCTTGTCCAAGCCTCAGTCAGAGTGGGGGCTCTTTAGACACCCACATTTTGACCGCCAGGTGTCTATAGTAGTTCCCGCCAAACACCCGATGATGATAGGACGTAAACATGCTTTGACAGACTCGGATATGGGCTTGTAATCATGGACATTTGGTTTAGACATTTTAAGGAGTACAAATCTCACAAAACCAACCTCAAATTCAGGCCCAGTGGGTCGTTTCGAGTCAAATAACACTAATTTGGGTCGAAACTGTCACCAGGGGTAAAACCGTCTTTTAGCGACCGAGTCAAACCCGGTCAAAGATATTTTTTTCCCGAGTCACACGAGCTGGCCGTAACACTACACGGCTGATTCGGACTCAAATACCAAAAAATCAGCCTTCACAAATATTAAACAATTCCGTTTAAGGTAGAATTCGATCTCGAGTAGGAATTCTATCCGGAAACCGACTCAGACACCCAACCGAGTGCAAACACTCGGCCAAGTAGAGCATAACCAGCCGGTTCCTCTCTTTTCTTCCCTCACAAGAAAACGGAATCCTCGTTCTCCTCAGCTTCTTACTCAAGCGGTAATTCTAGCTCGAACAGGAATCCTATTCAAAAACCGATTCGAACACTTGACCGAGTACGAAACACTCGGCCAAAACAGTACAAGGCAGCCGTGTATCCCTTTCTTCTTGGCCAAGAAAGCGGAATTCTTATTCCCCTCGAACTCCTACGTTTCCTATCCTAAGCGGTATTCAAACTCTCCTAAACCAGGGTCGGAAACTCCCTATAAATAGGACCTCCCGTCCAACATAAAACAGACATCAATTATAACGTTTTTCCAGCCAATATACACGGTATTTACACACCCATTACACCGAAAAAACAGCCTCCACACACGGTTCATACACAAATCCGATAGTTAGCAAATCCCGACACTTTCGAAGCCTCGAAACCTCGACGAAACCGGCCAAACCCGACGTCCCAAATCACCCAAACCAATACACCTTAACTCATCCTCATCATCTCGACGCTCCCAAGTCTAAGCCACTTCCCGACGAGCCTTATCCCGAGAAAACAAAGCATGTAGGTTGAGGGTGTAAATCAAACCCGTCTCTTCCCTTTTCTCTCTCCTTCCTCTCGTTTTTTATGGGTCTCTCGTCGGTCTTATTTTTTATTTTCTAATATCGATATTATTAAAAACTATTTTCATATATCGAATATTCTTAAAATATGATACCGATTCATTATAATCGAATATCGTATCGAAAAGAATTATATTAAGTTTTCGACGAAATCATTACATCTTTTTACAACTTTTCGTTCAAAATTCTTTTTTTTACTTTTCGTTCAAAATAAACTTTTTCAAAACCTTTTCTAAAGTCATTCCGACTATTCGATGTCGATTTCATAATCGAATATCGAATACGACGAATATCGAAAATATAAACCGAGTATAAATTAATTCATATTTGTACGCGATTTATAAAGTTAACGATTTTCGAACAAAAGAATATAAAAATCAGACCCGTACGCGAGTCGCGCCCGGTCCAAGCGACTCGCGCACGAGTCTGATCCGGTTCTATTTTTTTTAGTTTTTCGTTCGTTTATTTTTATTATTTTACGAAACGATTTCTAAATTTACATCTTTTCCAAAACTATTCTAAATATTTGATAATCAACTATCGAATATAACGAATATCGAGAATATTAAGCCGAGTACGAGTTATGCGATATTCGTACGCGATTTAATCAAAAAAAATTCCGAAAACCATTGTCGAAATCAGGCCGCCACGCGACCCGCATGAGTCTCGGGCGAGTCGCGCGGCTCTCGGCCCAAACGTGTCCTTTTTCGTTTTTTTTATTCTTTCTCGAACATCGTTTTTTGTACAAAACAATGTTTTAAACTATATTTTTCAGATTTCGATTAATTCTTATTTTCTCGATTTCAATTGCCTATATTATTATTTCAATCGTTACTAACCCGTTTTCTCGTGTTAGTAGCAATTTATTCTCTCATATTCTTTTTATCGTTTTATTAGACTAAAACGAACTCACATGCTAAAATAACTTTGACGTTATTAGTTTAACATGCATTAAACGACTTAGCAACCCATTTATTTATTTTTCCTCACATGTCTTAGGAAAACAATCTCTGCATATCATTTCATCGTCGAACTAACGCGTGTACACAAAACCGAACGATATCTTAGTAAAGGCCGCTAAGTGCGGGCGGGGTTGGGTGTTCTCGCTGAACTTCCCAACACGTACCCTCACCCCTTACTCAGAACCGTGGTTTCCGGATGTCCGAAACCATTGGCAACAAGAGTCATTCAATATACGATTAACCGCCCAGTCGGCATCGGTATCGATATGCTAAGGGACGAACCCAATAAACTCTGACATCAGAAATGGGCCAGGCTTTAAGTATGGCCCACTACGACATAGAGTGGGTTCGAACGGTTCCGAATAACCTTAAAATTCGGTGGCGACTCCTACTTCGATTTAAAATTCTATTCGATCCATCTCATATGGAAATTCTATCGCCTCCCCAAAACCCGCGCTTCGCCGCGTCGGGGTGGACCTATGTCATGTCCACACACCCAGTATGTTATTTTTTTAAGTTTGTAGAGAGAGATTATTACAGAATAGAGTAATGAAGAAGTGTGGGGTGGTGGAGGGACCATAACCCATAAAATAGGACAAAAGAGAGGACGGTTTTAGAAAAAACAAAAACCGTCACATTATCGAGTAATTAGTAATGTTAGTATAATTAGTAAAATAATTCAAAATGTAATTAGTACTGTTAATGAGGTAAGTTAAAGGAAGGGCAAATGCGTCAAATCACGTTATAAAGCGCCGACGATCCAGCTGAAACGCCGACGACAAGGAATAGCTCCACCCAACCATTTACCACCTTTCATTATCCATTTCTTAATCCATGTGTGAAGTGGAAAGATCATTGTGGTGGGAAGGGAGTATTTGTTTAGCATCCAATACGACTCTAAAAAACACATACGGAGTACTGTAGTAAACTTCACCTTTCGTCCCTGTATTAAATTGCTCCTTATTCTTATTATACTCTTTATTTTATTAAATTATAGGAGTACCTCGTACTAATAATAATATTTTTATAGTATTATTTTTTAAAGGTACTACTTCATCCGTTTCATTGATTTCTTTTATCTTAAAATGACACATTTTTTAAGAAAAATAATAAAATAGGGGAAAAGTAAGTGGGCCCTAGGGATAAAATAATACGGAGTGATTAACTAGGTAAAAGAGAAACTTAATATAAATAAATAAAAAGTGGAAGAAATGATTGAAAAATGAAATGTGAAAGATATCAATAAAACATATGATACCTACTTATTTTACTAGTTCTAAAAATTGTAACCATTGTTTTTTTTCGAACCAAAGATTTCGTAATAACAATCTAAACTCGTAATCGGAAAATACACTTTTTCACATAACAATTGTGAACTCCACTTAACCTGACATTTCTATAAAAAAAAAAAAGAACATAATTAAATTTTTGTAGTAAAATATCTTAGAGTAAATTAGAAATTACTCCCTTCAAAGTTGCGGTTTTTAAAATTTACTCCCTTATGAATTTTTTTTAATATTTTACACCCAAAAAGATGCAAAAGTTCAAAATTTACTTGCAATCTAATATTCCGACGAGTTTATGTTTTTATTGACCGATTTGCCCTTCTTTTATCGTACACCCCCTCGCCCACCCCCACCTCTTATTCATTTTTACTTTCCCAAATCTTTCATTATCAATTCCAGGAAACCTAAATTCTCAAATCGTGAAGTAATGTTGGGGATTTTTTCCCCAAATTTACTTGCAATCTAAATTACTCTTGCAAAAACGTTCGAAGTGACTTGCATATTACCTGAAGATCAAGAAGCCCTTGAATACAATAACCGACCTGCAAACCTTCGAAGTAACTATTTTAGGGACGATTCCAATGGTGGGGATTTTTTTTCTTTTTTTTTTACAAATGACAGTATAAGGAAGATTTTTTTAGAAATGAGACCATGGGGAAGAAGAGTAAGATGAAGACAGGGGCAATTTCGGTATTAAAAATAGGAAAAGGGCAAAAAGATTCAAACTCGCCGGAAATACTCGTCGGAATATAGAATTGCAAGTAAATTTTGAACTTTTGCATCTTTTTGGGTGTAAAATATTAAAAAAAATTCATAAGGGAGTAAATTTTAAAAACCACAACTTTGAAGGGAGTAAATTTTAAATTACTCAATATCTTAATAGTATACATTTCATATGCTTTTCTCATACTTCATTCCAGCACTGAAAATCCTAAGAAAAAGTATTTATAAACCAATTTTTGTTAATTTGTACGGAGTACTTTGTGTAATTAATATGAACAGTGTTTTTGGTGATTTCTACTCATGACCGAAATCTAGGTGAGCGGTTTGTATAGGTTAATTGGCTAACATTTTTGTTATATCGAGATGTACTGATGTAGGACCCATCAGTATGATGAATGGAATATAATGAAACACGAGTAAAAAGTAAACAAGATAAACAACTTTTATGTGTTAATGGAAAGAAAATCGCGGGCACCAACTCAGAAATAAGACTGGACCATTTTGCATGCAAGTTATGTTGAGAATACAAATATGGAGTAATGCAAGTAATGGAGTCTCAATGTGTGTAAAATGCGCAAATTGAGGACGTTTACAGTTTCACCAAAGAAAAAGACTTGAGAGTCTGATACAGTAGAAGCAGATGCTGTTTATTACTGTAGTTTATAACTCTAGTTCATTCACAATATTCTTCTATGGGAAGCCACCCACCTCCCTCTGTTACACAAAAAACCAGACTACTTTATAAGCATCCATTACAGCGTTGACAAAATTACAAATCGACTCACTTTTATACATGTTGGATCCTAACAGGACGTATAAGAACTAAGAAGATCTCGCAAAACCTGAAACCTAAAAACACGGCCCATTTAGATCATCCCTGCAGAGTTACCCGGAAAAAATCTGAAACCTGTCAATGAACCAATCCGGCCCCACGGCTGACCTATTTGCCATGTCCACAGGCAAAGCTTCGACAGCACGCTATAAACTTTCGAATGCCCCGTAGAAGATATCATCTGAGCATTTGTTGAAGCTGAATGACTTGCTGTTGTTGGTCTGGCGGCAGTGAGCTCAATTGTTCAGGAGTCAGGCTCAACACTTGCTGCAACAGGGCTGACTCCACATCAGGCGCAAGCTGCAACTGCACATTATTAATAACTACCGTCAAAGCACAAATTCCCCACTTTTTTAATAACATGCAGCAATTGGACAGATAGTGACGACTTTGAAACGCTTTATTGAATATTGAGGTTTGCTTTCTCTCTTGTAATCATATTTACTCGTAACACTGACAGTTGTGTAAAGCGGTTTGTTGATGACCCAACTATCCTAAGTTAAACTACTTAACGCAACTACATTAATGTTATGGGTAATACCGCCAGTTGATTGTGGATTTATATGTAAAAACAAATTCACAAGAGTCTCTCACTTTAAATTGGTGATCAAATTAAAATTTATGCAATTTGTTAAACCGGCGATATAGATTTTCTTCATCAAAGTTCTCTAGATTAGCAATTAGCGATGGAAGACGAGCAAACTTTTGGTAATATGGAGTATAATCCCAAGGGAAGTTACTGTAAGGCGCAGTGATGCTAAGGGTTTAGGCCAATATTTCAAATCAGAATTCTAAAAACTTACATGCATCTTCGAATCCTCACGATTTAACATAGAATGGTTTCTTTAAAGTAGACGCTGTTGTTAGTTTGACCATAAATATCCATATATATGCGGGAATAGTATGTAAACTTTGGTATATTTGATTTATCATAAGGAAAAGGAAATATTATTTTGATATTTTCATTTTCAAAAAGTTGTATAATGAAAGTCGTAATTGTTTGAAGTCAGACAGAGAGAACATAAATCAGACAGGTCATATAACATTAAATGACCTTGCTTTAGGGTCATCAGATAATTCAGTCGAAGGCCAAAAGTCTGAGAGAATTGTGGCAGAGCAGTATTTACCTGCGAGGATTGCTTCTCTTTATTCTGTACTTCCACATTTGAACTTTTGCCCATTGCAAGTGAGCTATTCCCAACAGTATTTGATGGTCCAGGGCCAGCCGCAGTGGCTACAGCCAATCCAGCAGATGAAAAAGGAGCAATTCTTCCAGAATCCAATTTCATAAGTTTTGAAGGACGGACAATCGGATCTTGAGAATCATCTCTACTAGATGATGGGGAGAAACTGGGAGAGGAGTTTGTTTTGTTAACTAAGGTCGAATTACCAATATTTTGAGGCCGTATGGAATTGACTGTGCTTGTCTCTGCCATATCAGGGCGTATCGTAGAGGCAACCTGACCAATGAAATTTTTTTAGAGAAAAATCTATAATAGAGGCAACCTGAGCAATGGCAACACCAGGTTAAGAATACTGTTATTTGGGCCGCATCGACAAATACTTCAAAAAAAAAGGCCATTACTTTACCATATTTTTAAAAGTCAATCTATTTTACCCGTAATTTTTGTAGACATAATGAGAATCATTTAGAATTGCATATAGCGCGTGTTTATAAAAAAGAGGTAATAAGAGAGAAACAAATATTTAACGCAGTAGGTAAACATATATGGAGTACAAAATTAGAGCAGAATAGGTCAGTACACATTAGGTTACATCACGGACATTCAGACACTTCACAATCTATGCCGTATTTTACTGCCAAGCTCACAACTCACATACAATTTTGTTGCAAAACCCATCTATAATACACTATTCTTCATTTTAAGAGCTCTCCTATCAAGTTTGTTAAGCTCCACACATCAATCTCTGTTCTATTATTCATTTGAACAGGGAAACTTCAATGATAAGAAAGCGGTCTCTAACCTGATATCCCAGATCTGATGACAAAGGACGACTCTGAAAAGAAGGCTGGGAGTTTACATTTTGGAGGCCTGGCATGGCGGCATGCCCTGCATGTTGCTGCTGTGGTGCTGGCGCTGGCCTAAATGAAGGTACTGGTGGCAATTGTAATCCACCCAAATGTTGAGGGCGTGCAGTCAGAAGTGATGAATGGCCAGGTTGGGCTGGCAACACACTTTGTGTTGGCACTGCCGGCTGGCTTGAATTTGGATGCTGAGCTCGTGGCAGTGGGGGAAGAGGCAAGGGTGCTGAGAACTGATTAGGCGCCAAAGAACCCTGAGAGATTGAGGATAATGGAGTAAAAGAGGGCAGCCCGGGAACATTGTGAATAGCAGGAAGCTGACTTTGCACGGGAGGCAGTGATGAAGGCTGATTTATTGGATTAGGGGCCTTTTGTCTTATATTTGGCATCTGCAACTAAGGGTTTAAGAAAAATAGTGTTACATTAATGCCATTATAAGTAGTACTAACACAGAGAAGTCAATACAACTCAAGCAACTGACCATCTGCGGGGTCACCATTCCCAGCATTATCTGTGCCTGTACCATACCAGAATAGTCAAAAGATTAATCAGGACATTCTGCACAACAAAGCATCTTAAAAAACGGTGCACTGAGATATAGACTCACATGTACAATGATATTTCTTTTCTAAAAAGAAAAAAAAAATTAAAGAGGAAAAATTCCTCCACCTAAATAACCACTCCGGCTACATTCGCCCTTAGCCAACGAGGAAGCAAGATTATTTACCTAACCTAATGTAGTCTATAGAATGATTTAACAGTTTAACACCGTAAAATATTCAAGAATTTCACTTACACAAACACACACACACACACACCATTAGCACTTTCCAGCCCCTTTGCACCTCTAAACTCATCGAATAAATGAAAGATACTACGGAGTACTACTCATCGGAGTAACTAATAGTGGTGACGATATATGAAACACCCCGTGTTAATTGAAGAGGTCTTATTTATGAGTTTTGCTTAAAGGGATTTGAAGTACTACTCATATCAACAAAGTACACTTTCTTTTCTGGTCATCCAGAGTACTTGAGTGGGAGTAATCTTAGGATGGGTGACCTCCTGGGTCTTAGGAAGGTTTCCAGGATGCACATGAGTGAGGATAAAATGCGTTGGAAAGTACTCGTATTGGTCTGTGGGATCACTACAGAGCTTGGTGAGCTACCGTGACTAATATTTCCGGTCCTAGTTTGGACCGGGGTGTTGCAATATACACATAAGCAAGCACATTAAATCAGATGCTACAATCAACCAGAAATTGGTAGAATCAAGGGACTAATAGCTATCAACTGAAGAAGAACTAAACCTGGAAAAGAGCTTTCGGTAGCTGGGGGCTTGCAAGCAAAATTTGACGAGCAAACTCTTTGTTTTGAGCAGTAAGCACCTGAAATAGATTGGTACAATATATTCCTCACACTTCACAAAGTATCTAAATGTTATATTGATGGCAGCTGTTTATTTCCAATTACCTTCATTTCATGTACGATTTGGGTTAATTGACTCCTGGACATTTTGGCTAGATGATGGGTTAAAGGGTCATTGCCCACAGGAGCCTGATTCTGCAACCCATTTTGAATTATCTGGCTGATTTGAGGGCCACCAAGGGCCCCTGCCATGACAGAAGCAGCTGTCATAGCTATTGGGAGGCCGATTGGTTGGTGAAGTGTTGCATCCACATTGACAGCTGGACCTCCTATCTGCTTTGGAGCATCTGACACATACCAGCATACTAGAATGAACGACTGTATAAACATGCGACAATGGTTGTTCTTATATTTGGGTTTGTTCCATGTCACATCTCTTTCACCAACCCCTAATTTCAGAATTGAATAAAACAACGTAAGAACTTAAGTTTGTTACTAAAGTGGACCCACACCCAACAGCCTTTCTACCCCTCTCACTCGAATCTCTCTCTCTTTCTAAGTACTAGTTTGTGGATGGGAACTAATTTTTATTTTGACAAACCCAGTGCTCCAAGGTCCCAATAAAGACATAAAGTGATGTTTTGGATTCCTATTGACAAACACAATAAAGAGGAACAGCCATTGTCGCATCTTTAGAAATTGGAGGTGAATCTCCAAACTTAACAGTTGAGAATGATATTAAACTAACCCACATTTGTCACCAATCCAGGCCCACCACGACCCTGCAATATAAGCATTCAGCGTTTTAGTTCTTTGGATACAAAGAAGTCAAGTTTTCAGATAAGGAAAATAAGCTCAACGCCGAATATGTCTGAAACAGAAGGGTGACCCAAGTGAAGACATGTTTCAAACAAAGTAACAAGAATTAAGAGACAGAAAGAGCAACTGTCCCCATTGCAGAATGACTTCAAAGTCCAAAAACATGCCCAGTTTTATATGATACTTAAGAGTATGATACTTATGCAATAGGTAGACAGGTATAGGAGACAATGTTGCTTATCAAACATCTTAGAGTAAACAAGAAAAAGCTTTTTCAAGCTTGATAAACTGCGCCAATCCCTGGTTTCAGATATTGTTTTTCTTAATGTTATTAGATTCCAATTACTCCGTATTACATTTTTTCTATCCCTAAAGTACTATTCTGCTTATTTGTGCAACCTTTTTTGAATTTAATCTACTTTTTACATTCTGAATTATGTTATTTCTCTATTATTCATGTGCAGATTTCTTTATATATGAATTTCCTTATCTTTTTATAGCTATCCTTTTCATCCAGATCATTTGTTCACCCATCCTAATTGGTTATTGGGTACATTGGTTTACCTTTCTATGTTGGGAATGTTTTTTATGGGTAATCTGACCTTTCACGTGCATTATGATTTAACGGAAAAAAGTCAGCGACGCAGAGCCCATACAAAAATCAGCGACGCAGAGCCCATACAAAAGTTTCAACGGAAAAAAGTTTTCTATTCAACCAAAAAGGATGAATGTACACGCGGGACACAACTACATCTGCTACTCAAGATTGAAGCGAAGTATATCTTTAAAATTAACCTGTTCACGGTTTCTATCAGAGCCTTTGTCATTCTCTGCAAAATCTACTCGTAACTGGCGACCATTGATTTTATAACCCTGAAGATTGCGACGGGCACTGAGTGCTGTTTCTTCATCTTTATATTCACAAAATCCATAACCTTTTGGTTTCCCCGTTTCCCGATCTATAACCAATCTGAAAGCAAGAAGAAAATAAAAAGGAAAAGCAACTCACAGTTAGCTTTTGCTTGCCAACACCCAAAAAGATGCTAGATGTATCTCATTACAGATACTAGAACTGAAATTAGACTACAGCTCCCCTGATGGAACTGGCAGGAAACTTATTTCTGAATAAAGTAGAAAGGAAACCAACAAATCTTGAATGTTCGCCAACTCAAATCTTTATACATTCCTCGTGTATAGCATTACTGTATATGATCTTAGAAGTAAGAGAACCTCGTATAAGTTTTTGTGAATAAACTAGGTTGATTAAACTGCCCTTTCGTTCAACTGTGATATCTATAATGGTACAGAGATATTGCCAAAATCTATTCCCACCCTTCAAAAAAAAAGTATTAGGGCTTGTTCAGATATCTTTTTATTTCAAGAGAATTGGCTAATCAGGAGTTGTTTAGTTGTCAAAATCATGGAACGTACAACTTCCCAAGGAACTCTAGTTCCTTCATTACATGGGAAGTCACTTATCGAGACCCTCATATAAGTGAGTTCCCACATGAGTTAAATACTCACATGTGAACCAAACAACTTTTATACAATTCACATGAATTGCAACTTCACGTGAATTCAATTTGCAGGGAATTTTCATTTTCAAATAGTGAACCAAACAACCCCTTTATAAACAACGAAATGCGTTCTTCTTTTTATTAGGAAAAGCAAATTGAAGAACTAACCGCACAAATGGACATCTATAGTACACAACTGCTAATACGGGCCCTTAGGGTGTATTTGGGTTGAGGGATATGGGGGCTGAGGACACAGGGGGATTTGGAGGGAGGAGAATTTCATTGTTTGCTTAGCAAAATGGAGATAAAAAGAATTTGTTTTTGGCAGTTTGTCCCCTTAAGACAGCCTTAAGTTTAAAACGAGTCAAATACCATCCTACATAAATAGATAAAGACACAATTTTTGTCATTCCCTGGGCATACTGATTTTTGTCCCATCTATGGACTAGTTTCATACTCCCTCCTAGTTTGAATATTCCTCCCACTTTCCCTTTTGAGCTTAGTTTGGTTTTCTTCCCACTTTCCTTTTTTGGATATAATTTTAATCATTCTTTATTCTTTTCCTCCACACCTAAACTCAACACCTTTTTACCTTATACCTCACCTTTTACACTTCATACCCCACTTTCTATTCATCTTTCTTACTTTATCTCCACCCTTTATTATTACATTACTCCCTCCTTGGTTCCCCCCCCCCAAAAAAAATTGGGGAGGAATACTCAAACTAGGAGGGAGTATTTAAGATGCAGGTGTTTGCCTTAATCGAGATTTTGTGTTTGCAGGGGAGGGAAAACGGCTCCTCCTCCCACACAAATTATTTGAAGGGAAAATCAACTCCTCCACTCTTCCTCCTTGTCCTCTTCCTCTTCCTCTCCCTCACTCCACTCTCCTCCCTTTCCCTCCTATTAACCTCATGTAACTGCTATTCTGTCGAACTTCCTATTGCATCTCCCATCCGTAATCAGCCATAAAGAATCATCATACTATCTATATAGATGCAACATTCACACAGATGTACCACTATCAGCTGAATCGTAAAACCACAAGTGAATTGGAATACAATCTAAAGTGGCACCTACCAATTCCTAACAACTGGATAATGCAGTAACAAATGAGCAGGCAGTAGTGCAATAAATATTTTGAAAAGTCGGAAACTTTTAACAGTAATCAGCAATTTAGGGGGTAGCTCCTCACAGATTCGAACAAACTACTACGGAGTATTATTCAGTAGGGAAAACAAACAAACAAGCAAACCTGAAGGAAACAACAGGCCCAACCTCCTCACAGATTTGAACAAGCTGTTCTTCAGTAGCATCATATGGAATATTCCCAACTGCATCATCAATCAATTAAAATAAGAAATACCCACTTCACAATTAAATAAACTCATCAAAAGAATCGGATTAGAAAAAATTAGGGGAAATAGAATGGTTACCGAATACACATCGATGCTGCTGAGTTGATGCCATAAAAAAGCCAATGTGGCAACAAGGTATTACAATGATTGAATAGCAATCACGATGTCGATGTCGATATCAATATGAATTTCAAAGTCGAATTGAAGTGATTAATTTACAAGAAATGTGTAATTCGAAGGTTTTGGTGATGGAGGTTTCAGACTTGTGAGAGAGAGAAGAGAGAAAATAAAGAGGGAAGGATGGTGGGGTTAATTCAAACCATTAGCCAGCCACCAGCTTCCAAGACGAAACCCAAGTTCTTTCTTATTTGTGTTGCGGTCAAGTGATTCCCCTTCAAATTTCTCGTATCCGTATCCTCCATCCTCTACCGAGTAGTATTTCCTAAACCAATTCTTTTAAGGGAGCGTTTGGAAACATAAAACGGGCCTATTTTTAGTGCAAATGGTAATGACATCAGGTTAGATGATTGCATAAATTTGTGGAACTATTGATTGAGAGATTTTTATTTATATAATAGAATTACGTCGTCTTATTATAATTTCTAGATGTGTATAATTTTACTTCAATTTATAGTTTTGAGAGTTGTTATAAGACTCAAAAAAAAATTCTAAGTCAGCTCATCATAATTTTTCGACGTGGGATAATTCAACTTAAATTTATGATTTTAAGAACTCTTTTTAGAACTCAAAAGATTTTTGATTGATACCTAAAGACGATGATTATTTTTATTTATATAATAGAATTTCATCACCTTAATGCAATTATTTTTCGATGTGGGATAATTTTAATTCAATCTATAGCCTTAAGAGCTATTATAAGACTCAAGAGATTTTTTTTATTAATATCTAAAAACGAATAATTTCTCTTACTGATGATGTAGAATTTCACACATGTTTATAGTTTTAAGAACTTTTCTAAAATTCAAAAGATATTTGATTTATATCTATGAAATTCATGACTTTGTAAAAAAAAAATCGATGTTAGAAATTTTACTTTAGGACAAATGATTATCTAAAACAAATTATTTTTCTTATTTATGATATCTCATCATAATTTTACGGTGTGTGATAATTTCACTTAAATTTATAGTTTTAAGAACTCTTTTAGAACTCAAGAGATTTCTGTTTGATATCTAAAGACGATGATTACTTTTATTACACAATAAAATTTCATCACTTTTTTGTAATATCGAAGCCTGGGATAATTTTTACTTCAGTTTATACCCTTACAGGAATATAATATTGATGATGTAGAATGTCATCACTTTATCATAATTTTTCGATCTGCGGTAATTTTATTTAAGTTTATAGTCTTAAAAAGTTCTTTTAGGACTCAAAGTATTTCTCATTGATATCTAAAGATGAATGATTGCTTTTACTCCATATTTATATATAGTAGAATTCTATCACCTTATTATAATTTCTCGATGTGGGATAATTTTACTTGAATTTATAGTTGCTTTTATAAGACAATTTTTTTGTTAATATTTAAAAACAAATGATGTCTCTCATTATTTGTAATATAGAATTTCATCACCTTTTCATAATTTTTCGATATGTGATAATTCTACTTAGGTTTATAATCTTAAAAAAAAATTAGAATAACTCAGATTTTTGGTTAATATCTAAACACAAATGATTGCGCTCTTTTCTATCAACTTACGGACTCAATTTTTAAGACTCAATTTTTTTAGTTGATATCCAAGGACAAATGATAATTATTATTATTATTTATAATATATAGAATTTCATCCGCTCATCGTAATTTTTTGATGTGAGACAACGTTAGGATAATTATAATAATAAAAGAGTTTTTTTAAGACTCAAAAGTTTTTATAATCCCATAATTATTTTTCGATGTGAGATAATTATGGTGGACATCCAAGGACGGATGATTACTGGAGTATTATTTATAATATATAATTTCATCACCTTATTATAATTTGTCGATGTGTGATTACTATTATTTATAATATAGAACTTAATCACCTTATTATAATTTGTCGGTGTGGAATAACTTTAATATCTTTATATGTAATAAATTCATCACTTTTTCGAGCAAATAATATGAAACATATAATATGAAATTTATACTCTAATGAAAGCATTTTTTACCATGAATCTAATTAATTCATTTTTGTAATTTTATTTACGTTAACATTTTGTTAAATGAAATTTAAAGATTTGTAGATGAAAATTTATAAAAACATCACATTAATATAATAGATAAAATATATTAATTTTAATAATTAAAAGATTCTCTATTTGAATTTTTTATTATTAATGATATTTTCCTAAATTGAGTTTTGATATAACGGACCAATCATATCGCTCGAAAATTTCCTCCTTTATATATACATATATTGATTCAATCAACTTATAATTTTCCGATGTGGGATAATTTTACTTGAATTTAATTAGTCTTAAGAGTGTTTTTTAGGATTCAAAAGATTTCTCGTTGATATCTATAAATGAACGATTATTTTTAATTATATAGTAGAATGTCATCACCTTATTATAATTTCTCGATGTGGGATAATTTTATTTAAATTTATAACTATATGAGCTTATAAGACTAAATTTTTTTTGGTTGATATCTAAAAATGAAAGATGTCTTTTATTTGTGATATAGAATTTCATCACCTCAACATTATAATCTTAAAAATTCTTTGAAAAAAGTCTCTTTTATATTAAATATATATTGTTTATATCACCTTATTATAATTGTTCGATGTGAGATAATTTTACTTACTTTTATGGAGTGCGTAATAGATTCATCACTTTTTTTTCGAGAAAATAATATGAAATCTTGTTTATAATATAGAATTTCATCATATCATAATTTGACGAATGACTACTCTTATTTATAATAGAAATTTTCGATGTGGGATAATATACTTAGGTTTAATTTCACCACTTTATTATAAGGAATTTTCTACATGGTGTTTTTAGTTTTTTTTATATGATATCTTTGCACTTTTATAATCAGACATGGTTCCCCTCACTTTTAGGAACGTTTAAGGGTATAGAGACATAATACACTAAAAGTGAGGGGGGACCACGTGTGATTATAAAAGTAGAGAGGTATCATATAGAAAAACTAAAAACATGGGAATTCCGTGTATAAAATCCCTTAATATAATCTTTCAATGTGGGACAAATTTTACATAAGTTTATAGTCCTCTGAATTTTTTTAGTGACATCTTATTATATACGGAGTATATAGTTTTTTTTTAGCATATCCAAAAAAAATTGGGGGTACCATCTTACTAAGAGCTTTTTTTAAGATTAAAAAGTTTTTTATTGATATTTAAGGACGAATGATTACTCTTATTTATAATAAAGAATTCGGAGGAATGATTACTTTTATTTGTATAATATAATTTCATCGTCTTATTTATTGATATTTATAATAAAGAAAACATGATTACTATGATTTATTGTATAGAATCATCGTCTTATTTTAATTTTTTTGATGTGGAATAATTTTAAGTTTGTAGTCTTATTAATAGTTTTTTTAAAACTCAAAAAAAAATTGTCGATATTTAAAAATAATGATTACTCTTGTTTATAGTATAAAACTTCATAACCTCATCATAATTTTTCGATGTAAGATAATTGGTTAAAGTTTATAATCTTAATCTTAAGAGTTCTTCAAGACTCGAAAGATTTTTGGTGGATATCTAATCACAAATGATTACTCTTATTTATAATATGAAATTTCATCAACTTATTATAATTTGTCGATGTGGGATAACCTTATTATTTTTATATGTAATAGATTCATCAATTTTTTGAGCAAATAATATGAAACAAATTATATGAAATTTATACTCAGATGAAAGCATTTTCTACCTAGATTCCAATTATATCATTTTTATAATTTTTTTTACGATAATTTTTTGTTAAACAAAATTTAAAGGTTTTAAGATGAAAATTACAAAACTTCACATTAATATGATAGATTAAATATATTATTATAATAATTAAAAGATTCACTACTTGATTTTTTTATTATTGAAGATACTTTCCAAAATTAAGTTTAGATGCAACGGACCAATCATATCGCTCGAAAACTTCCTCCTTTATATATATATATATTGATTAGTTGGAAATCTCGTGCGATGCACAGGCCGCTTATTAGTGACATTTTGATAACGATACTGAGTTGGATGGTTGCATATTGGTAGACTGCACAACAATAGAGAGTCAGTCGAAGGTAAGATTATGTCTAATAGTAAATGAATATTATCCACATACGTGAATGTGTTTCAAGGGATCAGAGATAATATATGCGGTAAACGTTAAATTAAATTATAAGCATCCCCCTTTCCACTAACCAAATAACAATCCTCCAATTTTTCCCGCCTAAAGTTATCCACTACCAAATAACAATCCTCCAATTTTTCCCGCCTAAAGTTATCCACTACAAAAAAAAAAGAATTAGTAAAGCAAGTGAAATGAGTTATATGTGAATCGAACCCTTAACCTTAGATATGTAGTACTTAGGGCTCGTTTGGGATGGAGTTAATTATTCCGGGGGTAATCGAGCAAAAATGAACTAGAAATGGATGAACTTGTTGCTTGATTGTAATATTTTATAGTGTAAAAGAGATACGAGGGGGAATAATTAACCCCATTGGGGGGTAATGCATTACTTGGGGGGAGAGGAGAGTAATAATTCCCCCCAAAATAAGCTATACTTTCTTAATTTTCTCTATTTCCGCTTAATATCATCACTACTTTCCATCATTTTCTAGTTCATTTTTGCTCTATTACCCCCGGAATAATTAACCCAATCCCAAGCGAGCCCTTATTCTCTACCACTACACCACAATATCTCATTGTTTCAATTATCACTAAATTAATCCTAAAGCTATAGACTCCAATAATTTAATTAAGGAAAATCCCCATTTTCCACTAACCAAATAACAAATCTCCAAATTTTCCCGCCTAATCACATACGGGCCTACCATATGGGCTTACTTTTGGATTATTTAATATATATTGGTTGGGCTTATATCTAAATTACCCATGCATGTTAACTGCGATCAATAGCTATATGTTTAAAAGATACTATCATAAAATAGTATAATAATATAATTAATAGAGTAGATGCTATCATTTTTGTTATACCATAAAATAGTATAAATCTTTTTCTATATATCATACTAATTAATTGATTGATTAATTGACAGTACCATCTAATTTTATATTTTATATACCATAAAATAGTATAATAATATAATTAATTGAGTAGATGCTACCATTTTTGTTATACCATAAAATAGTATAATTTTTTTTCTATATATCATCATACTAATTAATTGATTGATTAATTGACAGTACCATCTAATTTTATATTTTATATACCATAAAATCCCCTTGCTACTAAGAGATTAACCACCCCTATAATTTTTCCGCCTATTCATATTGGACTCATATTTGGGCCTTAACTGCTTTGGTTATGTAATACTGAAATTTTTTTAACAGTATATTTTACAATCTCTGTTATTTGCACCAGTGTATACTAAATACAGACTGTATATATACCAACAAAAATACGTTTAATTTTTGTAATAATCATGACTGATATTTGATTGTAATTAAATATTGTAATCGTCTATTAAGTAAGAAAATAAAAATTCTCAAAACTTTTCGCACCAAAATTTTAAGCTATCAATCTCTACTAACTAAGAGAAAAAAAAATCTCAAAACTTTTCTCGCCTAAATTTTAAACTCTCAATTTGGACAAAATCAATAGAACAAATGAGGAAGAATCACACTCAATTATCATATAAAAATTCTTACGGATTAAATATTTAAAAACTAACAACGGGTGTATCGATACAAATAAATTGTAGAAATATAGTCGCTTAAATTTCTAACAACAATTAAGATAATAGTTTTTTTGTACTACATATTTCATGATATTAGTCGAGGTTGCAATTTCAAGTTATTTTATTATTATCCAAATACAATGATAGAATCGTGAAAAATTATCAGGTTGCTAAATTAAAATCTACTTTATATAAATAATTAACTTAAAATATTAAAATTCTATAAATACCGTGCATACATGCACGGGGTATACACAATACACTAGTTATATATGGTGTATTGTAGTTAGAATGAAAGACTAATTAAGGTATCTCGCATATAAATATACGTAGATATAAATAATCATTGGGTAAAATCGGAACATATTACAATCAACAACGACTAAACATGTGATAAAAAAACAAATTTCTGATCATCCGCGCACAAGTTATAATAATGAATGTTGTCGGTTAAAGTAATGATGCATACCCTTACTTATTTAAAGTAGTACAATTATGAATGCATTTTAAATGATAGTAAAGTTGAAAATCACGACTTTCATATTTATAACTGTAGATACTCACCACGTTAGAGTCTTAGGAACATGCAATATGTTCTTAAATTTTTGGTTGAACTAAGAACGAACGATTACTCTTAATTTTTCGATGTAAGATAATTTTTTGGTTGATATCTAAGGACGAACGACTACTCTTATTTATCATAATAAAATAAAATAAAACAAAATATATCTACTTGTATTAGGATAATAATAATAATAATTTTATTTTTATTATTAATTATTTTAAAATTTTAAGATTTTAATTATATATATATATATATATTTTAAATTTCTAGAGAATTAAAAGTTTTTTGGGTTATATTCGTAATTTTCTTTAAAATTCATTTTATGACTCAATAGATTTTTGATTAATACTATTTAATAACGAATTATTACTCTTATTTATATAATAGAAATCTATGACCTAATTATAATTTTTCGATGTGAGATAATTTTACTTAACTTTATAGTCTTTAGAGATTTTTTAAGACTAAAAATATTTTTGGTTAATATCTAAAAATGAATGATTATTACTCTTATTTATATAAAAGTAGAATTCTATCACATTATATTATAATTTTTCAATGTGAGACAATTCAACTTAAGTTTATAATCATAAGATCGCTCTTTTTAAGACTTAATTTTTTTTTCGTTGATATTTAAGGATGAATGATTATTCTTATTTATAGAATTATAATATTTTAGTGTGGACAATTTAACTTAAGTTTATATTTTTAAGAGTTTTTTTAAATTTATAGTAATATTTTTGGTTTGTAGTCTTAACAGCTCTTTTTAAGACATAATAAGATTTTTTTGTTGATATCTAAGCACGAAAAATTACTCTTATTTATATAATAGAATTTTTTCACTTCATTATAATTTCATTATATAATAATATGAAATTTATACTCTAATGAAAAAAAATTCTACCACAAAATCTAGCTACTCGTATTTCATTTGTATATTTTTGTTACGTTAATTTTTTTATTAAATGAAACTTAAAAGTTTTTATTTAAATGGTAAAACATCACATTAATATATAAATTAAATATATATTATAATAATTAAAAGTTTATAATCTTATGAAATTTTTCTAAGACCCAAAAGATTGTTGGTTTACAGAAATATTCTCTTCCCTTCAATAAAATGTTCCACATTTTCCTTTTAGAAAATTCACTAAGATATTTCACTTTCCTTATTAGTATATATTTTGTGATTCATATTATTTGTGACCCACTTTCTTTTATTTTTTTCTTTCTTGGTTTCTTCCCAAAAGTAAAGTGGAGGAGGGGAAGGAGTATCTAAGAACGAATGATTACTTTTATTTATATAGAATTTCATCACCTCATCATAATTTTTCGATGTGCGATAATTTTTATCTAAGTTTGGAATCTTAGCAACTTTCTTAAGATTCAAAATATTGTTGGTTGATATCTAATAACGAATTATTGCTCTTACTTCTATAGAATTTCATCACCTCGATCATCATAATACTCGTGTGAGATTATTTCTTTCTTACACAAATTTCTATATATTCTTTATTTAAATTAAAAAAATATATTGAAACTATAATAATTATTTAAAAAATTCAAAATTTTAATTATATATTTTTTGAGGGTGAGGAAATAAATATTAAAACAATTACTCGTATCAAACAAAATTAACTAAGCGTTTCACGTTGTCGTTGTCCAATGAGGTGATAATCGTCGGTTTATATAGTGATATTTTTTTTGGTATAACGAAGCGCGCACTTAGTCGCAAATGAGAATCGAACCCCTGACCTCTCGACTAGGATAAGGGAGCTCTAACCACGTGAGTTGAACCTTCTTCTCATATAGTGATATTTTTTTGAATCTTAAATGGAGTAGGATTGTTTTTATATACAAATTCATATATTCATTATTTAAATTAAAAAAATCGAGTCTTAGGTGGAGTAGGATTTTTTTTATATACAAATTTTTATATTCTTTATTTAACTTAAAAATATATATTAAAAAACTTGGACCAATCATATCGCTCGAAAGGTTCCTGATTTATTAATATATATTGATTTTCATTTTCATGAATGTAATTTTAGATATTGAATTATTGACATTCAATTTCATTTTCGATTTCAAAATGTTGTTTGGGTATCCATGGAAATGGAAATGGAAATGGAATTGGAATTGGGCGGGGCGGAGCTGGGTCGAGGTTACAAAAAATTAATTTCTGAATTTTTTTCCATGACGAAAATGTATATTTTCAATTAGGGACAAAAATTTATATATATATATATATATATATATATATATATATATATATATATATTCCGACTAGATTTACGCGGGAAAAAAAATGAATAGTGACGGAATTGAAACGATGGGGTAGTCATTTGAGAAAGTCAAATTTAAACAAGGTTGGAATTGGTATGGAATTCATCTCAAATCCAATTCCCAATTCTCGGGTATTCCCAAACACTTGAATCTATCTCAAATCCTGAATTCAATTCCAATTCCTAGTTCCCAAACAAGCCGTAACGGAATTTTACTCTTTCTCGGATTTCCTTTTTCATAATATAATAAGTCGCGGACAACGGGGAGGACCGCCGGACCGGATCCTTGAACAGCAATGAAAATATTTAGTTGGAACTGTCATGGCTTTGGTAACCCTCTGATGGTGGGCACCCTCAGCGACTGGTGCTGGTGGGAAAGCCGGAGCATCGTCTTTGTTATGAAGACGTTGATGAGTGCGAGAAAGTTGGAAACAGTCAATATCAATCAATCAAGCAATCATTTTGGACATGACATAGGTCCACCCCGACGCGGCCACGCGCGGGTTTGGGGAGGCGAATGAATCTCCATATGAGAATGGATCGAATTGAAATTTAAATCGAAGTTGGAGTCGCCACCGAACTTTGTGGGAGTTCGGGCCCGTTCGAACTCACTCTATGTCGTAGTGGGCCGTGTACAAAATACGGCCCATTTCCGATGTCAGAGTTTATTGGGTTCGTCCCTTTGCATTTGATACCGATACTGACGTTATCGGATATCGTGTATTGAATGACTCTCGTTGCCAATGGTTTCGGACATCCGGAAACCGAGGTTCTGAGTAAGGGGTGAGGGTACGTGTTGGGAAGCCCACGAAGGACACCCAACCCCGCCCGCACATTAGCGGCCTCTATTAGGATATCGTTTGATGTTTTAATATGCGTGTTAGTTGAACGATGAAATGATATGCAAACATTGTTTTCCCTAAACATGCGAGAATTGAATGGGTTGCTAAGTCGATTTAATGCAACTAAAATTAACGTCAAAGTTGTATTTTAGCATGTGAGGTTCGTTTTAGTATAATAAAACAAATGATGAGAAAAGAAATTGCTACAAACACGAACAAACGAGTCAGTAACGATTTGTAAATCGAATAAAAATATGAATACGATAATATGCATGGTTTTGAAAAGATAATTCGCGTGATGGATTAACACGCGTTGATCGAGGTCAATAAAAATAAAGTTGAGATCTGAAAAGATGCTGTTTTGTCTAAAAAACGTTGTTCGAAAAAATAAAAAAAAAAACAAAAATCGCGCCGCGTTTCAGCCGGCCGCGCGACTCGCCCGGGGTGCGCGCGACTCGCGCCCCGGCCTGTTTCGAAGTCGATTTTTTGAAAATCGATGATTTTATTAAATTGCGTACAAATATCACTATTTGTACTCGATTCAATATTTTCGATATTCGTTATATTCGATATTCGATTATAAAATCAATATCAAATATTCGGAATAATTTTGGAAAAGATGAAAGGAAAAGGTTTTGAAAAATCGTTTTGTAGAATTAGAAAAACGATGCTTAAAAAAAGTAGAGAAAACGAAGAAAAAGGACCGCGGTTTCCAGGCTCCCGCAAGAGTCGCCTGGGAGGGGCGCGAGGGCTCGTTTACTTTCGAAAATTGTTAATTTCGATAAATCGCGTACAAATATGAATTAATTTATACTCGATTTATACTTTCGATACTCGTCGTATCCGATATTCGATTATGAAATTGATATCAAATATTCGGAATTGTTTTTTTAGAAAAGATAAGAAAAGAGTTTTGAAAAATCGTTTTGTAGAATTAAACTAAAAAAACGATGTTTGACTCCCTCCGCGTTAAAAATCGTTGTATTATGTTTTCGAGATTGTATAACGATTTTCTAGCATCAACGAGATTAATGTAATTCTTGTAATACGATATTCGATTAGAGAATCGGTATCATATTTTTAAGAATATTCGTTATATGAAAATATTTTTGTAATATCGATATTAGAAATAATAAAACACGACGAATGACCCGTAATAAAACGATCGACGACAACGACCCAAAAAAAAGAAGAAGAAGAAAACGAGAGAAAGGAGAAGAGAGAAAAGAGAAGTCGGGTTTGATTACACCCTCAACCTACATGCTTTTATTTACTTGGATCGGGGCTCGTCGGAATGTGGCTAGGGCACGAGAGCGTCGAGTTAATGTCGGTGAGTTATGGTGGTTTTTTGGTTTGGACGTGCAAAGGGTAAGAGGTGGCCGGTTTCGTCGAGTCTCGGATATACTATCGGTTTCCCGATGCTAAGTGTATATTTGTGAATTCTAGATGCGTTAGGAATCGTAGATGTTTATGCTTGATGTTGGTGAATGATGTGTATCGGGAATTGTATGTATTCCATATTTCCATGTGTGTTGGTGGGAGGGTCCTATTTATAGGAGATGGCTAACTTGCAAAGGAAGAAAGTCACCGGTCGGGATGAGGTGAGATTCCGTATAAGGATAGGAAATGTAAGAAGTTGAGAGGAATGAGAATTCCGTTTGCTTGGTGAAGAAGAAAGGAGCCTCGGATGAAATCAGGCTGCTCGGCCGAGCAAGTCGTACTTGGTCGAGTGTTTGATTCGGTTTTCGGATAGAATTCCTACTTGAGATCAAATTCTATCCTTACCGGAATTGTTTAATATTTTGTGTAGCTGATTTTTGTAGTGTTTGAGCTCAAAACGGACTCGTGGGATGACACAGTTGGTCCGTATGTCTCGAGAAAATATCTTTGACCGGGTTTGACTCGGTCGCTAAAAGACGGTTTGCCCCTGGTGTCGGATTCGACCCAAATTAGTCTTATTTGACTCGAAACGACCTACTGGGCCTGAATTTGAGGATGGTTTTGTGAAATTTGTACTCCGTAAAAAGCCCAAGCTAAATATCCATGATTTCGAGCCCATTTCCGAATACGTTAAAGCACGTTTGCGTTCGATCATCATCGGGTGTTTGTCGGAAACTGCTATAGACACCTGGCGGTCAAAATGTGGGTGTCTACAATCATCAATCAATCGACAATCGTCAATATATATATTTGTTTAAGTTTTCGAGCAATATGATTGGTCTGTTTTATCAAAATTCAATTTAAGAAAATATCATAAAAAATACAAAAAGTCAAGCATATAATCTTTTAATTATTATAGTAATATATTTAGGGGGCATTTGGTTTGGGGTTTACAAGAAAAGGAAAGGGAAACAACTTCTACCATTTCCTTTGTTCTTGTTTGTTTAAGTTTTTTTTTTTCATTCCCTTTTCCCTTCTCCTATCCTCTCCATTCCCCCAAACTCTTCTACCTTCGTTACCTCACCCCTACCGTTTGAGTTTTGATTACCCCTTACCTCTCCCTCACAATCATTTCTCGTAAACCTTATAAATTTTGACTCAACTACTTGACCATTTATTTTTGGGTCTAAACCCATATATTTTTGACTCGTGACCCATTTCACATAAATTTGAAATGACTCATTAATTTAGATTTGAGATCTGTCCCGTTAATTTATTATATTTAAAATAACAATTAAAAAATTATTGACTTTAACATGGTAAATTATAAAAATAATTAAAAAAATGCAATCCATATTACTTTTATATACTCCGTATCAATTACCAATAGAATATTTGTAAAATCATATAGTTTTTTAAATTTTAAACACGGTTTTTGAATAGTCAATATGAAAAAAAAAACAATTTTTTTACGTAGCTGCTAAATCATACCCACCTTTTACTACTTCATACCCAATTTTTTCATTATTTTTCCTTACTTACCCCTCTTCTTAAACAAGTCTCTCTCTCTCTTTTTCAATCTTCTTAACCCTAACAATTTTCCCCTTTCCTGATTCTCAAAACCTTGGCAAATTCTTAAAAAACTCTATGATTATAGATCATTATTCACACGTGGAGCAAGTAATTTTGATTTTTTATTAATAATTTCATTTTTTAATACACGAAATATAGGTTATCTTATTGATTGTTTTTTTTGTTTAATTTCTAATTAAACCCTAATTAGATTCTTCTATAACTTTTGAATTACGAATATAATTATCGTTTGAAACAGTTTCTTGATTTTATTAATGATTTTACTTTTTAATATTATCACATGAGGTTATATTGTTGATTAATTGTTTTTCCCAATTAAACCCTAATTCGACACTCATCTTTTAGTCATGTAGAATTTTTTTAATCAAGAATTATTAATTAATTTTTTTAAAAAAATCAATTAGGTATTTTCATCTTTTATTAGTAATTACATTTTTTGAATTTATTCTTTTTGATAATTGATGGGGTGATGAATTTATGAAGGAAAAAATGATGGTGAATTAATTGGGAAAGAGAGAAAGAGGGAAAAGATTTTAGGTTGATGAATTGAATGGAAAAAAATGAGAAGGGTAATTTTGGAAATGTGGGCATGAAATAGTAAAATAGTGGGTATGATTTAGCATGTTCCTTTTTTTATTGTAAAAAGGAAGGCATCATAAATTATTTTGACCCTAACATATATAGTGACCCATGCTTGACTCAACTCGCATTCATATCCGCCCTGTAGTTGTCCTGTAGTTGTTTCTCATTCTCTTACATTTTGTAACCAAACAACTGGTAACATCAAAAGGTACTCCCTCCGTTTTTTATGTTTCTTCTCGTATTCCCTTTTGGGCCGTTTTTTTTGTTTCTTCTCATTTCTACACTTTCCTTTTTGGTCCATCTTATTTTACCCATTTGTCCTTATTGAACCCCTCTATTTACTAACATTGCCACTCATCAACTTACTAACCCAACTCAATTAATTAACACAACCCATTCCATTATCCAAATAATTGAACAATTACCATTACTTTTTCCCTCCATTATTTTCCACCCAATAAAATTACCCACCAAAACTCCATGAATACACTCCAACAACTCAACCAAACACCATTAACCACCCATCAAAACTCCCATATCCAACCCAATTTACCTCCTCTACCCAACTCAACTCAATCCCCAAATTTAATTATCAATCCAAATTCTACCATCTCTTACACTATCTCACTATCCTAGAGGTGATCAAATAGCCCAGGCCCATAAGCCCAACCCGGCCCAGCCCTATATTTAAGAGGGTTTGGGCTACGATTTTAGGCCCATAAAAGCCCAAAGCCCGGCCCCAAAGGCCCATGCTAAAAATTGGGCTGGATATGGGCCGTGTTTAAGGCCCTAAGGCCCATCCGAGATTCATATTATATTATTATAATTTATTGAAATATGGTAAGAAGAAGTCAAATTGCTACTTTATTTGTTAGTTTTTCAAATAACTTGTTAATACTTGTTACTCTATTAATTTGTATATTACCAAGAGTAATAAACGAGAAATAAAATTGCTACTTTATCAGTGGACACACGTTAATAAGCCAATTAAAGCAACATTAACATAGATATCGTCTAAGTATGATAAATAAAACATAATATTTCAATTTATCATGATAATATAATGTAAATGTTGCTCTAATTAGCTTATTAACGTGTGCCCAATAGGCACACGTCATAAAAATCGATTATAAATTTGTATGTTTGGTAAAAAACTAACAATATGCCTATGCAAATAACATGGCCCAAAAAGCCCATTTGGCCCAGAGGCCCATTAAAAGCCCTCTAGGGCTGGGTATGGGCTCCTTAAGAAGGCCCAATCAAATGGGCCAGCCCAGCCCAGCCCATGTGCTTGGGTTGTTTTTTTACTTCAAGCCCAGCCCAAGCCCGACCCAGCCCAGCCCATGATCACCTCTACACTATCCCACCCTTAAGAAAACTTCTACCATGTACCACTGTTTTACCTCTCTCTATATACTCACCAAACTCCATCTATATTTCTTCAAATCTCATCCTTATTTGGTCCATTTCTCCGATTCTTCTACTCCCTCCTCCAGTTTGTCCCACTTCAGTGTTCGTCCTCATTGTTAATTATGGAAACTCCTAAAAAATTGAAGTTCAAAAGTTCGTCCTCTTAAGATCTTAAGTGATACTCTCCGAAGTACGGTTATGTCATCCCCGATTCGTACTCTGGCTTTGCTGGGGTGGATGACTCCGTCGATATGGACGAGGTCACTTCATCGTTCCAGAAGAAGCCATTTAGAACGGACTTGCAAGGCAATGATTCAATAGACTCCGACAACGACGACATTTGGGGGGATCGTCGTGGACCCTTGGTCCGATCTAAAAAATAAAGAGTGGAGGACAGAGTTTATGGACAAGCCATCTGAAAGGGAGGGAAACTCGATGCCTGATCCGGTGAAGTTTGAAGTCGGTCCGTCGATAAATAAGGAGAAAGTTGATGACTGGGATGACACATCTCCCGAGAAATGGTTCTTGGGGCAAATGTGTCCATACTACAAAAAATCGATTCACTACCGTAAACAATAAAGGTGGTTATACTGACCTTAAGTCTTTTGTGTAGATCTATTATTTCTTGAATCTGATCATTTGGTGTGCTAATGTGTATATCCCTAATTTTGTCATCTGTTTTGTTGTCTGCATTTAACTCCGTCTCGGTTGTCCCCAATTCCGTTTGTACAGTTTGTTGCTTGATCGCACATTTGGTCTTAGTCTGCATGTGTAATTGGTGTTGTGCTTGTTTCACAAGTTGCTTTTATGTCGTCTTGAGTGTGCCATTTGATTCATGAAACTCTTGATTTTGATTTCTCAAATTTTCCTTGTTATCAACTTGCTGTTGAAATGGAGTATGTCCACCCTTTTCATATCTTACAAATATGTGTCCAAAGTTGTTGCGTCGTGTTATTCCTTCTCTGAAATTATATTACGAGCATGGTTTCTGAAATTTTATCTTGTTCTTATACGTGTTGATATTGATGTCCGTTATGTTCCCAATTATGTCGGTCCTACTCCTTGCTATGTTATTCATTAACTACTCAAATAGTCCTCTTTAAGTCGTGTGTTCATCTGTATGTTGCTCCTACTGTATAAAAATGTTGGTCTGTATGTTGGTCCTAAAAAATGTTGGCGGTCGTACTATTTAATTGTCGTTTGTTGGTTTGTATGTTGAGTCCACAGATGATGATGGTTACAAATGTTGATATATTTTGTGTATGGATATGTTTTTGGTATGGATGACCAAGCAATTGAGTCCTTCTCGTAGTGGTTTTGAGAACGGCTATCAATAGCCACTCAACTACTACGAGGAAGTTGGATGCATTGTTTGGATACCACAAAAACAATATCTACACAATTTAATGACTACACACCCACTTGTATCGGTCTATTATGTGAGGAATGAGGTTTGAAGGGTCTAATGATATTCAGGTGTTACTCTTACATCACGACCAGCACGATCAACAATATCCGAAGAAACATTTCTGCATAAAATTCACGATTTGCATCAAAGACAAAAAAAAATCTTCATAACAACCTTATTTGACATAAGGTAACATTGCATTTTCAAAAGACCAAAAGATGCATTGGAAGAGCTACTTACAAAACGGGTTCTTCTAACCCGAGTTCTGTAATTAGTTCTTCCAAATTTGCAAGGCCGATTTTTGTTTGATCTTTGAGTGGGTTCTTGATATGTGAATGAAAAACAACCGATTTTACCGTCGAACAAGCAAACACCATTTGTGTCGTAAATGGGTCTCGAAACGGCGGCCATGAACATGACTTTGGTTATGAAACGCTTACTTTTACAGGAACGGTAAACTTGGTCTTCATCACGACCGAGGTAATATCGAGCCTCCGCGGCCGTCATGTTGAACCATTTCTCGTCAATGTGCACTATATTTGACATTTCAGTGAATATGTAATTATTCAAGTTGGTATTCGGTTTGAGTTTACCGAGGACAAAATTTAGCCGGAGGTACTTATTGTCAGCGGTAAGATTGGGTTTAATAGCCGATGTGTGGCTTTTGACTTCTCCCTTCTTCACCCACACTACAACAAAATCACTCTTTCACGGCGATTATTTTTGTATTTCATGGCGATTCTATTCGACACGAAAGGTTTCCCCATCGATTGTGTATTCGTTGAGGTAGGTGGCGTTGCCGTAGCCTTTCATGTCAAATAATCTATTCGCTGGGTTAGCTTCTTAAAATCGACGCGAATGAAGATGAGCTTTACTGACGATTTTAGTGTCGATTATTATTGATGCGGTAAATAATTTAATTTTCCCACTAATAAGAATTGTAGCGATTGTATTTGACACGATAAGTATTATTAAATATCATTTCTATTACAATTGTATCAATTGTATTCGACGCTATTAGTATTACAAAATATCATCTATGACAATCGTAACAATTGTATTAGACACGATATGCAATACAATTGCAAGCATATAGTAAATTGGTATTGATTTCATTCGATACGAAATATAAAAAGAAGGGACAAGCGAAAAAACATGATACTTTTATATTACTCATAAAATCCCAAAAATTATATGTATCCAACATCGACTAAATTAATATAATAAAAAGTTAAAAATAAATACAAACGATTTTTTTGAAAAACTAAAAAAATTACTACATCTTCCGCCACGAAAGGAAAGGTTCAATCCACGTATTCCGTAGTATGTAAGGTAGTTCTGCCTTAAAGAAACTGCAATAAACAAAGATGATGTATATACAAAGTAAATCCGAATTTTTGTTCATTTATGGCTTGCAAGTAAAAAACAGTACAATCAATCTTTACCATGGATGCTAGAGCTTTTCTGGGTGATTCAGGATTTCGAAATCAACACGCTTATTTGAGTTTTGCCGATGTTTAAACTCACCCTTGTCTATTCTTGGAACCTGCAATTTAACAATGATTTAGAACCACACACGTTGACAATGATAGTTATGAGATGAGGAATAATCAGAACATATCAATAGAAAAGCTATATTCGACCTCCAAAATAGTTAGATATTCCGGACAAGTAGATAGATGCTTACCATTCCAACACCGCTACCAAGGCCAATTTCTCCAATAAATGCCACTTGACTAGGACGAGGGAACTCCAAGAAGTTGAATATGGAACATTCCGAAAATGTTAAAATCAAATACAAACAAGATTATAACATCATGGTTTGCCAGAAGACCATCATTAACTAGTTAGAACCACGACAACATCATGGTTTTCTATGTACCTGTATCTCTCCATGATGAAATTTTGTCTACCACTTCACAATATAACAACCACGTAGTTTAGTGGCTGTATCAAAAATATCTATTTGAAAATAAAGGGGGGAACTCATCGGTGTGAACTGTTCGATCATCCGTTGTCCCAAAAGAAAAGGATAAAAAAAATGAGATGACAAACGAAGAGAGGCAAGTCTCCCATCATGAAATGAAAACTAAGCTGGAATTGTAGGTGAATAGATGCATGGCTGATGCCATATCAAAATACTAGAATTTGTTTTCATTCAAAATACGGTGATGAAGGACATGTTGATTAGAAGTGATAACATGCCTTATACAAATTGCCGCTGCACATTAAGATCTCTAGAAGTCTCTGTCAGAGAAAACCTAGTTAGCACATTCAGGAAAATGCTCTACGAGACTAATTGAACTCGCAATTTTGGGGATCCATTAAGAAAAGGTAGAAAGAGGTCCCAATATATAGAACCTTATTCTCAAGAATCAGCCAAGTAATAGATGTGAATCACATCGTAGAAGTTATCACAAAATACAGTACAAAACAATTTACTATATGCTATAGAAGAAAACATAATAAGACAAAGAAATAAGCAAAGAAAGATTACATGACCATCTAGCTTTAGTCTTGCTTGCTTCTTAAGAACCTAAAAGTAAAAGAACAAACCATCAGTACCCTGTCTTTCGTTTATGAAGGTTGAAACTGTCAAACTAAACAAAAGAATCAAAGAATATCATATATGTTGTGTGCTTAGACCAAAACAACAAACATTGTGAACAAGGATTCTTGTCCTTATTTAAGTAAATGATTGATGTTTGACTGTTATAATTCACGAGGAAGATTAATTGATTAGTAGGAGTTGTGAACAAGGGCTCAAAGTCTAGTCATGTACTACAACCGACTTGATTATCCTCTGAACTGCTCTTTGCCATTGAAGTAGTTCAGCATGCTTCTGTAGACGCTGCATCCAAGACAGATCTGAAATGGTATAGGAACAATTGAAACACCAAACTGATCGAAAAATCATTCACCATTACTAGGGGTTGGCCACTAGGGTATCATACCAAACTGGTTTCGTGTTAAACAAATGCCAGACAACCAATAGAAAAAGCATTCACAACACCAGCAAACATGTTTTGTGCTAAAAAAAATTGGCAGACAACCAACGATAGAAAGAGAATTAACAACAACAAACATGTTTAGTGTTAAAAAAATGAAAGACGACAGATAGGAAGAGAATTCACCATTACTAGAGTAGAGCATTCACAAAAAAACCGATATAAAGAGCCGAACATAAGTGACTACCAATATCGATTGGGGTAGACAAGCAGATAGTTGATGGCGCTGGAGGTCCACAATGGAGGTTGGCAAGTAGGGACACTACCAAAATCAATCAATCCCTCGACTACAAAGCTGTAAAAACCAATCAATAGCTTGTAGAAGCAGCATAATAGAGCAGATTCTAAGTGCTCCAACCTTGGCGACACACTCAAAAATCTAAACAATAAGAAACCTAAAAATTTCAATGATAGATTTCATCACATAAAACAGAATTAATTAGAATACAAAGTTGTAAAAACCGCACCTATAATCGATTGAAATTGAATATTATTAAACAATAAACCCTAATTCGATATTATTTCAATCATTTATAGATAAAAACATAAGCAGTAAATTATTCATAGAAATCGACAAATTGACGGACGTTTGAGCAAATAAAAGATGAAAAATACCAAATTAGAGATACCAAGAATTGATAAAGACCGATGGCGAATTAAAGAACTATGGCGAATTGATGGGGAATAAAGAATGATACCAAGAATTAGATACCAAGAAGCAATAAAGAACGATGGCGAATTGATACCAAGAATTAGACATACCGAACTAGCAGTAGCGATGGCGAATTGGTTTTGAGGGTCTTTAAGGAAAAAGAACGATGAAGAAGAAGGAAGCAGAATTAAACCCTAAGTATTTTAAGTTCATTATGTGCATTTTCTCTAATCCTAAGTGAAGCGTTTCATATGTTTGGGAAATGGGTCAAAGACAGAGTATATTGAGAATTAGGGCTCATATAACCTGTCATTTAACTTGGTCTTTTAGTGTCGAATTTTATTTGTCATGGTAAGTGGTCAATTATATGAGTAATAAAAGGTTAGTTATGTCAATTTTTCAATCAACACAAAATAATTGTCGCGAAAAGCCTATTTTGTTGTAGTGCCACTTGAAAACGGTGCTCTTTGACACACCTATGGTCGAGGCCAACTTTTGCATTGTTGTTCGTTTTGACCTATCAAGTGCCACGATTTTGGTTGTTGGTACCACTAAAGACTTCCTGCCACTCTTGGGAAGCGCGTTCCACTTAATCGGATCGTCGTTAGTTTGTTGAATCCTAGCTCTCCTCAATATCTCGGATATTGTCCTCCTATTGACCGAAAATTTGAGGGCGATCTCATTAATAACTCCTCTTTGGGTCTTCATCTCGCAAGAGCTTTCAAGTAATAACACTCCGATTTGTTGACGTTCCTCATCGGTAAGGTTCAGGCCTCTCATTTGTAAGACGGTTTTTTTAGTAGAAGAATGAAAAAGATTGTGGGATTTTTTTGGGCAGAGGTTTACAGTTGCTCTCAAATGGGTATTCTCTTTGCAAATTGTGTATGCTTGTGAAAATGCCTACTTAGTTCGTTGTCCAAAATTTAGTTGTTCAAATGTTTGTCAATAGGGGGGAAAAAATAAAATCCCAATCTTTTCCCTCCAACACTGAGATGAGCCTCCCTCCATTTTGTAAGTAAGTGAGATGACCCATTAGGATTAATGTGCTCCACCTTTGTAATCACTAATGTTTAACAAGTTAATCACTATGATTTATTTGTACACCAATCATTTCAGTAGGCCTACATTTCATTACATTATACTTGTTTAACATCCTACTTATTCCATGTGCAAATGTTAATGAGATGAAACATAAAAAAACGGAGGGAGTAACATTTTTCTTTCATTTTCATTCTCTTTGTTGATTTCATTCCCTTACTCATTCGCCAACCAAACGGCCCCTTAATCTATTATATTAATATTTATGTGATGTTTTCAATTCACATCTTAAAAGCTTTAAATTTCATTTAACAAAAAAATTATCGTAAAAAAATTGTTTTTTTCAAGCAATATGATTAGTCCGTTTCATCAAAACTCAATTTAAAAAAATATCATAAAAAATACAAAAAATCAAGCATTGAATATTTTAATTATTACAATGGTATATTTAATTTATTACTGTATATTAATGTGATATTTTATAATTTTCATCTTAAAACCTTTAAATTTCATTTAACAAAAAAATTATCGTAAAAAAATTGTGAAAATGAAATATAAATTCGTGATAGAAAATCCTTTAATTAGAGTACAAATTTCTTATTATTTGTTTCATATTATTTGCTCAAAAAAGTGATGAATTTATTTCATATAAAAATAGTAAAGTTATCTCACATCGACAAATTATAATAAAGTGATAAAACTCTATATTATAAATAAGAGTAATCATTTATCCTTAGATAATATTCACAAAAAAATCTTTTTAGTTTTAAAAAGAACTTTTAAGACTATAATGGTTAATTAAATTATCTAATGATAAAGCTCGTAATAAAAAGAGCTCTTAATCTTTATTTCAATGTAAAGAGCTCTTAAGACTAGGTTAAAAGCATGTGCGTTGCACGAGTTAGTTGGCTTAATTACATTGAAAAAAAGTTATATAGAGTAAAAGTTATATTTAAACTATGCGCACGAGCTTTTAATCTAGTAAGGAGTAAATGTTGTTATTTTAATGGTTTATGCTTTAGTAGTAGGGGTCGGTCGAGTGGTTTTGGTTTCTGCTGCTGGAAAGACATCGATGTTGAATTGGTGGAGTATGATAAAAATCATGTGGCTGCTGATGTGAAGGGTGCGGATGGTCGTGTTAGCTGAAGAACGATAGGAGTGTACGGTTGGCCCGAGCATGATAACAAATTCTCACTCCCTTCATAACCAAACACACCATTTCCTTTTTCACATTTGCAGAGACACATTTTACATCATCGATATATTTCATTTTACATTAGTAAAGATTATAAAAATTTGATATTTTTGATCTACTTGTGGAGACAATCAAACTAGATCCCACATGACTATATTTTCTCTTGTATATTGTCGAGAATATTGAAGATTCTCTTGACATTTGAATAGTGTCCAAATGGCCTGGGTTATTGTGCGTTTGGTTATGAGGAGGTACAAAACATGGAGAATGCTTAGAAGTCTTATGGAGGCGTGTCCATACCCGATGGTTTTATTTGGCGACTTCAATGAAATAGTGTCACGAGGAAGAGGGAGGTAGGGAAAGTAGCGAGAGACAAATGCACGTCTTTCGTGAAACCTTGAAGAATGACTTTGGGTTACATGACATGGAGTACATGGGGTGCATATTGTGGACGCTGCCACTTGCGCGTGCGCACACACGCGTTAAGAGACAGAGTCTCCGCAAGGGCCACCCACACGTCCCCCCGGGAGGAGGCCGGTCTGATTCCTCGTTCGGGGCGATGTGTCAGACCTCGATTTTTTTGACGATTTGTGGGTTGTAATGGATAGATTTATGGACGCATCTATGATTCCGTTGAAATTGATCGAGATGTGGTAGTAAATGTTTAAAGGCCAGATCATTTGGTCTGGCGATCCTTTAGTGGACCCGAATTTGTAATGTGATGTTGGAGTCGCCACCGAACAATTATGGGGGTTCGGACACCGTTCAAGTCAACTTAAATCCTTAGTCGGCTCAAAGTTGAGTGACATGGGGACCTAAAGATAAAAACTTGTACTCTTAAGCACTCCATGTCTGGAATGACTCTCGTTACCAGTGGTTTCGGACAACCGGAAAACCGTAGATTCAGAGTAAGAGGTGAGCGTATGTATTGGGGAGTCACATCGTTTGACTATCGACACCCAATCTCGTCCGCACGTAGCGGCCTCTACTAGTCAATCGATGCCGGATGTATCTCGTTCTAATGTGGTGTAAAACTGTAACAACCAATTGTTTTAACCCTATGCCTTTGCTATGTCGGTTGGTTTTGGAGCAAGTATGTTGTTGTCCAAGTAAATGTGTTTACATTCTTTGCATGCGATTTCACGTGACAGGCAAGCCATGTTAAGGTACACGTAAGAGAGTAGAGAGTACTAGTTATTATTAGTATCAGAAAATTAGTTTTAACATGATGATACGGTATTAGTCGGATCTCGTGATATACCTTACCTTGTATTTTGCTTAAAGTGTGTCCGTACAGCATTAATAGAGACACGTCAAGCTATGCGTTTCAGTAATTATAATCAGGCGCACACCACTATGCATTCCGACACTGAGGCGCGACAGGATGAGCGTCTGGACTAATGCGGGACTAGACCACTGCTCGTTTTGATTAAACTGATCCAACACAGAAACACACACAGAGGAGAGGCGCGACCTTCCTTGCATCTCAGTGTTTAGGCGCACGAGCCATGCCCCCTAGTTCTGAGTGTTCGGGTTTAGACCCAGTTTATGAGTTTGTTTGTGCGTTTGATTACTGCTGCTTTTTTTACGTTTTAGCTTCCGGTTAGGTGATTTAGCATGCGATTAAGGTCATAAAAGCGGTAAATCATGCGAGGAAAACGGTAAAGATGCGAGAACATAAGTAAACCATGTTAGGAAGATTTCACCCTCATAATGTACACTAAACGAAATGTGATGCGTAGACGATAAAGAATGGATCTATAACGACTACTCGGATTTAGTTGTTTTAGTAATTTCTGGGTTGAAGTTGTAGACGTTACGTATTTTGGACGGTTTGGTCTAGGGGGTCGGTCGGACATGCACTGCGACGGCAATCAAGCAGGAGCAAGGTTTTTACACCATACCTGGAAAGCTGAAACGAGAACTGCAGGTGTACGTGTCGATTGGGCAGATTATGAATCCTCATCGGGCGACAATAAGACGCATGTTTGAGCTAGTGCACCCGCCTAGCTCAACCCTTATTTAAAGAAAAGCGATAAAGTGTGGATAAATAGACAACCTAGCGACGATCGTTTCTGCGTAAGTGATCTCGACGAGCTTAGGAACGCTTGAATTAATTTTGTTAGGAACAAGATTAATTCGACCCGTTAGCTTAGTCTTGAATTACGTGGTATGCGGTAATTTCGATGGGGTTTCGAGTAGTATGCTCGAGAAATATTTAACTACAAAGAATAAGAATTCCTTGTTTATTATTCGAAGCCCTTTTCAATCTCTTACGAATTATGAACTCGGGAGAAATCAAAGGGAACGATTTATTCGCAGATTAAGGAGTTGATGAACTCCTGAGAACGTTGAATGTTGTGTCGAATGGTCGAGAGGAGGGAGGTATATATAGTTGTCTCGAGGCTGGATTCGAGCACATAGGCACGACACCTCGTGCGCCTTGATTCTGAGGCGCGAGGGTTCGCGCGACTTGATTTTGAGGCGCGACAGCTGCTGCGGCTGAGTTTTTGAGGTCGAAATTTGGAAAACTTTCCAAAACGAAGAGATAGGTAATCTCAAGATATTTTGACGTGATGCCTTGCTCCCCAAGGTTTCTCGACGCATGCATGGGCTTGCCCTAGGGTTTGGTTTGGGTTTTGACGTTCGACTCGGGTTTGACTTTGCATTTCGGGACCGATTTAGGGTCCCAGAGTCGGAATTGACTATAATTAGTGTTGACGCGACCGGAACGACTCGACTAAGACCGTCTAGATGTTGAACTAATTTTTCCGAGTAATTATTTTATCCGTTCTATAAAAAAATCATTTGAAACATTGTAAAATCGTGTCGTGTTGCAGTCCGATCATCATCGGGTGTTTGTCGGACGCTCCATTAGTCACCAGGTATAAATCTGGGTATCTACACATATTTACATGGCAAAGGGGTCGCAATGTTGAAACATTTATTTGAGAAATGCTAGACAGGTTCGTTACATCACCTGGTTGGTGCAGCCTGTTTCCCGAGGCGGGAGTGAATAACTTCTCGCTTTATGCCTCTGATCATGTTGCTTTGCTTATGAGGGGTGACGCGGAAAGTTCCAATCTGGCTCGTGGAAAGCGGAACTTTAAATTTGAGCCTTTCTCTGCAGCAGAGGAAGATTGCTTAGAAGTAGTGCGAGAGGCATGCAAAGAGCTCGGGTGTGATTCTGGGGGTGACGGACAGAATTCGGTGAGCCTCGAACGAGTTACCATCATGGGCTAGAGTGAAGTTTGGGGATGTTAAAAGGCGACTTAAAGAAGCGAAAGAGGACATGGAAAGATGGCAACGACGAGCCCCCTCAAGGGACATGCTCAACCAATGTCAAAAGCTGGTGAAGGAAATGAAAAATTATTGACTAGGAGTTGTGGTATGAAGTCGATACTTGATGTTGCTACTTTAATATGAATCCTAAGGACTAAAAGTATAAAGGGGTTTGATGGATCATGTTAGGAAACCAGTTGAGTCGAGATGAATAATGTAATACCTGTATTTTATAATTAGTCAATCCGTTAGTCAAGACAGTAAAGTTAGTGTAACCTTAAGTCAAACCTGAATAAAGAAATCGTGAATCACTTAAACCTGAATAAATAAGCATTTAACCGACTAAAACCAAACAAACGAGTTGACTCGAACCGACTTAGTAGACCACGACAAAACAAGACCGTATTATAATTTATAACCCATGTACACCCTCTGAACTCTCCCACCTAAATATAAACCCACTACCTACTACCCTTATTACTATTGTGGTAACCGATATTGGAATTGAGATTGCGGTCATTGAGATCGTGATTATGGAATGGTTGTATCATCGTGATTTTGTATTGGTATCAGAATTATGTATCGCATGATCACTCTACTTTAATGAACTGCATGATTATTCCTTACTCAGCTTTGCTGACCTTGATTTCCTTGTCTAAATTGTACCCTATTTTATCGGTGGCCTGTGACAATCCAATTGGTATTTCCGACCTTTTAGGGAGTAGTTAATCGTGCACGTTAGATTGTGATGAGATGACATTATGGATGCATGAGCGGGATGAGTTGAGTGACAACAGACTATACTTAGTTGGTTGATTAATTTTATCTCTCGCTGCGTCTTATTACTCTGATTTTAGTTTTGGATTATTCAAAATTTGACTTTTGGAACTCTCGTTGTAATTTGGAACAATTGAACTTTGGATTTAAATTCAGTTTTGATGGGATTGATTGTGTTGTGACTACTACCTTGGGTCAAACCGAGATGGTAACACCTTTATTCACTTAGGAATGTCTTGATAAGGCTTCTAGGTAAATAATGGGGGTGTTACAGATTATAATATTGCGTAAGGAATAATCAAATCAAATTCACATATTTTTTTGCTAGGGTTATATTATGTATATAACTAATACGATTATGATAGCATATAGGGACCGTGTATGCTAACGGTGATGAATGAAAGATTTGGGCCGTAGTTTATAATGTGAAAGTATTATGTTAGTTTGATGGTAACTTAAAGTAATGCTACTTTCTTTTATTTTAGATCGCACACTCCATTTTCCATATGAGTCATAAGAGGTTGTTTACGCATTGTGTTGGGATAAACTTGATTGTGTCATCAAATTGAGATATTTATCTATCTTTGTGATTGAGGTATAATTTCGCTTGATTGTGTACCAATGTGATGTATTACCATGGTTTAGTGGCAAAGAAAGAGTATTGTTTACTCAGTTTTGTGGCCGAGTGAAAGTATTGAATTTTATTTCTAACGGCCACACAAATATGAGAATTAATATATATTTATATCTTCATGCAATTGTTCCATTGAATTGTGAATTAAATTTTAGTTTCGTTCTCATACTTTTTTTTGGTCCAACGTGCGCACACTTAGTCGCATTATAATATAGGGGGAAGGAGGATTCGAACCTGCGGCTTATTGTCACAGGGTACCTAGTCTTAGCCAATAGGTTAGGACATCTTCGGTAGTTTAATTCTCATACTAAAGAGTCTCTTTGTGAGACTATAATATGAGTCATATTGGAACATTAAGTCTAATGGACAATTAGAAAATACAATGGGTGGAGGATTTCCTAGAAGGATATGCTCATTTTCTCCTGAGGGGGGACCTTTGACTATTGTTCTTCTATAATTCATACAGATAAGGCCCATTTGCTGAAGAAGAGACATTTTAAATATCATAACATGTGGAGCTCTAACCCTATTTTTTGGAACTGGTGAGCAACAATTCGGAGGTGAATGTTAGGGGGACAAAAATGTTTCAACTGGTGACTAAGCTGAAAGGGCTGAAAAAGAGCCTCAAATTGCTAAATACAACTGAGTTCAGGGACATTGAGAATAGATGTCGGTAGGCTGAACCGTAGCTTGCTACCTTACAGCTTGTGGTGCAGAGGGACCCAACAATAAGGACATGCAAGAACAAGAGTGGGAATGCAATCAGTACATTCTGCAGCTCCAACAAGCCTGTAGCCTGTAGTAGATAGGTCATTCTTAAGACATAAAGCGAAGGTGAATTAGGTGTTGGAAGGGAGGTCAAATTTCTTCCACTCCTTCATAAGGAAAAGAAAAGCACAAAAACATAGTTATGGTTATCCAGAATATTAGAGAAGAAGAGTGTAATGAACCGGATACAGTTCAGCAGGCCTTCTTGGAATTTTACACTAAATTGCTTGGTGAGTCTTTACCAACTATGCCGGTACAGAAGGAGTTGGTGCAACAAGGAGCATTTTGCAGTCCTGATCATTGGAGCGTACTACTTCAACCTGTGTCGACTCAAGAGATTAAGGAGATAGTGTTCAGTATCCCCCAAGATAAAGCGCCAAGGCCAGATGGTTACTCTAGTCAATTCTACAAAGATGCCTGGGCTATTGTGGGAGATGATATTGTGGCTGCTGTGAAGGATTTCTTCCATTAAGGGAGGATGCTGAAACAACTTACTACTACTTTTCATTGACCCTCATACCCAAAGTAGACAAACCTCAGTCAGTCACTCAATTCAGGCCTATAGCATGCTGCAATGTAGTGTACAAATGCATCTTTAAGATGCTTTGTAAGAGGTTAAACTTAGTTTTGTCAGACATAATAAGTCCACAGCAAGGTGGTTTCATTGAAGGTAGGAATATTATGGAGAACGTCCTCATCTGTCAAGGCCTTGTTAGGCTATACAGTAGGAAATCTGTATCCCCACGCTGCCTGACAAAAATTGACATCCAAAAAGCTTATGAAAGCCTTGAATGGTGTTTAGTGGAGCAGATGTTGGAAGCGCTTAATTTTCCTAACAAATTCATTACTCTAGTTATGGAGTGTGTTAGAACTGCCAGTTACTCTCTGAGCCTCAATGGAGATAGCTTTGCCTTCTTTGTTTTCGGGAAAGAGGGGCCTTCGTAAGGGGATCCTATCTCGATCACCTCTTATATTCACCATTTTTATAGAATACTTGTCCAGAACATTAAACTACGCCATTATTGCCAACATGTTCAAGTTCCACCCTAAGTGTGCCTCAATGAAGCTTTCTCACTTGATGTTTGCAGACGACCTTTTGCTATTCTGTAAAGGTGATCAGGACTCTATTACTATTTTGATGCGAGTCTTTGCTACACTTACAAAAACCTCTAGGCTGACTATGTATTGTGCTGGTATGACTGATAGTCAGAGAGCTGATGCTCTGTCCACCACAGGCTATGCCCCAGGCTCTCTCCTGTTCAGGTACTTAGGAATACCAGTTCAAACTACCAAATTGACTAGAACAGGTTGTGATAAGTTGGTGGAGAAAATTACTGGAAGGATTTGCAGTTTAGGGGCCAAAACATTACTAGGCGCTTAACATTAAGTCAGGCAATTCTATTGCAGGTCCATGTCTATTGGGCTATGATCTTCATCTTGCCTAAGTGTGTGCTAACTAGAATTGACGCTATTTGCCGGTCATTCTTCTGGGAAGGCAATGAGTCATACCAGAGGGTCCTTTTTTTGTGGCATGGGACAAGGTTTATCTCCCATAGAAGGATGGTGGTCTAGGCTTGCACCAACTAAAAAAATGGAACATTGCTGCTATAGGAAAACTGGTTTCATGGGTGTTCCAACAATAGTATCGCTTATGGGTTAGATTGGTGCATTCATTCTATCTGAAAGGGCAAGGTTGGGATGAGTATGTGCCTGGTGTATCGGCTTCTTGGGGGTGGAAGAAATTTTGTTATGTCAAGGAGCTAATTAAGTCTAAATTTCAAGATGGGAAGTGGGAAAGAAATGATAAAGGGTATACAATTGCTGCAAAATATGATTTTCTACGCCACAAGGTACATGAGGTCGACTGGGCTTGTAACACCCGCGCAATTTTCGTAACTTTGCTATCTGTTCCATTACGATTATATCGTAACTCTGTAATATTTCGTCAATTACATTTTTCCCATTTCGAGGTCTCTTTCATTCTCGAACCTAAAATTATTTATTTTCGTAAAAGAATTTTAATTATTCTATTTTTATTCAAAAACCCATTTAATTCTTTTCATTGCAAGTATGTTTAATTATTTTTGAGAAATCATATTTTTTATGAACAATAGTTTTAAAATCGAGTTTGAACTATTTATTTTTCTAAAAATGCTCGATTACATTTATAATTAGTTTCTAGCTCAAAAATATTTTATTTTCGGAAAATGGCTGTTTATTATTTTACTACGCGATTTCATAAATAATTATTTTCTAACGCGTTTTAATCCGAATTCTTCGTAAACGCTTATATTATTTTACGAACCTTCTTTTATCGACTTGAGGAATATTTTCGGACACACATAAATCAACACTACGTAATATTTTTATCCTATCTATTTTAAATTTTATCCTCGTATTTATTTTAATCGGAAACTTATCACATTGATTTGTTGCTTGTCGTTCTTTCCATCTCAACCATCTCGTCTCCTAGTTGAGTTAAGAGTTCTTTTGACTCGATTATTCCAATCTTTTAGCTCCCTTATTTCTTTTATATTTTCATTCATTCTACTCTATTTTATTCACAACACAAGTCTTCTTTTCTCCTCTATGTTTCATGTAAACTTCCTCCTTTTCGTTCATCAATCTGATCCTAGTTCGTCTCTAATTCTTTCCGATCACGAGGGTAATTTAATTACTCTTATTCGTTCTCCATCTCGTTTTCCCCTTTCTATTCACTTATAATGTGGTTTTAATACCATATGTTTAATTATTTCGTAGGCTATCGTGCTAGATCCGACGAAGACAGTTATTTAATTGATTCAATTCTCAATTTAGGTAACGTTGACATGTTACTCGGTATTATGTGATATTATTGTTGTAGTTGAATGTATAGAAATTAGATTTTTGTTAGACAAAATATGTATGTCTCGTTTTTAATAACATAAACTTTAAAATTGTAAATTTTCACATGTTTTGTTGTTTTTAATCATTTTTACGAGATTTGCGAATAAATCATTCTTTTAATTATTAAAAAATATTATAAGGCCGAGACAAAAACATACACATAATAATTAATTTCATAATTTTCGTGATTTTTAATGTATGAATTTGTCAAATTGAAAGTTTTATTATTTTTCACAAAGTTACAACATATTTTAGAATCTGTTAGTGTTTTTGTGTGAATTAATATTCTATTTTAAAAACTTTATTTCCGAAAACTTTGAAACGAGACTACTATTTATTTTAAGTCTAATTTATCTGTGCTTAATTTCGTAAAGTAAGTCCAAGTTATTTAGTTACACTAAATTGTTTATGAACATGTGTCAAATTAATCCGCGAATCTGTCAATTATGATAAGATCTGATTTTTTTGGTGCATAGATAAGATCTGATTTGAACACATAATAAAATTTGTATTTAATCTTGGTAATGTACGTACATAAACTATGAAGAGTGTAGTTAATGTTTCCAATTGGAGTTTCTTTAAAATCAATTTTTAAACGTGTTTTATTAAAGAAATACAATCGGGTGTGTAACACCCGTAAAATTTTAATTCCATTATCCGTCCCGTTGCTATTTAATCGACTCTTTCGAGTCTTGTTATTATATCTATCTTGGATCCGGCCTTCGTAAAAAGGTTTTAATAATTTTATTTTCGTTAAAAAATCCATTTTTTTTAATTAATTACCTCGTTCGCAAAATTTTAATTATCTCGAGAAATCGCTATTTAACCTTTTTCTACACGAATTCGTAAATAATTATTTTTGAAACGTAATTTCAAATATTACTTTCTCGTAATCACGTTCTTATACGATTTTCGTCTTCTTATTTTTTTTAAAGTGATCCATTAACGATTTTAAGCGCGAATCGGGCTCAGATTGTAGCAGACCCGATCGTTTCCGTCATCTGTCTGAGATATTTTCGGAGTCGGTTGAGAAAGTCAAAACCGACTCCTCTAGTTCCTCCTCTATTTCCTCCTCTATTTCCTCCCATTTCCAGTTGCACGTTACCCTTATACCTCTTTTTGCAGTTACGTTCTCCCCAACTCTTCTTAAGCCTCCAACACTGTATCCACTTCTCATCTTTTAAAAAAAAGGCAAATTGAACGTATAACCTCTTAAAAAAAAAGGCAATTGAGCGTACAACAACACAGTAATTTGTTCTTCAGTATTTTTCTCCATTCCGATCATTCTCTTCATTCCGATTCATTCTAATTCGAAGGGTAATCATCGATTCTTAATTCCTTCTTCCTAGTTCTCGATTTATGATACTAATAAGGGTCTTGTACCTTGTTTATAAATTTTTTAGGCTTTCGAGACAACCCCGAGGAGGACGAGTACATTATTGACTCAGATCTCGATTAAGGTAACATCGACGATCTCGGTATTGCGTGATATTTTTGTCGTAGTTATATGTTTAGAATTTACATTTTTGTTTGGCTATTTGTATGTCAATTTTTCTTATAAAGGTTTTAGAATCGTTAATTTTCAATTGTTTCGTTGTTGCCTTCGTTTTTACGAGATTATTGCATAAATCGTTATATTAGTTATTAAATCATAATATTTGGCCGATACACTAATATAATTATAAAGTTCCTGAAAAAAAATAAATTTTACAGATTTCGAAATTTTAGAGTCGTTTAATGGATTTTTAACAGATTTCGTACAAAATCGATTTAAAACCGATTTAATGTTCAAATGCCTAAATTACATATTTAATCTGAAATTTTTTGTGTAAGTACATTCTGACTAAATTTAATTTTCTGGAATTTTTCGTAATTTTTCGAATTTTATAGGGAGGTGAAATAATTAATAGTCCTAAAACACCGTTTTATAGTCAAACCGAATATCCCTTTTAATTTCTGATTTTTATTTTTTATTTCTCGATTCGAAATAAAGTTTCTGATATTTTCTAACAAAATACTTATTTTCGTGACATTGGGAATTTAATAAAATAAAAAGAGCGATAAATCGTTATTTAACCTTTTAAAACGAAACCGATGATTAAAAGACGGTTTTTACTATTTTTTTTAAATTCTGGAATTTTCATTTTTTTTAAAATTGAAAAGTTTCTGGAAAATTTTGATTTCCTTGATAAGTTATGATTTTTGGACATCCGCGCACAAATCGTTTTGTATTTAGCTTTTATTTTAATCGTTAACGTTTAATTAGCGCGTTTTCCGTAAAAGCCTTCAAAACCGGTTTCCAGATTTTGAAAAAAAATATTTTCTGGACAGATTGTCTAAATATTAGTTTTAATTATTTATCGTAATTTTTACACTACTTTTCGAAGCTTTTAAATGGTAGAATCAATTTTTAAGCAAAATCGTGAATTATCGTTAAAATGCGATTTTACAGCAATTTATTTATTTTTTTCCAGCAACTTTGAACATTCTGAAAATTTAACCGTTTCATATTAAGTCACCCCTTATGTTATTCAAAAATGATTTTAAATGTTTAATAAAATAAAGAAGGTTAAGTAAATTACTTTTATAAAGATATGATTGTCGTAAAACATTATTTTGTGCTCGTTCCATTGAAACTAATACATTATATTAATTAAATGAGAAAGTAGAATGAAAAAGTAGGAGAGAGGAATATTATATTAATTAAATGAGAAAAAGTGTGGTGAAAAAGTAGGAGAGAGGAATATTATATTAATTAATGAAGATGATAAAACTTTCCTTAAATGGAAAGAGGGAAGAAAATCAAACTCAACCCAAAAAGAAAAGAGGGAAGAAAATAGGTAATCAGAGGGAGTATTTAAATACTTTTAATTACTTAAACATCAACGTTTTTAGAAATAATTATGATTTTGACTTTAGTTGACTTTAATCATGATTATAAATTTATATAGTAAATATAATGTTTACGTCTCGAGATCTAATATGAACTATTTTATATAACTCCTATTTTAATCGATTTCTATTTATAATAGTACCTACTTTTGGAAAGCGATTATTTTAAGAAAGTTTCTATATTTATAAAGTTTTCTCTTTTAAGAACGAACTATAATTCTATTGGATTTTGATAATGATTTTATTTTAGAGTTATGGAATAAGGGAAGTGTACGGGTAGAGTAATACATCTAGAGTATACCGTAACAACCCGGATTTTTGATGACTTAAATTAATAGTTAATGCGGAAAATTATCTAAGTCATTTAATTAAAATTATATCAGAGTGTAAATAAATTCGGATCGCTACGGATCCTTACAACAAACGACTATTAATTACATAGTCTTGATTCACTTATGTAGACACCCGCATTTTGACTGCCAGGTGTCTATGGTAGTTTCCAAAAAACACCCGATGATGATCGGACGCTAACGTGTTTCTACGCGCTCGGATATGGGCTCAAATCCATTAGTTGTTGGCTAAAGCTCTTATGGAATACAAATTTCACAAAACTGACCTCAAAATCAGGCCCAGCGGATCGTTTCGGTTCAAACAAGACTATTTTGGGCCAAAACCGACGTCGGAAATAAAACCGACTGTTTAGCGATGGGGTCAATCCTGGTCAAAGTCGTTTCCGAGACTTAAAAAACAGCCCCTCACAACATCAAAAGTCCAAGTCAAACACAAACCCAAAAAAAATCCAATCCACGGTCCAAAACACCGGACCCATGCGATCCAGCTGGGCCACTCGATCGAGTGCCCAGCCCACTCGATCGAGTGGGCCCTTATCCAAGCCCGACGGCTGACGTGCTGGGCCACTCGACCGAGTCAGCCACTTACTCGGTCGAGTAACCTAACCGGGGTCCTTGGCTTTGCCTATATAAGCAACCCCATGCAACACACATTACACATCTTTTTCAACCTTTTTCAACCTTAGTTTCACAACTCTTTACAAACCCTACACACACTTTACAACCCTAATTCAACCCTAATCAAACCCTAATACTACGCTCGAGCCCTAACCCTAGTACTTAGGAGGCAAACCCCAAACCACCACAACTCACCCTACATATCTCGATCACTCCCGTGCAAGCCACAACTAGACGAGTCTATACCGAGAACAAGAACATGTAGGTTGAGGGTGCAAAACCCTTCTTCTTCCTTTCTCCTCTCTTTCTCGTTTTTTATTGTTTTATCGCGTCCTAATATCGATAATATAACTAGTATAAAATGTTAAAGTATTCGTCAATTCGTGTCGAGTATGAGTGATGGTGGGATAAGGAAACCCGAATATACAAGTGTACTGCACACAGCGTTGCCGGTCGCTTATCCCATCATCCCGATTGCTTGATTGTTGAGACGAATTAACATCAACTTTAATTTTCTTTTTTTATCGTCATTATCGCAATTCTCATCAATTATAAATTTTCGAGCGTCTTTCAATAAGGGTCGAAACCCGTTGATGCGGATCCGACGTCAAACCATTCGCGAGAATTAATTATGACGTCGGGATGCGGAGAGAATCACGTCTTTCAATTTAAGCAAAGTGTCGATCTATTAAATTCGATACCAATTCCTTAATTGGATGTCGAATCCATCCAACGATCTAGTCAAGCAAGTTAACCAATTCAATTTTTCGTTGAAGCTAACATAGATGTCGTTAAATTCGTTAGAATTATGACCCTATGAACGCGGAGGAAAACTCATATCGTTTTGGTCAACTTTAAACGACTTATAGCAACTTCTCTTTATCTCGCTCTAATATTCCATATCGATTCAATAATCGAATATGGGATACAACGAGTATTCAAGTTTAGAATCGAGTATAAATTCCATAATATTTATGCCCAATTCATCAAGTCATCAAAATCAAAAGCAATTTCGAAATCGATAACAAAATTGCAAACGAACCTGGTTCGTACAGGTGCCACTCGACCGAGTGACTATGCCACTCGATCGAGTGACATCACAAAAACCGAAACAGAATGTCTTTACGACCTCCACTCGGTCGAGTCTCACAGTGACTCGGTCGAGTGGCAACGTACTCGGTTGAGTTGGTCAATAACTCGATCGAGTAGGGTCTCAAAATCTGGGCAGAACGCTTTTCAGAGGTCCACTCGTTCGAGTCCCTCACTGACTCGGTCGAGTGGCCCCTTGTCACGACAAAACCGTGAGTCCTACAATCGCATTCGAGTCTCGTTAATCGTTTTTTTCGTGACTTAAGTCAACACGTGCCTAATCAATCACGTGGAATATCACCTTTTCAAAACTTTACGTCATCTTATCTACCTCATTCAATAATTCGTAAACCGTTATATCGTTACTAACCGTTTGTTGTTTCTCTTGTCAATTTTGGTTATTTATTTTATTGTACTAAAATGAACCCACATGCTAAAATTCAACTTCGACGTTAGAATTGATTGCATTAAATCGACATAGAAACCTTTTCAATCTCATTCACATGCTTAGGGAAAACAATGTTTGCATAAGCATTTTTCCCGTTCAACTAACGCGCGTATTAGAAAGTCACTCGATATCTTAGTAGAGGCCACCAATGTGCGGGCGGGGTTGGGTGTCCTTCATGGGCTTCCCAACACGTACCCTCACCCCTTACTCAGAACCTCGGTTTCCGGATGCCCGAAACCGTTGGCGCACGAGAGTCATTCAATACACGATAACCGGTAGTGACGGTATCGGTATCGTAATGCAAAGGGATGAGCCCAATAAACTCTGACATCGGAAATGGGCCGTATTTTGTACACGGCCCACTACGACATAGAGTGGGTTCGAACGGGCTCGAACTCCCTCAAAGTTCGGTGGCGACTCCACTTAGATTTAAATTTCCATTCGATCCGTTTTCATATGGAGATTCGTTCGCTCCCCAAACCCGCGCGTGGCCGCGTCGGGGTGGACCTACGTCATGTCCACAATTTGGCGACTCCGCTGGGGATTAACTGACGCGTGACTTACCATCGGCATCCTCAGGGTGAGACTCGAATAGAAATCGTTTGACTAGTATAATACACGTTTTAGTTTTACGGTTCATGCATAACCCATATTTTCCCGGGCCGGTACTGGTGACCGACGTTCCACTATACCGTTGATGTACTCCAATATGGATATGTCAAAAGGTGTCCATAGTCGATTCGAGTGGGTTTCGCGGCATGTTCTAAGCTCAACTCGACTTAGAGAGTCCGTCCCGATCAACGTCTAGACTATGTACACTGGTATAGACCCTCTATAGACCGAACGAGACTTAGTGTAAAGCATACATGGCATCGTTATAATGCTTGTATGACTACGTGCTATTTGGTTTCCGTGTCATTTTCAAAAACCGTCAACTCTTTTAAAAAATTACATGTTTTTCAAGATATTCAAATTTCAAAACCCGGGTCGCATGCCGAATTTAGGACCTATGATTTTACTCAAAATAGCCTATTTTCTAGACGGTATGCTGCCCAATTCAAAACTCGAAATTACTTTCGAACTTTCAAAACCCGTGGCCCAATACTCTTTTCGTTTTCTTTCAAAAATTGGGCCCTCCACCGAGTTCTCTCGGGCTCTCTTCAAAAACAATCCATTTTGAAAATCTTCCTCTTAGGATTTCCCGTATTTAGCAGTGTCGGGTCGTGTCATAAGTTGTCAAGGTCTTTAGCGTCGAAACTCTGTCGATCTTACATCACAAGTTTCTTCCCTATCCCAGTCCCCCTTATTAGACTAAGGCAAGGCCCACCTACGTAGGACAAACCCCTACAAAGGAAGGCCCATTTACACAATCGAGTCAAAAGTCTGGGGATGTCTCACGTGAACCTTCCTTCGAACAGGACTAGGCCCACCCGCCGAATACTAAGGAAGGTCCACTTTTCATAAGTCACCCGTCTAGGTGTCTTTTCTCGAGTCATTTCCCTTTTAGTCTTGTTCAGGATGTACTTGGGATGATGTAGCAACCGAATTTGCTCGGAATTACGCTGATAATATCGAGATCCAGACTACAATGCGTACTCTGGAAGTGATGGCCCAAGAGCCCAAAGCAGGGTTCACAAAATATTTGTAGAGATGGCGGGCCGAGAGTGTGAAGCTGGTCGACAAGCCCAGTGAGAAGGTCCTAGTGGAGGCTTTTGTCAAGAACCTCCTCCCTTCCTACCGGGTCCACCTCCGGTATGCTGTTATCCCTAATTTTGCTACTCTAACTGAAATGGGTACAAGGATCGAGGACGACTTAAGGTTAGAGAGCCTGACTAAGGCTTCTACCAAGGGCTATCAAGGGGCAAGCTCATCCACGAGCAAGCCCACACCTGCAGCTGCAACTCGCAGCATTTTTGATGAGGTAAACCTGCTTGACACCTCATCCAAAAAGAATACACCAAATCGGGTATTCACAGATATAAGGACTACCTATACTACTTATGCCTTACAAAGGCTATCTTCAAAGGGTCTGATCCAACCAGTAGGCCCGATGCCCGAGCTTCCAGTGGAGAAGAGGCCCAAAAGTTATAACGCCCAAGCTTACTGCCAATATCATCGTGGTAATGGGCATGATACTGAAAAGTGCTGGAAACTGAAGCATCTAATCCAGGACCTGATTGAGAGCGGGAAGATCCCGTTGCCCGGAGACAAGCCGAGCAACAAAGAAAACCCATTCAGTGCCCACGCAATATTCACCGGTGAGGTAATTGACTGTTCTCACCTCATCTCCCCCTATATCCCACAAACTAACGGGATATGGTTCGATGACGAGGATGATGTGTACTTAGCCAAAGGGGAAGCTGTCCCCATCACCCTTGAAGAGGTCCAAAAGGCTAAGTCCAAAGCCTTAGCCACCAACCACCTCGCCGCAGCTGGGCATTCTATTCCTACATCCGTCACTGAACCTGCCAGGACGGATCCTACCCTCGAAGAACCAAGAAACGACACAGCCTTGGTCCAACAAATGAAGAGGGTTCGAGCTGATCTAACCATATGGCAACTACTGGTTAGCTCACAAGCACATCGAGAAGCACTGACTAAGGCTCTCGATGAAATCAAGGTCGACTCACAGGTTACCCCCACCGAAATGGTAGCCACTATTATGCCTTATCTCAAGGGCAAGTCCAAGGAAGAAGGCCTACTTATCACCTTCTCCGAGTCTGATCTTCCATCATTCGGGCCAAATCATAATCTGGCCCTTTACATCGCGGTCATTTGCCGAGGGAAGTACCTCCCAATGACCCTTATCGATGATGGGTCTGCTGTAAATGTCCTACCTCTAAGGACCGCTAAGGCCCTCGGCATCACCGATGCCGACTATCTCTCGACGGCGCAAACTATCCAGGCTTTTGACGGAAGCCCAAAGCCAGTTGCCGGGGCCGTTAAACTGAAAATCATAACGGGCCTAATCGAAAAAGAGTTAGAGTTTCAGGTGATTGATGTCACCTCATCCTTTAATTTACTACTAGGAAGGCCTTGGATCCATGCAGTCAAGGCCGTCTCCTCTACTCTCCATCGGAAAGTCAAGATGCCACTTCAAGATGGTGTCATCACACTAGAGGCTACTCCTATTACCGTGGAAAGCTGCAACGCTACGGGCCGGACCGACCCACGAGGATTTGATTTCGTGGGCATGATCGAAGAAGAGTATCTCTTTAGGCCCTACTTCACAACTAGCATCGACACGATGCTACAGAATCTAGGCTACTTACCGGGGGCTACCTCAAGGCCATATCTTCCGACTGGGAAGATCATTGAGGTCCTAAATGATGGCGAATCACAATTCGGATTGGGGTATGCTATAACCCCAAAAAACGTGGTTCGGGCCGGTATTCACAAGGCCATCGACATTTTCAAAGGTACTTACATAGGCCCTTATAGCTCGAAGTTAACTGACTACTTCGTCACTCCAGTTTTTGGAGCTATTCAAGTGGGCCTCTACCAGCCCACCATCACATATCCCGAGACCAAAACGGCTCGGGAATGCAATTTCATCCCCGATGATATATTCACCCTTGTTCAAGCTGAGTCCAAGGGAGGGAAAAACAACTCCGGGCTCGTGCTGGGGCTCCTATTTGGAGAACACAAAGCCGTCCCCACATCAAAAGATGACTTGGTCAATCTGATCCTCTGCAGCGATCGGTTTGACCCAACTAAGCTAATCACCGAAGTTGGTGCAGATACAGGAAAAAGGGCCTGGAGAAAGATTGTCAAGTGGACTGATGGCCAAGGACGGACTTACAAGCTGACCACTGGCGAGGGAGACATGCCGGATACCGAGTCAGAGTCAGAGTCTGAGTCCGAGTCTAGAGGGTCTGGTGCTAGAGTCGAGTCTGTAACCCCTCTTCCCTTAACCACTTCCACTGAGGTCTCGGGGCCTGTCCCAAGACCTCTCCCTATCCCGCCACTGACCAACGATCAGATGGCCGCTCTTTTCGAGCTTTTCACAAAATTTACCATTAATAATAATAACGAAAACCGTTCTGCTTACGACTTGTCTTATTTCCAAAATTTTCTCAATTTCAAAAGTTTTATATGCAATGACATTGAGAAACCCGACGAACAGGTACCTCTACCTCCGCATCTGATCGAGCAGCTCGAACAAAGGGAGTCCCGAGATCCGGTGGTCGGAGAAACCGAGTCCATCAATGTGGGAACCACTTTAGAGCCCCAGATGCTTAAGTTGGGCCTGTCATTAGATCCAGAGGAGAGAAAACAATTCACAAACCTCCTCCAAGAATTCAAAGATGTTTTCGCATGGTCATACAAGGACATGCCGGGAATAGATCGGGAAATAGCGGAACACCGTATACCCATCAAAGATGGGTGTAAACCGGTAAAGCAGAAACTTTGAAGGATGAAGCCCGAATGGTCTCTCAAAGTCAAAGAAGAGGTCGACAAGCAAGTCAAAGCGGGCTTTATAAAGTGTCTGAATATCCAGACTGGGTCGCAAACATCGTGCCGGTACCCAAGAAGGACGGCAAGGTGCGGGTGTGTGTGGACTTCCGGGACCTTAACAAGGCCAGCCCAAAAGATGATTTTCCGTTACCCCACATCGACATACTAGTGGATAACACGGCCGATCATGCCCTTCTATCATTCATGGACGGGTATGCCAGATACAATCAAATCAAGATGGCAGAAGAGGATATGAGTAAGACCACCTTCATTACACCTTGGGGTACTTACTGTTACACTGTTATGCCATTTGGGCTTATCAACGCCGGAGCCACTTATCAACGGACCGCCACTACTTTATTACATGACATGATGCACAAAGAAGTGAAGGTCTACGTGGACGAAATGATCGTTAAGTCCAAAGAGCGGAGTGGGCACATTGCGGCCCTAAGAAAATTCTTTACCCGACTGCGCAAATACAACATGAGACTAAACCCTCAAAAATGCAGCTTCGGGGTAACATCATGCAAATTACTGGGCCATATCGTTAGCCAACGCGGCATCGAGGTCGACCCAGCCAAAATCAAAGCCATCACCGAGATGCAACCACCCAAGACCGAAAGAGAAATAAGGGGGTTTCTCGGGAAAGTCCAATACATCAGCCGGTTCATTTCCAAACTAACCATGGTATGTGAGCCCATTTTCAAAAAATTGAAGATCGGAGAACAAGTACTATGGGACGACAAATGTCAAACGGCTTTCGATAAAATCAAGGAGATTCTGTCTGCTCCGCCGGTATTAATGCCACCTCAACCCAGTTTGCCTTTGTCGTTATACCTAACAACGACCGAGACAGCCATGGGGGCTATGCTGGCCCAGACACTCGAATCAGAAGAGCGGGCTATTTACTACATCAGTAAAAAGTTCCTAGAGTACGAATGCAAGTACACAATGCTCGAGAAAATGTGCCTAGCGTTGGTTTGGGCCACTAAAAAGCTCCGACACTACATGCTGAGCCACGAGGTACATGTTCTGTCCAAAATGGACCCAATCAAGTACCTGTTCGAGAAGCCCATCCTCAACGGCAGAATGTCCAGATAGACTTTAATGTTATCTGAGTTTGACCTCAAGTTTATACCATTGAAAGCCATCAAAGGCCAGGTAGTGGCCGAATTTCTCGCCGATAGCCCGATATCCGAAGAGGGCCACACCGATACTTGGGCCTTCCCTGACGAAGACATATTCCATACCGATACCGATACATGGGATTTGTATTTTGACGGAGCATCCAACTTTTGAGGATTTGGGGTCAGGATTATGTTAATCTCACCACGAGGGGAACACACTCCCTTATCCATCAAATTGGACTTTGACGTGACCAACAACGCAGCCGAATACAAAGCATGCATTCATGGGTTGCAAGCCGCCGCTGATTTAGAAGTAACAAACCTCCGGGTCCACGGTGACTCATCACTGGTCATCAATCAAGCGTTCCAAAAATGGAAAACTCGGAACGCCAATCTCGTGGCTTACCAAGCGCGAGTAAGGGTTCTATAGAAACAATTCCAGAAGGTGGAGTATATCTACCTGCCCTGGGAAGAAAATCAATTTGCAGATGCACTTTCCAAATTAGCGTCCCTGCTAAATATCCCGGAGCACCTAACCAGCATGCCAATCTGCATCAAAAGGCGGTCCGAGCCGGCGCATGTACACGCCATACAGGACATCGAGCTAACCGATCCGGAACCATGGTATCAGTCAGTCTTAACCTACTTGGCAACGGGAGAGTATCCCCCGGGAACTAAAAACCGGGCCAAGAAAGCGTTACGAAGATTGGCAACCCAATTTGTTCGCACGGATGACGAGCAATTGTACAAAAAGACGGCACAGGGGGCTCTTCTCCTATGCATCGACAAAATACAGGCTGAAAAGGTTATGGCCGAGGTACACGATGGTGAAAACGGTCCGCTTATGAACGCCCATATGCTAGCCCGAAAAATCATGAGGCTCGGGTATTACTGGAACACCATGGAAACAGACTGTCAGTTATATGTCAAGCACTGCCATAACTGTCAGATCTTCGCCAATGTACAACATATGCCATCTTCCCTATTATATACCATGACATCACGATGGCCATTTTCGACATGGGGTATTGATATAATTGGAAAGGTACACCCTTCCGGGACGGGAGGTCATTGCTTCATTTTGGTGGCCATCGACTACTTCACCAAATGGGTCGAAGCCGAGTCTTACCGTGTCTTGAACGCCAAGCACGTGGCCAAATTTATCCAGAACAAGATCATATGCCGATACGGGATCCCACATGAGTTCATCAGTGATCTCGGGACCCATTTTCAAGCTGAAACCGCTACGTTGCTAGTAAAGTACAAAATGCAAAGGCATACATCTTCTCCCTACCGTCCCCAAACAAATGGAGCGGTAGAAGCGGCCAATAAAACAATTGTCACCATACTTAAAAAGATGGCTGAGAATTACCGGGACTGGCCCGACAAAATACCCTTTGCCCTTTGGGGGTATCGGACTTCAATTCGTACGGCGACCGGAGCAACTCCACATTATTTGACATATGGAATGGAAGCAGTCCAACCGGTTGAGCTAGAAGTGTCATCCCTTAGGATTTTACTTGAAAGACAAGTACCCAAAACAGATTGGGTCCAAGCCCGATACGATTCGCTAGTCCTTTTAGACGAACGGCGATCACGGGCCCTCAACAATATTCAGATATATCAAAAGAGGATCCAACGGGCTTTCAACAAAAGGGTTAGGCCCAGAAATATCAAAGAAGGGGATTTGGTCCTAAAATCGGTTCGTGCCTTACTACCGGTTGACCCAAGGGGGAAATTCAAACCCAATTTGGCTGGGCCATACTTAGTCAAGAAGATCTTATCAGGAGGAGCGGTGATGCTGACGGACTTGGACGGGAATGAATTCGTCAACCCAACCAACTTGGACCAGTTGAAGCGCTACTACCCTTAAACCTAATCTCAATGTCATTTGCAAAAATTTATAAAATTTGTCTTTTTATAAATTTTCAAAAATTATAGACAAGTCAATAAGTTAGAATTAATTATTCTACTGTCGCACATCTCGAACTAATTGTCTTGATGTATTTCGAAAATTGCAAAAAAGAAAAAAATCAAATCAATTTTCAACTACGTTTGGTTTGATTCCGCTAATTATGGATACGTAGGCAACCCCTCAAAAGGGTACAAACACTGCAACAACGAAAAGACGGGAATGGTACTCAATAATATGTCTTTTTATTAAATCTCGATGAACTCGGGAATTAAAAAAAAAATGGCATACACAAAAAAAAATCACACAAAAAATAGTAATAATACTCAAATAATAAAATTAAGGAGACTAATATCCGGGCATCTTCCCCTTTCCCTTGTCCTTTGGGTCGCGTGGAGCCCGAGGTCGCCGAGGTGGGGGCGAGCGCTCCCGGATCACGAGGGGAACCTCCTTAGCACGAACCCGTTTCTTTGACAACGGGTCTTCAATCACAGTCTTCGGTCCAATTCGAGCCCGCACGTGCTCGGGTAGTCTATCCCGTGGGACAAGTCGGTCCTGCACGGCTAGTTTTGGGCCCATTCTCCTCTCCAAGTCAGTCTGGGGGCTCACCTTCCCCCAAGCACCTTTAGCACTAGACCCTTCAGCTTGAGTCTTAGTCTTCTTTTTGTGACCTGAATTAGACGGACCATGGTAGCCGGGGTGTCACCTTCGTCAAAGAATCCCCTGTTATCCTTAGCTTGCTCCCTTCGCAGCAGGTCAAAAGCCTCATCAACCTTCAGAGCAGCTCGGGCTTTAGCATCACCCACTTTAGTCCACTTCATGTAAGAGCTTGAAACCCAAGTCGAGTGACGAGATTTGGTGACGGGCCAAGTGTGCCGGGTATACCATATTTGCATCCAATTGTCGCACATTACATCGGTCAGTTGGGTAGGGTCACTCACAACTGCTTCAACTTCTGGGATTCGCTGAGTCCATCCATACTGCCTTAGTATGCGATCCGGGTAGAGATGAACCGTCTGCCGGAAAGATAGTATTACCTGATAACGGGCTCTGTCCCTCGGGTCCAAGCGAGTCCAAAGGTAAATGGGCCACCATGGTACTACCCATCGAATCAACGGGCCGCTGTGAAAAGACAACACCTCGTCCCAGTACTTTTGCGTAATCTGACGAGAAAAGTCAATGGCCCGCCTCCTTGTCATCACCTGGTTATGACGGTAGTTGCTCGCATCAAGAGGAGGATCTATCACTGATAGCCTCTCATATAGCCAAATCTGAAAAAAGAAACAAAAACATGAGTTCCCGAGGCAAAATAGGCGTCCGCCTAAGGGCACTCGGTCGAGTGCCTGGGACACTCGATCGAGTGGTACCCCCGAACACAAACAGGGGGCTTTTACGAGGGCACTCGATCGAGTACCAGGGTGACTCGATCGGGTGGTACCTCTGAGAGCAGATCAGGAGGTTTTTACGAAGGCACTCGATCGAGTGCCAGGGTGACTCGATCGAATGCCCACTGCAGCAGGAGAATCGAAAAAAATTAATCAAAAATCGAGGAGTTAAAAAATAATAAAAATCCGACATACTTGCAGCAAACGGGTGCTCCCGGTGAGACGAACAGAAGAATCCCTCTTGCGATTAATCCTTGGATGATTTCACCCACGATCAGCCAAGCCGGGCTGTGTTCAGTCTCCATCAAGTCCACTATGGTCAAAAGACGGGTGTTTCCCATGCATGATAGCAAATCCATGTGACCTTCAAAAGCATAAACATGAAGCATGCAGAAAGAAAAAGCCCTACGGCTGCAAGCCGGTCTGACCCGGACATCAAGAGGATTCATAAATTTCTCAGCCAAGTCGATCAGAGAAATATTATCACCCTCCATCATACGGGATACCTCGTTGTGAGAAAGCCCTAGAAATTCTCGAAGCTTCCTCCTTGGGTCATAAATCGAATACGGGACAGCGGGACGGAGTATCGGGTTCCATCCTCCTATAGCTGCAATCTCCCCAGGTAAAGGGCAGACTTCGCCCCGGGGGAAAGCAAAGACATGATATATGTCATCCCAGTAAGACAAGCATGCGTCCAGAAAGTGGCGATCAACTTGCATCTGACGGAATGTATACAGTTGACTAATACCCGTCTGATTCAAAGCCACTCTATCCCCGTCCCTAAAGCGTCGGGACCATTCCTGCAGCATCACTGTCAACCTGTCGATTCCCATGACTATTTTCTTGAGAGGAATAAACAAGGCTTTCTTTTGAGAAGGATGAATTGTGATGGGATTGTGAGGAAAATCAATGACAAGGGAGGGGCATTTATAGTATTGATTCTATAACACTCTTTCCATATCTTGCCTTGAACAAAGGTTTCCTAATTACAAAAGGAATCAACCCACAAGCCTAGTCCCGATACTAGCACAAAATATTCATCCCGAACTTTCCTAAACCTCTTTAGGAGTCAAAATTTCAAACAAATTTCAAAATTTCAAAATTTTCAAAACTTTCAAAATTTTCAAAAAATCATTTTCCCCAGCGCGAGTCATTTTTCTACCTACGTGTTGCATGCGGATTTTATGTGACTTATACATGTACGACTTAAGCAGGAACATACAACCCACTTTACCTCCCCAGCGGAAAGCCCTAGGTGGCATTTTCCCGGAATAGCACGAGATGAGTCTACATACAGGCCCACCCAGGACTTATGCGACAAGTCCAATTCCCCACGGAGTTATCGTCATCAGCTCAGGTATGACTTCTAGCTTATGGCTGGCGAGCCCTTCACGCGAGTCTAATGGACTATAAACGACTCAACCGGAAGTCCGTCAGGTTTCAATTCTCGATTGGCCTGGTGGCTACTCTGACTCTCGCCTTGTCCAAGCATCAGTCAGAGTGGGGGCTCTGTAGACACCCGCATTTTGACTGCCAGGTGTCTATGGTAGTTTCCAAAAAACACCCGATGATGATCGGACGCTAACGTGTTTCTACGCGCTCGAATATGGGCTCAAATCCATTAGTTGTTGGCTAAAGCACTTATGGAATACAAATCTCACAAAACTGACCTCAAAATCAGGCCCAGCGGATCATTTCGAGTCAAACAAGACTAATTTGGGCCAAAACCGACATCAGAAATAAAACCGACTTTTTAGCTATGGGGTCAACCCTGGTCAAAGTCGTTTCCGAGACATACAAAAGAGCCCCTCACAACATCAAAAGTCCAAGTCAAACACAAACCCATAAAAAATCCAATCCACGGTCCAAAACACCGGACCCATGCGATCCAGCTGGGCCACTCGATCGAGTGCCCAGCCCACTCGATCGAGTGGGCCCTTATCCAAGCCCGACGGCTGACGCGGTGGGCCACTCGACCGAGTCAGCCACTTACTCGGTCGAGTAACCTAACCGGAGTCCTTGGCTTTGCCTATATAAGCAACCCCATGCAACACACATTACACATCTTTTTCAACCTTTTTCAACCTTAGTTTCACAACTCTTTACAAACCCTACACACACTTTACAACCCTAATTCAATCCTAATCAAACCCTAATACTACGCTCGAGCCCTAACCCTAGTACTTAGGAGGCAAACCCCAAACCACCACAACTCACCCTACATATCTCGATCACTTCCGTGCAAGCCACAACTAGACGAGTCTATACCGAGAACAAGAACATGTAGGTTGAGGGTGCAAAACCCTTCTTCTTCCTTTCTCCTCTCTTTCTCGTTTTTTATTGTTTTATCGCGTCCTAATATCGATAATATAACTAGTATAAAATGTTAAAGTATTCGTCAATTCGTGTCGAGTATGAGTGATGGTGGGATAAGGAAACCCGAATATACAAGTGTACTGCACACAGCGTTGCCGGTCGCTTATCCCATCATCCCGATTGCTTGATTGTTGAGACGAATTAACATCAACTTTAATTTTCTTTTTTATCGTCGTTATCGCAATTCTCATCAATTATAAATTTTCGAGCGTTTTTCAATAAGGGTCGAAACCCGTTGATGCGGATCCGACGTCAAACCATTCGCGAGAATTAATTATGACGTCGGGATGCGGAGAGAATCACGTCTTTCAATTTAAGCAAAGTGTCGATCTATTAAATTCGATACCAATTCCTTAATTGGATGTCGAATCCAACGATCTAGTCAAGCAAGTTAACCAATTCAATTTTTCGTTGAAGCTAACATAGATGTCGTTAAATTCGTTAGAATTATGACCCTATGAACGCGGAGGAAAACTCATATCGTTTTGGTCAACTTTAAACGACTTATATAGCAACTTCTCTTTATCTCGCTCTAATATTCCATATCGATTCAATAATCGAATATGGGATACAACGAGTATTCAAGTTTAGAATCGAGTAGAAATTCCATAATATTTATGCCCAATTCATCAAGTCATCAAAATCAAAAGCAATTTCGAAATCGATAACAAAATTGCAAACGAACCTGGTTCGTACAGGTGCCACTCGACCGAGTGACTATGCCACTCGATCGAGTGACATCACAAAAACCGAAACAGAATGTCTTTACGACCTCCACTCGGTCGAGTCTCACAGTGACTCGGTCGAGTGGCAACGTACTCGGTCGAGTTGGTCAATAACTCGATCGAGTAGGGTCTCAAAATCTGGGCAGAACGCTTTTCAGAGGTCCACTCGGTCGAGTGGCCCCTTGTCACGACAAAACCGTGAGTCCTACAATCGCATTCGAGTCTCGTTAATCGTTTTTTTCATGACTTAAGTCAACACGTGCCTAATCAATCACGTGGAATATCACCTTTTCAAAACTTTACGTCATCTTATCTACCTCATTCAATAATTCGTAAACCGTTATATCATTACTAACCGTTTGTTGTTTCTCTTGTCAATTTTGGTTGTTTTTTTTATTATACTAAAATGAATCCACATGCTAAAATTCAACTTCGACGTTAGAATTGATTGCATTAAATCGACATAGAAACCCTTTCAATCTCATTCACATGCTTAGGGAAAACAATGTTTGCATAAGCATTTTTCCCGTTCAACTAACGCGCGTATTAGAAAGTCACTCGATATCTTAATAGAGGTCGCCAATGTGCGGGCGGGGTTGGGTGTCCTTCGTGGGCTTCCCAACACGTACCCTCACCCCTTACTCAGAACCTCGGTTTCAGGATGCTCGAAACCGTTGGCGCACGAGAGTCATTCAATATACGATAACTGGTAGTGACGGTATCGGTATCGTAATGCAAAGGGACGAGCCCAATAAACTCTGACATCGGAAATGGGCCGTATTTTGTACACGGCCCACTACGACATAGAGTGGGTTCGAACGGGCTCAAACTCCCACAAAGTTCGGTGGCGACTCCACTTAGATTTAAATTTCCATTCGATCCGTTTTCATATGGAGATTCATTCGCCTCCCCAAACCCGCGCGTGGCCGCGTCGGGGTGGACCTACGTCATGTCCACAACTTAGTACAGAATATAGATTTCATTTTTAAGCTAAATATATTATTAAAATCTCTCGCTCGATTTCCCTAACGTCTTAGACCTGCAAAAAAATAAAACAGTGGACGCTGAGCGGGACAACAACCAAGCCGTTCATCTAACATCACCTCATACGCATAAAACAACCATGTGAATAACCAATAATATGTTTACAAAAATATTCTCGGAATTTGTTTTTCTTTAGAAGAGAGGGAATTGTGAAAATTATGAGAAAAATAAAAGCAAGGCATGGGTATTTATAGCTTTAAACCCACACTTTTCTTCTTGTTTAGGATTTCTAATCCCAGGAGGTTTAGCATACAGGCCCCATCTCAGAGTCTAGCTAAGTCATCCTGAGCATTCCTATTCCTTTTCAGATTTCAAAATTCTCAAAATTGTCAAGTTTTATTCCAAAAATTCAAAACCTTTCTCAAAATTTTTATTCCCCAGCGCGAGTCATTTCTCCTAAAAATGTTACATGCGAAGCATTGCATAAATCATGTACAGGGCGATTCAAGCAAGGCCGTACGACTAAGCTCCCCAGCGGCATTTTCTATGGGATGGACCCACATATAAGTACACTCAGGACTTACGCGACAAATCCAAATTTCCACGGAGTTATCATCGTCAGCTCAGGTATATTTCTAATCCGTGGTCGGCGGGCCCTTCACGCAAGTCTAATGGACTTTAAACGACCCGATCGGAAGTCTGCTAGGTCTTAATTTGAGCTGGTAGCTACTCTGTGTAACAACCCTAAATTTTCGCGACCAAAATAACAGAATAAAACCGTAAAATTTAAAGTTGTTACTCCGCATTTAGCTCACAAGGCCAAATGCAAGGCAAAAGAATAGTATAAGAATTAAAAAGAAATATAAATCCGATAAATAATTAAATGAAAATGTTGCAGCGGAAGACTTAAGTCCCACATAATTCAAAACGGTTTAAAACAACTTCAACCCAAAATTCAACATAAATATAAATAGTTTGGAGGTAAACATTAAATAATAAAATCCTTCCTCGCTCAGCATCCCGAACCAAATGCACCCATGCAGCATATTATGTGTACCTATCAACTGTACCCAAAACACAAATAGGTAAAGGTTCCAGCGGGGGAACGACCCAAAACAAAAAGGACGTCAGCAAAGTTGAGTAAAAATATTTTATAATAAAACATAACGCAATAATTATAATTTATAATAAACTGAAATCAGAGTTAAATATCATTGTCACCAAAATATATTGTCACCACCTGTGTGCCAAGGTCCTACCCTTTTGCACGATCTAGAGGTACCACCTATGCTTAGCTAGACTTACTATAGTGCGCACTACTCACATTTGGGCAGTCAGTAGGATGAGGCTGCCAAAGGAGGAAGTCTAACTACCGAGCAAGTGGGGGCCGGAAAAACCCTACTTAACACAACTCGGACCAGGAGTTCAGTTTCGGGACGAAATCCCAGGGACGTCTCAGACGCACCTTAACCTCATAGACCAACAGAGCTCCCAGAGTCTATTATAACCACCAAAAATTGTACCAAAATAATACCAATATGTGACTCGTGTCACAAAGTTCCAATATCCAAAATATCACAAGAGTATCATAAAAATTCATCGTTGACAAAATAGTTATCAAACCGTTTCAAAAATATAATTTAAACCGAACATGCTCTTTACTTAAAGGTGAAAAGGTCAAAACGTCCTTACCTCTCGAAACGATAAATCCAGCTAATATTAATCCAAAAATTCTTTCTCCTCGAACCCACAAGCTACAATAGTATTAATAAATTGATTCATTATTCTAGTCAATATAACAACGGGTCTAATTGTAGTAACTGGGTAGCAACACTCACCTAAATACTACTCTTTATTGACATAAGAATTCAACTAATCCAATAACTATACGCAACCAATTAATCCCAATACACACAAACTAACCTCCATTAACACCCTCCACTTCTAATACTCTTTGACCTTATCTCCACAAAACTGATTTGCTCCAAACCATATATTCATTAATTGTAACAGCTAAGCTCGATTACTAGAACCCCAAAAATCAAAATCCAAAGTTAATTAAAGGCTCCTGCACTCCCTTAAGACAAATACAGTAACCAATATCTAATCCCCACATAAAACAATCATTACTATCACTTGTCAAATTGATAAACGACAATTCTAATCGACACCCCTTTCATACCACTCAAAACATAGAATCCGATAAATAATGCTATAAATTTACTTACAGTTCGTACAGTATGTAGGAGGAAAAAAACGGTGATTGAACTCGGGAACCAATGCTCGGATGATCGGAAACAAAAACAGCAGAAAGCTTGACTAGGGCGACAAGATGAAGAAAAGAAAAGGGGAAAGTAAGAATTTTGGTGTGTGAAGAAAGCAGGGGTGCGTGGGTGGGGTTTAAATAGAAATAGTTAGGTTTTTTTTTATCCTTATTGTGTTTGACCCAAAAATTGAATCCGATATAAAATCGGTTTATAAAATAACGTTTCCCTTTAAGAAAATCAAATCGATTTATTATAAGATGACCTAAAATACTTTAATATTATAATGACATAAAAATATTTTTCTAACTTAAAAACCCAATTTAAATACAAGTAGAAAAGTCAAGCTTAATAATTGACTCAGAAAATAACGGGGTGTTACAGACTTCCCTCCTTAAAACAAAACTTCGTCCTCGAAGTTTAAACTCATCCTCGAAAATAAATTCTCACATTACTCACGAATGTCCAAAATGACCCGCTCACTCCATATATCCGAAGTCCACCAAAAATCTTCATATATCTCCAAAATAAATCATTTACTCCATATATCCAAAATCCGTCAAATTAAACACAACCTTAAAGATATCTCACATTTCTAAATCCTCAAAATCCATAACCACCTAAATCCTCAAATCTCAAAGCATACAACTTCACCACCACCTAAATCCACAAGATAAGATACCTAATTCCATAAGATCATACCAAAGTTTAAAACCACCAAAATTCTCATACTCTAAGGTAAAAGTATCACTTGCCAAGTTAAGAGCATGTCGAACAAAAATATTTAAATTATTTTAAAATTTTGAAAATCACAAGTTCAACCATTTTACAAGTGCGTAGTGCACAAAATCAATCAGTCAATCAAATAAGTGCGGTTAGCACTACCAACCAACAATATATAGCACTACTAACCAACAATATGTGCGTTGAGCACAAAACCACCAATATGTGTGTTAGCACAAACAAACCACAAATATGTCAATTTTGAAGTAATAACAAATAACCAATGATATTGTGCTTATTAAGCGACAACAATAACCAAAATATTTATATTTGTAACCAATAAACAGATATTAGTATGAAATCATATCAGAACATGCTTAGTTTACCACAAAAACAAATAGTCATGCATATTTCTATCCACCTTAAAATAAAGCTTCGTCCTCGAAGCACGAAAAATTTACCTTAGGCAAAAAGATGAGGGTATTTGTCTCTCACGGTTGGCTCAAGTTTCTCCCAAAATATTGGAACACATATGTTCGCTACCTGACAGGCTAAAGTCGTATGCCTCAAATTAAAATTTATAATCACTTAAATCTAAATACTAAAAACGTAGTAAAGTAGAAATAAGGGTCGAACTCAAAGGAATCAGATTAATCTAATTATGCTAACTAAAGTGCAGAAATCGACCTCTAACGTAATTAAAGACCGTAGTAAACAAGGGGGGGTTTTGTATGATTAATTATCTAACAAACTAAAATAAATAATACAATAACTTGAGGTATCAAATGATGAGAAAGAACTTAGACACAAGCACAAATCCACACTCAATAGCGATTGATCATCGTAAGACGGTTTCAATTAATAACCTTGACCACTTTATCGTGAATATGAAATTCCAATTCGCTTAAGAATAGTTAACTAAAACAAGAACATCCTCGATAATACCTTTCGGGTAGACATTCGATCTATCCGCCAACTGAATCACAACACTAGTATTACTCAAAGGACCAAGTTGCATAGATTTATACACAGAATAAGGCATCACATTTATAGAAGCTCCTAAATCTAGCATGGCCTTATCAAACTTAGTGTTACCAATGGTGCAAGGAATTGTGAACATACCCGGATCACTACATTTAGGTGGTAGTTTTCGTTGAAAAACGACGGACACATGTTCACTTACCTTAACTTTCTTTACCCCTTTTAGCTTGTTATTCCTCTTAATAGTGCACAATTCTTTTAAAATTTTTGCATATTTAGGAATACTTTTCAAAAGATTAAGAAGGGGAATATTTACCTCGCACTTTTCAAATACCTTATAAATGTCTTTATCATGCTCAAAGTGGCGAGTTCTCTTGAGTGCATCGGGGAAGGGTACCTCCGGTTCCACAACCGGTGTAGTAGTAATGAGCTCTTTTGCCTTGACAATAGGAGTTAGCTCCTCCTCCTCGATCACTATCTCTTCTTCTTCCTCTCGAATGACCGGTTGCTTTGCTACCTTTTTCACCTTCTCGATCTCCTCTAATTGCCTTCCGTTCCTCAATGAAACGACACTCACGTTCTTAGAAGGCATCACCGTTTGGGATGGGAGTCCCGTAGAGTCTCGAGCTTCCAAACGACTAATAGAGGTCGCCATTTGTCCCAATTGAGTTTCCATGTTTTGGATACTAGCTTCGTTCTCCGTTTGATGTTGAAGAACCATAGCTTGAAGATTGAACATTTGGGTGGTTACCGTAGCTTGACTAGCAACCAAAGCGCGTATCATGTCCTCGGTGGACATTTGACCACTAGGTGGGGGTGGATTAGGAACCGTGTTAGGAACTTGTTGTTTAGCAAAGAATTGTTGCTTTGCTTGACCAACTTGATTCCCTTGATTAAATTGTTGATCCCCTTGACGAGTTCTCTACCTCATGTTGGGATGATCTCTCCATCCGAGATTAAAGGTATTGGAGTAGAGATCCCATTTCTTCTTTTTCCCGGTTTCCCATATTCCATTCACCTCCTCTTGATCCTCTTCATACATGTGAGGACAATGCTCACTCGGATGTCCTTCGGTAGAACAAATACCGCACATCATAACTTGATTTGTTTTTCCCGACATCATATTTTGGACAAGAGCCGTTAAGCTATCGACTTTATGTTCAAGGCTTGAGGATGATGAATTACCTACGGCATGCACTCCCCGTTTATATTTTCGAGAAAAATCTCGAGAGCTTTCAGCTAGCTCCTGGATAACCTCTATAGCAGCATCTGGACTCTTGTTCACGATTGATCCCCCACATGCCGCATTCACAGTGCGAGCATCCTCCACACAAAGACCTCCACAAAAATACATCACAAGGTCTTGAGGATTGTAGCCATGATATGGGCATGTAGCACACAACTTCTTAAAACGTTCCCAATACTCATACATCGTCTCACCATCTCGTTGCTCTGCATTACTTATCTGCTTCTTCAACTGGGAGGCTCGAGATGCCGGAAAGTATTTTTCAAGGAACGCCTTCTTCATCTTCACCCATGTATCAATACTTGCCGGTGGCAAGTAATATAACCAATCTCTCGCAGAATCCTTCAACGAAAAGGGAAAGGCCCTTAGCTTAAGCTACTCATCAGTGACAGACGCCGGTTTTGTACTCAAGCAAACAATATGAAAATCCGACAAGTGCTTGTTAGGGTCCTCATCGCTTAAGCCATGAAACGTGGGTAATTGATGGATCAAACCCGACTTCAATTCGAAAGTGGCATTCGCACCCAATGGTGGGTACGTAATGCACAAAGGTTGTTGTGCAAGGTCGGGTGCTGTCAGCTGCTTAATTGTGTTGGCCATGATATTCGACTCGTCTTCGAATTCGAATTCGGAGGAAACTTCAGTGTTCACGGGATTAATAGGAATATCGTCAAAAAACTCTAGATCCTCGAATTCCTGCGTTCCAATAACTATTGCTCCCTCTCCGATTCTCCGTGACCTGTGAAAGGTGCGTTCAATCTCTGAGTCGAATGTCTCGAGGTTCAAGTTAGCAGAACGAGTATTATACATAAACTACACAAAATAAAATAAATAAAATTAGCTATAATAAAAAGAAAATTAAAAACTACACTAGAAAACACAACAATAATTAATACCGATTCCCCGGCAACGACGCCAAAATTTGACAGGCTAAAGTCGTATGCCTCAAATTGCAATTTATAATCACTTAAATCTAAATACTAAAAACGTAGTAAAGTAGAAATAAGGGTCGAACCCAAAGGAATCAGATTAATCTAATTATGCTAACTAAAGTGCAGAAATCGACCTCTAACGTAATTAAAGACCGTAGTAACCAAGGAGGGGGTTTTGTATGATTAATTATCTAACAAACTAAAATAAATAATACAATAACTGGAGGTATCAGTTGATGAGAAAGAACTTAGACACAAGCACAAATCCACACTCAATAGCGATTGATCATCGTAAGACGGTTTCAATTAATAACCTTGACCACTCTATCGTGAATATGAAATTTCAATTCTCTTAAGAATAGTTAACTAAAACGAATCCCGTTCTTAATTAAACCTAAACGTAAAACAACCTAAACAATTCAGTTCTAGGTTCAATTAGACGGAAGCAATATAGATCTGAGAATTCGATAGAGAATAAATAGCACGTACAATCCAGTCGCGCCTTAGATATTTATATGAATCGCTTCTAAGTACTAATATCAACGTATCCCGTTCAATATTAATTCCTAGTTGTTACTAATGTAAAGTTAATCAGTAAATCCTACTCAAATGATACTAATGATAGAACGATGCAATTAAATACTAGTTGTACACCTAGCAATCAACAACAACATTCATGAGATTAATAACAAAGCAATTCATAATAATCAAGGTTAATAATTAAAACATTCAAACTCACAAACGATTATCAAGTGCTTCAAAGGCTTGAATCTATGTAGAGAAGATTAGTTACACATACTTGCAATGGAAAATTAGGGTTCTTCAAAGGTCTCCTTTTTTCTCTCTAATCTTACGTTAAACCTTGATGTGTTGATATGTAAATAATAATCTAAAACCAAACTTAACCTAATAATAGTTTCCTAATAATAATAATATAATAAAATATCTTAAGGATACTAGTAATACTAATAATAAAAAAAACTAATAAAAAGTTTCCTAAATAAGATCCAAGTCTTAGAATATAGCAAATATCACGACATAAGGACGGAATCGAGTGAAAGTTTCAGGCTTCCATGCGACTCGCCTGGCATCTGGGCGACTCGCCTGGCCCACGGTAGCTGCTTCTCGCGATCCTTCGATTCTATCGTTCCGGGTCTTCGAGCGGACTTTCTTCTTCTTCATGTTTCACTCGTGCTTGGCCCAAATTGACGGTCCAATGATTAGCACCCTCAAAATAGCCTATATTACATTTATACCAAACTGACACAAATGTGATACAAGACAACCGATTTTGCTCACAAAATAAACCAAAACCGTCGTAATAACTACGACTAAATACGGCTCATCACTACCTAATATAATATCCTTTGAAACCGCATGATGTCCTACCACATAATATATATAAGCATCAACAAGTTGCTTCTTCTCTCACATATCCTTCATGGGAATAAAATGTGCATTCTTAGTTAATCTATTAATTATAACCCAAATCATATTCTTACCTTCCTCTGACCTTGACAACCCAACTATAAAATCCATAAAGATTAAACTGTACTTCCACTCGAAAACTTCTAAAGGATCTAACTCTCCCTAATGTCTCATATGTTCACTCATAACTTTCTAATATATCAAGTACTGAGCCACAAAATCTGTCATTTGTTTCTTCATACTAATCCACCAAAATCCTAATTTCAAATCTGCATACATTTTATCACCTCCCAAATAAACAGAATACATCTTTTCCCTTTAATTCCTTGCGGTTAGGTACGCAAATTCTATCTCAACACTTAATAAATATATTCTTCTCGCGCTTGACAAAGCATACTCATTCAACAATCAACTTATCCTAGAAAAATTTATCACCACCTTGCAACTCTCTAATAATTCTCATCGATTCACTTTCAACGGAAAACACACTATATAGGGTCCCTAATTTTGCCATTTTGATCCCAAATGTCAGAAACTCTTTCCTCAAATTATCATGGTGCATCACTAACGGTATTGTATGGGAAAAAAATTACTCAAGACATCGATCACCACATTGGCATTTTCTACAGGATACTGAATTTCGATCTTATAGTCCTTAATCAAATCCAGCCATCTTCTCGATCTCACGTTTAGCTGCTAATGGGTAAATACATATCTTAAAATTTACGATCATAAAAACTTTAAATGGTCCCCAAATAGTATGTCTCCAAGTTTCTTAGGCAACTACTACGGCTGCTTAGTCTAGATCATAAGTAGGGTAATTTTTCCAGAACGGTGCAACTACCTAAACGCATAAGTGATTATTTTCTTATTCTACTGAAAACACAACCTAGTCCATTCTTAAAATGCATATTTATAAACATCATAAGCTTCATTTCCATCCGGTAAGGCAAATCCTAAAGCAGTGGTCAATTTTTCCTTTAAATTCGAAACGATTCCTCACACCTCTCATCCCAATAAAATTTTGTGGTTTTCCTTATTAGTGTGGCCACTGGTCTACCTATTATGGAAAAGTTCTTCACAAATCTCTACTGTAACCAGCTAATCTCAAAAAGTTATGAATTTCAGTCACAAATTCCGTGTTAGACCATTCCTTAACAATCTTAGCAGGATCTACTAATACTCCATCCTTAGATATAATATGCCCCAAAATTGTTCGAACCAACCAAAAAATCACACCTCGAAAATTTAACATAAAACTATTTTTCTCTCAAGAAGCCTAAGATAATACGTAAATGTTCCTCATGCTGTTCTTCATTATTTGAATAAATACTATGTCATCAATGTATATCACAACAAAATTATCTAGGTAAGTCCTCAAAGTCCGGTTCACCTAAGTCCATAAATACATCAGGTGCCCTAATCAACCCAAAAAGCATCACAATAAACTCACAACGACAATATATATCTAGTACAAAATGTACTCTTAGATAAATCTTTAAGCGCTATCATTAATTGATGGTACTCAAATTGCAATTCAACTTTAGGGAAAATAAAAGCTCTCTTCAACTGGTCAAATAAGTCATCAATCCTAGGTAAGAGAATCTTATTCTATATAGTAACTTGATCTAATTCCCGATAATCAATACATAATCTTAAAGTTTCATCATTCTTTTTCCACAAATAAATCAGGGTCACCCCAAGGCAGCACACTAGGTCTAACTCATCCCAAAATAACATCAAAGTAGGGTAATGAAAATTCTATCAGGTTTGGCTTAAAATCATGATCACCAATAAAAACTGACACATCCCTATAAACCCTCTTACAGTTTACTAAGTCCCTAGATGACATGGCAAAATCATAATCCACAATTTCACTAGATTCAACATTCATTTTATCCACAAACTTAGTCCAAATAAAAGAGTGAGATGCACCAGAATCAAATAAAACATGAGCTAAAATAGAATTCACTAGAAAATTACCCGAAATGATATCTGTGTTTTCGGCTTCCTCCCTATTCATGACATAGAGCTTTCCGGTAGGCTTTTTGCTATTCTGTGCAACATTTACTTGGCCCGCGGGTTTACTAGCTGCAGTAATGTTGGTTTGAGTCGGAGCTGGATTCCTAAAATTATTGTTAGTTGTGGACCTACCAAAATTCTGTGTGTTCCCCTGACCCTCAAATCGGTTATTCTGATTCACACTAGCACTAGCAGTTTGCGTAGCACAAGATTTCCCTGCCTTCTTGTTCCTACATTCAAATTCTCGATGTCCTAACTTCCCGCACCAGTAGCATGTCACCTTATTTCCCTGACAGTCAACGCCTGGGTGATCTCTCTTGCATAACTTACAATAGTAATGTGGGATAAAGTCATTAGTTGTTCCCTGGTTTTTACCTCTCCAGCTATTACCTTCTTCCTTCCCATTCCTTCCAAAAGATCGGGACTTTTGTTGAGTGTTATTGTTAGTATTGAAATTCCCTCTCTTTGCTGGGTTGTCAGATTGACTCCCCTGAAACTCCCTCTTCTTAGTCCCAGTACTTACCATCTCAGCCTCCATCTTCTGGTTACTCCTCTCAATATTAACAGCCCTAGCATAGACATCTCTTAAAGAAGTGAATGTCTCCCCAGCAAACCTACCCTTAATCTTCCAATGTAACTTATCCTCAAACCTAGATGCTTTAATCCCCTCAGTTGGCACTAGCTCCTTAGCAAAACGACTAAGTTCAACAAATTTATTATAAAAGTCTTTCACACTCATCTCATCGGTTTGTTTTAGGTCTTCAAATTCAGCTAATTTTTGATGTTTTACATGTTCTGGGAAAAATTCTTCTTCTAATATCTCCTTAAGAGTATCCCAGTCTTTATCATATAATGTGTGTGTGCCATTAGGATTTCTTATTCTAATTGGTTTCATAAAGTCCTCCTTAACGGTCTGCCACCAAATGTCCGCCTCTTCTTTCAGATAGAAGACAGCGATCCTAGCCTGAAATTCATGTGGACAACCTACAGCTAGAAAAATTTTCTCCATCTCTCAAACCCAATTATCTAGTTCATTAGGATCCCCTTTCCCAGTAAAGGTCGGCGGTTTGTTCTTCTGTACCGCTTCAGACATTCCAACAACAGTTGGTGTAGGATCATTCTCATTCTCAACCCTATCATTCATATTCCGGGTAACAGCGGTCATTTGTTCCACAGCTTGGACAAGAGCTGCATTCTGAGCTATCAATTGTGCCATCATAGCGACCATATCATTGTTTTCATTTTCTCTTCGTGGAGGCATCGCTACTATATATATATATATAGTAAATAAATATTAACAGTACTAAACATGACAAATATTAGAAGGTTCAATCACAAATATTAATGTAAGTAGTATTCATCTCTATCCCCGTTCAATTAGGTAAGAATAATAACAGTACTAAACATGACAAATATAAATATAAATATATATATATATATAAATAAATAAATAACATAATTCATGCGTATGCAATGCACCCAATCCACCCAACACTCTCGATTTAGAAAGAAAGGAAATTTTCTTTTTATAAAGGTAGTAGTTTTTTTTAAAACCATTTCAAATTTTGCAAAACTTTTCGGAAAGACCTATTGCTCTGATACCAACTGTAACAGCCCTAAATTTTCGCGACCAAAATAACAGAATAAAACCGGAAAATTTAAAGTTGTTACTCCGCATTTAGCTCACAAGGCCAAATGCAAGGCAAAAGAATAGTATAAGAATTAAAAAGAAATATAAATCCGATAAATAATTAAATGAAAACGTTGCAGCGAAAGACTTAAGTCCCACAAAATTCGAAACGGTTTAAAACAACTTCAACCCAAAATTCAACATAAATATAAATAGTTTGGAGGTAAACGTTAAATAATAAAATCTTTCCTCGCTCAGCATCCCGAACCAAATGCACCAATGCAGCATATTAATTGTACCTATCAACTGTACCCAAAATACAAATAGGTACAGGTTCCAGCAGGGGAACGACCCAAAACAAAAAGAACGTCAGCAAAGCTGAGTAAAAATATTTAATAATAAAACATAACACAATAATTATAATTATAATTTATAGTAAACTGAAATCAGGGTTAAATATCATTATCTCGATACCAAACCAAAAGTACTGTGAAAACAGTAGTTAAAACCAAAATCAACCAAAATATATTGTCACCACCTGTGTGCCAAGGTCCTACCCTTTTGCACGATCTAGAGGTACCACCTATGCTTAGCTAGACTTACTATAGTGCACACTACTCACATTTGGGCAGTCCGTAGGATGAGGCTGCCAAAGGAGGAAGTCTAACTACCTAGCAAGTGGGGGCCGGAAAAGTCCTACTTAACACAACTCGGGCCAGGAGTTCAGTTTCGGGATGAAATCTCAGGGACGTCTCAGATGCACCTTAACCTCATAGACCAACAGAGCTCCCAGAATCTGTTATAACCACCAAAAATTGTACCAAAATAATACCAATATGTGACTTGTGTCACAAAGTTCCAATATCTAAAATATCACAAGAGTATCATAAAAATTCATCGTTGACAAAATAATTATAAAACCGTTTCAAAAATATAATTTAAACCGAACATGCTCTTTACTTAAAGGTGAAAAGGTCAAAACGTCCTTACCTCTCGAAACGATAAATCCAGCTAATATTAATACAAAATATCTTTCTCCTCGAACCCACAAGCTACAATAGTATTAATAAATTGATTCATTATTCTAGTCAATATAACAACGGGTCTAATTGTAGTAACTGGGTAGCAACACTCACCTAAATACTACTCTTTATTGACATAAGAATTCAACTAATCCAATAATTATACGCAACCAATTAATCCCAATACACACAAACTAACCTCCATTAACACCCTCCACTTCTAATATTCCCTGACCTTATCTCCACAAAACGAATTTGCTCCAAACCATATATTCATTAATTGTAACAGCTAAGCTCGATTACTAGAACCCCAAAAATCAAAATCCAAAGTTAATTAAAGGCTCCTGCACTCCCTTAAGACAAATACAGTAACCAATATCTAATCCCCACATAAAACAATCATTATTATCACTTGTCAAATCAATAAACGACAATTCTAATCGACACCCCTTTCATTCCACTCAAAACATAGAATCCGATAAATAATGCTATAAATTTACTTACAATTTATACAGTATGTAGGAGGAAAAAAAACGGTGATTGAACTCGGGAACCGATGCTCGGATGATCGGAAACAAAGACAACAGAAAGCTTGACTAGGGCGACAAGATGAAGAAAAGAAAAGGGGAAAGTAAGAATTTTGGTGTGTGAAGAAAGCAGGGGTGCGTGGGTGGGGTTTAAATAGAAATAGTTAGTTTTTTTTATCCTTATTGTGTTTGACCCAAAAATCGAATCCGATATAAAGTCGGTTTATAAAATAACGTTTCCCTTTAAGAAAATAAAATCGATTTATTATAAGATGACCCAAAATACTTTAATATTATAATGACATAAAAATATTTTTCCAACTTAAAAACCCAATTTAAATACAAGTAGAAAAGTCAAGCTTAATAATTGACTCAGAAAATAACGGGGTGTTACATACACTCTGACTTTCGCCCTGTCCAAGCCTCAGTCAGAGTGGGGGCTCTGTAGACACCCACATTTGGTCATTAGGTGTCTATGGCAGTTTCCGACAAACACCCGATGATGATCGGACGCAAACGTGGTTTAACATACTCGAAAATGGGCTCGAAATCATGGACATTTGGCTTGGGCTTTTTACGGAGTACAAATCTCACAAAATCAACCTCAAAATCAGGCCCAGTGGGTTATTTCGAGTCAAATAAGACTAATTTGGGTCGAATATGACACCAGGGGCAAAACCGTCGTTTAGCGACCGAGTCAAAACCCGGTCAAAGATATTTTCGACACATGAAAACCGGCCGTGTCACCTCACGAGTCCGTTTTGAGCTCAAACACTACAAAAAATCAGCTACAAAAAATATTAAACAATTCCGTTAAGGGTACAATTCGATCTCCAATAGGAATCCTATCCGAACACCCGATCAAACACTCGACCGAGCATGAAATACTCGGTCGAGCAGCCTTGTTTCAGCCGGATTCCATGCCATCTTCACCAAGCAAACGAAATTCTCATTCCTCCCAGCTTCTTACATTTCCTATCCAAACCGGTATTTCTTGTTGTTCAAGCAAGAATACATCTTCTAGCTTCTCTCCTATAAATAGGACCCTCCCATCAACACAATAAACAGATTGAAAATTCATACAAAAAATTCATAACTCATACACACACCTAGCATCAAAAGACCGATAGTACAACCCGAGATCACGCCGCCCAAATCCGAAGAATTCGGCCACCTCACCCGACACCCTACACGTCCAAAAAACCACCATCAACTCACCTACTTTACCTCGACGCTCCCGTGTTTAAGCCACATTCCGACGAGCCCCGTTCCGAGTAAACAAAGCATGTAGGTTGAGGGTGTAAAATCAAACCCAATTTCTCCTTTCTCTCTTCCCTTCTTCTCGTTTTTTTCCCTCTTCGTCGGTCGTCCGTTTTATTAAGGATCATCGTCATTTTTTTTATAATAACGATATTACAAAACTATTTTCATATACAATGGCGTTCTTAAAATACGATATCGATTCTCTAGTCGAGTATCGTATCAAAAAAGAACTAAATCAATCTCGTTGATGCTAAAAAATCGTCCTTTGGTTTTAAATATAATATGACGATTTTGACGCGGAGAGAATCAACATCTTTTCGTTCGATTTATTTTCTTTCCAAAACGATTTTCTAAAAAACACTTTTTTTTTTCTTTTCCCAAAATTCATTCTGAATATTTGATATCGATTTCATAATCGAATATCGAATATAACGAATATCAAAAATTTAAGTCGAGTACAAATTAATCTATATTTGTACGCGATTTAATAAAATTATCAATTTTCAGAAAAACGAACTCGAAAACAGGCCGCCATGCGACGCGCACCAGTCCCGTGCGAGCTGCATGGAAGCGCGAGTCGCGCCACCTTCGCGCGGGTCGCGCGACCCTCTGAAATCCGCGTCATCGAAACGCAAATCCGTCTTATTTCTCTTAACATCATTGATTCATTAAAACGACGGTTTTCCTTGGCATATTTCAGGTTTCGATAAATATTTTTTTTCAACCTCGGTCAACACGTGTTAATCCATCACGTGTCATAAACTTTTTTGAAATCATGCTTATTATTGTATTTACATCTCTTATTCGATTTATAACCCGTTACTAACTTGTTTGTTCATGTTTGTAGCAATTTCTTTTCATTATTTGTTTTATTAGACTAAAACGAACCTCGCATGCTAAAATACAACTTTGACGTTAATTTTTAGATGCATTAAATCGACTTAGCAACCCATTCAATTATTCACATGCTTAGGGAAAACAATGTTTGCATATCATTTCATCGTTCAACTAACGCGCGTATTCGAGAGTCAAACAATATCTTAGTAGAGGTCGCTATGTGCGGGCGGGGTTGGGTGTTCTTTGTGAACTTCCCAACACGTACCCTCACCCCTTACTCAGAACCATGGTTTCCGGATGTCCGAATCCATTGGCAAACGAGAGTCATTCAATACATGGTATCCGATAATGTCGGTATTGGTATCAAATGCAAAGGGACGAACCCAATAAGCTCTGACATCAGAAATGGGCCGTATTTTGTACACGGCCCACTACGACATAGAGTGGGTTCGAACGGCCCGAACTCCCACAAAGTTCGGTGGTGACTCGAACTTCGATTTAAATTTCAATTCGACCCATCTCATATGAAGATTCATTTGCCTCCCCAAACCCGCGCGTGGCCGCGTTGGGGTGGACCTATGTCATGTTCACAATATGATTGTGAGATTAGTTACTACTGTTCACAATATGTCATGTTCACAATATGATTGTGTTAGAGATATGAAATAATATATGTGAGATTAGTTACTACTGTTCGATGATTACAAGATCACTTACGTTTATCTTGTGTAATATTAGTAGTATCTTCGATACGATAATCACAAGATATGGTCAGCATCACAGTACGAGTGTAAAATAAATGGACTATCACAATAAAGTTGAAGACCCATATGGAGAGAACCTTTTAGATACCTTAGAAGACGTTTTAGCGCAGTCCAATGTATCTCTTGAGGGTCCTGTAAGAAATGGGCTAATTTACCAACGCCGAAAGCTATGTCGGGACGGGTTAGAGATACGTATTGGAGAGAACCAACTGTGGCCCATTAGTCAGACGGATTTGATATTGTGGACATGGCAAAGCCCACTCCCCCAGGAAATTGCGAGCCGTGCGCGGGTTTCTTGCTTGCTTGGCGAAAGTTCTCATGTGAGATGGTTCTCGAATTGAAATTGAATCGTAATGGAGTCGCCACCGAACTTTGTGGGAGTTTGGACCCGTTCGAGCCCACTCTACACTTAGACACACCGCGCACAAAGCACTGTTCGCCTTAGTGCTAGAGTTTGAGAGGGGGCTCGTCCCTTAACATATGAATACCGATGTGTCGGATATTGAATGACTCTCGTTGCCAATGGTTTCAGACGTCCTAAAACCAAAGGTTCTGAATTAGGAGTGAAGGTGCATGTTGGGAAGCTTACGTAGAACACCCAACCCCGCCCGCACATAGAGGCCTCTACTAAGAATCAATTAATGTTGGAATACGTGCGTTAGTAAGACGTTTATGCATGACAATCGTTGTTTTGAACCTAGCATATGAATTGAATGTTGCTACGTCATTTAAGGCATCTTTAGATATGTCAAAATTGAATTTAGCATGTGGGTTCATTTGAAAGTGGTAAGTTGCCAAACAAGTGAAATAAAGAACTTGAAATGTAAATTACAAGTTACACGGACGGAATACAACCTGGAATTCACAATACTTGAACAAATCGAAATAAGCAAAATAAAGAAGGTAAACGCAAACTATTAACGGACTCGTAAATAGAAAACGTAAACTAAAATTGTATACCATATACCGGATAGACTCTAATCGACTACATATTGTACTACGTACTGATCAGAGGACAGAACTCGAGCGCGTGACACCATGCGCCCTGAATGTCAGGCGCAGGTCTTCGTGCGCTCCAGTTATCAGGCGCGAAATCTGGTGTGCCTAGGCCTATGGCGTTCGGGACCAAAGCATAATACTAGCTTGATCTCGAGGCCTAGGGAGCGAGGTCTCATCCCAACTTATCCTAGCAAGGCCTCATATTCGATGACCACCGTTCCGGACTAGGAAGTCGTTGGTGTTAACATCTCAAGGCAATTAGCTCAAAGTTGCGAAATGGAAGAAACGAAAATGTGATTAAGAATGGTTATTTAACGGAACGGCATGTAAATAATACGTCATGACTTAGACGTATCAAATTGTGTTGCGAATGTGGTCCCCTAAGCGAAACGTACATCATTATTTGACCATTTTGATGATCGACGACGTTTTGTTCTAGCCTCAATGAGTACTCTTATTTTAGACCGTCTAGCTTTATGATTTGGATCCATACGTCGACCTAATACGAATATCGTGACCTTCCACATTGTGGCATCATTGTTTGGCTATATGAACCATACGATGCTTGGATTTGCGTTATTAGGTTTTGTATTCGGTCGACCCTCGACGATCCTTTGTATTTGACGTCTAGTTATGGAACCGATATAAAATAATCAAAAGGAGCATGCACGATTATCGAAAATAGACTATGAATAAATCAACGATCATGTCATAGCTACGAGATCAGGCGCACGTCATGGGGCGCCCTGATACTCGAGCGCAGGGAGTCGCGCGCCTCAATTCTGAGGTGTCGTGCTCTCCCGCTCTGGTTGGCTGTTATGCGGACTTTTAGGCAAATTCAATTATCGAATGAGTTCGTTTGAAAAGTTTGATTCGTCACGGCGAGTGTTAAATCTTTTGCGCTATTAACGTCGTCGTTTGGCCATTTAGGCCTACAACGTTCAAATGGTGTCATCGGATATGCTTGCTCAAAATTGACGATGACTCGTCATCGCAAAGATTATGTCATTTGCATCTCGGCATCGTTGTTTGGCCATTAAGGCCTACGATGCTTGATTTAGCGTCGTCGGACGTTCACTCAATCACGTTTTAGAAAATAGTTTGAATATTATATAGGGTTATTTAACAGGAATAATCTCAACTTTGGGTGTTTCCATAAATAAAACCAACTTTAATTAATCTGGGAATAAACTCATATATGAGACGCATCAAACACGAATGAAATTGGCTCATTAATGACCTGATGTAGCAGGTTTATGTGGGTCTCATAGTAATTAATTAACGCAACTACATCTTCTTCGTTTCCACATCAAGGTCGATTTTTCCCATAAACCCAAATTTTAAACCCTAATTTTGTGCAACAATTCTAGAAATCCATGGGTAATCCATCAAATTCATGTTCTTCGAATTCATGGGAATCTAACATCTCGAAAGATCTTTCTGCAACCATAAGTTATGGGCAGTGATTAGGACTATCAAGAAGGGAGAAAACACTGGGAAGAAGTTTTATGGACATCCATTATGGCCGGTAATAAGCTCAATAATTACGATTATGGTTGTTATCAGTTAGATTAGTAACATCAATCTAACCATAATGGAATAGTATACAGGTGTAGCAGGTAGCATGTAATCCGAATACATTCATGTTTGATATGTCTCATACATGGGTTTATTCCCAGATTAATTAAAGTTGGTTTTATTTATGGAAACATCCAAAGTTGGGATTATTCCTGTTAAATAACCTTATTATATATACACGGTAGTAATAGTAGAAATATAAATGTGATAATTAGAGTTAGATGTTAGCGTACGGAAATGTAAAAGTTAGTATTTAGCATACAATAAAGTAAAGGTTAGAATGTGATATGTAAATGCATGTTAGTAAGGTTAGATGCGATAGAATAAAAGAGAAGCGAGGGTTAGAATAAGGGGTTTGAACACCCTCAACCTACATGTCAAATGTCTCAAAGTATGGCTCGACGAAGTATCGGTGCGAACACGGGGAACCTTTCGGATGTGGCAAGAGTTAGGACGTTTTTAGAGTTGTGTGAGGCGTGGTATGCAAGGTGCAAAAATGGTCGAGAAGAGGGATCTTTTGAAATGCGTTTGAGCACCAAAACCTAAGTCCGATTTGATTCGTTGCAGAGGCGCATGAAGGTTGGTGCCTTAATCCTGGAGCGCCTCAATTCTGAGGTGCGGGGATTCGTACAATTGAATTCGCAAGGATCAGAAGTTGCTTGAAATACAGGATTGACATACGTGTTATCCGAGGTAAATAATAATTCCATTTTGACTTTTGCTTGATTGTATATTGGGACGCTTTTTTGAATTTGGTTTGTTTCGGGTTTTTGACTTTGACCGGGTTTGATTGGGTCGATAAAAGACGGTTTCGTCCCCGATGGCTGTTTTGGCTTTAAGTAACTTATATGACTGGAAACGACTCACTGAGCCTGAATTCGAGGTCGGTTTTGAGATATTTGCATTGTACTCCGCTATGTGCCCGAGCCGGATATTATTGATTCCGAGCTCACATATTGATTCTGAGCTCACACTTGAGCGTATTGATGCATGTTGACGTCCGATCATCAACGGGTGTTTTGTTGGAGACTGTTGCAGACAACAACATGCAAAATATGGATGTCTAAAGATATGGGGTTACCGGTGGTGGGAAGAAAGGGGGGAGGGAAGCCGTGAGAGGGGTAGTAGCTGGTTTATTGTCCAGCATATTGTATTTGGATAGCAAGTCATAGGTGTACTTGTATTGGCTAAGGTGAAGACTGGAGGGGTTAGCAGTGACCTTGACACCTAATAAATACGATGGAAAATCGAGATCCTTAAGGGAGAAACAAGAGGCAAAAGCACAGAAAAAAGATGTGAGATGGGGTGAGGGTGACCTATGACGATAATATCGTCAACGTAAATGAGTAAATATATGAGATGGGCAGTATGTAAATAAAGAAATAAAGAAGGGTCGGAAATAGATTGAGTAAAACCAAAGGAGAGAAGGTTTCTTAAGTTTATTATACCAGGCTCGGGGGGCCTATTTGAGACTGTAGAATGCTTAGATAGTTTGCAGACATGATTAGGATAAGAATTATTAATAAAATCAGGGGGTTGGCGCATATAAATGGTTTCAGTCAACGTACCTTGAAGAAATGCATTGTTGATGTCGATGTGCTTGAGGGAGCAGTTACGAGCAAGTGCTAATGTAAAGATGAGATGCACAGTAACGGGTTTGACCACCGGACTGAATATCTCTAAATAGTCAATTTTGGGGCTTTAGTGGAACCCTTTCGCGATATTTATTGATGGTATTGTCGGGGTTGTATGTTATGTGGAAGACCCATTTGCACCCAATAACATTATAGGTGTTATCGGCCGGGACAAAGGACCAGGTTTGGTTATTTTGGAAGGCAGTGAACTCTTTGGTCATGGCTATATGCCATTCGGGAATTGTGAGTGCAAACTTGACGGTGGTGAGCGGAAGCGAGGGTGGAGGGAGTTGAGTATGAAGGGAATATTTGGGGTTGAGGACCCGGATATTATTCATAGACTGGGTTGTGATGCGAGTAGGTGGTGGAGGGGGGGCGGATAGTGACGAGTAGAGAGAGTGAGGGGGGGAATGGAAAGTGGGTGTCCAGGAGCGGGGTCAAGAGAGTGAAGAAGAGACCAGGAATTTGGAGAAGTGGGTGTAAGAGGTGAGTTAGGACAAAGTATATATAGTAAATGGAAAAGATGTTCAACGAATTTTACATGTCATGACGTAAATACTTTGTTTGTGGGGGGTCGAGACAATGGTAGGCACTTTGTGTGGAGGAATAACCTATGAAAATGCAAGAGGTAGACTTTGGGGCAAGTTTGTAGGGTGTGTAAGAGCCACGGATAGCATAAACAACTAAAACTACGGATTTTGGCGTAGTTAGGTGCGGTTTTAAAGAGTTTGAAGTAAAGGGTGAGATTTGAGAGGGTTGGTGTAGGCATGTGATTTATGAGATAGATAGCGGTAAGCCGGTAACCATTGCGTAGGACCAATATTCAAGAGGGAGAGAGATAGCTTGTAGTAGACTATCTTGACGGAGCCAAGTAATATATTTGGGATTGGATGTTTTGGTTTTGGTGACAACTTCCTTGGAGTCGGTTGACTCGATGAGGATGGTAGGTGAGGGTGCGAGAAAAGTTTCGTCTAGGTATTTGAAGAGATCGTAACGAACATGCGCTCTTTGATTTGGCGAGCCCAAGAACGGTACGTGAGAAGGTTAAGTTTGATGACTTGAGAGAGATTGAGGTCGAGGAAAGGTTCATTGGGGTCATTGGGGTTGGGAATGAGACTGGATGAGCTCGACATTTTGAGGGTGGGTGCTCGATTTTGGGTAGTGCAAGGAGTAGAGTGATAGTTTGTTGATCGATATGTTCTGATACCATGTGAAGAATTTGAGAAAGGATGATTTTCATTATTGATATGAGTCACAATTTATACAAGACTACACTATAGTTACAATCTATGTAAACTAAGTAACTAATCAAATATAATCACAAATGATTCTACTAACAACTACTCCCTTCGTTCCATTCAATTGTTTGTCTTTTATATTCATTACTAATATTAATCTCGTGCATAGCATGCACAGACGACCGTTAAAAAATGCTTTGCGATTTATGTTGTAGATATCCTCATGGTTATGTATTTCCAATAAACGCTCGTACAAACAAATAAAACATGACGTAATGATTATCGTCGAAATAATTGTAAACGAAATAGCAAACATACATGTTTAAGCCAGAAAAGATCTAATACATCATAATTTTTGAAATATTTTCCTATACACTACGTTTGTCGTCATATTCGATACACCCCTTCATCCTCGCAAATAAGAACCTTAATCTATGATTATGATATATAATAAAATGAATAACATGTACTTAAAAAAAATTGTCGTTAACTAATTAATGTAATTACCTCTTCATCAACCAACAATATCTCTAGGGATATATAGTCTTCTACTCCCTTGTTGCTTAAGTTTTCCTTTTTTCCATTTTCGAACAATTCTTCCTTTCAAATGGACGCCAAATACTTCTCTATCTAGTTTACGTACTAATTGGTATTTTTTTTCTTGTAATATTTTGATAGTAATTTTTTGTATGAGTAATGGTTTATGAATGAAAACTTCTTCTAATAAATGGGGTTTTTTATAATGTGGTGAAAGTTGCAAGTTGGTGAAATTTAGTGGGTAACATAGTAGGAGATCATGAGTAGTTGATTAACTTACCGTAGTAATTTAAATTTAATGGGTAACATAGTGAGATATCATGGGTAGTTGATTAACGTACCGTAGTTATTTAAATTTAGTGGGTAACATATAGTGGGTCAGTTACTCCGTATCAATTATAAGAGTTGCTACTATATTTAATATCAATATTTTCTTGATAATAAAAACCGATAATATTTTATAAGAGTTGATATCGTATCTTAACGGTATTGGTTAAGATTTAATAATATTTTATATATCTTGATTTGGAATAGATTTAATATTATTAAGTATAGTTTAATTATTAATATGAAGTTTTTTTCAATGCAGACTGGTATTCACAATTGTTGTCAAGTTATAATTTAACAATATTAAATTCTCGGTGATGATTGATTTATTTTCAGATCTGAGAAAATTAATTTATATTAAAATGTACATTTTAATTTTAATATTTATTGTTATATTTAAATGTGCCTTTGTAATTTTTTTAATGTATTAGAATTGTGCTACATTATTTTTGACTATGGACCTACTCTTTCTGTTTCGATCATTTGTTGTCATTTGATTAAAATACTTTTCACAAATAATATAAAAGAACAACAAATGACTAAGACGGGGGGAGTATTATTTAGTTTGGAGTAAAGTTTATTTTAAATTTTGACTTATATTTAGTTTAACAACGATTCATTGTTTAAAATTGTGATGCCTTAAAAAAATATTGTATGAATAGGATAAATTTTTTATTACTAAACTTAATAATGAATCGTTTAGCAAAATATTAATTCAATTAAAAAAATTATAGTTTTAACTAATTTAATTATGGGATATTTAGTGGTAGGTATAATAATAAAGGAAGTAGTCACAAAATAAAAAATAATCAGAGCAAAAATATTTAAACTTTTGAAAATGGGTAAACTTAAACATAAACTTAACCTTAACTAAGGTTAAAAATAAGTTAACTTGGGTAGTTAACAGATTGATGAATTAACTAATTCCCAAATAATTGTGGGAGTGACACCGAAGCTTTTTTTGGTGAAATTGAATGTGCAGACTTAAAAAAACCTTGTTATTATAAAATAGGGATAAGGTGTATTTTAATCAAAAACAAACAATTGAATGGAACGGGGGTTATACATGTTAACTGTGAACATAATAATGTGAAAGATAAGATTGTCATAAATGTGAGAGATAAGATTGTCTCAAATTTGATAAGTGGGCGGCAGAGTAAACGCGGAAGTAGTAATTGAACCTCTTAACTCAGATCAATTGTGAGATTAAGTTCCTTATGTTTTGAATGTACTCCCTTCGTACCACTAAGATCTTCCCACTTTTATTCATTTGTGAGGGATATAATATTGAAGTGCGAAAATCTTAGTGGTACGGAGGGAGTAGTAATTAGCAGCTCCCTTAACTTCTGTTAAATGTGAAATCCAACTCAATTTTAAGTTTTAATTCAAAACTAGTCGTCATACCCGTGCACCGCACGGGACTATATTGTTTTATGGCCTTTATAAATCCTAGTTCCGTCTTTTTTTCTCATTGTTCTATATTTATTTCATTATTTATTCACTTTTTGTTTTGATTTCATGTATTTGTAAGTTTATTTACTTTCACAGACATTCGTAAATTGTGAATAGGATGGAGCTTTGGAAGATTGAACGATCCAAGTTACGGAAATATATATGACATGTATGTTAAATGAATGGCAAGGGAAAAAGGGGGTGGACTGAAAGTACGGAAACATGCATGATGCATCAAACATGTCACCATAAGTGTAGTAAGGTGAATTAGATTGAAAGTGTGTTTGTCAGAATGTAAGTGAGTGATTATTGAAAAAAATGAGATATAACGCTATAAGATTTAATGCATAATAACTAATAATTCATTTTTTTAAACTTTTATTGGAGAACGTAATCATATTGAATTATAACTTTGATTTTTCTTAGTTTTTCTCTCGCGTCTTTAGTTAGGATTTTCAAATTTGGCCTATTTTCTTCCATGGTTTCTATTGTTACGATTGCTTACTTTTATACGGTCACTTCAGGTTTATAACACATTTTGAGTGTGTTAGTTTTGTTCTTAAAATGTAAATAATGTACTTGTAGTTGATGTACATAATAATTGTTCACTTACCCCTTGTCTAGCTTTCTCTTCTCCTTTTTAATTGATGTGTTTACCGCAGACTCTAATTTTGTTTGGGTGGTACACTGAGATTCATATTGAGGTTTGGTTGCAGGTCTAATTGGGTCGCTTTGATTGTACACTTGGGTGCCATATTGAGGTTCATTCTCTGTAATAATTTTTGTAGGTGATATTACACTCATGAATAAATTATGGAAGGGAAAACTGAATGGAAGGGGAAGATGAAGCGAGGTGGGAGCTAAGAAGTTTTTCCTCTTTTCTCTCTCCTTTCTTAATTGATTGAGTTTTTTTAATTAAATCAAGATTTTTTTTCTATCCAATACCACTTATATATATTTCTCTTCTTTCTTAATTGATTGAGTTTTTTAATTAAATCAAGATTTTTTTTCTATCCAATACCACTTATATATACCAACAATACATGGTTCATTCAAAGTTTATCTAAATTAATTATTTTCATTTTTTTCAAAAAGAACAAATTAACTAACTATTTGAATAAAATGCATTTTTTATTATAAAATATATAAATCTAGTTTTTAATATCCTCAAATGCTATCAAAATGAAACGAAGAAATATGATGATTTGGTTTGAATTTAATTAATACTCCCTCCGTCCCAGAAAGATTGTCCCATGAACTTTAGCTCACAAATTAAGGAAATGGTGTGATGATTGAGTATATAGGTAATGATGACTCCCTTTATAGGGTGAGTCATAATGGTTGTGAGGTGGTGTAAGTTAGTGGAATGGCAAAATGGTAAATACTTTAACTTATTAGGGACAAAGTTATAAAAAAGGACAAACTAAAAAGGAAAGTTTAGAAATGGGACAATCTTTAAGAACCTACCCAAAAAGGAATACGGGACAATGTTAGTGGGACGGAGGGAGTAGTATATATAGATTTGCATTTAATAATATACATTCAATACACAAATTGATTATTTTTTTTTAATTTTTTTTAAAAAGAAAAAATCAACCAATGAGAAGAGGGTGACATGGCTTTCTCAAATGCTCTCAAAATGAAATGAAGAAATAAGATGATTTTGTTTGAGTTTTAATAGTATATATAGATATTTCATAGAATTCATTTTATATTCATTTTATATACTCATAATTTTATATTAACACATAATTTTTTTTATAAATTTTAAAATGTTTATATATAGGTGTTACATTTTTAAGATAATTTGTATTTGTATGAATTATTTATAAAATCGTTTTTGTAAAGAAGTACATCAAACATGGTCATTAATTATATTATATTGGTTAAATTAAAATTTTAATCATATTCTAAAACTTTTATTCAAATTTATTTGAACTTTTTATTTTTATTTAAATTTGTTTTATTTTATAATAAACATATACTCAATATATAAAATGATTTAGTCATATAATTAAGTCGAAAAAAAAAGCAATTGTGCTTGATTTCAACTTCAAACAAAGTTAAGGGGCTAAATTACCACCATCCTAAGGGCTCGTTTGGTTACTCATCTAATTACCGAGAAGTGCAAGATCCCAGGAATTGCATTTTCAAGGAGTTGTTTGGTTGCCCATTTCATGGGAATTGTCACTTTTCAGGAATTGTCACTTCCTTCATAATGGAGAAAGTTACTCACCCATGGTTGCCCATTTCATGGGAATTATCACTTCTCAGGAATTGTTACTTCCACCATAATGGGGAAGTTACTCACTCCCACATGACAACGAAACAATATTTTTGTAATTCGCATGAAATACAAATTCATGTGAATTTAAGTTCGGTAACTTCATCTTCCCCATGGTGAACCAAACGAGCCTTGAGTTAGGGGACTTAATTTCACCTTTAACTAAACTTAAGGGGGTTAATTACTACTTTCGTGGTAAACGCGAAATAAAAAAAGTAGATACCATTTCTTCTTTCAATTAAAGTAATTTCAAAATTGATTTCAAAAAAAGTAATTTCAAAAATGGAAATATATCGATATTGAGATTGTGATATTATACCAATACTAACTTATTGCAAGAGTGTAGCCTGACCTATATATATAGATAAGTACTCCTTAAGTACAAGTATAAGACTCACTCTCATTAGCAAAAAGTATCTCAATTATATATACAAATCCTCTATCATCCTAGTTAATTAAAAATCTCTATTGTGCAAATGGCAGCTTCTTCCTCAGTCGACAAATTGAAGCCTACCATTTTAGTTTTCTTTTTGCCGCCTTATCAGGTATAAAATTGTTTCAAATAAACTATTTTTGTAATCATGTTATAATTGGTCAATATCACCTAGAAAAATACTCCGTAGTCTTTAGTAACCATTACTCATGGAGTATGATTTATTTTATCGTCTATATATAACCAATGTCTTAATTTCTAAACTTTAATTAAGAATACTAATTACTCCCTCCGTTCCAAAGAATTGTTTGCCTATTCCATATTGGGGCATCTCAATGAATTGTTTGCCTTTCTATTTTAGGAATGCTTTTTATATGTAATTTGATCATTGCCTCCACATGTCACATTCTAATTGGATCTCTTTCCCTTGGTGCCAAAACCAAAGGCAAACAATTCTAATTGGATCTCTTTCCCTTGGTGCCAAAACCAAAGGCAAACAATTCATTGGAACGGAGGGAGTAGTTTATATAAGAAAACTTGATATTTCTATCAGAATGTATAGTGAAATACTTATTCTAATAGTTTGTTGAATGAATGCAGAACACAAGTGATGAGAACAATGCTTCATCCTCGACGTAGAATAAGATATTACTTAGGCCATTACGCAAATTTATGTAATGTGATTGCATCGTGACTTTGAGTTCATCGTGTGGGTGTTTAGAATACACTTACACTAAAATACTCATTGCTATGTTTTTTACCTTTGATTGATAATAATAAAGTGTAATGGCCATTTGAATTATCGAAATTTAGTTTTCTCATATCTTTAGCAACCTAAAGTGATTAATTAAATAATTAATCAAATTAGTTGATATAATCTAGTAATAATTTTTGAAAAATAAAATAGCATCAATGGTGAACTTAAGTTTTTTGGTTCAATGAAGCGTGCACTTAATCCCATTACAATTATACCGGGCAAAGTTGACTTGGCCTGACCCTTATAACCCAGCAAGAAATCGGCTCGACACTCGGATTGAAGATTTGAGTTTGACCCGGTCTAATCTGGAAGTGACCCGAATATTATGATAACAAACGAGTCGATACCCCTAAAAAAAAGTTGAAAATAACAAACCTGAAAATGACCCGAATCTGAAATAATCCAGCTCAACCGGAAGTCAACCCAGTTTTTCTAACTTGATAGTGAGTCGACCCGATTGACCCATTTCTCAGGTTTAATTACAATAGAGAGACCGAGAGGATTCAAACCTGCGACTAATTGTCATAGGATACCTAGTATTGAACATTACCAATAAAAACATAATCTATATTTCTTAACATTTATATCTGGAAAACAGTACAACAGGTTGCACGTGTAATCGAGTACACACTTGAAGGTCATAATTAATACTCCATAACACAGGGTTCAATAAATTTATTTCGTAACTCAAGAAAATTTACAAACAACTTAATAAAATCAGCCAACAATAATATTGATGGACAAATATAATCTCGACATGATCTTTGTACATACGTAATCAAAGTTATGAAAATAATTAATTAAAACACAAACGATGATAAAAGCATTATAGATTTGATGAAAATCAAACCTTTTTTCATACTCCCTCTGTTTTTTTAATATAAGTCATTCTCACTTTTCGAGATAGCACCTTCTCTCTTCAATATCTCTCATAATATAAGAAAAAATAGTATGAAATTATACTCATTTGAAAGCTCTTTTCATAAGGAATTTTATGGTGAAATTTTTACAATTTTTGGAATAATATATTTACGTAAAAATTAAAGTCAAAGTCTCACCTCGAAAAACCAAAACGTCATATAAAAAAATACGGAGGGAGTAGTAATTTCTGAATAGGTAGAAAATAGGTTTGAAATTGATAAGTGAGGTAGGAGTGATCAAATGGCCCAAGCCCATAGGTCCGGGCCGGCCCGCATTTTTGAAGGGCTTGAGCCTTATATTATGACCCAAAAAGTCCATAGATCAGCTTTAAAAAGCCAGTAATTAGGTCACATAATGATCGGCGTGTTAGTAGGAGAAAGAATACTGTTAATAATAACAACCAATTAAGAAAAATAAGCAAACGATTAACCGTAGGAAAACAAAACAACATTGTGTTATACCATATTACTCCGTACGTATATTTTGCATTTGATCTCCAGTGAGATTGTAACACCCCTGATTTTTATATATTAAATTTTATTTTGTTTACGATTTAACTCGTATTTCTTAAATAATTATAAAACAGATTCATTTTTCAATCGTTTGAACACGTAAAATCCTATTTACCTCGAAAAGTCATTTTTATGCTTAAAATGTATCTTACTTTCTGTGGACATGACATAGGTCCACCCCGACGCGGCCACGCGCGGGTTTGGGGAGGCGAATGAATCTCCATATGAGATGGGTCGAATTGAATTTTAAATCGAAGTAGGAGTCGCCACCGAATTTTGTGGTTATTCGGAACCATTCGAACCCACTCTATGTCGTAGTGGGCCATATACAAAATATGGTCCATTTCCGATGTCAGAGTTTATCGGGTTCGTCCCTTAGCATTTGATACTGATACTGACATTATCGGATATCGTGTATTGAATGACTCTCGTTGCCAATGGATTCGGACATCCGGAAACCATGGTTCTGAGTAAGGGGTGAGGGTACGTGTTGGGAAGTTCACTGAGAACACCCAACCCCGCCCGCACTTAGCGGCCTTTACTAAGATATCGTTCGTTTTTGGTGTACACGCGTTAGTTCGACGGTTGAATGATATGCAAAGATTATTTTCCCTAGACATGTGAGAGAAGAATAAATGGGTTGCTAAGTCGTTTAATGCATATTAAACTAATAACGTCAAAGTTATTTTAGCATGGGAATTCGTTTTAGTCTAATAAAACAAAATATGAAAATAAATAGCTACAAACACGAGAAAACGAGTTAGTAACGATGAATAAATTGAATAAAGATGTTGTTCTGGTTATTGGAATCAATTAACCCGACGTGGAATTCGGGTACTTATCGTTCAATGTTGCTTTGAATGTTAGTCGATCAATCTTGACAGGCTCTCCTTCCTCCTACTCCTTCAGTCGGACCTTCCCGGCGGAATGGGCTGGCTCCCTGCACACAGAACGCACAGGGCCTCGGAGGTTGTCCGAGGAAACCCTCTCCGATGCCTAAGTCAGTCCGTGAATGCCTTAAGAAACCTAGCTCGAGAGGAACTAGGCGGCGATTTAAGAGTAAGAGTTCTAGAGAGAGAAAATCCAACCCCTTTCTTGTGGGAAATGGAAAGAGTATTTATACCTTCCCACAAGAGAGGGAAGTAGAAGGAGAATGGGTGGATAAAGAGGTGACAAGTGGCGTCTTCTCATCCACCCACTCTCAATTACCTTAGGCAAAATGACGAGAAGGCCCCTGAGGATCCCTGCTCTGCCTGCGGAGATTTCCCCAGGGGGTAGGCGGGTTTGAGTTGTGAGAGCTAGGCTCCAGCAGGCTGCGTCACCCTGCTGGCCCGGCGGTCAGCCGTTTTCCTTAGTTCTTCCCACTTCTATGTTCTTTGTTTTGACTGCTTGCCGCGTCGGTTTCTGGGCCTTCTAGGCAATCCTATGGGAGCCTGCCTAGCAGGCTGTTAGTGTCAGGCTGCCGACCCCAATCAATTGGCCCTCGCAAGCAGGAGGGGAACAAAGCTTCCTTCCGGCTGGCGACTTTTACTTAGATGGAGGGAGGTTGACTTACTTCCACCTTTACTGCTGCATTTAATGCTTTGTACCTTCCCGAGGAATGATACTCAGTTGTGTCAGGTATGCAAAGAGTTGAAGGGTTTCTTGCAAAGATTACCCTTTTTGCTCGATGGATTTTCGGGAAATGTGAAGACTTCGTGATTGGTGGCTTTCCCTTCCAGGGTGGTTGGGATGCCAATTAATGCTGCGTTTCACTCGTATATATTCCAGCTTTTCTTGCCATTTTCGTTTAACTCATCCCCAAGCCTTCCATTTCTCTTTGTTGAATTATGGTTTGGATCAAAAAATTCACTACTCGACATGGAGTTCGTACTGTCACCTTTCTTTTCAAAGGATTTTGGAGACTCCGGTATGCCCGGGCGGCTTACCGGACCATTTGCCGCAGCCGTCGTTCACGGCCACACTCTCGTTGGCGTGGTCGGAAAGCTTCCATCCGGGCGGGCAAGTGCCCTAAGAGATCTTCGCCTCCTGCTGCTTCCAGGTTTAAGCGCTGCCCTCAGGGAGGTGGGTGCTTTGATCGGGGCTGCCATGAATATTTCCCGTGGCTGCACCCTGAACAATTTGACCCCGACTGCTCCGATGCAGACTCTTCCCTGGGGTCAGGCCCCTTTTCTCCTGTGAAGAGAACAAGCTGCCGTACTTGCGATGAATCCCAGGCTGTTCCTTATGGTAGGGATTGGGATGACAGTAGCCGGGACTCCGAAGATAGTGAGGGTCTAGGCTGTTTGAGTGACAGGGATGAGGATGGACTCCCCGACGACCCTTTCAAGGACTCCCCATACTGGGATTGGGGATCGGACTTCGGGGGTCAAAGTAGCCCTGGAGACCATTCTCCAGATTTAGATGATGATTAGGCCTGCTTAGCCGGGCATAGGTGCGTCGGGCCGGAAATTTAGGCTCTTATGTATTTTCTTATGTATTTTCTTTACTTGCCTGGCATGATATGTAACCTGCCCATTTTCCATTAAGGCTAATGAAAAAATCCGAGCGACTTGGCTATTCTCTTTGTTTCTTTTTTTTTTGCGGGGATGACGTTGCCAGTCGACTATTCCTCTGACATTTTTTGCCTTTTCGAGGCCCTTCTTGGGAAGGGGTGAGTAGCTTGTGTTCAGCGCGTGACACGTGGGGTAGGTTATTGGGGACGTCTTGTCAGAGAGGTGGCCTTTTAGGCTTCCTGGGCTTTATATAAGCCCCTCTCCTCTTTCATTTCCTTCTTTTACACTTTTCAAAATTCGTAACTTCTCTCATACTCCCAAATTGTCCTCGTTGCTGAGAACTTTGTGAGATCAAGAAGTGTCTACTGTCATATTTTCCGGCGACGACCGACATTCTAGGTTAGAATCTTTCTTTGAATCTTCGTCCTCTTTCTCTTTCATCAGTACTTTTCTTCATACCCAGTATGTCTCGAGTCCGCGCTTTTTCTTTTGGTTCTTTACTTGGGAAGAATGAAGGTGTAGACGGGGATAGGCGCGATTTAGCCTCCTCTTCTGGGGTTGGACTCAGGGAAGAGGAGGATCTTGACAGGAGGGAGGGCGCTGAATCGCCTGAACCCGCTCCCTTTGACGTTGTTGACTCTTATAATGAGGCCCTGGAAGTAGACCCTTCCAGGATTGCCGGCCCCCTCATCCGTAGGGAGAGGGGGAAAACTTACTATTTGGATAAGAAGAAATACTTGGTTCCCTTAAAGACCTACCCCGAGGCCAAGAATAGGGACTTGATCCTAGAAAGCAATGCTGCCGAGGAAATTGAAAAGTTCTATAATTTTGGGGAAGGGTACACTGTCGTAGTCCCGGGGGAAAAGGACACGGTATGCTGCCCCCCGGAGGGTTGTGTGGCAGTTTATCACAAGGCTTTAGATATCGGCCTGCGATTTCCTCTTTATCCCTTCTTGGAGGAGACCTTCAGGAGGATGAATGTTGCTATAGCTCAGCTGACTGCCTCAGCTATTAGGTCCTTGATAGCTTACACTTGGACCTGTCTTTTCCATGGCGAGGGGCCTTAAATTGATGCCCTTCGCTTCATGGTTGTTCTTCAAATGGTATCCTCGTCAGGAGGGGACGGTTCCCCTGGTTATTGGTCCCTGCAGAGACAGAAGAAGTACGCCCTGGTCTGGCCGGCTTTGAGCAGCCTGAAAGACTGGAAAAATAATTTCTTGTACGTACATAGCGCGTCAGGGTGGAGGATTCCTAGGCATTATAGGAACCATGTTCACACCCATATGGAAACTCGCGAAGAGTACCACCCAGGCATCGGGGGGAAGGCCCTGGAGGTAAAGCTGAGTGCCAGAGAGGAGATTTTAGTGAAGAAGTTTGAAATAGTTGCGGATAAGTCCGGTACCTTTGGCCCTGCTTTCTGGCTCCCTCATGCAGAGCTCATAGCCACAGATGAGTACTTGCTCCCATTGGGCCTAATCACTAGCCGTGAATGTAGTTCTGGGGGGCTTTTGCTGGCGCGATTTTTCTGAGATTTTTATTCCTTTTCTTTTTAACTGACTGCCCTTTTTTCTCTTGCAGACTTCTCTTCTCGTCGTTGGACAAGGAGGCAAGTTAGGAGGTTAGGTTTGAGTGAGGATTTTGTCGTCCTTTCCAAGCGTCCCTCCCTCCCTTCAAATTTCAAGAAAGGGGAGAAAAGCTTGATGAAGCTCGTGAAGCATTTCGCTGCTGGTCGGAGGCTGCCTCTCCCTCCCCAACTGCCGTCAAGAAAGCCGGCGACCCCTTCCCCCAGTATCCATGAAGAGGAGGCTGAGGTCACCTCAGGGGCCACCCCTTCCCCTGGTCAGAAGCAGGGCGCCTCTCCAGCCGGACCTCGAGCTTCCCAGGGATCGCACCCTGTGAATTCAGAAGGGACTGGGGAGAGTGCCCCCTTGGAGTCGAGAAGAAAGAGAGGTAGGGAGCCCTCAAGAGCTGATGTGGTGGATTTGGAGGCGGATGTTGCTACCCCTGAAGCAAAGCGCCCTGCACGTGAACTTCCGAGCATTCCTTTTCCAGAGGAGAACACAGAGTTCCATTATACTGCTGGTGATAGTGTAGACGTATCAGGCCTGCTTTCCGACTCTGGCGTCGTCTTGGCTGATCGCCTTACCAAGTCCGTGACTTCGACCTCTCACCAGGTGCTCCAATATATCTAGCGTACCTCTAAGGTTTTGCTGGCATCTGCCGAGCTGGCGGCCCTCAGCCGTCTGAGTGATGAAGAGTTGACCGTCACACCAGGGGCTCCCCCTCCTGACCGCCTGGCCATGGTGGAAAGGGACATAACTTTGATAAGTAATCTGAAGGACAAGTTGGCGAGGCAAGAGAGTGAGCTGGAGGAGGCAAAGAGTCAGGCTGGCCAGTAGAGGCTTCAGGGAGAGAGAGCTGTGAGGGAAACAACCAAGCTTGAAGCTGAGCTGAAGGAGAGCCGTTTCGCGATGGAGCAGGCTACCCTTTCTCTGGCTGAGATGGGGCACCTAAAAGGAAAAGTAGCTGATTTGGAGGAGCAACTGTCCAGAGCTAACTCAGCCTTTGAGCAGGCCAAGGGAGAGTGGAAGAAAGAAAAAGAAAACCTTGCGGAGGAGACCGAGGCTGCGGTGGATGCAAGCTTCGTGAGTGGTGCCAACTCTTCCCTGGAGTTGGTGATGGAGGTGATTGGGGAAATGTTCCCTGCGTTTGATGAGGAGGCTTTCCGGAGTCTCTACTCTGCTAAGAATGAGGCTCGGGCGGCCAGACCACCTGAGGCAGTTGCCGGCCCAAGCCAGGATGCTCCATGATGCTCATCTTTTCTTGTAATAGCCTTATTCTCTGTGCTGAGCCTTTGTTATGGCCAGCTGTCTGTAATATCTATTCTTCCGGATCTTTGCCTTAGTTGTTTTGTAAAAAACTTTCTACCCTTCATGGGTTTTGTTATGGAATGCCTTTCCTTTGTTTTAGTCTGCTTCTTTTGCGTTTTTTATACAAGGTTGGGGGAATTGCCCCCAGCCCTTGTTAGCTGTGCGCAGCCTGGCCTGTCCCAGGTCTCTGCTCGGAGTCTAGGGGGCCTGCCCCCTGCCTGCCCAGAGGTAGGCAGGGAAGGCTTTTGCGTTTTTATACAAGGCTGGAGGGAATTGCCCCCAGTCCTTGTTAGCGGTGCGTAGCCTGGCCTGTCCCTGGCCTCTGCTTGGAGTCCAGGGGGCCTGCCCCCTGCCTGCCCAGAGGTAGGCAGGGAGGGCTTTTGCGTTTTTTATACAAGGTTGGGGGGAATTGCCCCCAGTCCTTGTTAGCGGTGCGTAACCTGGCCTCTCTCTGGCCTCTGTTTGGAGTCCAGGGGGCCTCCCCCCTGCCTGCCCAGAGGTAGGCAGGGAGGGCTTTTGCGTTTTTTATACAAGGTTGGGGGAATTGCCCCCAGTCCTTGTTGGCGGTGCGTAGCCTGGCCTGTCCCTAGCCTCTGCTTGGAGTCCAGGGGGCCTGCCCCCTGCCTGCCCAGAGGTAGGCAGGGAGGGCTTTTGAGTTTTTTATACAAGGTTGGGGGAAATTGCCCCCAGTCCTTGTTAGCGGTGCGTAGCCTGTCCTGTCCCTGGCCTCTGCTTGGAGTCCACGGGGCCTGCCCCCTGCCTGCCCAGAGGTAGGCAGGGAGGGCTTTTGCGTTTTTTATACAAGGTTGGGGGTAATTGCCCCCAGTCCTTGTTGGCCTGCCCCCTGCCTGCCCAGATGTAGGCAGGGAGGGCTTTTGCGTTTTTTTTTGCTGGGGGGTACATTTTCCTCGGTTTTAGCAACAAGGGGGCCTCCCCCTATTGCCCCCTGCTCGTTTGTGTGTGAGAGCGCAAGCTTAAACAGACAACGAGTATGAATTCTTGAGTGTTATAGAAATTTTGTTAAAACATAAGATTGGTCGGAGTCGTCGACATTTCTTTTTTGATCGTCCTCCGCCAGTATTTTTTCCTGTAGACGTGGTTTCCTTAAGGCTTAGCTATACATAGTATCTTTTTAGGGTGTCGGCGTTCCAGTGTGCGTTCAACTCTTGGTCTGCTGGGTTGGCGATTTTGTACGTGCCTGTTCCCAAGATCTGTGTTACTTGGTATGGGCCTTCCCAGTTGGCGCTTAGTTTGTCATGTTCCCTAGATTTTCCAACAGCCTGTGTCTTCCTTAGTACTAGGTCGCCTACCTGAAATCTTTTCTCATGCACCCTTTTGTTGTATGCTTTCCTCATTCTTTGCTGGTAGGCTGCTATGTTGGTGCGGGCCTCCTCCCTGACTTCGTGGATCAGGTCAAGAGCTTCGGCCATTGCCTCGTTGTTGTCAGCCTGGTTGTATTGCTGAGACCGCAGGGTAGGAATTCGCACTTCGACGGGTAACAAAGCCCCTGCTCCATACATTAGGCCAAAGGGTGTCTGACCTGTTGACTCTTTTCTGGTGGTCCTTATTGACCAGAGGATGCTTGGTAGCTCGTCTGCCCATCTTCCTTTGAGGTCATCTACCATTTTTCTGAGTCCGTTTAAGATCTGTTTGTTTGCGGCCTCGGCCTGCCCATTGGTTTGGGGGTGGCAGATGGCGGAATAGACGACGGCTATCCCATACCCCTCCAGCCAGGCTCTTAGGGGGTCATTATCAAATTGCCTTCCATGGTCAAATACCAATGTTTTTGGAAGGCCAAATCTGGTTATAATGTTCCTCCATATGACCTTCCTGACCGCCGGCTCGGTGATGTTTGGGACTGCTTCAGCTTCAACCCACTTTGTGAAGTAGTCTATCCCCACGATCAGAAATTTTCGTCCCCCTGTAGCTGTGGTAAAGGGGCCCAGTATGTCTATCCCCCATTGGGCGAAAGGAATGGGAGATAAAATCGGCCTGAGTTCTTGGGCTGGGACATGGATTGATGGAGCGAAGAGTTGGCATTTTCTGCATTTTTGGGTTAGGCTCCTAGCATCTGCTAGCATGGTAGGCCAGTAGTAGCCCGTCCTTAGAGCTTTGTGGGCCAATGACCTTTCTCCAATGTGATGTCCGCAGATTTCTGAGTGGATGTCCTCTAGAACTTCCGCGGCCTGGTCTGCCCCTAGGCATCTGAGCAGGGGGTAAGTGAAAGATTTCTTGTAGAGCGCTTCGTCAATGATTATGAACCAGGCTGCTTTGGTCTGTATTTTCTTTTTCTGTACCGGATCAGGTGGTAGGATGACGTATCTTTTGAACTGAATGAGAGGGGTCATCCAGTTTTCCTGTCCCTCCTTAATGGTGCTGACTGCCTGACAGGAAGTGGTGGACTTCTCATGCATAACATCAACCCAAACTGACCTCCTTATGTCTTGCAGGCTGGAGCTAGCCAGTTTTGACAGAGCGTCAGCCCGATTATTCTGTGATCGGGGTATTTGCCTGATTTCATAGGACTTCAGGCTTGATAATTCCTGTTTTACTTTTTCAAGGTAGGTAGCCATGGTCTGATCTCTAGCCTCATATTCTCCATTAATTTGATTAGCAATGAGCTGGGAGTCAGTTGCTAGTACAACCCGCTCTGCCCCTGCTGCCTTAGCCAGATTTATCCCTGCGAGTACGGCCTCATATTCCGCCTCGTTGTTTGATGCAAGGAAGGTGAATCTGAGCGCATGCTCAAAATCCACTCCCTCAGGGCTGGTCAGTACAACGCCTGCCCCTGCACCATTGGCTGTTGAGGATCCGTCAGTGTGCACGATCCATTCTTCGGCGGGGGGCTCTTCTTCCCCTGAATGGGAACATTCAGCCAGGAAGTCAGCCAGGGCTTGTGCCTTGATGGCTGTCCTCGGTTGGTATGATATCCCCAGCCCGCTTAACTCGATTGCTCATTTTAGCAGCCTTCCTGATTTCTCAAATTTTTCCAATATATTTTCCAGTAGCTGGTCGGTGAGGACCACAACGGGGTGTGCGTCAAAGTAGGGTCTGAGTTTTCTGGCTGCAATGATGACTGCATAGGCGGCTTTTTCTATCAAAGGATAGTTTCTTTCGGCTGCTCCCAGGGCGTGACTCACAAAGTAGATGGGCTGCTGTGAGCCTGCTTCCTCCCTAAGGATGACTGCACTTACTGTTGTGTTGGTGACAGCAATGTATAGGTACAGTTTTTCTCCGGCCACTGGTCTTGCCAAGGTAGGGAGTTTCTTCAGGTGTTCCTTCAATTGTTCGAAGGCTTTCTTTTGTTCATCTTCCCATTTGAATTGCTTATTGCCCTTCAACACTTTGAAGAATGGGGTGGACTTGTCTGCCGATCTGGCGATAAAGCGGACCAGGGCAGCCATCCTGCCTGTGAGCCGCTGAATGTCCCTTATGGTCTTAGGCTCCGGGAGGTCTAGGACCGCCTGAATTTTTTCGGGATTGGCGTCTATCCCCCTGGAGCTGACTAAGAATCCCAGGAATTTTCCGGATCGGACTCCGAATGTGCATTTTTTCGGATTCAGCTTCATCTTGTATGACCGCAGGGAGGAGAATGTTTCCTGCAGGTCTGTTAGATGCTCCTTGTCCCCCTTGCTCTTGACAATTGCATCATCGACATAGGCTTCCAAGTTTCTCCCTTTTTTGTTTTCAAAGACCTTGTCCACCAATCGCTGATAGGTGGCGCCTGCATTCTTCAGCCCAAATGACATCATCTTATACATGTAAGTGCCATGGCTGGTTATGAAGGCGCACTTCATCCTGTCAGGCTGCCAGAGGTACACTTGATGGTACCCTGAGAATGCATCCAAGAAACTTAACGTGGTATACCCATTAGTGGCGTCCACCAGTTGGTCTATCCTGGGCAGGGGTTAGCAGTCTTTTGGGCAGGCTTTGTTAAGATTCGTGAAGTCTACGCACATTCTCCATGCGCCTGACGACTTTTTTACCATCACAACGTTTGCCAACCATTCAGGGTAATCACAGACTTCGATGAAGTCTGCCTTTAAGAGTTTGTCTATTTCTTCCTTTATCGCCGCGTCTTTCTCTACGGACATGTTTCTTTTCTTTTGCTTTATAGGGCGAGCTTCCGGGCTAACGTTCATCCTGTGAACAATAAAAGCTGGGTCGACCCCTGGCATCTCATCCGCAGAGTAAGCAAATACGTCCCTGTTTTCTCTCAGGACTGCAATTAACTCCTTTTGGTAGGTTTCCTCCAGGTCGGCCCCTATGAGGACCTGCCTCCCTGGTTCTAAGTCCACCCGCATGCTCTCCCCTTCAGGTTCTAAGTGGGCTGCTTTTTGCTGGGCAGCCGGGATTTCACCCTCCCTGCTGGGAGAGCCTTCGGCTTTTCGCTTTCCTTTCCTTTCTGTCTCATGGGCTTGCAGGGCCACGGTGTAGCAATGTCTGGCTGACTCTTGATCTCCGTGGACCTTCCCTTCCATGCCAAAGTCTGTCACATAGGCTATGGTGAGAGCCCTGATCGACACAGCAGCTTCGATTTCATCTAGGGTGGCTCGGCCAATCAGGGCGTTGTATGCAGACTTTGCATCCACCACAACAAATGACGCTCTGACATTCCTGGCAGTGGCCCCCTCCCCAAATGTCACTGGTAAGTCGATAACCCCCATGGGAAGTACACCTGCCCCACTGAACCCATACAAAGATCCAGGGGCTGGCTTCAGATGTCTTTTTTCTAGATTCATTTTCTCAAAAGCGTCTTTGTACAAAAGGTTTGTGTAGGCGCCAGTGTCCACCATGCACCTCTTGACAATGTGATTGCTAATTTCAAGAGTTAGGACCAAAGGGTCATTATGCGGGTATATGACTCTCCCTGCATCTTCAGGGGTGATGCTCAGGGTAGTGCCTCTTGGACTTCCTGCCCTCTCGGCGTAGCAAATTTGGTTCCTTAATTCACGGATCTGCCTTTTCTGGCTTCGTCTGCTAGTTCGCCCCTCTGCATCTCCTGATACTACATGAATGATTGTGCGATTTTGGGCCGAGCCTTCAGGCTTGTCCGCCGCTTCCTTTTGGGTTTTGTTTCTCGCTACATAGTTACTCAGCCAGCCATTTCTTATGAGTTTCTCTATTTCGTCTTTTAAGTGTCGGCATTCTTCTGTGGTGTGTCCTATGCAATCGTGGAACGTGCAGAATTTTTTAGGATCCCCTATTGGGCTGCGCGGCTTGTTTGGACGATTCCATTTTGCTGTTTCTTTCTCCAACTCAAAGATTTCTGCCCTCGGCCTGTTGAGGGCCGTGTAGCTGTCAAACCTTGGCTGGTAGGTAGTGCGTTCTTTCTTGGGGGTATCTCCCTCCTCTCTCTGTTTGCCTGGTTCGTTTCTGCCGCGTCCACCCTGCGGTCCCCCTTGTGGCTTTGTCTGGCCTGCAGGGGTGTCCGGCAGGCTTTGAAACTCTTCCTGCAGAATAAACCCTTCAGCGATTTTTCTGGCCTTAGCCAAAGTTTCTGGCTGGGCCCTGATCATCTGATTCTTCATTTCCCCTGGGAGCAGGGAGATTGTCAGGGCGTAGGCAGCGGTGGAATCATCGATCTCTCTGACTTGCTGGTAGGACAAGTCAAACCTCCTTAGGTACTCCCTGACGCTTTTGCCCTTTTTCTGCTTCAGGGTCATGAGGTCGAACCGAGTGAGTCGCCTCCTTTTGTTCCCTGCATATTGTTCAAGGAAGGCCTCGGCTAACTCTATAAAGAAGCTGATTGATCCCTGGCGAAGATCCCTGAACCATCCTTGTGCAAGCTCTACCAGGGTGGTTGGGAAGATTTTACACCAGATTGCGTCATCCACGTCATACATGCCCATGTGACTCTCAAATGCCGCCAGATGATCCTCTGGGTCTGTGGTTCCTGTCAAACTTGATGGTGGGCATTTTGATTTTTGGGATGGGGTATTCTTGTACATCAGGATGAAGAGGAGTTTTTGTGGGCCTGCCTACCATTCGTGACTTGCTTTCCCCAGACTGGTTACCGTGGATATCCCATTGTCTAGGGATCGGTTTCCTCGTACTGGGGGAGCGGTGCCTCGGTGGCCGCCTGCTCGCTGCTTCGTCCTCCGTATCAGGGGAGATTTGCTTGGATCGTTTTCTCCGGGACTGGCAGAGGTTGTCATCCTGGTGGTATCTGGACTCAAGCGGCTGCCCCCGGTTAAGCCTAGATTGCAGGCTTTGGGACAACCCTGGGGCTGGCTGTCCCTTGGCTGCTGGCGTTAACCTGGAGAAGACTCCGCCCTGCTTTTCCCCCAGACGCTTGGATGCAGGCTCCTTGTGCCTCATCCGCTTCTGCAATCCCTGGGATAGACCTCTCTGCTCTCCAGACGCGGACTCCGTGGTGTGAATGGAGAACGCCTGTTGTTGGGCAGGCGGCTCTTGGCTGCCTCCTGTGATGTGCCTCTGCACCTGCGCGTATACTTGAGCTGTCCTTCTTGCTTTCCTCTGGGCGTTTCTGGCGGCGGTTCGCTTCGTGCCCCCAACTCCATCCCTGCTCATTGAGGGAGGCTGCCTGGGGGTCGTTGCAACCATGCCTACCAGGTCCTCAGGAGTGAACTCCTGGTTTAGCATCGCAGAGAAGAAGGCAGCTGTCTGTACCATCTGAGCTGGGGTCAGGTTCAGGGTGTGCCCTGGATGTGCCCCCAACTCTGGTGTTACAGCTGCATTTGGCACGCCCAGGAGACTGGTTCCTCCCATCCCCAGGATCGTGGTGGGAGGAACTCTCTCCGGCTGCGGCATGCCGTATAGGGGGGTCACCGGTGGGACCGTCGGACCGACCCGTACACTAGTGTCAACGATTTCCGGCATGATTACTTTGATTGGTTAGTTTTTGTAATTGGGAATGGTTGATTTTTGTGGGTAATTCGTGGATACAACCAGATCTTCCCCACAGACGGCGCCAAATTGTTCCGGTTATTGGAATCAATTAACCCGATGTGGAATTCGGGTACTTATCGTTCAATGTTGCTTTGAATGTTAATCGATCAATCTTGACAGGCTCTCCTTCCTCCTACTCCTTCAGTCGGACCTTCCTGGCGGAATGGGCTGGCTCCCTGCACACAGAACGCACAGGGCCTCGGAGGTTGTCTGAGGAAACCATCTCCGATGCCTAAGTCAGTCCGTGAATGCCTTAAGAAACCTAGCTCGAGAGGAACTAGGCGGCGATTTAAGAGTAAGAGTTCTAGAGAGAGAAAATCCAACACCTTTCTTGTGGGAAATGGAAGAGTATTTATACCTTCCCACAAGAGAGAGAAATAGAAGGAGAATGGGTGGATAAGGAGGTGACAAGTGGCGTCTTCTCATCCACCCACTCTCAATTACCTTAGACAAAATGACGAGAAGGCCCCTGAGGATCCCTGCTCTGCCTGCGGAGATTTCCCCAGGGGGTAGGCGGGTTTGGGTTATGAGAGCTAGGCTCCAGCAGGCTGCGTCACCTTGCTGGCCCGGCGGTCAGTCGTTTTCCTTAGTTCTTCCCACTTCTATGTTCTTTGTTTTGACTGCTTGCCGGGTCGGTTTCTGGCCCTTCTAGGCAATCCTATGGGAGCCTGCCTAGCAGGCTGTTAGTGTCAGGCTGCCGACCCCAATCAGATGTAAATAAATAATATGCATGATTTTTGAAAAGATTTATGTCACGTCTGTTCGGTTTTTTTTAATTTTGTTGAAAATCGTTAATTTTTATAAATCGCGTACAAATATGGATTAATTTATACCCGATTCATATTTTCGATATTCGTCGTATTCGATATTCGATTATGAAATCGATATCGAATAGTCGGAATGATTTTAGAAAAGGTTTTGAAAAAAGTTTGTTTTGAACGAAAAGTAAAAAAGAATTTTGAACGAAAAAGATGTTAACTCTCTCCGCGTATAAAATCGTCAAATTTTGTTTAAAAAGATGTAACGATTTTATTAGCATCAACGAGAATTAATTAATTTTGTTCTTGTTAGATACGATATTCGATTAGAGAATCGATATCGTATTTTAAGAACGTTATAAAAAATAGTTTTTGTAGTATCGATTATTAGAAATAAAAAATATGCGACGAACGACCCATATTAAAAATACGACCGACGACGACACGACCCATAAAAAAACGTGAGAAAGGAAGAGAAGAAAGAGAAGAATCGGGTTTGATTTACACACTCAACCTACATGCTTCGTTTTCTCGGAATAAGGCTCGTCGGAAAGTGGTTTAAACTTGGGAGCGTCGAGATGATGCGGGATGAGTTAAGGTGTCGGTTTGGTACGTTTTTTTATGTGTGTGAGGCGTCGGGTTTGGCCGGACGGTGGGGGTGGTTTCGTCGGTATTTCGAGGCTTCTTCGGGAATATGTCGGGATTTGCTTTGAATTATTTTTACTAGATATCGAGGACGTATGTGTGTAAATGTATGATATGTGTATATTTGTTGTGTAAAAACCGTCCTTTTTTGTGTTGGACGGGAGGTCCTATTTATAGGAGTCGAGGTAGTCTTGCTTGTGTGACAAGAAATACCGGTTTGGATAAGAAACACGAGAGTTCGAAAGGGAACCAAAGTCTCGTTTCTTGGTGGGGAAGCCAAATATCTCGGATGTCATGAAGAGTTGGCCGAGTATTTCGGCTGTTTGGGATGTCTTGGCCGAGTATTTGGAGCTCGGTCGGTGTCTGATTCGGTTTCCGGATAAAATTCCTACTTGAGATCGAATTCTATCCTTAAACGGATTTGTTTAATATTTATTGAAGCTGATTTATGTAGCAGTTTGAGTCCAAACTGGACGCGTAGTGTCACGGTTGGTGTGCGTGTTTTGGGAAAAAAATATCTTTGACCGGGTTTGACCCGGTCGCTAAAAGACGGTTTTACCCCTGGTGCCGGTTTCGACCCAAATTAGTCTTATTTGACTCGAAACGACCCATTGGGCCTGGATTTGAGGTTGGTTTTGTAATATTTGTACTCCATAATAAGTCTAAACCAAATGTCCATGTTTAGGAGCCCATATCCGAGTCCATCAAAGCACGTTTACGTCCAATCATCATCGGGTATTTGGCAGGAACTATTATAGACACCTGGCGGTCAAATGTGGGTGTCTACAGAGCCCCCACTCTGACTGAGGCTTGGACAAGGCAAAAGTCAGAGTAGCTACCAGGTCAATCAAGGATTAAAACCTGGCAGACTTCCGATCGGGTCGTTTATGGTCCATTAGACCTGCGTGAAGGGCTTGCCAGCCATAAGTTAGAAACATACCTGGGTTGATGTTGATAATGTCGCAGGAGCTGTCTTGGAAGCTATGGGTATACCTGTTTACAGGTACATCCTGTCTTAGAATTGCGTGGGAGCTTGCCTTGAAAGCTATGGGTACATCTGTTTACAGATATATCCTGATTCTTCAGTAGAAAATGTCGCCTGAGCTTTCCACTGGGGAACTTTTCTTAGAATTCTTCGGGAGTCTTGGGTGTACCTGTATGCTGACACAATTTGTATGTAACATTTAGGTGAAACACCGACTCATGGTGGGGAAAGAATGATGATTTTTCGAAAATTTTGAAAAGAAAAACGCTGAATTTTTTTTTGAAAAGTTTGGAAATAAAGATGCTTGGGATGACTTGATTCCTAAACGGATTCTGACACGGATTCCTGAAACTTCCTGGTTAGGCCTGTATGCCTAGATGAAGTAGGGGATGTGATATAAAGTCCTATTCCTGTGATGACTAGGGAAAGGGATATTCTCTATTATAAATAGAGGGTTCTGGCTTCTTATTTTTCATATTCCAACCCAAATCTTTTCTTCTATCTTAAAATCCCTTAAGACTTTTTGGATAAATAAAAGAAACTATTCTCGCAATGGGTATTGATCATTTGACTGCGATGCTTCAGGCGTGGGCTCAGGACTTTCGTGACGAAGATAAAGTTCAGCTAACTCAAATGAGAATTGTGGCTTTATTCCCACTTCAGCGACTTAGGGTAGATTCGCACTTTCTCGATGCTTGCTTATCCTTTTGGGATACTACCCACCATGTTTTCGTATTTTCTCGAGGAGAAATATGTCCTCTTCCCGAAGAAATTGCAGCTATAGGCGGTTGGTGCCCTAATGCTCGTCCTGCTATTCCCCCATTTTACCCTGACCCAAGGAGGAGATTAAGGGATTTTCTGGGCTTGTCACATGCTGAGACAACCCGTATGGTAAAGGGAGATTCGGTTTCCCTATTTGACCTGGCTGACAAATTTATGAATCCAGTTGGTGCAAGAATTACTTCTACCCATAGGCGTAGGGCTTTCGCCTTTTGTATGTTGCATCGATATGCCTTTGAAGGTCGGATGGATGCAGACTCGTGCTTGGGTGAGATCAGGCTAATTAGCATAGTTGACCAAATGGAGACAGGTCACAGCCCGGCTTGGCTGATAACTGGGGAGATTATTATGGGCCTTGATGCTAGAAGACTTGACCCGGATCGACAATTGACAGGAAGCATCCGTCTTCTGCAGGTATTTAACCGTTTGTTTTCTTTTTTTCCCGAAAAATTGCCCGATTTTCCGAAATTTCCAATTTTTCGAAAATTTTTTATTTTTCCGAAATTTTGATTTTTCGAAAAAATTTATTACAAATTTTTTTCGAAAATTTTTTCGAAATTTTTTTTTGGATTTTTTTTTGAATTTTTGGATTTTTTTGAATTTTCAAAAGTTTTTGACTTTTCGAAATTTTTTGCAGATCTGGTTATCCGAGCGTCTGTCAATTATAGAGCCCCCGGTGAACATATCCAGATATCGCAGCTGTCAGATTGGCTCAAGGTCCCGACGAATAAGCTCGAGTAATCATATAAATCGGAAATATTGGGATGAAGAGCTAACATTCCATGGTGGGCCTTTGATTAGATGGAATGTCATTTGGTGGTTCCTTTCAAGACTGACGGGGTTAGCTAGGAGGGACAAGGCCCGTTATCTGGTGATCTTATCTTTGGACTGGACCGTCCATATTTACCCGGATCGTATTCTGAGACAGTTCGGTTCGTTTCAGCAGATCCCCGAGACTGAAGCAATCATTAGCGTTTCGCTCCAATTGACGAACGCTATGTGTGACACGTGGCTACAACGATGGTTTACCCGTGTCATATGGACTATACCTCGCCCTTGTCAAACCACTTGGGTTTCTGAGTCATATCGAAAATGGACTTCTGAAGAATCCCAGGAGACCCGTAAAACCTTGAAGACTGACGAGGCTTTTGACTTGGCCCGTCGAGAGTCGGTAAAAGACAATAGGTGGTTTTTTGATAAAAAGGAAATTCCAACTACTTTTGTCGAGCCGGAGTCGGGTTCTAAGTCAAAAACTAAGACTCGAGCTAATGAGACCGGTGCTAGTGACTTGGAGAGAAGGCTCAGACCGAAACTAGCGGTCCGAGATAGGCTAGGTCCGTGTGACCGGTTACCCGAGAGGGTAAGGGCCCGCCTAGGACCGAGTGAGGTGACCGGGGAATCGAGTTTGAAGAAGCGAGCCCGGGTTAAGGAGATTCCCTTGGTGATTCGGGAGCGTTCACCTCCACGTCGACGCCGGTGGGTGGAAAAGGAAACTAAGGACAAAGGAAAGGGAAAAATGCCTTAGTTTTTTTTTATTATTTAAGTATTAGTATTATTTATTGTGTGCTGGATTTTTTTTTTGTAACTTTCCGAATTCGTCGGAATTTTTTTTTTTGGAATTAATAAAAGAAAATTATTAAAAACCGTTCCTGTTTTCTTTTCTCGATTGCAGTGGTTGTGCCCTTTTGAGGGGCTGCCTACGTATCCATAATAAATGGAATCAAACCAAACGTAGTTCAGACTTTAATTTGCAATTTCGAAATACATCAAGACTATTGGTTCAAGATGCTTGTAACAGTAGAATAAGTAATTCTAGCTTTTGACTTGTCTTTAAAAGTTTGAAAAAGATGTTTTTAATAAACTTTTGCAAATGACATTGAGAGAGATGAGTTAGGGGTAGTAGCGCTTCAGCTGGTCCAGGTTAGTTGGGTTGACGAACTCATTCCCGTCCAGGTCCGTTAGCATTAGTGCTCCACCCGATAGAATCTTCTTTACCAGATATGGCCCGGCCCAGTTAGGTTTGAACTTCCCCCTTGGGTCTACTGGTAATAAAGCTCGAACAGATTTGAGAACCAAATCTCCTTCTTTGATGTTCCTGGGCCTTACCCTTTTGTTGAAAGCCCGCTGGATTCTTTTCTGACAGATTTGTATATTATTGAGGGCACGAGATCGTCGTTCGTCTAAAAGGACTAGCGAGTCATATCGTGCTCGAACCCAATCGGCTTCGGGTACTTGACTCTCAAGTAGGATTCTGAGTGACGGTACCTCTAACTCAAAAGGTTGGACAACTTCCATGCCGTATGTAAGGTAATACGGTGTTGCCCCGGTCGCAGTACGAATCGAGGTTCGATATCCCCAAAGTGCAAATGGTATTTTGTCGGGCCAATCCCGGTAGTTGTCAGCCATCTTTTTAAGTATGGTGACAATTGTTTTATTAGCCGCTTCTACCGCTCCATTGGTTTGGGGTCGGTAGGGTGAAGATGTATGCCTTTGAATTTTGTACTTGGTCAACAGGTCAACAAGGCTGCTGTTTCGGCTTGAAAATGGGTCCCGTGATCACTGATGAATTCATGAGGGATCCCATACCGGCATATTATCTTATTTTGAATAAACTTGGCGACATGCTTGGCATTGAGAATACGGTAGGATTCTGCTTCGACCCATTTGGTGAAATAGTCGATTGCTACCAAAATGAAGCAGTGTCCTCCGGTTCCCGAGGGGTTTATCTTCCCAATTATGTCGATTCCCCATGTTGAAAATGGCCAGGGTGACGTCCTGGTATACAGCAGGGAAGGTGGCATATGCTGCACATTGGCAAAAATTTGACAATTATGGCAATGTCTAACATATAGCTGGCAGTCGGTTTCCATGCTATTCCAGTAATAACCGAGCCTCATGATTTTCCGGACTAACATTTGGGCATTCATGTGTGGGCCGCATTCGCCATCATGTACCTCAGCCATAACTTTTTCGGCGTTGGTTTTATCGACACATCGAAGGAGAGCGCCTTGTGCTGTCTTTTTGTAGAGTTGTCCGTCGTCGGTGCGGACGAACTGGGCTGCTAGCCTACGCAAGGCCTTTCTGGCTCGATTGTCAGCTCCGGGTGGATATTCTCCGGTTGTTAAATATGCCAACACAGCTTGATACCATGGCTCGGGATCAGGTATCTCGATATATTCGATGTCGTGGATATATGCTGGCTCAGATCGTCTTTCGACACAGATCGGCATACTGGTCACATGATCGGGAATATTTAGTAAGGATGTCAGTTTTGAAAGTGCATCTGCAAACTGATTCACTTCCCGAGGTAGGTATATATATTCTACCTTCTGGAACTGTTTCTCGAGATCCCTTACTCGTGCCTGGTAGGCCACGAGATTAGCATTTCGAGTCTTCCATTTTTGGAGTGCTTGATTAAAGACCAGAGATGAATCACCGTGCACTCGGAGGTTTGTGACCCCTAAGTCGGCGGCGGCTTGTAGCCCGTGGATACATGCTTCATACTCAGCAGCATTATTAGTGATGTCGAAGTCCAATTTGATGGACACGGGAGTATGTTCCCCTCTTGGCGAGATTAGGAGAATCCCGACTCCAAATCCTCGGAAATTGGATGCCCCGTCAAAGTATAAGTCCCATGCTTCGGTGTCAGTGTGGAAAATGTCTTCATCTGGGAAGGACCAGGTGTCGGTGTGTCCTCCTTCGGTTATGGGACTGTCGGCGAGAAATTCGGCTACTATTCGTCCTTTGATGGCTTTCAATGGTACGAACTTCAGATCGAACTCTGCCAACATTAGGGTCCATCTTGATATCCTGCCGTTGAGGATGGGCTTTTCGAAGAGGTATTTGATCGGATCCATTCTGGATAGTACTTGTACCTCGTGACTGAGCATGTAATGTCGGAGCTTCTTAGTGGCCCAGACCAAAGTTAAGCATGTTTTCTCGAGCATGGTGTATTTACACTCGTACTCTAAAAATTTCTTGTTGATGTAGTATATAGCTCGTTCCTCGGAGTTGACCGTTTGAGCTAGCATAGCCCCCATGGCTGTCTCTGTCGTGGTTAGGTATAGTGACAAAGGCAAACCGTGCTGAGGTGGCATCAGGACCGGTGGTGAAGATAAAATTTCTTTGATTCTATCAAAGGCCGCTTGACACTTGTCATCCCATAGTAACCATTCCCCTATTTTGAGCTTCTTGAAGATCGGTTCACATACCATGGTTAGCTTTGAAATGAACCTGCTGATGTATTGGACTTTTCCGAGAAACCCTCTTATCTCCTTTTCGGATTTAGGGGGCTGCATCCCGGTGATGGCCTTGATTTTGGCTGGATCGACTTTGATACCTCGTTGGCTAACGATATGACCCAGTAATTTGCCAGATGTTACCCCGAAACTGCATTTCTGAGGGTTTAGCCTCATGTTGTATTTGCGTAATCGGGTGAAGAACTTTCTCAGGGCGGTGATGTGACCATCCCTGTCTTTAGATTTGACGATCATGTCGTCTACGTAAACTTCCACTTCTTTATGCATTATGTCATGTAATAAAGTTGTGGCGGTTCGTTGATAGGTGGCCCCGGCATTGATGAGACCAAACGGCATAATAGTATAGCAATAAGTACCCCAAGGTGTAATGAAGGTGGTCTTATCCATGTCTTCCTTTGCCATTTTTATCTGGTTATACCCTGCATACCCGTCCATAAATGATAGAAGGGCATGATCAGCCGTGTTATCCACCAGTATATCGATGTGTGGTAACGGAAAATCGTCTTTTGGGCTCGCCTTGTTAAGATCCCGAAAGTCTACACAGACACGTACCTTACCATCCTTTTTAGGGACTGGTACAATGTTTGCAACCCAATCTGGATACTCGGAGACTCGTATGAACCCAGCCTTGAATTGTTTGTCGACTTCTTCCTTGACTTTGAGGGACCATTCGGGCCTCATGCGTCGGAGTTTTTGTTTAACCGGCTTGAACCCTTCCTTGATCGGTATATGGTGCTCGGCTATTTTGCGATCAATCCCCGGCATGTCCTTGTAGGACCATGCGAAGACGTCTTTGAATTCTTGAAGGAGAACTATGAATTGTTGTTTCTCCTCGGGATCTAAGGATAATCCTATCTTAAGCATCTGAGGTTCTAAGGTTGTTCCCACGTTGATGGATTCGGTTTCTTCGATTACCGGATTGCGGGATTCCCTTTGCTCTAGCTGCTCGATCAGATGTGGAGGCAAGGACACCTGTTCGTCGGGTTTTTCAATGTCATTGCACATAATATTTTTGGATTTGAGGAAGTTTTGAAAATGAGGCAAGTCGTAAGCAGAACGGTTGTTATTATTGATCATGAATTGAGAAAATAGCTCGAAAAGAGCTGCCATCTGATCACTAGTCAGTGGCGGGATAGGCAGGGTGCCCGGGATAGACCCCGAGGCACCAGAAGTAGCTAAAGGGAGAGGGGGAGTTACAGGACTGACCCTATCACCGGACTCACTAGACTCAATCTTAGACTCTGACTCGGACTCCGACTCAGACTCAGACTCAGACTCAGATTCTGGCATTTCTCCTTCCCCTGTGATCAGCTTATAAGTCCTTCCTTGGCTGTCAGTCCATTTGACATTCTTCCTCCAGGCTCTGCTTCCGGTCCCGGATCCGACCTCCGAGATCAGCTTAGACGGATCAAAGGTGCGACTGCGGAGAATGAGGCTGACCAGCTCTTCCTTTGGTGTTGGGGCCGTGGGTTTCTCTCCAAAAAGCAGCCCTAGCGCGGGCTCGGCATTCTTAGTATCTTCGGACTGGATAAGAGTGAAGATGTCAACTGGTATGTAGTTGCAATCCTGGGCTAAGTGGGTCCCAGGATGCGCAGTGATGGGCCGGTATAAGCCTGTTTGAACTGGTCCAAATACTGGAGTAACAAAAGTGACAGTGTTAGTCCTTGTTTGGCCCATATTCTGTGGGGTTATGGTATAACCCAGACCAGTTTGAGTTCTCCCGTTATCTAGGACTTCGAGGATCTTCCCTGCGGGGAGATCAGGCCTTGATGTAGCTCCCGGCAGATAGCCTAGATTTTGCAACATACGGTCAATGCTAACTGTGAAGTAGGGACGGAAGAGATGCTCTTCTTCGATGGCCCCTACGAAGTCGAACCCCCAGAGATCAGTGCGGCCCGAGGTGTTGCAGTTAGCCACAGTCATAGGTGTGGCTTCTAGAGTGATGACGGTGTCGTGCAAAGGTAACTTGATTTTCCGATGTAAGGAGGAGGATACAGCCCTGGTTGCTTGGATCCAAGGTCTTCCTAAAAGAAGGTTGAAGGAAGAAGTCACGTCGATCACTTGAAACTCCAGATCCTTCTCTATTGGGCCTGTTATGGTAGTGAGTTTTGTGGCTCCGGCTACTGACTTTGGGCTTCCGTCAAAAGCCTGAATGGTTTGAGCTGTGGGAATGTAGTCGGCCTCGGTGATGCCGAGGGCTTTGGCGGTCCTCAATGGGAGGACGTTGAATGCTGACCCGTCGTCAATTAGGGTCATGGGTAGGTACTTTCCACGGCAGATGACCGTGATGTAGAGGGCCATGTTGTGGGCTGGCCCAAATGGTGGTAGATCAACATTGGAGAAGGTAATCAGTGGGCCTTCTTCTTTGGATTTCCCCTTTAGGTGGGGCAGAACCGTGGCTACCATTTCAGCTGGAGTAGCCATAGAGTCGATTTTGACCTGATCGAGGGCCTTAGTGAGTGCCTCTCGATGTTCTTGGGAGCTAACTAGGAGTTGCCATATAGAGAGGTCAACTCGAGTCTTGCTCAGCTGCTTTACAAGAGCCTTTTCAGTAGTTGGCTCTTCCGGGGCGGGCTCCACCCTAAGTGGCTCGGCGATGATGAGGGCTTGACTATTGGCTAAGACCTTGGACTTAACCTTCTGAATCTCCTCGAGTGTGATGGGGACAGCTTCCCCTTTGGTGAGATAGACGTCGTCTTCATCGTCGCACCAGATCCCGTTTATTTGCGGGACAAATGGAGAAATGAGGTGTGAACAATCCTTTATTTCCCCGGAGAAGATGGCGTGAGTGGCTAACGGGTTATTCTTGTTGTTGGGTTTGCTCCCGGGCAAAGGGATCTTCCCGCTCTCGATGAGATCTTGGATAAGGTGCTTTAGCTTCCAACATTTCTCGGTATCGTGTCCCTTACCACGATGGTACTGACAGTAGGCCTGGAGGTTGTAGGCCTTGGAGCGTCGCTCGACCGGGAGATCAGGTGTTGGGCCTATCGGGGTGATTAGGCCTTTTGATGATAGCCTCTGCAGGGCATTTTCATAGGTGGTGCCTATGTCGGTGAATACCCGGGGGGTGGTATTCTTCTGGGACGAGGTATCAAGTGTGTTTACCTCGTCAAAAATGCTACGAGTGGCAGCAGTAGTAGATGTGGGCTTGCTTGTTGATGAGCTGGCCCCTTGGTATCCCTTGGCGGAGGCCTTAGTGAGGCTATCCAATCTTAAATCATCTTCGATTCTCGTTCCCATCTCAGTTAGGACCGCGAAGCTTGGTATAATGGCGTACCGGAGATGGACCCGGTAAGCAGGAAGGAGGTTCTTGACGAAGGCTTCAACCAGCACTTTTTCACTGGGCTTATCGACCAGTTTGACGCTTTTAGCTCTCCAGCGTTGAAGGTATTTCGTAAATCCTTCCTTAGGTTCCTGGGCCATTACTTCCAGGGTGTGCATAGTGGTCTGGATTTCCGTGTTGTCGGCGTAGTTCCGAGCGAATTCCGTTGCCACGTCATCCCAAGTTTTGTATTTCTTGGAATCGAGTCGGTAGTACCAGGCCCTTGGGTGCTTCTCGAGAGAAGAAGCGAACAGGTGCTTGAACATGTTGGACTTAACCCCCTTAAGGGCCATGAATTCCTTGAAGGCCCGGATATGGTGGACCGGGTCTTCAGTACTCTCGAACATTGGCAGACCCGTCAGATTGAGATTGGCGGGTAGTTCATCGGTCAACGGTGTGTAGATCCGAGCATTTTCCGTGTGGATAGAGTTTTGGGTCGACAGATGGACCTGTTCCTGCAGTTTGTGGACTGCGCTGACCAATTCAGCTAAAGGCCCAGTAGTGTCAACACTGCCACTGGGAGTTCCCTGCTCCACGGCACTTACCCGGGTAAGGATGGCGATCTGGTCCCCCTCATCGATGTGATCATGTTTTCCAGTTTGGTCAAAGAGGCCCTCAATTCGTCTATGGCTTGTTGCGTCATGGCTCGGGTGTGAGGTGGGCTGTCTGTAAGGGCACCGCGTAATTAGTAACTGACCCAGATCTTAGAAGCAAAGAGTACATCCCGAGCAAGGAAAAAAAAACTAGACGAGAAAAAGACCGAAAACCGACTTCTAGACGGATGACCCGTGGACGGTGGGCCTTCCTTAGGATTTGGCAAAGTGGGCCTAGTCCCGTTCGAAGGAAGGTTCACGTGAGAATTCCCCAGACTTTGGACTCGAATGTGTAAACGGGCTTCTCTTTGCAGGAGTTTGTCCTACGAAGGTGGGCCGTGCCTTGACAAATAAGGCGGACTGGGATGGGTTAGAAACTCGTGATGTAAGATCGACGGAGTTTCGACGCTATAGACTCTTACAACCTATGACAAGACCCGACACTGCTAAATACGGGAAGTCCTAAGAAGAAGAGGGCTTTGAAAAAAGAATTTGGATTTGAAAACCGAACAAAGTCGGGTAGGATGATCCGATTTTTTTGAAAACCAAGAAAAAGGTTATCGGGCCGAGATTTCGGGCTTTTTGAAGAGGTTTGGACAGCATACCGGCTAAAAATAGGCTATTTTGAGTCAAAATCATAAGTCCTAAATTCGGTAGCTTTCCGGGTTTTGAAAAATAGATGGGTTCGAAAAGATGCAAGTTTTTGAAAATGACGGTTTTTGAAAAGACCAAAGAAGATCAAGTAGCATGTAGTCATGGAAACAGTATAATGACGCCATGTATGCTCTTAGTCTAAGTCTCGGTCGGTCGAGTAGGGTCTATACCAACGACGATAGCATTCTCGCAAATCAGGACGGACTTCCTAAGCCGAGTTGGTCTTAGAACCTGCCGTAAAACCCATGCGAGTTCCGCCATCGAAGTCTTTAGTGCACCCATTTAGGAATGCACCGCGGTATAGTGGGACGTCGGTCACAAAACAACATTGTGTTATACCATATTACTCCGTACGTATATTTTGCATTTGATCTCCAGTGAGATTGTAACACCCCTGATTTTTATATATTAAATTTTATTTTGTTTACGATTTAACTCGTATTTCTTAAATAATTATAAAACAGATTCATTTTTCAATCGTTTGAACACGTAAAATCCTATTTACCTCGAAAAGTCATTTTTATGCTTAAAATGTATCTTACTTTCTGTGGACATGACATAGGTCCACCCCGACGCGGCCACGCGCGGGTTTGGGGAGGCGAATGAATCTCCATATGAGATGGGTCGAATTGAATTTTAAATCGAAGTAGGAGTCGCCACCGAATTTTGTGGTTATTCGGAACCATTCGAACCCACTCTATGTCGTAGTGGGCCATATACAAAATATGGTCCATTTCCGATGTCAGAGTTTATCGGGTTCGTCCCTTAGCATTTGATACTGATACTGACATTATCGGATATCGTGTATTGAATGACTCTCGTTGCCAATGGATTCGGACATCCGGAAACCATGGTTCTGAGTAAGGGGTGAGGGTACGTGTTGGGAAGTTCACTGAGAACACCCAACCCCGCCCGCACTTAGCGGCCTTTACTAAGATATCGTTCGTTTTTGGTGTACACGCGTTAGTTCGACGGTTGAATGATATGCAAAGATTATTTTCCCTAGACATGTGAGAGAAGAATAAATGGGTTGCTAAGTCGTTTAATGCATATTAAACTAATAACGTCAAAGTTATTTTAGCATGTGAATTCGTTTTAGTCTAATAAAACAAAATATGAAAATAAATAGCTACAAACACGAGAAAACGAGTTAGTAACGATGAATAAATTGAATAAAGATGTACATAAATAATATGCATGATTTTTGAAAAGATTTATGTCACGTGATGGATTAGCACGCGTTGACCGAGGTCGAAAAAAAGTATTTATCGAAGTATGTCACGAAAGTCGCTTTTTATGTAAGGTTCGAAAAGAATAAAAAATAGAAAAGCGAGGAAACGAAAGAAAAAGACTCGGCGGACCAGGCTGTTGCGCGAGTCGCCTGACAGGCGCGCGACTCGCGTGGCAGTCTGTTCGGTTTTTTTTTTATTTTGTCGAAAATCGTTAATTTTTATAAATCGCGTACAATTATGGATTAATTTATACCCGATTCATATTTTCGATATTCGTCGTATTCGATATTCGATTATGAAATCGATATCGAATAGTCGGAATGATTTTAGAAAAGGTTTTGAAAAAAGTTTGTTTTGAACGAAAAGTAAAAAAGAATTTTGAACGAAAAAGATGTTAACTCTCTCCGCGTATAAAATCGTCGAATTTTGTTTAAAAAGATGTAACGATTTTATTAGCATCAACGAGAATTAATAAATTTTGTTCTTGTTAGATACGATATTCGATTAGAGAATCGATATCGTATTTTAAGAACGTTATAAAAAATAGTTTTTGTAGTATCGATTATTAGAAATAAAAAATATGCGACGAACGACCCATATTAAAAATACGACCGACGACGACACGACCCATAAAAAAAACGTGAGAAAGGAAGAGAAGAAAGAGAAGAATCGGGTTTGATTTACACCCTCAACCTACATGCTTCGTTTTCTCGGAATAAGGCTCGTCGGAAAGTGATTTAAACTTGGGAGCGTCGAGATGATGCGGGATGAGTTAAGGTGTCGGTTTGGTACGTTTTTTTATGTGTGTGAGGCGTCAGGTTTGGCCGGACGGTGGGGGTGGTTTCGTCGGTATTTCGAGGCTTCTTCGGGAATGTCGGGATTTGCTTTGAATTATTTTTACTAGATATCGAGGACGTATGTGTGTGAATGTATGATATGTGTATATTTGTTGTGTAAAAACCGTCCTTTTTTGTGTTGGACGGGAGGTCCTATTTATAGGAGTCGAGGTAGTCTTGCTTGTGTGACAAGAAATACCGGTTTGGATAGGAAACACGAGAGTTCGAAAGGGAACCAAAGTCTCGTTTCTTGGTGGGGAAGCCAAATATCTCGGCTGTCATGAAGAGTTGGCCGAGTATTTCGGCTGTTTGGGATGTCTTGGCCGAGTATTTGGAGCTCGGTCGGTGTCTGATTCGGTTTCCGGATAGAATTCCTACTTGAGATCGAATTCTATCCTTAAACGGATTTGTTTAATATTTATTGAAGCTGATTTTTGTAGCAGTTTGAGTCCAAACTGGACGTGTAGTGTCACGGTTGGTGTGCGTTTTTTGGGAAAAAAATATCTTTGACCGGGTTTGGCCCGGTCGCTAAAAGACGGTTTTACCCCTGGTGCCGGTTTCGACCCAAATTAGTCTTATTTGACTCGAAACGACCCACTGGGCCTGGATTTGAGGTTGGTTTTGTAAGATTTGTACTCCGTAATAAGTCTAAACCAAATGTCCATGATTACGAGCCCATATCCGAGTCCATCAAAGCACGTTTACGTCCAATCATCATCGGGTGTTTGGCGGGAACTATTATAGACACCTGGCGGTCAAATGTGGGTGTCTACACTTTCGTTTCATTCGATTTACTCATTTTATTTCTATTCGAGTTTCCGTTTCGACGGTTTATATTCCCGAGTTTATCTTTATATAGCTTGAATTCTTACTTTAAACTCGAAATCCATTTTAATTACCTCATTCGCAAGAATTTTTATTAATATCGAGAAATTGCTATTTAATCTTTTTCTATGCGATTTCGTACATAATTATTTTTGAAACGTGATTTTAATATTACTTTCTCGTAAACATGTTCTTATACGATTTCCATCTTCTTATTTTTTTTTAAAGTGATCCATTTACGATTTTAAGCGCGAGTCGGGCTCAGATTGTTGCAGACCCGACCGTTTCCCTCATCGTACTGAGACATTTTCGTGGTTCAGTTGAGAGAGTCAAAAACTGACTCGATATTCTCTTCTATCTTCACTCCACTACTTTCCCTCTTTTTGGCTAACTGTTTGAGTAAGACTCTCCAAACTTCTCTTAAACCCCCCAACACAATTTCCTTATTCTATCATAACATTGTACGTATCCCTCTTCTTCTCTTCTCTACAAAAAAATTGAATTGAAGATACAACAACAGTAATTTATTCTCAACTTTCTAATTACCGATCCTATTCCAATCTTGAGGGTAATTTAATTACTCCTATTCTCCGTCTCGTTTCCCTCTTTTATTAATTTATAATATGGTTTAGTAGCATATGTTAATTTATTTTGTAGGTTATCATATCAATTCCGTCAAAGATGATTATCATAATTGACCCGGATCTCGCTTAAGGTAACACATGATGGCATGACTTGGTATTGCATGATATATATGTTGTAGTAGTTTGTAGTATCGTTTTAAAATCGAATTTTTATACGAATAAGCATGTTTTAATTATATTGTGATAATATGCTTAAATCGATTTCGTGTTTCCATCGCTTTTAATCTTCTCAATTTATTTCACATCGGATCTTCTAAAAGTATTATAAGGTCGACACTAAAACATACAAATAAGACTTTATTTCTGAATTTTCGTGATTTTAATATAAAGTAGCAAAGTGAAAGTTTTTTATTATTTTTAAGATAATTACTGCATGTTTCAGAATCGATTAGTGTTTTTTAACGATTTATTACTCCTCTTTAAAGACTTTATTTTCGAAACGTTTGAAAAGAGACTATGATTTATTTTAAATCTATTATATGTCTGTAAAATTTCGTAAAATAGTTCCAATTATTTTGGTCAAAATAAATTATTTACGAACAGACGTTGGATTAGTCCGCGAATCTGTCAATTGTTGTAAAATCTAATTTTAAACCTATGAAAAGCTTTGAATTTATTCTGGATAATTTATGTACCTAAACCTTTAAAAGTCTAGTAACGTTTCCAATTGGTTTTGGTTTAAAATAAATTTTTAAACGTGTTTTATTAAAGAAATACGATCGGGTGTCGGATTCTGTCAGTTTATAAAACTACGAATAAAAACCCCTGTTAAATTAAGAATTTCGATTTTATCCAGAAACAAAAGTTGTAATTAAGCTTTTAAAGTTTTCAATATCACTGATCTTACGTCGTTTTGATTTTTAATTATTTAAATATGAATTTTATAGTAAGACAGTGCAAATCTGAAAAATCTGTAAATTTGTAATTTAATACTTTTAATTACTTATATTTCAACCTTTTGGCAAATAATTATGATTTTGACTTTCATTGACTTTTAATCGTTAAATATATATTTATAAGATAAGTATAATGTTTATGTCTCGAGGCCTAATATAACTATTTTATATAATTCAAATGTTAAACGATTTCTAATTACAATAATGCCTATTTTGGAAAGTTAATATTTGAAGAAAATTTCCCAAATTAGAAAGTTTCTTTTTAAGAACGTTTTGATAATCTTATCGAATTACGACAACGACTTTGTTTTGGAGTTATGGAATAAGGACAAGTGTACGGGTAGAGTAATACAGTCTAGGGTATACGTTTTGCCATCGACTATAAAGCTGGTGTGTCTATGTTGAGACGCATTGGTCGTTGAACTGGATTACGGTTGGTGTCGAGGAGGGGTGTACATTACTTAAGCCAGGACCTCGCTGCACGCAGTCCTGTTATAGTTGAGTTGCCTAGTTAGAGACTGAAGTCTAATTTGTTTTGACTGAATTCTCGAACCTAGTTTAGTATGATCCTAGTGAAAGTCTATTCCGTTACACTGATTGATTTCCATAACGCCGTTATTGTTATTGATTGACATTGATTTGCAGGTTGGCAATCATTTTGAAGCATTTTACCGTATCATTTTAAATGTTTTCCATTTTCAACTATTTTGATATAATAGTAGTTATGCTTTAATATTATGTAATATGGCTGGGAGAACTGCTTGAGTTGCTCCCCACTTAATTGTGGCTGTTATGTTTATAACATGGTAGGTATTATTTGTTCCGGGGTTTGGTGTGAGCTAGCGAGTGACGTGGATCCTACTCCGCTTGATTTATGTTTATTTATGGATTGTTAAACCCATTTGGAGAATTTTTATTTTTAGCTCTTTTGTAAAAAGTGGCATTTGTATTGACTGATCTTCTTTCTGTAAAATATAGAACATCAGTGTGTTTTAATCATAAATCTACAGTGTTTCCGCCACTGTATTGCATTAGAATTTATAGGAGATTACAGAGATGATCTCATGGTAATTTTATTGCGAGACCTCTCACATAGGGGTGGTTAATAAATTAGTAATCACCTCCAAAGTGAGAGGTTTCATAGACACGTACCCCATTTTGTACCGGGTATTTAGTTGAGTAGTGTCCCAACAACAAGCGATAATGATGATCATAATACAACATTGGATAGGATTGTCGTGAGCCTCCAAATTATATTTTTTATCCACTACTAACTCAAACAAGTAGTAAGGATAAGTAGGGGTCAATCCCACAAGAAAAGTCTATAATTGATTTTATGTACGTGTATGTGATGGGGCTCGTCATGCACCCAACAATCAAATAATATTTTTACTCAACAAGCAAGAATTAAGAATGCAGTAGTGGTAAGTCGAAGTCGATCCTAGGGACGGAACTATAAACAATCGAGTCTAAGTAAACGAGTATAAGGGGTCATTTTAAGGGGGTTTTTGAAATGATTGAGACTAGACTAAGAGAATAAACTTAGTGACTAAATGGAAATCTATAAGAGAAAAGACATATGTACAAAATTGACAAGGGGAGAGTCATGTTTCAGTTTCCCAACTCAGTCTCACTAAAATCCACTTTCTCGGCGAAAAAGGTATGGTCACTAAATGAACTTACCTAAATACCGAGTTTCCCACGTCGATAAATGTGAATATAAGTCAACTAAGTTGGCCAAACAAAGTTAACACATACACAACATTTTCAATTTAGGTAACTCAATACTTCTTTCCCTTCTTAATGATCTTCCACATTAGGTTTGGGGAGGAAATTAAGAAGAGTGGAATATGTGGAGAAAAATGAATGTGGAAAAAGAGGATGAGGTCACAAGTAACGACAACCACAAAAGATGTACTAAAAAGAAAAGTGAAACATCTTAGTGAAGTTTCCTAAAACAGAAATGTGGAAGATCTCAGTGTCCGTTTAGATAGAAGGAAATTTAGGTTAAAGGAGAGGAGAGAAAGGGAGGAAGCAAATTCCTTTGTTTGGTTGGGACCGAAAATGGGGGTGAAGGGATTTGGAGGGGGAAAAATGGATCCCTTCTCAAAGGCAAATCATTTATTCATCTAAAGAGGCAAGAATTAGGGGAAAAACTAAATGTCTCCTTTTTCCCTCCCCTTCCTTCTGTTTCCTTTCCCTCCCCTTTTTCCCTCTCATTTTCTTATCCAAACGGAGTGAACGTGAGGGAGTACATTTTTATCACCTTCAAAATTTCCTAATTCATGATACCCAATCCTCCTCCCCTAACTCCTGACTAAGAATCTACTCACTATTCATGGAGTATTTGGCAAAAACAATAAACAAGGAATTAAAGTAACAATCCATACTAGAAATAAGAAAGAAAATTAGATCTAACACAATAATGGGGAAAATAAAACCAAGAACAGGAAAAACAAGAGAAAACTAGAACAAAGCAATCAAGAAAAACAAGAAGAAAACTAGAAACAATGGAGAAAACAAGGGGAGAACAATTACTAGAGAAGGGAGAAGAGGAGAAAGTACCAACAATTGAGGAAATTATCACTAAAGAAGATGAAGATTCATAAATACAAGCTTGAAGACGAAGAAAACTAGTTTTCTCTCACAAAACCCTCTAAAAATCCTTGAAAGCTAATTGGATCTAAAACAAGGCTAATGCAAGATAATGTAAGATGGTGCAGTAGGAAATTAGGTTTTAGATATATGTACATGGGGTCCTAAATGAGTCATTACGACAAAGCCCAAAACAAATTCAGCTCATGGGGTGAAACCTTACCCTACGGATCTTCATAGAGCGAAACTTCGCCCTGCGGACTTCTCTTCAATTTGGGCGGAATTATCGTTGAGCGAAACTTTGCCTGGTGGAGTGAAAGTTGCGCCCAATGACTTTACCCAAACAAATTGGCGATCCGGGGTAGAAACACTGTCAGGTGAAACTTCGCCCGGGGGAAATTCTCTAGAAGTGGCGGAAATATCGTCGGGCAAAACTTCGCCTAGTATGTGGGGTGAAAGTTTCGTCCGGTGGGCTGGAGTTTTGCCCTGTCAATCTGTCATTGACTTTTGCCCATTTTCTCATGGTTTCACTTCTCGGGGTATGGACTTTGATTTTTTCCCATGTCTCCTGACGATGTTCCACTCTCTCGTGGCCTCGTAGGCTCAGATACGTTCTCGAATAATGAATTTCTATCATAATAATAGGAAAAATACTCAAAAACACATAAAACGCTCAAGAGAGGTCACTAGTGCGAGAAAGACTCAATAATGACGATAATTATCGTGCAATAGTTGCACACAAGTGAGAGGGGAAAATGAGTCTAAATAAGTACAATATGGGATAAAAATCTAAAATAGCCGCACAACATATACCCACACTAGATCATTGCTCGTCCTCAAGCAAAGACACAAACAGAAACTAAGAAATAACTACTGTGAAGCTAGATTGTGATAAGCCGATAGATGGCCATTAACGGTCCCGCTCCGTCCCTTCAACTCACATCGAAATACCCATGAGGTAAGGTAGTCCCATGCAAGGCAACTCAGGTCCTGCTCAAAATCGTGGACGCAACTAAACACAAAAACAATCAAAAGAACAAGAATGGTTGCACCCAAAGAGAAGAAAACACTGACTCCCTCATCGAGTCGGCGGAAAAGACACCGATTATAGTCCCCAAGTCTAATGAGTAATTGAGTATCACATTACAGTAATTATAACCAAACAAACGAGGTTCATTTTTGTAAACTTGTTGTGTGGTGTATATAGACCTGACAAAACTGGCCAGCCCAAATAATCCAACCCGAACCCGACCAGACACCCGAACTTAAGACTCAAGTTTGACCCGTGACCCGAATTGACCCGTGCTAACCCGAAATTGACCCGACTATTATTATAGAAAATGAGTCGATATCTTTATATTTTGAGACAGTTTATGACCCGACACGGTTCATGATATTTTGAGATGTATTGGACACAGTTTATAGTATTTGGAGACTCGTTGGACATAATTAGCATTGTTTATGAGTTTCCAGGTTTTATTACTAAAAGGACAATATTATACGGAGTATGTTTATAGTGGTTACTTACGTTATAAACACTCAACATAAACTAAATCATTATCTAATTAATACGAGTAATATTATAGTAGTACAATTATTTGAAATTTTTATGAATTGATGTTTAACTGTGAGTTTATACGACTTTAATTTCTATTTTGTTATTTTTGTAATTGCGAATTTGCAAGTAGCCAAACCTATATTTTAGTTATAAAAACTTCAAATTTGTTATGGAAAAATATGTGGATGTCCATCGGGTCTTATAGCCCATTATGATGTAACCCTACGATATAACATGTACTATATACACCCCTTGATGGGATGAATAAACTACCTCTCTGATTTCTCTCATCTCTCTCTAGTTTCTCTTATCTCTTACTTTCACAACACGTTATGGAGTCTCTAACTCAATTTTTTTATTTTTTTTATTTTTACGAGTAAGGTATCATAATTTCATATGATAATCGATTAGTTTCTGTTCGTCAATTATATGATAGCCGACTTCTTTTATTTCGGTGATTCATTAAAATTACTTACATAATATTTACCCAGTTTTTTTTAGGTATTCACGTGAGGTGCATATTCACGTCTAAAGTTGTTCTGATCTTAATTCTCTAATTTAATTACTATGTATTTGTCTTAGTGCGTAATGCACTGATTCCCTATTTTGTACATATATATGCATCCTCCATCATTGTGCAACCTTCATTTAATTATTTTATTTGAAGTTTTATGATTATTTGATAGTTTGTGTCAATTTCCTTATCTTTCGTATTATTCAATATCGTATACCCTTTATTACTCATATATTGCTACGGTGTTTCATTATATTAGTATATTATGATAACTGACTTATTTGGTGCGGTCATTCATAACATACATATATAATTTCTTTGATTAATGTGATTATTATCCATGAATGATGATGATAGATCATTCATGCAAATGACCATGATTTGCTGCAAGTCCCCAAACACGTCAATTTTTTTTGGTTTGAGTATTTTGACTGTAACTTGCTTGGTTTGGCTATTTTGATAACCTACTTTATTGCGATTGCTCTCTAGTCGTTCAATCTCTATTTTTTTATTTTATTTGTTATATGTAATATCCACAATTGTTCTAATTATTTTGAATTTTTGATAATTTAATTATCTCGAATTTGGAACAACTTGAATTTATTTTCAAGAATATCATGCTATGCTTGATTTATGATATATTGATTGAATTATATTTCGATCTTGATTGATTATCAAGAGGAGAAGATATGGCAAGAAGGCAAAGATATTATTTTTCTTCTTTTAATAGAAGAGGTTCTATGGATAGGTCTTATAAGATCGTATTATATGAATGTATCTATTTTGAAGACAATAATCCAATATATGTGGAGTTCATATGAGGATACGATAATCTCTATCCTCCAATCTTTTTATAAAAGGTGTTTAATTATTTAACTCAGTCATGTATACTATATATATATATATATATATATATATATATATATGGATCGATTTCAATGTTAAAAATTCATATGATGAAAGCTCATATAATTTTGGACCTGAAGTTCCAGATCTATTTAATTTTTTTTAATTATAAGCAGTGAAAATAATGTTATCATGTATGGTGCCAAATATTTTGGACAGAAGTTCCATAAAATATTGTATACCTGAAGTATACACGATTATTTTGGGTGATAAATCAATATATATATATATAAAGGAGGAAGTTTTCGAGCGATATGATTGGTCCGTTGCATATAAACTTAATTTTGGAAAGTATCTTCAATAATAAAAAAATCAAGTAGTGAATCTTTTAATTATTATAATAATATATTTAATCTATCATATTAATGTGAAGTTTTGTAATTTTCATCTTAAAACCTTTAAATTTTGTTTAACAAAAAATTATTGTAAAAAAAATTATAAAAATGATATAATTGGAATCTAGGTAGAAAATGCTTTCATCTGAGTATAAATTTCATATAATTTGTTTCATATTATTTGCTCAAAAAATTGATGAATCTATTACATATAAAAATAATAAGGTTATCCCACATCGACAAATTATAATAAGTTGATGAAATTTCATAGTATAAATAAGAGTAATCATTTGTGCTTAGATATCCACCAAAAATCTTTCGAGTCTTGAAGAACTCTTAAGATTAAGATTATAAACTTTAACCAATTATCTTACATCGAAAAATTATGATGAGGTTATGAAGTTTTATACTATAAACAAGAGTAATCATTATTTTTAAATATCGACAAATTTTTTTTGAGTTTTAAAAAAACTATTAATAAGACTACAAACTTAAAATTATTCCACATCGAAAAAAATTAAAACAAGACGATGATTCTATATAATAAATCATAGTAATCATGTTTTCTTTATTATAAATATCAATAAATAAGACGATGAAATTATATTATACAAATAAAAGTAATCATTCTCCGAATTCTTTATTATAAATAAGAGTAATCATTCGTCCTTAAATATCAATAAAAAACTTTTTAATCTTAAAAAAAACTCTTAGTAAGATGGTACCCCCAATTTTTTTTGGATATGCTATAAAAAAAACTATATATAATAAGATGTCACTAAAAAAATTCAGAGGACTATAAACTTATGTAAAATTTATCCCGCATTGAAAGATTATATTAAGGGATTTTATACATGGAATCCCCATGTTTTTAGCTTTTCTATATGATACCTCTCCACTTTTATAATCACATGTGGTCCCCCCTCACTTTTAGTGTATTATGTCTCTATACCCTTAAACGTCCCTAAAAGTGAGGGGTATCATGTCTGATTATAAAAGTGCAAGGATATCATATAAAAAAACTAAAAACATAGAAACACCATGTAGAAAATCCCTTATAATAAAGTGGTGAAATTAAACCTAAGTATATTATCCCACATCAAAAATTTCTATTATAAATAAGAGTAGTCATTCGTCAAATTATGATATGATGAAATTCTATATTATAAACAAGATTTCATATTATTTTCTCGAAAAAAAAAGTGATGAATCTATTACGCACTCCATAAAAGTAAGTAAAATTATCTTACATCGAACAATTATAATAAGGTGATATAAACAATATATATTTAATATAAAAGAGACTTTTTTCAAAGAATTTTTAAGATTATAATGTTGAGGTGATGAAATTCTATATCACAAATAAAAGACACTTTCATTTTTAGATATCAACCAAAAAAAAATTTAGTCTTATAAGCTCATATAGTTATAAATTTAAATAAAATTATCCCACATCGAGAAATTATAATAAGGTGATGACATTCTACTATATAATTAAAAGTAATCGTTCATTTATAGATATCAACGAGAAATCTTTTGAATCCTAAAAAACACTCTTAAGACTAATTAAATTCAAGTAAAATTATCCCACATCGGAAAATTATAAGTTGATTGAATCAATATATGTATATATAAAGGAGGAAATTTTCGAGCGATATGATTGGTCCGTTATATCAAAACTCAATTTAGGAAAATATCATTAATAATAAAAAAATTCAAATAGAGAATCTTTTAATTATTAAAATTAATATATTTTATCTATTATATTAATGTGATGTTTTTATAAATTTTCATCTAAAAATCTTTAAATTCCATTTAACAAAATGTTAACGTAAATAAAATTACAAAAATGAATTAATTAGATTCATGGTAAAAAATGCTTTCATCAGAGTATAAATTTTGTATTATTTGTTTCATATTATTTGCTCGAAAAAGTGATGAATTTATTACATATAAAGATATTAAAGTTATTCCACACCGACAAATTATAATAAGGTGATTAAGTTCTATATTATAAATAATAGTAATCACACATCGACAAATTATAATAAGATGATGAAATTATATATTATAAATAATACTCCAGTAATCATCCGTCCTTGGATGTCCACCAAAATTATCTCACATCGAAAAATAATTATGGGATTATAAAAACTTTTGAGTCTTAAAAAAACTCTTTTATTATTATAATTATCCTAACATTGTCTCACATCAAAAAATTACGATGAGCGGATGAAATTCTATATATTATAAATAATAATAATAATTATCATTTGTCCTTGGATATCAACTAAAAAAATTGAGTCTTAAAAATTGAGTCCGTAAGCTGATAGAAAAGAGCGCAATCATTTGTGTTTAGATATTAACCAAAAATCTGAGTTATTCTAATTTTTTTTTTTAAGAATATAAACCTAAGTAGAATTATCACATATCGAAAAATTATGAAAAGGTGATGAAATTCTATATCACAAATAATGAGAGACATAATTTGTTTTTAGATATTAACAAAAAAAATTGTCTTATAAAAGCAACTATAAATTTAAGTAAAATTATCCCACATCGAGAAATTATAATAAAGTGATAGAATTCTACTATATAAATATGGAGTAAAAGCAATCATTCATCTTTAGATATCAATGAGAAATACTTTGAGTCCTAAAAGAACTTTTTAAGACTATAAACTTAAATAAAATTACCGCTTATCGAAAAATTATGATAAAGTGATGACATTCTACATCATCAATATTATATTCCTGTAAGGGTATAAACTGAAGTAAAAATTATCCCAGGCTTCGATATTACAAAAAAGTGATGAAATTTTATTATGTAATAAAAGTAATCATCGTCTTTAGATATCAAACAGAAATCTCTTGAGTTCTAAAAGAGTTCTTAAAACTATAAATTTAAGTGAAATTATCACACACCGTAAAATTATGATGAGATATCATAAATAAGAGAAATAATTTGTTTTAGATAATCATTTGTCCTAAAGTAAAATTTCTAACATCGATTTTTTTTTACAAAGTCATGAATTTCATAGATATAAATCAAACATCTTTTGAATTTTAGAAAAGTTCTTAAAACTATAAACATGTGTGAAATTCTACATCATCAGTAAGAGAAATTATTCGTTTTTAGATATTAATAAAAAAAAATCTCTTGAGTCTTATAATAGCTCTTAAGGCTATAGATTGAATTAAAATTATCCCACATCAAAAAATAATTGCATTAAGGTGATGAAATTTTATTATATAAATAAAAGTAATCATCGTCTTTAGGTATCAATCAAAAATCTTTTGAGTCCTAAAAAGAGTTCTTAAAATCATAAATTTAAGTTGAATTATCCCACATCGAAAAATTATGATGATCTGACTTAGAAAAATCTTTTGAGTCTTATAACAACTCTTAAAACTATAAATTGAAGTAAAATTATACCACATCTAGAAATTATAATAAGACAACGTAATTCTATTATATAAATAAAAATCTCTCAATCAATAGTTCCACAAATTTATGCAATCATCTAACCTGGTGTCATTACCATTTGCACTAAAAATAGGCCCGTGCATCGCACGGGCTTTCCAACTAGTATGTTAATATAGTTGTCCCATAAAATACGATATCGCGGAAATAAAGTAGTCCCAAAGGTGTTGTGTCATGAAAAATATACTCCGTGTAAGTACGTACATGAAATTGTACCAAGATAAGTATCGCTTTAAAGTTGAAGTTGATAAAATTTATACTCCGTGTGAGTAAAGTACATGAAATTGTACCATTTTTATATCAATTTCAAATTGAACTAAAAATTTTGTGGGAGAGAAAGTACATGAAATTGTATTGTATTTAATACCACTTGTTAATACCCGGAGCGGATTTGGTGTCCCATCTATATGTCTCATTGTATGTGCCACTAATAATAGCATGACACCTGTCACAAGAAAAAAAAGACAATTAGAACTCACGTGAGATTAAGGAGAGAAGGAAACAATTAAATAAACTAAATATATTACTGGGGTTGGATTACTTTTAGCCTTTAGCAAACATTGTCCCCTTCCTCAATCCAATCAAGTCAATTGCTACTTTTGCTTGCATCAACAGTAAGATTGAAAAATCAAGTTATACGCTACAAATTGCTATCTAACCTCATCAATTGATCAAAGGTACATCATAACCTGTAAGATTCTTTTATACTCATGTCATTTGTTTTTGTTTAATATTCAACTCTCAGTGAAAATATTAAAATTCACACGAATTATAAAGCGTTTACTTTCAATAAATTACGGAGTAGTGTGTATGGTAGACAGCAATATCAATTCAGATCAATATATAGACCACCTTAATAAAGTTCTAGTCAATTTGAAACGCGATTTATGGACTAAACATTACCTTGTTTTTACGTTTTCAGTAACTTATATATCATGGACGGATGGACCTAAGAGAAGAGTTCCAACCACGTCGTTGCTTACAGTTTCAACAAGATGATGACGTAAATGTTAATGAAGTCTCTCATACTGACAATGATGATATAGCTTCTCCTACTAAGTTATATAAGTTCTTTATATGAATTTATCATGTTCTAATTAATAAATGAACATAACGATAAACTCAAAAGCGGAAGTAAATAATAATATCTAGAAATAACCTCCAGCCATTGCTTATCGGATTCCTGAACAGCTTTATCTACAACCCAAATATATTGTCCCCGAATACCATCGACCGTCTTAACTATTTTGTTGGTTCTAAACTCTTTCCTCTCAGATCTAGATGGTGTATAGATGAATAGAGAAGATGAATTTAGTGACCCTGAATGATGTTGTATTTATACTAATCTTTCCATCAAAGATAAAGTTACAACTAGATAAAGTTTCTGTATAGTGGTTAATGGAATATAGGATTGTAGGAGATAAGAGATAGATATTTAATAGAGTTTAGGTTATCACCAAATGGACCACAATTCAGTAACTCTAAACTGATCAGACAACTTAATCACTTATTAAGTCTATCATAAATTCTAACATTCTCCCACTTGGTCCATTTAAACGAGAAACCGCATATACGAATCATAGCGACTAATCCTCTTATTTAAAACTAGTATGGACTTTGACGTGAGTGCGACGGAGGGTGTGTGGAGATTGACGGGGTTCTATGGGTGGCCTAGTGTTAGTGATAGGCACCTATTGTGGACCCTTCTTAAACTGCTAGGGGTGGAAGGTAGTGAACCGTGGGTTTGTATGGGTGATTTCAATGAAATTTTGTTCACTTCTGAGATGTTAGGAGGGACACGACAACAATGGCAGATGAATAATTTTAGAGAGGCCGTGGATGTGTGTCAGCTCCGGGTTATCCAATTTGAGGGTCACGATTTTACCTTTGATAACGGTCAAGCCGAGGAGATTAATCGCCAGAGTCGTCTGGATAGGGCTCTAGCCAATGAAGCCTGGTTGTTACTTTATCCACGAGCGAGGGTCTTCCACCCAGCGCGGGAGTGGTCGGACCATGTGCCCAGCCGTCTTACACTTGATAGAACCTGAAGTGCTGCAGATCGAGGTAAGAAATTGTTTTGTTTGGGTGTGGATCAAGAAAGTGTGGGTCGGGGAGAGTGGGTGTGAAGAAGCAATTCGGCGGGCTTGGGAGGTAGGGGACGATAATATTTGCGAGGGGTTAACACGGTGTGGGGAGGAATTGATGGCATGGAAGGGGGTCAGTATTGGGAAAATACTCCGAGAGATAAGGAAGAAGAGACGTCGGGTTGGGCAACTCGAGAAGTAGGACCGAAGTAAGAATAAGGTGAAGGAACGAAATCAGCTACTTCGGGATATTGCTACTCTTGCCCGACAGGAGGAGATGTACTGGAAGCAAAGGTCACGTGCCCTCTGGCTTAAAGATGGGGATAAAAATACTAAATTTTTCCATCGGAAAGCTGGTCAGCGTAAGCAACGGAATTCTATCACACATTTGGAGGATGACCAAGGAAGTATTTGGTCGACCCATGCTGATTTGGAAACGCAAGCCTGCGACTATTTTCAGGGGCTATTCACTTCTGATCGACCAAAGGGCTTTGAAGCTGATCTCACCGGGGTCAAGGGTCGGGTTTCACAGCGAATGAACATGTTTTTACAGGCTGACTATCGGGAAGAGGAAGTGCTCCAAGCTTTAGAACAAATGCACCCGCTAAAGGCTCCGGGCCCGGAGGCATGAATGGCCTCTTTTACCAAACATATTGGCATATTGTAGGCAAGCGGGTAACTGAGATCGTACTCCGAGTTCTGCGGGGAGGTGCGTTACCTAGAGGCTGCAACAAGACATTTATTATGTTAATCCCCAAGAAGAAGAAAGCGTCTAGGATGGGTGAGTTTCGGCCGATCAGCCTATGTAATGTCATTTATAAGTTGGTCTCGAAGGTACTTGCTAACAGGTTGAAGATTTTTTTAGGTGAGGTGGTTTCGGTTAATCAAAGTGCTTTTACCCCGGGAAGACAAATAACTGATAATATTCTGGTGGCCTTTGAGATGTTTCATCATATGAAAAATACTAGGACGGGACAAGGGCATATGGGGTTGAAATTAAACATGGCCAAAGCCTACGATCGAGTTGAGTGGATTTTCCTGGAGCATGTGTTAATACGGATGAGATTCGATGTCCAGTGGGTTGATAGGGTTATGAAATGTGTTTCTACGGTGTCCTATGCGGTTTTGATTAATGGTAAGCCATCAAAGGAGGTTACACCTACTTGAGGAATCAGACAAGGGGACCGTCTTTCACCCTATCTCTTTATCTTATGTGCGGAGGTGCTTTCGAGCTTACTAAGGAGAGCGGCTGAAGTAGGAGCTATCCGAGGTATCCGTATTGCCCGGGGAGCGCCTGTGATTACCCATTTACTATTCGCAAATGATAGTATTTTCTTCACTCGGGTTAGTCTGGCGGAGGCACATCATATACGTGAGATTTTGGGTAAGTATGAGAGAGCATCTGGACAGCTTGTTAACTATCATAAAACCACTGTTTCGTTTAGTTCCGAGACGACAGATACGAGAAAGGGCAAAGTAGCTAGCATTCTGGGTGTTCAGACGGTGGATAACCCGGGACAATACCTGGGCTTACCAACTGTGGTGGGCCATTCTAGGAGAGCATTTACAAACCTGATTCGGGATAAACTATGCAAGAACTTACAAGGATGGAGAGGGACGCTTCTTTCCAAAGCGGGACGAGAAATATTGATAAAGGCTGTGGCCCAATCAATCTCGACCTATGCTATGAGCGTCTTTATGCTCCCAAAAATTTTTTGCGACGATCTGCGTTCCATTGTTTCGAAGTTTTGGTGGGGAACAGAGAATGGGAAGAGGAAAATTTCGTGGATCGCTTGGGAGCAACTCTGTCGTCCGAAATCCCACGGGGAACTAGGATTTAAGAATTATCATCAATTTAATCTAGCTTTACTCGGTAAACAGGCTTGGCGTCTTTTGACGGAAAATGACCGTCTTGTGACACGGTTGCTTAAGGCTCGCTACTTTAACAATACGACATTTGAGCATGCGGCTTTGGGCAGAAATCCTAGTTTTACTTGGAGGTCTATATGGGAAGCAAGAGGTGTAGTCATGATGGGGGCACGTCGAACCATTGGTGATGGTCTGTCTACGTGGGTTTGGCATGATCCATGGTTGAAAGGGGGGCACTACAGGAGAATTCTCACCCCGGTAGGCACGAATACCGAGGAGCTAAGGGTTGCAGATCTCTTGAACCCGGTGTATGGCTGGAAAGAGGACTTAGTTGCTGCGATTTTTCTGCCTGTTGATCGAGATTTGATACTTAATATGAAAACGGACAGAAGACAGAACCGGGATGGGTGGTGTTGGGACCTCGAGAAAAAAGGACTTTACTCCGTGAAATCGGCCTAGACACCTCTTATGGGTGGATGGAGGGAGAGGAAGGCCCGTCATCGAGAATTCAGGAGAAATGGCTCTGGAACCGGATTTGGAAGGCTAAAACGCTCCCTCGGGTGAAGGTATTTTTCTGGCAGCTTTGCAACGAAGCCATACCAACCCGAGGTAACTTGGCTTATCGGCTTAACTCTGTTGATGCAAGGTGCCCGATTTGTGGAAGTATGGAGGAATCTTGTTTACATTTGGTCAAACGGTGTAGCTGGTTAGGGGGTTTCTGGGATGATTTGGAGGTGAATAGCCTGCGAGAGCGAGAACATGTCTCGGTCCGTAGCTGGGTCGATGAGCTCTGGTGTGACATGGGACAGGAGGGGCAAGAAAGCTTTATGCTTGCTTGTTGGGCAATCTGTGAATTCCGTAACAAGCTTGTGTTTGAGTAGAGGAGGTTTCGTACCGATGAGGTTATTCGTCGAGTTCAGGCCCTACGGGCTGAAATTGATGTTTGTGAACAGGGGAGGGAGATTGGGCAGGTCGATGCGGGAGCAAAAACTTGCACTTCTGGGTTGAGATGGGTGTGTCCGAGTCGTGGGTGGCTTAAAATCAACTGTGATGCAGGGGTGAAGGATGATTGGGGTTCCGGATGGGGTGCTGTCTGTCGCGATGGAGAGGGTAAAATCCAGTGGGTAGTGGCAAGGCGAAGTTGGGAAACCATTGACGTGGGGGAGGCGGAGGCTTATGCTATCCTGGAAGGGGTGGAAGAAGCTAGGCAAAGAGGTCATTCCCGAGTGGTTGTGGAGAGTGATTGTCAGATGGTGATAGATATTCTTCGGAGCAAGCGGGACGGTAGGAGTGAGTTGTACTCTATATGTGCGGAGATACTAAGGGTGATTGAAAGCTTTGAGGAATGTCAGTGCAGCTTTGTGAAACGTTGCTGTAACAAGTTGGCACATGATGTGGCTCACTTTCTTCCTATTCTTGTTACTGTTAAATGTGTGTGGGAGGATGATATTCCTCAGTCTTTTGTACTTTTGGCACTTGCTGATTTGAATGAAATCTAGTATGCCCTGATTGGGGACTTCAAAAAAAAAACTAGTATAGGCCTCGTGCATAAATGCACGGTATACATAAAATTTACTTATGTAGCATACTAATTAAAGATTTTAAATTGGAGGTATATTAATGTTTACATTCCTCAATTTGAGAAAATAATTTCAAATTGATAAGCAATCAAGGTAATGAATAAAATTAATAAATGTATGTTTAGATGAAAATATTATATCTACAAAGTATATTTTTATTTATGTTATTCTCATATTTCGAGACACTTAATTCCCTCATACACACACACACAAACACACACACACACACACACACACACACACACACACATATATATTACTTTTTTTTATGAAATAAAAATTGGACTATTTTCACATTTTTATAAAAATTAATGTTTAGAGATTCAACTCGAAAACAAAAACATTATTTAGAGAAAAGAACCGAATATATTTTTTTAGTGTGAAGTTAAGAATGGCGATACTATAAATTTACCATTTTTGATAATTTTATCATCATTCATGAAATGTAATGGGTTACCAATCTATTTTTTAAAGTACTCTTTGTTTAACTTCCATCTTTAGAAATAATGCATTTTGGAGAGAAAATTTTGGAAAGTTGTTATTCTTTTAGTATATAGGGGACGAGAATTAACCTTCCATGTATTACAATATACTCTGTCTTTCACCACTCTCAACTTAATGAATAAACCATATGTTTACTCTAGATCAAAACAAAATGATATTTCTCAATAAATAATGGTAACAAAATACGTACGTGTATAAATTAAAATGAGATAATATCCAACTGAATGAAAGGTTCAAAATAACACAATAAATGTATCACATTTCGGGACCAAGTCCCATACTTGCTACATGACCCTTGAAATTCTTAATTTGCATGCCTTTATTCAAGGGATCAGCTATCATAAGATCAGTGCTAATGTGGTCAACAATCACTTTCTTCTCTTGAACACGTTCTCTAAGGGCTCGATACTTAATGTCGATGTGCTTACTTGCACCTCCACTTTTATTATTCTTAGCCATAGAGACAACACCTGTATTATCGCAATACATTTGTATTGGCCGACTAATAGAGTCAACAACTCTAAGACCAGATAGATATGAAACCTTTCAGCCATACACCATGTATGTGAGGTAGCCTCAAAACAAGAAATGAACTCGACCTCCGTAGAAAAAGTGGCTACCATTGTCTGTTTGGTACTCCTCCAAGAAATAGCCCCGTCGGTGATCTCCACCCAATAGGTTCGGTCGTTAACGAAGGACGGGGGATAAAACGATATTTATAAGACTCGAGATGACACACAAAAACAAACAAGTATTCGTGGTAAGTCGAGGTCGGTCCACAGGGAACGGAGGAATTGACGAGTTTAAAGCGATGTGTTTGATGTCTAGAGGGGGTTTTCTAGGGTCGAGTCTAAACTAGAGGAATCACTATGATGATAGCTAGAGGTGGTCAATCTAGGGAAAAGGTGTTAGGGAGAAGTCGGGATTCGGTACTCAGAGTCTAAGAAGGTCGGGATCGAGTTTTTGTCGCAATATTGATAAACTCACCTAAAAACCCGCTTTCGCGGTGAATGAGGGTAAGTCCCTAGTCATGGTAATTTCTACCCCAAGTTTCCCCATATTGATAGAAATTAGTCAAGGTCGGTCTAGTTGGCCGGACTAAAACAACAATGACATAACACCATAAATAAGATAAACCAACATGCAAGCAATCCACCATTACCCCTAAATTCAAATAGTCCAAGTCCTCATCCCTAAACTCCCCAACAAGAAATCTACTCACTAATCATTATGGAAAACAACAAAACATTGACTAAGGGGAAAATCTCTACAACATGCATATTAAATAGATCTAATGAAACTATCAACACTCACTAGTAGAAAAAACACCTATCATGTCTATGCTATCGTGGCGGTTCTAAAGAAATTGACATATTAGGTTTATATTATAGGTGAAAAAGGTCTTTAGTGGCGGTTTTTTGAAAAAATGACACCATAGACTGCTACATGTGGTGGCGGTTTTACATTACAACCGACACTATACATTTTTTGTGGCGGTTTTATTTACAACCGACATAAAAAACGACATAATAAAGTGATACTTTTCGTGACGTTTTTATTTTAGAACCGACACTATATATTTTTGTGGCGGTTCTATTTACGACCGACGTAAAAAGCGACATAATGAAGTGATACTTTTCGTGACGTTTTTATTTTAGAACCGACACTATATATTTTTGTGGCGGTTCTATTTACAACCGACGTAAGAAGTGATACAATGAAGTGATATTTTTCGTGGCGGATTTATTTTAGAACCGACACTATATGTTTTTGAGGCGGTTCTATTTCAAACGATGTAAACAGTGACACAATAAAGTGCTTTTTTGGTGCATTTTTGTAGAACCAAGGTTATAGGTTGTTATTGTGGCGGTTCTATTTCTACCGACGTAAAAAGTGACACAATAGTGACAATTTTTTTTATCGACACTATGGATTTTTTTGGTGGTTTTAAAAATAATCGTCGGTCAGTTGACGTAAAAAGTCACACAATAGAATGCTAGTTTTTATGGCAGTTTTATGTTAGAACCGATACCATAATGAGTTTATGGGGACTTGTATTTAGATCATTTTGTTTTGGAGTTCTTTTCTGCTCACTTAATTTCAGTTTAGCGTGAGGTTCATCTTTTCTCAGGCTCTCAACTACTTAAGATCACTTCAGTTCAGATTAGTTCAATTCCACTTATTTTTGTTCACTTCAGCTTACTTTACTTCAGTTCAATTAAGGTGGGTCTACTTCAATCCAAAAAAGGCCTTACAAGTTACAACTAAACCTGACAAAAATTGATCGACCCGGAAAATCTCTCGAATATACCCCGACCCGATAATGACACGAATATTTAGGTAGATTAAAAAATACGGATATTTCCCACGATACCCTCGAACTTTGACACATTACACATGGTACCCCTCATTTTAAGTTTGTTCCTATGGTAACCTTGTGTTTAGTGTCCATGGTACCCCTGATCAATTTTCTGTCATAACGGCGTTAAAAGTTAGTTTTGTTAAAGTGATTAATTTGTTTCAGAGGAAAAATTAGTTAGAACAATTAACGAACTTCTAATTAAAATAATTGAAAATTAAGGGAATGTCCATGATACCCCTGTGTTTTCAATGTTTTAGCCATGGTACCCTTCAATTTTAAATTCTTTGTCCATGGTACCCTTGTGGTTACAATTCATTCAGGGGTACCATGGACAAATAATTGAAATCACAAGGGTACCATGGACAAAAAATTGAAAATACAATGGTACCATGGTTAAAATACTGAAAACACAGGGGTACCATGGACATTTCCTCAATTTTCAACTATTTTAATTTGAATTTCATTAATTTTCTAACTAATTTCACCAAAAAAATTAAAATTAATCACTTTAACTAAACTAACTTTTAACGTCGTTATGACGGAAAATTGATCAGGGGTACCATGGACACTAAACGCAAAATACAAGGTTACCATAGGAACAAACTTAAAATGAGGGGTACCATGTGTAATGTGTCAAAGTTCGAGGGTACCGTGAGAAATATCCCTAAAAAATATTAATATTATAAACTAAAATTTCTCAAAAATAGTAGTAAAAAGTGTGTGTCTTAAATCATATTTTTAGCACACGATTATTATAATGATAAAATAAATCAATAAATCGAATCAAGGTCTATTATATACATGTACTCCCTCCATTCAAATCCAAGTGTCTCATTTGCTTTTGCACATTTGCCGAGACGCGTTTTACACTAGCGATATCTTTCATTTTACATTAGCAAAAATTATACAAATTTGATATTCTTAATGTGCTCATAAAGACGAATCAAACAAAATCCCACATGACTATATTCTCACTTATAGATTGTCGAGAATATCGAAGATTCCCCTCAAATGTGAATAGTGTCAAAAAGTGAAATGAGACACTTGGATTTGAATGGAGGGAGTAACAAATTTCAAGTACAATATATTCATACTTCATATAAAAATGCAATATCAATGTATATTAAAAAATATACAGAGTATTAAATAAAACAAGTTGATTCTTACTAATATCATATTTAAATTAAATGATTAAGGAAATTAAGAATAAAATTGTATTTATACTAAATAAAGTAAAGAAAATTAACGTTTTTCAAGTACGTTAATAATCCATATTTGACCTGAAACTCGGCCGCATAAAACCCGTATTTTTGCAAACTTGGAATATATCCGACCTGTATTTTTTTCATAAAACATGTCCGACCAATCTATTCGACAGGTCTAGCTATAACCGATGTAAAACCTGGTGTAGACACCCGCATTTTGACTGCCAGGTGTCTATGGTAGTTTCCCAAAAAACACCCGATGATGATAGGACGCTAACATGCTTCTGTGCGCTCGAATACGGGCTCAAATCCATTAATCGCTGGCTAACACACTTACAGAGTACAAATCTCACAAAATCAACCTCAAATCCAGGCCCAGCGGGCCATTTCCAATCAAACAAGGCTAATTTGGGCCGAAACCGACACCAGAATTAAAACCGACTTGTCACGATTGGGTCAATCCCGGTCAAAGTCGTTTCCGAGACATACCAAACAACCCCTCAAACATCAAAAGCCCAATTCAAACACAAACCCATCAAATATCCATGGTCACGGTCCAAGGCAAGTGATCCACGTGACCCAGCTGGGCCACTCGATCGAGTGCCCCACCCACTCGATCGAGTGGGCCCTCATTCAAGCCCGACGGCTGACGCACAAGCCTACTCGACCGAGTCAGCTGCCTACTCGGTCGAGTAACCCTAAACAGGAACCCTAGCTTTTCCTATATAAGCAACCCTTTGCACACACTTCAAGGAACCTTTTTTTGAGAACTTTTTGTAACACCCCTGATTTTATAAATTAAATTAATTTAAAATTATGTTCGTACTTTTATATTTACGATTGAACTCGTAATTCTCAAAATTATTATAAAACGCGTTTATCGTTCAATCGTTTCAAACTCCTAAAATTCTATTTATCTCGGAAACATATTTTAATTCTTTTTCGATTTATTTTACACATTTAATTTAATTCTTATCGAAAATCTATTTCGACGATTTAAATTCTAAATTCTTTTTAAGCTCGATTTTCTATATTTATTTTCAAACTCCTAAAATTCTTTTATTTAGCTCGAAACTCATTTATTTTAAGTTTCGTCAAAATATTTATTTTCTTTCCTCGAGAAATCAATTTAATTCACTTTATCGAAAATTTATTATTTATCGGGAAATACTATTTGGTCGTCTAATTATTTATTTCTATCAGCTTCATTTTCGTCTCGAGTACTTTATTTACTCATTTTAAGTGACGGTCTGATGATTTATTAATTTTATTTTATTAACTCATTTTGATCCAATTCGTGGGTCAGTCAGCTTATCGTTACGGAATTCGTTTCTCATCCGATTCATTTAATCATTCCGTATTACTCCGTATTCATTTAATCGGTATTTCTCACTCACTTAATGTGATGTTTATCCTTTTCTTTTCCTCTATGTATACGTTCAACCCCTTTACCCCCCTTTTACTGACTCATTCACTCTTCCTCTTATCTTTCTTCCACCGTTTCATTCATCATTCATCTCCTCCTCCTTTCTTTATCTACCATCTCAATCAGCACCTTTTCATTCATCCCTCCGTATTGATTCTTTCGGCAGTCACTTTTATCAGCCATCACCTCTTCTACGTGGGTTTTGGTGCTCGCTGCTGCTGCGATTGTCCTCTGCTGCGGCTATCGATCCAGTTCGTTTTCTTCTCCACTCGACATCTCTGTTTTTTCTCTGTCCTAATTGCCGTCGGTGCTGCGTTTGTTCTGCCGTCAATTGCTGTGATTACTCTCTGGGTTCAATAACTGCTACTGTTATTGTTGATGCTGCTGTTACGGACTTACGGTACTGCTACTGCTGTTGTTTTTCCGCTCCTTCTTCCTCTTTTGTCCATCTGTTTGTTGCTGCTTCCTCTTCCTCTTCTTTGTTGCACCTGCAACTGCTGCTACTTCGTTTTATTTCTGTTGCTGCTGTCACTTTTTTTTTTTGTCGGCTGCTGCTGTGATGCTATTTCTGCCGCTGCTGTGATGCTATTTCTACTGCTGCTGTGCTGCCAGTTTTCGTTCCTCCATCCTCTTCTTTTTCCTCCTTTTTGTTTTGTCGAATTTCTGTTTTCGGTCCGATGTTGTTGTTGTTTTGCTGCTGCTACTCTCTCGTTCTTACTCTTCTCTTTCTCGTCGTGCCCTTTTGTTTGCCGTCCTCTATTCATGGTTTGTATGTCAATCATGTTTCTTTCTTTGTCTCTCTCTTTTGCTCATCTTTTTCTTCTGCCTCTTGGTTCTGTCTTTCGCTGCTACTGCTGTTCGCATTTGTTGCTTCTTATTGCTGTCCGGTTTCAACGCTGCTGCTAATGCTATTAACTTTGCTGCTACTGTTAGTGTAGTGACTGCTGTCCGTTCCTTCTTCTTTATGTTGCTGCTCATTTTGTCGGGCTTCGGGTTCGTGGTTGTTTTTTTGTTGTTGTCGTGGCTGCTGCCTACTGTTTTTGCTTCCTCCGTGTTCCTCCTTGTTTCCTCGATTTCCTTACTCCGTTCTCACAATAATCTTCCCGTTCCTCTCCTACTTTTCTGGGTAATTCGATTACCTATTCACCCACTTTCACCCTTCTCGTTTTATACGGTACTTTATACCGTATATTTGTTTTCGTAGGGATTCGTGAAGACCCGTCAAGGATAAGCATGTGATCGGTTTGCCGTCGTCTTAAGGTAACTTTAGGACGTTACTCGATTTTATATCGTATGTTTGAGTAGTAGTATGTAGTAAATATTTTAACTTCCATTTTCTAATTTTAGCTATATATTATTGCTAACTATATTAATTTTAAATCATACGCCTTTCTATATTTTTATATCTTTCAATATCGTTTTATAAATTGTTAGTAATTTTATTATTTACAATCGTTATAGTATTTTGTTGGTTAGGGTAACACTAGTAACTAAATAATGTCGATTTCATATTTCGTTAATTTATAATTTTCACTTAAAAATCATATTTTTATATCTTAATCGAAATTTGTGTACTTGTTTAATAAATTAATTTTCGTTTTACGATTTATACTAATAAATGAGAAAATAGTCGATTTCGTTTTAAATATATTTTTAGTCGAGACTATTTTCACTAATAATTTCTTATTTGTTTACCATTGACTATTTTTATTAAAACTCGTATTATTCATTAATAAAAGTTGTTTGCTAAAAAAAAAATATTTGAAACCTTTCTAAAATTCATTTCATTTATAAAACTCGTTGATTCAATTAATTTTGATATCGTTTTTCTTAAAATATCTTTTTTCTAAGATTTATTGTTTTAACTCGATTTCCTAAATTATTTATAAAAATACTATATAGTGACTTATCACATTTTATTTATATTTTGAGTAACGAATTTAGAAATATATTAAAGTTACGATAACGACGATAATAATTAAATGTTAATCTCGTTAGAAATGCTATTTTTATACATTTCACTTATTTTAATAACTTACGTATTTTCTATAAGACTGTCTATTTTAGTAAGTTTCTAAAATTAGTAAGTTTCTATCTATAGAAAGTTTTCCTTTTAATATAAAATGGTTATTCCTTTTATCCATATCATTTATATTGATTATAATTACTTTTGACTATCGATAATGGCTGTTTTGGGTTATGGAATAAAGAGAAGTGTGGGGTTAGAGTAATATAGTCTGGGATGTACGTTTTGCCATCAACTATAAAGCTGGTGCGTCTATGTTGAGACGCATTGGTCGTTGAACTGAGCATGGTTTGTGTTCAGGAGTGTGTATATTTTGACCTTAAACTTAGATATCGCATCGTGTAAGTCGCCGTCGGGTTGAACTGGATTACGGTTGGTGTCCAGGAGGGGTGTACATTACTTAAGCCAGGACCTCGCTGCACGCAGTCCTGTTATAGTTGAGTTGCCTAGTTAGAGACTGGATTCTGTTATGAGTTAAGTCTACAGTTCTCGAAGCTAGTTTCCAGTATTATCCTAGTGAAAGTCTAGCCTTGTGCACACTGAACAAATTTCCATAACGCCATTTTTGAATATTTATATTATCGATTGATTTTGACTTGCAGGTTGGCAAGTGCTTTAAGTTATCTTCGAAAGCTTATTTTATTATATCGTTTTAATGTTTTCTCTTTTTAAGTATTTTGATATAATAATACTATTATTTTTCATATGATATAACATGGCTGGGAGAACGTCCGAGTTACTCCCCACTGACGTGACTGTTATATTTATAACATGACAGGTATTTGCTGCTGGGTTTTGGGTGTGAGCTAGCGAGTAGCGTGGATCCTACTCTTTCTTTATTCACGTTTATTTATGGATTTGTATAAACCCGTTTGGAGATTTTTTACTTTTAGCCCTTTTGTAAAAAGAGGCCTTTGTATCGACTTACCATTTCTTTTAATAAGATATAGTTTGTCAGTGTGTTTTAATCCCAACTCTACAGTGTTTCCGCCACTGTATTGCGTTAGATTTTCTAGGGGATTACAGTTGGTATCAGAGCATTGTTGCTCCCGACGCTTACACCTGATTCTAGGAAAAGTACTAGTAAATGATTTGAATATTAAAGAAATTTTAGTGAGAGATGGGTAGAAACCAAAGTAAGGACTTAACTGTTAGGTTTATATGTTCTTGTAACTCAGTGGTTAGCATTGAATATTTGTTGCTTTTGTCTGGAAGAAGACGAATGTAGAAGAAGATGATAGGACGCTGCCCAGATCGGGACAAGACCTGCTCAAAACTCTCAACGCCTGCTGACTCGAGTGGACAACTTGGTGCTCCAAGAAAGATGCCGATAGTGACTTTTCAGCTCTGGTTTAGTTTGCTCAAGCTACGGGTTAGATGATCAAGAGTAGATTCATGTTCCGTGATGTCGCAGTAGATCCAGATCGAGTGACCCAGGACTTTCATTCTCGTGCCTCTGCAAGAAGATGAAGTAATCTATTTACTTTCCTCGTGAACCTTAGAGATCCTTACTTTCCCTTCTCGGTTAGGTCTTTATCTTCTAGAATCATTGATTCTTTTCTTCATGCTTCTGCTTCTTATAATTCTTCTCTTACATATCCGCGTCTTTATTCTTGTGATCAATCTTTGATTTATTCTTCTACTTTACCATCTTTTCTCTTGAGATTCTTGGGTTAGACCGGATTCTGCCCAGTGAACCCCATGGAAGGTTATAGGTGTTTGAGATTTAGTAAACCCTTGTTACATACTTGGTTCGAGGATTGTGGGTTATACCTTGTTATCTATCTTAGTAGGTTTTTGAGGATCAATTTGAATGATAAATTATCAATTAATGGAATTAGGATAATACTTTAGACCCTGAACCTTGGGTTATAGGTTACTTTGATTATTTTGGAGTACTTAGAGTTGAATATACTTTGAAGTAGTAAGAGTACATCATATTTGATGGATACCTAGTACCTAACCTAGAACCGAACTAAGTGTAACCGATAATATTACTTTGGGATTCTTACCTAATGCGTATTTAATGGATGCATCGTGGATATTTGGGATCATAGAGCATTGTTTAAAGTGTTAACCTGAGTGTTGTGGTACCATCGAAGGTTTTGATTAATATCATTAGGAATTTTGGTTGACATAGATTACCCGTATTTATTAAGGATTAAATCGTTGAAGAAGAGAGACATATTGCAATTAGAGGTTGGATTTATCGCGTTGTTTTGAGGAATACTTAATGCGAATCATCTTGATGAATTTATAGTTCAAAATCCTTAGACCAACGAGTTTGTGGCTTCGTTGCGTTAATAAATATTTGGTGGTTTCGTTGTTACGATATGAAATTTGGTGGATCTTGTTAGTGTTCCTTACTCGTGGAATTTTGGAGTATACCTCGAGTTCGAACATTATGAGCTTTGGACTTAGAAACCTTATCGATCGCAAGTTTGAGTTTGTTTTAATGACCGTTGGAAGTTTAATGGATGAGATTAGATTGTTAAACGATTGTGGATTATTATCGTGTCGTTTGAACGATTGGACAATCACGTAAGACATTTTTGGATATTGTGACTGAGTAGTACCACCTAGCGCCTAATATTGGACTTAGTATTATTTGATGGAAATTAGGAGCCTGTGTTGTGGGAGTCGTACTAGGAATCTCGAGATGGTTAACTTCTTCAGTAATTCCTTGAGAGCTCCGTTTGACTCTCAATTTCGTTCCTCCCTTTAGTTTTTCCCTTAATCCTGCTACTTCTTCTTCGGCCAATTCCTTTGACTTCTTTATCGGGTTTGAATACTTTCGTTTCGATTTGTCGTTGACCTTAACTCTATTTATCCGTTTACCCTTTTATTTATTTTTATTTTTTTTTCGAACTCATGTTATGAAAAGGTTGACTAATTTTTAAAAAAAAATGACTTTTATGAAATTTTAACATTTTGAGTTATAAATTTCAAAACTTTTTATTTCGTTTTTATTTTATTTTGGACATATTTCAAAAGAGTCTTAATAATTTACTTTAAAGTATTTCGAAATTATTTAAAATTCCAATTTGATTTTCACGTGATCGAGATTTTATGAAAACTTTCGTGATTGCAAATATTTTGGATTTTTGTAAGATTATTAAGTAAAAAGATTTAATAATTTCAAAAAAAAAAAAAAAAAAAAAAAAAAAAAAAACTTCGTGCGTCTAAATTTTTGTTTTATTGTCGTTGGACATTAAATCTGTTATCGAAAATGTTGGTCGACTTAGTCGATTCTTATTTACTAACCACAAAACTTGATTTCTCAAATTTTTGTTTGATCTTAAAACAAAATATTGTCGAAATTCTTAATCAAAGCGTTTTACTATGTTTTGAAAATATTTGAGTACTCTCACCCTCGAGTTCGTTTACAAATATTATTTATCGTCATTATTTTATCAACTAATTTTAACTTACGATTTTATTAATTTAAATGATTTCAAACATTGGGAATTGAGCCCAACCCTTCTTGAAATAAATCTTGTCTTCGATTTAGATTTCATATAACGTTTGAAGTGTAAAATTTTAAAAATCGAGATTGTGATGCGAGTTAAGCATTCTCATTTTGTTCAAGTGATATACGTTGTTTTCCACTCTATTATTATGTTTTTGTTAGTTTCGAGGACGAAACTTCTTTTTAGTGGGGAAGATTGTAACACCCCTGATTTTATAAATTAAATTAATTTAAAATTATGTTCGTACTTTTATATTTACGATTGAACTCGTAATTCTCAAAATTATTATAAAACGCGTTTATCGTTCAATCGTTTCAAACTCCTAAAATTCTATTTATCTCGGAAACATATTTTAATTCTTTTTCGATTTATTTTACACATTTAATTTAATTCTTACCGAAAATCTATTTCGACGATTTAAATTCTAAATTCTTTTTAAGCTCGATTTTCTATATTTATTTTCAAACTCCTAAAATTCTTTTATTTAGCTCGAAACTCATTTATTTTAAGTTTCGTCAAAATATTTATTTTCTTTCCTCGAGAAATCAATTTAATTCACTTTATCGAAAATTTATTATTTATCGGGAAATACTATTTGGTCGTCTAATTATTTATTTCTATCAGCTTCATTTTCGTCTCGAGTACTTTATTTACTCATTTTAAGTGACGGTCTGATGATTTATTAATTTTATTTTATTAACTCATTTTGATCCAATTCGTGGGTCAGTCAGCTTATCGTTACGGAATTCGTTTCTCATCCGATTCATTTAATCATTCTGTATTACTCCGTATTCATTTAATCGGTATTTCTCACTCACTTAATGTGATGTTTATCCTTTTCTTTTCCTCTATGTATACGTTCAACCCCTTTACCCCCCTTTTACTGACTCATTCACTCTTCCTCTTATCTTTCTTCCACCGTTTCATTCATCATTCATCTCCTCCTCCTTTCTTTATCTACCATCTCAATCAGCACCTTTTCATTCATCCCTCCGTATTGATTCTTTCGGCAGTCACTTTTATCAGCCATCACCTCTTCTACGTGGGTTTTGGTGCTCGCTGCTGCTGCGATTGTCCTCTGCTGCGGCTATCGATCCAGTTCGTTTTCTTCTCCACTCGACATCTCTGTTTTTTCTCTGTCCTAATTGCCGTCGGTGCTGCGTTTGTTCTGCCGTCAATTGCTGTGATTACTCTCTGGGTTCAATAACTGCTACTGTTATTGTTGATGCTGCTGTTACGGACTTACGGTACTGCTACTGCTGTTGTTTTTCCGCTCCTTCTTCCTCTTTTGTCCATCTGTTTGTTGCTGCTTCCTCTTCCTCTTCTTTGTTGCACCTGCAACTGCTGCTACTTCGTTTTATTTCTGCTGCTGCTGTCACTTTTTTTTTTGTCGGCTGCTGCTGTGATGCTATTTCTGCCGCTGCTGTGATGCTATTTCTACTGCTGCTGTGCTGCCAGTTTTCGTTCCTCCATCCTCTTCTTTTTCCTCCTTTTTGTTTGTCGAATTTCTGTTTTCGGTCCGATGTTGTTGTTGTTTTGCTGCTGCTACTCTCTCGTTCTTACTCTTCTCTTTCTCGTCGTGCCCTTTTGTTTGCCGTCCTCTATTCATGGTTTGTATGTCAATCATGTTTCTTTCTTTGTCTCTCTCTTTTGCTCATCTTTTTCTTCTGCCTCTTGGTTCTGTCTTTCGCTGCTACTGCTGTTCGCATTTGTTGCTTCTTATTGCTGTCCGGTTTCAACGCTGCTGCTAATGCTATTAACTTTGCTGCTACTGTTAGTGTAGTGACTGCTGTCCGTTCCTTCTTCTTTATGTTGCTGCTCATTTTGTCGGGCTTCGGGTTCGTGGTTGTTTTTTTGTTGTTGTCGTGGCTGCTGCCTACTGTTTTTGCTTCCTCCGTGTTCCTCCTTGTTTCCTCGATTTCCTTACTCCGTTCTCACAATAATCTTCCCGTTCCTCTCCTACTTTTCTGGGTAATTCGATTACCTATTCACCCACTTTCACCCTTCTCGTTTTATACGGTACTTTATACCGTATATTTGTTTTCGTAGGGATTCGTGAAGACCCGTCAAGGATAAGCATGTGATCGGTTTGCCGTCGTCTTAAGGTAACTTTAGGACGTTACTCGATTTTATATCGTATGTTTGAGTAGTAGTATGTAGTAAATATTTTAACTTCCATTTTCTAATTTTAGCTATATATTATTGCTAACTATATTAATTTTAAATCATACGCCTTTCTATATTTTTATATCTTTCAATATCGTTTTATAAATTGTTAGTAATTTTATTATTTACAATCGTTATAGTATTTTGTTGGTTAGCGTAACACTAGTAACTAAATAATGTCGATTTCATATTTCGTTAATTTATAATTTTCACTTAAAAATCATATTTTTATATCTTAATCGAAATTTGTGTACTTGTTTAATAAATTAATTTTCGTTTTACGATTTATACTAATAAATGAGAAAATAGTCGATTTCGTTTTAAATATATTTTTAGTCGAGACTATTTTCACTAATAATTTCTTATTTGTTTACCATTGACTATTTTTATTAAAACTCGTATTATTCATTAATAAAAGTTGTTTGCTAAAAAAAAATATTTGAAACCTTTCTAAAATTCATTTCATTTATAAAACTCGTTGATTCAATTAATTTTGATATCGTTTTTCTTAAAATATCTCTTTTCTAAGATTTATTGTTTTAACTCGATTTCCTAAATTATTTATAAAAATACTATATAGTGACTTATCACATTTTATTTATATTTTGAGTAACGAATTTAGAAATATATTAAAGTTACGATAACGACGATAATAATTAAATGTTAATCTCGTTAGAAATGCTATTTTTATACATTTCACTTATTTTAATAACTTACGTATTTTCTATAAGACTGTCTATTTTAGTAAGTTTCTAAAATTAGTAAGTTTCTATCTATAGAAAGTTTCCCTTTTAATATAAAATGGTTATTCCTTTTATCCATATCATTTATATTGATTATAATTACTTTTGACTATCGATAATGGCTGTTTTGGGTTATGGAATAAAGAGAAGTGTGGGGTTAGAGTAATATAGTCTGGGATGTACGTTTTGCCATCAACTATAAAGCTGGTGTGTCTATGTTGAGACGCATTGGTCGTTGAACTGAGCATGGTTTGTGTTCAGGAGTGTGTATATTTTGACCTTAAACTTAGATATCGCATCGTGTAAGTCGCCGTCGGGTTGAACTGGATTACGGTTGGTGTCCAGGAGGGGTGTACATTACTTAAGCCAGGACCTCGCTGCACGCAGTCCTGTTATAGTTGAGTTGCCTAGTTAGAGACTGGATTCTGTTATGAGTTAAGTCTACAGTTCTCGAAGCTAGTTTCCAGTATTATCCTAGTGAAAGTCTAGCCTTGTGCACACTGAACAAATTTCCATAACGCCATTTTTGAATATTTATATTATCGATTGATTTTGACTTGCAGGTTGGCAAGTGCTTTAAGTTATCTTCGAAAGCTTATTTTATTATATCGTTTTAATGTTTTCTCTTTTTAAGTATTTTGATATAATAATACTATTATTTTTCATATGATATAACATGGCTGGGAGAACGTCCGAGTTACTCCCCACTGACGTGGCTGTTATGTTTATAACATGACAGGTATTTGCTGCTGGGTTTTGGGTGTGAGCTAGCGAGTAGCGTGGATCCTACTCTTTCTTTATTCACGTTTATTTATGGATTTGTATAAACCCGTTTGGAGATTTTTTACTTTTAGCCCTTTTGTAAAAAGAGGCCTTTGTATCGACTTACCATTTCTTTTAATAAGATATAGTTTGTCAGTGTGTTTTAATCCCAACTCTACAGTGTTTCCGCCACTGTATTGCGTTAGATTTTCTAGGGGATTACACTTTTACCACCTCAAAATTCAACCCTAGCTCATACTTTTACAACCCTAATACACCCTAAGCAAATCCTAAGCAACACACTAGCAAAAACCCTAAACCTAGTTTAGGAATCAACAACCCGAGCCACCATAACTTAACCTCCATAAACCTCGAAGACTCTTGTGTTATAGCCACGGTTACGAGTCCGCGCCGAGACAAGAACATGTAGGTTGAGGGTGTCAAAACCCCGTTTCTTCTCTTCCTCCTTCACGCGTCGTGTCGTCATCTTCATATGGGTCGTTTTCTATTTATTTCGTTATTATCGCATCATTAATATCGATAATATAATACTAGTATCAAAACATTAAAATACCTATCAATTTGTGTCGAGTATAAGTGATATCGGAATGAGGAAACACGAACATACAAGTGTACTGCACACATCGTTGACGGTCGCTCGTTCCGATATCCCGGTTACTTGATTATTGAGATAGGTTAACTTCAACAATAATTTTCATATCGTTTGTATCATTATTGTTATTCGCACAACTCATCGATTTCCAAAAATAAGCATTATATCTCAATAAGGGTCGAAACCCGTTGACACGGATCCGACATCACAATCCCTAGGGATTTATTCCGATGTCGGAAAAGTCGAGGGAATCAAGTTCTTTTTTTATTTATTCAAGTAATGCGTCGATTTCAGATCCGATACTAATTCCATAATTGGATATCGAATCTAGTAATCAAGTCATATGAATTAATTAATGTGATTTGTTCATATCGCCATAATTAATTCAAAACGACTCAAATCAATTTTTTATCTCACTCCAATATTTCATATCAATTCAAATAATCGAATGTGGGATATAATGAGTATTCAAATCTAGAATCGAGTGTAAATTCAACCATATTTATATTCGGTTCAACCAAATTCGCGATTTATAAAAAAACCAAGTCGAACATAAATTGAGCAATATTCATGTCCGACTCGGCAAAATCGTCAAACTCTCAAAAATCAAAAGCAATTTCAAAATCAACAATTAAATTTGCGAGCGAATTACAATTCGTACCGGGGGCACTCGACCGAGTGCCTAGCCCACTCGGTCGAGTGGCGCCCCAAAAATCGAACCAGAATGTTTTTCACGACCTCCACTCGATCGAGTCTTACAGTGACTCGGTCGAGTGGTCATGTACTCGACCGAGTTAGTCAATAACTCGGCCGAGTATGGTCTATAACGCAAAACAGAAACCTTTTTTCAGGGTCTACTCGATCGAGTCTATTGACCACTCGATCGAGTGGCCTCATAACGACCAAAACACGAGTCGTACATTATTCTATTTTCAAAACCCGGTAGTATTTTACGACTTAGGTCAACACGTGCATAATTAATCACGTGTATGCTATCCTTTCAAACCATGCATCATCTTGTACATCATTCAATTCTATTCAATTCTATATTTGCACAAACCGTTAATATCGATTTACCGTTGCTAACCGTTTGCTTGTTTCTTTTGTCAATTTAATTTTTGTTCGTTTATTTTATTAAATGAACCCACATGCTAAATTCCACTTTGACGTAGAATTAATTGCATTAAATCGACTCAGAAACCCCTTTTCAATTCAATTCACATGCCTAGAAAAACAATGTTTGCATAAGCATTTTCCCGTTTAACTAGCGCGCGTATCGTAAGTCATTCGAATTCTTAGTAGAGGCCGCTAATGTGCGGGCGGGGTTGGGTGTCCTTTGTGGGCTTCCCAACACGTACCCTCACCCCTTACTCAGAACCTCGGTTTCCGGATGCCCGAAACCGTTGGCGCACGAGAGTCATTCAATACACAACATCCGATAATGTCGGTATTGGTATCAAATGCAAATGGACGAGCCCAATAAACTCTGACATCGGAAATGGGCCGTATTTTGTATACGGACCACTACGACATAGAGTGGGCTCGAATGGTTCCGAATAACCACAAAATTCGGTGGCGACTCCACTTCGACCCAAATTTCAATTCGATCCGTTTCATATGGAGATTCATTCGCCTACCCAAACCCGCGTGTGGCCGCGTCGGGGTGGACCTATGTCATGTCCACACCTGGCATTATAGATTACTACTTGACATGTTTTATTTTAGAACCTACTTCAATCAAGTCAATTTTTAAAAAAAAATGAGAAAAAGAAGAAGAAAATTATAATACTCCGTAGTATACAAGTACTCTAGCTAAAAGAAAAAAGGATTATACACCACCCTTATACAGTTATACTCATGCCCATCTTTTATTTTCATAATCTATTCCTAAATTAAAGCAAATTTTCCTAAACCAATTGCAGTTTCTAAACTCCAACCCTTAGGCGCTCTCCACAACAACCAGTCCACCACCACTCGCGCTTCCACACCACAACTTGTATCCTAGTTGCTTCTCGTCTCTTCGCCGCCTGACCTTCTCCGTCCTTCCTCAATTAGGTACTTCGTAATTAGCAGGTTCCTGGTTTCTTTTAGGCTTGATTTATTTAGGATACATGGTAATGGTTGATTGTTTTTCCGTGTTTGCATTAGTATTTGAAGGTACACACCGAAAATGTTTGATTATTTAAGACTAATAGCAGTATTAACTCAATTGATTTCGAGCATAAGGTTTCAACTGATATTGAAGACCAATTTGTGCAATGGATGTACGAAAGACTTGACGATAGAAAGAAGATTAGACTTGAGTTATGTTAGTCGCAACTCTATATCGCTGTCTTTTTACACAATTATGAATTATGATGTCTGTTTCATTTTTGGTTTGTATCCTTTTGAGACTACGTCAATGAGTCTGATCCTGTCGTTCTACTTTAGGTCTACAGAAATGGGAAAACCCAAAGAGATGAAGCCAGAAATGGACAGAGACTTCGAAGAAAAAGTAAAATGAGATATTGTGTGCTTTATGTCTAACATGTTAGAAAGGGTAATCTGATGTTGAACTTGCATCAAGATATTGTGTAGTTTTTTTTTCCCGGGCATTGATGGTTCGAGAGTAGTGCAGGTCCTGGAAGCTAGACACATTATTGCACCCAACAAAAATATAGTGCATGGAGATGTGTTTGATTTTCAATTGATGAATTGAAGATGAGTGAAAAAGGCTCTGAAGCTCTCAGAGTCAATAAAGTTATTGTAGATTTATCAACCCTAACTATAACCCTCTGAGTTACATAGACTCGAGAATCTTTCACTAATATTTATATTTTCTAATTGAATTAATCATTTTCGTATTTATTTCTTAAGTGGTGATCAGATTGACATTTTCAAAAGCAGCATGAGGCAGATCAATAGAAGTTGCACCTAGCTTTGTTATGTGGAGCATAATGTGAGTATTTCAGTTAATGACTCATCTGTTTGACATCTCGTATCATCAATTTCGATAGTATTTGTTTATAGTGCTACATATTCAGAAGGTTGAGCTTTTTTATTGGTGATAACGGTCATTGGTGGGTAAGGTTTTATAGCCCTTTCAAGTTTGTATGTTGTGTTTGAGTGTGAGGTTTTTCACCATTGAATTAACATATTCTTCGTATCTCTGTGTTACTTGATGTTATTGTCGATTTGTTGCTTATGAGACTTCCCCTCTTAAATTGATTGGATACTAGAATTTCAAATGTAACAACTTGTATCTAATGAAGTAGTACTGTTCATTGTGATTTAATCCAGAGTACGCTCTTTACGATATAACCAACTCCGTACAATTTAATCTATTTTGTTGTTAATGTTGGGATGACGACTTGGTAGTTCCAACATATTTAATTTGGTATAATCTACTATTTCATTTAACATATTTCCGTCCTCGTGACAATGGCAGGCAAATCGAAGCGCGAAGGCTTCGTCGAAACCTCCGGTGGCGGTGGCGATTCTCTTCGTTCCAAGAAGGTTCCCAAGCGTAAGAACACCAACGACGACGACAAAATCGTTTGTTCTTGTTTGTATTAGTAGGCAGCTATTAATAAGTTTAGCTTAAACGATAGTATGATATTCTGACATTATTTCAAACAATATGGAAGGTGTTTCTATGACATTATTTGAAACAATATGTTGATAGTCGATTGAAATCTATTGTAGACATTGTGACATCATTTTCATTTTTTATATTTGGATTGGTATGAAATTTGTGGGGAGGTGTTGCCAAAATTTACGTAGCCAATATTTATTTTAAAATAAAAATATCAATAATAGCGTTTTAAATAAAGCAATGTAAAAAGTTACTCTATGGTGGCGGTTATAATAACATAGTCGACACCATATATTACTCTACGGTGACGATTCTTATTTTATAAATGACACCATATGTTACTCTTTGGTGACGGTTCTATTTACAACTGACATCATAAGTTATTCTACGGTGGCTGTTCTTGGCTTACAAGTGACATCATAGGTTACTCTACGGTGGCGGTTCTTTATGATCGTCGACACAATAGCTAACATATGGTGGCGGTTCTAACTTACCAAGCGCCACTATATCTTACCTATGGTAGCAGTTCTAAGTTGACAACCGACACCATAGATAAGCTATGGTGGCGGTTTTACAACCGCCACTTACCTATAGTGTCCCCACCAATCATGTCGCTACAAAACCGCCACCGTAGGGTTAATTCAACCGCCACCCTAGGGGGTTTTTCTACTAGTGACTAATATGATCTAGACAAGATAATGATGAGAAAATAACATTAAAACTAGACTAGAGATTAGAGAGTGGAAGAGAAGTATACCAACTATGGAGATCTACAAGAAATAAGAAGATATTATGAATAAAGATTGAATCTTTGATGAATAAAATGGAGAACTTGTCACTAATCCTCCAATAAACCCAACAAATCTTCAAATAAAACTTGAATAATCTTCTACAAACTTGTAATCTAGAGAATTGTTGATGTAAACTATGTAGATCTACTACTAATTACTATGTAAACTACTAGAAATATGGAGGATTTTCTACTAGAATACTACTACTAAGATGGTGTAATAGGATGGTGGAGTGGTGTAATGTCTTCCCTCCTTAGCATAATGGAGAGGTAATAGGCAGCTAAGTAGGGTAGACATATATATAGTAATCTCTTAATGGGTATTTTTAACCTAAAGCCCAAATCCAACTTCATGCTCCATTAGTGAGACAATCTCCCTTAGCATCTTCATAGGGTGAAACTTCGCCCTGCGGACTTGACGATAATTCCCACCGGGTCAGATTTTCTTCCATTTTTGCGTTTTCCGGCTTTGGAACGAAGTAAGTAGAGATTCATATATTGCGAATAATCATCAATAAAGGTGATAAAGTATTTCAGATCATTAGCATTCATGTCCGGACAACAAATATCTGTGTGTATGATTTCTAATAACTCAGAACTCCTCTTAGCACCAGTTTTATGAGTATTAGTTTGCTTTCCCTTAATGCAACTAATACAACTTTCGAAATTTGTGAAGTCTAAGGTACTGAGTACCCCTTCTTTCACCAATCTCTTAACCCTCTGAATGGATATGTGTCCCAATCTCCGGTGCCACAACATAGAAGAATTATCATCCATAATACATCTTTTTAAACCAGTATTGACATGCATAATACTTTTAGTGGTATCATTTTGCAAACTGAGATGATATAAATTTTCAGACAAAATACCGCAACCAATTATTTCAGAATTTTTAAAAATATTAAAATCGGAGTCCAAAAAATTAAAAGAAAATCCAAAGGTTACAAGTCTGGAAATAGAAATTAAATTCTTAGCAAATTTAGGAACATAAAATGTCTCTTGAAAAATCAAATTAAAACCACTACTAAGAATTAAAGTGCATGTCCTGATGGCTTCCACATGTGATCCTATCCGATTTCCTGAATAAATAGAGGCTTCACTGTCCACCGGTTTCCTTAGGTTTGTCATACCCTGCAAGGTATTCGAAACATGGATTGTAGTGCCAGAGAGAATTCACCATGTATTATGATTCAAAATCATATTAGATTCATAACATACATGTGTTAGAAATTTACCTTTCTTTTTCAGCCAGACCTTGAATTTAGGGCAAATTTTCTTCATGTGTCCCTTCTTTTTATAGAAGAAACACGAAGACTCTTTCTTTATAACTGAATGAGCTGGAACCTTCCCCTTTTCTTTATCTTTAGTGCGATCATCACCCTTCTTTTTAGAAGTGGTAAAGTTCACCTTTTCACCTTCTTCCAGTAGCAATCTACCCTCCTCCTGAACACACGTGGTCATAAGCTCATTAATAGACCATTTATCCTTATGTGTATTGTAGGATATCTTAAAAGGGGCATATTGTGAAGGTAGAGTGCATAAAATGAAGTGCATCAGAAAGGAGTCGGACATAGTAACCTCCAAGCCTTTAATTTGAGCCGCAATGTCCCTCATGCGCATGATATTTTCACTCACGCCTTAAGTTTTAGTGAGCTTTAGGGATGAAAATTGCATAATTAAGGTACTGGCAAGAGATTTGCATTGTCTGAAGTTACATACTGCTCATCGATGGCCTTAATTACGTCTTTAACCTTATCATACTTTTCAACTAAACCACGAATACTAGCACACAACCTGGTCTTTATGAACATAATGGAGAGACAGTTAGATCTCTCCCACTTTTCATAAAGATCTACCTCATCAGGTTCTCTAGCGTCCGTTATACTTGGCGGTTCGTCTTTCCTTATAGAATAATCAACATCCATCCATCTTAACTGCAGTAGTACTCTCTCTTTCCAGACCTTATAATTTTCACCATTCAATTCAGGAATGTCAAATTTGACATCAGAAGAACTACCTGACAAAATAACTGCAAATAAATAAATAACATGCTTATTAATAATTTGAGACATAACTATAATCATGCTTTACCAATGTAAAATCATGCTAATATGAATCTAGTGACATAAAACTTGCTTGTGGGCTAAAGTCCTACTCAAATTAGACTCATAATAATTTTAATTATTTTAATTAACTCAATGATGAGACTATTAAATTTTTATTTCTTAACTCCTGTGGGTAGATCAAGAAATATAATTTAATATTCACCCTAATAATCATACAAATATAACAAAATTTCCTGTGCGTATATTTTATTATATTACGTACGATTGATTACAATTAATGTTTAGTTACTACATGTGATTCCAAAATGAAATTTCTAACAATTAGAGATGTTGTGGCTACTCCCTAACCAATAAAATTTACGAATCACTCAACATTACTTTATTAATCTAAATATTTCAACTTAAGTATATAGACAGCTCAAAATCGACATAATAATAATACTAGATTTATTATGTGAAACTTAATATTCATATGACCCAAAAGTAACTTATTAAATCGACTCAACAAAATATCCGAATGTCATACGAAATAATATACATGTGAAAAATTACAAGTGAAAACACATACAAAGCTTAAAAATAAATGTCAAATCATAATTCCCACATAAAATATGTCTCCATAAAATAATACAGTAAAAACGAAGGACTAATTATTTAAAATAAAGAACATGCAAATAATAGCAGTGTGCATGTAATACTAACCGAATTGATATATCACCAAAATAAAATAAAATACAACAGTGTGCATGTACTTACTTTAATGAATAAAGAATAACATGCAGGAAAGCAACATGTGAGAATTTGGTTAACTACTACAACAGCTTTATGCACAGTACACTAGGCAAAAGAAGGAGTAATATACTCGTAATAGTTAATATAAAGACCAACGGCAAGATCCAATAAATTAATACCAGACATAATTGCCAGTAATAAAACATACGGAGTACTGCTTAAGATGACGGAATTCGGACGAAATTCAAAAATATAAGTTCTTTAAACAAAAATACAACGGACGAAATTCGGTCTAAAGAACAAGCAAGACAGAGGTATAAACTGAAGCTCTGATACCAAATATAAGTTCTTTATATGAATTTATCATGCTCTAATTAATAAATGAACATAAAGATAAACTCAAAAGCGGAAGTAAATAATAAGATATAGAAATAACCTTCAACCATTGCTTATCGGGTTCCTGAATAGCTTTATCTACAACCCGAATATATTGTCCCCGAATACTGTTGACCGTCTTAACTATTTTGTCGGTTCTAAACTCTTTCCTCTCAGATCTAGATGGTGTATAGATGAATAGAGAAGATGAATTTAGTGACCCCGAATGATGTTGTATTTATACTAATCTTTCCATCAAAGATAAAGTTACAACTAGATAAAGTTTCTGTATAGGGATTAATGGAATATAGGATTATAGGATATAAGATATAGATATTTAATAGAGTTTAAGTTGATCACCAAATGGACCACAATTCAGTAACTCTAAATTGATCAAACAACTTAATTAGTTATTAAGTCTATTATAAATTCTAACAAGTTATCTTCTAAGATAATACCTGAAATAGGAATGGAATTTGAATCAGAAGAAGCAACCTATCAATTTTACAATGCTTATGCCTTGGAAGCTGGATTTTCAATTTGTAAAAGCAAGTTCCATAATGTTAACGAAGAAGTTGTGGACAGGTGTGGACATGACATAGGTCCACCCCGATGCGGCCACGCGCGGGTTTTGGGAGGCGAATGAATCTCATGTGCGATGGATCGAATTGAAATTTAAATCGAAGTTGGAGTCGCCACCGAACTTTGTGGGAGTTCGGGCCCATTCGAACCCACTCTATGTCTTAGTGGGTCGTGCACAAAGTACGGCCCATTCGGATCTTAGAGTTTATGGGGTTCTTCCCTTTGCATTGCGATACCGGTACCGACATTATCGGATATTGTGTATTGAATGACACTCGTGCGCCAATGGTTTCGGACATCCGGAAACCATGGTTCTGAGTAAGGGGTGAGGGTACGTGTTGGGAAGTTCACAAAGAACACCCAACCCCGCCCGCACTTAGCGACCTCTACTAAGATATCTCTTGACTTTTGAATACGCACGTTAGTAATTCGATTGAATGATATGGAAACAATATTTTGCCTAAACATGCAAAGATTTGAATAAGTTTCTAGGTTGATTTAATGCATCTAAATTAACGTCAAAGTTGTATTTAGCATGCGAGGTTCGTTTTAGTACAATAAAACAAACAAATAAAAGTAAGAAGACCAGAGTATGAACAAACAGGTTAGTAACGATAATAACGGTTTGCAAATAATCTAGAATGATGAAAGCAACGTGATGCATGGTTTTAAAAGGATTATGACACGTGATTGACTTGAAACATGTTGATCGAAGTCATAAAAATATTTGATAGGGCTTGAAATATGTCGAAGGGTTCACGTTTGGTGCGTGAAGGAGGCCACTCGATCGAGTCATAGAGGGACTCGACCGAGTGGTCTTCGGAAAACCCTCATGCCCAGTTTTTGGGGTGTCACTCGACCGAGTGGGCTAGGCACTCGATCGAGTGCCCCCTGTACGAACTATGGTTCATTTCGCAATTTTGCATGAATTTCGAAATTGCTTTTCATTTTTGAATATCGATAATTCTGCTAAGTCGCGTAAAAATATGATACGATTCATACTCGACTTAGATTCTCGATACTCGTCATATTCGATACTTGATTATGGAATCAATATTGAATACTTAGAGTGAAATTTAGAAAAGACGTTATAAGTCTTTTAAATCAAACTTAAACGAAATTAATTATCTCCGTGTTATACTGTCGTAATTAGTTCTTTCGAACTTTGTGACAATCATATTTAGCATCAACGAATTCGTATTAGTTAAATTTATTGACTACTTCTTTTAGACATGATATTTGACTATAGAGTCGATATCGCATCTAAAGAAGGATGTTATGCTTGTTTGATTAGATCCGAAAATTGATTCCCTCCGCATCTCGACACCGTAATTAATCCTTGCGGATTATGTGATGTCAGATCTGCATCAACAGGTTTCGGTCTAACCTAAAAAAGGAATTGGATGCGTTTAAAGGGGAGTGTTCGCGATCCCATTATGCCTTTGAGTGTTTTGGGCGGGGCTCCTCGAGAGGGCTCCATCACTGTTACAACTCGTAAAAGGATTGGAAGGGTCTTATACGAATATCACCTTTAAACGTGTTTGATTCGAAATAAATTTAGAAATTGATGAACGTGTGATTTTGATGATGATTATGATGTAAATATTAAGACGAGACTAGCAACGCGAAGAATAAAAAAACGATCTTGTTGATGTTAATTCGCTTCAACAATCAAATACTTGGGGTGTCGGGATAAGTGACCGGCCACATCGGGTGCGAGACCCTTGTATTCGGATTTCCTTATTCCGTCATCCCTTGTATTCGACACGAATAGGCGAATATTTTAGTATTTTGATACTAGTAATATTAACGATATTAGAAAAAAAAACGAAAAAAAGAGACGAGAGAAGACGAGGAAGATGACGCGAGAAGAGAAGAGAGAAGAAATCGGGATTTTTGCACCCTCAACCTACATGCTTCGTATTCTCGGACGGTGGTTTTAGGGTTGTGTTTACTAGATGCTAGGGTTGAAGAGTTGTATGTGTATGTAAGTTGTAGAGATGTAAAAGTTAGGGTTTTAAGTTGCATGCAAAGGGGGGTGTATATAGGATTTCTCCCCCACCCTCGTCTAGGGTTACTCGATGGAGTGTCCCTGCTGACTCGATTGAGTGGCTCAATGAAGAGGAGACAGCGGGCCTGATGAAGGCCCACTCGATCGAGTGGGATGACACTCGATCGAGTGGATGAGGTGGGCTGGATATTTTTGTAGATTTTGTGTTTGGGTTAGACTCTTGATATTTGCATGGCTGTTTTGTGTTCTCAGAAATGGCTTTGACCGGGGTTTGACCCGGTCGCTAAAAGTTGGTTTTATTTCCGGTGTCGGTTTTGATCCAAATTAGTCTTATTTGATTGGAAATGACCCGCTGGGCCTGAATTTGAAGTTGGTTTTGTGAGATTTGTACTCCGTAAAAAGCCCAAGCCAGAAACTAACAGTTTTGAGCCCATATCCGAGCGCGTAAAAGCACGTTTACGTCCGATCATCATCGGGTGTTTTTTGGAAACTGCTATAGACACCTAGCAGCCAATTGTGGGTGTCTACAACAGGATATTTGTATGCTCACGTGAGGGTACTAGGGAAGAAGGTAAACGTGCTGCCACTTACCAAATTCATCGAATAGAGTCACGATGTGGTTGTTTGGCAAAGCTAAAAATCAATTCTCGTCAAACTGGTAAACTCAAAATTGTGGATTTCATTGTTGAGCATAACCATAATTTGGCAAGCCCAAGCAAAGACACATCTTTTTAGGTCTCATCGAAAGATGACATCGGCTCAGGCAGAACAAATAAATATGTTTGAAGGTAGTGGAATTCCTCCTAAAGCTGGTTTTGATCTCATGGCTACTCAAGGTGGATGACAAGAGAGTCTTGGTTTTACTCACATAGACTATAAAAATCATTTACGAACCAAACGTACTTTAGAGATGAAGACGGGTGATAGAAGTGGTGTGTTAGAGTACCTTCAGAAAAAGCAGTTAGAGGATCCAAGTTTCTTTTATGCCATACAAGTGGATGAAGATGATTTAGTAACCAATATATTTTGAGCTGATGAAAAAATGATGACAGATTATGAAGATTTTGGAGATGTGATTTGTTTTGAGACTACATATCTAAGAGTAAGGCTCTTATGAGTCCCTTACTCTATATGAGTCCATGAGTCCTCATCCCATCCGTTGGATGAGATGAGGATGGATGGACAAGATTCATTGCATTAAAAAAAAAAAAAAAAAAAGGAAAGATTTACGTTCCTAAAATAGATCCCAAGAATTTAGGAAACAATAACCACTCCATCACGTTCATTCATCATTCATCACATTCATTCATTAATTCAACCGTGAGAAAAAAAACCCTATCTTCATCACGTTCATCCTTTCATTCAATCAAAATTGTGCACGAAAACGCGTTACAATGGATCCAGAATCAGTATCATCTTCTTCAACAATTGATAAGCAATCGTCTGAGTATAACAATGGTGAGTTTCAATAATAATTTGACGTCGATTTTCATTGTTGCTATTACTTTCATTGTCGATTTTCATGGTGAGTATAACAATTGTTTTTTCTTCATGGATTTCAATAGTCATATTGCTTTCAATTTGCGTTTTCATATCAATGTTTTATCGCGTCGAATTGCGTTTTTTTACGTCGATCTTCATGTTTATAGTGCTTTCATTGTCATTTCGTATCACAGTTTCGTATCAATTTGCGTTTTTTTGATGTCATTGCGTTTGATATCACAGTTTCGTATCAATGGTATTTTGATATCTTGATCTCTATAGATTACAGGTCTTTATGCTTTTTATTAAGATTTTCCCTGATATCCATTGATTCTATTTTTTTTATTTCAGTTAACGCAGATTCGTCGTTGAAGTAACATGCCTTCTGAGTTAAAGTAACACTTAATTGCAATTACAGTAACACAAATGAACGTTCAGGAAAAGAATTTTTATGATATGCTAGAGTAACGTATTGTACACGTTAGGGTAACACCACTTATGAATTACAGTAACACATTATTTACATTGATGTAACGCTGTTTGATTTTGTTCAGGTAGTTGCGCCAGAGATGCGAACGCACAAGACAACACTGGAAAATGTGGAATTTAATTCGTTTGATTAATTATGGATTAATATTATGGTTCATTGATATTATTGTTTCACCGATATTATTGTTTTGCTTTATGTTGAAGCATGCATGGCATTGAAGTAACACAAGTAATGAATTACAGTAATACCTACTTTTAGTTAGAGTAACACAAAAATGTAACACTAAAAAAGGGTTTTTGGCGCTGACGTTGGAGTAACATCTTTTTAGAGTTAAAGTAACGCAACTTAGGAGTTACAGTAACACTTATGCCCATGGGCCTGACTTTTCTTAATTTTTGGCAGGAAGCATTGGTAAAGAGCCGAATGCACAGGAATGGTGCAGAGATGTGGGTGAGATTTTCACTCCGTACTGAAAAAGACACAGAGGAAGACGAGGATGAACAAATGTTTTGATAATACTCGTGTTCTTTGAATATTACAAGAATTTTTTCTTTTTTCCTGGTTTACACGAAAAGCTAATGTTGTACACATTTGTGCAATTAACACTATATTTATTTAATAAATGTGTTTTTGGTTAGAGTAACATCTCATGTGCGTTGAAGTAACACTATTAATTTGTTACAGTAACAGAAAAAATGCATTGTAGTAACTGAGGACAGCAGTGTTGTTCATTCATTGAAAGAGTACCAATATTGGTGATTGCAATATCATTGTACTAACGGCATTAATCACTTAAAGTAACATAATTTGTTCATTAAAGTAACACACACAGTGCTTCGGTGTAACACACAGATTGTGAGACCAACGAAAATTGTGTTAATTTCAATAATCCCCATAGTAACACCAACAGTGAATTAGAGTAACAGGTACAGCTGGTCATTGTAACAGAGTTTCACAGCTTCAATGTACTGGTGATAGTCAAAATACCAATGTAATTAGACAGGTAACTAAAGAATAGAGACCATTAAATCGTAGTTACAAAAGAGATGACATGATTCAGTAAACACGCTATTTTTTTCGGCCCTTTGTTGGCTTGCTCATGGGACCGTCGATGATTTTTTGTCTAGTGTTCTCATACTTGGCTACGTTTTCCAACAATTGCGATCGTACAGTGTTCCTGTCTGCCAATAGAAGTGTGGAGTAACATAAGAAGCAGATTAGAGTAACAAATGTACACAATTGAGGGTTTACAAGGATTCAAATTATCACGAAGATGAGAGTTAAAGTAACACCTCTTATGCATTACAGTAACACATGGTTGTCTTTGAAATAACACCGTACATCAAACACAGTAACGAAGCACCCCTTACAGTAACACATCAAGTTTATTACAGTAACAGCGTATGTGCATTAAAGTAACATTCGATATATGTTCGTCTGTAGTTGAATTCAATTACACGAAACAGATGAAAACCCAGATAGCAAAACAGTCTTCAGTGAAAAAAATTAATTATATGGCACAGACGCAGCAAAATTAATGAATCAATAATTAGCGAAAGAGGTAATGAAATATAACACAGATGTAAACAAAACCTAGATCTTCAGTAAAATAATAATCTTGCTCGAGTTGAGGACAGCGATTGAATTGAGTTGAGCGACATAGTTCAGTTGAGCGAGTGCTCGAGAATCCTAGAGTTGAGCGAGCGATTGAGTTGAGTTGAAGGATTGAGTGCGAGTTGAAGGATTGAGTGCTCGGGTATGCCTGAGTTGAGCGCAAAAGTTGAAGTTGAAGTGGAGCGATTGAGTTTGAGTTGAGCGTTTGAGTGTAAGGCTGTGATTGAGTTGAGCGAAAAAAATTGAGCGAGATGAGAGAAGAGATGAAGATGAAGGGTTTTCTTAAGCGGACGTTTGAAAGCAAAAAAATAAATGAGATGAGAGAGAAGATTGCAGTTGGCGCTAATCTAGGGAGGAGGAGGATTTTTTTATTTTTTTTCCAAAATTTGGTAGTTACTACCTTAATTACCCTATACAATCTCATCCATCCATCTTGTTTAGATCAATGGCCAAGATTAGGACTCATGGACTCAAAAAAAATAAAAGGACTCACTTGATCTTTACTCACATATCTAAAGCATAAAGATGGAAGGTCAATTCCTTTATTTGTGGTGTAAATCACCATAACAAACCATAATATTTGGAGCAGCTTTATTATATGACGAAACTACGACAACTTTTATGTGGCTTTTTGACACATTCTCCGAGGCTATGGGTGGAAAGTCACCAAAAACGATGCTAACTGATCAAGATGTTGCAATGGCTAGTGCACTAAAATCTTAGTGGTCACAAACATATCATCGGCTTTGTGTTTGGCATATCTTTCAGAATGCAACCATTCATTTGAGCCATGTATTTGCCAAATTCAAAGATTTCACAAATGAATGAATTTAGTTCTTGCGTTTATGAGTATGATCAAGAAGATGAATTTTTACATGCTTGGAATGATATGCTTAGAAGGTATGATCTTCAAGACAGTGATTAGTTGAAAAGAATGTTCAACATAAAAGAAAAATGGGCAATGGTCTATGAAAGAGATACTTTTTGTGCTGATATGACTACTACACAGCGTAGTGAAAGTATGAACAAAGTCATCAAACACTATGTACGTTATAAGCATGATTTGCGATGATTTTTTTTTTGCATTTTGAACGTTTGCTTAATGATCATCGTTATGATGAGAGGATTGCTGATTTTAAAGATGATCAAACCAATGTGGCCTTACCCTTTCCTGTTCAAATACTAAAACATGCAGCAAGTGTTTATACACCGACCGTCTTCAAGCTTTTTCAGATAGAATTATCTAAGTCATATGATTATATCATTGCCAAGAATAATGGAATAGGGATGCTTGTTACGTATATAGTTTGCCCCTACCAAAAAATTATAGACATAGTGTCACATATGACACTAAAAAAGAGACTATATCGTGTTCTTGTAGGAAATTTGAGTTTGGTGGTATGCTATGTAGCCATGTATTAAAGGTTTTCAGTAATAGAGGTATCACCCAAATTACTAGCAAATACATATCAAAAAGATGGACAAAAGGGAAAGAAATGGAAGTATTGAAAACTTTATGACCGATAGTCAAGATCTAGCTGATGTAGACCCAAAAGTAGCAGTGGGAAGACGTTATAGAAACTTATGTCGCCTAGCTACACGCTTAAGCACAAGAGCGGCAGAAAATAAGGAGGATTATGAAGAGGTTAAAAAGACTATAATCATGCTACTTGAAAAGGTTGGGTTGAATAAAACTTTAGTAGATTCTGAAGGTACGAGGGTGAAAGATCATAACGTAGTTTTGGATTCTACTGGTGTAATGAAAACTGTTAAAGACATCAAAGCAAAACCCAAATCCAGAAATTCAAGTAAAAGGCCAAAAGAAGCTCTTGAATCAGAAAAAAAAATTAGAAGAACCAAAAAGAAAGCATCTGCACAAGTACTGGAGCAAAATATTAGTTCGCCGCAAGTCAATCAGGTACATCGTACACTATAACCTATTACAAGTTTGATAAATTATTTGTTGTTGTTATCTTTTTATAAATCTAATTTACAAGAGTCTAACATATAGATGCCATGTCAAGAATCACAAGCTATCTCCACAAATATCCTGCCGGCACAACCACAAGTAAGTGTATTTTTTCTTCATTTTGTTTATTTTTACCAGTTTCAAATTAAAATGATGTGTTTAGGGGTCAATTACGTACATAGTTATCAAGACTCGCTGGCGATGGATTATAATGCTGCTGAAAGCTTAATGTACGAATTTTTAGAGCCAGCACAACAAAATCATCAAAGTAAGTCACATATCTATAAGTTTGTAAAACTATTATCCAAGTTGTAGATATCATTTATCTAACCAATGATAAATTACGTTAGGTTTATAAACCACATGGAGAAGGAAGACAAATTTGATTTGGAGAAAAGAGCTCCACTTGAACGTTTGACAGCATCGTTGAAGTTTATAATTAGCTTATTTAATTTGTGCTTTCATTTATTGAGATAATAATCTTAAGAATGACTTTTGAAACATACCTAATTGTAGACACCCACATTTTGACCGCCATGTGTCTATAGCAGTTTCCAAAGAACACCCGATGATGATCGGACGTAAACATGACTTAATACGCTAATTGGCGCGAGCTTTTAGCGGAGTAAAAATCTCACCAAACAGACCTCAAATCCAGGCCCAGTGAGTCGTTTCCAGTCAAATGAGACTAATTTGGGTCAAAACCGAGACCAAGGGCAAAACCATCTTTTAGCGACCGGGTCAAACCCCGGTCAAAGGCGTTTCCGAGACAGAAAAATCTGTCACGCAGCTTTTCTATTTGCAATCGGAATCCTACATCTCCTAAAACCGGGTGTTTCTTCCCTCTTAAGCAAGCTTCTCCTATCCACAAACGGAATCCCACTTCACCCCAACCGGTTGTTTTCTTCCTTTGCAAGCCATCTATCTTCTATCTTGCTCAAAATGGTGGATGCGACTAAACACACAAAAACACATAACACGAAAGAATAGACGCATCCAAAGCAAAATTAAAACACTGAATCCCTCATCGAGACGGCGGGGAAGACACCGATTACTTACCTAAAACAACAATAAACTTCCAAGATAAATGACCCATGTAAATGAGGAACAAAGCCTAATACTATGACAACTAAGCAATATAAGTGTTGATAACTTAGCCTAGGTCCTCCTAGTCTTCTAAAGGGGTACGACGGGGCGTATAACGGAGTGGAAAATGTGAACCATGGATTCGTTCGACACTGTAGGTAGGTGCAGTCCCGCTCTCTTTGGCTAAGCCAAGAGGGTCGTTCCAAACTCGAATTTCCTAAATTAGCCCAAATAAAAAGGTGGAGTGTTTACAACTATTGGGGTGGATCGACTCATCACCGCTATCTTCCTACCTCGGGACTCGGTCCTCTAGTTGGCACTTCACAGCGATGAATCAATCAAAGGGCTTTTTTTTTTAAAGGAGATGTTTTTGATGATACGATTTTTCATTTGAAGCTCCTTTTCTTTCTCCTTTGTTTTTCTTTTTCATGTTTTTGTGCCCTTTTCTTCTTGCTTTGGTTTACCCTTTTTTGGCTTTTTGATGTGGTCTGTAACCAAGCTTGGAGGTTATTTTTGTGTAAACTTATTGTGGTGATGTATAGGTGGAGGAAAAATAGGTAATCGAGAACGCGCGCCATTCCCAGATAACCCACAAAAGGCGGAGGAAATTTGGACTAAAGATGCAATGATCATTCGAGCAAGGTCACCTAGAAAACGGGATGCGGGAACCAAGGCCTAACTCCTCCATGGGTGGTCAAGGTGGTCAAATGCAAACCCCGAAGTAAACCTCTAGTAGAAAGGGTGGACTCAAGCTAAAGGATCAACAAATTCATTGATTAAAGGTCATTCTACTAGATCAAGGTCCAAAATCTACAATGGGTTATCTACAATGGAATATAAACTCTTGTAATAAGTTTGTAATCGGGTTTTCGAAAAGTTTTAATCTTAGACACACTATACAAAAAAAAACAAAACACACGAAAATGAAAAAGCAAATAAAAGAAAACACAAGTAAAGTCATGAACTCCTTACTCCATCATCATTCAAGCACAATCAACCACAACACCAAATTGCTCAACTTCGAGAGCCTCCAATAGCAACAAACTAACTCCTTTACGAAAGTAAAGAAAGAAGAAAGGAAGTTACCTAGCGGGTGCTTTCATAATCTCTTCAATTCATGCTATTAAGGTGGTGTTTACCTGTAAGAGTAGAGAACAAGACCATACACGGGACACGAAACATAACGAGAAACAAGAAAAGAAAAGAAAAAGAAAATATTTTTGATTTTTCGCATTTTTCAAATTTTTATGGATTTTGAAAAGATTTTTGAGAAAGTAAAAGATATTAGACTCCTCCCCCACACTAAAACTGTACATTGTTCTCAATGGACAAGTAGGGCAAGATCGAAAAGGAAAATAAGAAAAATATTTTTGGATTTTTATAATTTTTCAAATGTTTTTGGGTTTTTCAAAATTTTGAAAAAAAAGAAAAGGAAAATAAAATAAAGCGATAAAATAGTGGCGGGCCTAGGTGCAATCACATCACCTAGACCCTAGCCACTAAGAAAATAAAAATCAAAGAAAATAAAATGGGCATAGGTGTAGTCACATCACCTAGCCCGGATTAAGAAAAATTGAGAAAGATTGATTTGAATTTGGATTTTTCAAGGGGTCAATGGCGTAATCACATCGCCAAGAGACCGGGAGCAATACCAAGGTCGCGACGGCCGCAAAAATCATTCAGTGAGACGGTGGGATAGCTTGCAAATTTTGTTCGAGACAAAACAATCACAAAGATTATAATGATGGTGCAAGAAACAAGGAACAATATTAATTCAAGGACATACAATTGTGAATGATTGAGACTCACCGACACAAACCACATAAATACCCACAACATACACAAACCAAATTATCTACCGACTCTTGTAGGGGTGCTTAGGTCGAATAGTCATTTGACGCATAGGAAGTCGTCGGCGTTCCCTCACCGACATACTCCCAAACTCCTATTTCCCCCGATTTGGTCAGTCGGAATTCACAGGGACCTGGAGGTAGGTCCCAATTACGATGGTTATAAATATTGGTTAGGTTTTTGTTGGGGACAATTAAGGCACGGCCGTGGCCAAGAGAGACGAGGCGGTGGTCAGGCACATGAAAAATCCAAGAAGGAAAGTAGGCCTCGTCAAGCCAGACAAGGGGGTCATGTGGTTTAAGGTGGTCGGTCGCGTAACCCAAATTTTTAGCTATTAAAGTCACAAGACCACCACAGTCGACAGAGGGGCGTTGGTCAATGGTAATTTGATGAAAGTGTAACGCCACGACAATGGGTAGGTCAAGGGGATTAGAGTTACCGAGTAAAGAGTCACATAACAATTGTAAGACACACACATTGAGGTTGATAATGTTATCGGTAGACGGCAAAAGACAGTGGGAAAGGATTTCAGCAAAATAACGAATAGCAGGGTTACAGATTTCAGCGGTAAAACTAGAATTGGGTTCGAAATCACGTTGACCCGGCACTATGCGCCTCCACAAGTCTCTCCTAGTCGCACTATTTTGCGAATCACTTAGGGGTCTACTTAGTCCGGTACTCGATGAGGGTAAACCTAGAGCTAAACCGAATTCGGAAACATTTAAACAGTGAGTTCTACCAAACAAGCGAAATTTAAACTCTCTTGGTGTGGTCGAGTTATCGATGGTAAAGGTACCTAAGAACTCACAAGTCAAGTCTTTATTTGTGCAAGACACAAAATTAAGCAGCTTACTAGTACCAATCCTAGACGATAACTCTCTAATATCGTCCTTAATTCCTGAAATTTTCTTTGTGAATGGACAAGGCCACCTTGTACTCTCGAAAACTTTTTCGGAGAAGGTTTGAGCTAGAGGTGTATTAGGACAAGGTAAAAGTTTAGGCCTAGTAGACTTACTAGAAGATGAATGCTTAGAAGGATTAGAGGTCGAAGTCATACCTTGTTTACGCGCGGCTCGTTGGGCTCTTGTTTCCATAATAATAATTTGCAAGAAAAATCCCGAAACTTTAGCTTCTTCCCTCTTCAAAGACCCAAAATAAATATTCACCAAGTTGAAGATGAAATATGGATGGAGGTTTAAATGTAGCATGGAAGGTGATGTAGTGATTTATGATGGGTGAAAGGGTGAAATGATGAGTGAGGTGAAAAGGTGATATAAATAAGGGTGTTTGAGGAGGGAAAGTGAAAGTTTTAAAGTGAGTGGTAAAAATTTGGTGTAAAAAGTATTGGAGGGAAAGTTATGTTGAGGTAAATTGTTGGAGGGAGATGAAAATGTAGTGAGTATATAGAAGGTATAGGTGATCCGGCCAAGTCACACCGCCGGGTGAAATTTCACCCGGTCGGGTCTCATCGGGTGAAATTTCACCCGAGGGACTTTCGTCGTGAAAATCGATTTGCCAACTTTTTCTCCACCGGGTGAAATTTCACCCGGTGAAAATCTCACCGGGCGAAATTTCGTATGGTGGTATTTTCTTCGTTCCTGGCATTTCTGGCAACTTTCCGTAGGGCGAAGTTTCGCCAGGTCGAGTCTCACCGGGCGAAGTTTCGCCCGGCGGTCTTCTTTTCTGCGCTTTTCCGCCTTGCCATTTCATGGCTCTTCAATAATCACCTAAAGATTCAAATATATGACTCGACCCACATTACATATAACAATATCTCCCACAAACATGCTTGTGGTCTTCATTTGAGCTCCATAACTTCTCCAAAAGCTTGATCTTCATCCAAATTTATGCTCCATTGCAAAATCCAATTTCAATCATTCTTCTCGAACTAGCAAAACTAACAAACTCAAAGAAAATATGATACATACATACAAGGTAGTGGTTGTTGAGGATACCACCAAACCTACATCAACTTCAAGAGGGGGTTAAACAACGCTCCCCAGCGGGAGCTTACCAAACTTCATAGTAGCAAGGGTCTCACGAACGTGACCGGGGTGGTAGATCTTCAATCGTTGGCCATTAACCATAAATTTCCCGGTTTCCGGGCTTGATATCTCTATTGATCCATATGGTTGCACCTTGGTCACTTCGAATGGACCCGACCATTTAGATTTCAACTTACCGGGGAAGAGCTTAAAGCGAGAGTTGAAGAGCAATACCTTATCACCAACGGAGAAGTCCTTACGAAGTATTCGAGAGTCGTGCCATTGACGAGTTCGTTCTTTGTATATCTTCGAATTTTCGTAGGTTTCGAGTCTTAGTTCTTCCAGTTCTTATAGTTGGAGAAGGCGGTTGTTTCCTACAACACTCTCATCGAAGTTTAGCTCTTTGATTGCCCATTCGGCTTTGTATTCCAATTCCACCGGTAAATGACAAGCTTTACCATACACAAGATGATAAGGAGTGGTTCCAATCGGCGCTTTATAAGCCGTTTTTAATGCCCAAAGGACGTCATTCAACTTCAATGACCAATCCTTTCGGTGTGTATTTACAACTTTCTCTAAAATTCCCTTGATTTGACGGTTGGAGATCTCGGCTTGCCCATTTGCTTGAGGGTGGTAGGCTAGTGACATCTTGTGAGTGATACCGTATTTCCTTAGAAGGTGCTCAAAGGTATCCTTCCTAAAATGAGAGCCTCCATCACTAATTATGGCTCTAGTCATACCGAATCTCGGGAAAATCACGTTCTTGAAAAGCTTAATTACAACCTTGGAGTCATTGGTGGGGGAAGCTACGGCCTCGATCCATTTTGAGACATAATCAACCGCGACTAGAATGTACTTGTTACCAAAAGAGGATGTGAATGACCCATGAAATCAATGCCCCAAACATCGAACAATTCAATCTCCAAGATGGGTTGAAGGGGCATCTCATTTCTTCTTGTAATATTCTCACTTCTTTGGCAAGCATTGCACGTGAGAATGAAAGCTCGAATGTTCTTAAACATAGAAGGCCACCAAAACCCGCTTTGGAGAACCTTGGCAATTGTCTTTTGGTTGCCCAAGTGTCCACCATAAGATTTCGAGTGAAGGTGCTTCACAATGTTATGTCCTTTTTTGGCCGTAACACATCGCCGGTAAATTCCATCTACACAATGGCGAAACAAATACGGTTCGTCCCAATAATAGCGTCGGGCTTCATAACGTAGTTTCTTCCTCTCTTGCTTGGAATAATCGTCCGGAATATAATGAGATACTAAGAAGTTGATGATATCGGCATACCAAGGTGTAATAGTATCAATGGCCATCAAGGCCTCATCTCTCATAGCTTCATTGATGGGGATACCATCTTCTTCATTGTTGTCTTTACTAACCGTTAGTCTACTAAGATGATCCGCTACCAAGTTCTCCGATCCGGCTTTGTATTTAATCTCAATATCAAATTCTTGTAAAAGGAGAACCCACCGAAAGAGTCGGGACTTGGTCTCCTTCTTGGACATGATGTATCGAATTGCCGCGTGATCGGTGTGAATTATGACTTTGGAACCGGTAACATAATTTCGGAATTTCTCCATGGCATAGACAACGGCAAGCATCTCCTTCTCAGTTGTGGTGTACCTCGATTGGGCTTATCTAAGGTCTTGCTTGCATAGTATATCACATGTAGCTTCTTATCAACCCGTTGACCTAGAACGGCGCCAACGGCAAAATCGGATGCATCGCACATGATCTCAAATGGAAGATTCCAATCGGGAGCTTTGATAATTGGAGTAGTAGTGAAAGCGGTCTTTATCCTGCAAAAGGCCTCAAGACACGAATCATCGAAAACAAAAGGTGCATCTTTCATAAGCAAAGAAGTCAAAGGCTTAGCAATCTTAGAAAAGTCTTTAATAAATCGTCTATAAAAACCGGCGTGACCTAGAAAACTCCTCACCCCTTTGACATTTGTAGGCGGTGGCAAGTTCTCAATCACGGAGACTTTCGCCTTATCGACTTCGACTCCTCTATTAGAAACAATATGACCTAAGACAACACCTTGTTCAACCATAAAATGACACTTTTCCCAATTTAAAACAAGTCTATACTCTTCACATCGAGCTAACACTTGATCAAGATTTTCAAGACAAGAATCAAAAGATGTACCATGGACACTAAAATCATCCATAAAAACTTCCATGGATTTTTCAATAAAATCGGAAAAAATAGCCATCATACATCTTTGAAACGTTCCCGGCGCATTGCATAGTCCAAATGGCATCCTTCTATAAGCATAGGTGCCATAGGGACATGTAAAGGTGGTTTTCTCTTGGTCATTGGGATGAATGGGAATTTGAAGAAATCCGGAATGACCATCAAGGAAACAAAAATAAGAATGATGCGCCAATCTTTCAAGCATTTGATCAATAAAGGGAAGGGGAAAATGGTCTTTTATGGTGGCCGTGTTCAATTTTCGATAGTCTATACACATGCGCCAACCGGTAATAGTCCTAGTAGAAATTGACTCACCCTTTTCTCCCTTGACAACAGTCATTCCTCCTTTTTTCGGCACAACTTGTACGGGGCTAACCCATTTACTTCCGGTTATTGGGTATATAATGTTAGCCTCATACAACTTGAGGACTTCCTTCATGACAACCTCTTTCATGGTGGGGTTCAACCTACGTTGACCCTCAACCGAAGGACGGTGGTCATCATCAAGGATGATCCTATGCATACAAACGTTTGAACTTATGCCTTGGAGGTCGGCAATGCTATACCCGATGGCCTTTTTGTGTTTTCTCAAAACAATCAAAAGTTTTTCTAATTGAGGTCCATCAAAGGTAGCATTGACGATAACGGGATAATTAGTTCCTTCAAGAAAAGCATATTTGAGGGAAGAGGGGAGTGGTTTAAGATTAGGAGGAGAAGATACCATACTCTTACCCACCGGTAGTGGTTCTACCTTTTCATCATGCAAGCATTCTTCTTTGAGAGGTGGAGAGTCGAATGGTTCATCTTCTTGCTTATCATCATCTATCAAGCTATACTCAACCAAACTGTCAATAACTTCAATGGAATTCATTTGTTCAATCATTGGTTGTTTAAGAGCTTGAGAAAGGGAAAACTCTACCAACTCGTTCCCTATGTTAAATGATAACTTTCCATTCTTAACATCAACTATAGCACCTCCGGTAGCCATAAAAGGTCGACCTAAAATAATGGGGGTAATAGTGTCTTCGGGCATATCCATGACAACAAAATCGGAAGGGATGAAGAACCTACCAACTTGAACGGGTACATCCTCAAGTATCCCAAGTGGGTATTTGACGGACCTATCCGCAAGTTGAATTGACATACTAGTGGGTCTCATCTCCCCCACACTAAGTCTCTTAGCAATGGAATAGGGTAACAAACTAACACTAGCCCCAAGGTCACATAAAGCTTGATTAACAACAACGTTTCCAACCCGACAAGGGATAGAAAAACTACTGGGATCCTCTAGTTTCTTTGGCATTTCGTTCATAAGAATGGCACTACAATGACTCGTGAGAGGAATGCATTCTTTATTCTCTATTGTTCTCTTTTTAGACAAGACATCTTTCAAAAATTTAGAGTAGAGGGGCATTTGAGAGATTACCTCGGTGAAGGGTAAAGATACCTCTACTTTCTTCAACATATCCACGAAACGGCTAAATTGAGCATTATCTTTGTGTGGCTTAGCTCGCTCGGGAAAAGGCAATGGAGGGACAAAAGTGGGAGGCGGTGGAACATTGGGTTCTTCTTCTTCTTCGGCTAATCGCTCCGCCTCTTTCTTCTTTGCTTCTTCCGCTTCCATTTGCTCTTTCTTCGTTCTTTGTTCTCTTTGTTCTTTCTCCGCATTTTGTAGGATATCAAACTCCGCTTGTATTCCCCGGTTTTGTTTGGGGGAAGTGGGAGATGATTCTTGTGGTGCACTTGGTTGATTGACTTTGGATGGGGTACTTTTGGTGTTCAAATTCTTGTATGGGTCCTCAAGTTCCTTACCACCTCTCAAAATGACGGCATTTGCTTGATGCGAAGGATCTCTTGGGTTTTGGGGTTGGCCGGGCAAACCATGGGGTGGATGAATTGGTGCGACTAAGGCTTTTGTTGCTTCTTGTGATTCCCAAACTTTTAGCCTTGCCTTGGTATCTTGGTGTTCATTCCATAGTTGCCCAACGGTTCTTTGCAAATCATTATAGCTCTCCCATGAAGGTCCCCCTTGACCAATTTGAGAATTGTTTGGTTGGCCATAAGATTGAGAGGGTTGATTAAATGGTGGTTGATTGTAACCTTGGTTTTCATGGAAATTTCCTTGGGACCCTTGATTGTATCCATGATTGAAATGATTACTATGTTGATTTTGGTAATTGTTGTAGTTGTGAGGAACATGGAAGTTGCTAGCTTGTTGATTGAAGTTGCTCCTTTGATGAGGAGGCATATATGGGGGCATCTTTGGAGGACCTTGATTAAAGGGCCTTTGTTGACTTTGATTGAATGGCCTCATTTGACTCCCTTGGGCACGCGGCATTGGATGTTGAACATTTTGATTTCCATAAGAGAAATTAGGATGAAATCTTGTGCCGGCATTGTAAGTATTAGAAAACTGATCAAATTGAGGTCTTTTCCCATATGCTTGTATAGCTTGAACTTCATTTTGCTCTTCAATATAAATGTCTTCATTAGGAATGCAAAAGCTAGAATCATGACCATGATTGCCACAATGATCACATTGAACTTCCCATGTTAATTACTTTGGAGGTGATGGTTGCCTTGGTGGAACACTCCCTTGAATTTGGTACATACCTCTAGGAGTGGGCTTTGAACTCATGGCATCCATTCTCTTTTTTAATTCTTCAAGTTCCGCTTGAAATTTCAATTCGTTAGGACTCGTAGATGATTTCACTTCAACTTTCTTTCTAGAATCCCTTGATTGACCCATTCTTGAATCACTCCTTGCCATCTTCTCAATAAGATTTTTAGATGCCTCATCGGTGAGAGTAGAGAAGTCTCCTCCGGCGGCCGAATTGTGGTTCTCCTTGGTTCTAGATGAAAAGGTGTTATAAAATGTTTGGGTAGTTAGCCAATCGGGTATTCCATGATGTGGACATTTGCGCAACAAATCTCTAAATCTTTCCCAAGCCTCACTTAGGCTTTCAAATTCATCTTGCTTGAATGTTTGTATCTCCATGCGATATTGGTTAGTCTTTGACGGTGGGAAATATTTCTCCAAGAAGGCATTAGATAGTTGAGCCCATGTTGTGAAAGTGTTAGCGGGATGGCCTTGAAGCCATCTACGAGCTCCATCTCTCAAGGTCTTTGGAAATAATAAACGATGTAATTGGCATGCAGTTAATCCATTGAGACGGGCTCCCACTAATTTCTCTTTGAATGAAGCAATGTGCTCTTGAGCATCTTCTTGAAAAAAACCGTGAAAAGTATCTTGTTGAACCGCATTTGTCAAAGAAGCTTTTAATTCATAATTCTCAGGAATCTCTCCGAAATCGACGGGAGAAGGTGTTTCTTCATGTGTGAGTTGGGAATGAGAGGCTAAAGTCACCATTTGTTGGATTGGTGGTGATGGTGGATTTGAATTTGGTGAAATTGGAGAATTTGGAGGGGATGGATTTGGTGGTGGAGTTTTCGGTGATGGTGGTGAATTTTGTGAAGTGGAAGGTATAGAAGGTTTGTTTGGAGTGGATTGATGTGATGTAGAAGGTGTAGAAGGTGAAGGTGTATGTGGTAGGATGGGATTAAGGTTAGGAGGTGATAATGAAGGATGTGGAATGATGGTGGTTGAGTTATTTCCCCGAAAATGCAATGCTCTAAAAGTCCTTTCCGGCTCCGGATCGAACCACAAGGGCGATGACGTGTTCCTAGGCATAAAACTCAATTAAACGATGAGACTCCTAGCACCTCACGGTACTAGGGAAAAGAGAGAAGGAAAAGAATCAAACACAACGACTAAAAACACAACAATTACTCGCCGTTCCCCGGCAACGGCGCCACTTTGATCGCCACCCAATCGGTTCGGTCATTAACGAAGGACGGGGGATCAAACGATATTTATAAGACTCGAGATGACACACAAAAACAAACAAGCTAAGTATTCGTGGTAAGTCGAGGTCGGTCCACAAGGAACGGAGGAATTGACGAGTTTAAAGCGATGTGTTTGATGTCTAGAGGGGTTTTTCTAGGGTCGAGTCTAAACTAGAGGAATCACTACGATGATAGCTAGAGGTGGTCAATCTAGGGAAAAGGTGTTAGGGAGAAGTCGGGATTCGGTACTCGGAGTCTAAGAAGGTCGGGATCGAGTTTTTGTCGCAATATTGATAAACTCACCTAAAAACCCGCTTTCGCGGTGAATGAGGGTAAGTCCCTAGTCATGGTAATTTCTACCCCGAGTTTCCCCATATTGATAGAAACTAGTCAAGGTCGGTCTAGTTGGCCGGACTAAAACAACAATGACATAACACCATAAATAAGATAAACCAACATGCAAGCAACCCACCATTACCCCTAAATTCAAATAGTCCAAGTCCTCATCCATAAACTCCCCAATAAGAAATCTACTCACTAATCATTATGGAAAACAACAAAACATTGACTAAGGGGAAAATCTCTACAACATGCATATTAAATAGATCTAATGAAACTATCAACACTAATATGATCAAGAGAAGATAATGATGAGAAAATAACATTAAAACTAGACTAGAGATTAGAGAGTGGAAGAGAAGTATACCAACTATGGAGATCTACAAGAAATAAGAAGATATTATGAATAAAGATTGAATCTTTGATGAATAAAATGGAGAACTTGTCACTAATCCTCCAATAAACCCAACAAATCTTCAAATAAAACTTGAATAATCTTCTACAAACTTGTAATCTAGAGAATTGTTGATGTAAACTATGTAGATCTACTACTAATTACTATGTAAACTACTAGAATTATGGAGGATTTTCTACTGGAATACTACTACTAAGATGGTGTAATAGGATGGTGGAGTGGTGTAATGTCTTCCCTCCTTAGCATAATGGAGAGGTAATAGGCAGCTAAGTAGGGTAGACATATATATAATAATCTCTTAATGGGTATTTTACCTAAAGCCCAAATCCAACTTCATGCTCCATTAGTGAGACAATCTCTCTTAGCATCTTCATAGGGTGAAACTTCGCCCTGCGGACTTGACGATAATTCCCACCGGGTGAAATTTCATCCGGTCAGATTTTCTTCCAATTTTGCGTTTTTCGGCTCTTCTCTCCATCGGGCGAAATTTCACCCGGTGGGCGAAATTTCGCCCGAGCAGATTCGCCCGGTGGGGAGGTCTCGGAAAATCTTCGGGAGGCGCTTTCACCACCGGGCAAAATTTCACCCGGTCATTTTTCTTGGCCTCTTTCTTGTCTCATTCTTCGTTGATTGATTGGATGGCTTTAAACTTTAAGTTGTGTGCTTCACTCTTCGGACGGTATTCCCTTCTCTTGTGCTCGTGGAAGCTCGATCGTGATTTCGGTGCAAAATCCTATCAAAATGATTGAAAAACTACCAAAAACACGTAAAACGCACAATAGGGACGCTAATGTGAGATTTACTCAAAATATGGCGATAATCGCACTCAAGACTCGCAAAACAAGGGAAAAACGGGTCTAAATGAGGGGAAAAACGGTCTAAATTTAGCACACAACAGTCGGCTAGCATAAACACATATCCTGAGGTGGATTTTCGTGAATCAATGCAGCCAGCGTGGTCTGAGTCAAAATACCCTACCACTTCAAGACTCTCAATTCGTCTATACATAAGCATGTAATCCTTAGTACCCTGAAGGTATCTCAACACTTTCTTTGCAGCTTTCCAGTGATCGATTCCTGGGTTACTCTAATATCTGCCTAATACTCCAACAACATATGCAATGTCGGGTCTGGTACAGACCTGAGCATACATAATGCTACCAACAGCTGAAGCATAGGGAATATTTTTCATTTGTTCCCTCTCAATGTCATTCCCAGGACACTGGTCCAAACTGAACCGGTCACCTTTCACAATGGGTGCTACATTTGGTGAACAATCTTTCATTCTGAACCTTTCGAGTACTTTGTTGATATAGGCCTCCTGAGACAAGCCTAAAATGCGTCGGGATCTATCTCTATGGATCTTAATGCCAACGACATAAGATGTCTCGCCCATATCTTTCATATCAAAGTTACTTGAAAGAAATTGTTTCACCTCATATAGAAACCTCTTATCATTGGTTGCTAGCAAAATATCATCCACATACAACACAAGGAAAAAAATCTTACTCCCACTGACCTTAAGGTATATACACTGATCCATAATGTTTTCTTTGAAACCGAATGAAGAAATAACTTCGTGGAACTTCTTATACCATTGTCGGGAAGCTTGTTTCAAACCATATGTAGACTTATTTAGCTTGCAAACCAAATAATGCTCACCATCACTAGAGAAGAATCCTTCAGGTTGTTTCTTATAAACCTCTTCTTCTAGATCTCCATTGAGAAATGTCGTTTTCACATCCATCTGATGTAGCTAGAAATCAAAATGAGCTACTAATGCCATGACAACATGGAGAGAATCTTTCTTTGATACAGGAGAGTAAGTCTCTGTGTAATCGATTTCTTCCCTTTGATTGAATCCTTTAGCAACGAGTCTTGCCTTATGCCTCTCGATGTTGCCGAGCGAGTCTTTCTTTGTCTTAAAGACTCACTTACATCCAATGGTTTTTACACCATCAGGCAACTCGACGAGATCCCAGACTCCATTAGACGCCATAGAATTCATCTCATCTTTCATAGCATTCATCCATAAGTTTGAATCTGTAGAACTTACGACTTGTGAAAATGACAAAGGATCATTATCGGCTTCAACAGAATAATCCAATTCTTGTAAATACACCATAAAGTCACTAGAAATAACTGTTTTTCTTTCTCGGGTAGATCTTCTTAATGGAGCTTGTTCACCCTCGGGTGGAACTTGTTCACCTTCGGTCTGAACGTCCTTAGTCTCCAAATCTACCAGATTTTGAACAACAATATGTGGAGTTTCCTTATTTGCTCGTCTAACACTCAGTTGGACTTGAGGAGTGTGAATGACGACCAACCGAACACCTGAGTCAGATGGTGGAATCTCATTGTGATCTTTTTCAGGAATAATTTCCCGAAATTGATCACTCCCACTGATCAAGTCATTCTCAAAAAATTTAGCATTTCTTGATTCCACAATTCTAGTGTTGTGAGATGGACAATAGAATATATAACCCTTAGACTTCTCGGCATATCCAATGAAATACCCACTAATAGTCCTTGGATCAAGTTTCTTTTCTTGTGGGTTATAAATTCTCACTTCAGATGGGCATCCCCAAATGCGTATATGTTGCAAACTCGGTTTCCAACCTTTGAATAACTCTAAAGGTGTCATAGAGACGGCCTTGGTAGGAACCCGGTTTAATATATACGTTGAGAGCATCAACCCACAAAAATGATGGAAGATTAACATTACGTTGCATACTCCGCAGCATGTTAATTAATGTCCGATTTCTTCTTTCCGCTACATCATTCTGGTCCGGAGAACCAGGCATGGTGTATTGGGCAACAATCCCATGCTCTTGAAGAAATTTAGCAAATCGACCATGTGTTTGTCCGTTCTCTGTGTAACTACCATAGTACTCACCACCTCGATCTGATCTTACGATTTTAATGCGCTTATCACTTTGGTTCTCTACTTCAACCTTAAACAATTTAAAGGCATATAAAGCTTCGTCTTTGGAACGAAGTAAGTAGAGATTCATATATTGCGAATAATCATCAATAAAGGTGATAAAGTATTTCAGATCATTAGCATTCATGTCCGGACAACAAATATCTGTGTGTATGATTTCTAATAACTCAGAACTCCTCTTAGCACCAGTTTTATGAGTATTAGTTTGCTTTCCCTTAATGCAACTAATACAACTCTCGAAATTTGTGAGGTCTAGGGTACTGAGTACCCCTTCTTTCACCAATCTCTTAACCCTCTGAATGGAGATGTGTCCCAATCTCCGGTGCCACAACATAGAAGAATTATCATCCATAATACATCTTTTTAAACCAGTATTGATATGCATAGTACTTTTAGTGGTATCATTTTGCAAACTGAGACGATATAAATTTTCAGACAAAATACCGCAACCAATTATTTCAGAATTCCTAAAAATATTAAAACCGGAGTACAAAAAATTAAAAGAAAATCCAAAGGTTACAAGTCTGGAAATAGAAATTAAATTCTTAGCAAATTTAGGAACATAAAATGTCTTGCAAAATCAAATTAAAACCACTACTAAGAATTAAAGTGCATGTCATGATGGCTTCCACATGTGATCCTATCCGATTTCCTGAATAGATAGAGGCTTCACTGTCCACCGGTTTCCTTAGGTTTGTCATACCCTGCAAGGTATTCGAAACATGGATTGTAGTGCCAGAGTGAATTCACCATTTATTATGATTCAAAATCATATTAGATTCATAACATACATGTGCTAGAAATTTACCTTTCTTTTTCAGCCAGACCTTGAATTTAGGGCAAATTTTCTTCATGTGTCCCTTCTTTTTACAGAAGAAACACGAAGACTCTTTCTTTATAACTGAATGAGCTGGAACCTTCCCCTTTTCTTTATCTTTAGTGCGATCATCACCCTTCTTTTTAGAAGTGGTAAAGTTCACCTTTTCACCTTCTTCCAGTAGCAATCTACCCTCCTCCTGAACACACGTGGTCATAAGCTCATTAATAGACCATTTATCCTTATGTGTGTTGTAGGATATCTTAAAAGGGGCATATTGTGAAGGTAGAGTGCATAAAATGAAGTGCACCAGAAAGGAGTCGGACATAGTAACCTCCAAGCCTTTAATTTGAGCCGCAATGTCCCTCATGCGCATGATATATTCACTCACGCCTTTAGTTTGAGTGAGCTTTAGGGATGAAAATTGCATAATTAAGGTACTGGCAAGAGATTTGCATTGTCTGAAGTTACATACTGCTCATCGATGGCCTTAATTAGGTCTTTAACCTTATCATACTTTTCAACTAAACCACGAATACTAGCACACAACCTGGTCTTTATGAACATAATGGAGAGACGGTTAGATCTCTCCCACTTTTCATAAAGATCTACCTCATCAGGTTCACTAGCGTCCGTTATACTTGGCGGTTCGTCTTTCCTTATAGCATAATCAACATCCATCCATCTTAACTGCAGTAGTACTCTCTCTTTCCAGACCTTATAATTTTCACCATTCAATTTAGGAATGTCAAATTTGACATCAGAAGAACTACTTGACAAAATAACTGCAAATAAATAAATAACATGCTTATTAATAATTTGAGACATAACTATAATCATGCTTTACCAATGTAAAATCATGCTAATATGAATCTATTGATATAAAACTTGCTTGTGGGCTAAAGTCCTACTCAAATTAGACTCATAATAATTTTAATTATTTTAATTAACTCAATGATGAGACTATTAAATTTTTATTTCTTAACTCCTGTGGGTAGATCAAGAAATATAATTTAATATTCACCCTAATAATCATACAAATATAACAAAATTTCCTGTGCGTATATTTTATTATATTACGTACGATTGATTACAATTAATGTTTAGTTACTACATGTGATTCCAAAATGAAATTTCTAACAATTAGAGATGTTGTGGCTACTCCCTAACCAATAAAATTTACGAATCACTCAACATTACTTTATTAATCTAAATATTTCAACTTAAGTATATAGACAGCTCAAAACCGACATAATAATAATACTAGATTTATTATGTGAAACTTAATATTCATATGACCCAAAAGTAACTTATTAAATTGACTCAACAAAATATCCGAATGTCATACGAAATAATATACATGTGAAAAATTACAACTGAAAACACATACAAAGCTTAAAAATAAATGTCAAATCATAATTCCCACATAAAATATGTCTCCATAAAATAATACGGTAAAAACGAAGGACTAATTATTTAAAATAAAGAACATGCAAATAATAGCAGTGTGCATGTAATACTAACCGAATTGATATATCACCAAAATAAAATAAAATACAACAGTGTGCATGTACTTACTTTAATGAATAAAGAATAACATGCAGGAAAGCAACATGTGAGAATTTGGTTAACTACTACAACAGCTTTATGCACAGTACACTAGGCAAAAGAAGGAGTAATATACTCGTAATAGTTAATATAAGGACCAACGGCAAGATCCAAAAAATTAATACCAGACATAATTGCCAGTAATAAAACATACGGAGTACTGCTTAAGATGACGAAAAGCAGAGTAAACAAAAATACAACGGACAAAATTCGGTCTAAAGAACAAGCAAGACAGAGGTATAAACTGAAGCTCTGATACCAAATATAAGTTCTTTATATGAATTTATCATGCTCTAATTAATAAATGAACATAACGATAAACTCAAAAGCGGAAGTAAATAATAAGATATAGAAATAACCTTCAACCATTGCTTATCGGATTCCTGAATAGCTTTATCTACAATCCGAATATATTGTCCCCGAATACCGTTGACCGTCTTAACTATTTTGTCGGTTCTAAACTCTTTCCTCTCAGATCTAGATGGTGTATAGATGAATAGAGAAGATGAATTTAGTGACCCCTAATGATGTTGTATTTATACTAATCTTTCCATCAAAGATAAAGTTACAACTAGATAAAGTTTCTGTATAGGGATTAATGGAATATAGGATTATAGGATATAAGATATAGATATTTAATAGAGTTTAAGTTGATCACCAAATGGACCACAATTCAGTAACTCTAAACTGATCAAACAACTTAATTAGTTATTAAGTCTATTATAAATTCTAACAAGTTATCTTCTAAGATAATACCTGAAATAGGAATGGAGTTTGAATCAGAAGAAGCAACCTATCAATTTTACAATGCTTATGCCTTGGAAGCTGGATTTTCAATTTGTAAAAGCAAGTTCCATAATGTTAACGAAGAAGTTATGGACATGTGTGGACATGACATAGGTCCACCCCGACGCGGCCACGCGCGGGTTTGGGGAGGCGAATGAATCTCATGTGCGATGGATCGAATTGAAATTTAAATCGAAGTTGGAGTCGCCACCGAACTTTGTGGGAGTTCGGGCCCATTCGAACCCACTCTATGTCCTAGTGGGTCGTGCAGAAAGTACGGTCCATTCGGATCTTAGAGTTTATGGGGTTCTTCCCTTTGCATTGCGATACCGATACCGACATTATCGGATATCGTGTATTGAATGACTCTCGTGCGCCAATGGTTTCGGACATCCGGAAACCATGGTTCTGAGTAAGGGGTGAGGGTACGTGTTGGGAAGTTCACAAAGAACACCCAACCCCACCCGCACTTAGCGACCTCTACTAAGATATCTCTTGACTTTTGAATACGCGCGTTAGTAATTCGATTGAAAGATATGGAAACAATATTTTGCCTAAACATGCAAAGATTTGAATAAGTTTCTAGGTTGATTTAATGCATCTAAATTAACGTCAAAGTTGTATTTAGCATGCGAGGTTCGTTTTAGTACAATAAAACAAACAAATAAAAGTAACAAGACAAGAGTATGAACAAACAGGTTAGTAACGATAATAACGGTGTGCAAATAATCTAGAATGATGAAAGCAACGTGATGCATGGTTTTGAAAGGATTATGACACGTGATTGACTTGACACATGTTGATCGAAGTCATAAAAATATTTGATAGGGCTTGAAATATGTCGAAGGGTTCACGTTTGGTGCGTGAAGGAGGCCACTCGATCGAGTCATAGAGGGACTCGACCGAGTGGTCTTCGGAAAACCCTCATGCCCAGTTTTTGGGGTGTCACTCGACCGAGTGGGCTAGGCACTCGATCGAGTGCCCCCTGTACGAACTATGGTTCATTTCGCAATTTTGCATGAATTTCGAAATTGCTTTTCATTTTTGAATATCGATAATTTTGCTAAGTCACGTAAAAATATGATACGATTCATACTCGACTTAGATTCTCGATACTCGTCATATTCGATACTTGATTATGGAATCAATATCGAATACTTAGAGTGAAATTTAGAAAAGACGTTATAAGTCGTTTAAATCAAACTTAAACGAAATTAATTATCTCCGTGTTATAATGTCGTAATTAGTTCTTTCGAACTTTGTGACAATCATATTTAGCATCAACGAATTCGTATTAGTTAAATTTATTGACTACTTCTTTTAGACATGATATTCGACTATAGAGTCGATACCGCATCTAAAGAAGGATGTTATGCTTGTTTGATTAGATCCGAAAATGGATTCCCTCCGCATCTCGACACCGTAATTAATCCTTGCGGATTATGTGATGTCAGATCTCCATCAACAGGTTTCGGTCTAACCTAAAAAAGGAATTGGATGCGTTTAAAGGGGAGTGTTCGCGATCCCATTATGCCTTTGAGTGTTTTGGGCGGGGCTCCTCGAGAGGGCTCCATCACTATTACAACTCGTAAAAGGATTGGAAGGGTCTTATACGAATATCACCTTTAAACGTGTTTGATTCGAAATAAATTTAGAAATTGATGAACGTGTGATTTTGATGATGATTATGATGTAAATATTAAGACGAGACTAGCGACGCGAAGAATAAAAAAACGATCTTGTTGATGTTGATTCGCTTCAACAATCAAATACTTGGGGTGTCGGGATAAGTGACCGGCCACATCGGGTGCGAGACCCTTGTATTCGGATTTTCTTATTCCGTCATCCCTTGTATTCGACACGAATAGGCGAATATTTTAGTATTTTGATACTAGTAATATTAACGATATTAGAAAAAAAACGAAAAAAGTGACGAGAGAAGACGAGGAAGATGACGCGAGAAGAGAAGAGAGAAGAAATCGGGATTTTTGCACCCTCAACCTACATGCTTCGTATTCTCGGACGGTGGTTTTAGGGTTGTGTTTACTAGATGCTAGGGTTGAAGAGTTGTATGTGTATGTAAGTTGTAGAGATGTAAAAGTTAGGGTTTTAAGTTGCATGCAAAGGGGTGTATATAAAGGATTTGTCCCCCACCCTCGTCTAGGGTTACTCGATGGAGTGCCCCTGCTGACTCGATCGAGTGGCCCAATGAAGAGGAGACAGCGGGCCTGTTGAAGGCCCACTCGATCGAGTGGGATGACACTCGATCGAGTGGATGAGGCGGGCTGGATATTTTTGTAGATTTTGTGTTTGGGTTAGACTCTTGATATTTGCATGGCTGTTATGTGTTCTCAGAAACGGCTTTGACCGGGGTTTGACCCGGTCGCTAAAGTTGGTTTTATTTCCGGTGTCGGTTTTGACCCAAATTAGTCTTATTTGATTGGAAATGACTCGCTGAGCCTGAATTTGAAGTTGGTTTTGTGAGATTTGTACTCCATAAAAAGCCCAAGCCAGAAACTAACAGTTTTGAGCCCATATCCGAGCGCGTAAAAGCACGTTTACGTCCGATCATCATCGGGTGTTTTTTGGAAATTGCTATAGACACCTAGCAGCCAAATGTGGGTGTCTACAACAGGATATTTGTATGCTCACGTGAGGATACTAGGGAAGAAGGTAAACGTGCTGTCACTTACCAAATTCATCGAATAGAGTCACGATGTGGTTGTTTGGCAAAGCTAAAAATCAATTCTCGTCAAACTGGTAAACTCAAAATTGTGGATTTCATTGTTGAGCATAACCATAATTTGGCAAGCCCAAGCAAAGACACATCTTTTTAGGTCTCATCGAAAGATGACATCGGCTCAGGCAGAACAAATAAATATGTTTGAAGGTAGTGGAATTCCTCCTAAAGCTGGTTTTGATCTCATGGCTACTCAAGGTGGATGACAAGAGAGCCTTGGTTTTACTCACATGCTTGGAATGATATGCTTAGAAGGTATGATCTTCAAGACAGTGATTAGTTGAAAAGAATGTTCAACATAAAAGAAAAATGGGCAATGGTCTATGAAAGAGATATTTTTTGTGCTGATATGACTACTACACAGCGTAGTGAAAGTATGAACAAAGTCATCAAACACTATGTACGTTATAAGCATGATTTGCGATGATTTTTTTTTTTGCATTTTGAACGTTTGCTTAATGATCGTCGTTATGATGAGAGGATTGCCGATTTTAAAGATGATCAAACCAATGTGGTCTTACCCTTTCCTGTTCAAATACTAAAACATGCAGCAAGTGTTTATACACCGACCGTCTTCAAGCTTTTTCAGATAGAATTATCTAAGTCATATGATTATATCATTGCCAAGAATAATGGAATAGGGATGCTTGTTACGTATATAGTTTGCCCCTACCAAAAACATTATAGACATAGTGTCACATATGACACTAAAAAAGAGACTATATCGTGTTCTTGTAGGAAATTTGAGTTTGGTGGTATGCTATGTAGCCATGTATTAAAGGTTTTCAGTAATAGAGGTATCACCCAAATTACTAGCAAATACATATCAAAAAGATGGACAAAAGGGAAAGAAATGGAAGTATTGAAAGCTTTATGACCGATAGTCAAGATCTAGCTGATGTAGACCCAAAAGTAGCAGTGGGAAGACGTTATAGAAACTTATGTCGCCTAGCTACACGCTTAAGCACAAGAGCGGCAGAAAATAAGGAGGATTATGAAGAGGTTAAAAAGACTGTAATCATGCTTCTTGAAAAGGTTGGGTTGAATAAAACTTTAGTAGATTCTGAAGGTACGAGGGTGAAAGATCATAACATAGTTTTGGATTCTACTAGTGTAATGAAAACTGTTAAAGACATCAAAGCAAAACCCAAATCCAGAAATTCAAGTAAAAGGCCAAAAGAAGCTCTTGAATCAGCAAAAAAATTAGAAGAACCAAAAAGAAAGCATCTGCACGAGTACTGGAGCAAAATATTAGTTCGCCGCAAGTCAATCAGGTACATCGTACACTATAACCTATTACAAGTTTGATAAATTATTTGTTGTTGTTATCTTTTTATAAATCTAATTTACAAGAGTCTAACATATAGATGCCATGTCAAGAATCACAAGCTATCTCCACAAATATCATGCCGGCACAACCACAAGTAAGTGTATTTTTTCTTCATTTTGTTTATTTTTACCAGTTTCAAATTAAAATGATATGTTTAGGGGTCAATTACATATATAGTTATCAAGACTTGCTGGCGATGGATTATAATGCTGCTGAAAGCTTAATGTACGAATTTTTAGAGCCAGCACAACAAAATCATCAAAGTAAGTCACATATCTATAAGTTTTTAAAACTATTATCCAAGTTGTAGATATCATTTATCTAACCAATGATAAATTACGTTAGGTTTATAAACCACATGGAGAAGGAAGACAAATTTGATTTGGAGAAAGGAGCTCCACTTGAACGTTTGACAGCATCGTTGAAGTTTATAATTAGCTTATTTAATTTGTGCTTTCATTTATTGAGATAATAATCTTAAGAATGACTTTTGAAACATACTAATTGTAGACACCCACATTTTGACCGCCGTGTGTCTATAGCAGTTTCCAAAGAACACCCGATGATGATCGGACGTAAACATGACTTAATACGCTAATTGGCGCGAGCTTTTAGCGGAGTAAAAATCTCACCAAACAGACCTCAAATCCAGGCCCAGTGAGTCGTTTCCAGTCAAATGAGACTAATTTGGGTCAAAACCGAGACCAAGGGCAAAACCATCTTTTAGCGACCGGGTCAAACCCCGGTCAAAGGCATTTCCGAGACAGAAAAATCTGTCATGCAGCTTTTCTATCTGCAATCGGAATCCTACATCTCCTAAAATCGGGTGTTTCTTCCCTCTTAAGCAAGCTTCTCCTATCCACAAACGGAATCCCACTTCACCCCAACCGGTTGTTTTCTTTTTTTGCAAGCCATCTATCTCCTATTCCAAGTTGGGTATTTCATCCTATAAATACCCCACCCCCGACACATCAATTATTCACAATTTCAGAATCACACCCGACATTCATAACATCAAATTCGCAACCCGAATTTCTAGCAAACCTTAGGCAAACTATACAAAAATATCATCCGATTTTCCTCTAGAAATCCTATAGGAAACCCGAGCCTAACCATACGAAAATACAACACCTTAACTCCTCCTATATCCTCGTTACTCCAACGCAAGTGCCGTTACTACGAGTATGTGATCGAGGTCGAAATTAGCATGTAGGTTGAGGGTGTTACAAATACAGCTCTCTCTCTTTCTTCTCTTCCTTCTTCTCGTTTTTTCCGTCGTCAAGCGTCGTTGTCGTCTTTTTATTTTTATCGTTTCTAATATCATTATTAATATTACTACTACCATAATTAGCAATAGAGTGTCGTCCCTAAGGATTCGATATCGACCCTATAGTCGAATATCGGATCTAAAGGAATCAATCATCAAATCATGTTAAGCATAATTCCGTTGAAGTCGAGTAATGATCACATGGTCCGAAAAGACTAATTACGACATTACAACGTGGAGGAACTATTTCGTCTTAATACAATCAAAAACAATTTACAAACATCTTTTTCAAAATCCACTTTAAATATTCGATATTTGATTCTATAATCAAATATCGAATATGACGAGCATCGAAAGCCGAATCGAGTGTAAATCATACTATATTTTCACGCGATTTAGCAAAATCATCATTCTAAGGATGTGATACCGACTCCATAGTCAAATATCAAATCTAACGAAATTAATAAAAAAAAAGCCAAAATAGCCCTCCATGCGAGTCGCGTGGATCTCATGCGAGTCGCGCGCCTGTTCAAGTCGCGCGGTTGCCTGAAAATTGCGACACAAAAGGGATTATTTCGTCCTAGTTCAATTTTAAAACAACTTATAACATCTTTTCTAAAAATCACTCTAAATATTGGATGTTGGTTTCATAACCGAGTATCGAATATGCCTAGTATTGAAATTTAAGTCAAGTATAAATTATACAATATTTCTACGCGATTTAATAAATCATCGATTTAAAAATTAAAAGCATCATCAAATATTTTTCGTGACCTCGGTCAAACACGTGTCAAGTCCGTCACGTGTCCTACTCTTTTTCAAAACCGTGCATCATGTATTTTATATCTTCTAACTCATTTACGCTCCGTTATTATTGAAATTGTTGTATATTATCGTTTGTCGCAATGTGTTTCCGGGTGGTATGCCGCTCGTATATTGTAATCTGTTGTCGCACCTTTTATTTCGTTGTTTGTTTTATTGTACTAAAATGAACATCGCATGCTAAAACAACTTCGACGTTAGTTTGGATGCATTAAAACGACTTAGCAAACATAATTAACATGTTTAGTCAAAAAGCATTGTTTGCATATCATTCAACCGTCAAACTAGCACGCGTACACAAAAATCGAACGATATCTAAGTAGAGGCCGCTAAGTGCGAGCGGGGTTGGGTGTTCTTAGTGAACTTCTCAACACGTACCCTCACCCCTTACTCAGAACCGTGGTTTCAGGATGTCCGAAACCGTTGGCATACGAGAGTCATTCAATACCCGATTTCCGATAATGTCGGAATCAGTATCGCAATGCAAAGGGACGAACCCCATATACTCTGAAATCGGAATGGGTCGTACTTTGTGCACGGCCCACTACGACATAGAGTGGGTTCGAACGGGCCCGAACTCCCACAAAGTTCGGTGGCGACTCCAACTTCGATTTAAATTTCAACCCGAGATCCATCTCACATGAGATTCATTCGCCTCCACAAACCCGCGCGTGGCCGCTTCGGGGTGGACCTGTGTCATGTCCACAATTTGGCGAGTCCACTGGGGATACCTGATGTACCACTTGTCATCGGGATTCTCAGGGTGAGACTCGAAAAGAAATCGTTCGATTAGTAATGTATGCATTTTAGTTCGATGGTTCATGCATAACCCAAATCTTTCCCGGGCCGGTTACTTGTGACCGACGTCCCACTATACCGCGGTGCATTCCTAAATGGGTGCGCTAAAGACTTCTATGGCCGAACTCGCATGGGTCTCACGGCATGTTCTAAGTTCAATTCGGCTTAGGAAGTCCGTCCTAATTTGCGAGAAAGTCATCGTCGTTGGTATAGACCCTACTTCGACCGACCGAGACTTAGTTTAAGAGCATACATGGTGTCATTATACTGCTTCCATGACTATGTGCTGCTTGATCTACATGTCATCTTTTTTCAAAAACTGTTATTTCAAAAAACTTGCATCTTTTCAAAATTTATGACTTACGATTTTATTCAAAATAGCCTATTTCTAGCCGGTATGCTGCCTGAACACTTTCAAAACCATCAAAAATCGGCCCGACGACTCATTTTTCGATCTTCAAAAAAATCGGGCCGTTCATCCGACTTTCTCGGATTTTTCTAAAAATTCAAATTTCCCTTTTCAAAACTTTCCTCTTCTTACGACTTCCCGTATTTAGTAGTGTCGGGTCTTGTCATAAGTTGTCAAAGTCTCTAGCGTCGAAACTTTGTCGATCTTACATCACGGGTTTCCTCCCTATCCCAGTCCGCCTTACTTGTCAAGGCACGGCCCACCTACGTAGGACGTACTCCTACAAAGGCGGGCCCGTTTACACTTTCGAGTCCAAAGCCTGGGGATAATCTCACATAGACCTTCCTTCGAACAGGACTAGGCACACTCAGCCGAATCCTAAGGAAGGCTCACCACCCACGAGTCACCCGTCTAGGTGTCGGTCTCGAGTCATTTTCTCGTCTAAGTCTTTTCTTTGCTCGGGATGTACTGTTTTGATTCTAGGATCTGGGTCAGTTTCTAATTATGGGGTATTCTTACAGACAGGCCACCCTTCACCAGATCCAAGAAGCAAGAAGCCGTAGACCAGTTGGCAGCCTAATTGGCTAAAATTGAGACCCAAATGACGAAAATGAGGGAAGACCAAATAGCTCTCATTACCCGTGTAAGCGCTGTGGAACAAGGAACTCCTAGAGGTGGGACCGAGACTACTGGGCCTTTAGCTGAATTAGCTGGCGCAGTCCGCAAACTGCAGGAACATGTCCATTTATCGACCAACAACACCATCCACACGGAAAATACCCGTGCCTATTCACCTTTGACCGACGAACTGCCCGCCAACCTCAACCTTACGGGCCTACCAATGTTCGGCGGGACTGAAGACCCGGTACTCCATATCCGGGCCTTCAAGGAATTTATGGCTGTTAAGGGGGTGAAGTCAACCATGTTTAAGCACCTGTTTGCCTCCTCCCTCGAGAAGCATCCGAAAGCCTGGTACTACAGGCTTGATTCCAAGAAATACAAAACTTGGGATGACGTGGCGACGAAATTTGCTTGGAACTATGCCAACAACACTGAAATCCAGACCACAATGCGCACCCTGGAAGTTATGGCCCAGGAACCCAAGGAAGGATTTACGAAATACCTTCAGCAATGGAGGGCCGAGAGTGTGAAGCTGGTCGATAAGCCCAGCGAAAAAGTCTTAGTGGAGGCCTTCGTGAAGAATCTCCTCCCCTCTTACCAGGTCCATCTCCGGTACGCGATCATACCCAACTTCGCCACCTTAACCGAAATGGGGACGAGGATCGAGGATGGCTTAAGGTTAGAGAGCCTTACTAAGGCCTCTACCAAAGGGTATCAAGGGGCCAGCTCATCCACTAGCAAGCCCACAACCGCAGCTGTTACTCGCAGCATTTTCAACCGCAGCTCTCTATATGCCAACTCTTAGTCAGTGACGGACGGGGATTTGTCGTGAATCCCGGTCGATCAAAGTAAAACCAACTAATCCTAAACTTGGATAGTCGAGGGTAAGTCGGGTCGAATTCCACGGGGATGGTCTAGTTAAAATGAGAGTCTCGGTCCAGGTAAGGAATTAGTCAAAGAAAGAGAATTTTTGGTCGGAAGAGGGTTGATCTAAACTAGCAAGCTAAACGAATCGAACAAACAAAAGAAGACAAATACGATGAAAAGGACTAGGGTCAAGGTCAATGAGGTAGTCTCAACTGAGTATCGGAGTTCACAAATTAGTCGATTACGGTCGGTAATTGGGAAGATAAAGGGTCTCTCTCGAGTCTCTATCTACCCGGGACGGTCTTAATAACGGGCTCTCGCACTTATCACTAGGTCAACCCACCCCAAAGAAAACTCGACGAAATACGATTCACCCATCGCGGCCAAGACCAGCAAATCATACAAAAATTGCGATCAATGGAGAAGACCAACAATAATAGACAAGAATGTAAACCCACAACAAAACCCACAAAATGAGACAAACCGAGTTTTCCCCAACCCTAGAAATTAACTATTCAAACATGATTAAAAGTAAATTAATTAAACAACCCATTACTCTAAACATAATATAAAACAATAATAACTAATAAAAATGCAAACTTTAATAAAAATAAAATAAGAGAGAAAGAGTCAAGAAATTATACCAAACTTGAAGAATTGGAGAATTGCATAAATGAAGAAAAAGTAGAGTCGAAGATTAACCCGAAATATTTAAACTAAATATCCACTAAATAGAACTAGATTAACACTAATTAAATACACGAAAAATTAGGAGAGGAAAAATGGATTCTTTCTACTGCCTACTACTCCCTATTCTCTACTGTTTCCTGCGGCTGCTTGTTGTCCCTTCTCCCCCAAAAATTGAGGGTTTTCCTCAACTTTTATACTCCCCCACTGCCTTCAGTCAAGGAAAGTCAACAATGCCACCTCATTAATGAAGGGCAAATCAGTCCATCAACCCAATTCTTCAAATCAGTCCATCAATCCAATTCAATTCTTTTCCATGTCAATCAATTGAATCCAATTGAATTGAACTCACACCAGCATGTATTGCTTCGCCGGAGGTCGGAGGTGGTCGACGGCGAAGGTGTCGGTGACGCGCGTGGCAATGGTGCGCAGGCAAGGTCGTCGGAATCTGGGTCGGAGTTACTAAGGCGCGTTGGAGCTCGACGGAGTGTGGTGGTTTGCCTGATTACCGCCAGTGGTGCGTGGTCGGAAAATGGAGGAGACGCGCGGTGGCGCATTGGTCGGTGGAGGTCAAGTTGGAGGTGCGCGGCGTATGATATCGGTGGTTCTGTGCAGAGAAGGAACGGCGTAGTGGTGGTCGGAGCTGGCGGAGAATGGAGGCGACGGAGCTGGGGCGTGTTGCCGGAAGTCGAAGGGAGAGCTGGTGGCGGTTGGGCTGGCCGGAGTTCGGCTGAAGCTTTGCCGGAGTCGAAAAAATGATGGTGGTCTCGGTGGAGCGCGACTGGTGCTGGCAGGCGTTGCTGTGGTCGTTGTCGTTCTGGGTCGCCGGAGTTGAAGTCAAAAAACAGTGGTCGGAGCTTGGCTGCGGGAGTCAGGTATGGAGGAAGGAGTATGATGGTGATGGTGATGGTGATGATGAATATTGATGAATGATGATGTGAGTATGATGATGAGTTAATATTTGATTTACTGTAATTGGGAGAGGATGAGGGGAGTTAACTTGAGTGGTCAAAGGTCAATTTGACCTTGACTTGACTTCGCCTAAATTCCGATCCGTCTCAACCCGTTTTGCTTCTTGACTCGACTTTGACCCGTCTCTTCCCGCTAATCCTCGCTCCAAGTCCTACAAAATAAAATCAACAAAAAGCAGTACCCATATCTCGAAATATAACAATTATTACGATAATTATAATAAAGACGATAATTAACATTTAATATCGTATAATAACCTATAATGAGCTATAAAATCAATTAAGCACATAAAATCGACACGAATAAGTAAATAAATGTGGGTAAAATACTGACTAAAATGACGATTATCAACTCAGCTCACAGGAACATCGAGAGTCACTCACTAAGGCCCTCGATCAAGTCAAGATCGACTCCTCGGCTACTCCTGCTGAAATGGTAGCCACGGTCCTACCCCACTTAAAGGGGAAAACTAAGGAGCAAGGCCCACTAATTACCTTCTCCAACGCTGATCTACCATCATTCGGGCCTACCCACAACATGGCCCTCTACATCACGGTGATCTGTCGTGGAAAGTACCTCCCGATGACCCTAATCGACGACGGGTCCGCAGTCAACGTCCTCCCCTTGAGGATCGCTAAAGCCCTCGGCATTACCGAGGCTGACTATATTCTGACCGCTCAAACCATCCAGGCTTTCGACGGAAGTCCAAGGTCGGTAGTTGGGGCTGTGAAACTAACAATCATAACGGGCCCGATAGAAAAGGAGCTGGAGTTTCAAGTAATCGACGTCACTTCCACCTTTAACCTGCTCCTAGGGAGGCCACGGATTCACGCAGTCAAGGCGGTATCCTCCACCCTACATCGGAAAATCAAGTTGCCTCTACACGATAGCGTCATCACCTTGGAGGCAACACCTATGACTGTGGCTAACTGTAACACCTCAGGCCGCACGGACCTCTGGGGGTTCGATTTCATAGGAATGATCGAGGTAGAGTACCTTTTTCGACCCTATTTCACAACTAGCATCGACGCGATGCTACAAAATCTAGGGTATCTGCCGGGGGCTACATCCCGACCCAATCTTCTAGCTGGGAAGATTATCGAGGTTCTCAAAAATGAAGACTCTCACTTCGGCCTTGGTTATGCTATAACTCCGGATAATGTCGTCCTGGCAGGAATTGAAAAGGCCTGCAACCCCATTAAGGGTATCTACTTGAGCCCTTATAGCCCACGACTAACTGACTACTTCGTCACGCCGGTATTCGGGGGTGTCCAGGTTGGTCTATACCAACCCAATGCTACACACCCTGGGACCCATTTGGCCCAGGACTGTAACTACATCCCGGACGATGTCTTCGCCCTCGTCCAATCAGAAGATCCGAACAACGCTGAGCCCGTCTTAGGGTTACTTTTAGGGGAAGAAATCGCGGCCCCAACACCAAAGAAGGATCAGGTCAATCTTATTCTTCACAGCAATAGGTTTGACCCAAGTAAGCTAATCTCGGACGTAGGATCCGAGACGGGAAAGAGAGCCTGGAGAAAGAATGTCAAAAGGAGTGACAGTCAAGGAAGTACTTACAAGCTGATCACTGGAGAAGGAGAAATGCCCGAGTCTGAGTCTGAGTCAGAGTCTGAGATCGAGTCTAGTGAGTCCGATGCTAGAGTCACTCCTGTAACTCCCCCTCTCCCTTTAGCTATTCCTGGTATTTCGGGGTCTGTCCCGAGCACCTTACCTATCCCACCACTGACCAATGATCAGATGGCAACTCTTTTCGAGCTATTTTCTAAATTCTCAATCAATAATAACAACCATTCTGCTTACGACTTGTCTCATTTTCAAAATACTTTCAATTTCAAAAATGTTGTGTGCAATGACATTGAGAAACCCGACGAACAGGTACCCCTACCTCCACACCTGATCGAGCAGCTAGAGTAAAGGGAATCTCGGAACCCGGTAATCAAAGAAACCGAGTCCATTAATGTGGGAACAACCTTAGAACCTCAGATACTTAAGATAGGGTTATCCTTAGATCTCGAGGAGAAACAGCAATTCACGAACCTCCTCCAAGAATTCAAAGATGTCTTCGCATGGTCCTACAAGGACATGTCGGGGATAGACCGGGAGATAGTCGAACATCATATACCGATCAAAGACGGATTCAAGCTGATTAAGCAGAAGCTCCGCCGAATGAGGCCCGAATGGTCCCTTAAGGTCAAGGAGGAAGTCGACAAACAATTCAAAGTCGGCTTCATACAGGTATCCGAATATCCGAACTGGGTTGCGAACATCTTACCGGTTCCTAAAAAGGACGGTAAGGTGAAGACGATCTCCCGTTACCGCACATCGATATACTGGTGGATAACACAGCTGATCATGCCCTTTTATCATTCATGGACGGGTATGCTGGGTATAACTAGATAAAAATGGCAGAAGAAGACATGAGGAAGACTACCTTCATTACACCTTGGGGTACTTACTGTTACACCGTCATGCCATTTGGCCTCATTAATGCCGGGGCAACATATCAACGAACCGCCACAACTTTATTACATGACATGATGCATAAAGAAGTGGAAGTTTACGTGGACGACATGATCGTTAAATCTAAAAACAGGGACGGTCACATCACCGCCCTGAGGAAATTCTTCACCCGATTACGCAAGTACAATATGAGGTTAAACCCTCAGAAATGCAGCTTAGGCGTAACATCTGGCAAATTACTGGGTCATATCGTTAGCCAACGTGGTATCGAAGTCGACCCAGCTAAAATCAAGGCCATTACCGAGATGCAGCCCCCTAAAACCGAAAAAGAAATAAGAGTTTTTCTCGAGAAAGTCCAGTACATTAGAAGATTCATTTCAAAGTTAACCATGGTGTGTGAACCCATTTTCAAAAAATTGAAGATAGGAGAACGAATACTGTGGGACGACAAATGCCAAGTGGCCTTTGATAAAATCAAAGAAATCTTGTCTGCTCCACCAGTGTTGATGTCACCTCAACCCGGTTTGCCTCTGTCATTATACCTTACAACGACCGAGACAGCCATTGGGGCTATGCTAGCTCAGACGGTCAATTCCGAAGAACGAGCTATCTACTACATCAGCAAGAAGTTTTTAGAGTATGAATGCAAATACACCATGCTCGAAAAGACATGTTTAGCTCTGGTTTGGGCCACTGAGAAGCTTCGACATTATATGCTCAGCTACGAGGTGCAGGTGCTGTATAAAATGGATCCAATCAAGTACCTCTCGAAAAGCCCATCCTCAATGTCAGAATGTCAAGATGGACCCTAATGTTGGCAGAATTTGACCTAAAGTTTGTACCATTAAAGGCCGGGTAGTAGCCGAGTTTCTCGCCGACAGTCCCGTGATTGAAGAGGGACACACCAACACTTGGTCCTTCCCAGATTAAGATATTTTCCATACCGATACCGAAACATGGGACTTATACTTCGGCGGGGCATCCAATTTCCGAGGATTCGGAGTCGGGATTCTTCTGATCTCACTAAAAGGGGAACATACTCCCGTTTCCAACATATTAGACTTTGACGTTACTAATAATGCCGCTGAGTACGAAGCATGTATCCACGGGGTACAAGTCGCCACCGATTTGGGGGTCACAAACCTCCGAGTACACGGTGATTCATCTCTGGTCATTAATCAAGCACTTCAAAAATGGAAAACTCGAAACACCAATCTCGTGGCCTACCAGGCGCGAGTAAGGGATCTCGAGAAGCAATTCCAGAAGGTAGAATATATATACTTACCTCGGGAAGAAAATCAATTTGCAGATGCACTCTCAAAACTGGCATCTTTACTAAATATTCCCGATCACGTGACTAGTATGTCGATTTGTGTCAAAAGACGGTCCGAGCCAGCATACATCTGCGACATTGAGAACATTGACATACCCGATCCCGAGCCGCGGTATCAAGCTGTGTTGACATACCTAACGACCGGAGAATATCCTCCCGGAACCGACAATCGAGCCAAGAAAGCCTTGCGAAGGTTAGCAACCCAGTTTGTCCGCACCAACGACGGACAACTATACAAAAAGACAACACAGGGGGCTCTTCTCCTATGTGTTGATAAAACTAAAGCTGAAAAGGTTATGACCGAAGTACACGATGGCGAGTACGGCCCACACATGAATGCCCAGATGCTAGTCCGAAAAATCATGAGGCTCGGATATTACTGGAATAGCATGGAAACCGATTGCCAGCTATATGTCAAGCATTGTCATAACTGTCAAATCTTCGCCAATGTACAGCATATGTCGCCATCCCTGTTATATACCATGACGTCGCCTTGGCCAATTTCAACATGGGGTATCGACATAATCGGGAAGATAAATCCTTCTGGGACCGGTGGACACTGCTTCATTTTAGTAGCAATCGACTATTTCACAAAATGGGTCGACGCTGAATCTTACCGAATTCTCAATGCCAAGCATGTTGCCAAGTTTATCCAGAACAAGATAATATGTCGATACGGGATCCCGCACGAATTTATCAGTGACCACGAGACTCATTTTCAAGCCGAGACAGCAGCCTTACTGGCTAAGTATAAAATTCAGAGGCATACATCTTCACCCTATCGACCCCAAACTAACGAAGCGGTAGAAGCGGCTAATAAGACGATTGTCACCATACTCAAAAAGATGGCTGATAATTACCGGGACTGGCCCAATAAAATACCAGAGGTGATCATGGGCCGGGTCGGGTCGGGTTTGGGTCTGGCTTTGCCATAAAATTCGAGCCCATCTTGCGGGCAGGTCCGGGCCGGGCCTAACAACCGGGCCACTTTGTAAGGCCCAAGCCCGGCTCATTCAGGCTTTTCCGGGCTTGCGGGCTTTTTCGGGTCCGTTCGGGTCACAACAATTGTTCGGGATTAAATTAATATATTTTATGTCACTTTAAAAAAATTATTAGCACAATTTAATCAACATTTAATCGAGTTTTTTGCCCGCAGTCAAACCGACTAATAAACAAACCCGTTTTTACCAAAACTTACTCGAAATTAATCAGATGACTAGAGTACATAATGATAAATTGATAATATGATATATTAATACTCTGTATTAAGAAATAAGAACAAAGTTTACCTCGGGTCTTCGATTAGACATTTCACAAATAGTTTTGTTGTTGGACAATTTTTTGTATTATTATTATGTATCACATTAGCATACCACAGTACAAATATATATACGGTATTAGTGCTCGTGTATAATAATTGCGAACACATAAAAAACATAGACTTCCATACAAAAATTGTACTACGACTTTATTTTTAAAAAAATAGGGTTTAATTGGGATAAAAAAACACATGAATTTTCACATAAAAGAAGTTTAAAACTTAAAAAATACTCCCTCCGAGTTCCTATTATTGTCCCAAAAAGTTTTGGGGTGAAAAATAAGAAAGGAAAATGAGTGGTTGAAAAAAGGAGGAAGAGAGAGAAATGGGAGAGTAATTGGGAACCACACATTGATGGCCTAAAAAGGAAAGTGGGACAAAAATCAAACTCAGTCCAAAAAGGAAAGTGGGACAATAATAGGAACTCGGAGGGAGTATATATTATGTGCACTTTTTTTAAAAAATTCGGGTCGGGTCAAGCCAAAATTTGGGCCTTAAGGTCGGCCCATACCCGGCCCATACTCGGCCCAAAACTTATATCGGGCTTAGATCGGGCCGGGCTTCGGGTTTTTTTGGGCCAACACGACGGCCCAAGCCCTTGAAAAAATTGGGTCAGGTCGGGCTGGGCCATTTGATCAGCTCTATAAAATACCCTTCGCATTATGGGGATACCGGACATCAATCCGCACCGCAACCGGCGCCACACCATACTACCTAACATACGGAATGGAGGCAGTCCAGCCGGTCAAGTTGGAAGTGTCGTCTCTCCGGATTCTATTAGAAAGCCAAGTACCTGAAGCTGATTGGGTTCGAGCACGATATGACTCGTTAGTTTTATTGGACGAATGGCGATCTCGTACCCTCAATAATATCCAGATATATCAGAAGAGGAACCAACGAGCCTTCAATAAAAGGGTGAGGCCCAGGAACATCAAAGAAGGGGATTTAGTTCTCAAGTCTGTTCGAGCCTTACTACCAGTGGACCCAAGGGGAAAATTCAAACCTAATTGGGCCGGGCCATATCTGGTTAAAAAGATTCTATCAGGCGGAGCTGTGATGTTAACAGACCTGGACGGGAATGAGTTTGTCAATCCAACCAACCTGGATCAGCTGAAGCGTTACTACCCTTAAGCCTTTTCTCAATGTCATTTGCAAAAGTTTATTAAAGTCATCTCTTAAAATAAACTTTCAAAAACAAGTCAAAAGCTAGAATTATTTATCCTACTGTTGTAAACATCTTGAACCAATAGTCTTGATGTATTTCGAAATTGCAAATTACTAAAAAATCTGAACTATGTTTGGTTTGATTCCGCTAATTGTGGATATGTAGGCAGCCCCTCAAAAGGGCACAACCACTGCAATCGAGAAAAAACAGGAACGGTTTAAATAATAAGCCTCCTTTATTATCACTAAAAATCCGATAAACTTGGAAAATTACAAATTTCAAAAATAATCCAAAAAAAACACACGACACTAAAAAAATAATAGTAATACTTAAATAATAAAAAACTAGAGGCTCGGTGTTTAGGGCATCTTGCCCTTTCCTTTGTCCTTGGCTTCCTTTTCCGTCCACTGGCAACGGCGCGGAGGTGAGCGTTCCCGAATCACCACAGGAACCTCCTTAGCACGGACTCGTTTCTTCGAACTTGAGTTCCCAGTCACCTCAGTCGGCCCTAGTCGGGCCCTCACCTTATCTGGCAACCGGTCTCGTGGGCCTAGTCGGTCTCGAGCTGCCAATCTCGGTCCTCGCCTCCTCTCTAAATCTGTCCGGGGGCTTGATTGTCCCTGAGAGCCGCTAGCACCGGTCTCTTTAGCTCGAATCTTAATTTTTGATTTAGAATCCGACTCCAATCGGACAAGGGTAGCGGGAGTTTCTCCTTCATCAAAGAATCCCCTATTATCTTTCACCGTCTCCCGGCGAACCAAGTCAAAAGCCTCGTCAGTCTTCAAAGCTTTACGGGCCTCCTCAGATTCCTCGGAAGTCCATTTTCGATATGATTACGAAACCCAAACGGTTTGGCAAGGGCGGGGTATAGTCCATATGGCACGGGTAAACCACCGTTGTAGCCACGTGTCACACATAGTGTCCGTTAGTTGGGGCGAAACGCTGATAATTGCTTCAGTCTCGGGGATCTGCAGAAACGAGCCGAACTGCCTCAGAATGCGGTCCGAGTAGATATGGACGGTCTAATCCAAGGACAGGATCACCAAATAGCGGGATTTGTCTCTCTTAGCTAGCCCCATCAATTTCGAGAGAAACCACCAAATAACGGTCCATCTAATCAAGGCCCCACCATGGAATTTTAATTCTTCATCCCAGTAAGTTCGGTTTATTTGATGGCTTGAGCTTATTCGCCGTTTCCTTGAGCTAATCTGGCAGCTACTATATTTGGATATGCTCACTGGGGGCTCTATGATCGACAAGCGCTCGAATAACCAGATCTTAAAAAAAATGCAAGTTTTCGTAAGCAAAATCGGGTACTGCTAGCAAGCACTCAATCGAGTGTCAGAACTGACTCGATCGAGTGGGCTAGCTGAAAACAGGCAGACGGGTTTTACCGAGGTCACTCAATTGAGTGACAGGACCACTCGATCGAGTGGCCCCTGTACGTCAGAAATTCAAAAAAAAAAGGAAAAACGCGAAAGGTATACATGCAAAAGACGGGTACTTCCCGTCAATTGTCGGTCCGGGTCAAGTCTTCTAGCATCAAGGCCTATAATGATCTCTCCGTTTATCAGCCAAGCCGGGCTGTGACCCGTCTCCATCTGATCGACTATGCCGATTAGCCTAATCTGACCCAAGCACGAGTCAGAATCCTTTTTTCCCTCGAAGACATATCGATGCAGCATACAAAAGGCGAAAGCCCTACGCTTGTGAGTGGGAGTAACTCTTACACCGCCGGAATTCATAAACTTGTCGGCTAGGTCAAATAAAGAAACAGAGTCTCCTCGCACCATGCAATCCGTCTCAGCGTAATACAAGCTAAGAAAATCTCTTAATCTCCTCCTTGGGTCAGGATAGAACGGAGGGATAGCAGGAAGAGCGATAGGACACCAACCGTCAATAGTTGCAATTTCTTCGGTAAGAGGGCATATTTCCCCACGAGAAAATGTGAAAACATGGTGGGTAGTATCCCAAAAGGATAGGCAAGCATCCAGAAAGTGCGAATCTACCCTAAGTCGTTGGAGCGGAAATAAGGTAGTAATTCCCATCTGAGTCAGCTGAACTTTGTCTTCATCCCGAAAGTAATGGGACCATGTCTGAAGCATTGCGGTCAAATGTTCGATACACATAGCAAGATCTTTTGCTTAAAAGTTTAAAGGATTTTGAGAAAAGAAAAGAAAGATTTGGGTTGAGATATGAAAATTAAAAGCAAGAAATCCTCTATTTATAATAGAAAATCCTTTCCTAATGCCTTAGGAATAGGGATTCTCATCATGTCTCCTAATTCACATAGGCGTGGGCTCAACCCAAAAAGCTTAAGGACTCCTTTTCAGAATCTGATACAAGAATCAATTCATCCGGAGCATTTCCATTTTCAAAAATTTCGAAATTTTCAACATTTTCAAAAAAAAATCAAATTTTTACTTCCCCAGCGTGAGTCGGTGTTTCGCCTAAATGTTACATACAAATTCCTATGTGTCAGCATACAGGTACATCCAAGACTTCGGAAGCAAGCTTATGCAACTTGTTAAAACTCCCTAGCGGAAAACACGAGATGTGTCTGCAAACGGACACACCCGCAGCTTCTTAGGCAAGCTCCCGCGCAGCTCCAAGATGGGATATGTCCGCAAACGGGCACACCCAGAGCTTCTTAGGCAAGTCCCCACGGAGTTTTTAGGATCCACTCAGGTATGATTTCTATCTTATGGCTGGCGAGCCCTTTTACGCAAGTCTAATGAACTATAAACGACCCGATCGGAAGTCTGCCAGGTCTTAAACCTAGATTGGCCTGGTAGCTACTCTAACTTTCGCCTTGTCCAAGCCTCAGTCAGAGTGGGGGCTCTGTAGACACCTACATTTTGACCGCCAGGTGTCTATAGCAGTTTCCAAAGAACACCCGATGATGATCGGACGTAAACATGACTTAATACGCTCGATTTTGGACTCGGAATCAATAGTAATTGGCGCGAGCTTTTAGCGGAGTAAAAATCTCACGAAACAGACCTCAAATCCAGGCCCATTGGGTCGTTTCCAGTCAAATGAGACTAATTTGGGTCAAAACCGAGACCAAGGGCAAAACCGTCTTTTAGCGACCGAGTCAAATCCCGGTCAAAGGCGTTTACGAGACAGAAAAATCTGTCACGCAGCTTTTCTATCTGCAATCGGTATCCTACATCTCCTAAAATCGGGTGTTTCTTCCCTCTTAAGCAAGCTTCTCCTATCCACAAACGGAATCCTACTTCACCCCAACCGGTTGTTTTCTTTTTTTGCAAGCCATCTATCTCCTATTCCAAGTTGGGTATTTCATCCTATAAATACCCCACCCCCGACACATCAATTATTCACAATTTCAGAATCACACCCGACATTCATAACATCAAATTCGCAACCCGAATTTCTAGCAAACCTTAGGCAAACTATACAAAAATATCATCCGATTTTCCTCTAGAAATCCTATAGGAAACCCGAGCCTAACCATACAAAAATACAACACCTTAACTCCTCCTATATCCTCGTTACTCCAACGCAAGTGTCGTTACTACGAGTCCGTGATCGAGGTCGAAATTAGCATGTAGGTTGAGGGTGTTACAAATCCCGCTCTCTCTCTTTCTTCTTCTCGTTTTTTCCGTCGTCAAGCGTCGTTGTCGTCTTTTTATTTTTATCGTTTATAATATCATTATTAATATTACTACTACCATAATTAGCAATAGAGTGTCGTCCCTAAGGATTCGATATCGACTCGATAGTCGAATATCGGATCTAAAGGAATCAATCATCAAATCATGTTAAGCATAATTCCGTTGAAGCCGAGTAATGATCATATGGTCCGAAAAGACTAATTACGACATTACAACGTAGAGGAACTATTTCGTCTTAATACAATCAAAAACAATTTACAAACATCTTTTTCAAAATCCACTCTAAATATTCGATATTGATTCTATAATCAAATATCGAATATGACGAGCATCGAAAGCCGAATCGAGTGTAAATCATACTATATTTTCACGCGATTTAGCAAAATCATCATTCTAAGGATGCGATACCGACTCCATAGTCAAATATCAAATCTAACGGAATTAATAAAAAAAGTCAAAACAGCCCTTAATGCGAGTCGCGGGGATCTTATGCGAGTCGCGCGGATCTCATGCGAGTCGCGCGGATCTCATGCGAGTCGCGCGCCTGTTCAAGTTTAAAACAACTTATAACATCTTTTCTAAAAATCACTCTAAATATTGGATGTTGGTTCCATAACCGAGTATCGAATATGACGAGTATTGAAAGTTAAGTCAAGTATAAATTATACAATATTTCTACGCGATTTAATAAATCATCGATTTAAAAATTAAAAGCATCATCAAATATTTTTCGTGACGTCGGTCAAACACGTGTCAAGTCCGTCACATGTCCTACTCTTTTTCAAAACCGTGCATCATGTCTTTTACATCTTCTAACTCATTTACGCTCCGTTATTATCACAATTGTTGTATATTATCATTAGTCGCAATGTATTTCCGGGTGGTATACCGCTCGTATATTGTAATTTGTTGTCGCACCTTTTATTTCGTTGTTTGTTTTATTGTACTAAAATGAACATCGCATGCTAAAACAACTTCGACGTTAGTTTGGATGCATTAAAACGACTTAGCAAACATAATTCACATGTTTAGTCAAAAAGCATTGTTTGCATATCATTCAATCGTCAAACTAGCACGCGTACACAAAGATCGAACGATATCTAAGTAGAGGCCGCTAAGTGCGGGCGGGGTTGGGTGTTCTTAGTGAACTTCCCAACACGTACCCTCACCCCTTACTCAGAACCGTGGTTTCCGGAGTCCGAAACCGTTGGCATACGAGAGTCATTCAATACCCGATTTCCGATAATGTCGGTATCAATATCGCAATGCAAAGGGACGAACACCATAAACTCTGAAATTGGAATGGGCAGTACTTTGTGCACGACCCACTACGACATAGAGTGGGTTCGAACGGGCCCGAACTCCCACAAAGTTCGGTGGCGACTCCAACTTCGATTTAAATTTCAACCCGAGATCCATCTCACATGAGATTCATCCGCCTCCCCAAACCCGCGCGTGGCCGCGTCGGGGTGGACCTATGTCATGTCCACACTTATGTTAGGATAACTTGATGGAAACTTTGCCTTTAAATTAATGTTGTTGCTTATTAATTTTGACAAATTCTTGTTTGTGACGGGAATATCCGTCACAAACGTGTGACGGGTCAAGTACTATCCACTTGGGTAGAAAAGACAAACCTATGTGCTACGTCAAAGCCTTGTCTTTTCTAAACAAGTAGGTGGTATTATTTTACCCGTCACTGATTTGTGAGGGACATATCCGTCACAAGAGAGAGTTACTCCTTAGTTTTTTACTTTCCTGTATGCACCTCCTACAAAAAATATAAACTTGTGTATTATTTCTTGTAAAATCCAATCGTGACTCAATAAATGAAGGCCATAAATCTAGAGAGAGGAGATGCAAAAGACGAACAAACAGCGCACAAATGAGAAAGAGAAAGAAGAGGGAAAGAACAAACCTGCGGTGAGCTTGTAGACTTGGAAGGCTTTGGTGGTGTCTGCTCTTCTGCTGCCCCATTTACACAATTACTACCTCAACAATAAATGGATTTTCTAAGGTATCTGCAAATGTTGCTTGAAATCTACTCCTATTCAATAAAAAAGATATAAAGATCAGCATTTATCCGATAAGATGCAAGCACTGAACTTAGGTAGTATGTGATCAAAACACACAAAGTGACTCAACTGTAATATATTCTGTGTATGTGAAGAGGCTAGTAGATGCCATTAATTCAAAGAACCGTGTCTCATGATCAGATTAGACCAGTTTGGAGATGAAAGGAAGTGATGAGAGTGAGAACCGTAAAGAGGACAAGATTTGAAAGGAAGTGATGAGAGTGAGGGAGAGGGGTGGGAATGTTTGGAGATAGGAATACAGAATGGTGAAGATTGATGATGAGTATGCAGATCTTGAGAAAAGAGAAAGGATGAGAAAGAGGAAGAGCATCACGTGAGTTCTATTTTTCTTTTGTTTTCTTAAGACAGGTGTCATGCTATTATTAGTGGCACATACAATGGGACATATAGATGGGACACCAGATCCGCTCCGGTTAATACCACTTATTATTGTCCTGAAGATAAGATATCCTGAAGAGAGGTCATGAGAAATCCTCTGGATTAATTTCGTGTTCATCCGAAATTGAACAGAATAATATAATATAATTAATATTGAAAGAGGACGAATCTCTTTCAATTGGATGAGTCCATTTCCTGAAGTGAATGTGACATTTGATAAAGATTCTATCAGAAGTAGAAGTTGAGAACATGGCAGAAAAATAAGCCAAATATTGCGGCCTTAATTGAGCAAATTGATGCGGCCTTAATTGAGCCTAATGATAATATGGTCTTAATTGAGCCTGATTTGGTGAATGAAAGTACATCATTCATGAAAATTCATGTGACCCTCATATACGCGAAGTTCGATATGAGAGGAAGAGAAATTATATACGAGTTGAAATTTTTACATGCACGTTATGGCCTAATTCATAGTGCTTACATAAACTGAACCTATGACAAGAAATTTATAGTGTTGACCAATATTGAAACCGTAACGTAAAGTTCATGATGTCTTACAAATTTTCGCTTTGCGTGTGACGAATATTATTTTGAGTATCAAAATTACGAATAAACTTATGTTTGTTCACGGATGTTTGCAAAGTATGAGATACTTTTAAAAATTGATATTCGTATCAAAATAATGAAAATCATTTCCTGAAGCGAATGGTAGGTGTTATCATATTTTCATGATGTAATTAATACTCGTAAATTTTAGCTTTCATACAAATTATGTAGTCGTAAAGATACATTATTTTGAAAATGGCTTAAAAAAATTATGCATAATGTTTCGTATCCGCATGTCATGGAATGCGATATTAAATTGTTAGTCTGTACAAATTGATTAATAGTCATTATTCATGGTAATGGATATGACATGAACAAAATATTCGATTAACGACCATTATTTCGTGAAATGAATATGGCAATAAAATATTGATTAAGTGATGAAAATTATGTCACCGACACTGAGTAAGTGCAAGAAGGTGAATATTTTAATTATGTGTTTATATAAAAACTGATATTATCGGAAACGGTATAGTAAAGATCACAATATCTTGTGAAATGTGATAGTGTGATCATGTATTTATATGGTGAAATAAATGATCAGTTGGTTAATGATCAATTTATAGTTATTATTATCACATGTAATTGAATTAATCTAAGAGTAATATATAGTCATATTCTGTGAAGGAATATTGACGGGTCTTGCCTATTGTATTAGACACCAATTGTGTCATGTCACTATCATTTGCTATGACCATATGACTAAATAAAATTAGTGCGCACATATGACTGAATGTAGAATCGGTCAACTAGTAAAATTGACACGAAAATATTAAAGATGTGACAATTTGAGGCTATCCGGGTTCTTGTTACACTCGTTTTGATAAACTTGAAGTTTATCTTGAAAGAATGTAATGGCGTGCTGAAACTCTCTCGTGTATCGTTAAAATTATACTTGAGGCAAGACAATACATTGAGATGAAATATTATTATATGGGAGTGAGAGCGTAGCGTAGGAGACAGGTAAGATGACCGTTAACGGACAAAAGCCTCTAATTATTATTATTTATTTCACTTTTATGCTTCAATCTAAATATTCTACTTGTAGTTGGATAATGGAGATGAACGTCCATATCCGGTGACCTTTAAGGCTTTAATTATGTGACCTGTAATCACACAGAATTTTACGAGTTGTTCATATAATTAGAATTCACAATGTAAATATTATGTGAACATGGTGATCTTCCAAATGGACAATTTCAATTCAGCACGTGAAAAACCAACTGCGTTAAGTTGAGCTCCCAAATATATTATTTTACTTAAGAGAATCAGTTGATAAAGTCTATGAAATATGAGACGAATTCTAAGGTGGATATTGCCCCTTAAATCTATCAAGTAATGATAGTTTTTACCACCTTAGGGGGAGATTGATAGGTGTAGACACCCACATTTTGACCACCAGGTGTCTATAGTAGTTCCCGCCAAACACCCGATGATGATCGGACGCAAACATGCTTTGACGCACTCGGATATGGGCTCGTAATCATGGACATTTGGTTTAGACCTATTACGGAGTACAAATCTTACAAAACCAACCTCAAATCCAGGCCCAGTGGGTCGTTTTGAGTCAAATGAGACTAATTTAGGTTGATTCCGACACCAGGGGTAAAACCGTCTTTTAGCGACTGGGTCAAACCCGGTCAAAGATATTTTTTCCCGAGACTCGCGGACAAACCGTGACACCTCAAGTGTCTGGTTTGGACTCCAACACTACCAAAAAATCAGCTTTGAGAACATTAAACAATTTCGTTGAAGGTAGAATTCGATCTCAAGTAGGAGTTCTATCCGGAAACCGAATCAGACACCGACCGAGCTCCAAATACTCGGCCAAGACATCAAAAACAGCCGAAATACTCCCCTTGACAGCCGAGATATTTGGCTTCCCCACCAAGAAACGAGACTTTGGTTTCCTCTCGAACTCTCGTATTTCCTATCCAAACCGGTATTTCTTGTCACACAAGCAAGACTACCTCGATTCCTATAAATAGGACCTCCCGTCCAACACAAAACACAACAAGAAATTTTTACACACACACAACACGACACAAAAATCGTGACACACGGAAACAACAGAAAAACACACTATTGACACGGTTTTTACAGCCATTATACACATACATCCTCGATATCTATTAGAAATAATTCAAAGCAAATCCCGACATATTCCCGAAGAAGCCTCGAAACCCCGAGAAACCGACCAACCACACGCCCAACCACACGTCCAACCATACACCTTAACTCATCCCGCATCATCTCGACGCTCCCAAGTTTAAACCACTTTCCGACGAGCCTTATCCCGAGAAAACAAAGCATGTAGGTTGAGGGTGTAAATCAAACCCGATTCTTCTCTTTCTTCTCTTCCTTTCTCACGTTTTAATATGGGTCGTTCATCGCATATTTTCTATTTCTAATATCGATACTACGAAAAACTATTTTTTTATGACGTTCTTAAAATACGATATCGATTCTCTAATCGAATATTGTATCCAACAAGAACAAAATTAATTATTTCTCGTTGATGCTAATAAAATCGTTACATCTTTTTAAACAAAATTCGACGATTTTATGCGCGGAGAGAATTAACATTTTTTTCGTTCAAAATTCTTTTTTTTTTACTTTTCGTTCAAAACAAACTTTTTTTCAAAACCTTTTCTAAAGTCATTCCGACTATTCGATATCGATTTCATAATCGAATATCGAATACGATGAATATCGAAAATATGAATCGGGCATAAATTAATCCATATTTGTACGCGATTTATATAAATTAACGATTTTTCGACAAAGTAAGAAAAATCGGACAGCCTGCCACGCGAGTCGCGCGCCGGTCAGGCGACTCGCGCGGTGGCCTGTTCCGCCGAGTTTCTTTTTTTCGTTTCCTCGCTTTTCTATTTTTTATTCTTCTCGAGTCTTACATAAAAAGCGACCTTTCGCAACATATTTCAATAAATACCTTTTGACCTCGGTCAACACGTGCTAATCAATCACGTGTCATAAATCTTTTCCAAAAATCATGCATATTATTTATTTGCGTCTTTATTCATCGTTACTAACTCGTTTGCTCCTTGTTTGTAGCGATTTATTTATTTCTTTGTTTTATTAGACTAAAACGAACTTCACATGCTAAAATAACTTTGACGTTATTAGTTTAATATGCATTAAACGACTTAGCAACCCATTTATTTATTTTTCTCACATGTCTTAGGAAAATAATGTTTGCATATCATTCAACCGTCGAACTAACGCGTGTACACAAAAACGAACGATATCTTAGTAAAGGCCGCTAAGTGCGGGCGGGGTTGGGCGTTCTCGATGAACTTCCCAACACGTACCCTCACCCCTTACTCAGAACCATGGTTTCCGGATGTCCGAATCCATCGGCAATGAGAGTCATTCAATACACGGTATCCGATAATGTCGGTATCGGTATCGTAATGCAAAGGGACGAACCCGATAAGCTCTGACATCGGAAATGGGTCATGTTTTAAATATGGCCCACTACGACATAGAGTGGGTTCGAATGGTTCCGAATAACCACAAAATTCGGTGGCGACTCCTACTTCGATTTAAAATTCAATTTGACCATCTCATATGGAGATTCATTCGCCTCCCCAAACCCGCGCGTGACCTCGTCGGGGTGGACCTATGTCATGTCCACAATAGGGATAAGCTGGTAAAAACAAACAAATAATATTGATCCTAACTGAACATGAAGTTCAGAGAGTTGTTTTAAATATGAAATACATCAATTAGAGGTTCATGAAATATAAATGATGATTTGGTCATTTGGTTATGATGATGTATGATGATATATCAGCTTGATTGCCTTATCTTATCAAATATGTTATACATTGAAATGTATGATTTGACTATAGACAGATTCACCCACCTTGTGGTGTAGCGAGTTATAGATCAATCATGTATAGTAGATGTAATGAACATTCATATTCTTGCCCAATTTCCAATAATCACACATGATATAGTGTGAGGTTCATATTCGGTTCATTTGTTATAAGAAAATGGCAAGCATGTGCAATTGGTGCTCGTAAAGAGTACATGAAGTTGAATGTCCCGAAGTGGCAGAGATATTAATGATAATAGATGGCTTATATAAAAAGATTTGTACCAGATTCAGATATCAATAATCAGTACTAATGATAAGAGATTATATCGATATATTAATTTGGGGAACCGAATAATAGTAGCGCGCATCCAACCCAAATAGGGATCTTATATAAAAGTCCATTTTGTATGTTGACGTACAATATATGGTTGAGAATGAACTCATGGACTTGAAGTCCACATATTGACCCGAAGTCAATCTAATTATGAATATTGGTAGATATACTGTACAGTTTGCATTCAAGTCTTTTGTGCATGTAATATACGTAGTAGTTATTTTATCATTACATATTAGTTTAAGATTGCATCATTGCATCAATTTAGAATATACATTATGAAGCATTGTTCATTTTATTACATGTATGCACGAGATTATTATTGCTATATTGCAGGATATATGTTTAAAAGGAGATAATACTCCTAAATTGATAAGTACTCCGGGAAGGGGCTTATATTATAATGATCAGCACATAACGGGGTTGATCGAATGAGACTCGTGATTAAGTATATAAACTTCTACACAATAAGTGTATTTATGAAGGTGTGAATGCACAGTTTTATTGTTTCATTTTGAAGTTTGAGCGTATGAGAAATCATATATGAATAAATTTCTTGTCATGTGAAAGTACTTTATGGTCCAGAAACGCCATAATAGTTGGAAAATAATGTAGTGTAATACTGCAATGAGTATGTAAATCCATACAATGACAAGAAAGATAAATTATTATTTAAGATAAAATGAGATTGATTGATTCTCCTGAAGATCGATAATCAGTTGAGAAATAATGTTAGCTACACTCTTTTTCCCTTCGACTAAGTTTTTTTTCCCAATGAGTTTTTCCTATCAAGGTTTTTAATGAGGTAGCGCTGCGCTATAAACGTGTTAATATACTATAGTTATGATCATCATAATTTTGAGATGACGAGATACATATTTGGTAATGCATTGAAGAATCATAATGGACGATGTCCGAAGAAATGTGATTATCACGGATTTCTATTGATTAAAAATACCAAGTTTGTTGGTTATAACAAATCTTTTTCAATGCCTTGCAGTTACATGAAGACGTAAAATATTTTAAGAAATATCAAGTTGTGTAATCATCAGGGGAGGAAGCACGTGCTGTACTCTTTTTCCTAAGCCATGGTTTTGTGTCATTGGATTTTCCATGGAAAAGTTTTAACGAGACAGCCTGTTATGCGTGTTTGAAGATCTATGCACTCTTTTTCCCTCATTTTTCCCACCGAGTTTTTTAAGTTAAGATTTTAACGAGACATGTTGTTCAGTGATGTAGAGTGTTATGGAATAATATGTGATGTCCATCGGGCCTTATACCCCATTATGATATAACTAGCATGTAATATATATATACCTGGGATGGATGAATAAACTATATCTCTGATTTCCCTCATTATCTTTATCGTTTCTCTTCTCTCTTACTTTCACAACATAATTCTCTTTATTTATATAGGTATTTATTTCATTTTCGTCGTGTCAGTGTCGTATAAGCACCGTATCACGTGTCAGATACGTAACCGTGAGCGACACTTAAGCCTATTGTTAGAGGTGGCACTTAGTCGGGCCGGGCCGGGCTTCGTGCCGTGCCCGGCGGGCTTCGTGCCTGGGTGGGCCGGCCCGGTCGTGCCTAGACCCGGGCTCGTGCCGTGCCCGGCACGGAGCTCTAGCCGACCTTGCCGCCGAGGCCCGGGCCCGGTCGTGCCGTGCTCGGGCCGGGTCTCGTGCTCGGTCGTGCCCGGCCCGTCGTGCTAGTTTCGTGCTCGTGCCCGTGTTTCGGTTTTCGTGCCGGTTTTCGGGTTTCGGGTCGTGCCTCAATCTATTTCATATTTTTTCCAGCAAAAACAAGACGCGTTTGTGTGCGACCCGAATATTTGTAGCCTTGTAGATAATTATATATTATAATATTTGTAGCCTTGTAGCTAGCACTCCACAAGTCCCACTTTGGAAATAGTTAATACTCTTTATTAAAAAAAATTGAAATTGTAAAAAAACACAATTACTAAAAATTACAATTACTAAAACAATTACTAAAAATAATAGTAATTACACAAACTAAAAATTATAAATAAAATCTTCGTAGGATGTAAAAGAAACTAAAAAATAATTAAAGTCGACTTGTGAAATTGTAATTGAAAAAATAATTATGTCTATTACTCTACGATTCGACACTGCTACTCGAAGGGGTATCGTCGGTGTCGACATCACTATCTCTTGGTTCCTGACCTTGTTTTCGGTCTCTTGCATCCATCCAATCTTTGTAGCAGACACACATGCGGAGGGTGTCGCAAGACAAAGACGTACGTTTTTCGTCCAACACCCTTTTAGAGGCACTGAAGCAACGTTCGGACGCTACAGATGAAACTTGAACGGCGTAGAAGTCTCGTGCCATTGCTGACATCACCGGAAGACCTAGTTCATGTTCTCGCCACCATGATAGAAGATCAGTGGTTAGTTTATCGAATTTTGAAATATTGTTGAAATAATCATATCGCAGGTACATATGAAATTCAGCAAGATCTGACGCCCGTGTTTGTTGAGGAGATGGCATCAGTCGAGACATTCGTGACATGGCCTTGCCCAATCCTGTAGCGATCGTCGATCGGCTACTGCTAGCACCTGCACCTGATCGAGAAGTAGTGGTGGGGTTAGTTTGACCATAAATCCGCTCGTATTCACCAAATACTACACCAAAGTCGTGTCTAACCGAGGCCGCATAGGCCTCCCTGTCGAATTCTAGGTTCATTGTTTTTTTATAACTTTCAACAACGTTAATGGCACCCTCAAATTTCCACCTAGGGTCTAAAATCACTGCAAATACATAGACAAGAGGAATATCGTCCCAATATTTTAACCATTTTGCCTCCATGTCGGGTAGAAACGTAGAGTAATCAGGTAGGCCTCGATATTTTTGGAAAATAGTGGCAATATTGTCAAGGTGAGCAATGAAGAAAGGGACCGTGGGCTTATATGCATGAGAAAATGCAGTGGTCGCCTCCTCAAAGGCTGACAACAAGTCGATATACATTTCTATTTTCTCCCAATCATCTTCAAGTAATTGTTGATCGGGAAAACGAGTGTTCCAAAAAGTAGTTAGCGGATCCTTGTATTCTAAACATGACTGCAACATTGTGTACATTGAATTCCACCTCGTGTTGTTTTCTGTGGGAAATTTTCTGTATTTAATTTTATTTAATTTACAAAAGTGACGCCAATCTTGGCGCCTCATTTGACACGTGTTCAAGTGCATAACTATTTTTTAAACTTGGTGTGATAGTGTCGTAGACCCACTAAACCGTCCTTAACACACAGGTTTAAAATGTGACAACCACATCGAACATGTAACAATTCACCATCTAAAAAAATATTTTGTAAACTGGTCTTCAACATGTTAGCACAAGAAGTCATAGACGTTGCATTATCAAAAGTAACTGTCAAAATTTTATCTCTAATTTCATACTCGCATATCGCTCTCACAATAACGTCGTGGATATTAGCAGCGGTATGCGGACTTTCTAATCTTGCAAATTCAATTATTCTTTTTTGTAAAACCCAATTCTCATCTATCCAGTGAGCTGTTAAACATAGGTAAGAGTAATCGATGCGAGAGTCCCAGCCATCGGATGTTAACGATATTTTAGACCTCATATTTTTGAAGCATTCTATAAGCTCCATTTTAGCCTCCATATATTGTTTCATTGCTTTACTTTTTACAGTTTTACGGCTCGTTTGTAGATGAGCCGGTTGGTTTGCTTTTACGTATCTGTTAAACGCTGGGTGTTCAGATAAAGCGAAAGGTTTTTCCGTTTGAATTATCATTCTAGATAATTCCTCAGTGCATGTGTTATAATCGTACTTATACTCTTCTTCTGATTCGGGTCAGGTCACAAATTGGTCAAGGGATGTTTGACCGACCTCTTTGGGAACACATTTTTTAGCATGTCGTGATAGATGACCGGTACCATTTGCACTTTTACCACTAAATTTACTTCCACAATTATTACACTTAGCATGTTTTTTATCTACACTCTTAGTGAAAGATTGTCATACTCTACTTGTTCTACCAATCGCACACAATTTAGCCATTTCTTCTTTAGTCTCCCAAACTATACCGTCATCAGACGATTCGCTCGTTCTTGTTTGTACATTTACATTTGTGAATTGTGACACGGTTTGTGCCGATGTGTCGTGTTGTGCAGACTCTGTAAACGATTGTGGTCCTTCTGGACCTCGTTGTGTAAATTGTTGACCCGTTTGAGGGAGTTGTTGACCCGTTTGTGTAAATGAATACGGTGGTAAAGGTGGTCTCCCCGACATTGCCTGATATGTCGACATATCAAAATTAAATAAGTTGGGTGTCATGGGAAAAGGTTGTTGGGGCCCTTGTCCCGTTTGTGCCCCGGTTAAATCGTAACCGTAAGGGGTCGACCCGCTCGGATTGCCAAAGTTCATGAACGAAGGCGTGACACCGAACCATTGATTAAATTGTGGGGTCGTAAATTGACCATGTGCCTCCGATTGTGGTGTTTGTGAACCGGAGGGTCGTTCTACGCTACCTTGACGTTGTTGTGATCGACTCCTTTTTGACGCTGACTCGGTGTTGTGTGATTCAGACATGATTTAAATATTTTAACGGATTAACAATTAAATTATCAAATTAATTACCAAATTAATTAACAATTTAACTAACAAATTTAATAACAATTACCAATTTAGTATTTTAGTTCAATTGACAAGTTAATATGTAAAAAATTATTTAGAAGGTAACTTAATTATAATAAATTAATAAGTGAAGATTATAATTAACTAATTAAGTAATAAACAAAAATAATTAACAAAATTAAAGTAAAAGAGATTAAGTTAGAAAATGCAAACAAAGCTTGTAGAGATCCGGAGATGCGGTCGAATATCGAGAATCGACAGACTATAATAAAAAAACCCGTAAACCCGATACGATCAATTCTTCAATATAGTAGATTAGCACCAAAAAACGCAACCAAAACCTTCAATTCTTCAAATTTCAAGATTAATATATAATACTTGTTATATTAAGATTATAATATTATTTATATATTATTTATAAGATTAGTAATAATTTTTATATATATTAGTAATAATTTTATAAGATTAGACGATTAGAATTTAGAAATGTAGACTTATAGAGTATTGAAATTTTCAAAAAATTAATAAGAATGATTATAAGATTAGAAGAAGAATAGAATGATTTGTGAAATGAAGATGGATGAAAGTGAGTAATTTATAGGAAAAGAAATGAAAAAAAAATATAGAGGAAGTAAGGAATGGGAGAGAGCCGTTGGAGTCCTTGGAGAATTGGACTGTTGGACAAATTGGGAAGGTAAAAAGGGGAGGCTAGGGAGTAGGGCTGTAGGGAGCAGTGAATAGGAGCAGAAGAGCAGCAGAGCAGGCGAACAGCAGAAGCATGCGCAGCAGAGGACCGTTGAGGCCGTGCCGGGCCGGGTCGTGCCGTGCCTCGGGCCCGCCGTGCCCGGGTCGGTCGTGCCTGGTCGGGCCAGCCCGCGTGCCTGTCAGCGGGCCGTGTCGGATCGGGCCCGTCGTGCCCGTGCCTAGCACGGGCTTTTCAGCCACTTCTTCGCCGAGGCCCGACGGGCCGTGCCCGTGCCAGGCCCGATTTTGCCCTCGTGCCGGGCCGGTCGTGCCAAATTTCGTGCTGGCTCGGGCCGGCGGCGGCGGCCCGGCCCTAACTGCCTGCTCTACCTATTGTAGTCCGAAAATAAGAGCTAGTGTAATACTCCGTATCAAGGAGGGGAAGACAGAAGCGGAGAAAGAGGAAGCGGCGAAGATTGAAGAATGGAGAAGAAGGATGAGATACGGAGTGGAAGTGTTAGGTCCCAAATGGATTCACTGAATGCCCGCATCAAAGTACTCTTCACTCCCTTTTTTCCCCCTTTTGAATCATACTCCGTAATATATTTCTGGTTTGAATACTGAATGAATTCAGGAATTAGAGATTGAAAATGCAAAGCTGTCATCTCAACTTGAGCTTTGCCGCTCTTCTAAGGTCTCTTCCTTCATTCACTTTCTTCCCCAGGATCAGTTGTTTGTTATTTATTTATATTTATATTTATATGTTTGCTCACATTTTGGTTCAGAATGCTGGAAACATTGACCACAAAACTGATAATGGTGTTCAGAAACTTAGAAATAGCACCAAAAAAACTCCAGGTTTGTATATCTAAACCTATTTACACATTACACTAGCTTTTGTGGGCACCCTCGAGGCATTGGGGTACTAGCTGCTTGATGTTCCTGTCGTTTGGATTCATAATTAAAACTGTATATAAAATGAAACTTCATTTGTTTCATTGCTTTTGCCTTTGCTGATAGTTGGAGACACGAGATCATTGCGTCATCTCCCTAGGAGACACGTTGCCTTCAAAGTCATGTATTTTGGTCAGAGGTATAATATTTTCTTAACATTAGCACAATTTTTGTGACTTAATCAAGATTTTATTATAATTCTCATATTGGTGTCAGGTTTTATGGTTTTTCATCAGAGGCACAAATGGAACCTACGATTGAGGTGAGCCTATGTGCGTGCGCTTATGTATACATATATTGTACTTCGTATCTGTAAAAAAATGAGCTTTCTGAAGAGAATCTCCCACAAGTGTGTGAAATGACTAAACATGTATGGCGACAGTTGTTGCAAATATCTGTATCCTGCAACTCTTTTCATCACCCACTTGTATGCCGATGTTATATGAATAGAGATAAACTGTCTGTCTTGAAAGCGGCCATACCCCCTTGTCTGTGACCCTATTTTGGTAGGGGTCTCCTTGACTCTCAAATTTCTCACATTGTAGAATCCTACATTTTGACCCCTACCTGTACACGGACCTGAATCTCTAAAACATATTTCGAACATATGATCAGGTTATCCATCAGTTACGTGAAAAAATTATTTAGGTAGCTCATAAACGTGACATTTATTTTCTTAAAGATAAATACATAAGGATTAAACCACCTTATAATTTGCGCATTGTTATTTCTTAATAATTTGATTATTCCATTGGAAAGACTTTCAGAGTTTCAGGTAATTGCAAGTCATTGTAAGAGTCTTACATACACGGAAGTTGATCTACCATATATATTACTGTCCATAAGAACTAATAATGGCCCTAGTAATATATTTGTGTACGCACGTGGATTGTGGTCTCTATTTCATTTTTTGTATCAGAGTATGTCCAGGGAATGTTCAGATGTCCTTTTAAATTATTAAAAATGGTAGTCGAACTCTCCGAGATGTATAACACGAGTAAGTGTTCTTGCACATTTTGTTATGGTATCCGTTGAGTTTAACTCTGTTGTATATCTTCTGCAGTCTGAACTTTTCAATGCTTTTGAAAAGACGCGGCTTTTACTCGGCGACAAAAAAGAATCACAGTACTCAAGATGTGGCAGAACAGACAAGGGAGTATCTGCTGCTGGGCAAGTAAGCAATTGTGCATTCTTTACTGATATTTGTTGATCTAGAAAAGTAATTTTGTTCGTGCCTAGAAAGTAAATGTACTAGAGTGGTCTCAGCAAAGTGAGCAAACATATCGAGTTCTGTTTAGCCCCTGCCTGTGAAAGTCAGAACTTGGAAACTGTTTAAGCTTCAAGTTTTTGCTCGCTTCTGAGTTTCAGCTATAGGCACAGTTGAATCTAGTGAGAACATAATCGGGTTTCACGATATGCAGGTTTGCTGTACCCAGAGTTTTTTTGTTAATGAAAGTAGATAATGTCACCGATTCTTTCGTTTTGATGTTTCTTTGTGAATTCTAGTTAAAATTTGGGTATTTTCTTTCATGTTTGATGGTTCTGATGATTAGGACTGTTTTCCCCCCTTGCTGCAGGACTGTTTTGATGGTTCTTTTGTTGATGTCTGCTTCTCATGTTGCTTGCTGTGAATTATAGTTCAGTTTATTTCCTGTTGTTAGTTTGTCGTATAACAAACTATTCTGCAGCAGGGAGAGAACAACTAGTTCTAATATCGATAAAACTATCACCTGGAAGCAAACTGGGTTCATTTGCAGAAATTACTTTGTCATGTGCTTGAATTACATAAATGTTGTTTTTCTTTGTGGATGATGATGATGGTGTGACTCAGTAAATTTAATAATATAGCTAACTGTAAATGATGTGACAGGTCATTGCATTGTACGTGCGGTCAAACCTTAGGGCTAAGACAAGTTCTGGGAAATTCAGTTTTGAAGGACAGTATGGTCTGCAATGTCTCTTTGTTCATTTCTGATTTTGGAAATTTTTCTCACTTTTATAGACCTTTTATCTTCGTTACTTTATGACCAATTAGTAATTTAGTAACTATTTTTATAAAAATGTGTTGGTGAAATGTGAGGAATATCATTAAGAACAAAACAAGCTGATTACAAACTATAGTGCTAATATAGATTAGAAATTGATACACGTGTTGCATCATATCTCCATCTTTCTCAGCCAAAATTGCTATTCATATCTTCTATAGGAATATTATCATTGCACAAAAATTGATACACATGTTCTAGACTTTTGGGCTCCTAAACTATTGCTTATATATTCGTCTTGGTTATGAATATTATCATTGCACAAATATGGTTGTTTATCATCTTCAAATAGTACTGCTGTAGTGAATTTAATGCATCTGAAAGACAGTGATTAACTGAAAGATTACAATGGTTCGAAAAGGCTTCACACCGTGCAAAAATAAAAATAAAAATTCAGGCCTTTTTTACTTTACAAAAGAGTCTTTAATTCATCCGTAGTTGAAAGCTGTCTGACATCAGTATTCCATGGATGAATAAATACAAATGGTGTTTAGTGTCCTTTTGTTCTAGTCAATATGTCCCAAAGCCAAAAGAACAGTGCTTCTTAATGTGTTCCAATGAACATGAGACTTGTGTTACCTCTTCTTTATCATTTATTCCATGGAAAAATAAGTGCAATTTGATGTAAAATGTCTTTTTTTCCCAAAACCCATAAGAACAATGCTTCTTACTGAGTTCCAATAAACATGAGACTTCTGTGACCTCATCTTTATCTTATCAAGGTGTTTTGTATGTTAAGTTGCTGTAGAATTCTTTTACTCATCCTCCTTCGTGGCCCATTCATGGTTGCAATATTGTTATGTTTCTGATTTAGATGAGGAACTTGACTATGTGAGAATACTCAATAGAGTCCTCCCGAGAGATATTCGAATTATCAGTTGGTGTCCAGTTCCTGCCGATTTCCATGCAAGGTAGCAGATTTTTTTGAGTTCTTCCATATACAAATATACAATTGTTTTGGCATGTGAAATTGGTAATTAGTAATAGCCTCATAACTACTGTTACCTACCAGATGGTGGTGAGAGCTCACTGATTTTTGCTAGTTTTCTTGAGTGTGAGCTGACCTGGTCCCTCTAATTCCTAGGTACGCTCTGCCTAAAGCTACCAAACATGTCAGTGAACTGAATGATGAAGCATGACATGGGCCGAATTTTGTACTCGGCACCCCTATTGCATTTTGCCGATCTGTTTCTTTTACAAGTCTTTTTAAGTAGTGTGCTCAATCGTTATTCATTGACCTTTCATTTTTTCATTGGACACTCTGCTCAGTTACTCGGACACTCCGACACGGACACTTGCCAGACACGTGTTGAAGTGTCGGACACGTAACTTCAAAAATTTTAAAATACGTGGACACGGTCAACAAAGTGTCTTGACCAACAAAGTGGACACGACACGTTATCACTAGAATCGTCGATACCCGGCCACTAACAGCGCCCTCGTACAGCTCATTGGCGCCTCTTCCCCCAGATTCACCATCAAAAAACAAAATCCACACCCTAAAAACCCAATTCCCACACCCAAGATCCCTCCCCCCTACCCTCCAAAACACAGATTTTGGGGATGGGGAAAAGAATTTTGGGAGTGAGGGGGGTTGTTTACTTATTTTAATGGTTGGGGTCGGTGCTTAGGGAGGTTTTTTTCAAAGGTTGGGATTATGTGTTTATGGTGGTGGTGTGGAAGGAGTCAACAGTGGTAATAGGAAGGAGGGAGTCACGGTGGATTGGGATACGATGAGTGGTCACCAGCGAGTTGTGCCCGGCGTATGGGAGCCGGCACCACTAATGATGTTGGTGATAGGTGTTGTGGTGCTGGTTGAGTCCCGAATGTTGGTGGTGAGTGGTGATTGGCGAAGGCGAGGTAATAGGGAAGAAAATCTCTAACCTTAAGGCGGTGGGGGAATGGAGGTAGAGGGATTTAGGGCTATGGGAGGTAATGAAGAGGGTAAAGGGAATGGAAAAAATAACAAAACAAACAACAACAAAGGGAATGGGGTACTGTGATTCCCTTTCCCTTTCTTTTAGATCTCCAACTAAACACCCTTAAATCTTAAGTTCATCAATCATTTTTACCATCAAGTGTATTGATTGACTTGAAAAGGATGACTTATTTCAATGGCTAGTAGGATTACTACTCGTCTGAACAATGTTCTTAATGTGTTCTGGCTGATGACACTGATCTTTATACTGGGAGAAAAATGTACCAACTCTATCCCATTTTATAGTCCCCATTCCAATTTTATGGTCAACCAAGGCTATCTTTGTCAATTGATTTCTTCAAATGGCAAACCTATTCCATTTTTGTTGTCCCCATTCGAATTTGAAGGTCAACCAAGGTTATCTTTGTCCATTGATTTCTTCAAATGTTTATCTAAATACAATGTGAAGTCCGTCAGATTTGACTAATTAGAACAACTATGTTATTTTATCGCCTTTCAAAGGTTTTAACTATTGCATATAGTGATAATTATCTGTTAAAACTGACATTGTATGAATACCAAACTTAAATGGAGACTAGAAAAAAGGGGAAGGAGTAGTATACTCAATCTTTTCGGTTTATACCACTCTGCTTAGTGTTCCCTTGTTTTCTGAATCCAGGTTTAGCTGTCTGAGCAGAGAGTATAAATACTTCATTTGGGAGGAAAACCTCGACATACCAGTAAGAAACCCAGAGCTTCAATCTGCATTGCTTTCACGAATATGGTGGGCTGCCACAGTCTACTTCTTGATGCAGACCTGGATATTCTAGTTTTATTTATGTCTTCTTTTTTACTTTCTATAGGCAATGCAGAGTGCAGGTAAGAAGTTTTTGGGTGAACACGACTTCAGAAATTTTTGTAAAATGGATGCAGTTCATGTGCATAATTATATGCGAAATGTAACATCATTTGATATCAGTCCAAGCACTGAAAGGTAAGAGAATCAGGAAACTTTATTTATTTTATAAGTTGGAGGATGAATAACGAAGTATTTCTGTAAAGCCTCACGAACCTTGATAGTGCAGTTGCAATTCAGGGTTGATCTGATATTTAATATCATGCATCCATGCTCTGAAGAAAGCATGAGATTCCTGAAAAGAAAGTTTGAGTCACTTGACTTGCTGCTCTCTTGAAGATGCATTTACACAATTTGAATATCAAGTTCTGATATTTGCTTGGTAGACTGTTACAGACTAGGCCTTGTGAGCCGCTCAGACACAGCCAATAATTTCCTAATATCATTCAGCTTAATGATATATACAGACATTAATAATAGGCTTTCAATAGTCTGTTGTGGTTGATCATGGCTTAGCTTTTAGTGTTATTGCCTTCGTGATGTAGGTGGAGAGGCAAGGAATTATGGGCCATCAAGATTAGAGGTAGTGCATTCCTATGGCATCAGGTTCGATGCATGGTTGCTGTATTGTTTATGATTGGGCGAGGCCTGGAATCAGAAGAAGTGAGTATAAACTTTGTAACCCTCATCCAGAGATTTTTCGTTTTGAATCTCTGTTATAAGGTGCCTTTCATGTTTCACGTGTGCTGGTGAGATTCTGTGGCTCTTTTAAAATCAAATTACTTCATGTTCAGATCATAGATGTGTTACTGGACATAGAGAAGACACCTAAGAAGCCTCAGTACACTATGGCACCAGAAACGCCACTGGTTCTTCATTCTTGTGAATTCAAAGGTCTAACACTCTCTAGTGCGGCAGGTAACTCATGAACTGATTTTCTGATATAAATGAGAGTTGTCATCATGTATCGCTGTTGAAAGTTCCAACATGCGAACAAGATTATGTGGAGGCTTAGTTTCACTCTAGTGCATAAGCGTCAGAATAAACTGTTGTCTGAAATTCAGTGTTGAAGTATTGTGCTTGTTTTTCCACGCTCCAACCTGTTGTATTCCTTTCTTTTGGTTACTGTCTCAGAATTAGCAACATCATCCAAATAGCTCGTTTCCAATTTTGTGTTGTTATTACTCCAAACTAGATCAACAATTGTTTAGTCTATTTAATTATAACCCATCTCTCATTTTGTACATGGGCGTCACCCCCTATGTTGTCTTTTTGTACAGGGCGTCACCGCTGTCAAATAGTTCCTTAGCAATTATTCTATAAACATTAAGATATGTAAATCCCAATGACCCCTTCCAGTTATTAAATGCACACTTCTAGTGAATATGATTTATCTGTAGCCCTTTTGTGGCCTTCATCATCTCATTTTAGCTAGCTGATTACCCATCTTAGTTCAATAAGCGTATTAGGTCAATAAGTGTCTTATGTTATTTCTTTTATCGTGATGTTTTTATAGATTCAAAGCGGACAGTGTGTGTACATCTGGAGAATGAATGCCATAATCTGATGCTGCAGGCTGCTATCTATAATGACACCTTGAATTGCTGTTCTTACACAACAGATGATGAAGGTAGTTGACGGCATATCTTTCCTTACAACTTTCAATTCGCAGAATTGCGCTTGTCGATTGTAATTAGATGGAAACTGTTGAAAATCCTTTTGCTTAGCCCGTGGTTCTTTTTCTTTCAGGAAATGATTCACTTATAAAAGAAATACCAGCGAAGAAATTTCCACATATTCCCTTGATGAAACGGCCGACTGAGCGTAAGTTTTGGTGTTGCAAACTCCATTCTTAATAAACGTGTAGAAGGGTTTGTGTTGATGGATGTTTGCCAACTTGATTGTGGCATGACATTTATTTTTGCCTCAAATGTGATCATTTCTGAAAAGGAATGTGTCCTTGGCCAAATACCTATTTGCTAAGGTTTTGAAGATTACTACACCCATATTTTGAGGCAGCATTAGCCAAATATATGGCACCGGGGAAAATGTTGTTATCACGGGCTGTAATTTGTAAAGGTGCACTCTTTCAATGAAATTCTCGAATGTAGTTTTCACTTTGGCTCATCCAAAAACTGTTTCTATGTTGAATAAGGAGTAAAGTTCGGACATATGACCCCCTTAGCCCACCATTTGGTGGAGCCTTGAGGCATTGGAGTTAATTATTGTTATATTTGGCCAAATTTATGGACTTATGGTACAAAAAATGAGACCATGGTAAGACTACCAAATCCAACCATGTTTAAAACGAATGTCTCATTATCGGCCAGGGTAATGGTGGCGGCGGCTTTGTTATCACCGGCCTCCTGAAATCGCTAACTACTACCCAAAGCCAGTGTTAATTGCTTTCTTTTTCATGTTTATTATGCTGTAGTTGCAATTGGCATTCTTTGTCCTTGATTCTTGTTATTTTTGTCTGGTGTTAGCATCATATGCGGAACGGCGTGCCAAATTGAATTCAGGAGCTGTAAAAAAAGGGATTGTTGAATTATCCCTGGGAGCTGGGCCACCTGAAGATAAAAGTTGAACTTTGTTCCTGAGTTTTCTTGACGGTATAATTCCACATTTTTCTGCAATTTTGTATATATTGAGTCCCTTATAACTCAAAAGAGTAGGCATAGAGTTTGGATTCGCAGTGACACTGTACTTGGTGCATATTTCTGCCATTTATTTGGATTTTGGAGTTGTATGTTTTTTTGTCCCGTTCCGTGCACCTCATATCCCCTCTTCTCATTTCCTATCCTTTCTGAAAAATCCAACTCCTTTCACCTTCTCTCTCATCTCTCTCAGTCCCCACCCATCTCGTTAACCACCTCTTCCGCCCGCACCAATGCCATCCCTCCCTCTGCACAGACCCCTCTTGATTGAAGCACTGCTAAACTTGAGGCTTTGAGCTTTAAGATAGTTGGCCTGTACTTGTGTAGTTGGTTCATATAGACCCTGCTTTAAGTTCACTTGAAAACTGGTGAAGATCAATTGGTCTCCCTTGTGACGGATAAAGTTATAATGGGTCAAAGACACGTTTGTGATGGATACTCATATACCTGTCACAAACAAGGATTTGTGGGTGATGATTTACAAGCAACTCAAACAGAAAGATGAGGCCTTTGGGATCGGGTTGATCTATTGAGGCAAATTTGATCAGAAACCTTATAGTTTGCATTGTTTTTCAAGGATAAAAAGTCTGAAATGATTGTGGCTTACTGTGAACTTGGGTCCATTTTCACTAATCTAATGATCAACTTCATGAGCTTTCTCAGTTCATTTACTCAATAATATTATGACTTTAACCTTACTCGATGTTGCACAAACCCATTAAGGTGACTAACCGAAATCAACCCACCTAAAATCAAGCTAAAACTAAAATTTAAGCTAACCCAGATGAAACCGTGCTGATTAACTTGATCCTAAACTTTATTGTATTGAATGATCTATTTGTCAGTTGTGCAGACAACATACTAATCCGAACATGTGAGAAACTAAAACGTCCACACAATTGAGCAGCAATAGAGACCATTTAAGGGTGCCGGAATGTGACTAACCAACGTCGGCTTAATATTCATTAGTCGTACAAACACAGCGTGGAGTTATTGTTTGGGCTTGAAATCGGACAAGGTAACTCGTGAAACGTCCCCAGTCATGTATAAAAATCGGTAAAAAAATGAATAGTTGCAATGTTTGACTTCCCAACGACCAAAGTGTAAAATACACAATTTTTGGATATTTGAAGGCCCAAAACAGATGTTACCGAAAGCTGCACGGAGTGTTCCCAAGGTTCGATAAAACGACCACACAAAAGCAACAACATATACCATTTCAGAGTGTAGGAATGTGATAAATCAATGTCAGCCGAAAATTGATTAGTCATGCAAACACGACGTGTAGTTGTTGTTTGGTCTTGAAATTGGACAGAGTACCCCATGAAGCGCCCCCAGACACGTGATAAGAAAATAGGTAGAAAAGAAAACATTGCCCTATCCGACCTTATGAACGCCTCAAATTGAAGTATATAATACACAATTTCCAGAGATTCGAGGATCTTAAACAAAAGTGACCGAACAAATAAAGTGTTTCCCAGGTCCGATAAACGACCACACAAATTTAGAGAAGCAACTAATACCATCTGAGCCGTCAAAATGTGATATATCAATGTTGGTCGAAAATCGATTAGTCATGCAAACACGATGTGCAGTTGTTGTTAGGGCATGAAATCAGACATGGTACCTCATGAACAACCCTAGACACATGGTACAAAAATAGGTAGAAAATGAAACGTTGCCCAATCATACTTTCCGAACAACTCAAATTGAAATGTATATAATACACGGGTTTTAGAGACTCGAGGGTCCGTAATAGAAATGGTCAAAAATCACATGGAGTGTTTTTGTGGTCTGATAAAATGACTTCACAAAATTTGAGCAGTAACTGAGACCATTTCGTGGCGTCGGAATGTGATAAACCAACGTCAATCCGAATTGATATAAACCTAAGTCAGATATGATCAAACCGATCTTACATCCGAAGTCTCATTCAATCCGATTCGAACCGAAATTGAACTGAACTCAATATAACTGATTAATACCCAAACTTGAACATATATGAATTGATAAAACCGAACTGATTGACCTGATTCATACTCCCTCCGTCCCACTAAGATTGTCCTGTATTTCTTTTTGGGTAGGTTCTTAAAGATTGTCCCATTTCTAAACTTTCCTTTTTAGTTTGTCATTTTTTACAACTTTGCCCCTAATAAGTTAAAGTATTTTACCATTTTGCCATTCCACTAACTCACACCACCTCACAAACATTATGACTCACCCTATAAAGGGAGTCATCATTACCTATATACTCAATCATCACACCATTTCCTTAATTTGTGAGCTAAAGTTCATGGGACAATCTTTCTGGGACGGAGGGAGTATATACTAATCTATATCCCCTATTCACTAAAACAAAAATCAAGGGGCAAAAATGACTTTTCAACTTTCCCGCCCAAATACTTTTCACATTTATGGAAACTGGACTTTGCTCATCAAACAATTCTATTTCAGCTTTTAAGGCCCAATTTAATGAATTACTACAAGATGGCCGACATACTCATATGTTACAAATTTAATTTAAAAAGTTGGGCCCAATGATATAACAATTTTTTTAATTTTTTTTTGCAACTTACAATATTAAAGTTAATATTTTTTTTAAATATTTTTTAATGACATTTCATCGAAACGGGTCAACCTGGATTTTGATCCTAAATTAATACTTCATAGATTATTTCGAGTTTGCACAAAATGGGCACGGGTCCAAATTTTATATATTTACGAGTCATTTTGAAATTTACTAAAATATTTTTCTAATTGAAAAATTCTCTATTTAATTATAATCCACTAAAATTTAGAAATAAATTAATTTACAAAAAATATTCTACTAAACACTAAATCTAGAAAGTTATGTGTAATCTTTTCAAATATAGATACCATAATGATTAAATAAAATAGTAATGTCGAATATGATCTAAACTAAAAAAAACTATATATATAAAAACATCGACCTAAAATGAGTAAAAAGTAAGATATTCATTATTTATTACTTATATTCTTATCTTGTTATGTGTCGTAAATTGGACATGATTTGACTATTTAGCAGTTGTATTTCTCAAAGAATACGCCGTATTATTTTATAGATAACAAATATAAACAAAATAAAAGCGGGAAGATATTACTAATTTTATATTCTGTTCATCATATTAGAATATTACATTTTTTCTTTATACTGAAAGACAAGGTAGTGAGAGGAAAATTGGTTTATGCTTAAAAATAAAATATAAATAATAAAGTTTACCAAAAAAAAAACGTTAACTATTGACGGAAACATTATAAAAGAGAGAAAAGTGTAAAATATTGACTTAGAAACAAGGATTATAATTTTATAATTTCACTAAATTCTTTGTATATACAAACATTAATTAAAAAACCGCATATATACCTCTATATATATATATATAGAGAGAGGGAGGGAGGGAGGTAAGTTCAAATATGGTCAACAGTGTTACAGTTACACAAAAAATGCTTAAAGTTACACGTGATGAGTGATAAAGTTGCATTTTATCACTTGAAATGATAAAAGTGCTGAATGTTATAGTTACATATCAATTTTGAACAAATGCAACTTTATAGTATGTCATCTGTAACTTTAATATCGACTTAAAAAAATTGTTGACCTTATTTGAACCTACCTACCTATATATATATATATATAGAGTGAGGATCCGGTGAGTCTCCCTCTTTAAATGAGTCCGTCCTTTCAATCTGGACCACACAATCAAACAAGATTGAATGGTTGAGATTGGACCACATCATTAAGGAAGAGTAACAAGACCTTTGCATACACAAACATCATAACTCTTTAATTCCATATTACTGTGATATTATTACTGTGACATTATTACTGTAATTCCTTATTACTGTGACAGTGTCACAGGAATATATTTGTGTTACTGTAATAGTGCTCTGTTACTGTAACAGAGTGTTACTGTTAATCTCATGATGATGTTACTTTGTAGTGTCAATTGATAAATGAATTTGACATTATTACTGTGACATTATACTGTGATTCCTTATTACTGTGACAGTGTCACAGTAAGATATTTATAACTCTTTAATTTCATATTACTGTAACATTATTACTGTGACATTATTATTGTAATTCCTTATAACTATGACACTGTCACAGTAAGATTTTTGTGTTACTGTAATAGTGTTCTGTTACTGTAACAGTATTACTGTGACATTGTTACTGTAATTTTTTATTACTGTGACAGTGTCACAGTAATATATTTGTGTTACTGTAATAGTGCTCTGTTACTGTAACAGTGCTACTGTTAATCTCATGTTGATGTTACTTTGTAGTGTCAATTGATAAATGAATTTGACATTATACTGTGATTCATTATTACTGTGACAGTGTCACAGTAAGATATTTATAACTCTTTAATTTCATATTATTGTGACATTATTATTGTAATTCCTTATTACTGTGACACTGTCACAGTAAGATTTTTGTGTTACTGTAATAGTGTTATGTTACTGTAACAGTATTACTCTAACATTATTATTGTAATTCCTTATTACTGTGACAGTGTCACAGTAAGATATTTGTGTTACTGTAATAGTTTTTTTTTTTTTTAAATTAAAAAAAAATAGTGTTCTGTTACTGTAACAGTAAGATTATATACGATGAAGATGACGCTGAGATTGAATCTCAGGCATTCATGTGATTTGATCATGTGGCTGTGATTTGCGGGACGGACTCATTTAAAGAAAACCAACTCACCGGATGCAATTTCTATATATATATATATATATAGACGACATACGATAAAGTTGCATTTGTTCAAAATTGATATGTAACTATAACATTCAACACTTTTCACTTTATCACTCATCTCGTGTAACTTTAAGCATTTTTTGTGTAACTTTAACACTGAAACTTATGAATTTAAAAAAGTTGTTTACCTTATTTGAACCTACCCCCTCTCTTTCTCTCTCATATATATATATATATATATATATATATATATATATATATATATATATATAGAAAAGGGATCAAGGGAGTTTGGTGAAAATTGGGAAGTTGTGTTGTTGGCTATTGATCTTGGGTTGGATGAATGGCTTAGATGAATGATGTGTTAAAAATAAAAAAAATAAAAATAGGAGATGTCGGTTTACTGACGGCAGCAGTGGAGAGAGAAAAGGAGAAAAGCACCCCTTCCCTCAATCAAACTCTCACCTCTTACAACTACTCTCACCCCTTACCACTTTCTCTTATCTCTCTCATCTTCATCTTCATCTTCATCTATCAAACCAAAAAAGCATCACCATCTTCAACATTCAACAAAAAAAATCCGCATCTTCAAAATTCATTCATTCAACAAAAAAAAGTTTCCTTATCTTCAAGCTTCATTCATCCAACAAAAAATAAGAACATCTTCATCTTCAAGCCAGATGAATGGCGGAAGTTTGATGAAGATCTTCATCCTATCATCATCTTCATCATGCGTAATGTTTTTGCAGAATTGCAAAGTCACACACTTTCAGTTGTATAGTCACACTCATTATGTTTTATAGTCACACTCATTATGTTGTAGAATCACGCAACTGTACACCCATTGTAGTCACATATTCAGTTGTATAGTCACACTCACTATGCTATATAGTCACACTCGCTATGTTGTAGAATCACGCAGCTGTAGAATACCTTGGGATTAAGGTATCATTCATTTAATCATCTTCATATTCATGCTTGTTTTATATTTCATACTTTTTTATATTTATAAAATTATTCATCTTCATTATGAGTGTGACAACCAAGACTGCATGACTATACAATATAAAGCGTGTGACTTTGCATCATAACTAGTGCGACTGTGTCGCTTCAAAGGTGTGATTGTACATCATTCTGTGACTTCACAACAAAATATAACGAGTGCGACTATGTATCTTCAAACGGGTGACTGTATAACCAACTCTGTATGACTGTATAACCAACTCTGTATGACTATTCAAATGTTAAATTTTTATCTTCCCAAACACCAACTCCGTGACTTTACAACAAAACCCGCATCAGTTATATAATGTGACTATACAATATAAAGCGTGTGACTTTGCATCATAACTACTGCGACTGTGTGGCTTCAAAGGTGTGATTGTACATCATTCTGTGACTTCACAACAAAATATAACGAGTGCAATTATGTATCTTCAAATGGGTGACTGTATCTTCAAAGGAGTGTGACTATACAACATCAACTGTTTGACTGTACAACCTAAAGTATGTGACTACAAAACTGAAATCGTAAAATGGAAAATAAAAGCCATACAGTCAATTATTTTCTTCAATCATCATTAGCAAAGTCACATTCATAATTAGAAAGATGATTATACATACTAATCAGAGCAAATTATTTAAACATTCATTAAATATTCAATCTTCATTCATCCATATTCAACCTTCATTTTAATCTTCGCAACAATACATTGTCCAATTACGTGGCCGGTCGCTGTATCTTCCACGACCTTCTTCTTCCCATCGCCCCTTTTACCAACATTTCTCTTTCCACCAATCATTTCGCTGCAACAAAACACACAATCAATCTAAATCACACATACAACTGAATGTGTGACTACAATGACTGTACAACTGCATGATTGTACAGCATAATGAGTGTGGCTATACAACTTTAACTGTGTGACTATACAACATAAACGGTGTGATCATACAACATAATGACTATGATCCTACAACATAACGAGTATGACTATACAACTTCAACTGTGTGACTATACAACATAATCTCTGTGACTATACAACTAAATTATAACATTCATTAAATATTCAACCTTCATTTAATCCATATTTAATCTTCATTTTTTTTGGATAATGAAGATGAATAATTTTATAAATACAAAAAAAGGTATGAAAAGTAAAACAAGCATGAAGATGAAGATGATTAAACGAATGATACCTTAATTCCAAGGTATTCTACAGCTGAGTGATTCTACAACATAAAGAGTGTGACTATACAGCATAATGAGTGTGACTATACAACTGAATATGTGACTACAATGAGTGTACAATTGCGTGATTCTACAACATAATGAGTGTGACTATACAACTGAAAGTGTGTGGTCTTGAAATTCTGTAAGAACATTACGCACTAAATAACTTGTTCATCTTCATCTTCAACATTCATTCATCCCACAAAAAAAGAACAACTTCATCTTCAAACTTCATCTTAAAGATGAAGTTGTTCTTCTTTTTTTGTGGATAATAAAGATGAATAATTTTATAAATACAAAAAAAAATATGAAAAATAAAAAGAAGCATGAAGATGAAGATGAAGATGAAGCATGAAAATGAAGATGAAGATGAAGATGATGAAGATGAATATACCTTCGTATGATGATCGAAATTACTGACGGAGTATGTTGGGTTAAAAACGCAGTATGGTCGGAGTAGTTGACGGAGTATGGTCGGAGTAGTTGACGGAGTATGGTCGGAGTAGTTGACGGAGTATGGTCGGAGTTATTAATGGTGATTATTTGTTGGGGTTTTGTTAGAGAGAGATAAATTAAGTTGAGAAATGAATTGAAAATGAGGGGATTGAGAAGTGTATGAGGGAAGTAATGTAGGGATTGATTTGGGTGAGGGGATGTTTCCCTCTCTCCACTGCTGCTGTGTCAGTTTTTTTTATTTTTTTATTTTTTTATAATTGAACCTCATCCATCCACCATCCATCTTAGGATGAATGGATGGAGGGGATTATCACTAAGCAACTCTCCAAGAGTTGCTAACTCCCTTGATCCTCACTATATATATATATAGAGGGGGATCAAGGGAGTTACTAACTCTCCAAGAGTCTCTTAGTGTTAATCCCCCATCCATTTAGCTTAATATGGACGGTGGATGGATTGGTTTAGATTGTATAAAAAAAAAGGTGTTGCGGGACTGACGTGCTGCGGACAACCATCACCCATCAGCCATCAACCCCATCACTAGTCAATAGCCCCCTCACCCTACCCCCCAATTAATTTCCCTCCTCTCTATACTCTCGCCCAAAGCGTTTCACCTTCCCCATTCACCTATTTTCAATTCATTTCCTACCTAATCACTCACCGCTCTCTTCCTCTCTCTCTAAAAAAAAAAACCAATCTCCATCTCCATCTCCATTTCCGCAGCTTCTCCATCTCCAATAAGGTATGTTGAATGTTCGATTTTCGACCTCCGATTTTCCTTTTGTTCAACCCTTTTTTATTCCATTTTCATGAACCCTAAAAAGAGCATTTTTGAGTTAAAGAGCAATTTCATGAACCCTAAAAACACCAACTCCCGCATGCATGAACCATAAAAAATGATAAAAGAGCATTTTTCCAACCCGATAACCCTGATTTTGAGTTAAAGTTGTTGTAGTTGTACAGTGGTTGTAGTTATAGAGTCGAAGATGAAGTTTTTTTTCTTTGACAACTAATATTCACACAGTTTTTATTCTTGATAAATCGTTATTCTTCTAGTTATAACCCTAATTTTGAGTTGAAGGGGTCGTAGTTGTACACTAGTTGTAGTTATAGAGCTAAAGATGAAGTCTTTATTTCTTTGTTGAAGTTCATGTTGAAGTTCCCATAGTCGTCATTGTAAGTATGCATGTGCCATCGATTAGACAGTTCTTTGTTGAAGTTTTGCATGCTTCCTTGTTGAAGCTTACGTTAAAGCAGTCTTATAGTCACAGACTTGGTGTTTGGGAAGAAATAAAATTAACATTTGAAGAGTCATACAGAGTTGGTTGTACAGTCATACAGAGTTGCTTGTATAGTCATACAGAGTTTGTTGTGAAGTCACAGAATGATGTACAATCACACGTTTGAAGCCACACAGTCGCAGTCTTATGATGCAAAGTCACACGCTTTATATTGTATAGTCACAGAGTTGGTTGTACAGTCATTGCAACGGTTGTACAGAGTTGGTTGTACAGTCATACAGAGTTGGTTGTACAGAATGATGTACAATCACACCTTTGGATCTACACAGTCGCACTTGTTATGATGCAAAGTCACACGCTTTATATTGTATAGTCATGCAGTGTTGGTTGTATAGTCACCCGTTTGAGGCGGTAGAGTCACATTCCTTATGTTGCAGAGTCGCTCTCTTTTTACTGTAGAATCACACCGTTGAAGCCGTATACTCAGTTTTAAAATCACACTCTTTACGCATGTTGTTATTGCAGCAGAATGTCGGGTGCGAAGAAGAAAGTTCGAACGAAGACCAGTAAGAAGAAGGCCGTGGCAGAGACATCGGTCCGCGAAAATGTAATTGATGATCGATTAGTTGTGGACCAAAATTTGGGTAAGAAGAAACATAAGAAGAAGAAGAAGACTGTTGTAAAGTCTGTTGAAGATTCATCAGGGGACCACATCGCTGCCGAGACGAATGTGGTGGGGACAGAAATCGTTGACGAAGGCAGACACAAGAAAAAAAAGAGGGTGACTTTTGATTCACCGGTCGCCGATATGGATGTGGGTGAGACAGAAAGTGTTGAGGAAAGCAGGCAAAAAAAAAGAGGAGGGTCAAATCTGATACAGTGGCCGACCCCACATACGTGAGTGTGTCTCGGAGGAAGAGGGGGGGGGGGGACCGCCGAGAGGGTCAGCCAAATATTCACTGTAGGCCCAAGCGGTTGCACCAACTAATTGCGCAATTATCGGATGATCAGAAAGAGAGGGTGCGTGCTGTTGGCTTCGGCGGGCTCTTGGAGCTGAGGATCGAATCGGTCCCCACTGACCATGCGCTTATGTTTCTACGTGCATTTTCTGACGGGTCCCATATTTTTTGCGCCTCACGCCGGGAGGCATTCATGATGTCAAAGTACGACGTCCACGATTGCCTCCAGCTACCTTTAGGCCCTCATCCGGTGAAATTAATCCCAACACAAAATAAGAAAGGGGCAGACTCACCTGACGTGATCAGGTTAAAGAGTACCTGGAGGAAGGGGTTCGATGTGGTTGACAGCAGCGAGCCAATAACATTAGGAAGGGTGCACGAAAAGTTAATGGCAACCAAAGCCGCTGACGACGACTTTGTCCGCAGGTTCGTGTTGTTCGCGTTGTCATCGTTCCTCGCGCCTACTACGAACAACTCACTGGACCTGAGTCTGCTGGCCGCAGTGGAGGACGTGGACTTGATTCGGGAACAGGACTGGTGTAGCTTTGTTCTGCAGGATCTGGTGCGGGCGGGTAAGGGGACGCGTGACCCCAACAAAGTCGTCAACTACCTCGGGGGGTGCATTCCCATTCTGATGATTGCGTACTTCCAGCGCTACGATTTCCGTAGCGAGACTTGCAGATGCGACATACCATTTATCGCACATTGGGATGCATGGAGAATAAGCGATCGTCTTGCTGGGGAACTGGAGACGGGATCCCTGGGAAATCAGCTGCGTTCGAAGGTGTCGTACCCACGTACATGTGGGAAAACAGGCAGCGAGTGCACTCCCGCTATAACGATGCCCTCTGACAACCAGCACTCTAGTCCCAAAAGAGTAACGACAGGGGTGGAGAGAGGCGATCAATCGGAAGACAACGCGGTTGACGTAAGTGATCTCCCAGCCACTCTATAGATCATCAATTAATTGTTCGTGAAACGATTTAATCTGAAAGCCTTACCTATGTTTTAAAAGCATATGCGATTCATAAAACTGTGTTTATAATACAGTTGAGATTCAGTAGTCAAGGTCATTATGATCACACTCATCCTGATGTATAGTCACATACTATTAGTTGTATAGTCACACACTATTACTTGTATAGACACACGCATTATGTTGTCCAGTCACTACTATAACCTGCACAGTCACACGCTATAAACTGTATAGTCACACACTTTATTCCTTACAGTCACACACTTAGATGCTTAGTCATAGTCACACTGCCAGCCTCAACACCACTGAGCTTCGCGCTAATGATTTGACTTCAACTGAATTATAGGATGACCGGCGTTTTTTCATGGAATTCCGAAGGTGTCCGCTAGCCTTTTGCGGTTTCTGTGAGCAGGCTGCCTCCAAAGTAAGAGAAATATCGACGAGGAAAAATGCAGTTCCAAGTCATGACGACCCGTCCTCCCAACAATTCTAGGAAGATCCATCTGTCCTCCGGTATATCGATGAATTCGTTTCGTTGGCCGGCCAGTTGAAGCAGACTACCCAGAACGCCCCCGTCGTTGAGGGCGAGGAGCAGCGCGATGTTGAAGCCTGCGGTCTGGTACGCTAAATTATGCAAGACTTGCGTGATTCTGGATACGCTGATGAAGATATTGAGAAATCAGGTTTCTACGTGGGAGATGATGATGGAACAGAGGGTTGCGATGATGAGGGGACTTTTGATGGTGGCATCGTGACACCAGGTTTCTGTGAGGGGGAAGTTGAAGAGAATGATGCCGCTGTAGAAATCAACCAAGACTCCGCTGTGGAGGGTTCGGTGGACATGAGTCCGACCGTAGTGGTGGCTCTACGGCAAGCAGGGTGGGGGACAGCGGACGCACGGTCGGCTTTAGATGTAGCACCAGCTCCGCCCGATGCGACAGTCAGTTCTAGCCTTGAGAGGGAACTGCACAAAGCAGGCTGGGCTGTAGCGGACGCTGTTGCCACCACGACCGCGGCGGAAGAAATTGTCGCGACCGATACTCAGCAGACAGACGATGGTTCAGTGACCAGGACGCACCCGGAGGCTAAACATCATCGGTACATCTTCCACTCCGACGTGGCATTTGAGTTCATGGACACGATTCCGGACAATTTAGGCTGCACGTTGGACTGTGGAAGAGTAATGAGGGGGCAGCTTGTAATCTCTGGATTCATGTGCTCCAACATCGTCATCTTCTGGGATATCCTCAGCGTACGGAAAGACATAATCGACTACGTCTTCGACCGGGCAACGCCACGTCCGTCAGGGTATGTACTTATTGTCCTGCTCATGTTGTTTTTAAAAATGCATGTGCTAATCGGGACTTCGTTTGTTCTGCAGCGAAATGCTGGTCGAGTACACAGCTTACGATTGTATCGCGAGGGGCGACATGCAAACGCTCGAGCCTGGCCTGGAGGTGATGAATAACGTCATTGACTGCTGGCGTAGGCTGCTGAACCACCTGGTGCACGACAAAAAAGCATCAAGAGTAACCAGTAGATGTTACTTCTCTCTTGGACATACGGTACGTTCAACCCCCAAATTAGGTGTATAATCGCAGACAATTGGCTGTATAGTCACACACTGTTACCTGTATAGTCACACACATTGTGTTGTCCAGTCACCGCTATCAACTGCACAGTCACACGCTACAAGCTGTATAGTCACACATTTTACGCTGTACAGTCGCACTCATGTCAAACACAAACTGACTACATGTATTACCATCAATGCATGTGAGCAGGCCCCAGTGTTGTCATTGTGGAAGGAAGGAGGCAAGGCCAACAAATATGACGAAGAAATATTTTACGTGTGGGGCGAGTGGATAAAAAATAGTTTCTCCGACTTTGCTTTGGACTCGGACATGGTATTATCCTGGACATACTGTCTATTCTTAGTTGTTATCAACCCATAATCCTGACGCATTGTTTGCAGGTGTTCGTCCCGATCTTAACGGGTGACGAGGGTCACTACAGTTGCGCCTGCATCAACTTCAATTCTGAGCAAATAGAGTACCTCGACAACCAGTTGTACGATAAGGATTTTACAAAGTTGTCTTACTATGGCATTACTCGGACAGCGGTCAGGCCCTTTTAATTTAATATTGAATCAATTATGTGACCCCGAATGTGTCCAACAACTGATCCTGTTTGAACTTGTTTTGCAGGTTGATAAGATGGGGGAGTTCATGGTAAAACGAGGGATGGAGAAAGGTGAGAAGGTCCGTGCGTTTAAATTGGTAAACGTTCCCTTATCATGGCAGGGAGTGGGGTACTCCGCCAATGACTGTGGAGTGTACCTGATGATGCACATGATGCTGTACAACGGGTCCCCGTTCAACTGCTCCTTGGGGACAATGGCGGCCATGAATATAAGCAGGGCGGAGATCACGGCGACCCTTATACCGAGCGACGTGAACAAGATGAGGAACGCTGTTTTGCAGAAAGTGATTGAATTCGGAAAATACAAGGAATCGTTGGAATCTGCCCGTACGTTTGAAACCACTTCTGTGAAGGCAACCACCAAGAAGCGTCAGAGCAAATCACCGAAAACACCTGGACCCACCCCCCGATCAGTCCCAGAAGAAAGACAGTCGGCGATTAAGTCTCGGATACGGGGCTGTGGAGATGGGTTGGGTTGCTCCTTGAACCAGGTGAACCTGCCTCGGACGCCATTGTCATGTCACTCGTATTTCGCCTGCGAGTGGGGCTGACGAGTAGGATGCTCAGCCTGCGAAAACACACCGCCGACTACTGCTTCCTCGACGATAATGGGTACGACGAAAAGTATGTGACCGTCTTTTGTTCCTGATGCGTGTTTCATATTACACCTACTAACCGGTGTCAACAAATCCGCAGTGAACGCTTTGGGTCCTACGGCCCTCGTGCGCAGCTGGAGAGGCGTGACATTCAATTGCTCTTCTCCGTCGGTGGCATGAGCGCCGCTGTGCTGGAGTGTTGGTCGCACCTAATGAACTGGTGCGAATCAGACGACAACCGGCGTGGGTTATCCTCCCCCACGGACCCAACGATGGCGTGGTTCGGAATTCAACACATGGTATGCCCCCATAACCTCCTACCTATCACATTAAATAGTACAAATGATTCCCATTCACATTAAATAGTTAGAAATAATCACAAAGTTCACTTAGCACAGTCACACAAGTTGACATGTACAGTCACATGCTATGAGTTGCACAGTCACACATATTGAGGTGTTACAATCACGTGAAATACTTTGCTCAGTCACACATGTTGATGTGTACAATCACTCTTGTTGAGGTGCACAATCACACTGTCATGTATAGTCACACTCTGCACGCTGCAAAGTCACGCAGCTTAGATTGTACAATCACGTGCTATAAGTTGCATAGTCAGGCATTAAATAGTACAAATGACCCCCATTGACATTAATAGTCAGACATCACTTTGCAGAGTCACTCTTGTTGAGGTGCACAATCACGTGATATAAGTTGTACAGCCACGCACATGATATAGTCAGACATCCTAGAATTTGCAATCACACTGTCATGTATAGTCACACTCTGCACGCCGCAAAGTCACGCGGCTTAGTCTGTACAATCACACACTTTAGTCTGTACAATCACACACTTTACGATGTGCAACCACGCACATGATATATTCCATTCTCGCATCCTGTCACTGATAACAACTAATATTCGCCATCCGTTAGAACTCACTGACCCGTATACTGGAACGACCCGACTCAAGTACCCCTGCGGATGAGACACTGACGGTCTGTACGAAGCGTGGGACAGATTCATACAAGACTGCGCCGGGACATTCGACTTGAACGCCGAACTGTTGTTTTTCCCGGTGCATACTATGGGGCACTACGCGTGCGTGTGCGTCAACTTTAGAGAAAGAACATTTGATATCCTCGATCACCAGACACACGCCCCAGGGTCACATATGTTCCGGGTGTCCAGCGAGATAGTAAGTTGCACGCATATGCTTTATTTCACCACGTCAAAAATATTCTACTGCTTGAGTGCTGATGTTTACTATTACCTAATACTGCAACAGATGCAAGCATTGAGGGTCTACATGGACGAGAAAGGGCTGATTAAGGGCAGTCACCTGGCAAATTTTGAGCATCGCCAAGTAAAATTGGAATGGCAGAGCGCCCGGAAGAACGATCCAGAGTCCGACATTTTCTGCTTGATGCACATGTGCCTGTACGACGGTGCGCCGTTCACCCACACTGATATTGGGTCAAAGCTCGGGAGGCGTTACTTGTCGTTCGAGGTGGCAGAAAGTCTTGTACTTGCTGACATGAATGAAGCTCGCGAGGACATGTTGCCGAAAATTCGCGCTTTCATAGCAAACGCTACGTGCATATGGATCAAACTCGATGACAAACGTAAGATGGGGAGACTCGTGGAACGAAAGACCTCAGCGAACCGTAAGGCATGAATGTGTAGTGAAGTAAAAACATTTTTTTGTGAATATAGAAAAAATCTCATGTTCGAGTATCTTCTGAGTATCAGATGAATGACAACTCAGTATCAGGGTCGCATGTGCGACGTGATACAGTCACGCAACTTCTGACTCACAGTCACAGTCAAACTCCTGCAGAGTCATGACAGACGACCACAAAATCACTAATTAATTATACTAACCACCCCTGCATATATGTCCATCCATTTACTTTCAGTTTATTTCACCTTAAAAAAAAACCGATGGTTCCCTTATTTACAGAAGACACCAAAAAAAACAATACACGCACCGTAAAATCGGATTATTTCCCAACAAGAAAACGATGTCGACAAAATATAAACTGTACATTGAGTGATGTTTGTGAGTGCGACTACGAAGTGATGTTTGTGAGTCTCAATGCACATTGAGAACACAAACCATCACCTCACTCAGCTAACCCTATTTACTTTAGAAGGATAGGGCCCCCACCTAACTCAATTAATATTTACTGCCCCCTCTACTGCCTTCCCCCCTTCAAATACCAACGCCATTTTTACACCAACTACTTCCAACTTCACCTCTTTAAACCTAACAAAAAATGGCAAGCAAAATAGAAGAAATCAGAAAATGATCGAGGAGTACGATGGTTTGTTGAATACCACTAGATCCAATGAAATAAGAGCCATGCAGCTAGTCGCTCCTGCCATAGACGCGAGGACCTATATGGCATCCATTGGCAGTATAGAAAAGAAGACCGAACTGGACGACTACATCGAATTCTTGATGAAAAAGTGTATTGGATGTTTCCACACTAAGAAAGCGTTGTAGTGTGATTTGGCCAACTTGAGGAAGATGCTTCAAAAAAACGGGGGTTAATTATGCATGTAGCAAAAATGAAGCGTGTAATGGATGTATCATGTTTCAAGTAATGGATGTTTTAATGTGTTTTGAGATATAAAATATATAAGTAATGGATGTTTTTACGTTTCAAGAATATTTTTATGTTTCAGAATGTGACTTTTCTATTTTTTCGCTATTTCTCTATCGTTGTTTCGCTATTTCTCTATTTTTAGGTTTCTACGCTTCATTTTGGAGAATCACTGTCAGTGTGTTGTTGAATCACAGACATTATCTTGTACAATCACACTCACACAATGCTACTGTAGAGTCACACCCTGCCTACTGAAGAGTCACATTCATTGTATTGCATAATCACACTCACTTGTTTTGTGTCAACCAAATATTAAGTTAATACTGTTTGTAGCGTTTAAAGATAATGCATTCCAGAACAAAAACAATTTTACAGACCCCCATGTTTTACGACTACGCCATATTAGAAATAATTAAGATCGACAAAAGACGTAACGACTACGCCATGTTTTACGACTACGCCATATTAGAAATAATTAAGATCGACAAAACCGATGTGACTGTGAAGGGATGTTTGTGAGTCTCAATGAAACGTTGGGAAACACAACACCCACCTCAATCTCTTAACCCTAATAAATATATGAGAATAAGCCCCCCACCTAACCCATTAAATTTTCACCCCTTCTTTACTGCCTAACCCATTCATTTTCAACCCTCTATTTACTGCCTCCTCCTCTTTAAATACCAACGCCATTTTTATCACCTTAACCACTTCAACTTCACCACTTTTACCAGCCCCTACATACAACTCCACCACTTTAACCTTATAAAAAAATGGCCAGCAAAATAGAAGAGATCAGAAGTTTGATCGAGGAGTACAATGGTTTATTGGATTCCACTGTGTCCAATGAATTAAGAGCCATGCAGCTAGTCGCAACTGCAATTGACGTGAGGAGCTTCGTGGCGTCCACTAGCGATACACATAAAGAGGCCGAACTGGACAACTACATCCAATTCTTGATGAAGAAGTCTATGGAATGTTTCCGCACAAGGAACAGGTTCCAGCGTGACTTGGCCAACTTGAATAAGATGCTTAAAAAGTACGGAGGTTAAGTATGTATGGGTTAAGATGTAGCGTTTAGTACTGGTCATTTTTATGTGTTTTAAGTTTTAATGAATGTTAAAGTGTAGCGTTTAATGGTACGCAATGGATGTTTTCTGCATTATGTCGTAGAATGTTTTCCGCGTTTAAGGGTATGCAAGTATTACTTGTTGTGTAAGAGATGGACTTTTTCTAATGTACAAATATTTCCATCACTATTGCGCTATTTCTCTATTTCCATCGCTATTTTTCTAATGTACAGACACATGGTGTATAGTCACACTCAACAAGTTTTATAGTCACACTAAACATGGTGTATAATCACAGTCATCATGTCATAGAACTAGTTTAGGTTTCTACACTTCATTTTGGAGAATCACAGTCAGTGTATTGAAGAATCACAGTCATTATCTTGTACAATCACACTCCCACAATTAGTGAAACCACACTCCACCTCTTGTTCTACAATCACACACTGCCTGCTGTAAAGTTGCACTCATTGTGTTGCACAATCACACTCACTTGTTTCGTGTCACCCAAATATTAAGGGCATAATGTTCCTGTACAACTGTATTTGTAGCCAAAGATGCTGCATTCCAGAATAAAAACGACTGCTATTTCACTGTATTCTTACAGTCAAAAAAAATAAAAACAATTTTACGGACCCCTACGCTTTACGACTATGCCATATTGGAAATAATTAAGGTCCACAATAGCATATACAATATCACGGACCTTGACCATTTCAAACGTCGACAAGTCTTTATGTTTCACAAAGCAGGAAATCGCCCCCATGATCTACGACTTACACCATATTAGAAATGATTGAGGTCCGCAATATACGAAAACAATGTCACGGACCCTGACCATTTCAAACGTCGACAACCTTTGTGTTTCCAAAAAGAATGTTCCTAAGTAACAGATGATATTCATGAACAATCCTCCTCGGCAATCCCTGCCGAGTCCTCCTTCTTCTCCTCCTCCTCCTCAACATCAACAGGTGGGTACTCAACAAATGGGTTGGGGCAGTTCCTCTTGTCATGGTGCCCCATCCTCTTGCAGTTCTTACACAGCCGTTTAGGCTTGGCGGCAATTGCAGCAACCTTCGCCTTAGAAGAAAGCATCCGCTTCCCACTGCCCTTGTTCTTGGCTTTCTTCGGGGGCAATATGGTTATTTCAATTGAGCTCGTACAGCCGAGGATCTCCTCTAATTCTTGCGTCTTGCTACAAGGGCCAGCAGAGGCAATATCGGACCTGAAGTCGCGAATGACGTCAGCTAGATTACTAACGTCTTCCTTACCCATTTTGCTGACATGACTGACGGTCTCATAGAACTCCGAAAACAGCCTCGTGACTGTAACAACCTTCTCATCGCGTAGGCGACTCTCTGACAGGGGACACAGATTAACATTACGTAGAGCATCCTTTGTCCATCTACATGACACGTACCGTTCCGGGATCGTCTCCCGTCCTTTCGAAGAGTATATCCAAATGGCGTGCCTGCAAAGAATTCCATACCGACTGAACTTCCTGCAAGTACAGCTGACCTCACGGGTACCTGCGAGTGCATTAAAAGACACATAAAGAGTGCGACTGTTGACCGTACAGACGGTGGCTACGTAACGTACGGGATGAGACTTCCTAAAGGTATGATCACAACCTTGACAGGATACAGTCACACCCATTATGCTGCATAGTCACAGTCCTTACGACGCAGAATCAAACGAATTGCGTTGTACAATCACACGCACCGCGTTCCAGAGTCGCACCCTTTATTGTGTACAGTCACATTCAATGAATTATGGAAAAAAACTCGTTACGTTTAGAATCACAACGTTTAGATCATATAGTCAAGCTATGTGACTATGGCTACACGACATGGACAGTGACTTTCTATGCCAGTACCTGGGTTGTATTCAACAATGTAGTTGCGGTCCCGGATGGAGTCCAGTACTGTTGTCGCTTCGATCCCGTCCTTCTCCTGATACCCACGAACGCTGCACGTGTACAGCGAAAACTTAACCTCTTCCTGAAAGTGTGCAAAGGCCACGTGCGTGTACACCCTTGCCGCATGGCTCTCCATCGGATTCGTCGATCCAATTTTGGGGAATGACTGCCGGTTATCGTTGTCTAGCCTCTTCTGCATGTGCCTTTGTTGGTCCATCGCACTTTCGAAACGCATCCAGAACTGGACCAACGTACCATTGTTGTCTTCAAACTTTTTGAAGAAATTGTTCTCACTCTCTGATCTCTGCGTTGTCCTCATAATTCCGGACATCCTCACCTCCCTGCAATGCGCGGCGACCCATTTGCTTCTGTCTTCGAACATATTTTCGAACCATTCGATCCCAACAACATCATGGTCGATCATAATCCGCCCCCACCTGTCGTCGAACTCCGACGCCTCGATGTCACATCCCATATAATTGCATTGAGGGCTTTTACAAAGTCCGAGGCCTCCTCTCTTGATCTGTCGTACTTTGTTGGAACCTTGTTCATGATGTGCCACGTGCAGCACCGTTGGTGCGCTACTTTGAATATTTCGGGGACGACTTTTAAAATTCCGGGATCCTGATCTGTAATGATATAACACGGTTCCTTCCCGCCCATGGCTTCCAGAAACCGGGAGAGGACCCATATAAATGACTCATAGTCCTCCTTAAATAGCAACGCCCCACAGAACGTGACAGACCGTTTGTGGTTGTCCATGCCAGTGAACGGTGTGAACACCATGGAATACACGTTGGTTCCGTACGTTGGGTCGAACGAAACTGCATCCCCGAATGCCGCGTAATTCCTTCAAGCTGCACCATCCGCCCAAATGACCCTGCGTAAGCTTTCGTCTGTATCCACATCGTAGTCAAAGTGGAAATCCTCCTGACTGTCCCTCAAACTCTTCAACTGGTCTATGAACAACTGACCATCCTGCTCGTGGGCGAAGCACTTGACGTCCCTCCCCCAGTTCTTGAAATCAACCAACGATGCTCCAATGTTCTGATATCCGCCTGACAACTCCTTGCACATCCTGTATGTTCGAGTCGCCCCGATCTTCAGCTGCACACACAAAAAATGCAACTGCATTGGTCTCGCATAGTTGGCAGTCAACCATACACTAACAACATTGTTGACAGACATTACGCACCCTCGAGTTGCAGACGATCATCTCCTTGCGATATCTTGATAGATTTCGAGATGACTTTTGAAACTCTCTGTCCTTGACCATCACAAGATCGTGGTTGTGTTCCTCGATGAACTCTTCAATATAAAACCCCCCAATCATTGCACAAAGCCTAATTCTTGCTCCACATTGCGTCCTCGTCGCCTTTGTAATCCTTTTGGGTTCGTACGATCCCACATACTCTTGCCCCTCCTTCTCTCCCGTGCTTGACAGCTTCACCATGCTCTGGCTGGCTATTTTGCCCTCCTTGTTACAAGCCAACAATTTCTTCTTGATCGAACCATCAAATGATCTAGTTGTCGTGTACCTCTTCGCCTTGAAACCAAAATAAAATGCGTAAGCTTGATAAAACTTGAATGCTCCATCGATGTCCACGAACTTCTGCCCTACGTAAGGGACAATCACTGTGTCTTCAGCTGGCATATAGGTTGGAACAAAAAACAAATTATCAAAGGTTGGAACAAAAAACCCCTAAATTACACACTATCAATCTTGCAATGCACACATTCATCTCTGACCTTATTGAAGTGTTACTTTTCTCAACAACAACTGTGACTTTGCGCGTATAACAGCGTGATTGTTAGAACTTAACACCCGCATCGCATAACAAATATTTTCTCAACAACAAAAAAAACACCCACAATAATAAATATAACAATGATAAGGAAACAAACATATATATTTTGAATAGTAAAGCAACTTCAACGTAATACAACTACGCCTACAGCTAAAACTACAACTACATGCAACCAACAAAATAATAATTTGCCTTGATTAATATCCACAACACATAAGAACTACAAGTACAACTACAAACCAATATACAATACTCAACAACAACAACAAAAAAATACAATGATAAATATAACAATGATAAAGAAACCAACATAAATATTTGGAATAATAAAGAACCTTCAACGTAATACAGCAGAAAAACTACAACAACAGTGAACGTGTGACTGTCTATCATATTGAGTATGACTGTCACGTTATAACGGTGTGACTCTGCAAAAATATCAAACCAAACAAAACAATGTCCGACTGCACATTTTCGTGACTCTTCTCATTTAACAAACAAATTATATATGTATATATCCATCTTACCTCCTACATGTTGCCCAGAAATTTTCAACTGCACATTTTCAAGCATATGATCATCGCGTGGTTCTTCGAGGAACAACACCATTAGAGCATAAAGACGTACATCAATTTACGAATTAGGGTTTAGTTATTCTGAATAATGGTATAGATAGAGGGAAGCTTTTTTATTTGGGATAAATTTCGAATTTTAGTGAGAGCTTGGTGAGAGATTTGGGATGATTTTCAAATTTTGGTGAGGGAGTGAATTTTGTTGATGGAAAGAGTGATAGATTTGGTGATAGGAATGGTGATTGCATGCTGTACTTTTGCCCTGCTGCTGTCTGCTGCTTGTCATTCACGGACATATTCTCCCTTTTTTCTTTTTTTTTGATTAATCTTAGCCATCCATCCAAACCAAATCAAGGGCCAAAAACACAACTTCCTAACTTCCCACTTTTCACCAAACTCCCTTGATCCTTTTTCTCTCTATATATATATACACACACATACATACATACATACATATAAGGATCAAGTGAGTCCTCTTATATACATTGAGTCCATGAGTCCAATCTTGGACCATTGATCAAGTGGAAGATGGATGATTGTGATTGCTTGAGGTGAAATAAGAAAATAACTAACAAATCTTGGTAAATATATCATTTCTCTCTCTTCCTTAATTATCTCAATGCAAATCTTCTCTCTCTCATATCAATCTTTTAACTGTCTCTTTCTCTCACACAACAAGTTTCTTCTAAATTAAGTTTTTTTTCATCTTCACCAAAAAATCATCATTTTTCTACTGCCATTGTACGTATGTTACTATGTTACTGCCATAACCCATAAACTATGTTACTTTAACTCATACAATGTGTTACTTTAATTCATGAACCGTGTTACTTTAACTCATAAAATCTGTTACGTTGTATAATAGTCTCTTGCAAAAACTGTTACTCTAACTCATACAATGTGTTACTCTAATTCATGAATTGTGTTACTTTAACTCATAAAATCACTTACGTTCCATAATAGTCTTTTGTAAAAACAGGACTTCCAATCAACAAAAAGAATAGTGTATGTTTCTATTAAGGATACTCAAAAACAAAAATCATAAAACTCCATTATAATTCCAATGTTTCACACCTGTTACTCTAAGAACTGGATATTGGAAATCAAATTACACTCATAACCTTTGTTATTGTAACTCATTAAGTATGTTACTCTAACGCATAATGTGTGTTATTCTAACTCATTTTACTCCAATAAAGGATGTTACTCTAAGGACTAGATATTGAAAAATCAATAAAACTCATAAACTGTGTGATTGTAACTTATTCAGTATGTTACTCTTAAAAATAATGTATATTACTCTAACAATATATTGTTCTATTAAGAATTGTGCTTCTTCTTCATCATCCTCTTCTTCTTCTTCTTCTTATTCTTCTTCTTCTTCTTGTGAACATGACGTAGGTCCACCCCGACGCGGCCACGCGCGGGTTTGGGTAGGAGAATGAATCTCGTGGTGAGATTGTTCTCGGGTTCGAAATTTAAGTCAAAGTTGGAGTCGCCACCGAATTTTATGGTTATTCGGAACCGTTCGAGCCCACTCTATGTCGTCGTGGGCCATACACAAAGTACGATCCATTTCGATTTCAGAGTTTATGGGGCTCGTCCCTTTGCATTACAATACCGATACCGTTTACACCGGCTTTCGTGCATAGAATGACTCTCGTGCGCCAACGGTTTCGGACATCCGGATACCCAGGTTCTGAGTAAGGGGTGAGGGTACGTGTTGGGAAGCCCACTAAGGACACCCAACCCCGCCCGTACTTAGCGGCCTCTACTAAGACATCGTTCGTGTTCGTGTACGCGCGCTAGTAAAACGACTAAAGGATATGCAAACAACGTTTTTAGCTAAACATGCGAATTATTAGTTAACTACGTCATTTTAATGCATCAAAATTAAGGTCGAATTGTTTAGCATGCGAGGTTCATTTATAAAGCGGTAAACACCAAAATAAACAAAGCTCGTAAAAAAAAGTACAAAATACACGGGCGGAAATACAACCCAGCCAATACAAAATAACGAACAAATAAAGAATAAACGAGATATATAAAGAGCGATAAATAATAACTTGAAACAGACTCGTATATATAAATACAAACTAGACCGTAAGTTGTGCAAATGGACGAACTTCGATTAAATACACATTATATTGTGTATTAAGAGAAGGACGGAGATAGGGGACCTAGACGTGATGCTAGCCCGATCCCGAATCTCGGTACCTTGTCCCGACATATCACATTGAGAAATTGATGTCTAGCCTAACCATGCGTCGGATACGACTAAGGAGTCGTCGACACAAGATTAATAGTAAGAGACCGTCAATCAAAGTCATTTAAGTGAAGTGATATGCATGAGTTTTGAAAAAGGAGATCACATGATTGACTTTGCACGCGACGACTAAGTCGTAAAAAAAGACGAGGCTCGAATGATGCATTAAAGCTCTCGATTTTCTGGGCTACAGGACCCACTCGATCGAGTCATGGCATGGACTCGATCGAGTGCACCTTCAAAGTAGCTACTGTCCAGTTTTTGGGGTGCTACTCGATCGAGTGGCCCATGGCACTCGGTCGAGTGGCCCCTGTACGAGGCATAACATGTTTCGAAAAAGGGGTGGCTATTCCGATTTATTTATTTTTAAATCGATGGTTGGCCGAGTTGGATAAAAATATTGCATGATTTAAATCCAACTCAACATCCGGTGTTATAATCGTGTAATATACGATTATGAGATCGTCATCGGGATCCTATGAAAATGTGTTATTATGGGATTGAAAAAATTGACTAGTGACGAAATTGTAGTCCTCCGCGTCACGACATCGATACTAATCCTTACGGATTATGTGATGTCGGTTTTCGCATCAACGGATTTTGCACTAATCTTAGAAATGGGGTCAAACACGTTCAACTATGATCGACCACGATCACGTTACGCCCTTGAGTACATTAGGGCGGCGCTCCTTGAAAGGGTGCCACCTCCGTCGTGGCTCGTAAAGGGATTAAATGGACTTTGGATGGTCGTCATAGTCAAACGCGTTTGGATCCGAATTTTATTACTATTATATGCATATGTATCTACACGGTATTAAAATTTTAACGACGATAATTAAATGTTAGAGGTTAGAATATGATAAATAAATGTTAGATGTTAGTGTTAGTATACTAGTATAAACATAATATAAAGTACGAAAATGTATACATCAAATTAGAGATAGTAAAGTTAGAGACGGGGTTGATGACACCCTCAACATACATGCTTAGAATGACCTCGGCAATGGACTCGTAATAGCAACGGGAACGCGGGAGTATCGAGGATGTAGTTGAGTTATGGTGTGTGTGTGTGTGTGTTGTGGCTTTGTCGGTTTTTCGAGGGACAAATGGCTCGGGTTTTTGATTATAATTGCTAAGGGTTGTAGTGTAGAGTGTTAGGGTAGAAATGTAGGGTAAAATGTATGTGTCAAAAATCTGCCCAAATGAAGAGCACAAGGGGGGTATTTATAGAGTTTACCCCCCGACCTAGGGTCACTCGATCGAGTGGCCCTAGTGCACTCGATCGAGTTCCCTAGGAAAGGGGTCTGGTGCAATTTTTGTGGCTCCACTCGATCGAGTGAGGTCAATCCACTCGATCGAGTGGATAGGGTTGACGAGCAATTTTAGGAAATTGTTGACCTTTTGATTTTTTTAAGGATTGTGTTCAGACGCAAGTTTCTAGAAGCGAACTTGGTCGATTTTTGTGTTAGATTTGCCTCTGACCGGGTTTTGACCCGGTCGCCAAAAGACGGGTTTTATTTTTGGTGTCGATTTTGGCCCAAATTAGTCTCATTTTACTCGGGACGACCCACTGGGCCTGAATTTGAGGTTGGTTTTGAGAAATTTGTACTCCGCTAAAAGTCCATGTCGGATATTATTGATTCCGAGCCCATATTTGAGTATACTAAGTCACGTTTGCGTCCGATCATCATCGGGTGTTTTGTCGGGAACTGCTATAGACACTAGCAGGCAAAATGCGGGTGCCTAAAGAGCCCCCACTCTGGCTGAGGCTTAATTAGACAAGGCGAAAGTCAGAGTAGCTACAAAACCAATCGAGGATTATGACCTGGCAGCCTTCTGGTCGGGTCGTTTATAGTCCGTTAGACTTGCGTGAAGGGCTCGCCAGCCATAAGCAGAGGGTCATACCTGTCCTGATGATGATAGCTCCGTGGGGAGTCGGACTTGCCTTTGAAGTCCTAGGTGTACCCGTATGCCGGTACATCACATCTTGGATGTAGCTTTCCGGGAGAAACACTGACTCACGTTGGGGAGTAAAGTAGCTGCGCGGAGACCTGTTTCTGAAGTCTGGGGTGTACCTGTATGCTGACACATAATAACTTGCATGTAACACATAGGCAAAACACCGACTCGTGCTGGGGAAATAAAATATCGATTTTTCGAAAAGCGGATTTTTTGAAATATTTTTAGAAATTTTTAGGAATTCTCGGGACGACTTGATCCCTATTCTGGGTTCTGAGCTACAATCAGGCCTGAGTAGGGCCCAAATCTGCTGAGGAGGCATGACAATTAGGGTTTAGTTAGGTTTCAGTTAGGTTTCCTTATTATAAATATAGGAATCCTTGCTTCACTTTTCTGTATCCCACATCACAAACTCCTTCTTCTCCTCAAAATCTTTTAGACTTTCAAGAAGATTAAAATTTCTGTCATGGGTATCGATCACCTAACTGCGCTGCTTTTTGCTTGGTCCCAACATTTTCGGGACGAGGAAAAGGTTCAACTGACCCAGATGGGAATCGTCAATTTACTCCCATTTCAACGTCTGATAATCGACTCGCATTTTCTGGATGCCTGCTTAACATTTTGAGATACTACCCATCACGTTTTCGCGTTCCCGCGAGGAGAAATATGCCCTCAACCCGAGGAGATCGCAACTATAGGTGGTTGGAGCCCTATTGCTCATCCTGCTATCCCTCCGTTCTATCCTGATCCCAGGAGGAGGCTGAGGGATTTCTTGGGTTTGTCTCATGCTGAGACAGATCGAATGGTGCGGGGAAATTATGTTCCCCTTTTCGACCTGGCTGACAAGTTTATGAATAATCGAGACGTGAGGATTACTGCTGTTCATAGGCCTAGGGCTTTCGCCTTTTGTATGCTGCACCGTTACGTTTTTGAAGGGATGATGGAGGCTGACTCGTGCTTGGGTCAGATCAGGCTGATTGGTGTGGCTGACCAGATGAAGACTGGTCATAGCCCTGCTTGGCTAGCCACCGGGGAGACCATTATGGGTCTCGATGCTAGGAGGCTTGATCCGGACCGATAGTTGACGGGGAGCGTCCGTATCTTACAGGTACACATCACACGTTTTTTTTTCACGCGAATTTTCTGATGTCCGTAAGTCACTCGATCGAGTGGACCTGTCACTCGACCAAGTGACATCTTCGAAGAGCTTCTGCCTATTTTCAGAGGGCTTACTCGATCGAGTCAGCTGCGATACTCGATCGAGTGACACTCTCGACGAGCTTCTGTCTGCTTTCAGAGGTCTTACTCGATCGAGTGGGCTGTAGCGAACCTTCCCGTTGCTTACGAAACTTGTGTATCCCTTTTCAGATATGGCTGTCTGAACGTCTGTTGATCATAGAGTCCCCTCCGAGTATTCCCAACTACCGTAGCAGCCAAATTAGCTAGAGGAGGCGTCGGATAAGTTCGAGTCACCATATAAACCGAGCCTACTGGGATGAGAAGCTGGTGTTTCATGGTGGTCCCTTAATTAGGTGGAGTGTCGCTTGGTGGTTTCTCTCCAAACTGACGGGTTTGGCCAAGAGAGACCAAGCCCGCTACTTGGTGATTCTGTCTCTCGACTGGACAGTTAACATCTACCCGGACCGCCTCCTGAGGCAGTTCGGTTTGTCTCAGCGTATTCCTGAAACTGAGGCAATCATTAGCGTCTCGCTCCAATTGACGGACGCTATGTGTGACACATGGTTGCAGAGATGGTTCACCCGTCCTACATGGACCATACCCAACCCTTGCCAATCCGCTTGGGTTTCACGTGCATACGAGAAGTGGACTTCCAAAGAGTCTGAGGAAGCTCGTAAGGCGTTGAAGGTTGATGAGGCCTTCGAATTGGTTCGCCGGGAGACGGCGAAAGACAACAGGGGTTTCTTCGAGTAGGGAGACACTCCTGCTACTTTAGTCCGATTAGAATCAGGTCTTAAGTCACATACTAAGACTCGATCTAACGATGCCGGTGCTAGCGGCACGCGGGGGCAGCAAAGCCCCCAGACTGATTTGGAGAGACGACTTGGGCCAAGACTGGCGGTTAGAGACCGACTAGGCCCACGCGACCGGCTTCCTGAGCCCGTGAGGGCCCGACTTGGGCCCATTAATGTGATTGAGGACTCAAGTTCAGAGAGGCGAGTCCGGGCTAAGAAGGTTTCCGTGGTGATTCGGGAACGCTCTCCTCCGCGTCGTCGTCAGTGGACGGCCAAGGAGGCCAAGGACAAGGGAAAGGGCAAGATGCCTTGAACGCCAAGTCCTTAGCTTTATTATTATTTAAATATTATTACTATTTTTGTTGTGTGCTTTTTTTGCTGTTGTTTTTTTTGAATTCTTGCATTTGTAATTTCCCGAGTTTATCGGGGTTTTAGTAATTAATAAAATAAGTTTATTATTAAACCGTTCCTGTCTTTTCTTGATTGCACTGGTTGTGCCCTTTTGAGGGGCTGCCTACGTATCCGTGATTAACGGAATCAAACCAAACGTAGTTCAAGCTTAGTAAAATTGCAATCTCGAATTACACCAAGACTATTGGTTCAGGATTCTTGCGACAGTAGAATAAATAATTCTAACTTATTGACTTGCTTTTTTGTAAAAAAATAATTTTGACAAAATTTGCTAATGACATTGAGAAAAGGCTAAGGGTAGTAGCGCTTCAGTTGGTCCAGGTTGGTCGGGTTAACGAAATCGTTCCCGTCCAGGTCCGTCAGCATTACTGCTCCCCCCAATAGGATCTTCTTTACCGAGTATGGCCCAACCCAGTTAGGTTTAAATTTTCCTCTTGGGTCAACTGGTAATAAAGCTCGAACCGATTTAAGGACCAGATCCCCCTCCTTAATATTTCTGGGTCTCACCCTTTTGTTGAAGGCCCGCTGGATCCTTTTCTGATAGATTTGGATATTGTTGAGGGCACGAGATCGTCGTTCGTCGAGTAGAACCAACGAGTCATACCGTGCTCGAACCCAATCAGCTTCGGGTACTTGACTTTCTAACAGAATTCTAAGGGACGGTATTTCTAGCTCGACTGGTTGGACTGGCTCCATCCCATAGGTTAGATAATACGGTGTCGCACCGGTTGCGGTGCGGATTGACGTCCGATATCCCCATAGGGCAAAGGGTATTTTGTCGGGCCAGTCCCGGTAATTATCAGCCATCTTTTTGAGTATGGTGACAATTGTTTTATTGGCGGCCTCTACTGCTCCATTCGTCTGGGGACGATAGGGTGAAGACGTATGCCTTTGAATTTTATACTTGGTAAAGAGGGCTGCCGTTTCGGCTTGAAAATGAGTCCCATGATCACTGATAAACTCGTGTGGGATCCCATACCGACATATTATCTTGTTCTGGATAAACTTAGCGACATGTTTAGCATTGAGAAGGCGATATGATTCAACTTCGACCCATTTGGTGAAATAGTCGATAGCTACCAAAATGAAGCAGTGTCCACCAGTACCAGCGGGATTTACTTTCCCGATTATGTCGATACCCCATGTCGAGAATGGCCAGGGTGATGTCATGGTATAAAGCAGAGATGACGGCATATGTTGCACATTGGCGAAGATTTGGCAGTTGTGACAATGTTTGACATATAACTGGCAGTCGGCTTCCATAGTGTTCCAGTAATACCCGAGCCTCATGATTTTTCGGGCTAACATCTGGGCATTCATATGTGGGCCGCATTCGCCATCATGCTCTTCAACGATAACCTTTTCGGCTTTATATTTATCAACACAAAGGAGAAGAGCCCTCTGTGCCGTCTTTTTGTACAGTTGTCCGTCATCGGTACGGATGAACTGAGTGGCTAGCCTTCGTAAGGCTTTCTTGGCCCGGCCTTCGGTCTCAGGAGGATATTCCCCGTTCGTCAGGTATGTCAACACAGCCTGATACCATGGTTCAGGATCAATTATCTCAATGTCTTCAATGTCGTGGATGTATGCCGGCTCGGACCGCCTTTCGACACAAATTGGCATACTGGTCACGTGGTCGGGAATATTTAGTAAAGATGCCAATTTTGAGAGTGCATCTGCAAACTGATTCTCCTCCCGAGGCAAGTATACGTACTCCACCTTCTGGAATTGTTTCTCGAGATCCCGTACTCGTGCCTGGTAGGCCACGAGATTAGCGTTCCGAGTTTTCCATTTTTGAAGTGCTTGGTTTATGACCAAGGATTAGTCACCATGTACCCAGAGATTTGTGATCCCCAGATTGGTGGCGGCTTGTAGCCCGTAAATGCATGCTTCGTACTCAGCTGCATTGTTGGTAACATCAAAGTCCAGTTTGATGGACACGGGGGTATGCTCCCCTTTGGGTGAAATTAGGAGGATCCTGACTCCGAACCCTCGAAAATTGGATGCTCCGTCGAAGTATAAATCCCATGTTTTGGTGTCGGTATGGAAAATGTCTTCGTCTGGGAAGGACCAGGTGTCGGTGTGTCCTTCTTCGGTTACGGGACTGTCAGCAAGGAATTCAGCTACCACTCGCCCCTTAATGGCCTTCAACGGTACAAATTTTAGATCGAACTCTGTTAGCATTAGAGTCCATCTAGAAATTCGGCCATTGAGAACGGGCTTTTCGAAAAGGTATTTGATCGGGTCCATCTTGGATAGCACATGGACCTCGTAGCTGAGCATATAATGTCGGAGCTTCTTAGTGGCCCAAACCAGAGCCAAGCACGTCTATTCGAGCATGGTATATTTGCACTCATACTCTAAAAACTTTTTGCTGATGTAATAAATGGCTCGTTCTTTGGAGTTAACTCTCTGAGCCAGCGTAGCCCCCATGGCTGTCTCGGTCGTTGTTAGATATAACGATAGAGGCAAACCGGGTTGAGGTGGCATTAAGACTGGCGGAGCAGACATGATTTCCTTGATTTTGTCGAAAGCAGCTTGGCACTTGTCATCCCACAGTACCCGTTCCCCCTACTTTCAGTTTCTTGAAAATTGGTTCACACACCATGGTTAGTTTGGAGATGAACCGACTGATGTACTGGACTTTCCCGAGAAATCCCCTTATATCTTTTTCGGTTTTAGGAGGTTGTATCTCGGTAATGGCTTTAATTTTAGCTGGGTCGACCTCGATGCCTCGTTGGCTAACGATATGGCCCAGTAACTTGCCTGATGTTACCCCGAAGCTGCACTTTTGAGGGTTTAGCCTCATGTTGTATTTGCACAATCGGGTGAAAAATTTTCTTAGGGCGGTGATGTGACCGTCCCGTTCTTTGGATTTGACGATCATATCGTCTAAATAAACTTCTACCTCTTTATGCATTATGTCATGCAATAAAGTGGTAGCGGTCCTTTGGTACGTGGCTCCGACATTAATGAGACCAAAAGGCATGGCGGTGTAGCAGTAAGTACTCCAAGGTGTAGTGAAGGTAGTCTTACTCATATCTTCTTCCGCCATCTTGATTTGATTATACTCGGCATACCCGTCCATAAATGATAGAAGGGCATGATCGGCCGTGTTATCCACCAGTATGTCAAAGTGTGGTAACGGGAAATCATCTTTCGGGCTCGCCTTGTTAAGATCCCAAAAATCCACGCATACCCGCACCTTACCGTCCTTTTTAGGAACCGGCACGATGTTTGCAACCCAGGCCGGATATTCGGACACCTGTATGAACCCGGCTTTGAACTGTTTATCGACTTCTTCTTTTAATTTGAGAGACCACTCGGGCCTCATTTGGCGGAGCTTCTGCTTAACCGGTTTGCACTCGTCTTTGATTGGTATGTGGTGCTCGGCTATTTCCTGGTCTATCCCCGGCATGTCCTTGTAGGACCATGCGAAGAAATCTTTGAATTCTTGGAGGAGGTTCGTGAATTGTTGTCTCTCCTCGGGATCCAAGGATAACCCTATCTTAAGTATCTGGGGCTCTAAGGTTGTTCCCACATTAATGGATTCGGTTTTCTCGATTACCGGATTCCGGGATTCCCTTTGCTCTAGTTGCTCGATCAGATGTGGAGGTAAGGGTACCTGTTCGTCGGGTTTCTCAATGTCATTGCATAAAATATTTTTGAAAGCAGAATTTAAAAGAGGCAAGTCGTAAGCAGAACGGTTGTTATTATTGATTGAAAACTTTGAAAATAGCTCGAAAAGAGCAGCCATCTGATCATTGGTCAGTGGCGGAATTGGTAAGGCACGCGGGACAGACCCCGAAGTGCCAGTAGCAGGAATGACAAGGGGGAGAGGGGTTACAGGAGTGACTCTAGCACCGGACTCCCTAGACACGACCTCAGACGCTGACTTAGACTCCGACTCAGACTCAGGCATAGCTCCCTCTCCAGTGACCAGCTTGTAGATCTTTCCTTGACTGTCAGTCCACTTGACAGTCTTCCTCCAGGTCTTGTTTTCCGTCTCAGAGCTAACGTCCGAGATCAGCTTGGTCGGGTCAAACCTGTTGCTGCGGAGAATCAGGTTGACCAGGTCTTCCTTTGGAGTCGGGGCTATGGTGTCTTCCCCGAAGAGCAGCCCTAGCGCGGGCTCATTATTGTCAGCTCCATCAGACTGGATGAGGGCGAACACATCATCCGGGATGTAGTTGCAGTCCCGGCCGATTGGGTCCCGACGTGCGCAGCATTGGGTTGGTATAGACCAACCTGAATAGCCCCAAACACCGGTGTGACAAAGTAGTCAGTCAACCGTGGGCTGTAAGGGCTCAAGTGGATACCCTTAATGATGTTGCAGACCTTTTCGACTCCTGCTCGGACAACGTTGCCCGGGGTGGCGGCATAGCCAAGGCTGAAGTGAGAGTCTTCGTCCTTAAGGACCTCAATGATCTTCCCAGCTGGAAGATCGGGTCGAGAAGTAACCCCCGGTAAGTACCCTAGATTTTGTAGCATCGTGTCGATGCTAGTTGTGAAGTAGGGCCTAAAAAGGCACTCTTCCTCGATCATCCCCACAAAGTCGAACCCCCAGAGGTCCGTCTGGCCCGTGGCGTTGCAGCTAGCCACAGTCATTGGGGTCGCCTCTAAAGTAATAACATTGTCGAGCAAAGGTATCTTGATCTTTCGGTGGAGGGTGGAGGATACCGCTTTGACCGCGTGAATCCACGGCCTTCCTAGGAGCAAATTGAAAGATGAGGTGACATCGATCACCTGGAATTCAAGCTCTTTTTCAATTAGGCCTGTTATAATGGTCAGCTTTATGGCCCCAGCTACCGACTTTGGACTCCCATCGAAGGCTTGGATGGTTTGAGCCGTCGGAACATAATCGGCCTCGGTAATGCCGAGGGCTGTGGCGGTCCTCAAAGGAAGGACATTCACAGCAGACCCATCATCAACTAGGGTCATTGGGATGTATTTTCCTCGGAAGATCACCGTAATGTAGAGGGCCATATTATGGGAGGCCCCGAACGGCGGTAGGTCGGCTTCAGAGAAAGTGATCCTTGGGCTTTCTTCCTTGGTTTTGCCCTTCAAGTGGGGCAGGACCGTGGCTACCATTTCAGCAGGGGTAGCCAAAGAGTCAATCTTAACTTGATCGAGAGCCTTAGTGAGTGCTTCTCGATGTTCTTGTGAGCTAACTAGGAGTTGCCATATGGTAAGATTAACTCGAGTCTTCTTTAGTTGCTTCACGAGGGCCGTTTCGGCAGTTGGCTCCTCAGGGGCAACTTCCATCCCGAGTGGATCGGTGACGGTTGTCGGGATAGGGATGTCCCTAGAGCTAGTGGCTTGATAGGGACGACCAAGGTGGTTACTGGCTAAGACTCGGGATTTAGTCTTACGGATCTCCTCAGGGGTGATGGGGACAGTTTCCCCTTTAGCGAGGTAGACATCTTCCTCGTCGTCAAACCAGATCCCGTTCACTTGCGGGATAAGTGGGGAGATAAGGTGAGAGCAATCAATCACCTCCCCGGCAAAGATGGCATGGGAGCTGAAAGGGTTCTCCTTGTTACTCGGCTTATCTCCAGGTAGCGGAATTTTACCGCTCTCAATCAGGTCCTGGATCAAGTGCTTCAGCTTCCAGTACTTTTCGGTGTCGTGCCCATTGCCTCGGTGGTACTGGCAATAAGCTTGGACATTGTAGTTCTTGGAGCGTCGCTCGACCAGAACTTCGGGAGTTGGGCCTATCGGTTGGATCAGGCCCTTTGAGGACAGCCTTTGTAAGGCATAGGTATAGGTGGTACCTATATCAGTGAAAACCCGAGGTGGGGTGTTCTTCTTGGACGGGCCATGTAGTAGATTAACCGCGTCGAAAATGCTGCGGCTTGCAGCTTGGGGCTTAGTGGTGGAAGAGGAGGCCCCTTGGTATCCCTTGCTAGAGGCCTTAGTAAGGCCCTCTAGTCTCAGGTCGTCTTCAATTCTCATACATACCCATTTCAGTAAGGGTGGTGAAATTGGGTATGACAGTGTACCGGAGATGAACCCGGTAGGAGGGGAGAAGATTCTTAACGAAAGCCTCCACCAAAGTCTTTTCACAGGGCTTATCGACCAGTTTCAGACTCTCGGCCCTCCAGCGTTGAAGGTACTTAGTAAAACCCTCTTTTGGCTCTTGGGCCATAACCTCCAAAGACCGCATTGTGGTTTGGATCTCGGTGTTGTCAGCATAGTTCCAGGCAAACTCCGTAGCCACATCATCCCAGGTAGGGTATTTTTTTTCGGGTCTAGCCTGTAGTACCAGGCCTGTGGGTGCTTTTCAAGGGATGTGGCAAAAAGATTCTTGAACATCGAAGAATCTACCTCTTTGATAGCCATGAATTCTTTGAAGGCCCGTACATGTAGTAACGGGTCCTCGGTCCCCTCAAACATGGGTAAGCCCGTGAGATTCAGGTTCGCGGGCATCTTGTCAATCACTGGGGAGTACTCACGGCTATTCTCCCGATGGATATTGTTACTCCCAGCCAAATGAACTTGTTCTTCTAGTCGGCGCACCGCGCTAACTAGTTCAGCTAGAGGCCCAGTAGCCTCGGCATTAGGAGCCCTTTGCTCCACTGCAGCCATGCGAGCAACGATAGCCACTTGACCAGCCCTCATTTCTGTTAGTTGGGCATCAATGTCGGTTTGTTTGGCGGCCATGGCATCCACGGAGGCCTTTAGGTTGTTTAGAGCTGCTTCCAATTTGCGGTTGTGTCTGGTGGACGGTGGCCTGTCTGTAAGAACACCGCGTAATCAGAAACCGAACCCAGACCCCGAAATCATAAAAAAAAGTACATCCCGAGCGACAAAAGGAAAAGGGCTAAAGACTCGAGAAAGACACCTAGACGGATGACTCGTGGGTGGTATAACTTCCTTAGGACTTTGGCTTTGTGGGCCTAATCCCGTTCGAAAAAAGGTCCACGTGAGACTTTTCTCCAGACTTTTGACTCGAGTGTACAGACGGACTTTCCTTTGTAGGGGTATGCCCTACGCGGGTTGGTCGTGCCTTGACAAATAAGGCGGACTCGGGAAAGGGAGGAAACTCGTGATGTAAGATCGACAGAGTTTCGACGCTACAAACCTTCGACATACTATGCAAAGATCCGACACACGGATAAACGGTAGGTCCTATAATAAGGAAGATTTGTTTTGTTTTGGAAAGTCGGATGTTTGAAATTTTGAATTTTGAATATAAAATGAGCGAATTTCAGAAAGTTTGAAAACCGAAAATGGAATTTCGAAAAAACGAGATTAGAATTTTAAAAATTCTGAAAATCGAGATGGTGTTGGAAACTTGATAGTCAAAACGGACAGCATGCCGGCTAAAGAAAAGGATATTTTGAGTCAAATCACTAATCCTAAGTTTCGGCGGCATTCCGAATTTTGAAAATTGGATATTTTGAAAAGACGGGTCCCGAAATGGACAGTATTTCGGGGTTTTTCAAAAATTTGGTACTTTTAGAAAGATGCATTTTTTGAAATGACGGTTTTTTGAAAAAGATGACACGGAAACCAAGTATCATGTAGTCAAACAAGCATTATAACGACGCTTATGTATGCTTTACACTAAGTCTCGGTCGGTCAAAATAGGGTTTATACCAACAACGATGGCATTCTCGTAAATCAGGACGGACTCCCTAAGCCGAGTTGGTCTTAGGACATGCCGCAAAACCCATACGAGTTCTGCCATCGAAGTCTTTAGCGGACCCATGTAGGAATGCACCGCGGTATAGTGGGACGTCGGACACAAGTAACCGGCCCGGGAAAAATTTGGGTTATGCATGAATCATTAAACTAATGTGCGCACACTAATATACGAACGATTTCTCTTCGAGTCTCACCCTAGGAACCCCGATGACATGTGGTACATCAGGTATCCCCAGCAGAGTCGCCAAATTGTGGACATGACGTAGGTCCACCCCGACGCGGCCACGCGCGGGTTTGGGTAGGCGAATGAATCTCGTGGTGAGATTGTTCTCGGGTTCGAAATTTAAGTCAAAGTTGGAGTCGCCACCGAATTTTATGGTTATTCGGAACCGTTCGAGCCCACTCTATGTCGTCGTGGGCCATACACAAAGTACGGCCCATTTCGATTTCAGAGTTTATGGGCTCGTCCCCTTGCATTACAATACCGATACCGTTTACACCGGCTTTCGTGTATAGAATAACTTTCGTGCGCCAACGGTTTCGGACGTCCGGAAACCCAGGTTCTGAGTAAGGGGTGAGGGTACGTGTTGGGAAGCCCACTAACGACACCCAACCCCGCCCGCACTTAGCGGCCTCTACTAAGACATCGTTCGTGTTCGTGTACGCGCGCTAGTAAAACGACTAAAGGATATGCAAACAACGTTTTTAGCTAAACATGCGAATGATTAGTTAACTACGTCATTTTAATGCATCAAAATTAAGGTCGAATTGTTTAGCATGCGAGGTTCATTTATAAAGCGGTGAACACCAAAATAAACAAAGCTCGTAAAAAAAGTACAAAATACACGGGCGGAAATACAACCCGGCCAATACAAAATAACGAACAAATAAAGAATAAACGAGATATATAAAGAGCGATAAATAATAACTTGAAACGGACCCGTATATATAAGTACAAACTAGACCGTAAGTTGTGCAAATGGACGAACTTCGATTAAATACACATTATATTGTGTATTAAGCGAAGGATGGAGATAGGGGACCTAGACGTGATGCTAGCCCGATCCCGAATCTCGGTGCCTTGTCCCGACTTATCACATTGAGAAATTGATGTCTAGCCTAACCATGCGTCGGATACGACTAAGGAGTCGTCGACACAAGATTAATAGTGAGAGACCGTCAATCAAAGTCGTTTAAGTGAAGTGATATGCATGAGTTTTGAAAAAGGAGATCACGTGATTGACTTTGCACGCGACGACTATGTCGTAAAAAAAGACGAGGCTCGAATGATGCATTAAAGCTCTCGGTTTTCTGGGCTACAGGACCCACTCGATCAAGTCATGGCATGGACTCAATTGAGTGCACCTTCAAAGTAGCTACTGCCCAGTTTTTGGGGTGCTACTCGATCGAGTGGCCCATGGCACTCGGTCGAGTGGCCCCTGTACGAGGAATAACTCGTTTCGGAAAAGGGGTGACTATTCCGATTTATTTATTTTTAAATCGATGGTTGGCCAAGTTGGATAAAAATATTGCATGATTTAAATCCACTTCCGGTGTTATAATCGTGTAATATACGATTATGAGACCGTCATCGGGATCCTATGAAAATGTGTTATTATGGGATTGAAAAATTTGACTAGTGACGAAATTGTAGTCCTCCGCGTCACGACTTCGATACTAATCCTAACGGATTATTTGATGTCGGTTTTCGCATCAACGGATTTTGCACTAATCTTAGAAATGGGGTCAAACACGTTCAACTATGATCGACCACGATCACGTTACGCCCTTGAGTACATTGGGTCGGCGCTCCTCGAAAGGGTGCCACCTCCGTCGTGGCTCGTAAAGGGATTAAGCGGACTTTGGATGGTCGTCATAGTCAAACGCGTTTGGATCCGAATTTTATTACTATTATATGCATATGTATGTACACGGTATTAAAATGTTAACGACGATAATTAAATGTTAGAGGTTAGAATATGATAAATAAATGTTAGATGTTAGTGTTAGTATACTAGTATAAACATAATATAAAGTACAAAAATGTATACATAAAATTAGAGATAGTAAAGTTAGAGACGAGGTTGATGACACCCTCAACATACATGCTTAGAATGGCCTCGGCAATGGACTCGTAATAGCGACGGGAACGCGGGAGTATCGAGGATGTAGTTGAGTTATGTTGTGTGTGTGTGTGTGGTGGCTTTGTCGGTTGTTCGAGGGACAAACGATTCGGGTTTTTGATTAGAATTGCTAAGGGTTGTAGTGTAGAGTGTTAGGGTAGAAATGTAGGGTAAAATGTACGTGTCAAAAATCTGCCCAAATGAAGAGCACAAGGGGGTTATTTATAGAGTTTACCCCCCGACCTAGGGTCACTCGATCGAGTGCCCTAGGAAAGAGGTTTGGTGCAATTTTTGTGGCTCCACTCGATCGAGTGAGGTCAATCCACTCGATCGAGTGGATAGGGTTGACGAGACATTTTAGGAAATGGTTGACCTTTTGATTTTTTTTAAGGATTGTGTTCAGACGCAAGTTTCTAGAAGCGAACTTGGTCGATTTTTGTGTCAGATTCGCCTCTGACCGGGTTTTGACCCGGTCGCAAAAGACGGGTTTTATTTTTGGTGTCGGTTTTGGCCCAAATTAGTCTCATTTTACTCGGGACGACCCACTGGGCCTGAATTTGAGGTTGGTTTTGAGAGATTTGTACTCCGCTAAAAGTCCATGTCGGATATTATTGATTCCGAGCCCATATTTGAGTATACTAAGTCACGTTTGCGTCCGATCATCATCGGGTGTTTTGTCGGGAACTACTATAGACACTAGCAGGCAAAATGCGGGTGTCTACACTTCTTCTTCTTCATCGTCAGACGATGACTTACATGACGTTTCCTAATGATTCTTCTTCTTCTTCTTCTTCTTCTTCTTCTTCTTTTTCTCATCTACATCTTTGACTGTCATCTTTGACTGTCATCTGTCGTGCACCTCTTTTTTGCGGCAGATGACGGTGGCTAAGGACAGTCGCCCCAGACTTAAATTCTTGTAGTAGAAGATCTGCTCTATGTATGGAGTGAAACTCTCACCCACATCCCAGCATCATTCCTGTGCTTTTGCGTCTACTACAAAAACAAGAACAATGCCAATAAACGTGGCGAAAGAGAAAGAGAAAAGAAACGTAAGAAAACATCACCATAAACATCAATCATAATCTAATACACATACAACTAATAATGAAAAATAATAAAACAAGAGTGACACAGACAATAATAACAGATGTGAAACATGAAAATTAAAAATAAGCACAACAAAGGGCAAGAACGACAAACTCAACAATGTAGACGAGAGAAAACAAAGGAGAAACTAGCACAAGGTCGAACAATAAAATATGATACATCCCACTATTTGTATAAATTCACGTACAAAAGCTGAGAAAACAAAAAATATAAAATAGGGGAGAAGAAAATGTAGATGTTAGTAGTGTCTTATCTATATCTATTTAATTTATTAAAACCCAAACAAATCATCCTCTTCCATCATTTATCTAAAATACTACTCCGTATCTTATACTCCGTAATATAGTCATGTGTTCTGCTCTGATTGGGTAAAACAACTAAACCAACCGACAAACAAAATTAATAAACGAAGGAGTCTGTTAAAAAACATAGGCAATCAATTAACAAATTTTTTTATTTAAAAAAACTCAAATCAATTAAGAAAGAAGAGAGAAGAGGAAAAGCTCATCAGCTCCCACCTCGGCGCATCTTCCCCTTCGTAATTCATACATGTATTATCAACTACAACAATGGATACAAAAATTATTATAGAGCATGAACCTCAATATGTCATTCAAGTGTACAACCAAAGCGACCCGATTAGACCTACAACCAAACCTCAATATGAACCCCAGTGTATCACCCACATAGAATTAGAGCTCGCGGTAAACACACCAATTAAAAAGGAGAAGATAAAGCTAGACAATGGGTAAGTGAACAATTATTAATTAATTATGTACATCAGCTAAAAGCACTCCGTAATACATTACTTATATTTTAAGAACAAAACTAACACGCCCAAAATGTGTTATAGGTATGATGTGGTAGTAAAAGAAATAGCGGTAACAATAGAAACCATGGAAGAAAAGAGGTCAAGATTTTAAAATCTCAACTAAAGATTTTAAACTCAAGTAAAACTTTGAAAGATCAAAGTCATAACTCAAAATGATTACGTTCTCCAATTAAAGTTTAAAAAAGGATTACAGTATTAGTTATTATGCATTACATCTTATAACGTTATATCTGATGTTCACCAATAACCACTCACTTACGTTCTTACAAACACACTTTTTAGTCTAATTCACCTTGCACACTTGTGTTGACATGTTTGATGTATGTTTTGGCACTTACAGTCCACCTTTTTTTTCCCGCCATTCATTTAACATACATGCCACATATATTTACGTAACTTGAATCGTTCAATCTTCCTAAACTTCATCCTATTCAGAATTTAAGAATACTTGTGGAATTAAATAAAGTTACAAATATATGAAATCAAAACAAAAAAAAGCATAAATAATAAAATAAATATTGGACAATGAAGCAAAAAGACGAAACTGCGATTTTCAAAGGCCACAAAACAATATAGCCCCATGCGGTGCACGGGTATGACGACTAGTTTTCTTATTAAAACACCTTAAATTTAGTATATTTTAAAATTAGTTCTTTATTTGTTACTTTCTCTCCTTCTTCTTGAATAAGCCCCGTAAGGATTGGGCACAAAAGCAAAGGAAAGAACAAAAAGTAAGGGTAGTTTGCGTGGGTATATAAAAACAATTTCATTAGGTGTTGTTAAATGAGGGTAGATAAGAGTAATATAAAAAAAGTTGGTAAGGGTAATATAGTCACAAAAATTTCAGAATTTTGCCTTATTGAGAAATGAGGCTAACTAAAAATAAATCCGTAAAAGGAAGGTGAGACTTATTCAAAAAGAAGAAGGGAGTAATGATTTGGATTATTAAGTACAAATTGAAAAGTATGATAAACAATAAACCAATTTTTTGTTTTTAACTCATGAAAATTATGTCCCGGAATGCACCTGAAGTGATATTAACTTGAACTAGAGCTGACCGTTTGCGGGCTTGGGCTGGACATGGGCCGGGCCTAACCTATAAATGTGTCCAACGAGCCTTTTTTTAATGCCCATGTCCGCTATGGCGGGCCTACTATAGCTGCCCGTACCCGTCCAATATACCTTAGCGGGCCAACCCGCGGGCCTGCGGGCTTTAAATATACAAGAATATTTGATATTGAAATTAATTATTGAAAAATGAAACCAACAAACGGCAGAAAAAATATCGCGATTACCAATTTTGCAAAAATAAAATTAATAACTTAAGACTTAAGATCATGTTCATAAATATCAAAATACTAAATAAACATCATACTATTTGTTTTGGAATTGGAAATTGACAGAGTGGGAGATTTGGTTTGGGAATTAGAAATTTAGAATAACCAAGAAGTCTGATAATCAAGGAATCAAGGGTGGATTTTTGTGTTTTTTGTGATATTCAATGAACCAGTTAATCTTCTCAACGTAGCTACATACTATTTTCAACACAATATTTTTCAATTTATTTTTTAATTAATTTTTTTCAATTGGTTTTGTTAGATTAAATAAAAATTAGAGTTTACGTAGCGGGCCTAGCGGGTTGTTCATGGACAATTTTATTAAGTCCAAGCCCATCCATTAATTTTTGCAGGCTTGATTTTCTTGCCAGTGTCCATTTATTTTTAAATTTGTTGTGACCAAACCCGCTAGCGAAGCAGGCCGAACGGGACGGGCCGAACGGGTTGGCCTGCATTTGGCCAGCTCTAACTTGAACTGACCCGTACCCGAATCGAAATAACACAAATCGATAAAAGTGGCTAACCAAAATGAATCCGATCGAAATCGAACTGAAACCGAAAGTAAGGTGAACCCGATTATAATCAAACTGATTTAACCCGCATCGAAACCAGACTGAATGACCCATTTTCCAGGTCAAATAAAATCGAAAGAAAATGAAAATTGCCTTGTCAGACCTCCGTAACGACTCAAATTGAAATTTATAATACACTTTTTCGAAGATTCGGGACATGTAACAAAAATGACTGAAAATAACAAGAAGTGTTTTCAGGGTCCGATAAAATAGTCACACAAAAGTTGAGCAGCAACAGAGACCATTTAAGGGTGCTAGAATGTGATAACCCAACACAAGTTGAAAATCGAAGTCGTGTAAACAAGTGCGACACATAGTTGTTTGGACATGAAATCGGACAAGGTACATTGTGAAGAGCCTCCAAACACGTTGCTAAAATAGATAGAAACTGAAACTTTGCCTTATCCGACCTCCCGAACAACTTGGTTTTCAGATATTCGGGGGTCCGGAACAAAAATAGCCAAATATCGGACGAAGTGTTCTTAGGATCGGATAAAAAGACCAAACAAAACTTGAACATCAACATAAACCATTTGAGGGTGTCAGAATGTGATAAACCAACGTTGGTCAAAAATAGATTAGTAGTCGTGCAAACAAGACATGTAGTTGTTGTTTGAGCTTGAGATAGGATATGGTACCTCGTGAAGCTCCTCCAAACATGTGATACAAAAATAGGTAGAAAATGAAATGGTGACCTGTCCGACCTTCCGAACGGCTAAAATTGAGGTGTATAATACATGATTTTAGGAGATTCGGAGGTCCGGATCAAAATTGTTTGAAAATCGCGCGTAGTATTCCTATGGTCCGACAAAATGACCACACATAATTTAAGCAAGATGAGAGACTATTTGAGTGTGCCAGAATGTGACAAACCAACGTAGCTCAAAATTCGATTAGTTGTGCAAACGCACACGTAGCTGTTGTTTGTGCTTGAAATTAGACATGGTACCTCGTGAAGTTGCCCAAGACACGTAGTACAAAAATAGGTAGAAATTGAAATCTTGCCTTGTTCGAACTTCCGAATGGCTAAAAGTGAAGTGTATAATACTCCGTACATGGTTTTCAGAGATTCGGAGGTTCAGATCAAAATTGGTCGAAAATCACAGAGTGTTCCTACGATCTAATAAAACAACTACACGAAATTTGAGCAATAATAGAGACAATTTGAGGGTGCTCGACTGTGGTAAACCAACTTCGGTCGAAAATCAATTAGTCGTGAAAATGCGGCGTGTAGTGGTTGTTTGGGTTTGATAGCGAACATGGTAACTCGTGAAGCGCATGCAGACACGTGGTATAAAAGGAAACGTTGCGTTGTCCGACCTCGCGAACGACTCAAATTGAAGTTTATAATACACGGTTTTCAGAGGTTTGAAACAAAAATCGCCAAAAATAGCACGGGGTGTTCCCAGAGTCCGATGAAAAGAACACACAAAATTTCAGCAGCAACGGACACCATTTGAGGGTGACGAAATGTGATAAACCATGGTCGGTCGAAAATTGATAATTGGTTGTGCAGATGTGACATTTAGTTGTTGTTAGGCTTGAAATCCTACAGGGTACCTCATGAACCTCCACTCATCAATGTGGTATAAAAATCGGTAGAAAATGAAATATTACCCTGTCCGACCTCGCAATTAATGTTTCAAATTGTAATGTATAATACACAATTTTCAAAAATTTGGAGATCTGGAAAAAAATAGTCAAAAATCACAAAGAGTGTTTCAGGGGTCCGATAAAATGACTGCACAAAATTTCAGCAGCAATGGAAACCATTTGAGGGTGCCCGAATGTGATAAATCAATGTCGGTCGAAAACAGATTAGTCATGCAAACACGGCATGTAGTTGTTGTTGGGCTTGAAATCATACAAAGTACCTTGTGAAACTCCCCCAGACACGTGGTATAAGAATCGATAGAAAATGAAATGTTGCCAAATAGCTCAATTGAAGTGTATAATTTATGGTTATCGAAGATTCGTGGGTCTGGAAAAAATGGTAAAAAATCGCACTGAGTGTTCCTAGGGTCCAATAAAACAACCACACAAAGTTTAAGCTGCAATATAGACCATTTGAGGGTGCTGGAATGTGATAAACCAACGTCGCTCGAAATTCAATTAGCTATGCAAACATGACATGTATTTTTTTTGTTTGGGCATAAACTCGGACATGGTACCTAGTGAAGAGCCCCTGACAAGTGGTACAAAAATTGGTAGAATATGAAATTATGCCTTGTTTGACCTTCCGAATGGCTCAAATTGAACTGTATACATAGTTTTCAGAGATTCGAGGGTCCGGTATTAGGAAAAAGATGTAAAATCGCACCGAGTGTTCCCAGGGCATGATTAAACGAACACACAAAATTGAACAGGAATGAAGACCATTTGAGGGTGCAGGAATATGATAAATCAACATCTGTCGAAAATCGACTAATCTGGCGAACGTGGTCTGTAGCTCTAGTTTAGGCTTGAAATTGGACAGGGTATCTTGTGAATCGCCCCTAGACACGTGGTATAAAAATCGGTAAAAATGAAACGTTCCCTTATCCAACCTCCTAAACGGCTCAAATTGAAGCGTATAATCCTCGAGTTTCGAAGATTTGAGGGTCCGAAAAAAAATGGCCGAAAATTGCACGTAGCGTGTCATCGATTGGATGAAACGAGCAAATAAAATTTTAGCATCAACAAATATACCGTTTGAGTGTCTCGAAAATGTGATTGACCAATGTCGGTCAAAAATCGATTTGTCGGAGATTCGGGGTATAATACATGGTTTTCGGAGATTCGGGGGATCCATAATAGAAAAGATCTAAAATCGCACGAAGTGTCCAGTGTCCGACAAAAAGATGACACAAAATTTAAGGATCAACGGACACCATTTGAGGGTGACGGAATGTTATCAACCAAAACGTCGGTCGAAAATCCATTAGTCGTGCAACCGCGGATGTAGTAATTGTTTGGGTGTGAAATCGGACTAGGTAACTTGTGAAGCGCCCCTGTCACGTGATATAAAAAGTAGTAGAAAATGAAATGTTGCTCTGTCTGACCTTACGAGCGGCTCATATTGAAGTGTATAATTCACGATTTTTAGAGATTCGGGGGGTTCGAAATAAAAATGGCCGAAAATCGCATGGAGTGTTCCTGGGGTCCGATCAATCAATCACAAAAAAATTAACCCAACGGATAGCATTTGAAGGTGTCAGAATGTGATGAACTAATGTCAGTCGAAAATCGATTAGAGGTGCAAACGCGACGTGTAGTTGTTGTTTCGGCTTGTAATCGAACAAGGTAACTCATGAAAATCCTTCAAACACATGGCATAAAAGTTGGTAGAAAATGAAACATTGTCCTGCTTGACCTTCATAACGGCTCAAGTTGAAGTGCATAATACACAACTTTCAGAGATTCGGGGGCCCAGTTGAAAATGGTCCGAAATATCACAGAGTGTTACCATGGTCCGATAAAATGACCACACAAAAGTTAAGAAAACAACAGAGACCATTTAAGGGTGTCGGAATGTGATAAACCAACATCGATCGAAAATCAATTAGTCGTGCCTATAATTAAGTGCAAGGTATAGTTGTTGTTTTGGCATGAAATCGATCGGTTAGGGTACCTCGTGATTTGAAGAGCCCCCAAACATATGGTATGAAATAGGTAAGAAATGAAATGTTGCCTTGTTCGACCTCCTGAATGACTCAAATTAAAGTGTACGTAGTATAATATACCGTTTTCGGAGATTCGAGTCTGGAACAAAATTGGTCGAAAATATCACAGAGTGTTCATATGGTTTGATAAAATGGTCGCACAAAATTGGAGCAGCAATATAGATCGTTTGAGGGTGCCGGGATTTGATGAATCAACATCGGTTGAGAATTGATTAGTCGTGCAAATCCAACGTACAGTTGTTGCTTGAGCTTGAAATCAGACATGTTACCTTGTGAGGCACCTCCAGACGAGTGGTACAAAATAGGTAAAAAAACGAAACGTTACCCTGTTTGATCTTCTGAACGACGACTCACTTAGAAGTGTTTAATGCCCGATTTTTGAAGATTTGGTTGTTTAGAACAAAATTGACCAAAAATCACGCGAAGTGTTCCTACATTCCAATAAAATGACCACACAAAATATGAGCAGCAACTAGGGATGACAATGGGCCGGGTTTGGACCGGGTCCACTAGGATCCAGACCCGGACCCGTCATAATTACCCTGGACCCATACCCGACCCGGATCCGATCGGGTCCAAAATTTTCAGATCCAGACCCGTCGGGTCCGGTTCGGGTCCGGGTCTACCCGCGGGTCTCGCTATTTTTTTTTTCCTACATTCCTCAATTCTGTCAAATTTCATCAACTTTACAGACTTCTTCAGTATCTTTTAGCAATTTCAGCAACTTCAGGTCATATGTCGTGACTGGTAATGGATCTAGGATTTCAAAAGTGAGGATTGAGGAGTGAAGTGAGGGAGTGAGGAGATGAGCTAAGGAGTGAGGACTGCTGTAGTAGCGATGGATTGATGACACCAAGTTCCCTATCAGGTCATATATTAGGTAGATTATAGTAGATTGTTTTTTTAATTAAAGTGCCGGGTCCACGGGTCGGGTCCGGGTCCTCTAATTCAGACCCAGACCCAGACCCGGTTTTTAAAAACAAGACCCAGGCCCGACCCAGACCCGCCGGGTCTGAAAAAATGGGACCCAGACCCGACCCATTTGGGTCCGACCCGCCGGGTCTGGACCGGGTCTTGGACCCAATGCCATCCCTAGCAGCAACGAAGTCCATTTGAAACTGCCCGAATGCAATAAACCAACGCCGGTCAAAAATTGATTAGTTGTGTAATGTGGCGAGTAAATGTTGTTTAGGCTTGAAATCGGAGAGGATACCCCGTGAAGCATCCCTAAACACGTGGTATAAAAACAAGTATATAATGAAACGTTGACTTATCCGAGCTCGCGAACGGATTAAGTTGAAGTGTATAGTACACATTTTAGAAGATTCGGGTATCCGGAGCAAAAATAGCAGAAAATCGCACGTAATGTTCCGATCCTAAGGTCTGACAACACGACCACACAAAATATGACCAGAAACGATGACCATTTAAGGGTGCCGGAATGTGATAAACCAATGACGGTCAAAAGTCAATTAGTCGTGGAAACACGATGTGTGATACATGCGATTTATATATGATTATTCCGTCTTTTACGCACACATTTCCATGCATATCGAGTAGCATTGTCTACTATTTTCTCCCGAATTTGATACTTTGTGGTCTTATTGCATCTTATGTAGGGAATGAACTCATGGACGCATAAACAAGCCAAAAATCGTGTTTAAAGATGAAATCTTATGCGAAATAAGAAAAGAGAATGATCATTTTCAAATAGGTCAAATAAAAAAGTGAAAATACTGAGTTCTACAACTTCAATTGAGATGATTCTAGCTGCGTTGGAAAGCTCTTTCTCTTAGCTTTCCAACAGTATATTACAAGCCCGATTTGAAGAAGTAACGAAGAAATGGCAAGCGTTTGAAGTTGAGCGTGCAGTGCTGAGAGCGGAAATAGGTCAATATAGTCGAACGACTATTCAAAATAGTCGACCGACTACTCTCGAGATTGAACGAAGAGCGAGACTTTCCTAATTTTATGTTTAGTGTTTTAGGCTTTTGTTTTAGCTTAGTATCTAAGAAACTATTACACTAGAATTCTATAACTCTTCTTTTATCCTTTTACTTTTCTTTAGACTACTCTTTAGATTTCTTTCTACCCTCAACTTTTAGATATAGATTTCTGAATTCTTTTCTACTTCTCCTTTAACCTTTAACCTAGGTAATCTAATTATTTCTTTGTTCTTCCTTATTTTCTTTGTTCTTAATTTTCTCCCACTTAATCTTATTAATTCTTTTACGTTTAATTTATCTTTAGATCTATTCGCTATGCTTAATTTATTTATCGTCTTTATTATTGTTCTCATAAATTTCTCTATGAGTAACTAATTTCCCTGGTTAGGATTTAGGCGATCCATGAATTGAATACGATTGCTGATTAGTTTAAAGATCTGTCAGCGATATTGTGTCTGAGTTGTTAATTGTAGCATTTAACTGAGATTAATTGATTAAGTCGACGTAATTGATTATTTAAATTGGTAAACTCGAACCTAAGATCGGAAGCCTGGTAAGAGTTAGAACTGCTACAATACATTAGTTTGCCCTAATAAGATCGGAAGCCGTTAGAAGCATTCTAGGGTGAATAGCGGACCGGAAGGACCTTTTCATTACCCGTCAGACCAATATCTGTGATAGACCTGTGACCTAGACTGTGACCGTAAGAAATTCTTGGTGAATCGATGATCCTAGTTTTCTCTCTATTATATTCATCTTTTTGGCCTTATTTTATTTTTCTCTTTATTCCTATTTCCTTCACTACTTTAGTTTAGTTAACCCAATTACATACCCCCGATTTAGTTACCTAGATTGACTTTAATTGCGAGTAGAATTTATTTGTCTCCCTGTGGATACGATCCCGACTTCCCTAGCTATATTTTTAGTTAGACCTAAGTTGGTTATCTTTGATAGGTATACGACTAGCTTATCAACGTGTAGTTGTTGTCTGGGCTTGAAATCGGACATGGTATCTAGTGAAGTGCCTCCAAAAATGTGGTACAAAAATATATAGAAATGAAACGTTGCCCTGTCGAATTCTCGAACGGCTCAAATTTGGGGTTTATAATACACAATTTTTGGAAATTCGGGGATCCAGAATAAAAAAAAGCCAAAAATCGTACGAAATCTTCCTAGTGTTCGATAAAAAACCGCACAAAATTTGAGCATTAAAGGAGACCATTTGAGGGTAGCAGAATGTTATCAAGCAATGTTGGTCGAAAATCAATTAGTCGTGCAAACGCAATGTGTAGTTATTATTTGGGCTTGAAATTGGACGTGATACCTCATGAAGGTCCCTCCAGAAAGGTGGTATAACAATCGAAAGAAAATGAAATGTTGCTCTATCCGACTTCTTGAACGACTCAAATTGAAGTGTCTACTACTCGGTTTTCGGAGATTCAGGGGTCCTGAAAAAAAGGGGCCGAAATTAGCACAAAGTGTTCTCAAGGTCCGATAAACGGTCATACAAACTTAGAAAAGCAACGAAGACCATTTAAGAGTGCAAGAATTATAAGATAAGCCAAAGTCGGTCAAAAATCGATTAGTCATTCAAACACGACGTTTATTTATTGTTTGGGCATGAAATAAGACAGAGTACCTCGTGAATAGCCCCCAAACACGTGGTACAGATATAGGTAGTAATTGAAACATTGCCCTATCCGACCTCCCGAATGGCTCAAATTGAAGTGTATAGACTGTACATGGTTTTCGAAGATTCAGAGGCCTGGAACTAAATTAGCCGAAAAGTGCACAGAGTGTTCCCAAGGTTTGATAAAACAACCACACACAATTTAAGCAGCAACAGAGACTATATGTGGGGGCCGGAATCTGATAAACTACATCGGGTAAAAATCGATTAGTTGTGCAAATGCGACGTGTAATTTTTGTTTGGCTTGAAATCGGACATGGTACCTCATGAAGTGCTCCCAGACATGTGATATTTAATGCGATAACCGAAGTGTTTTATCTCTTAAGTTGATCCATTTTTGTAGGGGTGAAAATTCGTATCCATCTAGGTCGGTTATGATTACTGCACCTTCCATAAGGATTTTCTTAAGTATATACGGCCCCGCCCAATTTGGCTTGAATTTTGCTCTAGCATCGATCGGTAGTGGAGCTCTAATTTAACCACCATAACTCCTTCATATATATTATGGATTTGACCTATTTATTCAATGACCGTTGTAACCTAAGTTGATAAGCTTGGACATTGGATAATGCGTGTATTCTATGTTCGTCCAAGAAGACTAGCTCATCGTTACTTTTCCGATTCCACTCCTCATCGAGAATGCCTCTTTAAGATAGTATTCTTGGAGATGAGATATCTAATTCTATTGGTTCTACTGCTTCTGAAGAATTCAATAGGTGAAAGTAATACTCGGGGGAGGGGTGAATTGAGTATTTCGATTTTTCTGTTTTCTTTTCTTTTTTAATTCTACGTCGGTTGTGAGGGTTTACACAAGCGGTAATAAAAACGACACCAAACTTTTTGAAATGGTTCAGTCTCACACTCCGAGACCTACGTCCATTATTCTCTCATTAATATTTCAGCGTCGATACCTAGGATTACAAAATATTAATAGACCCTCAACGATTGACTATAATCGTTCAACTAGAATAACACTAATTATTCTATCCTAAACCAATTAATACAAAATGGTTTAGCCGAGTTCTCCTATGAATTGTCTTCTTTGCAAGATGGATGTTGGAGCGTCGTTCTTCAACCGACAAGTACTTAGAGTAATGTAAAACAGTAATCAAGCAGGAAGTGACTTTTCCATGACGAATTCTAACCTTAAAGAAATTAGCAAAAATATTTTTAGCTAAAAAATATTTTTGCCTTTAGACTTTAAAACTCAATGGAAGAATGCGTAAGTAATATGAAAACCGAGCTTGGTTTAAATACTACTTCAACAGTGCGCCTTAGACAAGAGTTAAAAGGAAAGTAGAATACTTCACAAATTAGGAAAATATATTAAAGATATTATGAAAGATAAGCAAATAATATAAGACTCCTAATTATGGTGGATAACAAAGATCTCACGTGTAATAGGAATCACTTTCCTAAACCCAAATTGAGTCTTGTTCACCAAGTAACCTATTTCAACTCAAATAAATATTATTTCCATAAAGAAGTTTTATTTAGGAAATAGTTTTACCTTAAATAAAACAAAATAAAATATTTCCAAAACCTTATGGAATATATAATTTCCATGTAGAAAATATTTTAGCAAAAAAAAACTTTTAGGATCTTTAAAAACAAATCTGGCGCGCAACTTTGTATTAAATTTAAAGAATGTCTTAAAGGCAATTGGAACTTACAGGAGAAAGCATGGCTAGAGTCTATTATCTAGGCCTTGCTTAGAGGAGTTTGTTGTAAATATTGTTATTAATACAATTTACATTTTACCAAAAAAAAAATCTGGCGCGCAGCTCGAAATCTTTTAACACGAAATTCTTCATGGAATATCATAGACTGTAACATCTGTGAGCATGACTGTAACATTAAGAGTCGTACTGTAACATCTGGTCTTAGACTGTAACATCTGGTCTCAGACTGTAACATCTCAAACCCTGATTGTAACAAGTTCCTAAGTCACCTCAAGTACTTGACTCACCTAACAAACCTTTGTTCAAAAACACGATTCATGACATTGAGTTAACGAATTAGATTGAAAGGCTCCTTATTCATTCCACCTTTTCCTTGTCCTTCTAATCTATGAAGTTTGTTAGATAGAGCTCCACGTTAGGTAACTTTACTTCTCTCTTCTCTTTCTCTTATGCAAGCTTTAACATGATCTTCTATGAATCTCAATGATTGACTTTAACTTCGCTTCTCCTTGTGTGTGCTTCATCACGAGTGAGTCTTCTTATCCATTCTTGATATTTGACCCCTTTTCTCTATTCGGTACGGTCCTGTAAAATTTAACATATATGACTAGACACACAAACCTGTTAGGTGTCACTAGACACACAAACCCGTTAGGTGTCACTTGTAATCATCAAAACAAAATACGAGATTGCCATAAATAGAAGTTACTATAAAAAGCACAAAACCAATCTCGACTCTCCAACTTCCCCCTTTTTGATGATGATAAGTCTCTAGTCACGTAACCTAGGTTCCCTCTCAACCCGAGCACGTAGTCAAAGGAAGTTAACGCAAAAGCAAATCGTACTTCTTATCTCATAACCTTCAAATTTAGGCTAGACTATACTAAGGGGTCGATAAGAGAAGTTAAGGTCTTGACAAGGAGCAATAGCGATCAACAGAAATCTATCTTAAGAGATATACATCTACACCTAGACGTCTTCCCCCTCTTGGCCTCATCAAAAATGAGTAAGTGTATAAGGGACCATCAACAAAGATCCCCGCGCCTAGCAAAAGTTAGTATAAGAAACATAGGAGTTCATGCCAGATGAAGTGAATATCACAATAACAAAAACGTAAACTATCAAGTACGATTAAACATAGTTTGAGCAAAAGAGTGAGAAAGGCAAGTGCTAGTTACAACCAAATCGAATAAGAATTCAAAGCATGGTAGTCAAAAATAAAGCACTGTTTTTTAAAGAGGAAAGGGTTTGGGGTAAAGCTGGTGGATGGGCAGCGGAAGGAGGAGAATTTGGACCACAAAATCGAGCAAGAATCTGATGGTAGAGGATGTGAGTTTCCCTAGAGTCTTCCATTGCATGATTTGCCAGAATCCTAGCCTTAGCCACTTCAACTGTGAGAGCATCAAGCTTGCGATCGACAACCTGAAAATCATGTCCCTGATTGTTGCAGCCACCCACCCAAAGTTACGAAATTGTTCCTCAAGGAACTCCACCTTCTTCAATATGTTAGCTTGTACTGCAGCTTGAGTTGGCAGGAGGTTTGTTGCGATGGTTTCCAAATGAATAGAGTTTTCAAAGAGGCTTTTGTGACGCGCGTTTAGATCAGTTGACAGATTGTTCAGCTGCTCCTCCTGAGACACAAACACCTCCTTAACGATTGGAAAGATTGAAGATAGACTTGCTGTAAAAGAGGAGCTACCTGAAATATCTGCAACAACATCTGCATTTTTCTTGTCTACAAACATCTCTTCATCCTTCTTTGCTTTCAGCCTAGCCCTAGCCACATATTTTTGAAAAACCATCTCTCCATCAAAATAAGCCAACTTCATTTGTCCTAGCACCCCATCAATCATCTCTTCATCTTCTTGAAGTGTAAGACTATCTTCTTGGACAACTCCTTTTTGTTTAAGAAGATGAGATAACCATATTCCATACGACATAGATTTAGCTCAAGGAGAACCAATCTTGATCCCACTACAACAAAAAAGCCTTTTCGCGGCGATTATTTTTGTATTTCGTGGCTAATTTATTCGACGCGAAAGGTTTCCCCATCGATTGTGTATTCGTTGAGGTAGGCAGCGTTACCGTAAGCCCGTAACCTTTCGTAGCGAATAATCTATTCGCTGGGTTAACTCCTTAAAATTGACACGAAGGAAGAGGGGGTTTAGTGGCGATCTTAGTATCGATTATTATTGATGCGGTAAATAATTTGATTTTCTCACTAATGAGAATTGTAGCGATTATATTCGATGCGATAAGTACAATAAAATGTCATTTGGTAACATCTGTTGCAATTGCATTCGACACAATAAGTACTATTAAATGCAAGCATATACTAAATTTGGTATCGATTTCATTCGATACGAAATATCACATTTATCTTTCACCAAAAAAATCACATTTATCTCTTAGATGTGGTGCGATTTTTTTTTTTAAAAAAAAAAGTGAAAAAACACTTAACTTTTATATTACTCATAAATTCCAAAAATTATATATATCCAACATCGAATAAAATTAAATTAATATAAATAAGTGCAAACTGCAAACGATCTTTTGACAACCTATAAAAAATTACTATGTCTTCGGCCACCAAAGAAAAGCTTCATACTACCCATGTATTCGGTATTATATTGTAAAGTAATCGCGCCTAAAAAAACCTCCGGCTGATTCTGCGCCGAAAGTGCATCACGTGTTGAATTAAAAGGCGGCCAACCATCAACATAATAAGGAAGGCCTGCATTCCCGTTGCATTATTCAGAATGTACCGGCCTTGATATTCAGTTATAGTGCAGCCTAAAACTGATCTCAAATGCAACAACTCGCCTTGCTTTGACGCTTGCACATACAGTTTCTCTAGCGAATACTAGACAGCCTCACCCTTGACCTTTACTCACTCTCGCTTTCTGATCCTGATTCTGATCCATCCTCAAAAACCACCTTCACTGCTTTCTCCACCTCCCTCTCACCAACGCCTTTCTTTGAAAGTGCCTGAACAACCCAAAAAAATAATACTCATAAACAACAAACATTTCTATCTTACTTCACTGCTTCAAGTTTAACATCCCTATCTTACTCACTGCTTTAAGTCTAACATTCTATCTCACTGCTTTAATTTTAACATTCCTATCTTACTCACTGCACAACACCGATTTTACATTAAAATCTATAATTACACATATTTTCTCAAATCAATAATATTAATCGACTCTTTGGTCTTAAAGTCCACACCTGGAACTAGATTAAATTCCATGGTCTTGGATGCTACTGTCATAAGAACCAAAATAAGAATATCCACTAATTTCTACTTCAACCACATCTCCTCTTACTTGTGTCAAAATTAAAACAACGAGGAGGCTCGATTCCCATACTTTTGCTGATGGACTAGTGGTTGTCCCATATCCAAAACTATCCCCATTCCTGACTGACTTTTATATTGCGTTTCAAGTAACATTGTCTCTATTGGGATGAAGGCAGATGCAAATAATTAAAAGAAAAAAAGAGAATAAGCAAGCAACTCATCAACAAATAAAGCTTACTTATTTGATTCGCCTTGGACCCCAACTTGAGGACTCCCATCTGGAATGAGAGAATGTTTCTGCATATAGGTCGTCATTGATCATCCCTCTGTCCAAGGCAGGAGCAAAGCAATGTTAGAACCCAGGACTCATAACCCCTATCAGGTGACCCAACTTCCGAATGTATTTTAAATTCCACACGAAGAATTTCCTCATACAATGAAAATTTGTATTACTCTTTTCATCCCATCTATATTGTCATTATCTTACTTTAGTGGTCAAACAAAATTAAAGAATAATGTTTAACATAGGCTGAACAACCAAGTCAAATGGGGACAATTAAATTGGGATGGAGGTAATAAAATTTAAAGACTGCCTATGCCTATGCCTATGCAAGGAATGTAGTGACCAACCTGTCTTGTAAATCACGGAGCACTGCCTCAACAATATTAAGAGGGAAAAACTTTGCAGTAAGTTTTTTCTGGAGCTCAAGTGCGGTGAAATAAGTCTACAAGTCTATGTAGAGGCGAAAACTCTTTATGATGGTTAATAACAAACAATAACTGCAAAGTCAAATGATCATACAGTGTCAGAACGCATAAACAAACTGTTCCATGCTTGAGTATTGCCACCTGCTTCTGATAACTTTTTCTCCTCCTTCCTCTGACGCTTGAGTGTTTTAGGCTTGTTTTCAGTAATAACTGAGCTGTAAGCAAGCATTTGAAAATAATGGTTGAGTATATATCATCCATGAAATGTGGCATCGACACTGCTCATTCCATGGCATGAGATTGATAACACAACAAAACTACTCAAAAGTATTTGTCAAAATATCTTACTCTTTATCTTTTGCTGGCACAATATCCAATAATCTACCTTGGAAAGCTGAGCGGTCCAACTCTTCTAATGCCCTAAGTAATAGAAAAAATCACTTCATTATCATTTGGAAAAGGAAATAACATTTATTTTAGCGATTGTTTTTACAGGTATACAATCACGATAAACTTGAATTTGAACAGGAAAGGATTCTAGGCAATTGATGACCATATTGTACTCATGCAACTATGGTTATAATTCGAAAAGCTTAGTGAGTCATTTTGCTGAACACATGATATTCCAACGCCAGAGAATGGAATCATTTGTCTTTGGCTCTATTTGAAATACCATATTACAAATAGTTTATCACAAAAAAAACTCTGACGAGCTACGCCGGCCCAAATGACTAGTTAAAAAAGAGTAGAGTCAAATTATTAATTATCTAGTAGCATCTTTTGGATCTCTATAACGAACATAGGCATAACACTTGGATCGTTTCGTCTCTTTGTTGATCACAAAATGGAGCTCTACAACATTACCAAATCCCCTGAAAAGCTCCAATAGCTTGTCCTCACTGTTACTTTTGCAAGTAGAAATGTAAAATACACTTAGAAGTAGTTCATTACTAATAGAGTCTAAAACAAACAAAAAAGAACAAGAAACAAAATACCCACGTTACACCATACGAAAGATTTTGAACAAAAAGTCAACTAGTAAGAAGCACCGAGTTAGATATAACATTCTCAGGGTCGATAACATTCTCAGGATTGCTTTGAACATTTACTTGATTACCATAAGTAAAAAGTCGTACTAATTAAAGGAAAAAGGGTAGTATAGTGGGTTATATCGATGTAACATTTTCATTGCTTTCAATACTTACGTTTTATTCAAGTCAGCCTTGCGTAGAGTATGCTAACGCTGACGAGTTGCATCACTACGACTAATTTGTGTTAATGATTTCATAACCTCAACCACAGTAGAGGACTGATTTCACCCTTCCCCCTACCGTAACCAGGCTAACTATTGGATTCGGAAAGGCTATAGACTGGTATTGAGTATGGGGGGGATGTAAACCCGAGTATGACATCTTTGAAGAGTTGATGGCACTCCTAAAGATTTGAAAACCAAATCTCCCCTGGTCAAAATAGAAAGAACGAGAACATTATTGCATCATATTAAACCCAAAGGTCACAATTTGCTGCATTTGGTAAAACCATAATTAAACAAGGGGAAAGCAGAAGCAGTTCCAGGTCTGATTCTGTCCAGCTGAAACTTGCATAATAGATACGGAGTATCTTACTACTCCTTGACTTGAACCTGTCTGTCTAGACTCAAATAATAGACCAGTTGATAAACCTAAAGCAAATGCAATGTGCGTTTTTTCCTCGTTTAGAACCTTCCAAGCAACAACCCTTTCATATGAGACTGGACGTCCCATGCTTGATAGGCAGATACCGCCTTGAAGACAAGCGAAGCTGATGCGTGTCGTTTCCGCAGTCAAAATTAAATTTATAAACACTACTAACTCTACGGTAGATAGGGTAAGTAGAGGTCGATCCCACAGAGACTGACGTTATTATCTAAGACGATTTATTATTTAATAGTAATAATATATATAAAGGGGGGTTTGTTGGTTTATTTTGAAAATAATAATAATAAAGTAAAAAACATAATAATAAATAAATAAAATTAATCATAACAATATTCGAGACATGCAATATATGATATAGTCGGGTTAATCATCGATTCAATTAATTAGACTCAAATAGATCGGTAACCAGTTAATCCCATGAACGCACGCAAATTACCAGTTTTATCGTTTTGACTCGTTAAACCCCGTGAACGCACGCAAGTTTAATCCTTAGTAAATCTATCAAATTAACCATGAACGCACAAATTAACTTAACAAATTTAGTCGCATTAAGAATACCCATCAATTGAATTATATAAAACCAGAACACTGCAATTAAATATAACTCAATTATCATACAAAATTCTAGCACTTAAATTAGACCAGAACGCTGCAACCTAATTTAAAACACTATTAATTTAACAATCGTCTCATGTAAATAATCTAGGTGATCAGACTAAATTAATAAACATGAAAACAACAGTCAAATCGTGAATTTCATACTAATAGGAAAGTACTAATTAAACGTTAAAACAATAACGTAATCTCATAACTCATTGAGAATAATCAATACGTTACATGTTCGAATAACTGAAAGATTAAACTAAATAACTAATTAAACGATAAATAAACTAAATAAGATAGATAGATAGATAGATATAACCGTTAGATAATTTAGGAGTTGAATTGATCGCATCCCGCATTAAAATTTGATTGCATCCTAACTAACCTTGGCCGTGAAGGCCAAGGCTTTCTGCCCTACTCCTATGTATGTGTTTTGTGTCTCCTTGTTGTGTTCTCTTCTTTTTTTCCCCATTAAAGCCCTAATGCATCCTTTTATAGTGTTAATTTGGTTCCAATGAAATTATTTCTTTCCTTAATTAATTGGTCTTCTTCTTAAAATTCCACATCTTCTCTTTCCTTTTTACACCGGATTTTCTTTCCTTTTTTTTTCATTATGGGCTGATGGTTTCAAGCTTGATTTCGACCCATTAGATGATGAAATTTGATTTTGCTCTCTTCAACAAAGTTGTTCATCTCGAACTTAGCTTCCCGATGTATGTTGATTTACTTTATTCCAACATCGTATGAGTGAGATATTGTCGTCTTAAGACAGACCTGCAAAAATACATACGATTTTGGTAGTCTCGCAATCTTAATCCATGTGGGTCATTACTAATTAATTAAAATATATATTAAAAACTCAATTTAGCACAAAAATATCAAAAGTTTAATAATAAACCCAACTTACATAAAATAATCATTTTAACTCAAATATTACGAAAGACGACATAAAAAATATAATATTAAAGGGGTAAAAATACGCATAAATATCGACTTATCAAATTCCCCCACACTTAGTCCATTGTCGTCCTCGACAATGAGAACTCAAGAGTTAAAACGAAGAATCAAAACATTAACCCTCCAAGATTTCAAACCAATCAAAGTAGGTACAATCGACGACAAACTAAAAATATTTTATAAGTTAGTAAGGTTAACGATACAAATTACGAGTTAGATTAGCAAGTAATATATTCATAAATTTCTCCTCCACTATAAACTATTCAATTAATTAATTTAACAACATATAATATTTTAAATCGCTTCTAAATCTAAATTAGAAATAAACTCATTATTCTTCCCACTTATTTAACTACCTTAGGAAAATTGGGTAAGAATTGACTCAAGAAGACGGGTTTCAGCAGTTTAAGGTCTTAGGGGAAGGGGATCTACTTTCGGTACATTCCTATTACCAGTTCAGTACGAGGATCGTCCTCCCGAGCATATAAGTCAAACTAGATACCTCGTCTCACTTTTTTCCGCTCTTATTTATTTTATTTTTTTCTCTATTTTTTTTTCTTTTTAAATTTTCTTCGTATGATCTTTTTCGTTTATTCATTTTTTTTCAATTTTTTTTCCAATCAAGTGACCCATGTAGCGAGCTTTCAACCAATGACTCCCGCCCTTCCGGACAAAGCATTAGACATTCTCCCAATCCCATTTGGACTAGGTTCCCCTCGGATTTACTAACTCGAGTCACAAGACCGATTCACTCACTCTTGAGGCATCTAATCTTTCTTATAGCCCTAATTAGAAGTCACCTACGAAAGTAAATTAATTGAAACAAGACCGGCATACCGCTCGTACCTCCAGAGTCAACGAAAAAAAATAGTTAAGGTAGCTAAAACAAGTGATATTTTTTTATAATTTATTTGTAACCTAAATTTAAAAGAGACTTAAAATACCATCTATTACTAAATTAATTAATCCAAGTCTAATCGGGAGGAAAAATAAATGCATACACAAAAACGAATTTTTAAGTTAGTAAAAGTTAAAGTTAGATGATTTTTTTTTTAAAAAAATGTTATATTAGAATTTGTCGTCGACTTCCCTATTCTAGTTAGTCGAATAAAAACAAAGGTTTTTTTTAACAATAAGCTCCATTTATCTAAAATTTTCACTTTTTTTTTCCCGCAAGAATTAAATTTTGCAATTTTTCCGTAAGAATTAACCACTCCCCCACACTTAAACTCGACATTGTCCTCGATGTCAAAAATACACATTGAGAACTTAAACATTAAGCATATAATATAAAATAAGAGGGTGGAGAGACTTAGCGGATTCCAATTATTCGATAGTTGGTAATTTGATGTTACTTGGACACAAAAATATCATTGTTCCCTTGTTTTTTCCATGTTCCAAGCGAAATAATCAACCCGACACTAACTCCAAAGTCCTTTTACAATCTGCAAAATAATTGACCGAGGAAGTGAGCACAAAGGAAACAAAACACACATACCATCGACAGGAAAAAAACAAAATAAAAAAAACTATAATAATCAAATTAATAAATTAAAGATTTTTTTTGGGCAACCGACACTATTAACATCCCCTTACAAAGGTTGCGAAACTCAGGGAGGCACTTAAGCCGACTCAACTAATAAAACAAAAATATACTAGTGATAATAAGGGTAATAATAATAAGTAGATAATGTCTAAGACAATAAACATTCAGTCCCCGGCAACGGCGCCAAAATTTGATGCGTGTCGTTTCCGCAGTCAAAATTAAATTTATAAACACTACTAACTCTACGGTAGATAGGGTAAGTAGAGGTCGATCCCACAGAGACTGACGTTATTATCTAAGACGATTTATTATTTAATAGTAATAATATATATAAAGGGGGGTTTGTTGGTTTATTTTGAAAACAATAATAATAAAGTAAAAAACATAATAATAAATAAATAAAATTAATCATAACAATATTCGAGACATGCAATATATGATATAGTCGGGTTAATCATCGATTCAATTAATTAGACTCAAATAGATCGGTAACCAGTTAATCCCATGAACGCACGCAAATTACCAGTTTTATCGTTTTGACTCGTTAAACCCCGTGAACGCACGCAAGTTTAATCCTAACTAATTCTATCAAATTAACCATGAACGCACGAATTAACTTAACAAATTTAGTCGCATTAAGAATACCCATCAATTGAATTATATAAACCAGAACGCTGCAATTAAATATAACTCAATTATCATACAAAATTCTAGCACTTAAATTAGACCAGAACGCTGCAACCTAATTTAAAACACTATTAATTTAACAATCGTCTCATGTAAATAATCTAGGTGATCAGACTAAATTAATAAACATGAAAACAACAGTCAAATCGTGAATTTCATACGAATATCAAAGTACTAATTAAACGTTAAAACAATAACGTAATCTCATAACTCATTGAGAATAATCAATACGTTACATGTTCGAATAACTGAAAGATTAAACTAAATAACTAATTAAACGATAAATAAACTAAATAAGATAGATAGATTGATACAACCGTTAGATAATTTAGGAGTTGAATTGATCGCGTCCCGCATTAAAATTTGATTGCATCCTAGCTAACCTTGGCCGTGAAGGCCAAGGCCTTCTGCCCTACTCCTATGTATGTGTTTTGTGTCTCCTTGTTGTGTTCTCTTCTTTTTTCCCCATTAAAGCCCCAATGCATCCTTTTATAATGTTAATTTGGTTCCAATGAAATTATTTCTTTCCTTAATTAATTGGTCTTCTTCTTACAATTCCACATCTTCTCTTTCCTTTTTACACCGGATTTTCTTTCTTTTTTTTTTTCACTATGGGCTGATGGTTTCAAGCTTGATTTCGACCCATTAGATGATGAAATTTGATTCTGCTCTCTTCAACAAAGTTGTTCATCTCGAACTTAGCTTCTCGATGTATGTTGATTTACTTTATTCCAACATCGTATGAGTGAGATATTGTCGTCTTAAGACAGACCTGCAAAAATACATACGATTTTGGTAGTCTCGCAATCTTAATCCGTGTGGGTCATTACTAATTAATCAAAATATATATTAAAAACTCAATTTAGCACAAAAATATCAAAAGTTTAATAATGAACCCAACTTACATAAAATAATCATTTTAACTCAAATATTACGAAAGACGACATAAAAAATATAATATTAAAGGGGTAAAAATACGCATAAATATCGACTTATCAGAAGCCCTGAAAATGTAGGACAATATATCTATTTTAAAAGGAAATCCAATGTTATGTAATGAAGTTGATTTATTAGGGTTCTGGTTTAGAGGTTGTGACCTGTTGCAGATTCTGTGGAAATTCAGAGGAGAGAATTTTTCGGCCATGGTCATTGAGAATATTCTCAAGTGTGATGTCTTGAAGAGAAACCAAGGTTGTTTCGAGCATGTCTAGACCATGTGTCCTCTTCATTCTTGTAAAAATAATCAACTAATTCATTGTGTTCTCTTCATTCAATAGTACTTGATTAAAACTATGCAATGAATCAAAATTTCATAATGATACAATCAAATTGTAAGAGATTAAAACAATAAAACGTACCTTAATCAGGGAATTTATAATCAACGTGTTCTATAAAAAAATAGAAAACTGACGAGGAGTAATTCTTGTATATCACCACCGCAGCAAGAATCGTTTTTGGGGATTTGATTAGCAACAATTTGAGCCAAATTCTTGGAGAAGACCTAGATTTACCAGTGTTCGACGTCGTTCTTATCCCCCTTTTACACCTGCAACAAAAATAAATTGTACAATTAACTTCACCTTCACAAAGTGTGTGAGTGTTGAGTGTCTTTGCGAAAGATACAACAACAAGAATGAACAAGAGAGAATGAAAAAAGAAAGAGAAGAAGGAAGGGAATACCAATAACAAGAGATGAACAACAACTCGATTTGGGGCGACGAAGGGCGGACAATGACGGCAAAGAAGGGCATCGGGGGAACAGTGACGGAAAGCGGTGGAGAATCGGGGAATAATGACCGGCGGTAGCGGTAGGCGAGCAGATTATTGGTGATAGAGGTCGACAGTGGAGGTTTGCAAGGAGGGAGATACCGAGTGAATGTGATTTAATAATAGGAAATAAGGTTTTAAGTGGGTGTGTTAGGGTTCTGGTGACCTAACCCGTCAATTTATTGGGTTAATTAGTGGCAATTGATATTTGTTATGTTAAATGGTTTTCAAAAGGATTATATGTTTATTAATTATGTCCATTTTCTAATTGGCACGAAATAATCGTCGCGAAAGGGCTTTTTTGTTGTAGTGAAACATCAATACACTTCATTTACTCACCAATGTGGGATAGTGGAAAAACTACTTGACCAAGAATCAAGTCCTATTTTCACCAATCGCCCACTAGTGGCGAGAGAGAGGACATAAGAGGAAAAATTATGGATAAATGAAGAGTTGGACACTTAGGTATCAATATCTTTCGATTAGAATTGACACATTAGTGAAGTGAGGTAACAACTTATTTACAACAAGATAAATATCTTACGTTTTGAATTTTCATGTTGAGCTTCGGTTGATACCCCCCACAGCACATGTCATACCTTCAAGATTATGGTCGTCCCGTGATCTAAGTCCAACGCGCTCTTTAAAGCCATGCGTTTTCATTGGTTCTAATAAGTGGGAATAAGTCTTCTCTTAGTCTCGTGGTCTCAACACTTACGTAGGTGGCTTAAGTACTTCTCAATAGTACTTCTGTCACAAGCCATTAAGGACATAAGCCCAACCTGTGATTCATCAAGTGCGTCTCAAAGCACCACCATAAAGGCTATGAATCAGTAGACATCTTAGGGATAAGGACTTTAGACTCAGACAAGTGTCAGTCAAGAGTCCTATTTCCCTTGAAGTCTTAATGACTAGTCTCCTAGTCAGCCCTTTTGTCAAGGGATCAACGATGTTGCTTTCGGACTTCACATAATCTATAGCAGTTACTCTATTTTTCAGAAGTTGTTTAACTGCGGCGTGTCTATTTCGCATGTGTCGTTTTTTCGCATTGTTGACACTATTCTTAGCCATGCCTATGGCAGCTTGCGAGTCATAATGTTGGGAGATCGAGGCCGACCGTCCTCCCCAAATTGTTATGTCTGCTAGTAGGTTTCTCAACCAATCTGCCTCTTGTCCTGCTAACTCAAGAGCAATGAACTCAAACTCCATGGTAGAGCGAGCCATACAAGTCCCGATTTCGCCGTTGGTGCCGTTTTAGGCTAACGTGTTGACAAGAAGTTGCATGTGATATATTATGCAAGTAAACCCTTGATGAAGCCCAATCGAGATATACCACAAGCAAAAACGAAATGCTCGCCGTTGTCTACGCTATGGAAAAATTCCGAACATGTGTTACCAGTTCCAAAGTTATTATTCATACTGATCATGCGGCAATACGTTACATCATGTCCAAAAAGGAGACAAAATCTCGACTCTTTTGATGGATGCTCCTTCTACAAGAATTCGACTTCGAAATTAAAGATGGAGAATTTGGTAGCGGACCATCTTAATAGACAAGCGGTTAGTGGAAGTGGTAATGACGACAATGGTGTACCCATCAATGAAGCGATGAGAGATGAATCTTTGATGGCCATTGATGCTATTACACCTTGGTATGCGGATATCGTCAATTTTCTACTGTCCAACTACATTCCCGACGATTATTCGAAGCAAGAGAGGAAGAAACTACGATATGAAGCTCGACGTTATTATTGGGATGAAGGATTTGATATTGTGAAGCACCTCCATTCAACCTCTTATGGTGGACATTTGAGCCTTCAAAAGACAATTGCCAAAGTCCTCCAAAGCGGGTTTTGGTGGCCTTCCATGTTTAAGGACATTTGAGCCTTCATTCTTACATGCGATGCTTGTCAAAGATGTGGCAATATAACGAAAAGAAACGAGATGCCCCTTCAACCCATCCTAGAAATTGAATTGTTTGATGTTTGGGGCTTTCACTTTATGGGATCGTTTACATCTTCGTTCGGCAACAAATACATCCTTGTCGTGGTTGACTATGTCTCAAAATGGATCGAGGCCGTAGCTTCCCTTACGAATGATTCCAAGGTGGTAATTAAACTTTTCAAGAATGTGATTCTCCCTAGATTCGGTATGCCTAGAGCTATAATTAGCGATGGAGGCTCTCACTTTAGGAAGGAGACGTTTGAACATCTTCTTCGGAAATACGGTATTACGCACAAGATGTCCTTAGCCTATAATCCGCAATCAAATAGGCAAGCCGAGATTTTAAATCGCCAAATCAAGGGAATATTGGAAAAAGTTGTAAATAAACATCATAAGGACTGGTCATTGAAGTTGAATGACACCCTTTGGGTATTGAGAATGGCTTAGAAAGCGCTGATTGGAACCACTCCTTATAGAATTGTGTATAGCAAAGCATGTCACTTGCTGGTGGAGCTAGAACACAAAGCAAAATGGGCTATTAAAGAACTAAATTTTGACGAGAATGTTGTCGGAGATAATCGCTTTCTCCAACTACAAGAGTTGGAAGAGTTGAGACTTGAAGCTTACAAAAATTCAAAGATCTACAAGGAGCGAACACGTAAATGGCATGACACTAGAATCCTTCCTAAAGACTTCTCCGTTGGTGACAAGGTACTCCTCTACAACTCTCGTTTTAAGCGGTTCCCTGGTAAGTTGAAGTCAAAATGGTCTGGTCAATTCGAAGTGACCAAGGTACAACCATATGGATCAATTGAGATCTCTAGCCCGAAAACCGGGAAATTTATGGTTAATGGACAACGCTTGAAGATATATCATGCCGGTCACGATCGTGAGACCTTTGCTATCATCAAAGTTGATGAGCTCCCATTTGGGAGTGTTGATTAACCCTCTCCTCAAAATGAAGTAGGTTTGGTGGTATCCTCAACAACCACCTTGTAAATATGTACCATATACTTTTTTTGATTAGTTTTGTTAGCTTTGAGCGGATGGATGAACTAGGATTTCATCTCGGAGCATATATTTGGATGATCATCAGGCCTTTGGGAGAAAGTTATGGAGCAACATCGAAGACCACAGGTATGTTTGTGGGAGAAATTGATAATGTAATGTGAGTCGTGTCATTATTTGCAACTTTAGGTGATCCTTGAAGAGCATTAAAATGGCAAGGCGAAAATATGGAGCATACAAGACCGCCGGGCGAAACTTTGCCCGCTGCGATTTCAGGAGCAATTCCGTCAGGTGAAACTCCACCCGATGGAATTTTGCCACGCCATTGGGATATTTGCTGAAGACTTGCCGTCCGGTGAAACTTCCCCGATGAGAATTTGACCGGGCGAAACTTTTCCTTACGAAAAAATCTCAGAATCTGCCAAGACTGCAAGGATTGTTCAGAAACCGTCGGGCGAAACTTCGCCCGATGAGATTTCACCGGGTGAAACTTCACCCTGCGGTGAAAATTTTTGCAGATGATTTTTCATGAAAGAACGCGTCGGTTGAAACTTCACCCAATGGTACATGACCGGGTGAAATTTCACCCGTTGATCTTGGCCGGATCACCCATCACCCCTTACTCACTACAAAATTCAATTCCCTCCTTCCCAAATATACCCACATAACTTTCCCTCCAAATTACAAACACCAAATATTTTCAATCAAACCTTTCAAACTTTACTTTCCCTCCACAAAACCTTTATATATATCACCTTCACCTCACTTCCCTTTTCACCTCATCACTCCTCATATCGTTAACACACCACCTTCCATAATATAACCAACTATCTTCATACCTCCATTCCATTCCATCTTGGTGTATATTTTAGGGTTTTGAAGATGTAAAGCGAAGCTATTTCGGAACAATCTTGCAAATCTTTCATCATGGAAAAAAGGTCAAGACGAGCCGCTCGGAAACAAGGTATGCCTTCAACTTATAAATCTTCTAAGTCTACTAATCTACCTTGTCTTAATACCTCGTTATCTCGTACCTTCTCTGAAAAGATATTCAGAGTACTAGATGTCCTTTTCCACACACAATGACCAAACTTGGGTATTGTCGACGATATTAAAGAGTTATCATCACGAACCGGAACTAGTGAACTCCTTAGCTTTGCGACCTTTACATATAAAGACCTAACTTGTGAGCCCCTAGGAACTTTTGCACTTGACAACCCGACCACACCTAGAGTAATTAAATTTCGATTATTCGGCAAACCTCACAGACTGACCATTCCCGAGTTTGGCCTCGCGGTAGGCCTACCCTCGTCGGGTACCGGACTCGGTGAACCTTCGGCAACATCCAAGCTTGTGTAACGAGGAAAGATTTTTGGAAGCGTATATTGATAAGTGTAGTTTGTAGTGCCTAATTTGCTGTGTTTTGGTCCCATTTCCTTGCGGAATCGCTCCTTGGGAGAGGTTCATGGGCTACTTATGCTTCCTCTAGCTCGTTTCAGGTTCCCGAGACCATTCGTGAAGAGTTGGAGCGATTCCGACTCAATACATACACTTTTCGGAGCCAACGAAGCGGAGGAACGATCACTCGATGCCTTGGATTCGACCCCGAGACCTTGGGACCCGATCCCGAGCCCCTTGGATTCGATCTCGAGACCCGAGAGTCGATGAGAAGTCCATGTGAAGCAAGGAGGAACCTTAAAGATCGTATTGGAGGCCTACAAGACTCATCCCCGACGGGTATGGCCTCATCCCGTCCGGGATGAAGTGCACATTTGAAGAGGCCACTGTGAGCCCGTCCCGGTCGGGATGGCAGGCCGTCCCGGTCGGGACCAATGTGCTGTAGCCGCAACTCTTTAATTCATCCTCCCTCATTCTTGTAACCTTATAAATACTTACCTCTTGTATTGTTTATGGATCTTATCATACCCTAGACTCTTTTAAGCCTCTCTACAAGATATAAACCCTAGATTTAGTTCTCCTCTCATTAGTTTTAATCTTCCTTTAATCATTAGTTAATCTTAGTTAATTAGTCTTGTAATTAAGAAGATTCTTGAAGACCCATCCTGTAACACCCCTGATTTTATAAATTAAATTTAAATTAAGTTCATATTTTTATTTTACGATTTAACTCGTAAGTCTTAAAATTATTATAAAACGAAATTATCTTTTAATCGACTCAAACTCCTAAAATTCTATTTGACTCGGAAACTCTTCTTATATTTAAAACGTATTTTTATTTCGGTTTCGATTCATTTTATACATTTAATTTAATTCTTTTTGAAAGTCTATTTCGACGATTTAAATTCTAAATTCTTATATTTTTTATATTTAAGCTCGAATTTCCTATTTTTCGGCTCGAAACTCATTTATTTTAAAGTTTCGTCAAAATATTTATTTCTTTTCCTCGAGAAATCAATTTAATTCATTTTATCGAAAATTTATTATTTATCAGGGATACTATTTCATCGTCTAATTATTTATTTCTAATAATTTCATTTCCGTCTCGAATATTTGATTTACTCATTTTGTTTGTCGGCTCGATTATTTATTATTTTTTTAGTCGATTTTAACTCGATTCGTGGGCAGTCAACCCGATTCGTTACGGAATTCGTATCTATCCAATTTATTTTGTGGTGCTGATTCTTTTCCCCTTTCCAACTTCTTAAGTACTCCCCCTGTCAAGCTTTTACACACCGCTTCACTTTATTCTCTCCCCCTTATTACTGACTCTTCGTTCCCTTCACCCAATTCTTTTCACCTTCTTGTTTTCAACGCATTCCCCTTCCTCGGCCTTCATCATCTTCATCATATTCTTCGTCCATCTCCGCTGTTGCTCTGTCGTTATCCTTACCGGTTTCGATCCCCTTTTTCTTGTTCTCGTCCTCTGTTTCATCCTGCTGCCGCGTTCTGCTCTGTTTGTATCACTGCTGCTACAAATTACTGCCGCTGCTTCTGCGTACTGTTGCTGTTGTGTTCGGCTTCTGTTACGTTCTGCTGTTCGGTTGCTATCCGCTCCAGCTGTCCGCTTGTACACTGCTAGAAGTGACGATAGGTAGCCCTTTTCCTCCTCCTCCTCCTCTTCTTCTTCTTCTTCTTCTTTTTCGTCTTTTTTCTTCTTCTCTTCCCTCCTGCAGTTGATTCACGCTCTCTCCGCTGCTGTTTGTCGTGTGTGCTACTGTTTGCTCGTGTGTGCTACTGTGTGTAAGTTAGTAATTTTATTGTTTATGATCGTTATAATACTTTGTTGGTTATAGTGACACTAGTAACTAAATAATGTCGATTTTATATTTTCGTCATATTTCGTTAATTTATAATTTCTACTCAAAATTGTATTTTTATATTATAATCGAGATTTTTATACTTGTTCAATAAATTAATTTCGTTTTACGATTTATACTAATAAATGAGAAAATAGTCGATTTAGTTTTAAATACATTTTAGTCGGGACTATTTTCACTAATAATTTCCTATTTGTTTTCCGATTGACTATTTTTATTAAAATTTGTACTATTTATAAATCAAAGCCATTTCTTAAAAATAATTTGAAACCTTTATAAAATTCATTTCACTTATAAAACTCGTTGACTCAATTAATTTTGATATCATTTTTCTTAAAATATCTCTTTTCTAAGATTTATTGTTTTAACTCGATTTCCTAAATTATTTATAAAATACTATGTATTGGCTTATTATATTTTATTTATATTTTGAGTAACGAATTTGGAAATATAATAAAGTTACAATAACGACGATAATAATAAAATGTTAACTTGGTTAGAAATGTTATTTATATACGTTTTACTTATTTTTAATAACTTACGTATTTTATATAACGAAATTTCTATTTTAAGTAAGTTTCTAAAATTAGTAAGTTTCCATTTATAGAAAGTTTCCTTTTTATATAAATGTTTATTCCTTTTATCTTCATATTATTCATAATGATTATATATTTTGTATATCGATAATGGCTGTTTTGGAGTTATGGAATAAGGACAAGTGTGGGGTTAGAGTAATATATTATGGGGTTTACGTTTTTGCCATCAACTATAAGGCCGGTGTGTTTTTATGGGGCACACTGGTTGTTGAACCGATCATATATGGTGTTCGGGAGTGTGTGTACATTTTGACCTTAAACTCGTGCCTCGCAGTGTAAGACGCCGTCGGGTTGAACTGAGTATTTATGGTGCTCGGGAGGGGTGTACATATCATCTTAAACTAGGGCCACGCATTTATAAGTCGCCGTCCTATTATGGTTGAGTAGCCTAGTTAGAGACCGAAGTTTGATTTGTTTGAACTAAGTTCTCGAAGCTAGTTTTAGTATTCTCCTAGTGAAAGTCTAGCCGTCTACACTAAACTTATCCATAATGCCATTTTGAATATTTTTATTATTATCAATAAATTTTCGATTTGCAGGTTGACAAATATTTGAGTTTTCTTCTGAAAACTTGATCTGATTTTATTGTTCCAATATTTTAAGTTTTCGGTGAAAACTTATTTTTTTATTATATCGTTTTAATGTTTTCTCTTTTTAAATATTTTGATATAATAATACTATTATTTTTCCATATGATATATTATGGCTAGGAGAGCGTCCGAGTTACTCCCCACTGACGTGGCTGTTATGTTTATAACATGACAGGTATTTGCTGCTGGGTTTTGGGTGTGAGCTAGCGAGTAGCGTGGATCCTACTCTTTCTTCATTCATGTTTATTTATGGATTTGTATAACCCTGTTTGGAGACTTTTCTTTTAGCCCTTTTGTAAAAAGAGGCCTTTGTATTGACTTACCATTTATTTTAATAAGATGTAGTTTGTCAGTGTGTTTTTAATCCCGACTCTACAGTGTTTCCGCCACTGTATTGCGTTAGAATTTCTAGGGGATTACAGTTGGTATCAGAGCATTGTTGCTCCCGACGCTTACACCTGATTCTAGGAAAAATACCAGTAAATGATTTGAACATTAAAGAAATATTAGTGAGAGATGGGTAGAAACAAAATAAGGACTTAACTGTTAGGTTTATATGTTCTTGTAACTCAATGACTAGCATTGAGTATTTGTTTCTTTTATCGAGAAGAAGATGAATGAACAAGATGTCGATATGATGCTGCTCTTGATCGGGACAAGTCCTGCTTAGAACTCTCAACACCTGCTGACTCGAGTGGACAACTTTGTGCTACAAGGAAGATACAATGGTGACCTTTCAGCTCAGATTTAGTTTGCTCAAGCTATAGGTTAGATGATCAAGAGTAGATTCCAGTTCCGTGACGGTGCAACAGACTCAGATGTGAAATCTTTTTGGATCCTGATGATGCAACCCAATACTAGTGTTCATGTATCCCTCTGAGATGATGAAGATATCTCGCGAATTTCTTTGTGGAACCATAGAGGTCCGAACTGTCCCTTCTCGTTTGAAGTCTTTATCATCTAAAATCATTGATTCTTTTCTTCCTGCTTCTGCCGTTTCCAATTCTTCTCTTATATATTCTCCTCTTCTTTCGCTTGGTGAATCCTTGTTCTATTTTCCTACTTTACCATCCTTCCTCTTGAGATTCTTTGGTTTGACCGGATTCTGTCTTAGTGAACCCCGTGTTATAGATGTTTGAGGTTTAGTAAACCCTTGTTACCTGTTTTGAGGATTGTGATTCTACCCTACCTTTTTAGCGAGTAAGAAATTCTCGAGGATTGATTCGAATGGTAAATTATTGATTGACGAAATTAGGATGATACTTTAGACACTGAACTTTGGGTTATAGGTTAATTTGATTATTTTGGAGTACTTAGAGTTGAATAATCTTTTGGAGTAGTAAGAGTATATTATATTTGATCGATACCTAGTACCTAGCCTAGAACCGAATTAAGTGTAACTGATAATATTGCTTTGGGATTCTTACCTGATGCTTATTGGATGGATGCATCGCGAATAATTGAGATCATAGAGTATTGTTAAAGTGTTAGCCTGAGTGTTGTGGTACCATTCAAGGTTTTCATTAATGTCGTTAGAAATTTTGGTTGACGTAGATTACCCGTATTTCTTAAGGATTAGATCGTGGATCGTCGTTAAGGTTGTAACCTATGAACTTTGAAATTGAGTGATCTAACTTGGATAAATTGTTGTTAACCTTGAAGAAGAGAAACATATTGTACAATTAAAGGTTTGATTTATCGCGTTGTTTTGAGGAATACTTAATGCGAATCATCTGGATGGATTTATAGTTCAGAACCTTAGACCAACGAGATTGTGGCTTCGTTGAATTATTAAATATTTTGTGGTTGAATCATTACAATTAGAAATTTGATGGACTTCTCAGAAACATTAATCGAATGACGTGTTTGAAGATGTGAGTGTTTGCGCCATTACCTATAGGTTTGAGCGTGTTTGAGGATTTATTGTACTTCCCTAACTTCTGTACTTGTGGCATTATAATTTTATTGGTGATCGTTTTTGAGGATTTTTGTGCCCGAACATTGTTAATTGGTGGACCTTGTTTAGTGCTCCTTACTCGAGAAATTTGGAGCATGCCTCGAGTTCAAACCTTATGAGTTTTGAAGTTAGGAGCGTTATCGATCAAGGGTTTGGGCATGTTTTGTTAACCGTTGGAATCTTAATTATGGATTTGATTCTAAAGCATTTGTGGAATAGTATCGTGTCGCTTGAACGATTAGATAGTCACATAAGACATTTTTGGAGATTGTGACCGAGTAGTACCACCTAGTGCCTAATATTGGACTCAACGTTATTTGATGGAAATTAGGAACCCGTGTTGTGGGAGTTCGTACCGGAAATCTCGAGATGGTTAATTTATTCTGCAATCCTTGAGAGTTCTATTTGGCTCTCAAATTCGTCCTCCCATTAGCTTCTCTTGAATCCCGCTTCTTCTTCTTCAGCCAATCCCTTTCGACTTCTTTATCGGGTTTGAAAACTTTTTTTTTCGATTTGTCGTTGACTTTGACTCTATTTATCTATTTATTATTTCCCCAAACTTGTGTTATGAAAAATTTGTCTAATTTAAAATTTTGGGCTATCGTGAGATTTTAACATTTTGAGTTATAAATTTCAAACTTTATACTTCGCTTTTGTTTTATTTTTGGTTGATAGCCTATATTTGTCTCTGTATCAAAACACCTTAATAATTTATTTTAAAGTATTTCGAAATTATTTAAAATTTTGATTTTGATTTTCGCGTGATCGAGATTTTATGAAAACTTTCATAATTACAAATATTTTGGATTTTTATAAGATTATTATGTAAAACGATTTAAAATTTTCGAAAAACTTCGTACGTCTAAATTTTTGTTTTATTGTCGTTAGACTTTAAATTTGTTATCGAAAATGTTTGTTGACTGAATCGATTCCTATTTACTAACTACAAAACTTGATTTCTCAAATTTTTGTTTAGTCTTAAAACAAAGTATTGTCGAATTTTGTAATTAAAACGTTTTACCGTTGTTTTGAAAATATTTGGGTACTCTCCCCCTCGAGTTCGTTTACGAATATTATGTATCGTCATTATTTTATAAATTAATTTTTAACTTGCGATTTTATTAATTTTAATGATTTTAAACTTTGGGAATTGAGTTCAACTCTGGTTGAAATAAATTTTGTCTTGGATTTCGATTTGATATCACGTTTGAAGTTGTAAATTTAAAAAAAAAAAAAAATGAGATTGTGATGCGAGTTAAGCATTCTCGTTTTATTCAAGTGATATAGCATTGTTTTCCATTCTATTACTATGTTTTTGTTAGTTTCGAGGACGAAACTTCCTTTTAGTGGGGAAGATTGTAACACCCCTGATTTTATAAATTAAATTAAAATTAAGTTCATATTTTTATTTTACGATTTAACTCGTAAGTCTTAAAATTATTATAAAACGAAATTATCTTTTAATCGACTCAAACTCCTAAAATTCTATTTGACTCGGAAACTCTTCTTATATTTAAAACGTATTTTTATTTCGGTTTCGATTCATTTTATACATTTAATTTAATTCTTTTTGAAAGTCTATTTCGACGATTTAAATTCTAAATTCTTATATTTTTTATATTTAAGCTCGAATTTCCTATTTTTCGGCTCGAAACTCATTTATTTTAAAGTTTCGTCAAAATATTTATTTCTTTTCCTCGAGAAATCAATTTAATTCATTTTATCGAAAATTTATTATTTATCAGGGATACTATTTCATCGTCTAATTATTTATTTCTAATAATTTCATTTCCGTCTCGAATATTTGATTTACTCATTTTGTTTGTCGGCTCGATTATTTATTTATTTTTAGTCGATTTTAACTCGATTCGTGGGCAGTCAACCCAATTCGTTACGGAATTCGTATCTATCCGATTTATTTTGTGGTGCTGATTCTTTTCCCCTTTCCAACTTCTTAAGTACTCCCCCTGTCAAACTTTTACACACCGCTTCACTTTATTCTCTCCCCCTTATTACTGACTCTTCGTTCCCTTCACCCAATTCTTTTCACCTTCTTGTTTTCAACGCATTCCCCTTCCTCGGCCTTCATCATCTTCATCATATTCTTCGTCCATCTCCGCTGTTGCTCTGTCGTTATCCTTACCGGTTTCGATCCCCTTTTTCTTTTTCTCGTCCTCTGTTTCATCCTGCTGCCACGTTCTGCTCTGTTTGTATCACTGCTGCTACAAATTACTGCCGCTGCTTCTGCGTACTGTTGCTGTTGTGTTCGGCTTCTGTTATGTTCTGTTGTTCGGTTGCTATCCTCTCCAGCTGTCCGCTTGTACACTGCTAGAAGTGACGATAGGTAGCCCTTTTCCTCCTCCTCTTCTTCTTCTTCTTCTTCTTCTTCTTCTTCTTCTTCTTCTTCTTTTTCGTCTTTTTTCTTCTTATCTTCCCTCCTGCAGTTGATTCACGCTCTCTCCGCTGCTGTTTGTCGTGTGTGCTACTGTTTGCTCGTTCGAGTCGCTTTTGTTCGTGCCCTTTTCTTTTCCTCGATTCTCCTTTTTCTTTCGCTTCTGCTGTTTTTCATATTTTGTTGTGTGTTGTTGCTGTCACTCTTCTCGTACCTCTTTTTCACTCGGTTTCGATGTCGAGTTTATGTCTGGTGATATGTATTGCTACCGATTCATCCTTGTTTGTTCCTTATATGCGTTCGTTCGGCTCGATTCGCATTTCTCCATTTCAGTCGCTGTTGTGCAATTTTTATACTCAGATTTGTACCTATATCTCATCAGTCTTGTTTGTACGTGACTGCTGTTGGCGTCTTCAGCCTCGATTCGTCTTCTATTTCTCTATTCTATTCAATTTTTATGTCGTATTGCTGCTGCCTTCAATGCTGTCCGTATGTGTTGCTGTTATTACTCTATTTTCTATTGTGCGTTATACCGATGTATGCATTGTGGTCTTCTTCGTTCTGTTGCTCATCTACTGCTGTTGCTGTTCGTATATAGCTGAGGTGTTCGTGACTGTTTCTGTTTTCTAGTCCGTATTCTCCATCATTCCTCTATTCTTCATACTTCATTCTCACCATATTCTTTTCGTTCCTCCTCTTCGTTCTACTCGTCCTATGGGTCTCATACCATATGATTATCTGTTTCCGTAGGATTTTGTGAGGAGGACTCGGACGAGGTCATGTACGTGATCGTTTAAATTTTCGACCTGAGGTAACTTTAGGACGTTACTCGATTTTATATTGTATGTTTGAGTAGTAGTATGTAGTAAATATTTTAACTTCGGTTTTCCTAATTTTTTAGCTATTTATTATTGCTTATTATATTAATATTAAATCATATGCTTTATAAATATTTTTACAACTTTTGATACCGTTTTATAAATCGTTAGTAATTTTATTGTTTATGATCGTTATAATACTTTGTTGGTTATCGTGACACTAGTAACTAAATAATGTCGATTTTATATTTTCGTCATATTTCGTTAATTTATAATTTCTACTCAAAATTGTATTTTTATATTATAATCGAGATTTTTATACTTGTTCAATAACTTAATTTCGTTTTACGATTTATACTAATAAATGAGAAAATAGTCGATTTAGTTTTAAATACATTTTAGTCGGGACTATTTTCACTAATAATTTCCTATTTGTTTTCCGATTGACTATTTTTATTAAAATTTGTACTATTTATAAATCAAAGCTATTTCTTAAAAATAATTTGAAACCTTTATAAAATTCATTTCACTTATAAAACTCGTTGACTCAATTAATTTTGATATCGTTTTTCTTAAAATATCTCTTTTCTAAGATTTATTGTTTTAACTCGATTTCCTAAATTATTTATAAAATACTATGTATTGGCTTATTATATTTTATTTATATTTTGAGTAACGAATTTGGAAATATAATAAAGTTACGATAACGACGATAATAATAAAATGTTAACTTGGTTAGAAATGTTATTTTTATACGTTTCACTTATTTTTAATAACTTACGTATTTTCTATAACGAAATTTCTATTTTAAGTAAGTTTCTAAAATTAGTAAGTTTCCATTTATAGAAAGTTTCCTTTTTATATAAATGTTTATTCCTTTTATCTTCATATTATTCATAATGATTATATATTTTGTATATCGATAATGGCTGTTTTGGAGTTATGGAATAAAGACAAGTGTGGGGTTAGAGTAATATATTATGGGGTTTACGTTTTTGCCATCAACTATAAGGCCGGTGTGTTTTTATGGGGCACACTGGTTGTTGAACCGATCATATATGGTGTTCGGGAGTGTGTGTACATTTTGACCTTAAACTCGTGCCTCGCAGTGTAAGACGCCGTCGGGTTGAACTGAGTATTTATGGTGCTCGGGAGGGGTGTACATATCATCTTAAACTAGGGCCACGCATTTATAAGTCGCCGTCCTATTATGGTTGAGTAGCCTAGTTAGAGACCGAAGTTTGATTTGTTTGAACTAAGTTCTCGAAGCTAGTTTTAGTATTCTCCTAGTGAAAGTCTAGCCGTCTACACTAAACTTATCCATAATGCCATTTTGAATATTTTTATTATTATCAATAAATTTTCGATTTGCAGGTTGACAAATATTTGAGTTTTCTTCTGAAAACTTGATCTGATTTTATTGTTCCAATATTTTAAGTTTTCGGTGAAAACTTATTTTTTTATTATATCGTTTTAATGTTTTCTCTTTTTAAATATTTTGATATAATAATACTATTATTTTTCCATATGATATATTATGGCTAGGAGAGCGTCCGAGTTACTCCCCACTGACGTGGCTGTTATGTTTATAACATGACAGGTATTTGCTGCTGGGTTTTGGGTGTGAGCTAGCGAGTAGCGTGGATCCTACTCTTTCTTCATTCATGTTTATTTATGGATTTGTATAACCCTGTTTGGAGACTTTTCTTTTAGCCCTTTTGTAAAAAGAGGCCTTTGTATTGACTTACCATTTATTTTAATAAGATGTAGTTTGTCAGTGTGTTTTTAATCCCGACTCTACAGTGTTTCCGCCATTGTATTGCGTTAGAATTTCTAGAGGATTACACATACAAGATTGACAACCTTGGGGTTTTATTTGGGTTTATTATTAATTCAAGTTCTCATCTTATTCATCCTATTGTAGTTGGTATAATTTCTCTTACCTTAATCTTTGTTTTATCATCAAGTTTTAACCATTGATTATTGTTTATTGTTCTTGATTGTTCATAATGAATGTTTTGATGTTTATGATGTTGTTTTCTTTTTTCATTGTTGTAGTTAGTTTGAATATGTGTGAGTAATCTCCTTGTGGGTTAGTAGGGGGATTAAGGGTAGATTATGGGTGATTAGGGTTTGATTAGGGGTAAAGAGTGAATCTTTGTTGTTAGTCACATATTGGGCACTCTATGTGTTTGTTGATATGCTTGTGTGAGTAGTAGTGGCCACGCTTCCCATACTTGTACTCATCTTATCATTGTTTGTCTAGTATGTGATCATGTTGAGGATAGTCGTAGTCACGAGAGTGCGGACTAGGGTCTACGTAGCGAGAGCCCGGACCCACCTTGACATCGGTCTACGTAGCGAGAGCCTGGACCGACTCTAGCACTAGGAGACACCAATACCCACGATCAACCCGATTACCCTACTATTCTTATGAACCCGACCTAACCCACTTCTTTCCATATTTGATTTCATCTTATTAGTTAGTCATCATTTCTTTAGTTTGCTAGTTAGTTTGATTCTTAGTTATTCCATTTTAGCATTGTTTTAGCCTAGTTCATTGTTAGCCTAGTCTTACCTCTTCCACCACCATAGTTTACCAATTATCGCTTCCTTTGTGTTTGTTTGGTAGCATAGTCTCGTTTTAGGTGGACATAGTCTAAACTTTGCAACACTGTCTCCGTGGATACGATCCCGACTTACCCTAACTACCCTTAGGTATAGCCGGTTATATTATTTGGCGGTGGGGACGTGACAAATTCCCACCATCAATTTGGCGCCGTTGCCGGGGACGGTGCATTGTTTAGACTTAGTTTGCTTATAGCTAGACTTAGTTACCCTTCTTTGTGCTCTTCTATCATCTCTTGTGCATATTCTCTTGATTTTTCTTGTTTCATTAGTTTTATTTCTCCTTCTTTTCTCTTTGTCTCTCGATTGTGCTTGTTTATTGTCGTTACCTAGTGCCCATAAAGCACTAGGTGTTCTCACGTTTGTTGTAGTGCGTAGTGTATGCCTAGGCGGGGAGGCGACTTCTTTCTCTTTAATCCAGAGCCGGAAATACTTTTTCGAGCCTTTCGCCAACAGACGATTAACCGGGTTAGAATCTCTCAACCAAGCGCAAGCAATACTCATCAAGAGCAAGCTCAAGGAAACGATTTTGAGGAAGCATCTCGAGAGACGGCCGAAGGGAATTTCACCAATCCCTTTGGATATTCTAGTCCTAGTTCCCCCTCTACATCTACTTCAACTCCGTCTTCACCACCATCTCCCTTACATCCAATAATGCCGAAGTTTTCGTCTCACTCCACATTTACGGAAGATGTCTTGCCGGGTCCTAATGCTCTACCGGCCGCTTATGCCGGAAATTTTATGGCAAGACTCACTTCATCCAACTTGTGGAAAGGAATCAATTTAGTGGTTTGCCCACCGAAGACCCGCACCAACACATGGAGACTTTCTCCGATTATTGCGACGCTATCTCTCAACCCGGGGTTACACAAGATCAAATCCGATGGGTATTATTTCCATTCTCATTAATTGGAAAAGCGAAGCAATGGATCAAGAGTCTCGATAGGGCAACCATGGGCATCGACAATTGGAAGAAGCTTGCATTGGCATTCTACCAAACATTCTACCCTCCGGAAAAGACTAATTTGCTTAGGGCCTCCATCACCGGTTTCCAACAACGGGATGAAGAGAGCCTTTATGAAGCTTGGGAGAGGTTTAAATCTTTGGTAAGATCGTGCCCCCATCATGGACTTTCACAATGGTTCTTAGTCCAACAATTTTGGAACGGTCTTTATGAGGACTCAAGAACTATACTCAACATGGGCTCCAATGGTAGGTTCACCGAGGTCGATGATGACCAAACATGGGCAAGAATCGAGGAGATGGCAGTTCATAATTCTCAATACTTAAGGCCTAGGAAGGCAAATCGAGGAGGTAGGCACGAGGTTGATGCTATTACTCAATTAAGCATTGACCTTGGAGCTCAATTGAAGACACACATGGAGACCATTGACAAGAAGCTCCAAGGCCACCTCACTCAAGTTCAAAGCATTAGTTCCTTCAATCAACACTCAATTCAAGAAGTAAATGCTTTGGGATTTGCACCTCCTTTGCCTTATTATGGGATGTGTGACACTAGTGGAATCGTTGGTCATGATCCTATGCATTGTCAAGGAAGCGTTGAGCAAGTGAACGCCTTTCAAGCGTTCAAGCAAGGTGCTTCCTATTCAAATCAATACCAAACTTCCAATCAAGTCCCTAAACAATAAGCTATACAACATCGTCCCTATGTTCCACCTCCCTTAAGGGACAACAATCAAGGCTACCAAGGTTACCAAGGCAACTCAAGGCCTTTCAACAACTTCAAGCAAAGTAACCAGGGTACATTTAACAACAATCAAGGGTTCCAACAAGGGAACTTCAATCAAGGGGGTTTCCAAGGAAACCAAAACTTCCAAGGACAACAAAATTACAACCATGGCAATAATCAAGAAAATTCTCATGGGTTCCAAGGGAACCGTCAACAACAAGCAACTCAAGCTAACCGTCAAGAAAGCAAGCCTAGGAGCCGGTCTCCTATTCATGATTACGGTGCTCCATTAGCCCTCACCGATACTCCGCACAATCCACAATCTCCAACTTGTGTTTTCGACGTTCAAAAATCCTTGTTGGAAATGCAAAGGGGTCAAATGGAGATGTCAAAGAATCAACAAGAGTTCTATGCTTATATTCAAAAGGACAACATGGCGAGAGATGCTCATACGAAGATGCTTGAGACCCGAATAGCTCAACTTGCTTCGGGTAGCTCTTCAAGGCAACCGGGGCAATTACCTCCTCAAGGTGAAACACCGAAATTTGAGCATGTGAATGCTATTACTACTAGGAGAGGTACATCTTATAACCCTCCCCCACCCCCGAATGAGCAAGAGCCAACAAGAGAAGCTATGTCTCCAATTCAAGAAGACCAAAGCTTGGGAAATCCAATAGAGGAGCAAGTCTTATGGGAGATTGAGAAACCCCAAGAAGACAAGCTTCCCCCACCTAAAGAACAAGACAAGGGCAAAAGGAAAGTGTCATTTGAGGAGTCTACCCCGATTGAGCCAAATAAGTTCCATATCAAGTTGCCTTTCCCAACAAGGCAAATGAAGACCAAGGTAGATTCTCAATATGAAAAGTTCCTTAACATTGTGAAGAAATTGGATGTTATTGTCCCATTCACCGAGCTACTTACCCAAATCCCGGCATATGGAAAATTTATGAAAGAAATCTTGGCTAGGAAGAGATCCATCGACAAGGAAGAGACCATTGCGTTCACAAGGGTGGTGAGCGAGCTCATTCAAGGTTCTACGCTTCCAAAGTCGAAGGATCCGGGTAGATTCTCGATCCCTTGCACCATAGGCCACTACAAGATCGAAAGAGCATTATGTGATTTGGGTGCGAGTGTGAGCATCATTCCTTATTCCATTTGTTGCCGACTTGGGATGAAAGAGCTTAAAAGTACTTCTATTACACTCCAAATGGCCGATAGTTCATTCAACCGACCATTGGGGATGCTAGAGGATGTGCCGGTGAGAATCCGGAAGTTCTTCATTCCGGTCGATTTCATCGTGCTCGATATGCCGGAAGATGCCAACACTCCCATTATCCTTTGGCGCCCATTTCTACACACCGCCGGTGCTATGATCGATGTGAAGAATGGTAGGATCACCTTCGAGTTAGGCGAAAAGAAGCTAGTGTTTGACCTCCAAGGTAACACTTCGCCCACCAACGATGAGTCATGCAATATGTTCTAAGCCGCGAAGGACATTGATCTAGGGGGAGAGTCGGGGCAAATCTTAAAGAAGAACTCTTGTGAACTTGAGGTTGATGACTCCGAGATTGGAGGGGATGAGTGCCCACATCATGGGCTTGATGACAAGTTGAAAGGTAAGAAGGAAGATGAGCCTCCCTTGGGGCCACATGAGGATAGATGGACGTTTGGGTATATACCGATGGATCGAAAGTACAAGTTCAAGCCATTGAACTTAGTAGATCGGGATGCCCCGGGAACGTCAAGACAAGGTCATGAAGAGCCTTGGTATGTGGACGGTTATATCTCGAGCTTGATTGAAGACTTTGCTAGGGCCTTCGACTTGTTTCTTCGTGCCCTTGATGGAGATGGAACTAGTTCTTGTTGAAGAAAAAGATTGAAGAATGCACCACCTTGGTTTGACGGAGTTCCACAAGAACCGTCTCTTTGTATATATCTCTTTCCCTTGTAGTTCGTTTGGCTTTGTGAATTTCTTGACTATTTGGATTATTGATGAGCGATGTGAGGGAGAGAATTTGATGTGTGTATGAGCTTTGTTTGATAGGTGAAGTGAAGGTGATTCCTAGGGAGGAGTGGTCATTGTTTGAGCTTGGATCGTGTGAAGGGGAGTCGGTTTTTGAAGCTTGGAACGAGCTTTTAGGAGCTATAGAGGGTTAGGAGACTCTTCCCAGCCAAGAAGAGGTCATCTCGTCCGGGATGGAAGGCCCATTCCGACCGGGAAGGATGTCATCCCGTCCGGGATGAGTGTGACAAAAGATGGGTCTACTGACAGCTCATCCCGACCGGGACGAGCCGGTCATCCCGACCGGGACCACCCATCCCAACCGGGATGGACCCCCTGTCCTCCCTTGGCCTTTTCCTCGTCGTTTGAGCCCACCCAACCACTTTATACCCCCTCCCAACCTCCCTACATGCCCTTACTCTCATTATATGACCCCTACACCTCGCATAAACATTTTCACCTCATTTTCACTTCACTTTAAACCGACTTTCACATCAAAACCCACCTCATTATACCTTTGTGCTCCAACCATGGATCCGTATCGCGATTGGAGAGGAAGAAAAATGACGACGACTAGCTACATTCCGCTATTGATTTATGAGACGATGGAGCGAGTGAGTTGCTAACCGTATGGTACGGCAACTATCCTCTCTTTTCCGTTTCTATAGCTTGTCTTCATTTGTTTTTTCCCTTTCCCTTATATCATTTGTGTCATGGTGGCCCTCGAGGCCTTGGTATTTGTTGCTCCCGACTCTCGATGACGTGACTACATCGAGAGTCATTTCAAAATCCAAATTTTCAAGATTTTCGCCCTTTTTGTAGGTATTAGTCGGATTTGGGCGGAATCCGGGCTAAGTGACTTGATTAGACCTAGTCCTCCCCTCCCATTTCCTTTTATTCTTTCTTTTTATTTCTTCCCCCATCCATATCTTTTCTTGTCTCGGCCCTTGGTGACTTGACTACACCCCGGCCGGACACACTCTACCATTTTCTTCACTTTATTTTTGATTTTTAGCTTTATTTTCGTTGTTTCTTTTCTTTTCTCTTGTGCTCCCATGCACTACGGTCGAGCATGAGGGCATTGCTCGGCTTAAGTGTGGGGGAGCGATATTCTATCGTAGTTAGTTTTATTTTCGTAGTTTTTCGAAAAATCTTTAAAAAACCTAAAAATTTGAAATTTTTTCATAAAAATAAAAAAGATTTACTTTTGTGTTTTGCTTTTATGTCGTTGTATCGTGTATTTGTTGTGTTGTGCGTGTTTGCCTCCCTTTTTCCTTATAGGTTACTTGATTCACCGATAGCTTTGGAGAGCTTTCAAGACTTCCGGTAACATCTTTATCCCTTTTTCTTCTTTATCTCTTGTGGAGTTTGGAGGAGATTGTGATGTTGTGTGCTCGGGAGGAGCTTTTTAATGCTTGTGGTTGATTTGGTGACTTGTTTGGAAGCTCGGGGTGGTGTTTGTGTTGTTTGTTTGTTTGTTTTGTTTGTTTTTGTTTTGTGGCCTTTTATCTCTTTTTCTTTCGTTTTTCGTCGTGTCTTCGTTTTGTGTTGTGTTAGTGTGTCTTGTGTGTTTAAAAAGGTTTTCGAAAACCCGGTTTAGAGGCTAGTGTGCGAGTGTTTACTTTCCCTTCCTAGTGGTATAAATCGAGTCTTGGACATTAGTCTAGTAGAATGACCCTGAATCAATTATTTCGTTGGTTGCCGAGTCCCGTCCCCTAGGTGACCATGTTTGAAATTTGCTCGACTAGACCAAGTTCTCCCCTTTTGTGGGTTTGAAGGGAAGGGCCCGTCCCGACTTACCCATTTACCTACCTCCTACACATATCCACACAATAAAATTGCAAATTGTTGAAATCTCCCTTTCTTGTTGCAAAAAGAAATGCCTACAACAAAAGGGCAAAGAAAAGAAAAAGAAAGAAAAAGAAAGAAACAAAAGATTAAAGAAAAAGAAAAGGCACAAAAGCCAAAAATAAAATAGAAAAGAAGAAAAAGAAATGGCATGGCAAAACAAAGCAAAAATGCAAAAGAAGAAGAAAATGCCAAAAGAAGATCGTCTCACAAAAATAGAAACCTCACACCTCACAAAATAAGCCTTTTACCGACTATTACCGTGACGAGCCTACCAAAGGACCAAGTCCCTAGGAAGGATGATAGCGGTAATGGTCGGTCTTCCCTCATTTTGCAATTATTTCCACCTTTTTACTTGGACTAGTTAGGCGGTTTTGGGCATGGGACAACCCTCTTGGCTCTCTTCTAAAGGGGGCGGGGTCTCACTTACCTACAGTGTCGACTAACACCGTGGTTCATCCTTTTTCCATCCCGCCGATCGTCCCGTAGTACGTTCTTAGAAGGTTAGGAGGAACCGAGGTAAGTTACCAACGTTTTTATTGCTTTATCGTCATACTATTAGGGTTTAGTTCATCTTGGTTTGCATTGCTAGCTTGGGAACGTTGTCACTTGCCTCGAGTCCTAAACCGGTGCTTCTTTCACCGCTTTTTAGAGGGAAACGGTATTTGTTTCTTTTTGGGTGCAACCTTTTGTGTGTTTGTTAGCATGTTTGCTTGTCATGTGTTTTTGTGTCCGGTTGCATCCACAGTTTTGTCGCAAGACCTCACTTGCCTTGCGGAGAGCACTTATCCTCTAGGTGTTCTCGCGTGAGTTGAAAGGGCGTAGGGTGCGCTAATACCCGCTCGGCTAGTTTAGTAGTTAGTTTGTTCTTACTCGAGGGCGAGTAAGGGTTAAGTGTGGGGGAGTTGATAAGTGTAGTTTGTAGTGCCTAATTTGCTGTGTTTTGGTCCCATTTCCTTGCGGAATCGCTCCTTGGGAGCGGTTCATGGGCTACTTATGCTTCCTCTAGCTCGTTTCAGGTTCCCGAGACCATCCGTGAAGAGTTGGAGCGATTCTGACTCAATACATACACTTTTCGGAGCCAACGAAGCGGAGGAACGATCACTCGATGCCTTGGATTCAATCCCGAGACCTTGGGACCCGATCCCGAGCCCCTTGGATTCGATCCCGAGACCCGAGAGTCGATGAGAAGTCCATGTGAAGCAAGGAGGAACCTTAAAGATCGTATTGGAGGCCTACAAGACTCATCCCCGACGGGTATGGCCTCATCCCGTCCGGGATGAAGTGCACATTTGAAGAGGCCACTGTGAGCCCGTCCCGGTCGGGATGGCAGGCCGTCCCGGTTGGGATGATCCCGTCCCGGTTGGGACCAATGTGCTGTAGCCGCAACTCTTTAATTCATCCTCCCTCATTCTTGTAACCTTATAAATACTTCCCTCTTGTATTGTTTATGGATCTTATCATACCCTAGACTCTTTTAAGCCTCTCTACAAGATATAAACCCTAGATTTAGTTCTCCTCTCATTAGTTTTAATCTTCCTTTAATCTTTAGTTAATCTTAGTTAATTAGTCTTGTAATTAAGAAGATTCTTGAAGACTCATCCAAGATTGACAACCTTGGGGTTTTATTTGGGTTTCTTATTAATTCAAGTTCTCATCTTTTTCATCCTATTGTAGTGGGTATAATTTCTCTTCCCTTAATCTTTGTTTTATCATCAAGTTTTAATCATTGATTATTGTTTATTGTTATTGATTGTTCATAATGAATGTTTTGATGTTTATGATGTTGTTTTCTCTTTTCATTGTTGTAGTTAGTTTGAATATGTGTGAGTAATCTCCTTGTGGGTTAGTAGGGGGATTAAGGGTAGATTATGGGTGATTAGGGTTTGATTAGGGGTAAAGAGTGAATCTTTGTTGTTAGTCACATATTGGGCACTCTATGTGTTTGTTGATATGCTTGTGTGAGTAGTAGTGGCCATGCTTCCCATACTTGTACTCATCTTATCATTGTTTGTCTAGTATGTGATCATGTTGAGGATAGTTGTAGTCACGAGAGTGCGGACTAGGGTCTACGTAGCGAGAGCCCGGACCCACCTTGACATCGGTCTACGTAGCGAGAGCCCGGACCGACTCTAGCACTAGGAGACACCCATACCCACGATCAACCCGATTACCCTACTATTCTTATGAACCCGACCTAACCCACTTCTTTCCATATTTGATTTCATCTTATTAGTTAGTCATCATTTCTTTAGTTTGCTAGTTAGTTTGATTCTTACTTATTCCATTTTAGCATTGTTTTAGCCTAGTTCATTGTTAGCCTAGTCTTACCTCTTCCACCACCATAGTTTACCAATTATCGCTTCCTTTGTGTTTGTTTGGTAGCATAGTCTCGTTTTAGGTGGACATAGTCTAAACTTTGCAACACCGTCTCCGTGGATACGATCCCGACTTACCCTAACTACCGTTAGGTATAGCCGGTTATATTATTTGGCGGTGGGGACGTGACAAATTCCCACCATAATATATCACCTTGTAAAGGGGGTTACTCGCACAATTTATCCTACGCCTCCGAGATTCGTAACCCCGCAATTCGCTACTTTTGCGAAATCCTCTCCCATTGCTTAGTGCCCCCGGCCGATAATTTTTACTCTCTTAATGTGTGTGTATTGAAATTAGTCCTTGACTCTTTAGTCGGTAACTCGAGTCCCTTTGACCTACCCATCTTTGTGGCGTTACACTTTCAACGCATCATCAATACCCAACGCCCCTCCTTAGATTGTGGAGGTCTTGTTACGGTAATAACAAACAAATTGAAGTGTTCGACCGACCACCTCACCCCACTAGACAACTCAACTTGGCTTGATGAGGCCTATTTTCCTACTTGGATCTTTCATGTACCCCATCATCGCCTCGTCAATATTAGCCATGGACGTGCTTTAATTGTACCCTAACAAACCGCACCACCATTCTCATTCACCACAATTGGAACCTACCTCTAAGACTCGTTGAATGTCAGATGTGTGTCAAATTTGGACCGTTTTCCCTCCCATTTAGACCCGTTTTTCCTCCGTTTTGTGAGACTAGAGTGCGATTATCGCCTTATTTTTAGTCTTTCTCGCATTAGCGTCTCTCGTTTGCATTTTACGTGTTTTTGGTAGTTTTTATATCTATTTTTATAGGATTTGTGACCAAAAGCGTGTCCGAGCTTCCAAGAGCATGAGAGAAAGGAATGTCGTTCGAAGAGCAATGCACAAAACTAAAGTTCAATAAATCCGATCAATCGACAAAGAAAGAGACCGGAAACGAGGGCAGAAAACCATCGGGTTAAGTTTCACCCGATGAGATATCACCGGGCAAAGTTTCGCCCAACAACATTTTTAACTCCCCGAAGATCTTCGAGAAACATTCACCACCGTGCGAAATGATCGAGCGAAACTTTCACCATCGGGTGAAGTTTCGCCCGATGGTTAAACAACTCCAAATTTCGCAAACAGGAAGAGATGTTCACAGGGTGAAACCACCAGGTGAAATTTCACTCGGCGGTATTAGCTCGTGAATGACCTTTGATCGGAGGGTGAAGTTTCACCATATGAAGATGCATTGGGCAAAAGTCTCATTAATGAAGGAATATTGGATTTGGGCCTTAGTTTATTTGATCCATTAAGGATTTAGTATATATAGTTAACCATAGGTTTTCATTAAGGGGGGATCCCATTAAGCTACCTTCATCTTTTAGTCTAGAATTCCTACATAATCTACCTTTTCATTTTTAGCTTAGTTTATCATCTTCATAGTTTAGTAGCCTCCTTATTTTTTAGATCTTCATCCTTTGTAATTTGCATAGAAGAATTCTAGAACTAGATTGAGATTACTCTTTTAATTTATGTTAAGTATTCATTTCGGCAATCAAGTTATTATCTTAGTTGAAGATTTGAGTTTTTATTATCATTGAAGATCAAGGGGTTTGCAAGGGTTTATGTGACAAGATCCTTGTTGGGTGCCTTGAAGCTTCATTATTCTTATTACTATTGTCTTCATCTTTCTCTTTTATGGTGTTCTCCATTGTTGGTATTTTCTATTTTCTCTCTCCTTTGTTTATTTCCTTCATTTTCCTTTCTAGTATTTGTGTTCCTTTCTTATTTTGCCTTGTTGTTTATTTCTTCCTTGATTGTTGTTTTGGCAGTGTTTTCCTATCTATTGTATTAACTTATTTTTCATTCCTCTTGATCAATATGAATTACCTTTCTCTTAGCCTCCTTGTTATTTATTTTGTTATGCTTATTATGACTAGTGAGTAGATTTTAGTTAGGGGGTTAGGGGAGGAGGAACTTTAGATTTGGGCCTTGGTTTTATGGAGATTGTTGTTTTTTGTGGTGATTTGTCTTGCATGAGATTGTTGTATTTTTGTTGGCTTAGCCTGATCAACTCGGTTAGCATTGACTCACTCGAACCAATATGGGGAAACTCGGGGTTTGGCTAATCTTGTCTTGAGACCTTAGCTTCCTCGTCGCGAAAGCGGGTTTAGGCTAGGTTGGGTAGGGAAACCGAAAGGTGGCTCCTCCCTTTATCAAGCTTGTGATGATTTGTGTGATTCCCGTGTCCTTATCTTTAGTTTTGACTTCCCGACTCCCCCTAACACCTTTATTATCATTGTTTCTCATTTCTAGTTATTTAATTAGTCTAATCTACCTTGTCTCAACCCCCCTTTTTAGACCCCAACCGCAATTATTCCTAGACTTGACCGACTACATTTCACCGCTTCCCTGAGGTACGACCCCAACTTACCATTGCTATATAGTAGCTAGTTGGGACATTAATATTGTTTGCATGCGTGTCAGCGACAACGCGCATCAATGTCGACTGACAAAGACTGAGTCGGGAGGAAGGGGATTTTGGGAGTACGCGCATTATATACTGCCGGAAGGTCGTACGATCTACGACCTTTGTGAGATTGAGTCAGACTACACCATCTCGTTAAGCGACGGTCCAAAGAAGTTTTCTCCTCAAGAGTCTTCCGAGGGTATGCTGTACTATTCCTGGTCTCCTAATGCTTGCGTTTGATGACTATTCATTCTAGATCCTTTCCCTGAGTCGGTAGGTGGTCTTGTGGGTATTTATGTGTGGGTTGGGTAGATGAGTCTATAAGAGTCTATAATTGCATGTACTTAGGTTGTGTCCGGTTCCTCTTTCTATTATCCTGTTATCATTGTGTTGATTATTCTCCAACAAAAATTTTGCACGCTGTCCCATCGATTGTTGTGGCCGTTGCGGCCTTGGTGTTGCTCCCGGTCTTTAGGTGATGTGATTACGCCATTGACCAATTTAAAAATCCAAATCCTTTCATTTTTCTCAAATTTTTCCAATTTGTATTCAATTAGGGCTAGGTGACGTGATTACACCTACACCCTTTATTTTATTTTATTTTGTTTTCATTTTCTTACCCACTTGTCTAGGGTCTAGGTAACGTGATTACACCTAGGCCCGCCACCCTTTTTATTTTTTTACTATATTCTTATTTTATTTTCCCGAAATTTCGAAAAATCCTAAAACATTTGTAAAATCATAAAAATCAAAACGATTTCTCTTATTTTTATTTTTTCGTCTTTTTTTCGATCTTTTCCCTACTTGTCCATTGAGGACAATGTACAGTTTTAGTGTGGGGAAGTGATCTACTATCTTTTGTTTTTCAAAAATCTTTCCAAAAACCATAATAATTCGAAAAATTCTAAAAACAAAAAATATTTTCCTTTTCCTTTCCTTTTCTTTTCTCGTTCTCGTTATGTTTATGTGTCCTTTTTATAGTCTTGTCCTCCACTCTTACAGGATAATCACCACCTCGATAGCACAAGTTGAGGATATCATAGTAGCAACCCGCTATGTAACTTCTTTCCTCTTTGCTTTCTTCTTTACTCTCGTAGAGGAGTTAAGTTGTTGCTATTCGGAGACTCTCGAAAGATATGAGCATTTTGAGATTTGTGGATGATTTTGTATGCTTCAATGTCGATAGAGTACGAAGTGCTTGACTTTACTTGGGGTTTCCCTTATGTACTGTTTCTTTTTTTCGTGTTCTTGTGTTCTCTTGCTTTTGTATAGTGTGTCTTGAATTAAAAGTTTTCGAAAACTCGATTACGAACTTATTACAAGAGTCCACATTCCATTGTGGATAACCCATTGTAGATTTTGGACCATAATCTTGTAGAATGACTCTAAATCAATGAATATGTTGATCTTACAGCTTGAGTTCACCTTTTCTACTAGAGGTTTACTTTGGGGTTTGCATTTGACCACCTTGACCACCTTTACTTCAAGGAGTTAGGCCTTGGTTTCTGCATCCCGTTTTCTAAGTGACCTTACTCGAATGACCACTGCACCTTTAGTCCAAAATCTTCTCATATTTTTGTGGGTTATCCGGAAAAGGCGCACGTTCTTGGATACCTATTTTTCCTTCCACCTATACATCATCACAATAAGTTTACAAAAATAAACCTCCAAGCTTGGTTTCGAACCACATCAAAAAGAGCCAAAAAAGGGCAAACCGAAGCAAGAGAAAAGGGCACAAAAGTATGAAAGTCAAAGAAGAGAAAAGGAACATCAATGAAAATCATATCATCAAAAACATCTCCATCAAAAAAAATCCCTTTGATCGACTTTTCACCGTGAAGTGCCTACTAGAAAACCGAGTCCCAAGGAAGGAAGAAGCGGTGATTAGTCGATCCACCGTAATTTGTAAACACTTCTCCACTTTTTGTTTGGGCTAATTTGGATAATTCAAGTTTGGAACGACCCTCTTGTCCTTAGCCAAAGAGAGCGGGATTGCAGCTACCTACAGTGTCAAATGACTCCATGGTTCACCCATTCCACTCCGTTTAACAGCCCGTAGTACCCCTTTAGAAGACTAGGAGGACCTAGCTAATTCATCAACATCTTTATTGCTTTAATGTCATACTATTAGACTTTGATCCTTGTCCACGTGGGTGATTTATTTTGGAATGTTCATAATTGTTTTAGGTGAGTAATTAGTGTCTTCCCCACCGTCTCGTCTCAATGAGGGATTTGGTGTTTTATTTTCTCTTTGGCAGCGCCTATTCTTTGGTGTTATGTGTTTTTGTGTGTTTAGTCACATCCACCATTTTGAGTAAGACCCAACTTGCCTTGCATTGAAGTACCTTACCTAATAGGTATTCCAATGAGAGTTGAATGGGCGGAGCGGACCCGTTAATTACCCCGTGTCGGCTTAGCATAGTCTAGCTAGTAGTATTAGTGTGTAGTTTCCTTTTGGGTCTTTGCTCGAGGACGAGCAACGGTTTAGTGGGGGGATTTGATGTGTGCTAAATTCAGCCCGTATTTCCTCCCATTTAGACTCGTTTTCCTCCATTTTTGTGAGATTAGAATGCGATTATCGCCCTATTTTTAGTCTTTCTCGCATGAATGTCTTGTTGTGTGCTGAATTTAGACCGTTTTCCCCCTCATTTAGACCCGTTTTTCCCTCGTTTTGCGAGTTTAGAGTGCGATTATCGCCATATTTTGTGTACTTCTCGCATTAGCGTCCCTCTTGTGCGTTTTACGTGTTTTTGGTAGTTTTTCTATCGATTTTGATAGGATTTGGCACCGAAATCACGATCGAGTTTCCACAAGCACAAAAGAAGGGAATACCGTCCTAAGAGTAAAGCACACAACTTAAGGTTTAAAGTCATCCAATCAATCAACGAAGAATGAGACAAGAAAGAGGCCAGAGTGATGACCGGGCGAAATTTCACCCGGTGAGACACCACCGGGCGAAATTTCACCCGGTGAGACACCACCCGGCAAAATTTCACCCGACGGTAAAAATGCCTCCCCGAAGATTTTCCGAGACTTCCCACCGGGCGAAACTGACCGGGCGAAATTTCGCCCACCGTGTGAAATTTCGCCCGATGGAAAGATGTGCCGAAAAACGCTAAAAATGAAGAAAATTTCACCCGGTGGAATTATTACGCAAGACCGCAGGGCGAAGTTTCGCCCCATGAAGATGCTAAGGATGATTGTCTCATTAATGGAGCATGAAGTGGATTTGGGCTTTAGGTTAAATATCCATTAAGAGATTACTATATATATATGTTACCCTAATTTGTTGCCTAAGTAAGTAGTAGTAGGCCTCCATTAGTGTAGTTACACCATCCATTAATAGAACGATCTAGTAGTATTCTAGTAGTAATTCTCTAAAAATCTAGTAATTTACATAGTAATTAGTAGTAGATCTACTTAGTTTTTATCATCAATTCTCTAGATTTCAAGTTTGTAGAAGATTATTTCAAGTTTTTATTGAAGATTTGTTGGGTTTATTGAAGGATTAGTGACAAGTTCCTCAATCTCTCCATCAAAGATTCAACCTTTATTTATGCAATCTTCTTATTCTCTCTAGATCTTCATAGTTGGTACATTTCTTTTCACTCTCTTATCTCTAGTTTAGATTTAGTGTTATTTCCTTTTTATAATCTTGTTTAGATCATCTTAGTGTTGTTAGTTTCTCTAGATTTCATTCATGTTGTTCTAGATATTATTCTCTAGAGTATTTTGTTAGATCTTGTCCTTTTCATAATTTAGTGGGTAATTGTTAGATTGTAGTTTTCTCATCATAATGTTGTTAGTTTCCTTAGATCTAATTAATATGCATGTTGTAGTTAGTTTCTCCATAGTTAATGTTTTATTGTCTTTCATTATGATTAGTGAGTAGATTTCTTGTTTGGGGGTTTAGGGATGAAGACTTGGATTATTTTAATTTAGGGGTATTGGTGGGTTGCTTGCATGTTGGTTTATCTTGCTTGTGGTTGTTGTGTCATTGTTGTTTTAGTATGGCCAACTAGACCGACCTTGACTCGTTTCTATCAATATGGGGAAACTCGGGGTAGAAATTACCACAACTAGAGACTTACCCTTCTTCGCCGCGAAAGCGGGTTTTTAGGTGGGTTGGTTGAAGAAACCGAAAGGTGGCATTCTCCCTTTATCAATGTTGCAACAAAAACTCGATTCCGACCTTCTTAGACTCCATGTTCCGAATCCCGACTTCTCCCTATCGCCTTTTCCTAGATTTATCACCCCTAGCAATTCTCGTAGTTATTTCCCTAGTATAGACTCGACCCTTAGAAACCCCCCCTCTAGATATCAAACACGTCGCTTTAAACATTGTTTACAAACTCCGTTCCCTGTGGACCGACCTCGACTTACCACGAATACTTGTTTGTTTTTGTGTCATCTCGAGTCTTACAAATATCGTTTGATCCCCCATCCTTCGTTAACGACCGATCTGATTGGGAGGCGATCAAAATGGCGTTGTTGCCGGGGAGCGGCGAGTAATCGTATTGTTTTTAGTTGTTGTGTTTGATTCTTTTCCCTTCTCTCTTTTCCCTACTGCCGTAAGGTGCTTGGAGTCTTACCGTTTAATTGAGTTTTATGCCCAGGAACACGTCATCGCCCTTGTGGTTCGACCCGGAGCCGAAAAGGACTTTTAGAGCAATGCGTTTTCGGGTAAATAACTCAACCACTATCATTCCACATTCTTCATTATCACCTCCTAACCTTAATCCCATCCTACCACATACACCCTCTACACCTCCTACATCACATAATCCCACTCCAAACAATACTTCTATACCTTCCATTTCACAAAAATCACCACCATCACCGAAAACTCCACCACGAAATCAAAATCCATCCCCTCCAAATCATCCAAATTCTCCAAATCCACCATCACCACCAATCCAACAAATGGCAACCCTAGGAAACTCATTCCCAACTCAAACATGAAGAAACACCTTCTCCCGTCGATTTCAGAGAGATTCCCGAGAACTATGAATTGAAAGCCTCTTTGACAAATGCGGTTCAACAAGATACTTTTCACGGTTTTTCTCAAGAAGATGCTCAAGAGCACATTGCTTCATTCAAAGAGAAATTAGTAGGAGCCCGTCTCAATGGATTAACTTCATGCCAATTGCACCGTTTATTATTCCCAAAGACCTTGAGAGATGGAGCTCGTAGATGGCTTCAAGGTCATCCCGCTAATACTTTTACAACATGGGCTCAACTATCCAATGCCTTCTTGGAGAAATATTTCCCGCCGTCAAAGACTAACCAATATCGCATGGAGATACAAACATTCAAGCAAGATGAATTTGAAAGCCTAAGTGAGGCTTGGGAAAGATTTAAAGATCTATTGCGTAAATGTCCACACCATGGAATACCCGATTGGCTAACTACCCAAACGTTTTACAACACCCTTTCATCGAGAACCAAAGAAAACCTCAATTCGGCCGCCGGAGGAGATTTCTCTTCTCTCACCGATGAGGCATCTAAGAGTCTTATTGAGAAGATGGCAATGAGTGACTCTAGAATGGGTCAATCGTGGGATCCTAGAAAGAAAGTTGAAGTGAACTCATCTACGAGTTCTAATGAATTGAAACTTCAAGCGGAAGTTGAAGAATTAAAAAAGAGAATGGATGCCATGAGTTCAAGGCCTACTCCTAGAGGTATGTACCAAATTCAAGGGAGTGTTCCACCAAGGCAACCATCTCCCCCAAAACAATTAACATGGGACGTTCAATGTGATCATTGTGGCAATTATGGCCATGATTCTAACTCTTGCATTCCTAATGAAGAAGTTTATATTGAAGAGTCAAATGAAGTCCAAGCTATACAAGTATATGGGCAAAGACTCCAATTTGATCCCTTTTCCAATACTTACAATGCTGGCACAAGATTTCATCCTAATTTTTCTTATGGCAATCAAAATGTCCAAAATTCGATGCCACGTGCCCAAGGGAGTCAATTGAGGCCATTCAATCTAAGTCAACAAAGGCCCTTTAACCAAGGTCCTCCAAGGATTCCCCCATATATGCTTCCTCATCAAAGGAGTAACTTCAATCAACAAGGTAGCAACTTCCATGTTCCTAACAATTACAACAATTACCAAAATCCACATGGTAATCATTTTAATCATGGATACAATCAAGGGTTCCAAGGCAATTTTCAAGGAAAACAAGGTTACAATCAACAACCATTTAATCAACCCTCTCAATCTTATGGTCAATCAAGCAATTTTCAATTTGGTCAAGGAGGAGTCCCATGGGATAACTATAATGATTTGCAAAAGACCGTTGGGCAACTATGGAATGAACATCAAGACACCGAGGCAAGGCTAAAGGTTTGGGAGTCACAAGAAGCAACAAAAGCCTTAGCCGCCCCAATTCATCCACCCCATGGTTTGCCCAGGCAACCCCAAAACCCAAGAGACCCTTCGCACCAAGCAAATGCCGTTATTTTGAGAGGTGGCAAGGAACTTGAGGACCCATACAAGAATTTGAACTTGAACACCAAAAGCACTCCATCTAAAGTCAATCAACTAAGTGCATCACAAGAATCATCTCCCACTTCTCCCAAACAAAACCGGGGAATACAAGCGGAATTCGATATCCTTCAAAATGCGGAGAATGAACAAAGAGAACAAAGAAAGAAGAAAGAGCAAATGGAAGCGGAAGAAGCAAAAAGAAAAGAGGCGGAACGATTAGCCAAAGAAGAAGAAGAATCCAATGTTCCACCGCCTCCCACTTTTGTCCCACCATTGCCTTTTCCCGAACGAGCTAAGCCACACAAAGAGAATGCCCAATTTAAGCCGTTTCGTGGATATGTTGAAGAAGGTGGAGGTAGCTTTACCCTTCACCGAGGTAATTTCTCAAATGCCCCTCTATTCTAAGTTTTTGAAAGATGTCTTGACTAAAAAGAGAACGATAGAGGATAAAGAATGTATCTCTCTCACGGAACAATGTAGTGCCATTCTTATGAATCAAATACCAAAGAAACTTGAGGATCCCGGTAGTTTTTCTATCCCTTGTCGGGTTGGAAATGTTGTTGTTAATCAAGCTTTATGTGAACTAGGGGCTAGTGTTAGTTTGTTACCTTATTCTATTGCCAAGAGACTTAGTGTGGGGGAGATGAGACCCACTAGTATGTCGATTCATCTTGCGGATAGGTCCGTTAAGTATCCACTTGGGATACTTGAGGATGTACCCGTTCAAGTTGGTAAGTTTTTCATCCCCTCCGACTTTGTTGTCATGGATATGCCCGAAGACACTATTACCCCCATTATTCTAGGTCGACCTTTTATGGCTACCGGAGGTACTATAGTTGATGTCAAGAATGGAAAGTTATCTTTTAACATAGAGAACGAATCGGTAGAATTTTCCCTTTCTCAAGCTCTTATACAACCAATGATTGAACAAATGAATTCCATTGAAGTTATTGACAGTTTGGTTGAGTATAGCTTGATAGATGATGATAAGCAAGAAGATGAGCCATTTGACTCTCCACCTTGAAGATGAATGTTTGCATGATGAAAAGGTAGAACCACTACCGGTGGGTAAGAGTATGGTATCTCCTCCTCCTAATCTTGAACATAAACCACTCCCCTCTTCCCTCAAATATGCTTTTCTTGAAGGAACTAATTATCCCGTTATCGTCAATGCTACCCTTGATGGACCTCAATTGGAAAAACTTTTGATTGTTTTGAGAAAGCACAAAAAGGCCATCGGGTATAGCATTGCCGACCTCCAAGGCATAAGTCCAAATGTTTGTATGCATAGGATCATCCTTGATGATGACCACCGTCCTTCGGTTGAGGGTCAACGTAGGTTGAACCCCACCATGAAAGAGGTTGTCATGAAGGAAGTCCTCAAGTTGTATGAGGCTAACATTATATACCCAATAACCGGAAGTAAATGGGTTAGCCCCGTCCAAGTTGTGCCGAAAAAAGGAGGAATGACGGTTGTAAAAGGAGAAAAGGGTGAGTCAATTTCTACTAGGACTATTACCGGTTGACGCATGTGTATAGACTATCGAAAATTGAACACGGCCACCATAAAAGACCATTTCCCTCTTCCCTTTATTGATCAAATGCTTGATAGATTAACGCATCATTCTTATTTTTGTTTCCTTGATGGTCATTCCGGATTTCTTCAAATTCCCATTCATCCCGATGACCAAGAGAAAACCACTTTTACATGTCCCTATGACACCTATGCTTATAGAAGGATGCCATTTGGACTATGCAATGCGCCGGGAACGTTTCAAAGATGTATGATGGCTATTTTCTCTGATTTCATTGAAAAATCTATGGAAATTTTTATGGATGTCTTTAGTGTCCATGGTACATCTTTTGATTCTTGTCTTGAAAATCTAGATCAAGTGTTAGCTCGATGTGAAGAGTATAGACTTGTTTTAAATTGGGAAAAGTGTCATTTTATGGTTGAACAAGATGTTGTCCTAGGTCATATTGTTTCTAATAGAGGAGTCGAAGTTGATAAGACAAAAGTCTCCGTGATCGAAAACTTGCCACCACCTACAAATGTCAAAGGGGTGAGGAGTTTTCTAGGTCACGCCGGTTTTTATAGACGATTTATCAAAGACTTTTCCAAAAATGCCAAGCCTTTAATTTCTTTGCTTATGAAAGATGCACCTTTTGTTTTTGATGACTCGTGTCTTGAGGCCTTTTGGAGGATAAAGACCGCTTTCACTACCACTCCAATTATCAAAGCTCCCGATTGGAATCTTCCATTCGAGATCATGTGCGATGCTTCCGATTTTGCCGTTGGTGCCGTTCTAGGACAACGGATTGACAAGAAGCTACATGTGATATATTATGCAAGCAAAACATTAGATGAAGCCCAATCGAGGTATACAACAACCGAGAAAGAGATGCTTGCCGTTGTCTATGCCATGGAGAAATTCCAAAATTATGTTACCGGTTCCAAAGTTATAATTCATACCGATCATGCGGCGATTCGATACATCATGTCTAAGAAGGAGACCAAGTCCCGACTCTTTCGTTGGGTCCTCCTTCTACAAGAATTTGATATTGAGATTAAAGACAAAGCCGGATCGGAGAACTTGGTAGCGGATCATCTTAGTAGACTAACGGTTAGTAAAGAGAACAATGAAGAAGATGGTATCCCCATCAATGAAGCTATGAGAGATGAGGCCTTGATGGCCATTGATACTATTACACCTTGGTATGCCGATATCGTCAATTTCTTAGTATCTCATTTTATTCCGGACGACTATTCCAAGCAAGAGAGGAAGAAACTACGTTATGAAGCCCGACGCTATTATTGGGACGAGCCACATTTATTCCGCCGTTGTGTAGATGGAATTTACCGACGATGTGTTACGGCCGATGAGGGATATAATATTGTGAAGCACCTTCACTCGACATCTTATGGTGGACACTTGGCCAACCAAAAGACAATTGCCAAGGTTCTCCAAAGTGGGTTTTGGTGGCCTTCCATGTTCAAGGACATTCGAGCTTTCATTCTAACATGCGATGTTTGTCAAAGAAGTGGGAATATTACAAGAAGAAATGAGATGCCCCTTCAACCCATCTTAGAGATTGAATTGTTCGATGTTTGGGGCATTGATTTCATGGGTCCGTTCACATCCTCTTTTGGTAACAAATATAACCTAGTAGCGGTTGATTATGTCTCAAAATGGATCGAGGCCGTAGCTTCCCCCACCAATGACTCCAAGGTTGTAATCAAGCTTTTCAAGAATGTAATTTTCCCGAGATTCGGTATGCCTAGAGCCATAATTAGTGATGGAGGCTCTCATTTTAGAAAAATACCTTTGAGCACCTTCTTAGGAAATATGGTATCACTCACAAGATGTCCCTAGCCTACCACCCTCCACCAAATGGGCAAGTCGAGATCTCCAACCGTCAAATCAAGGGAATTTTAGAGAAAGTTGTAAATACACACCGAAAGGATTGGTCATTAAAGTTAAATGACACCCTTTGGGCATTGAGAACGGCTTACAAAGCGCCAATTGGAACCACTCCTTATCGTCTTGTGTATGGTAAAGCTTGTCATTTACCGGTGGAATTAGAACACAAAGCCGAATGGGCAATCAAAGAGCTAAACTTCGACGAGAGTGTTGTAGGAGATAACCGCCTTCTCCAACTACAAGAATTGGAAGAACTAAGACTTGAAGCCTACGAAAATTCGAAGATTTACAAAGAACGAACTCGCCAATGGCACGACTCTCGAATACTTCGTAAGGACTTCTCCATTGGTGATAAGGTATTACTCTTCAACTCTCGCTTTAAGCTCTTCCCCGGTAAGTTGAAATCAAAATGGTCGGGTCCATTCGAAGTGACCAAGGTGCAACCATATGGATCAATAGAGATATCAAGCCCGGAATCCGGGAAGTTTATGGTTAACGGGCAACGTTTGAAGATTTATCATCCCGATCACGTTCGTGAGACCTTCGCTACCATGAAGTTTGGTGAGCTCCCATTGAGGAGCGTTGTCTAACCCCCTCTCGAAATTGAAGTAGGTTTGGTGGTATCCTCAACAACCACCTTGTATATATGTATCATATTTCTTTAATTTTGTTAGTTTGTTAGCTTGAGAAGAATGGTTGAACTTGGATTTCGCCATGGAGCACTTAATTTGGATGATGATCAAGCTTTTGGAGAAGTTATGGAGCCAAATTGAAGACCACAAGCATGTTTGTGGGAGATATTGATTATGTAATGTGAGTCGAGTCAATATTTGAATTCTTAGGTGACTATTGGAAGAGCCATGAAACGACAGGGCGGAAAAACGAAGAAAACAAGACCGCCGGGCGAAACTTCGCCCTACGGAAAGTTGCCAGAATTGTCGAAATTGAAGAAGATACCACCGGGCGAAATTTCGCCCGGTGAGATTTTGAACGGGTGAAATTTCACCTGGTGGGAAAAATGGCAGAAAACGATTTTCACGACGAAAAGTCCGTCGGGTGAAATTTCACCCGGTGGTGCTTGACCGGGTGAAATTTCACCCGGCGGCATGAGCTTGAATGGATCACCTATAACATACCTCCTCACTACAATTTCAATTCCCTCCTTCTATTTACCACACATAACTTTCCCTCTAAAAATTTTACACCAAATTTTTACCACCAACTTTAAAACATTCACTTTCCCTCTCAACCACCCTTATTTATATCACCCTTTTTACCTCACAATTCACTCCACATTTTCACCCATCATAAACTCATCAAACCACCCTCCATACCCATTCACATTCAAACCTCCACTCCATTTCCACTTGGTGATTATATCCTTGGGATTTTGAAGAGGGAAAAGCTAAAGTTTCGGGATTTTTCTTACAATTATTATTATGAAGACAAGAGCCCAACGAGCCGCGCGTAAACAAGATGTGGCTTCGACCTCTAATACTTCTAAACGTTCTACTTCTTGTAAGCCTAAACTTTCACCTTGTCCTAATACACCCTTAGCTCAAACCTTCTCTGAAAAGGCTTTCAGAGTACAAGGTGGCCTTGTCCATTCACAACGGAACTTTTAGGAATTGAGGACGATATTAGAGAGTTATCGTCTGGGATTGGTACTAGTTAGCTATTTGATTTTGTGCCTTGCACAAATAAAGACTTGACTTGTTAGTTCTTAGGTACCTTTACCATCGATAACCCGCTCACGCCAAGAGAGTTCAAATTTAGACTGTTCGGTAGAAATCACTGTTTAAATATTTCCGACTTTAGCTTAGCTCTAGGTTTACCCTCATCGGGTACCGGACTAAGTAAACCCCTAAGTGATTCGCAAAGTAATACGACTAGGAGAGACTTGTGGAGGCGCATAGCGTCGGGTCAACGTGATTTCGAACCCAATTCTAGCTTTACCGCCGAAATTCGTAACCCTGCCATCCGTTATTTCGCTGAAATTCTTTCCCACTGTCTTTTGCCATCTACCGACAATATTATCAATCTCATTGTGTGTTTCCTACAATTAATTAGTGACTCTTTGCTCGGTAACCCTAACCCCCTTGACCTACCTATTTTCGTGGCGTTACACTTTCATCAAATCATAGTTGCCCAATGCCCCTCTGTCGACTGTAGTGGTCTTGTGACTTTAATAGCAAGAAATTTGGGTTACGCGACTGACCATCTTATCCCACATGATAACCGTGTCTGGCTTGAGGAGGCCTACTTCCCTACTTGGATTTTTCATGTGCCTGACCATCGCCTCGTCTCTATTTGCCATGACCGTACTTTAATAGTCCCCAACGTAAACCGAACCAATATTTATAACTTTCACAATTGGGACCTACCTCTAGGCCCCAATGAATTCTGACTGACCGAATCGGGGGAAATAGGAGTTTGGGAGTATGCCGGTGAGGGAACTCCGACGGCTTCTTTTGCGTCAAATGACTATTCGAATTAGACACACCTACAAGAGTCGGTTTACAATATGGTTTGTATTTGTTGTGGATATTTGTGTGGACTGTGTCGGTGAGTCTCTAATCATCTTTAATTGTATGTCTTTGAATTAATATTGTTCCTTGTCCCTTGTCCCATCATTATAATCATTGTGATCGTTTTATCTCGAACCAAATTTGCAAGCTATCCCACTGTCCCATTGGTATTTTTGCGGCCGTCGTGGCCTTGGTTTTGCTCCCGGTCTTTGAGCGATGTGATTACGCCATTGACCCTTTTGAAAATTCCAAAATTCTCAAATTTTTCTCAATCCGGGCTAGGTGACGTGACTATACCTACGCCCAATTTTTCACCCTTTCATTTTAATTTCCTTTCTTCTCTTTTACTTCTTTTTCAATTTCTTAGCCACTTGGCTAGGGTCTAGGTGATGTGATTGCACCTAGGCCCGCCACTATTTTATCATTTTCTTTTCTCAAAATTTTGAAAAATCCAAAAACACTTGAAAAATCCTAAAAAACCAAAAAAAGATTTTTCTTCTCCATCTTTTTCGTTCTTCCCCTACTTGTCCAATGAGGACAATGTACAGTTTTAGTGTGGGGGAGGAGTCTTTTGCCAAAAAGCTTTTCAAAATCCATAAAAATTTGAAAAAATCGAAAAATCAAAAACATTTTTTCCCTTTTTCTTTCCCTTTCCTTTCTTGTTTCTCGTTATGTTTTCGTGTTCCGTGTACGGTCTTGTTCTCCACTCTTACAGGTAATCACCACCTTGAAGCGCGAACTGAAGAGATTATGAAAGCATCCGCTTGGTAACTTCCTTCCTTCTTTCTTTAATTTTGTAGAAGAATTAGATTGTTGCTATTGGAGGCTCTCGAAGTTGAGCATTTTGGGTGTTGTGGTTGATTTTGTGCTTTAATGTCGATGGAGTATGGAGTACATGACTTTACTTGTGTTTTCTTCTATTTGCCTTTCTCTTTTTCGTGTGTTCCTTTTTGCTTTTGTATTGCGTGTCTAGGACTAAATGTTTTCGAAAACCCAATTACAAACTTATTGCAAGAGTTTACGTTCCATTTTAGATAATCCATTGTAGATTTTGGACCTTAATCTAGTGGAATGACTCTTAATCAATGAATTTGTTGATCCTTTAGCTTGAGTCCACCTTTTCTACTAGAGGTTTACTTCGGGGTTTGCATTTGACCACCTTGACCACCCATGGAGGAGTTAGGCCTTGGTTCCCGCATCCCGTTTTTTAGGTGACCTTGCTCGAATGACCATTGCACCTTTAGTCCAAATTCTTTTCGCCTTTTTGTGGGTTATCCGGGAATGACGCGTGTTCTCGTTTACCTATTTTCCTCCACCTATACATCACCACAATAAGTTTACACAAAAGTAACCTCTAAGCTTGGTTATGAACCACATCAAAATGAAAAAGCCAAAAAAGGGCAAACCAAAGCAAGAGAAAAGGGCACAAAAATATGAAAAACAAGGAGAGAAAAGGAACTTCAAATGAAATCATATCATCAATAACATCTCCTTAAAAAAAAGCCCTTTGATCGATTCATCGCCGTGAAGTGCCAACTAGAGGACCGAGTCCCGAGGTAGGAAGATAGCGGTGATTAGTCGATCCACCCCAATAATTGTAAACACTCCACCTTTTTGTTTGGGCTAATTTAGGAAATTCGAGTTTGGAACGACCCTCTTGGCTTATCCAAAGAGAGCGGGACTGCACCTACCTACAGTGTCGAACGAATCCATAGTTCACTTTTTCCACTCCATTATACGCCCCGTCGTACCCCTTTGGAAGACTAGGAGGACCTAGGCTAAGTTATCAACATCTATATTGCTTAATTGTCATAGTATTAGGCTTTGGTCCTTGTTTACGTGGGTCATTTATCTTGGAAGTTTATTATTGTTCTAGGTAAGTAATCGGTGTCTTCCCCGCCGTCTCGATGAGGGATTCGGTGTTTTATTTTTGCTTTGGATGCGTCTATTCTTTCGTGTTATATGTTTTTGTGTGTTTAGTCGCATCCACCATTTTGAGCAAGCCCCAACTTGCCTTGCATGGGAGTACTCTACCTCATGAGTATTTTGATGTGAGTTGAAGGGATGGAGCGGGCCCGTTAATTGCCCCGTATCGGCTTAGCATAGCCTAGCTAGTAGTAGTAGTATGTAATTTCTTTTTTGGGTCTTTGCTCGAGGACGAGCAACGGTTTAGTGTGGGGGAATTGTTGTGTGCTAAATTTAGACCATTTTCCCCCTCATTTAGACCCATTTTCCCCTCGTGTTGCGAGTTTAGAGTGCGATTATCGCCATATTTTGTGTACTTCTTGCATTAGTGTCCCTCTTGTGCGTTTTACGTGTTTTTGGTAGTTTTTCTATCGATTTTGATAGGATTTGGCACCGAAATCACGATCGAGCTTCCACGAGCACAAGAGAAGGGAATACCGTCCTAAGAGTAAAGCACACAACTTAAGGTTTAAAGTCATCTAATGAATCAACGAAGAATGAGACAAGAAAGAGGCCAGAGTGATGACTGGGCGAAATTTCACCTGGTGAGACACCACCGGGCGAAATTTCACCCTACGGTAGAAAGTGCCTCCCTGAAGATTTTCCGAGACTTCCCACCGGGCGAAATTTCGCCCACCGGGTGAAATTTTGCCCAATGGAAAGATGTGCCAAAAAACGCTAAAAATGAAGAAAATCTCACCGGGCGAAAATTTCACCCGGTGGGATTATTACGCAAGACCGCAGGGCGAAGTTTCACCCCATGAAGATGCTAAGGGTGATTGTCTCATTAATGGAGCATGAAGTGGATTTGGGCTTTAGGCTAAATATCCATTAAGAGATTACTATATATATGTTACCATAATTTGTTGCCTAAGTAAGTAGTAGTATGCCTCCATTAGTGTAGTTACACCATCCATTAGTAGAACAATTTAGTAGTATTCTAGTAGTAATTCTCTAAAAATCTAGTAATTTACATAGTAATTAGTAGTAGATCTACTTAGTTTTTATAATCAATTCTCTAGATTTCAAGTTTGTAGAAGATTATTTCAAGTTTTCATTGAAGATTTGTTGGGTTTATTGAAGGATTAGTGACAAGTTCTTCAATCTCTCCATCAAAGATTCAACCTTTATTTATGCAATCTTCTTATTTTCTCTAGATCTTCATAGTTGGTACATTTTTTTTCACTCTCTTATCTCTAGTTTAGATTTAATGTTATTTCCTTGTTATAATCTTGTTTAGATCATCTTAGTGTTGTTAGTTTCTCTAGATTTCATTCATGTTGTTCTAGATATTATTCTCTTGAGTATTTTGTTAGATCTTGTCCTTTTTATAATTTAGTGGGTAATTGTTAGATTGTAGTTTTCTCATCATATTGTTGTTAGTTTCCTTAGATCTAATTAATATGCATGTTGTAGTTAGTTTCTCCATAGTTAATGTTTTATTGTCTTTCATTATGATTAGTGAGTAGATTTCTTGTTGGGGGGGTTTACGGATGAAGACTTGGATTATTTGAATTTAGGGGTATTGGTGGGTTGCTTGCATGTTGGTTTATCTTGCTTGTGGTTGTTGTGTCATTGTTGTTTTTGTCTGGCCAACTAGACCGACCTTGACTCGTTTCTATCAATATGGGGAAACTCGGGGTAGAAATTACCATAACTAGAGATTTACCCTTCTTCGCCGCGAAAGCGGGTTTTTAGGTGGGTTGGTTGAAGAAACCGAAAGGTGGCATTCTCCCTTTATCAATGTTACAAAAAACTCGATCCCGACCTTCTTAGACTCCATGTTCCGAATCCCGACTTCTCCCTAACGCCTTTTCCTGGATTTATCAACCCTATCTATTCTCGTAGTTATTTCCCTAGTATAGACTCGACCCTTAAAACCCCCCTCTAGACATCAAACACGTCACTTTAAACATTGTTTACAAACTCTGTTCCCTGTGGACCGACCTCGACTTACCACGAATACTTGTTTGTTTTTGTGTCATCTCGAGTCTTACAAATTTCGTTTGATCCCCCGTCCTTCGTTAATGACCGATCCGATTGGGAGGCGATCACGTCTCTCTTTTGCATTTCACATGTTTTTGGTAGTTTTTCTGTCTATTTTGATAGGATTCGTAGCCAAGAGCATGTCCGAGCTTCCACGAGCACAAGAGAGTGGAATACTGTCCAAAAGCAACGCACAGAATCTAAAGTCCATACAATCAAACGATAAAGAGAGAAACTAGAAAAGAGGACAAGGAAACCATCGGGTGAAGTTTCACCCGATGAGATACCACCGGACGAAGTTTCGCCCGACGACATTTCGACCTCTTCGAAGATCTTCAGGAAACTTTTGCCCACCGGGCGAAATGGCTGGGAGAAACTTTCACCCACCGGTAAAAAGGCCCTCAAATGCAAAATCTGGAAGGAAAGTTCACCGGGTGAAACCACTGGGTGAAGTTTCACCCGACGAAAACAGCTCGTGAAAGGCAGAAGTTTGTAGGGCGAAGTTTCACTCTCTGAAGATTCATTGGGCAAAAGTCTCACTCAAAGAGCAAAAGTTGGATTTGGGCTTTCGTTTAGTGATCCATTAAGGTACTACTATATATATAGTTAACCTAATGAGATGCACATTACACTCCATTAGATTTTAGATCACTTTTCATTAGGATTAGATAGAAAGCCATTAGATATTCATAGAAGCTACATAGTTTTCATCAATCTTCATCTTTTTCATCTAGCTTTATATTCAAGCTTTTGTAAGGAATTATAGTTTTATTCGAGAAGTTCTTCGGAGATCATCAAGGGATTAGTGACAAATCCATTGTGTTCTTCATCAAGGCTTCTCCTTATTTTTATGCATATTCATCTTCCTTATTGTTATTTTTCTCCATTGTTGGTATAACTCTTTTCTTCTACCTTTTCTCTAGATTAGATTTTACGCTTGCTCTTTCGTTATTGCATTATTTTGATTTTTCTTGCGTTGTTTTTAGATCGCTTTGTAGTTTCTTTTGTTGATTGTAATTTCCTTCACTGCTTTAGTTTTATTTCATCTAGTTTTCGTCATTATGCATATTTTTGGTATTATCTCCATTGTTATTTCTTTGTAGTTTTCTTCATGAATTGTGAGTAGTTTACTTGTTAGGGGGTTAAGGGAGGAAGATTTTGGATGATATGAATTAAGGAATTGTGGTTTGGTTGCATGTTTGTTGATCTATCATGTTTGAGGTTATTTTGTCTTTGTTGACTTAGTCCGGCCAACTAGATCGACCTTGACCCACTCCTATCAATATGGGGAAACTCGGGGTAGGAGTTACCTTGAATTGAGACCTACCCTTTTTCGCCGCGAAAGCGGGATCTAGATAAGTTGGGTGAAGAAATCGAAAGGTGGCATTCTCCCTAAAAAATCGACTTTGTGACCGACCCCATAATTCCTTGACTCATAGAACCCGATTTCCGATTCCCGACTCCCTCTAACACCTTTTTCCTTATTGATTATTCTTCGTCATTTATCGCATCTTAGTTTAGACTCGACTCAAAACCCCCCAATTAGACCCCAACCGCATCGCTCTTACTCGATTATCTCACCGTCATCCTTGTGGACCGACCTCGACTTACCACGACTACATTTATTTGTTTTTGTGTTATTTACGAGTCGTATAAATATTGTTTGATCCCCTATCTGTCGCTAATGACCGATCCTAGATGGGAGCGCATCAGCCATCATGTCTCATTTTATTTTTAAAGACCCATTTACTACTTATAGGTTTACTCCCTTTAGGTACATCAGTTAACTCCCAAGTCTGGTTAGCCACAATAGAGTCAAGTTCACTTTTAACAGCATATTTCCAAACACTACTACAAAACATCAAATAGACGTGGGTCGTTTTCACTAATAGACATGGGTTTTGCGACCCATGTTAAGTTGAGTGACATCTATTGTCAAGTACTTAGACATAGGTCGTACGACCTATGTCTATATAAAATTTAGACATGGGTTTATCGAATAACCCATGTCTATTTTTATATTAGACATGGGTTTGTAGAATTAACCCATGTCTATAAAAAAAATAGACATGGGTTTTTTGTACGCCCTATGTCTATTTATAAATATAGGCATAGGTTATTTGTTGGCCCTATGTTTATTATCATAGTATAGACATAGGTTATTTGTACGCCCTATGTCTATTGAACTGATAAATTACCAAAAAAATACAAAATAGGCACATAAATAGTAATTAAATTTTATTAATAACAAAACAATTAATTAGAGCCACAAAACATTATCTCTCTTTCTTCCACACTAGTTAAAAGATAAAAAAAACTACATAAGAATCTCTTCTTAGTTCTTACAACTAATCTTTCTAGCTAGTACATAGCCCATTAATTGTGAACCTCATCGATGTCTTCTTGTGAATATATGGCAAGTCCTTTGAAGTTCTGCAACAATAATTTCAATATAGTTTAGAAAAAAATCAATCGAGAATATAATTGGCATCACCACATTTGTGTACAACTTATAGAAATGGTTAGAAATGCAGTTGCCTTTTTTTTAACCAAGTCCATTGACTCACTCCTGGGCATCATGCCTTCTTACTTAACAAGAATGCGCAGAGTATGCGAACGAACTGATAACTAATACTGTAATTTTCAGTTTTATCAGGTCAGATAAATAGTTTGATAATACAGCCTTTCGACTATGACTGACCCTCACAAACATTCAGTGAAATCAAAATTCAACCAAGAACCGAAACTATGCCACAGTTCACAAGCCTTATTGTGTTAATTAAATCCTACTCCCTCCACCCCACTAAGATCTTCCCACTTTCCTTAAAAGGAAACTCCACTAAGATTTTCCCACTTCAAAACTTTTCTTATTCATTCATTATACTCTCTTCCTATTGGTTACTTTTTATGATTTGACATCTTGAACCCCACCAAACAATTTACCACCTTTCATTATCTATTTCTTAATCCATGTGCCAAGTTAAAGTGGGAACATCAATGTGGAGGGGAGGGAGTAGTTTATAGCAAAAGTGACAGCAAGCATCCAAATGACAGGTCAACAAGATACTATTAGGACACTACTTAAGCATACAAAAGCCATGATTTTGATATGCAACAGATATAAAAGCAACATTAGTCTGATTAAAGAGCTTGCCTTAATTATTCGTGACATGAAGGATGTTCCGTCCAAGGTCGGAGCATTTTTTGATGCTTCTTTCTTCATGAACTCCATATATGCCGACCTACATCGACAGCATGTATTCAATCAAACAGCAACGACATACCAAGAATAATAAACGAATAGTAAAAGGGAGAATAGCTCACGCTTTGGATGACCTGTGGCGACATCAGTTGAAATCATCACTTTCGATACTTCAATACATCTCCAAACTTATTAAAATGTCGAGCAAATGTAGCAGTAAAATGAACCTGAGATAAATCCAGGATGACTCGGGAGGGAATTAACGCCTGGCAAATTGGCAGAGCAGTAAAGTAGGGAATATTCAAACACAATAGTTTCAGAAATCTTACATTGTTGACAAAAGTGGTACGTGAATCAGCATCTTCTAGAGGATGACCAGAGGGACTTGAGCCTGGGAAAGTCATTACTGTCAGGTGAAACATCAAAAGGGAAAAAAAATAAGAAAATATTGATAAAGAATTACAACTAACCAGGATCGGGAACAGTATTCTGCACATCTTTTTGCGACTCTGGAGCAGGTTTTATTCATACTAACCAGGATCGGGAATAGTATTTAGGCCGGACGTACGCGTGGTAACCGTCCAAGACCTCAGTCTTATTCATAGGATCCTTCAACGCTGTCTCGTACAGTTTTCGATACACATTACCATCATACCGACCCAAAGCTGATGCGAGAAAATGATCGGTGTAAATGAAGGCATCAATTAGAACAACCGCATTTGGACGGACCTGCAATAATAGCCAAGAAAAACATGGTACTTCTAATTTTCACGCATGTCTGACACATGCAGCGGGAAGAGAGGAGGTAAGTAGAAGAATATGATTGAAACCCGAGAGAATATAGTTCGGAGGAGGTCATTAGCAAGGGAGGCTTGCTTCGGAGTGAAACACAAGGGAAAAGTAAATTCTCACTAACAATGGCCAGATTGTTATAATCCTTCATCTGATGAGTAATAGAATTTTTAGGCTCGTTGTTACTCTCCACACGCAACTTCTGGGAGCCAACTTCAACTGTTTCACGTGCTGATTCACAATGTGATGGTTTCCACGTATTTATATTCACTGAAATATTTACAACCTTATGCTTAGTGCTACCTGCAAATAATACTGTTGAATCCTGACGGTTCACTCTTGGCCAACGCGTTATTTCATCTGTATGTTACATTTCTTGGCCAACATTCTATTTAACGAATACTGCGCAAAAGCTACGAACTACAATTGACTCAAAAGCACACTTCAATTAATACACTTTCAAAATAAACCCTAATTCCCAAAATCAGAGTTGTCACAAAAGGCAAACAAATTGGTTATGAAGAGAAACAAACTTACTGCATAAGTAAATACCTTTGGTAGTCCACTAGGAAAAGAAGGAATAGAAAAAAAAGTTAGGTAGCTTACATCATGTTTACACCATCTGTTGATGAAGTGTCTATGCTAGTAACATACTCAATATTTTGGGCTACTATCTGTGAGTCTTTTAATTTACAGCAGACATAAACTCCTCAAGAAACTCAGCTTATTCCTCTCCAGTAGCCCTATTAATAACAAGCGATTAATTGACGAATCAAATTCACAAATACAACAAGAAACTCAACAAAACCTAATAACACTACCTAATTAAACATAACTACACAGTACTTACTAAATTAGCATAAAGAGCTAATCACTGTACATATTCAATCAACCATCAATCAAGCACACTATCTCAAACTTCCACAATCCACACTAACAAACAAAATCTGGAGAACGTGGATGAATAAGAACAAAGACACTAAATTGATTCCTTCAATCGCCATAACAAAAATCAGTACAAACAATCATCAAATTCAACGAACGGAAGGATTGATGAACCCAATTAGGGAAGAGGGAGAAAGCGACATAGAGAGGGAGACATACAGAGGAGGCAATTTCTAAAGGAAGAAGCGATACTGCCGGAAGATACCGGTGGTGAACCGAATCCGGACGATACTGGTGGTGAGCGTTCAAAAACATGACTGGCGGCAAGCGTTCGGTCTTGAAGGATTGATGGAGGAAGGATCGAAGGATTTTGGAGGATGGAGGAAGGATCGAAGGCAACTGGAGGAAGGATCATCTAACAGCATTGTCACAAGCGAATTCGGCGGGGCTATTCTCATAAATAACGCTACTAACACAGCACAACACAAGATCCATAGATTTACCCTAAACAGTTCATCAAACTAATTCAAATCAATCAGAATATCTACAAATCACAAATTCAACAACAAATCAAAGTTAAAAACTCAAATCCGAAGAGAATCGAAACTCAAGAGCATGAATCAAACCGTTGAAAATGTGGAGAAGGACAGCAGAAAGAGGACATGAATATCGTGCTCGAAACTCAAAAGCCTGAATATCGTACTCCCAACATGCATTTCCGACCTGGATACCAGCTTGACCAATGTTGAATTAGTTGAGTAACGGAAATTTCAAGGAAACGAAAATGGGGGGAGAAAACGAAGTGAGGGTGGAAGGATCGAGCGTTCAGTGAGGGAGTTCAGGTGGCTATTGCGTTGAAAGGAAGCCAAAAGAAATGATATACGGAGTGAGCGATCAGGGTTATACGGAGTAACGTAGATGGGTTCACTAGTTTACTACTCTTATTTCAATATACATGTATCTTTCGTATGCCCTACATCTATTCATATAATATAGACGTGGGTTTTACTTTGACCTATGTCTATAATTTATAGACATGGGTTTTAATTTTGACCTATGTATATTTTCTTTTATATACATAGGTTTTTTAAATAACCTATGTATATTAAAAATAGATGTGAGTTTTTCTTTTAACCTATGTCTATTAGGTCATGTCTATGACTAATTTTGTAGTAGTGAAAAATTAGCATAAATGGATCTTATTGCTTGATTATAAGTTTTTGGATCTTCTTCTATTAAAAAGGATGAAACAAATTCTTCACTAGCACAAACAGCGTAACCATGCTCATATAGGAATCTTGTAATAAAATCATTACCAAAAGACTTTTCAACTCTAGGTCTTTTACTCCTTCTAGGTTCAATATTATGATCAACAAAAGTACTAGTACTAGCATGTATAGAACTTTGAATAGAAGCAACAAGTAAATCAGACAAATCAGGTAATGCCAGAACATTCTTCTTGAGAGGAAAAACATGCTCAGAAAACTTAGCGTCTCTAGCTTTAGATATGGAATGATCATTTAATGGCATAAATATATGAGCAGAACTATTTTAAGCATACTCAATAAACACACAATCATAAGTTTTTGGTCCAACTGTAGGTCTCCTAAAGTTGGGTAAACCCACCTTAGCCAAACAACCCCATACTCTAAGGAAACTTAGGTTAGGGGAATAGAAGAGCCGGCAAAAGTTAACACGACACGATAACCCGACACAAAATTAACGGGTTTGGGTTGAGGGTCAATGACCCATTAGAGTATGTGGGTCGACATGAACACGACACGAAAATTACTTAGGTCGGGTTAGGGTTGGCTTATCAAAACACGAAACCGACACAATTAACCCATTTATTTAAATGGGTTCAAATCAGGTTGGGTTGACACGATAACCCGATTAACCCAATAATATATTGTTCTTATTTCTTAATTTCTTATTGGGCCTCACAACACACATTAAACAAAAGTTCAATTTAAAAATTTAACCTAAATTTTTACTGTAATTAAATTACCCTCTTTATTTAATAATCATGTAATCAGCTGTTAATTCATACCAAACTCATCTAGTCCTAAATTGTCTCCTTCACTGACTTACCGTCTCCCTCTCTGACTCTCTACAGTCTGTAGTCTCTGACTCCTTCTTCTCTGCCATTTCAACTTTATTCTCAAGTCAAGTCCCATAAAAAATGTAAGTTTATGACTAATCCAACTTATCTCTCAATCTAGCGCGTATAGTGGTTAATCTCCTGTGTCAACTTCTCTCAATCTATGACTAATCCAACTTCTCTGCTCTGTTTCCAATTACGCACTCCATATTCTTTTATTATGTTTTTCCTTATTAAGTTAAGATCTATTGATCATTTGATTATACTTAATATAAAATTGACATCTTGTTTCTTCGATTATGATCTGAGAAAGTCGATCTTGAGTTTTTGGACTTTTCGTTGAATTTTTATTTTGTATGGTAGTAATTTACAATTAAATGTCAGTTGCATCTGAAATATCTGTTCCAAATATTTTACGAAAGCTTCCATGGCTTTTGCTTTGGTTTTCTCATTTGGTTGTTGTTCAACTATTATCGACTCTTCATCTGCCACTGTCAGAAACATTATGTTTGATTCTGGGTACTCGTTATCTAGTTGCTTCATTTACATCACAACATTTTGATAAGTTTATCTCTCTTTTCCTATGGGTATATATGTAATATTCGTTTGCATCAGAGGAAGGATTCTTTGGCTGCAGAAATGATGCTAGAATCAATTAAAACTACAATAAGAGGAAGGAAAGAAAACCGAGTAGGGTACCAGTACAATGCATCAGTATTGTGGCTCATGTAGGTAGTGCATTTAATCTATTATAATATATGCATCAGTATTATAATAATTAAAACATCACCATATGATGTGCACGTCCGTCCGCACCGCCCAGCGCCCCGCGCGGGACCGACCCGATTTTTCAACGTGTGGCGGTGGCCACCCACGCGGCCCCCTCCCTGACGGAGGCCGGTCCGATCTCGCGTACGGGGCGATCTCTTGGACCTCGATTCGGATGACGATCTGGACTTGTACTAGACGGGTGCGGGCACCCGTGTTTCCGTTTGTAATCGATCGAGTCGTGGTTGTAAATGTTTAAAGGCCGATTTGTTTGGTAAGGCGACCTTTTTAGTGAACTAAATTTGTTGTCAATTTGTGGAGTCGCCACCGAGTCAATTATGGGGACTCGGAAACCGTTGAAGTCAACTTTGATCCCTTGCCGGCTCAAAGTTGAGTGACACGGGACCTAAAGATAAAGACTTGTACCCTTAAGCACTCCATGCCTGAAATGACTCTCATTGTTAATGGTTTCGGACATCCGGAAATCGTCGATTCTGAGTAAGGGGTGAGGGTACGTATTGGGAAGCCAACATCCAATAGATGTCAACACCCAATCCCGCCCGCACTATAGCGGCCTCTACTAATCAATCGGTGGGCTGATAACCTAGTTCTTTTGTTGTGGTGGAAATGTTGTAACATCCGTTGTTTTAACCCTATGCCTTTTACTACGTCGGTTGTTTAAGGGCAAGTAAGTGTTGTTGTCAAATTAGTTGTATTTACATTCTTTGCATGCGATTTCACGTGACAAGCCGGCCATGAAAAGATGCACGTAGGAGAGTAGAGATTACTAGTATTATACGTATTAGCAAATCAGTTTTAACGCGATAATACGGATATTAGTCAATCTCGTGGTATACCTTACCTGGTATTCTGCTTAAGATGCGTCGGTTCGGTATATATTAATAGAGATGCGTCGAACCTAGTGAGGCGAGCACTTGGACTAATACGGAACCCGTCCATCACTTTGTTCATTTTTAGTTGTTTTACGTTTTGAATTCCGTGTTAGGTGATTTAGCATGCGATTATAAGGTCATAAAAGCAATAAATCATACGAAAAACCGTAAATGCGAATGTAAGTAAATCACATTGTGAGGAGTTGCGCCCTCGGAGTGTACACTAAACGGGACTCGATGCATAGATAGTTGAGAACGGATCTCAGAATTACTCGGGTCTATTTAGTGTGTTTTAGTATTTGCGATTGAAGTTGGGACGTTACGTGTTTTCGTAGATGCTTGTGGACCTAGTGTCCACATCTAGTGTTGTCGTAGTGCATAATAAGAGAAAGTGCAAATATGGAAAGTTTTGTTTAGATTACAACCTAGTGACGACTCGGTTTCAACAGGCGGATCCTCTTAGCTTGACCAGTGACTCCGGCAGAGCTCCGTTACCGTTTACCCCCCCTGCGGCTACTCTGGCAGAGCTTCGTTACTATGGACTAGTTCTGCGGCTAATCCGTCAGAGCTTTGCTACTAGGCTTGAGCTAGTCAATCACAGGCACCTCGATATCGAGTGGGGTGCTCGAAGGTGAGGAGTAGCGTCGATGTCGCTTTTATCGGAACTACGATCGAGTGGATCGTTTGCCTCAGGTGTTGGAGTGCGAGCCCTTAGCGAGAGAGTTAGAGGGGGAGAGAAGATGAGAATTGTGTATCGAATGAATGAGGCGGAGGGGGGTATTTATAGGTGTTTTCGTCCCTCGTCACCCATATGGACGCCTGAGCTGGGGCACCAAGACCCAGACGCCTGGGCTAAGGCGCGGGGATACTAAGGCGTGGAGATACTAAGGTGCGTGAGGTGGGGTGGTCGGGATTTTGAAGATACGATTTTGATACTTTCCAAAACCGAGAGGGAGGAGGATAATATGATACTTTGGGGATTAAGGTTCTCGCGTGTTACCCTAGTGCCGTGAACATTAGTGGGCCTCGGGTGTGCATCCCGAGGTTCGCTTTGCGCGGTGCTGATTTGGTTTGAGTTTCGGGATCGACTCGGGATCCTGGTGTCTAAATTGAATCTAATTAGTGTCTATGCGACCGTAACGACACCACTAAGGCTGCCATCATGCTAGTTTTCATTTTTCCGAGTAATTATTTGATTCGTTCTATAGAAAAACTACCTACAACATCGCGAACCCGCGTCGCGTTGCAGTCCTATCGTCATCGGGTGTTTGTTGGGCACTTCCACAGCCACCAGGTCCAAATCTGGGTGTCTACAGAAGCCCCCACTTTGACTGAGGCTTGGACTAGGTGAAAGTCAAAGTATAGTCGCTCAGGTCAATCAAAGATTACGACCTGGTGGCTGTCCGGTCGGGTCGTTTTAATTCCATTGGACTACGTGTTGAGGCTCGCCAGCCATAGCTTAGAAATCATACCTGACGTCTTCGCTTGCGGTTGCTTGCTTGGGCCCGGGCCGTTGCTTGATATCTCGTTCTTGGTTCTTTATGCGCGCACGCTTTGTCTTCTTTGGCTTGTTTAAACGGTTTGTTTAGTTTTTAAATGTTTGTAGTGATGTGTTAAGTGTAAGTGCAAAGAATGCTCATACTTATGTTTGAACAAACTTTTGGGATGCTTCTGGCCCTTGATAAAACGTTTGAGGGCGTTAGTCTCCACTCGAGCGGTCGTCTTCAGGATGCTTGTGACCCCTTGGGCGAAATGAAGTGAAACAATAAAAATGTTCGCGGGCGTCAGTCTCCACTCGAACACCTGTCTTTGGGATGCCTCTAACCCCTAGGACAAAACAAAATGAGATAAACTACTCGAGGGCATCAGTCTCCACTCGACTAGCTGTCTTTCGGGATGCCTCTGACCCCTAGGATAAAACAAGGTGAGATAAACTATTCGAGGGCGTCAGTCTCCACTCGAATAGCTGTCCTCGGGGATGCTCTGACCCCTAGGACAAAACAAAATGAGATAAAAGAACCATTCGAGGGCGTCAGTCTCCGCTCGAACGACTGTCTTTCGAAATGCTTCTGACCTCTAGAACAAAATTGCTGTCGTAAACTACTCAAGGGCGTCAGTCTCCGCTCGAGCAGCTGTCTTCGGGAATGCTCTGACCCCTAGGACAAAGTTTCTGTTGTTAACTATTCAAGGGCGTCAGTCTCCACTCGAGCAGCTGTCTTCGTGGATGCTCTGACCCCTAGGACAAAATTGCTGTTGTTAACTACGCGAGGGCGTCAGTCTCCGCTCGAGCAGCTGTCTTCGGGGATGCTCTGACCCCTAGGACAAAATTGTTGTCGTTAACTACTCGAGGGCGTCAGTCTCCACTCGAGCAGCTGTCTTCGGGGATGCTCTGACCCCTAGGACAAAATAAACCATTCGAGGGCGTCAGTCTCCTCTCGAATGAAAAATGCTGTGGAGGTATCAGACTCCTTCGAGGGGGTTGGTATCCACTCAAAAATTGTTGTTGTTGTGCCTCCGGGATATTAACGTCCCTCGGGCAAAATTGTTGTTGCTGTGCCTCCGGGATACTAACGTCCCTCGGGCAAAATTGCTGTTGTTGTGCCTCCGGGATACTAACGTCCCTCGGGCAAAAACTGCTGTTGTTGTGCCTCCGGGATACTAACGTCCCTCGGGCAAAATTGCTGTTTGTTTATTTGTTTTAGTTAAAAGTTTTTTTTATTTTGTGAGTTTGTCTTATTTTGTTCGGGTATGTTCTTGCTTTGTGTTAGTTTGTTATGCATTTGAGATTTGTTTAGAGTTTCTTTGGGTCAGACTGTTTTCTTATGCGTTCGGGGTGCAGCGTTTACGTTAAGTGCGGTGCTGATGCTTGTTTCATTATCGTGCGTGTTTTGTCGATGTTGATTAGTAATTGCTTCGTTATTTGTTATTTTGCTTGTCTTAAAAGGTGCGTGTTTTATGTGTATCGAATTTAGAGTTTCGTTTGTTTTGTTTTAGTCTGTACTGGGCAACTCAAACGCGCACCCATCAGCGCCCTAATACTCAGGCGCCTAGCCCCCAGCGGGCCAGGACTCAGGCGCGTCGCTTGGGGCGGTCGGATTTCTGTGGGCCGGGTCTATTTAAGTTTTCTAAAGTTGGGACGATTTGTTCATTCGTCTCACAAACCAAACGCGTCACCCCCTTCGCCCTAAATTGCCTTCTCGACTTTTTTGCCAAAGTTCGTATCGATTTCCGTCGTACGCGACAATGTCGACTCCGGGTAAACGTTCTTTACTCGTTTATTATCGTTTTTTGCTTGATTTGATTGATTAGCAGTTTGTTTTGTTGAAAACCCTAGAAAATTGATCTGGGGGTTTTTGATTCGTAAAGTTTCGATGCTTGTGCTTGATCCCATTGTTAAATTAGGGTCGATTAGAGCTTATTAGGGTGGGTATAAGTTCGATAGGGGTTTTCGAGGTGCGACAATGGCTCCCTATGGAAATGTGCTTGGGATGCTAGGGTTAAGGACCGTTTCCTGATTATTCCCGTGTTTATTTTGTGTAATCTCGTTCAAATAGTGTTTGTGAGGATGTGGGTAGCTCTCTTGTCGGTTTTCATGGGCTAGGGTGGCTCCTAGGGCTTTCCGTGAGGTTTTGTGTGTCTTAAGACGGACCAAAAGGTATCGTCATGATGCCGGATTTTCCCAAAACCACTTCCATCGTGACCGGGATCGAAAATGGGTGCTAACGGCCTTTTCGGAATTTTGGTATCTCTATCCGAAATTTTGACCCTATTTTGACCGGTTTAAGCTGCCTTCGCCTGACCTGAGGCACAAATTTTCTTCTTTTTGTTTGATTTTGCAGTAAGAGGTAACATCGAGCGTCCCGGGGGAGCTCCTAGTGATGAGATTGTCGGGATGAGTTCACAGACTCCCCAAGGGATTCGTAGGAGACGACGGAGTACCTCGTCTCAGCGTCGTGACCCTGAGGCCATTAATGAGGCCGATTTTGATAGAGTGAGGAAGCGTAGGCTTCTGGAGACGGTTGCTAGGAGGGCTCATGTTCCGGTTCCTATACCGAAGGATAAGGAGATTATCTACGAGGATCCCGAGTGGGCTCGGGATTGGGATGGTCATCAGTTGTTATTTCACCTTGACCGTCATATTTCTCACCGCGTCGTGCGGGGTTTGGTGAGTGTTTTGTTTGTGCTGATCAGCTGTGCCTTAGATTTTTGGCTTGGGTTAGGTTAGGTTTATTTTGTTTATATCTGTGTTGTTTTGGTTTGCAGCTCCCAGGTCCGATGAGGACTTTCTCGGGATTTACCACGTGTCTCAAGGTTTAATTTCAGAAGTTGACCCCCACGGCAGAGGGGATCATCGCGAGGACTTCTCTAGGTCCCGTGGTTGAGCAGTGGGTTAGGTTGGTGAGTTGTAAGACTAAGTGCAACCTTATGGTGATTAGAGCAATGATAGATCGCTTCCACGATACTACCTCGACCTTCCACATGGCTTTTGGGGAGGTCGGGATGACCCTAGAGGATTTTGGGATGATTACGGGTTTGCCCTGGGGGCCGGATAGGATTAGGTGGGCCGCCGAAGGTCCTAGGCAAGATAAGGATAGGGTGCGGGGCCTCATCGGTGACTGTTTACCGCATGAGGCATATAGTGCGCCTCATGCTTTGGTGAGTTCGTATATCACCGATCACTTCGAGCGAGTGGCGGTGTTAGAGGGTCGGGAACCCAACACGCCGGAGCAGGATGCCCGGTTGTTGTTGTGGTACTTCCTAGGGTCGACCCACTTCTCGGATAAAGGCGAGAGGTTTAGCACTAGGATTTTGCCTCTCCTAGCTAGGACGTTACGATTGGGTGACCACAGCTTCGCGGAGATGACTCGCTGCCTGCAAGTCATGGTGAGGCCGTTGGCGATAGAGTCGGCCTCAGCTGCGCCCATTGTGGGTCCGGGCCTTATACTGGAGGTTAGTTACTATTCTCACTTTTGTATCTCGAATTCTGCTTGGCTTTTTTGGCTTAGTGTTGCTAAAGGTATTTTGGGATGTTGCAGGCTTGGATCTACTCTTATTTTCCTTGTTTGGCACCTAAAACGGTGCGGGTTCACCCGAAGAGATTCTCGGCGGGAATTGAGTGGAGGCTGGCTCAGCCTAAGAGCACTACCAGTCACTATCCGTCGGAGAATGCGTTGGTCAACCATCTAAGCTTCGGGGATGTAAGTTTTCTTTTATGTCCTACTTAGTTTAGTAGCCCCCAAGGTTTAGGATTTATCGGAGTGTTGGTTCATTTGTGTAGTTTGTGGCCCGCCCTTGGGCTGGTTATGAGGGCGTACCGGAGTATGTGGCCATGGAGCTGAGGCCTAGAAGTTACAGGAGGATGCTTCTTCCTGCGTTGTTTCGCCCAGTTTGGTATCTGGGCGAGCGGTTGGTGCGTCAGTGCCAATATGACGATTTCAGGGTGCCGATTGATCCTCCCCGGACCATGTTTAGACCACCGACCACCGCAGAGATCCTCGAGGATAGGGACGGAGAAGATGGCGATGCGCTCTTGGTGCCAGGTGCCTCCTACCTATCTCACGTCACCCGACGGTTAGCTAGGTACCGCCTCGTGGTAATGTTCTAATTTTGGTTCTAAGATTTGTTTTGCAGTTTGTTCTTTTCTTACCCTCTGACCAACCAATTTGTTGTTTTCTCAGCTGGCCGATCCGGCTGATGAAATTCAGCCCCCAGATTTTCCCCTGACGCTGCTTAGGGTGGATGCGGCTGGGATACTGTGGACATGACATAGGTCCACCCCGACGCGGCCACGCGCGGGTTTTGGGGAGGCGAATGAATCTCCATGAGATGGTCAAATGGAAATTTAAATCGAAGTCGGAGTCGCCACCGAATTTTATGGTTATTCGGAACCTTTCGAGCCCACTCTATGTCGTAGTGGGCCGTGTACAAAATACGGCCCATTTCCGATGTCAGAGTTTATTGGGCTCGTCCCTTTTGCATATCGATATAGATGCCGACTGGAGCGGTTAATCGTATATTGAATGACTCTCGTTGCCAATGGTTTCGGACATCCGGAAACCACGGTTCTGAGTAAGGGGTGAGGGTACGTGTTGGGAAGTTCACTAAGAACACCCAACCCCGCCCGCACATTAGCGGCCTCTACTAGGATATCGAATGACGTTTTAATGCGCGCGTTAGTAATACGATGAATGATTATGCAAACATTGTTTTCTAAGCATGTGAAAAATTGAATGGGTTGCTAAGTGGTTTAATGCATGCAAAATTAATTAATGTCAAAGTCAAATTTAACATGTGAGATTCGTTTTAGTATAATAAAACAAATGAAATAAAAGGATGAATTTGCTACAAAAGATGAACAAACGAGTTAGTATCGATTTGTAAAACAATATAGCAAAAATAAATATGCGAAATCGAGAAAAATCGAAATCTGAAAATATTGCTGAAAAGACGTTGTTTTGTATAAAAAACGAAGTTCGATAAAATAATAAAAAAAGACGGAAAAGGCCACGGCAGAACAGCCGGCGGGTCGCGTGGTGGCCTGTTTTGGTGCCGGTTTTCGAAAACTCGATGTTTTTATTAAATCGCGTACAAATATTGCATAATTCGTACTCGACTTAATATTTTCGATATTCGTTGTATTCGATAGTTGACTACGAAATCAATATCAAATACTTGGAATAGTTTTGGAAAAGATATAAATTTTAGAAATCATTCGAAGAATAAATAATAAAACGAACAAAAAAGTTGAAAAAAAGGACTCGGATTTCAGGCCTGCGCGCGAGTCGTCTGGGCACGGCGCGACTTGCGTGCGGGTCTGTTCGTTTTTATTTTTGTTCGAAAATTGTTATTTTTGATGGATCGCGTACAAGCTATGAATTAATTTGTACTCGATTCATGTTTTCGATATTCGTCATATCCGATATTCGATTATGAAATCGATATCGAATATTCGGAATGAATAATAAAAAAAAGTTTTGTAAAATAATTTGTTTTGAACGAGAAAAGAAAAGAATTTTAAACGAAGAAAAGATGTAACGATTTTTAGTATCGTCGAAATCTTAATATAATTCTTTTCGATGCAATATTCGATTATAGAAAAATCGATATCGTATGTTTAAGAATATTATTATGAAAATAGTTTTTCGTTAATAACGATATTAGAAAAAATAGAAAAAAAGACGACTCTTGACCCATAATATAAAAAAAAAAAACGGACGAAGAGAAGAGAAAAAGGGAGAAATCGGGTTTGGTACACCCTCAACCTACATGCTTTTGTTGACTCGGATCGGAGCTCGTCGGAATGTGGCTAGGCACGGAAGCGTCGAGTGATGTTTGGTTCGGTTTAGGGTGGCTCGGTTTGACGGGTGAAGGTGTCGGGTATCGGGACCGGTTTCCTTCGGGTTTTGGATGTATTATCGGTTTTCTCGATGCTAAGGAATTATGTGTGTGTCGGGATGATAGAAAGTTGATATGTATTATTGTTGATAAAATCGTTTTTTTTGTGTTGGATGCAAGGGGCTATTTATATGGAATTCCCGACCTTGGCTTAGGAGAGTTTGACTACCGCTTAGGATAGGAAACGTAGGTATCTGAGGGAAATAAGAATTCCGCTTTCTTGTGAAGGAAGAAAGGCATCTCGGCTGATTTGTGCTGTTTTGGCCGAGTGTTTTACACTCGGTCGGGTGTTCGAATCGGTTTTTGAATAGGATTCCTGTTTGAGCTAGAATTACCGCTTGAGTAAGAAACTGAGAAGTACGAGAATTCCGTTTTCTTGTGAGAGAAGAAAAGAGGAAAACCGGCTGACTTGTGTATTACTCGGCCGAGTATTTGCACTCGGTTGAGTGTCTGAGTCGGTTCTCGGATAGGGTTCCTACTCGAGATCGAATTCTACCTTAAACGAAATTGTTTATTTTGTGTAGCTGATTTTTGTAGAATTGGAGTCCGAATAGGACGTGTGAGACCTCACGGTCAGCCTACAAGTCTCGAGAAATATCTTTGACCGGGTTTTGACTCGGTCGCTAAAAGACGGTTTTACCCCTGGTGTCGGATTCGACCCAAATTAGTGTTATTTGACTCGAAACGACCCACTGGGCCTGAATTTGAGGTTGGTTTTGTGAAATTTGTACTCCTTAAAATGCCTAGGCCAAATGCCATGATTTCGAGCCCATTTCCGAGTACGTTAAAAGCACGTTTGCGTCCGATCATCATCAGGTGTTTGTCGGGAACTACTATAGACACCTGGCAGTCAAAATGTGGGTGTCTACAGACCCCCACTCTGACTGAGGCTTGGACAGGGCGAAAGTCAGAGTAGCTACCAGGCCAATCAAAGATTAAGACCTGGCAGACTTCCGGTCGGGTCGTTTAAAGTCCATTAGACCTGCGTGAAGGGCCCGCCGACCATGGGCTAGAAATGTACCTGAACTGATGATGATAACTCCGTGGGGAATTGAACTCGTCGCGTGAGACTTAAAATGGGCCTATATGTGGGCTCATCTTGTTAAATGCCACTGGGGAGTTATGCAAATTGCATGGTCCTGCTTGAGTCGTCCTGTACATATTTATGCAAAGTAACAAAGTTTTGCACATAATATTTGTAGGAAAAATGACTCGTGCTGGGGAATAAAAATTTTGAGAAAAGGTTTGAATTTTTGAGTTTGCAAAAGCCTTTGAAAAATTAAAGAATTTTTGTTTTGGCTTTGAAAAGGAATAGGAATGCTCGGGATGACTTAGCTAAGCCTTAGGACAATGGCTTGTATGCTAAATGCTCTAGGATTGGGAATCCTAAGGTGAGGAGGAGAACTTATTTTCATGCTATAAATACTCTTCCTTGCTTCATAAATTTTCATAATTCTCCCAATTCCTTAATTACTTAAAGAAAAGAATAAGCCCTGAAAAATTTATTCTTTCTTTTAGCAAATCAAATATGGGAATCGACCGATTAGTCGGAATGCTGCACGAGTGGTCCAAATATTTTAGGGATGCCGATAGGGCTATCCTAAATCAGAATGGTGTTACCCAATTGTCCGTGATCCGTCAGATGCAAGTAGACTGCCACCTCTTGGATGCTTGCCTATCCTATTGGGATGATACCTATCATGTATTTAGTTTTCCTCGAGGAGAGATTTGCCCTATTCCTGAGGAAATTGCTGCTGCAGGAGGATGGAATCCTATACTTCGCCCTGCTATCCCTTTTTCAGTTTCTGACCCAAGGAGGAAGTTAAGGGAATTTTTAGGGTTTTCCCATATGGAGGTATCCCGTATGCTAGAAGGAGATACCGTTTCTCTGATCGACCTGGCTGAAAAATTCATGAATCTAGATGATGTCCGGGTCAGGCCGGTTCATAGCCGTAGGGCCTTTACTTTTTGTATGCTCCATGTCTATGCCTTTGAAGGGAATATGGATTTGTTATCTTGCATGGGTCATGTCAGACTTTTCACCGTGGCTGACCTGATGGAGACAGAGCACAGCCCGGCTTGGCTAATTACAGGAGAGATTATCCAGGGTTTGGATGATCGTAAGAGGGATCCATCAGCCCGGCTGACTGGGAGTACTCGGCTTTTACAGGTATGCCATTTTTTTCGTGGTTTGCGCGGTTTTTCCCGATTTTCCCGGTTCCTGCGGTTTTCTCGGTTTTCACGTCTTTTCACGTTTTTTTTCTTTTTTATTTTTTTTTTGACGTGATTTTGACGACTTTTTGCAATTTTGATTTTTTTTCGGGTTTTTCAGCTGTGGCTGTTTGAGAGGCTATCGATCTTGGATCCTCCCTTAGATGTGAGCCGATATCAACCCAGGCAAGTTACGTCGAGGAGAAGAGCTATTGCCTTTTCTCGTTTCAATACCCAAAAATACTGGGACGAGGTGCTATCTTTCCATGGAGGCCTGTTGATCCGTTGGGTCGTGCCCTGGTGGCCAATTTACCTTTGGACTGGTCTAGAATCTCGAGATAGGGCTAGATATCAGGTAATCCTATCTTTTAGGCAAACAATTCACCTCTTTCCCGATCGCATACTTAGGCAATATGGTCGGGCGCAAAGAATCCCAGAAATCGAGGCCGTTGTGAGTGAATCTATTCAGCTGACGGATGTGATGTGTGACACCTGGATGCAAAGGTGGTATACACGAGCTACTTGGCCTGTTCTTAAAAATTCTCATTCGATCTGGGTAACCGATTCTTATGTAAGGTGGACCCGAGCTGATTCAGCTAAAACTCGAGCTGCCCTGAAAATTGACGAGGCCTACGACCTGTTACGCCGGGAGCATGCTAAGGACAATAGGAGTTTCTTTACTGAGGGAGCTACTTCGACAGGTGAGAAAAGAAGATCTATGACTCAGACTGAAGGGTCCAGTGATAAGGGTGCACGGGGGAAGGTGAGCCCCCAGACGGACTTAGGAAGGAGACTAGGGCCAAGACTGGCTGCTAAGGACCGACTTGGTCCTCGAGACAGGCTTCCCGAGCCGGTCAAGGCTCGGCTTGGACCGGTGCAAAGGATGGAAAACCCAAAATCGAAGAAGCGGGTTCGAGCAAAGAAAGTTCCCCTTGTGATTAGGGAACGTTCGCCCCCGCCCCGTCGGCCTCGTGCTCCGCGTGACCCGAAAGATAAGGGGAAGGGCAAAATGTACGAATAGTCTCCTAAATTTATTATTTAAGTATTACTACTATTTTTTTGTGGTGTGATTTTGTTTGTTTTTGTTTTTGTGTGATGTATTTTTTTGAAATAATAAAAAGACATAATAGTGAATACCGTTCCCGTCCTTTCGTTATTGCAGTGGTTGTACCCTTTTGAGGGGTTGCCTACGTATCCAAAATTAATGGAATCAAACCTTCCGTACTTCTTAAGTATTTTTTTGCAATTTTTCGAAATACATCAAGATTATTAATTCAAGATGTGCAACGGTAGGATAAATGATCCTAACTTATTGACTTGCTTAAAATTTTGAAAGTTCATAAAAAAAAAGACATTTTTATAAACTTTTGCAAATGACATTGAGATATGGTTTATGGGTAGTAACGCTTCAGTTGGTCCAAGTTTGTTGGATTGACGAACTCGTTTCCGTCCAAGTCCGTTAACATTACTGCCCCTCCTGAAAGAATTTTCTTCACTAGATATGGCCCGGCCCAATTGGGTTTGAATTTTCCCCTAGGGTCAACTGGTAGTAAAGCTCGAACAGATTTTAGGACTAGATCGCCCTCTTTGATGTTCCTGGGCCTAACCCTTTTGTTAAAAGCTCGTTGGATCCTTTTCTGATATATCTGAATATTATTCAGAGCCCGGGATCGCCATTCGTCTAAGAGGACTAGTGAGTCGTATCGGGCTTGGACCCAATCTGCTTCAGGTACTTGACTTTCGAGTAGAATCCTAAGGGACGGTACTTCTAGTTCGACCGGCTGGACTGCTTCCATTCCATATGTCAGATAGTATGGAGTTGCTCCGGTTGCAGTTCGAATTGATGTCCGATATCCGCATAAGGCAAAGGGTATCTTGTCGGGCCAGTCCCGGTAATTCTCAGCCATCTTTTTAAGAATGGTGACAATTGTTTTATTTGCCGCCTCCACCGCTCCATTTGTTTGAGGACGGTAAGGTGAAGATGTATGCCTTTGGATCTTGTACTTTTCCAGCAAAGTGGCAGTTTCAGCTTGGAAATGGGTCCCGTGATCGCTGATGAACTCATGTGGAATCCCGTATCGACATATAATCTTATTTTGGATGAACTTAGCCACATGTTTGGCATTCAAGATCCGGTATGATTCGGCCTCGACCCATTTAGTGAAATAGTCGATAGCCACTAGGATGAAGCAGTGACCTCCTGTCCCGGAAGGATTCACTTTCCCGATTATATCAATTCCCCATGTTGAGAATGGCCATGGCGATGTCATTGTATATAATAAGGATGAAGGCATATGCTGAACATTAGCGAAGATCTGACAGTTATGACTGTGTTTAACATACATCTGACAGTCAGTTTCCATGCTATTCCAATAGTAACCGAGTCTTGCGATTTTTCGGGCCAACATATGGGCGTTCATGTGTGGTCCGTTTTCGCCATCGTGCACCTCGGCTATAACTCTTTCGGCTCGAGTTTTGTCAATGCATAGAAGTAAAGCCCCCTGTGCTGTCTTCTTGTACAGCTGTCCATCGTCTGTGCAGATGAACTGGGTTGCCCATCTTCGTAGAGCATTCTTGGCCCAGTTTTCAGCTCCCGGAGGATATTCCCCTGACGTTAAGTAGGTTAGAATAGCCTGGTACCAAGGTTCTGGATCAGTTATTTCAATATCTGAGATAGTGTGGATATATGCTGGCTCAGACCGCCTTTCGACGCAAATAGGCATGCTGGTTAAATGTGCTGGGATATTCAGTAAAGATGCTAATTTTGAAAGAGCATCTGCAAACTGGTTTTCTTCCCGAGGCAGATAAATGTACTCCACTTTTTGGAATTGTTTTTCGAGAACCCTTACTCGTGCTTGGTAAGCCACGAGATTGGCGTTCCGAGTCTTCCATTTTTTTAGGGTTTGGTTTATGACTAATGATGAGTCACCGTGGACCCGGAGGTTTGTTACCCCTAAATCGGCGGCGGCTTGCAGTCCGTGAATGCATGCTTCGTACTAGGCTGCGTTATTAGTCACATCAAAATCTAGCTTGATGGATAACGGGGTGTGTTCCCCTTGTGGTGAGATTAGCAAGATCCCGACACCAAATCCTCGAAAGTTGGACGCCCCATCAAAGTACAAATCCCACGTGTCAGTGTCGGTATGGAATATGTCTTCATCTGGGAAGGCCCAAGTATCGGTGTGTTCTTCCTCAGATACCGGACTGTCGGCGAGGAACTCCGCTACTACCCGACCCTTAATGGCTTTTAAAGGTACGAATTTGAGGTCGAACTCGGCTAGCATTAAAGTCCATCTGGATATACGACCGTTAAGGATGGGCTTCTCGAACAGATACTTGATTGGATCCATTTTGGAGAGCACGTGTACCTCGTGACTAAGCATGTAGTGTCGGAGCTTTTTAGTGGCCCATACTAAAGCTAGACACGTCTTCTCGAGCATGGTGTATTTGCATTCGTATTCCAAGAACTTCTTACTGATGTAGTAGATAGCCCGTTCTTCAGAATCGACCGTCTGGGCTAGCATAGCGCCCATGGCCGTCTCGGTCGTTGTTAAGTATAATGACAGAGGCAGACCGTGCTGAGGTGGCATTAGCACCGGTGGAGAGGATAGAATTTCCTTGATCTTGTCGAAAGCCATTTGACATTTGTCGTCCCATAGTGTTCGTTCTCCTATCTTCAGTTTCTTGAAAATGGGTTCACATACCATGGTTAGCTTTGAAATGAATCGGCTTATGTATTGGACTTTCCCGCGAAACCCCCTTATCTCCTTTTTGGTTTTAGGTGGTTGCATCTCGGTTATGGCCTTGATCTTTGTTGGGTCAACTTCGATGCCACGTTGGCTAACAATGTGGCCCAGTAGCTTGCCCGATGTTACCCCGAAACTGCATTTTTGAGGGTTTAACCTCATGTTGTACTTGCGTAGTCGGGTGAAGAACTTTCTTAGCGCTGCAATGTGCCCGTTTCGGTCCTTGGACTTGACAATCATATCGTCGACGTAGACCTCTACTTCCTTATGCATCATGTCATGCAATAAAGTAGTAGCGGTCCGTTGATAAGTGGCTCCAGCGTTAATAAGCCCAAATGGCATCACGGTATAGCAGTAAGTCCCCCACGGTGTGATGAAGGTGGTCTTACCCATGTCTTCTTCCGCCATTTTGATCTGATTATATCCGGCATACCCGTCCATGAATAATAGAAGGGCATGGTCGGCCGTGTTATCCACCAGTATGTCGATATGTGGCAACGGAAAATCGTATTTTGGGCTGGCCTTATTAAGGTCCCGGAAATCTACACATACTCGGACTTTGCCATCCTTTTTGGGTACTGGTACTATGTTCGCGACCCAGTCTGGATATTCAGACACTTGGATAAAGCCCGCTTTGAATTGTATATTAACTTCTTCCTTGACTTTGAGAGACCATTCGGGCCTCATTCTTCGGAGTTTCTGTTTTACCGGCTTGTACCCATCTTTGATGGGTATTCGGTGTTCAGCTATCTCCCGGTCTATTCCCGGCATGTCCTTGTAGGACCATGCGAAGACGTCTTTGAATTCCTGGAGGAGATCCGTGAATTGTTGTTTCTCCTCGGGATCTAAAGATAGGCCCAATTTAAGTATCTGAGGCTCTAAAGGGGTTCCTACGTTGATGGAATCGGTTTCTTCGATTACCTGGTTTCGGGACTCCCTTTGTTCAAGTTGCTCGATTAGATGTGGAGGCAATGGTACCTGTTCGTCGGGTTTCTCAATGTCATTGCAAGTAAGATTTTTGAAAACATTTTGAAAATAAGCCAAGTCATAAGCAGAACGGTTATCGTTATTATTGATAGTAAATTTTGAAAAGAGCTCGAAGAGAGCTGCCATCTGATCGTTGGTCAGAGGCGGGATAGGGAGAGCCCTCGGGACAGACTCCGGGGCTCCCGATGGTGAGGCTAAAGAAGGGAGAGGGGTTACAGACTCGATCCTAGTACTGGACCCTCTAGACTTTGACTCAGACTCCGACTCTGACTCTGACTCGGACTCGGACTCAGATTCAGATTCGATGGCATGCATATCTCCTTCTCCAGTAGTTAGCTTGTAGACTTGACCCTGACTGTCGGCCCACTTGGTTGTCTTCCTCCAAGCTCTCTTCCCAGTGTCGGCACCAACTTCCGAGATCAGCTTGGTTGGATCGAACCTGCTGCTGCGAAGAATCAAGCTGACTAGCTCCTACTTAGGGGTCGGGATGACCTTGTCTTCCCCAAAGAGTAGTCCTAGAATGGGCTCCGTGTTGCTTGTGCCCTCCTTTGATTCGGCCTGGATAAGGGCGAATATGTCATCTGGGATGAAATTGCATTCCCGAGCCAGTTTGGTCCTGGGATATGAGATGGTGGGCCGATAGAGGCCCGTTTGAACAGTTTCGAATACCGGGGTGACGAATGTGACCGCCTTGGTTTGGTTCGCGTAGCCGTACGACATAGTATAGCCTAGACCGAGGTGAGATTGCCCGTTGTTCAAGGTTTCGATGATCTTCCCGGGTGGAAGATATGGCCTTGATGTGACTCCCGGTAGGCAACCCAGGTTCTGTAGCATCGTATAGATGCTAACGGTGAAGTACGGCTGGAAAAGGTATTCTTCTTCGATCATTCCCACAAAGTTGAATCCTCGTGGGTCAGCTGAGCCTGCCGTGTTGCAGCTTGACACGGTTATGGGAGTGGCTTCGAGAGTGATGATCCCATCCTGTAAAGGTAGTTTGACCTTCCGGTGAAGAGTGGAAGACACGGCTTTGACCGCGTGAATCCATGGTCTACCAAGCAGCAGATTGAATGATGAAGTAACATCGATCACTTGGAACTCTAACTCCTTTTCTATCAGGCCCGTTATGATGGTTAGTTTAACGGCCCCAGCAACTGATTTTGGGCTCCCATCAAAAGCCTGGATAGTCTTTGCAGTCGGAAGGTAGTCAGCCTCGGTAATGCCGAGGGCCTTAGCTGTCCTTAAAGGAAGGACGTTAACTGCAGACCCGTCATCAATCAGGGTCATAGGGAGATATTTGTTTCGGCAGATTACTGTGATGTATAGGGCCAAGTTATGGGTGGTCCCGAATGGTGGAAGGTCGGACTCAGAGAAAGTGATAAGTGGGACTTCTCCTTTGGACTTGTCCTTGAGGTGTGGCAAGACCGTGGCTACCATTTCAGTGGGGGTAACCGATGAGTCGATCTTGATTTCATCAAGGGCCCTAGTAAGTGTTGCTCGATGCTCCTGAGAACTAACCAAAAGCTGCCATATAGTGATATCAGTTCGGACCCTCTTCAATTGTCTGACTAGGGCCGTGTCGGCGTTTGGTTCTTCGGGAGCGAGTTCCGTGACGGTTGCCGGAGTGGCTGTGATGGTGTGTGTACCGGCCAGAGCTTTGGCCTTAGCCCTCCGGATTTCCTCGATGGTGACGGGGACAGCCTCCCCTTTAGCCAGGTAAACATCATCCTCGTCGTCGTTCCATATCCCGTTGATTTGGGAAATGAAAGGGGAAATGAGATGAGTGCAGTCAACTACCTCTCCAGTAAAAATGGCATGAGTAGCAAGAGGATTATTTTTGTTGCTTGGCTTGTCACTGGGTAGCGGTATCTTCCCATTTTCGATCAGATCTTGGATAAGATGCTTCAATTTCCAGCATTTCTCCGTGTCATGCCCATGGCCTTGGTGATAGTGGCAATAGGCCTGTATGTTGTTGCTTTTAGACCGCTTTTCTACGGGAACTTCCGGAGTTGGGCCTATCGGTTGGATTAGGCCTTTCGAAGATAGCCTTTGTAAGGCATTAGCATAGGTTGTTCCTATGTCAGTGAATACCCGATTTGGAGTATTCTTCTTGGTTGAGGTGTCAAGTGAGTTTACCTCGTCAAAGATGCTTCGGGCCGCCGTTGTGGTGGCGGGCTTGCTGGAGGAGGAACTGGATCCTTGATACCCTTTGGTAGAGGCCTTAGTAAGGTTCTCTAGCCTTAGATCGTCTTCGATTCTGGTACCCATTTCGGTCAGAGTGGCGAAGTCGGGTATGATGGCATACCGGAGATGGACTCGGTAAGCAGGGAGGAGGTTTTTGACAAAGGCCTCCACTAGTACTTTTTCGGTGGGCTTGTCCACCAGTTTAACACTTTCGGTCCTCCACCTTTGAAGATATTTGGTGAAACCCTCCTTAGGCTCTTGGGCCATAACTTCCAGAGTACGCATGGTAGTCTGGATTTCAGCATTATCCGCGTAGTTTCGCGCGAATTCCATTGCAACATCGTCCCAAGTTTTGAATTTCTTGGGGTAGAGCCTGTAGTACCAGGCTTTTGGGTGTTTCTCCAGAGAGGAAGCAAAAAGGTGCTTGAACATGGTCGATTTGACCCCCTTAACAGCCATAAAGTCTTTAAAAGCCCGAATATGAAGTACTGGGTCTTCAGTCCCATCGAACATTGGCAAGCCCGTTAAGTTAAGGTTAGCGGGTAGTTCATCAGTCAAGGGCGAATAGGTACGAGCATTTTCCGTGAGAATGGTGTTTCTGGTGGTCGAGTGGACATGTTCCTGCAGCTTTTGGACAGCGCCGGCCAGTGCGGCTAGAGGTCCGTCATCTTCGATCGAAGCATTGGGGGTTCCCTGTTCCACGGCACTAACCCGAGTGACGATGGCAATCTGGTCCTCCCGGATTCTCCTCAACTGGTCTTGGATTTGGGCCAACGAGGTGGTCAACTCATCTATGGCTTTTTGCGTCATGGTTCGAGTGAAGGGTGGCCTGTCTGTAAGAGCACCACGTAATTAGCAACTTAACCCGAATCCTAAGAAAAGTACATCCCGAGCAAGGGAAAAGGAAGAAGACTAAAACGGAAATGACTCGGAAAAGACACCTAGACGGGTGACTTAGTTTGCTTATTAGCTTGACTTAGATACCCCTCTTGTGTTCTTTTTCTATCCCTTGTGCATATTTTGTAGGCTTTTTCTTTGTTTCTTTAGCTTTCTTCTCTCTTTGTCTTGGGTTGTGTTCGTTTATTGTCTTTGCCTAGTGCCCATAAAGCACTAGGTGTTCTAACGTTTGTTCCAAGTGTGTAGTGCATGCCTAGGAGGAGAGACGACTTCTTTCTCTTCAATCCAGAGCCGGAGAGACTCTTTAGAGCCTTTCGCCAACGGACGATTGACCGGGTTAGAAATTCTCAACCGGGTATTAGCAATACCATTGAAGAACAAACTCAAGGATCCGACTTTAACGAACAACCTCAAGGCAATACCGAAGGGACCTTCATCAATCCCTTTGGTACTTCTTCTAACCACTCTTCTCAACCTAGTTCTCCATCAACATCTACATCAACACCATCTACACCCTCATCTCCCGCTTATCCAACAATGCCTAAGTTCTCTTCTCATTCAACCTTCACGGAAGACGTTTTGCCCGATCCCACCGCTTTACCGGCCGCTTACGCCGGAAATTTTGTGGCAAAAACGCAATTTATCCAATTGGTTGAAAGAAGTCAATTTAGTGGGTTACCAACAGAAGATCCTCATCAACACATGGAAACCTTCTCGGATTATTGCGATGCCATCTCACAACTGGGAATAACCCAAGACCAAATCTGGTGGGTCCTATTTCCTTTTTCTTTGATTGGCAAGGCAAAGCAATGGCTCAAAGGCCTCGACAAGACGACTCTTGGTATAGACACATGGAAGAAGCTAGCTCTAGCATTCTACCAACAATTTTATCCACCGGAGAAGACTAATCTATTGAGAGCTTCAATCACGGGGTTTCAACAACGTGACGAAGAAAGTCTTTATGAATCGTGGGAAAGGTTTAAGGCCTTGATCCGTTCTTGCCCCCATCATGGTTTATCACAATGGTTCCTTGTCCAACAAATTTGGAATGGGTTATATGAAGAGTCAAGGGACATACTCAACATGGGGTCTAATGGAAGGTTTACCGAGGTTGATGACGATCAAACATGGGCAAGAATTGAAGAAATGGCGGTCCACAATTCCTAATATAGTAGGCCTAGGATGGCGAATCGAGGGGGAAGGCACGAGATTGATGCCATCACACAACTTAATGCCGATCATGGAGCACAATTCAAGACCCACATGGATGCTATTGACAAGAAGCTCCAAAATCATTTCTATCAAGGTCAAAGCACTAGTTCCTCCAATCAACAACCGATTCATCAAGTTAATGCTATAGGAGGGGTTCCTTCTACATCTTATTATGGGATATGCGAGATTTGTGGGATATTTGGGCACGAACCTCAACATTGTCGAGGTAGTATTGAGCAAGTGAATGCTTTTCAAGCATACAAGCAAGGAGTTCCATATTTCTCCCGCAAGCCTCAAAATGTGCCAAATCAACATATGTTCCAAGCTTCCCAACAACAAGCCCAACAACAACACCGTCCATTCTACGTTCCTCCTCCCTTAAGGGACAACAACCAAGGCTACCAAGGTTATCAAGGCAATCAAAGGCCTTTCAACAACTTCCAACAAAGTAACCAAGGTGCCATCAACAACAATCAAGGGTTCCATCAAGGGAACTTCAATCATCAAGGTGGTTTCCAAGGAAACCAACACTCTCAAGGCCTAAATCAAGGCAATTCTCAAGGGTTCCAAGCGAACTTTCAACAACAACAAGGGTCCCAAAATACTCAATAAGAAAACAAGCAAAGAAGCCGGTCTCCAATTCATGATTATGGCATTCCCCTAGCCATTACCAATACCCCACATAATTAACAATCCTCACCTCGAGATCCGGAGATGCAAAAGGTAATTTTGGATACACAAAGAAGCCAATTGGAGATGCAAAAAGCCAACATGAATTCTTTACTCACCTTCAAATGGAAAACAAGGCAAGAGATACGCATGTAAAAATGCTTGAAACCCAACTAGCTCAAGTAGCTTCAGGTAGTTCTTCAAGACAAAAGGGTCAACTACCTCCTCAAGGTGTACCAACAAAATTTGAACATGTGAATTCCATCAGCTTGAAGAGAGGTGCATCCTATGATTCTCCCTTGTTTCCGAATGAGCAAGAAGCAATGAAGGAAGTGCAATCTCCATCTCAAGACAATGAAAATTGGGGAAATCTCATGGAAGAGCAAGTCTTATGGGAGGTTGAAAAACCTATTGAAGACAAGCTCCCCTAACCCGAGAGAAAGTCAAAGGAAAGAAGAAAATGTCAATTGAAAAGTCCCAACCTCATGAGCAAGACAAGATACACATCAAGTTGCCTTTTCCAACAAGGCAAATGAAGACTAAGGTGGATGTTCAATTTGACAAGTTTGTGGATATAGTGAAGAGATTGGATGTGAGTATCCCTTTCACCGAGCTAATTACCCAAGTCCCGGCATATGGCAAGTTCATGAAAGAAGTATTGGCTAGGAAGAGATCCTTCGACAAGGAACAGAGCATAACGTTCACAAGAGAGGTGAGCGAGCTCATTCAGGGCTCTACACTTCCTAAGTTAAAGGATCCGGGTAGTTTCTCAATCCCGTGCACCATAGGGAACTTGAAGATTTATAGGGGTTATGTGATTTGGGGGCGAGTGTGAGCATTCTCCCTTATTCTATTTGTGAGCGACTTGAGATGATAGAGCTTAAATGTACTTCAATCACACTCCAATGGCCGATCGTTCACTTAATCGACCACTAGGAATGTTATAGGATGTGCCATTAAGAATAGGGAAATTCTTCATCCCGGTTGACTTTCTCGTGCTTGATATGCCGGAGGATGCTATCACTCCTATTATCCTAGGGCGCCCATTTCTACATACCGCCGGTGCAATGATCGATTTCAAGAAGGGTAGGATTACTTTTGAGCTAGGCGATGAGAAGCTCGGGTTTGACCTCCAAGGCAACACCTCGCTTATATATGAAGAATCATGTAATATTATCCATACCTTTGATGACAAAGATCTAGGGAATGAGTCGAGTGAAAGCTTGAAAGATGACAACTTGTGGGGAATTGAAGATGATGATTCCGAGCTTGGGGCGGATGAATGCCCATGTCATGTGATTGAAGATAAGTTACTTGGAAAGAAGAAGGTTGAGCCTCCCTTGGGGCCACATGAAGATAGATGGACGTTTGGGTATATACCGAAGGATCGAAAGTACAAGTTCAAGCCGTTGAACTTAGTAGATCGGGATGCCCCAGGAACGTCAAGGCAAGGTTGCGAAGACCCTTGGAGTGGAGGTTGGTATTCCACAAGCTTGATCGAAGATTTCTCGAGAGCCTTCGATTTGTTACTTCGTGACCTTGAAGGCGATGGAGTGATCTATGATGTTGTTGAAAATTGAATGAAAAACCTACCACCCTTGGTTTGACGGAGTTCCAAAAGAATCGTCTTACTGTATATATCTCTTTCTTATTCTTTTGTGTGTTTGTGGAATTCTTGTTATTTGGTTGTTTGATGAGCGATGTGAGGGAGGGATTTTGATGGATGTTTTGAGCTTATTTGTAGGTGTGAAGTGAAGATGAAGTGTAGAGAGGAGTGGTTGTTGATAGAGCTTGGTTCTTGAGCAAGGAAGTCGGGTTTTTGAGTTTTTCGTGAGCTTTTGGGGACGGGACTCGAGATCCCGAGGTATTATTTGACTTGTGGGTGAAGCTATCAAGAGGATTGAAGGCCTAGAAGAGTCATCCCGGCCGGGAAGGGTTTCATCTCGGCCGAGATGAAGTGTGCGTGGAATCTGGAGCTACTGACTGCCCTTCCCGACCGAGAAGAGGACCTTCCCGACCGAGAAGAGGACCATCCCGACCGAGAAGAGGACCATCTCGGCCGGGAAGGGACCATCTCGACCGAGATGGGTTTCAGCAATTCAGCCTCCCCTTTTTGCCTTCTCTTCGTCATTTGAGCCCACCCAACCACTTTATACCCCCTCCCAACCTCCCTACCTACCCTTGCAACTATCATATAACCCCTACACTTCATATATACACATTCATCTCATCTTCTCTTCACTATACACCGAGTTTAACCTCAAATCCCACCCCCATTACACCAATGCAAGCCTAGAACTTCAACCGTGCGACCACATTGAGCAAGAAGAGGAATATCGATGATGAAGACAAGAAAAGTGCCGAATATGATCATTGAGGCGATGGATATAATTGAGTTGCTAACCGTTTGGTAGGCGACTCTCCCTTCTTTTCCGTCTTTTATTGCTAGTCTATCTTCGTTTGTTCCCCTTCCCTTTACGTATTTGGTGTCTTGGTGGCCCTCGGGGCCTTGGTTGTCATTGCTCCCGACTCTCATTGACGTGACTAAATCGAGAGTCATTTCAAAATCCAAATTTACAAGTCTTTTCACTTTTTCTTTATTTTTCACTTTTTAGTAGGAATTAGTCGGATTTAGGCGGAATCCGGGCTAGGTGACTTGATTACACCTAGCCCTCCCCTACCATTTCCTTTTATTTTCTTCTTTTTATTTCTTTCCCCATCCATATCTTTTCTTGTCTGAGCCCTTGGTGATTTGACTACACCCCGGCCGGACACATTCTATCCTTTCTCCACTTTTCTTTTTGATTTTTAGCTTTATTTTTGTAGTTTATCTTCTCTTTAGTGTCTTCCGCACACCACCGATCGAGCATGAGGACATTGTTCGGTTTAAGTGTGGGGGAGCGATATCGTAGTATAGTTTAATTTTATTTTCGTAGTTTTTTCAAAAGATCTTAAAAAAACCCTAAAAATTTGAAAAAATTTCATAAAAATCAAAAAGATTTTCTTTTGTGTCTTTTCCTTTTATGTCATTGTGTCGTATTTTTGTTGTATTGTGTGTTTTGCTTCCCATATCCTTGTAGGTTCCTTGATCGCCGTAATTTTTGGAAAGCTCAAGACATCCGGTAACGTCATTCTATCTCTTTTCCTCTTTATCTTTTGTGGAGTTTTGGAGGATGTTGTGTGATGGTGTGTGCTCGGGTGGAGCCTTTTGGAGATTTGGGGTTGATTGGTTGCTTATTTGGATGTTTCGGGGTGGTGTTTGTGTGTTTGTTTGTTTTGTTGTGTTATGTTGTGTTCGTCTCATTTGATTTCGTTTTTGTTGCGTCTTTGTTTTGTGATGTGTAGTTTGTGTCTAGTTTAGAAAAGGTTTTCGAAAACCCGGTTTTGAGGCTAGGGCGCAAGTGTTTACTTTCCCTTTCTAGTGGTATAAATCGAATCTTGGACTTTAGTCTAGTAGAATGACCTTAAATCAATAGTTTCGTTGGTCCTTTACCTTGAGTTCACCTAGTCTACTAGGAATTTACTACGGGATTTGCATTTTGACCATTATGACCACCCACGGAGTGAAAAGGCCTTGGTTGCCGAGTCCCGTCCCTTAGGTGACCGTGTTCGGAATTGCTTTGATTAGTCCAAGTTTCTTCCCTTTTTGTGGGTTTGAAGGGAAGGCGCCATCCTGACTCACCCATTTCCCTACCTCCTACACACATCCACAAATAAGTTGCAAATTGCTGAAAAATACTCACTTGGTTGCAAGAAATGCCTACAAAACAAAACATATCAAAAAGGCAAGCCAAGTCAATAAGAAAGAAAAAAAAGAAAGAAAAGAAAGAAGAAAAAGAAAAGGCACAACAAAAGAAAAACAAAATACAAAAGAAGAAAAAGAAGTGGCATAGCAACTCAAAAGCCAAATGCAAAAGAAAAGGATGCCAAACAAAATCCCCTCACAAAAAGAATACTCACCCCCTAAAAAAAAAGCCTTTTTCTGGCTATTACCGTGAAGAGCCTACCAAAGGACCGAGTCCCTAGGAAGGATGATAGTGGTAAATAGTCGGACTTCCCTCATTTTGCAACCTTATCCACCTTTTTACTTGGACTAGTTGGGCAATTTTGGGCATTGGACGACCCTCTTGGCTCATCGCTAAAGGGAGCGGGGCTTCACTTACCTATAGTGTCGACTAACTCCATGGTTCAACCTTTTTCCGTCCCGCCTATCGTCCCGTGGTACGTTCTTACAAGGTTATGAGGAACCTAGGTAAGTTGCCAACGTTTTTGTTGCTTTGTCGTCATACTATTAGGGTTTTTTCCATTTCGGTTTGTGTTATTAGTTTGGGAACGTTGTCACTTGCCTTGAGTCCTTAACCAGTGTCTATTTCACCGCTTTATTGAGGGAAGCGGTATTTGTTTTGTCTTGGATTCAACCATTTGGTGTTTGTTTGTTTGTGTGTTTGTTTGGTTGTGTGTTTACGTGTCCGGTTGCATCCACAATTTTGTCGCAAGACCTCACTTGCCTTGCGGAGTGCACTTTTCCTCTAAGTGCTCTCTCGTGAGTTGAAAGGGCGTAGGGTGCGCTAATACCCGCTCAGTTAGTAGTCTAGTTTCTTTTAGTTTGTAGTTAGTAGGTGCTTACTCGAGGGCGAGTAAGGGTTAACTGTAGGGGAGTTGATAAGTGTGTTTTGTAGTGCCTATTTGTTGTGTTTGGTTCCGGTTTCTCTTGTGGAATCGCTCTTTGGAGCGATTTCTTGGCTACTTACGCTTCTTCTAGTTCATTTTAGGTTCCTAAGACCATTCTTGGAGAGGTGGAACGATTCCGAGTCGTTTCCGGCACATTTGGAGCCAACGAAGAGAAGCAACGATCACCCGGTAGCTTAGACTCGACCCCGAGCCCTTGGGACCCATGCCCGAGTCCCTTAGACTCGATCCCGAGCACCAAGAATCGATGAGAAGCCTATGAGAAGCAAGTAGGGACCCTTGAGATCATATTTGAGGCCTACAAGACCCATCCCGGCCGAGATAAGGGTCATCTCGACCGGGATGAAGAGTACAAGCGAAGACAGGCCACTGACCAGTGATCTCGACCGAGATCATCTCATCTCGACCAAGATGGGTCCCATCTCGACCGAGATTGGCCACCTGAAGCCCCGCGTCACTTCTTTTCAATTCCTTTGCTCGTGAACCCTTATAAATACCCTTCCTTTGTATTGTTTAAGTACTTTAGACTCCTCTACATTCTTGGCTTAGTTTACATTAATCTTTTCATAATCCTTGTTAATCCTAGATTAATTTAGTTAGTTAATCTTGTATTAAGGATCTCTTGAAGAATCCATCAATCCTTGACAACTTTTGGTGGAGATTTTTGGGTGCTCTTTTAATACAAGTTCTCATCTTTTCATCCTATTTTTAGTTGGTATAATCTTCTTAATCTCTTTACTCTTGTTCTTTGTTTAATCATTCAAGTTTTAATCTTTGTTTAATGTTCTTGTTCATACTAGTTTCATAATGAATGTCTTGTTGTTTATGATGATTCCTCTTGTTAGTGTTAGTATTAGTTTGATAATGTGTGGGTAGACTTATTGCGGGGTTAGTAGGGGGATTAATTGTTGATTATGGATGATTAGGGTTTGATTGTGGGTAAAGGTGAATTCTTTGTTGCTAGTCACATATTGAGCACACTATGTGTTTGTTGAATTGCTTCTTTGAGTAGTAGTGGCCATGCTCCTCATGCTTGTCTTCCTCTTCTCATTGTGTGATTTATTTGTGGTTGAATCCTTGTGTATTGGGTAACATCTTGCATGAGTATTCGGGTTTAGTCTTTGACACGAGAGTGCGGACTTTGGCTTTGATGCGAGAGCGCGGACCGACCTTAGTAACTAGGTGACACCTACACCCTCGATCTCCCAATTATCCTACTACACTTATGAACCCAAACTAACCCTACTCCTTCTCATATTGAATTCTCCATCTTGTTAGCTTATATTCATCTAGTTAGTTGATTGTTTTAGCTTTAGTGTTCCATTTAGTCCTTATTGCATCTAGTTCATTGTCAACCTAGTTTCCCCTCTTCCAATCATCTTAGTTAATCAATTCTTGTCAATTCTCCTTCTCTTTGTGTTGTTTTGGTAGCCTAGCCTTGTTTTTAGGTAGACCATAGTCTAGACACCTTCTACCGTCCCCGTGGACTCGACCCGACTTATCCTAGCTACCCGTTAGGATTAGTTGGACTCTACTTGGTGGTGGGGAACCACGGAAAATCCCTACCACCAGGAGTTAAGGCTATGGGGTTACGGTTTCGTGATGTGGTAGGAAAGGGGAAGCTGAGTAAAAATGACTTGGGCTTCGATTGGGCGGGACGTAAATTACGTGGGATCTGATTTCCATGTCTGGCCCTAACGGTTGAGATTATCCTATTGAGCTTGAATCCTCAAAATTCCGGATTGTCTCCTGACAAGTGTCTCGGGAAGGTCTTAAGGGTTGTAATGTAGGGAGGTTAGTATTTGGGTGCTAGTTGACTGGTCTGTTCATTTTTTCTTTTTTTTTGTTCGGACTTAGTATTTGATGTCGAGTTGAATGATTGGGGGTTTCATTTTGACCGTTGAGTTTGGTCTTGATCATTGAATTGGGCCGGTTTAGTTTGGCCTTCGTTTCATTTTTTTCTTTGGCTTCTTTTGGCCATTTCAGACTTCTTTTTCTTTTCTGTCAGACTAGCACCTATGGTGGGAATTGGTCGGTCTTTATTCGAGGGATATTTATTGTGGGAAATGAGTTTGCCTTCCGTCTTTGATCACAAGCTAAAAGACAATCAAGATTTGTCATAGGATTCGGGAATGCTCGTTCTAAGGGATAGTTTGTGGCTTTCTATACCAGGCGTGGAATAGGTAAAAAAAGAACACGGGATCTCAGTTCTTGTAATTCCTCGTTGTTTCGAGGTATGTTTGATTTTTATCGATAAATGGCATAGTACCGAGTTGTAAGCAAAAAAGTGCATTATTAAATCAGGCGATTGTCGAGGCGTATCATAAAGGAAGAAAAGTTTATTTCTTTTTATTGATAGTAATAAGCGGGCTATGCGCCCGAGATATTGTTTTCGGGGAGGTGGAGGACAGATCCCCTCGCACCTCTTGACTCGATATAAAAACAAAAGACATTTGTTATACTATTAGGTCTGGGCCCTAAGACGTACTAGACTCTGACTCAGACACAGACACAGATTTACTCGTCTTGGCAGACGCCCGTGCGTTGCCGGGATCTTCCTCGATATTTAGGACATTCTCTTTTATAAAGTCGAGGTGGGAACAATTGATGGCGTCCTCGAAGACTGCGTGAATGCTAAAGGGGTTTGTGGTATTGTTAGGATTTTTGGGTGGAGGGAGAGGGATAGTCCCATTTTCTATCAATCTTGTATGGTATGCTTGAGCCGAAAACAAGATTCGGTATCGTGGCCGTTACCTCGGTGATATAGGCAATAAGCATTAGGGGTCCAATTTTTGCCTCGTTTGCCGACTGCTGGGTTCGCAGTGGGACCCCTGGACAAGAGCAACCCTTGATCGACTAGATGCTTAAGGGCTTTGGCGTAATATGAATTAATTGGGGTAAACTCTCTCGGTGATCTTGATCTTTTTACCTTGTTGGATGTAGTCTTATAAGGTCTCGGTGTTCTTTCCGTATCGACTTTGGTAAGCTTCGATCGGGCGGAGCGTTGGGATAATCTACCTTGGGTAGGCTCTGTGGCGTGGTAATTGCCCGGATTGGCGTTTGTTTCGCTTTCTGGGTCTCTACTCTCAACAAAATTGAGGCAGTTATCGATGTAACAGACGGATAAAGTCAAATGGGTTACCGAAGTATGGATGTTGCGCACTAATTTGGTTAGGGTAATGACATCGTTGCGGATACTTTCGATGGTGTTCGGATCTATCGACATGTTGGGGAGTGATTCTGTTGGAAAAGATCAAAAGGTCAGATCGGATCCACCGGACGACTTAGAGACTCGAGGAACGCTCGTGATCGAGCGACACGGAAATGAGGCCCTTGATTTGCGTGTGTGTGCAGTCACTGTGTGGACATGACATAGGTCCACCCCGACACGGCCACGCGCGGGTTTGGGGAGGCGAATGAATCTCCATATGAGATGGTCAAATTGAAATTTAAATCGAAGTAGGATTCGCCACCGAACTTTGTGGGAGTTCGGGCCCGTTCGAACCCACTCTATGTCGTAGTGGGTCGTGTACAAAATACGGCCCATTTCCGATGTCAGAGTTTATCGGGTTCGTCCCTTAGCATTTGATACCGATACCAACATTATCGGATATCGTATATTGAATGACTCTCGTTGCCAATGGATTCGGACATCCGGAAACCATGGTTCTGAGTAAGGGGTGAGGGTACGTGTTGGGAAGTTCACTAAGAACACCCAACCCCGCCCGCACTTAGCGGCCTTTGCTAAGATATCGTTCGTTTTTGGTGTACACGTGTTAGTTCGATAGTGGAATGATATGCAAACATTATTTTCCCTAAGCATGTGAGAGAAATTGAACGGGTTGCTAAGTCGTTTAATGCATCTTAAACTAATAACGTCAAAGTTATTTTAGCATGTGAAGTTCGTTTTAGTCTAATAAAACAATAGAAATAAAATAAACTGCTACAAACACGAGAAAACGAGTTAGTAACGATTGAATAAATCGAATAAAGATGCAAATACGATAATATGTCTTTTTTTTTTTTTTGGTAAAAATGTAAATATATTACTGTAATCAAATCACCAAATACAAGGACAATTTCTATACACCACATTACATTAGTTTAAAATCGTAGGAATACTATGTATACGTCTCCTAATACGACTCTCAATAGACTCTTTTATCTCATGCATCAGTCTTTGCGGTAACTTCAAATTCCCTTCCTTTCAACATCGGTTTCTCTCCAACCAAATCGCATAAATAGTGGCCAAAACAGCTGCAAACACCCATTGCTTTCGACAAAGAGATCTATGCCTCAACCTCGAACAACCAACCAAAATATTCTGCCTATCAAGCCGAACCTGTACCCAATCCTGCAGCATCTCAAACACACGCCTAGTGTATATACATTCAAAATATAAATGCTTATGATTCTCTTCTTCCCTCCCGCAAAAGTAACAGACATTAGTATTAGTAATACTAAATCTCATCAACCGATCCTGCGTGAGCAAACGTTCCCAAGCATATAACCAAGCAATGAAGATGTGCTTGGGTAACGCCATACGACACCAAACCACACTCCACCATTCCCGTTTCTGTCTAGAATTACATAACCATTGGTACCCACTACTCACGGAATATCCTTTCGAGCTTGCAATCCAATTACTTCCTACATAGCCATCATTCATTTCAGTTTTAATACTACATATCTTCCTCCATGACCAACTAGAAGCCATTGTAGGATGATACGTAGCCCAATCCTTCCCCTTTATATAAATAGCATTTACCCATTTAATCCATAAGTGATCCGCTTTAGAGTAAATCCACCACACATACTTTCCCATTATGGCCTTATTCCATTGCTTACTGTCTTTTATTCCTAATCCCCCACACTTAGTTTCCTTGCAGCAATCATCCCAATTGACAGCTGATGTTTTGCTACTGTCAGTTTGCCCTCGCCATAAATATTCTCTACAAATTCGCTCAATTCGCCTAATTACTGTGTTTGGGAGCAGAAAAATCCGACTCCAATATTGATGCAATTGGCTAATTACCGAACGAACCAAGACCAGACGTCCAGTATAACTCAAAAATCGAACTCCCCACCCACAAATTCGTTGAGTAATCTTATCAATAAGCACTTGACAATCAGCAACTTGTAATCTTTTATAGGAGATAGGTACACCCAAATATCTAAACGGAAGCTTACCTCGTTGAAATCCACACGCCTGCAATAGATTCCTCTCCTCTCCTCGTATCCCATTCATAAAAATCTCAGACTTGTCTTTATTGACAGTCAAACCAGAGCACTGAGCAAAAGACTCAAAAACCCGAGCAATGATTCGTACAGACTCCTCATTTCCATAGCTAAAGACCATAAGATCGTCAGCAAAATATAAGTGTGTCAGCCTGATTCTATTGCACAACGAATGAAACTTGAACTGTCTCTGTAACACAGTAACACCCATCAATCTCGTGAAATACTCCATACAAATAACGAATAAGACAGGTGACATTGGGTCCCCTTGTCGTATCCCTCTCCCTCCCTTAAAATAACCAAACGTTGAACCATTCAAAGTAAGTGAGAAAGTAGGAGTAGTCACACACTCCATAATCCATCCCACCATCTTTTCAGGTACCTTCAAAGCAACAAGAACTTGATAGATGAACTTCCATTCAATGGAGTCGTATGCTTTCCTCAAATCAACCTTCAGGATGCATCTAGGAGTGCAGCTTCTCCTATTATAAAGCCGCACTAGATCTTGACAAATTAAAATATTATCAACAATATCCCGACCCTGTATGAAAGCACTTTGGTTTTGACTCACAATGTTAGGCAAAACCTCCATTAGCCTACTACAAATAACCTTTGTAATGCATTTGTATATGACATTACAACAGGCTATGGGTCGAAAATCAGTGACACTCTCAGGTCTTTCCTTCTTAGGTATCAATGTAATATTGGTCGCATTAAGTTGTTTCAACAATTTACCACTGATAAAAAATTCCTGAACTGCTTGAATCACCAAATCTCCTACCACCTCAAACCCATCCTTAAAGAACCCACTCGTAAACCCATCCGGTCCAGGTGATTTTGTTTCAGGTATGGAAAATAGAGCCTGCTTTATCTCCTGTACTGTGATTGGCCTGCACATCACAGTACCCTCTTGCTCGCTAATAGTAATACCCCTCCTTATAACCTGGACATTGATGTCTCTCACCACAGAAGCTTTGCCCAACAGCCCCACATAATATCTTAGAAATGCATCATGGACTGTATCAGTACTCATACATTGTCTACCCAGTAGGTCGTTGATGCAAAACACATGGTTACTCTTTCGTCTGGCCTTAATAACCGAATGAAAGTACCTCGTATTATCATCACCCTCCTCATTCCAATTCGCATTCGCTCTTTTGTCATGATTTTGAAAAAAGGTTTACGACACGTGATGGATTAACACGTGTTGACCGAGGTCAAAAAAGTATTTATCGAAATCTGAAAATATGTCGCGAAAGTCGCTATTTTATGTAAGAAACGAAAAGAATAAAAAATGAGAAAACGAAGAAAAAGGGCACGGTTTTCAAGGCTCTCGCGCGAGTCGCCTGGCAGGCGCGCGGCTCGCGCGGGAGTGTGTCTCGCTTTTTAATTTTTCGAAAATCGTCAAATTTATAAATCGCGTACAAATATGGATTAATTTGTACTCGATTTATATTTTCGATATTCGTCGTATTCGATATTCGATTATGAAATCGATATCGAATAATTAGAATGATTTTAGAAAAAGTGAAAAAAGTGTTTTGAAAATTGTTTTGAAAAAGAAAAGAAATTGGACGAAAAGAAGAAAAAAATGTTAATTCTCTCCGCGTTAAAATCGTCGTATTTTGTTTAAAAAGATGTAACGATTTTTTAGCATCAACGAGATTTAATTTAGTCCTTGTTTAATACGATATTTGATTAGAGAATCGATATCGTATTTTAAGAACGTTTATATATGAAAATAGTTTTTATAGTATCGATATTAGAAATAAAAATAAAATAGGATGCGACAACGACCCATATTAAAACGAGCCGACCAACGACACAAAAAAACGAAAAAGACGTGAAAGAGAAAGAGAAGGAGGAAGAATCGGGTTTGATTTTACATCCTCAGCCTACATGCTTTGTTTTCTCGGAAAAGAGCTCGTCGGAAAGTGGCTTAGGCACGGGAGCGTCGAGACGATGTGGATGAGTTAGGGCGGGTTCGGCCGGCTTTTTGGTTGGACTCATCGAGAATTATTTTGAATTGTTTCGTCGATGATGTATGAATGTATGTTGTATGATATGAATAATTGATCGAGGTGTTGAGGATGAATGATAGATGTGTGTTATGAATTGTTGGTAATTGATGTCTTGAATGTGTGACGGGAGGGTCCTATTTATAGGATGACTAACTTGCAAAGAAAGAAAGAGTCACCAGTCGGGTTGAGGTAGGATTCCGTCTAAGGATAGGAATAAGTAATTAGAGTGGAACAAAAATTCCGTTGCTTGGTGAGGAAGCAATGTACCTCGGCTGAAATGGGGCTGCTTGGCCGAGTTATTTGATGCTCGGTCGAATACTTGATTTGGTATTCAGACAGGATTCCTACATGGGATCGAATTCTATCCTTAAACGAATTTGTTTAATATTTTGCGAGGCTGATTTTTTGTAGTATTTGAGTCCAAACCGGACGTGTGAGGTGTCACGGCTGGTCCGTGTGTCTCGGGAAATATCTTTGACCGGGTTTGACTCGGTCGCTAAAAGACGGTTTTGCCCCTGGTGCCAGATTCGACCCAAATTAGTCTTATTTGACTCGAAACGACCTACTGGGCCTGGATTTGAAGTTGGTTTTGTAAGATTTGTACTTCGTAATAAGCCTAAACCAAATGTCCATGATTCCGAGCCCATATCCGAGTCCATTAAAGCATGTTTGCGTCCGATCATCATCGGGTGTCTGGGGGGAACTATTATAGACACCTGGTGGTCAAAATGTGGGTGTCTACAGAGCTCCCACTCTGACTGAGGCTTGGACAAGGCAAAAGTCAGAGTAGCTACCAGGTCAATCAAGGATTAAAAGCTGGCAGACTTCCGATCGGGTCGTTTATAGTCCATTAGACCTGCGTGAAGGGCTCGCCATCCATAAGATAGAAATCATACCTGGATAGATGCCAATAATGTCGCGGGGACTTTGCCTGAAAAGTCCTGGGTGTGTCTGTTTACAGACACATCCCATCTTGGAGTTGCGCGGGAGCCTGCCTTGGAAGCTATGGGTGTGTCTGTTTACAGACACATCCCATCTTGGAATTACGCGGGAGCCTGCCTTGGAAGCTATGGGTGTGTTTGTTTACAGACACATCCCATCTTGGAATTACGCGGGAGCTTGCCTTGGAAGCTATGGGTGTATCTGTTTACAGATACATCCCGAAAGAAGTCGCTTGAGTTTCTCCACTGGGGAATTTTAAGATTTCTTCGAGAGTCTTGGGTGTACCTGTATGCTTATACATAACAATTTGCATGTAATATTTAGGCGAAACACCGACTCACGCTGGGGAAGAAATGATTTTTGATTGATTTTTGGAAAGAAAATGCTGAAGAAAAAAATTTTTGAAAATTTTTTGGAAATAAGAATGCTTGGGATGACTTGATTCCTGATCAGATTCTGACACGGATTCCTAAAATCCTCTGGTTAGGCTTGTATGCCTAGATGAAGTATGATAAAAATTCCTATTACCGTGATGACTAGGAAAGGGATTTTCTCAAATGGCTAAGTTTTGCAAATTTTAAAATGAGAATTTGAAGAGAGAGGCCTAACGACAGACTCGACTCTGGACGCGAGAGGACGAGTTGACAGACACGAATTTGACTCTCTAAGGGTTAGACCGTGACTCGGTAGGGGGTGGGCCACCTAAGATGACAAGACTCTTAAGTTGCGTTATCCCGTGGCCTAGGCGAGTGGCAACACGGTCGAAGTTGAAATGGGAAGGATGTACTATAGGGGAATTGCAGTAGTCTGTAATGAGACTGTTTTAGCAGTAACAACGCTGTAGTCTAGTGCTCCTTTTGAATTTTTGGTTTTGGGGTACATCTCCAAAGTGGGTATTACTCCGAGTCTTGACAGATTCTCGTTTTTTACTGAGCCGAGTACGAGGACACACTATAGAAAGGTGGCTAGATTTTGAAACTATTTGGATTATGTGAATGGATGGAGAACTTCTGCCTAGAAGAAGCCCCCAGAATGACAAAGCTAACTGTTAAGAACATGACAGTGTCGTAACCGGAATAATGGCGCTTTTTTGAATTTTGTTTCAATGTGGGTGGTTGTGCCTCTGTTGAAAGGCTGCCTACGTATTCACGTGTTAGTGAAATCAAACCAAGCCGTAGTTCAGTGGATTATAGTGCCTAGTTTACTAGGGCTTTGTGTGTAACTAGCCATAGCGATGGTGTAGGCTAGCTGCATTCCCAGTGATGTCTTGATCAAAGGGCTAGAATGGTTAGGATATTGATCCTGTGACTGTGAGCGTTCTCCGGGATAGCCCCCAGATGTGGTGTGCATTATTTGGGCATGTTCTATGCCGACCGCAAGTTGAGTTCCCGTGTTTGGGGTTGGTAACTGGTTTGGATGAGAAGAATTGGGATGGGATTTTAATGAGTTCTGCTCTCGGGGATTTTAACGAGTTCTGCTCTCGGGGATTTGATGAGTTTTGCTCTCGGGGATTTTAACGAGTTTTGCTCTCGGATTTGCGTATGGTGATTGTGAATTCTGTTATGTAAAGGGGAAGTCGAGTAGAATGGCTCAAACTTTGATCGGGATAGGTTTTGATAATGCGAGATCTGATTTCCATGTCTGGCCCTAATGGTTAGGGTATCCTATGGAGCTTGAATCCTCAAAATTCTAGGCTATCTCTTAGCCTAGGTCTCGAGAAGGTCTTGAGGGTTGTAATGTGGGAAGGCTAAGTGTGGTGCTAGCTGACCAGCTTGATTGTTTCTCCCTTATTTGATGATATGAATTTTGACCGTACCCTGGTCATGGGGCTTTCACTTGAATTGACCGTTGATCATGGTCATGGGTTTTTGGGGGTTCTTTTTTATCATGACCAGCTCTTTTGTTTTGGGCCTTTTGCTTTTTCTTGGACTTTTTTCTTTTTTTGGCCTTTTAATCCCGGTCATGGGTGCTTCTTTTTATTTTGGCTTTTGCTTTTTCTGGGACTTTTTTCTTTTTTTTGGCCTTTTAATCCCGGTCATGGATGCTTCTTTTGCCTGCTTTTTATTTCGGCTTTTGCTTTTTCTGGGACCTTTTTTTTGTCCAGCTTTTTCTTTTTTTTGTTGGTCAGACTAACACCTAAGGTAGGGATTGGTTGATCTTATTGGATGGGTGTTTATTATGGGAAATGGGCTTGCCTCCCGTCTTTAACCCAAACTAGGAGATTACCTAGATTTGTCATAGGATTCGATACCGCTCCTGCTAAGGGTAGTTATGTGGCTTTCTATACCAGACATGGAATAGGTAAAAGGAAAACACGGGCTCAGTTTCTTGCAGTCATTATAGATGTGCCTATAATAGTCACGTGCGTGTGCTCACAGTGTATGACGGTGTTCATCATGTTCTCGGAAACACATAAGGAAAGCATATTTGAGAAAGAATATTGAAAGATGATTTTATTGAATTTTTTTTTAAAAAAAAAGATGACAGAATACAATTGACTCTGACTCTGACTTTGAAGTTGAAATAAATAGTACTCCCTAGACTCGGACTGAGACTTGGACTTAAATCAAATCCGGACTCTTGGATGCATGAGAGGTAGATTGGATGCTTTGGTCATCGGGCCCTGTATAGTCCATGAGCGGCTTTGCAAGTGACAATGTTTCCAAAACGGGAGTCTTCCCGGCATCGAGGAAGTCTTGAATGAGGTGTTTCAGCTTCCAGCACTGTTCTGTATCGTGTCCCTTCCATCTGTGGAATTTGCAGTAATGCTCGGCGTTCCATGCTTTGGAGCGTCTTTCCAAAGGTGGGTCGGCTGTTGGGCCTATAGGTAGTATTAGGCCCTTCGGAACCAACCTCTGGAAAGCGACGGTGTAGGACATATCCAAGTGGGTAAATGTCCTTTTCTTTGACTGGTTCTTGATTTCTGGAGAGGTGACTTGAGGGTTACCTCCCCCGATCTTGCCGTCTTGAGGGTACCAGACAGTTTCGTAAGAGTGTTCACCCTTCAAATGTCTCAGTTGGGTGATAGGCTGTCTTACCCGCTCTAGTTGTGTTAGACGGGATCGGGTTCTTACAAGGTCTTCTTCGATGGTGGTCACCCTGGCATTTAGGTTATCTAGGGCGGTATTGATTTTTGAGAAGATATTGTTAACGGAGCAAGACAGCATAAGCATACTCCCCTGGATATCCCCTTTCTCGACGGCGCGGGATCTGTTGTGGTTTGCTAACGCCTCACTCACAGGATCCCTGATCGGAAGAGACGACAGGTGTTAGAACTCGCCTAAACTCGGTTTTGCGCAAGAGAAAGAGTCAAACTAGACATGGCCCGGAGTGACGGGTCGACAAAGACTCTTGGACCGGGATACTCGAACGTTGATCTAGACGAGGTAACGACCCTGGCTTGGAATCGACCATGAGACTCGGACGGTGTATGAGGGCGAGTCCGAAAATGGGGCAACCGTGTTTGACTGCATCGCGTGCTCGGACCAACCGTGGTGACCTAACCCTAGATGACTCGAGTATTTGTAGCATAGGTTCGACTCGAAGAAGGCATCATAAGGACGCCGGTGTAAAGTACCCCTTAAGGTGACCGTGGTCGACTGCTCGGGTGAAGGACAACCCCCGAGTGATACTAAAGACTCTAGTAGGACTCAAATAGTGCGACATCTAAGTGATTTAAAAGTGGCGTAGTGTGACAACACGTGTAATACATGACCCTTAGAGCACCCGTGATTGATCGCTCCGCTGAAGGGTAGCCCCCGAGCGAGGAAAAGCCTGAAAAGGAAATGAGTCGGAAAGGACACCTAGACGGGTGACTCGTGAAAACCGACTCCTAGACGGGTGACTCGTGGATGTTGGAATCTCCCTAGGATTTGGCAAAGTGGGCCTAGTCCCGTTTGAAGGAAGATCCATGTGAGAATTCCCCAGACTTTGGACTCGAGTGTGTAAACGGGCTTCCCTTTGTAGGAGTTTGTCCTACGCAGGTGGGCCGTGTCTTGACAAATAAGGCGGACTGGGATGGGGTAGAAACTCGTGATGTAGGATCGACGGAGTTTTGACGCTATAGACTCTAACAACTTATGACAAGACCCGACACTACTAAATACGGGAAGTCCTAAGAAGAGGAAGGTTTTGAAAAGGGAAATTTGGATTTAGAAAAACCCGAAAAAGTCGGATCGGATAGACCGATTTTTTTTTTGAAAACCGAAAGTCTTATCGGGCCGAATTTTTGGAAATTTTGATAAAGTTTGGGCAGCATACCGGCTAAAAATAGGCTATTTTGAGTCAAAATCATAAGTCCTAAATTTGGTAGCTTTCCGGGTTTTGAAAAATGGATAGTTTTGAAAAGATGCAATTTTTGAAATGACGGTTTTTTGAAAAAGACCAAAGAAGATCAAGTAGCATGTAGTCACGGAAACAGTATAATGACACCATGTATGCTCTTAGTCTAAGTCTCGGTCGGTCGAATAGGATCTATACCAACGACGATAGCTTTCTCGCAAATCAGGACGGTCTTCCCAAGCCGAGTTGGTCTTAGAACCTGCCGTAAAACCCATGCGAGTTCCGCCATCGAAGTCTTTAGTGCACCCATTTAGGAATGCACCGCGGTATAGTGGGACGTCGGTCACAAGTAACCGGCCCGGGAAAGAATTGGGTTATGCATGAGCCATTTAACTAAAACGTGTACATTACTAATCGAACGATTTCTTTTCGAGTCTCACCCTGAGGATGCCGATGGTAAGTGACTCATCAGTTGATCCCCAGTGAAGTCGCCAAATTGTGGACATGACATAGGTCCACCCCGACGCGGCCACGCGCGGGTTTGGGGAGGCGAATGAATCTCCATATGAGATGGTCAAATTGAAATTTAAATCAAACTAGGAGTCGCCACCGAACTTTGTGGGAGTTCGGGCCCGTTCGAACCCACTCTATGTCGTAGTGGGCCGTGTACAAAATACGGCCCATTTCCGATGTCAGAGTTTATCGGGTTCCTCCCTTAGCATTTGATACCGATACCGACATTATCGGATATCGTATATTGAATGACTCTCGTTGCCAATAGATTCGGACATCCGAAAACCATGGTTCTGAGTAAAGGGTGAGGGTACGTGTTGGGAAGTTCACTAAGAACACCGTACCCAACCCCGCCCGCACTTAGCGGCCTTTACTAAGATATCGTTCGTTTTTGGTGTACACGTGTTAGTTCCATAATGAAATGATATGCAAACATTATTTTCCCTAAGCATGTGAGAGAAATTGAACGGGTTGCTAAGTCGTTTAATGCATCTTAAACTAATAACGTCAAAGTTATTTTAGCATGTGAAGTTCGTTTTAGTCTAATAAAACAATAGAAATAAAATAAACTGCTACAAACACGAGAAAACGAGTTAGTAACGATTGAATAAATCGAATAAAGATGCAAATACGATAATATGTCATGATTTTGAAAAAGGTTTACGACACGTGATGGATTAACACGTGTTGACCGAGGTCAAAAAAGTATTTATCGAAATCTGAAAATGTGTCGCGAAAGTCGCTATTTTATGTAAGAAACGAAAAGAATAAAAAATGAGAAAACGAAGAAAAAGGGCACGGTTTTCCAGGCTCTCGCGCGAGTCGCCTGACAGGCGCGCGGCTCGCGCGGGAGTGTGTCCCGCTTTTTAATTTTTCGAAAATCGTCAAATTTATAAATCGTGTACAAATATGGATTAATTTGTACTCGATTTATATTTTCGATATTCGTCGTATTCGATATTCGATTATGAAATCGATATCAAATAATTAGAATGATTTTAGAAAAAGTGAAAAAAGTGTTTTGAAAAAGAAAAGAAGAAAAGAAGAAAAAAATGTTAATTCTCTCCGCGTTAAAATCGTCGTATTCTGTTTAAAAAGATGTAACGATTTTTTAGCATCAACGAGATTTAATTTAGTCCTTGTTTAATACGATATTTGATTAGAGAATCGATATCGTATTTTAAGAACGTTTATATATGAAAATAGTTTTTATAATATCGATATTAGAAATAAAAATAAAAAAGGATGCGACAACGACCCATATTAAAACGAGCCGACCAACGACAAAAAAAAATGAAAAAGACGTGAAAGAGAAAGAGAAGGAGGAAGAATCGGGTTTGATTTTACACCCTCAACCTACATGCTTTATTTTCTCGAAAAAGAGCTCGTCGGAAAGTGGCTTAGGCACAGGAGCGTCGAGACGATGTGGATGAGTTAGGGTGTCGTTTTTGGGTCGTGTAGGCTAGCGGGTTCGGCCGGCTTTTTGGTTGGACTCATCGGGAATTATTTTGAATTGTTTCGTCGATGATGTATGAATGTATGTTGTATGATATGAATAATTGATCGAGGTGTTGAGGATGAATGATAGATGTGTGTTATGAGTTGTTGGTAATTGATGTCTTGAATGTGTGACGGGAGGGTCCTATTTATAGGATGACTAACTTGCAAAGGAAGAAAGAGTCACCAGTCGGGTTGAGGTAGGATTCCGTCTAAGGATAGGAATAAGTAATTAGAGTGGAACAAAAATTCCGTTGCTTGGTGAGGAAGCAATGTACCTCGGCAGAAATGGGGCTGCTTGGCCGATTTATTTGAGGCTCGGTCGAATACTTGATTTGGTATTCGGACAGGATTAATACTTGGGATCGAATTCTATCCTTAAACGAATTTGTTTAATATTTTGCGAGGCTGATTTTTTTTAGTATTTGAGTCCAAACCGGACGTGTGAGGTGTCACGGCTGGTCCGTGTGTCACGGGAAATATCTTTGACCGGGTTTGACTCGGTCGCTAAAAGACGGTTTTGCCCCTGGTGTCGGATTCGACCCAAATTAGTCTTATTTAACTCAAAACGACCTACTGGGCCTGGATTTGAGGTTGGTTTTGTAATATTTGTACTCCGTAATAAGCCTAAACCAAACGTCCATGTTTCCGAGCCCATATCCGAGTCCATTAAAGCATGTTTGCGTCCGATCATCATCGGGTGTTTGGCGGGAACTATTATAGACACCTGGCGGTCAAAATGTGGGTGTCTACACACTGGCTTAGGGACTTAAGTGCTTTAGACTCTTGGTGTATTCGGCGAAACGCCTAATGAATTTATGTCTCTGTAACGAGACGATTTGATCCAAACCTCGAAGGTGAGGTTTAAAGAGAAGTTGATCAGAGGCGAACTTGATCAGAATTTGACCCAAAATATAAGACCTTGATCAGAGGCGACCCTAGTAACTAACACAGACAGTTAATCACACGGTTGTACGACGTAAGAAGTTGATCGCGATACCGGCTCAGGATCAAAGAGTTTTGATATGTTATTTTTTTTTAAAAAAACGATCGGGCTTTTGCGGAGGAAGTTTTTTTTTCGAAAAGGACGATTTGTAAAATAGGGGTGATGATGGTGTGGTGACATCGTTTGTGACGTGAAAGTGTGTTGCTACATGTGTGTCGAAGATTTGACGATAGCAAAAGTGTAAATGTTTTTTTAGAGGAGCATGGTTCTTAGGGGAACCAGTTTTGAAAATGATGACGTGATGCTTTTATCGAAACTACTATTAATTAGCTAGTTTGATACTTGTGGTGTACGTGATGCTCGTGGTAGAGCGTGAAGTCTAATGACAGTGTTCTTAAAAGTGTGACCAAATCCTTAGTGAGGGATTTAGGTGGTGAATAGCGTTTTAGAAAACTTTTCCTTTTTTAGAAGAACTCTTAAAACTAGTGACCCACGTTCATCGGTTGCGCTAACTAGCATTTAACGGTGAGAGGATGTATTGTAAGAAAAGTGTTTTGAAAGTGTAACCGTTTTTGAGTTCCTTGATTTCATTAAATGAAGTTTTGGGTTGTGTTAACGGTATGTGTGTAAAAACATTTTTTTTTGAAAATAAAAATGTAACTGTTTGGTGTACCTTGATTCCATTGATCAGGAGTCTCGGTAGTATTAACGGTATTCGTTGTTGACGAGTTTTAATTTAGCCAAGGTGATGGCATTGAAAATATTATATTTTTTTGAAGGTGGTGAGTGTTAAATTTGCCATGATGACGGCTTCTAAAAATGTTTTTTTTTCTCTTTTAGAAAATCATGACTTAACCGAAGTATCGGTGCTTAAAACATCATTTCGAAAGGATGAGGTTTTCATTTTTTTCGAAAAATGGAATTAGGTGCGGTTGAAATGTTGGCGTGGTTAAATCCAGATTTTTAGTGTTTTATTTGAGTTGTTTGCAAACACGCTACACATAACTAGGAATGCGTACACTCATGCAGGATGCAGACACGGGTAGGTTAGGGTAGGCTACCGCCCACGAATAGTCCTTGCTTAGGCATTGACGAATCGTCTAGGGAAACAAGTGTCATACCGTTTGTTTGGAACTATCCGCTTATTAATCCCGCGGGTTACGCGTTAGGCAGCCGGAGCGTCAATCGAGGATCTCTCCGCGTATCCCTAGAGATCTTACCGCGAAGAGGTCGACTGGTCCTGATATTGGTTAGGCTGGGCTTTTTAGGGCCAAAACCTGTAGTGACCACAACTAGGAACTAAGAAATGAGCTTCACCGACCTCGTTCAAGTTACACCACCACTGGAAACTTGTTTCCAAATCCGCAGCGGAGTCGCCAAACTGTGGACGTCTGTCCGCACCGCCAGGCGCCCCGCGCGGGACCAACTCGATTTTTCAACGTGTGGCGGCGGCCTGTAACTCCCCGGATTTAAACAAAAGGAATAAAGTAGATAATTATAGCGTCTTACATTAATAATACACCATGGTGGCGGAAACACCATGGTAACTAAATCCGAGTGTTACCAACATAGATAATTAATATGTCTTAACGCATACAACTACTCTCGGAATTGAAACCCGATAAAAATAAAACTACAAGGTTCAATTATTAGACATATAATTCATTATTTATTCTCTCTCTAGTCAACCCCATTCATGACCAAGTAGCACATCAACTTGAAAAAAAATAAAAGTCCACCGTCAGTGGGGAGTAACTAGGAGTCCTCCCAGTCATGATTGATGAAAAATCTAATCATAGTTATGAGAATATAATAAGAGATAACATATACTCCATCTAACAACATGATAACATTTAAAGTTCATCATAACATATGATAAAATATTAGTAGCCAGGAATACGTAACAACATAATAATACCAAGTCATAAATAGATAAATAAATAAATATAATGCAAAAACAATACGCCCTTCCAGAACTCGAACCAAAATATATAGAATAACACGAGCTAAGAACGAGCACCGTCTAGGGCCAATAACCTGAAACCCTAAACTTCGATGCCAATAACCTGACACCAAAATAACCCTACGGTGGGACACATAACCGTGAACCCATGTCTAAGACTGGCAAGACTTTTGAGGGACAAAATATCTAGTTAAGGCGTAAAAGTGCGGACCCTTAACCAGTCAAGGCGTAAAAGTGCGGACCCTTGACCCCCAAACGACATATCCATAGACTCATAAGAGTATTCCATAAGGAACGGTCAACCCTTAGCAGGCCAATAACCTGAAACCATGCCAGGGTACTAGGTAGGTCAATAACCTGAAACCTACCCAGTTTGGTATTTCTCTTCTCGAGTAGACCAATAACCTGAAATCTACTCGATATCTTATACTCTAGTCATACCATATATAAAATGAAACAAGGTCCAAAAGATAATATCTGGGCACCATGGATAATCCCATGTTAACATGTCAAACGCTCATAACCGAGCAATAATTTTTAATAGCATCAATACGAATAAAGTATAATAAACTGCTAGAGCATAAGATAAATTTTTAATAGCATGTCAATGTCGCTTAAACCAACCATTTATCTAAGGCATATTATTCGAACATGAATACTATATAAATTTTATGTTAACCATACGGTTAAGTAAATAGTATTAGATCATATGACATGCACAATAATTAATTACAATTTGTTTTATATTTTTCATACACATGTATATAAATTCATTTATTAAATAAATGACCAAATTATTATTTATGATACATAATAAAAGTTGAAAAATATTAAATAATTGATATTTGTAAAAATAATAGATCTAGTTCTTAAAATAAGTATGTCTATATTTTACATCATAACATGTAATTTAATCACATAGTATAATAAATCATTAAATAGAAATTATAAAATTAAATTTTTAAACAAGATGTAAGAGAAAATATATGAAGAAGTACAAAAAGTATAATAAATCATTAAATAGTAACTATAAAATTAAATTTTAAAAGAAGATGTGGGAGAAAATATAAAGAAGTACAAAAAAACACCATCAGCGGGATTCAAACCCAGGTCATCAGGTGAAGGGACATTGTTCCTAACCACTACAACACAACTACTATTCTGTTGTTTTACGGAATTAAGTTTTACTTAATTGTAAACAAACAGTGTTATTTAGGGTGACAAAAACTTATCTTTTTAATTATTATACAATCATGAATATGCTTAACTACACATCATAAATGATTAAATTAAAATTACATAATGTCCATGAAAATTTATTTAATATAAAATTAAGTTTTAAGTTCAATTAAAATAATGTCATATTAATTATTTAACAAGTTTTTATACTTACAATTTATAATAAAATTTTTAATAGGAAATTTCATGAATAATTAATTAAATAAATAAATAAAAATATTTTATGAAACTTATAAATTAATTTTAACAAAAAAAAATCAGAATATATTTATATAAAATACCATATGAATTTATCTCATATTTATTATAACTTGAGGGCTTTATTGGCTAGTTACCCATTTAAATCAAAAAAAATTTATATAAATTATAAAACCACCATGCAAAATTTTATTACACACTAAAAAGTCATATTATAACAAAAAAAATATTATTTTTTCATAATTATTTACATATTGAGGATATTTATGCATGCATGAATGAGTATTCATAAAAAAATGTGATAACATGGAAAAATAAAATAATGATCCAAAAATCAAATCTAAAAACTTAAAAATCTTCATGCAACATCATCAACATAAAAAAAGTAGGAATATAATTAAGAACATAATTATTTTAATCATTCATATAATGTATATATTTATTATTGCATGATAAATAAATTACAAGCATGATTAAATAATGAGTAATAAAACCAATCATATATTCATCACAAAAATATATACATAACTTATACCATGAAGTTCATATATTATCAAAAAATTTAAATTTCATATATATCCTCAATCTCATTATAAATTCATAAAAATATTAGAATTTCATAAATCAAGAAAAGAAGTAAACCTAGTTACCTTGAGAGAAATTTAGTAGTATTACTAATAAGTAGAATGTGAGTGATATCAACCCAAGTGGTTTTCTTCCACCAAGGTCTCTTGTTCACGTTGTTTTAGATTAATAAAATTTATCAAGAAAATAATAAACAATTAAACTAGTAATGAATAAAACTAATGAATAATAAAATCTACACTTACTAGTAAATATGAGCGGTGTGGGAAGATGATATGAAAAAGGAATTGTGAGAAATGGAGGGATGAGTTCACGGTGGAATGGTGGAGGAAGCATTAGAAGTTCATCACAATTTAAGGACAAAATTAAGGCTAGGTAGATGATGATTAGTCATAGCCATCTAGCCATGCATGCCTAAGGACCTATGCTCATAGACCTTGGGCTCTAAGAAAATGTAAGTGGGCAAGTTGGCAAGTTGCAAAAAAGTAGCACAAAACTAAGTGAAGTGTGAGTGAAATAGATGAGGACGACGGAATTGCGGTCCGCAGATTACGGTGACAACCTGTCGTATTTCGAGCATAACTTTCTCTAGAGAACTCCGATTAAGATGATTAAGGTGGTGTTGGAAAGCTAAGAGGAAAATCTAAACCTTTTATGTTTTGATCAAGAGCCAAATACGTCTCTAACCTGACGTAAAATGAGCAATTATATTGCCTAAGTTTATTAGTTCATCCGAACATAAGGGTTTGAGAGGATAAATAAAAGTGTGAAGGGTGGGAACCTGAAATATTAATTCCAAGCATACAAGTATGAATGGATTAATGGATAATGGGGATGGAGTTAAAAGAGTTTATATATGTTTATCAAATTACGAAAACACGGGGTGTTACAACCCTCCCCCCTTAAGAAAAGTTTCGTCCTCGAAACTTGAATGAGTGTGTACCTGTATCAAATAAGTGAGGGTATTTTGCTTGCATGGACGCCTCTGTCTCCCATGTTGCTTCTTCAAACCTTTGACTACGCCAAAAAACCTTTACTAATGGTACGACCTTATTCCTTAAGATTTTGTCCTTCCTATCTAAGATCTGGACGGGTTGCTCCTCATAAGTCAAATTTGGTTCCACCTCGACTGCTTCCGACTGAAGTACATGAGATGGATCGCTCCGATATCTTCTCAATTGAGATACATGGAAGACATCATGTACCTTAGACAGATTAGGGGGTAAAGCTAACTTATAAGCTACTTCACCAATTCGTTCAAGTACTTCATATACTCCTACAAACTTAGGGCTCAATTTTCCTTTAATTCCAAATCTCTTCACCCCTCTCATGGGTGACACCTTAAGAAAGGCCTTGTCCCCAACATCAAATTCTATTTGCCTTCGACGCAAGTCAGCATATGACTTTTTCCGATCTTAAGCCGCTTTCATCTTTTCCCGGATCAACTTAACTTGCTCAATGGACTCTTGGATCATCTCAGAGCCAACAACTGCAGCCTCACTAATATCATCCCAACACAAAGGACTTCGACATTTCCTCCCATACAAAGCCTCGAATGGAGCCATCTTGATACTAGCGTGATAACTGTTATTGTACGATAACTCTACTAAGGGAAGACTCTTCTCTCATCCTGTTTGGAATTCTAGCACGCACGCTCGTAGCATATCCTCTAAAGTTTGAATAGTGCGTTCGGTTTAGCCATCGGTAGCAGCGTGAAAAGTTGTACTCAACTTTAACTTACTTCCTAATGCCTCATGGAGCTTCCGCCAAAAATGCGAACAAAATCGTGGGTCACGATCAGAAACTATGTCTTTAGGAACTCCATGGAATCTAATAACTTCTCTTTGGTATGCCACCGCCATCTCATCCAAACTCCAAGTATCTTTCATTGGAATGAAGTGAGCTACTTTAGTTAAACGGTCCACCACTACCCAAATGGCATTCTTTCCCGTGGGCGACCTTGGTAACCCAGTTACAAAGTCCATGGAGATGGAATCCCATTTCCATACAGGTATTTCTAAGGGCTGCAAAAGACCACCAGGTCTTCGATGTTCGTACTTTACTTTCTGACAGGTAAGACATCTGGCCACAAAATTCGCAATTTCTCTTTTCATGTTAGGCCACCAAAAGAATTTCTTCAAATCCTTATACATCTTATCACCACCAGGATGAATAGAGTATGGTGTACTACGAGCTTCCTGCATAATCTTCATTTTAAGATCATCACAGTCAGGGATGCACCACCTACCTTGAAATCTTAAACTTCCATCCGCCCAGACTTCAAAATCATTTGCTTCACTGACCTTGGGACGTAGGCCTTCAAGCACTGGATCCTCTTGTTGTTTTATTCGAATTTCGTGGTAGATCTCAGGTTCAGCACTCATAGCATTCAGAGCGATACTTCCTTGCTGAACTACCTCTAAATTCAACTTTCGAAATTCATGACAAAGGTCATCGGGCAACACCATGACGACATTCATTGTGTGTTTTTCTTTTCTACTTAATGCATCAGCCACTACATTGGCCTTACCTTCATGGTATTGGAGTTGGAGGTCGTAGTCATTAATCAATTCTATTCACCTCCTTTGCCTTGCGTTTAGATTTCTTTGGGTAAAAATGTACTTTAAGCTCTTGTGATCAGTGAAAAAGTTGCATGATACTCCATAAAGATAGTGCCTCCAAATCTTAAGAGGAAAGACTACCGCTGCCAACTCGAGATCATGAGTCGGGTAGTTTTTCTCGCATTCCTTTAGTTGTCTCGAGGCATAGGCCACCACCTTGCCATTTTGCATCAACACACAGCCGAGTCCATTCTTTGACGCATCGCTTAAACATCAAAGCTTACTCCTTCTTCGGGTAAAGTCAAGATTGGTGCTGACGTTAATCTTTTCTTTAACTCTTCAAACGCCTCTTCGCATGCACTAGACCACACAAATTTTGACTCCTTCTTCAATAAAGAAGTCATTGGCTTTGCTACTTTTGAGAAGTCCTTGACGAACCTTCGGTAGTATCCTGCCAGACCCAAGAAACTACGTATTTTCCTCACATTCTTTGGACTTTCCCAATTCACTATAGCTTGAAACTTAGCTGGGTCAACGCTAATGCCTTCACCAGAAACGACATGGCCTAAAAATGCGACCTTCTTAAGCCAAATTTCGCATTTTGAGAACTTTGCAAACCACTTTTGCTTTCTTAACGTCTCCAATATCGATCTCAGATGTTTAGCATGTTCCTCTTCATTCTTTGAATAAATGAGGATATCATCGATGAATACCACTACACATTTGTCCAAATACACATGGAAGGTTCTATTCATCTGATCCATAAAGACCGCTGAAGCATTGGTCAGACCAAAGGGCATCACTACAAACTCATAGTGCCCATACGTTGATCGAAAAATGGTTTTAGGGATATCCTCTTTCCTCACTGGGATTTGATGATAACCCGACCTCAAGTCGATCTTTGAGAAAGTACTTGCTCCCTTAAGTTGATCGAATAAATCCTCGATTCTTGGGAGTGGGTAACGGTTCTTGATCGTTACCTTGTTCAATTCTCTATAGTCGATGCATAGTCTCATGCTTCCATCCTTCTTCCTCACAAACAGTACTGGGACACCCCAAGGTGACACACTTGGGCGAATAAAGCCCTTATCGATCAATTCCTCCAGTTGTTTCTTTAACTCTTGCATTTCGGCAGGAGCCATACGGTAGGGTGCCTTTGAAATAGGTCCAGTACCGGGTAGGAGGTCGATGTTAAACTCGACATCTCGCTTTGGAGAGACACCTGGAAGCTCATCGGGAAACACATCGCCGAACTCCCGAACAATAGGAATATCCTCAATCTTAGCTTCCATAGTGACATCTTGTACACTACATAAATACACCTGATTTCCCTTTCTCCTCAATTCCCTAATCTTTAGGGCAGACACCCATTTAATTCCTGGTTTAACTGAGATACCCTTATACGAAATCCTTGTACCCAAAGGACTTTTCAGAATGATCTTTTGATCTCGACACACGAACTTTGCGTCAAACCTAGCTAACCAACCCATGCCAAGTATAATGTCGAATTCCGAGAGTTTAAAACTTATGAGATCAGCGGGAAAGTCAGTTCCCGCAATGGATATGGAAATGTCACGAAAGATTGTGGAACAAGAGACAATCTCCCCAGTGGGAAGAGCTATGGTGGTTTTAGTGGGGGCACTAGGTATGAGTTGAGCCTTAAGAACAAATGATGTGGAGGTAAAGGATAATGACGCACCAGTATCAAATAATACGAATGCAGGAATAGAGTTAGCAAGAAATGTACCAGTAATGACATCTGGATTAGTTTATGCCTCCGCACGGTTCATCACATAAATACGACCCTAGTTGGGCACCTGTTGAGGCCTATTGTTCTCACTACCGCTCCCCGAACCTTGAGACACTCTTTGAGGGCAACGATTTGCAGTGTGACCAATACCCTGGCAATTGTAGCATGTAATATCAGTCCCAATACAATTCTTCCCAGGGTGATAAGCTTTCTTGCAACGAAAACATTGACGATCGCTCTAGTGAGTGGTGTTAGGGAGAGTTGTCCCAGAAGTGTTGTTATACTTCATCTTTTTCGCAGGTCCTTGGATAGCTGGCAATGGAGCAGGTGTTCTCTTTCCAGATCGACGCTCAAGAGCTTCTTGACTCAGAATCGCATCATAAACACCAAGGGCATGGTTATAAGCTTCTTGAAAAGTCTGCGAGGGGAGAGCCACAATTGCAGTACAAACCTTTGGAGCACTAGTAGAAAACTACCCTTTGGAACCGGTTGTAAACTACCCTTTGGAACCTTTCTTCATAGGTCCTACTGCCACAGATTCCTTAGGTCCGGAGCTTTGGAACCGGTTGTAGGAAGGTTCCATAGATTACCTTTAGAACCGGTTGTTGGTGAAACCGGTTCCAAAGGGTATACTATTGGAACCTACTATAAGTACAACCGGTTCCAAAGGGTGTACCATTGGAACCTGTTATAATTCACAACCGGTTCCAAAGGTGTCTCATTGGAACCTGTTGTAATTATCAACCGGTTCCAAAGGGTATATCATTGGAACCTATTGTAATTCACAACCGGTTCCAAAGGGTGTTTCATTGGAACCCGTTGTAATTCACAACCGGTTCCAAAGGGTGTTTCATTGGAACCTGTTGTAATTCACAACCGGTTCCAAAGGGTGCTAATTTTTTTTAAAAAAAAAATTGGATATTTAAATCCACGACAATAGTGTATAAAATATAATCAACGTACACCAACAATATATTTACATACTTGATAAATTAATTAAGTAAAAGATTGCAAGAAAATTGAAAAAATAATATTTTAATTAATATTAAACGCCAAATTACAACGTATATCGTCATCGTACATACTGCAATCTTCTTCACATCAATTAATCGGTCATTCATAGATCAAACATACTAGCTACAATCTTCTTTATATTCATGGTTCCTTCCTTGAAATAAGGAAGCTCTCCTCCCCTACACCTTACTAGTGTCTTCAGCTTGTAGAAAAACAATTAAGGGAAGAGAATTGCGACGAATACTCACCTACACCTTGACTGATGCTTAATAGCATTTTCGAGATTCTCCTTTCGAGACCTGTGTAAAAAATGTACATGAAACATCTTAGAACCTAAACACACAAATAAGAAATAATCTGCAAAATAGTAGTACAATTTAATACTATATTTCACAAAGCAAAAAGCAATTTGTTATCATAACATAAAGATACAAAGATGAAGACTGAGAGACCTTAGCAAATCGAATTCTATTCAGGAGCTTGCTATTGTTATGTGTCTGACCATCATGACTGTCATAAGAACTAAATAAAACTCAGAGGGACTACTTTAGATCTCTCCACTCCTGCAACAAGTTTTGAAAGAAATTGAGTAACTTTGATGTAGTGCGCTACTCAACCATGCTGAGGTTCAAACGAGCCTTCTTGAGTGCTGAAAGCTTAAGAAATAGAGAGTTCCAAACTTCTGTTCAATATAGTACAATTTTATACTGAAAAATTCATTTAATGTTAAGGTCAGGTTATTATTGGAGTCAACAAATGTTATTTGTTCTTATCGTGTGGACTGTCGGGTGTTGATGACAAAAAAAATGATTATAGTGAAAATGAGGTACATAAGATAATTATATTAGTTAATGGCCAGGATATCCCGAATTAAGTTCGTAAAATCATAAAAATGGAAGTTTGGATCAGCTAAGCTATAACAAAGGAACAAGAGGGACCTGGATCGATGTTGGATACCAAGGTTTGCAACCAATTGAGCATTCTGAATTTCAGGTCTTAATAGCTCTGTTAAACCATACACACCTTCTGTCTGGAATCAGGCAAAGAAAAGAATTATCAAGAAGATTCATGGACAGTAGGGAGAAAAATACAATCATTAAACATAGATGAGTTGGTCAAACATTATAATAATAAAAACACCGAGTAGTTCAACACACATCAAACCAAAACCGCACAAATAGTTACAGGCCCCTTGGGCTCCATATAAAAAAGCATCCGAGGGTACTCAAAAGTTTATGGATAACTAAAGTGGTCTTTGTTGGCAACGTAAGCATCAAGTTCCTGGCTCCCAATGTTTTCCCTCCTACTGTTCCAAAATCTTACGGAGTATATTCAAATACTCTAGCCCATATTGAACCTGTAAACACAAATATACTAAAAAGACATACATTTATACATTTAACCTGTTCAAAGATACACATTTATACTAAAAAGACAATTCAAATTAATATGAAAAAGAAGTACCGAGTATTAACTAAGAACACTTTGGTGTACAGACGAGTTGGAACCATGATTTGGGGTATCATGTTTAAGAGTTTCAGTGACGTTTGCTAGCTGACCTACAAAAAGATCATCCAGTCATATTTAGTGGGCTGGAATACATTGGTGTACTGTTTGATCTCCCACTAATTTGAGTAGCCTGAAACACATTGGTTCATTGATCATTAAATTCTGAAGGCTTTATTCTTACTATTCAGTATTCATGAGCACCATGGCATGATCTCGTACTAATCTGCTACTAATGCTTATCTACATGTATTCTAATAGAGGTCGAGTATTAAGCATGTTTGCATATATAGTTTATAAGTCCTTTAAGTTATGGATGTAACTTTATAATCTACCAAATTCTTAAATCGTTTAGACAAAGTAAAGAGTGCTAATTAATCTCTTTTCTTTGTCGATGATTATTATTATTATTATTATTATTATTATTATTATTACTATTATTTTTTTTATTTTTTTTTAATAAATAGAGAATTTTATTGATGAAGCAAAAAGCAGTTTACAAAATATTGGTGGGTAACCGAGATACAATCTGGGCCCCCACCCCCTTAGCTATAGCGAAGCTAAGTCTGATAAAAATAAAAGGAGCAGCGTGTGCTCCGGCATCCTGTGCTATCGAAAATTTTTGAATCCTCTTGAGTAAGCCGATAGCATCCGCCTCCAATTCCCCCAGCGAAGAAAAGGAAAAGGGCAAAAACTCATATCCAAGCCCCGAGCAAAGGTCCCTGTACTTAACGCATTTGCGCCGGGCAGCGTCACCCACAGCACGGCCTGGCGCGAAATCAGAGAGCCCTGACTGAGTCACAGGAGAAGACCCGGTAAGATCTACGCAAACGTCACGCCCCCTGTCCCAGGAATAAAGAAGCAAATCAGCAGGACGCAAGGATCTGTCATGATCATCAATCAAGCCAATATCAATCTCCTTCCCAGCCGAGACCCCGGAACGGAAACAGATATCCAAAAGAGTGTCACGAACGAGGTTATGTCGATGTTTAATACCGACAACCCCTGCGCAAGACATGGCATGGTCCCCAAAAATATCGTCGCCAAAAACCCGAGAGCAGGCGGAACAAGGTCCAGGTACGGAAAATAAAGGAATGCCCAACCGATAGCTAAGCACACAACGGTACGTCCGACCGTTCATAGTCTGGCCCAGTCCAGAAATAGGGACAGCGCGGAGCCAATCAGAAGCGTGACGTCCTTGCTGAGACTTCCATAAGGCAACCTGACGGGAGGTCAAGGAGAAATCCGATTCCGCAGTAGCCACAACCCTCGTGAAATATATATCTGCCAAAGACTTCATAAGTTTAGGGGCAGCGATCTCACTTGGATTACACTCAACAGAACCCAAAACCTCCTTAAGCCTACATAAGGCCGCATCGAAAGCCGGGCCAGGGGTCAGTATGCCCGCAGCGCGAAGCAGCGCAGCCTGCAAACCCGCAGATTGCAGTCGGGATGCCACAAAAGCATAATGCAGGACATCTCCAGCAGCATACACCCCAAGCCCCCCAAAGGAAAAGGGAAGGGTGGCAAGCCGCCACTGCCAATCCCCAAATCCCGGCCTAGACGCAATAACAACACGTTCTAAATGAGAACGAAGAGCTGCGTCAAAAGCAAGCTGAGCCGACTCAAAAACAGTCGGTGGGCAAGTACGCAAACTAAAATAAAGCTTGGAGATACCAGTACAGGCCCGGAGCAACAGCAACTCACACTGCGGATCATCAAGCAGAGCGACGGAACCCATAAGCGCGATAGTTCTGGTCACTCTACTCATCACGAGCTCACTGCTGAAATCATGACACGCACTAACAGGCCCACCAAGAACTTTGACACCACGCATCGGCCTGGCGATAGCAGGAGGGAAGACCCCAGGGAGCCTGCTCCTAGGATCCTCCGCAGGCCAAAAAATCTCGGTTTTACTGACATTAAGATGAAGTCCCGAACGAGGTCCATCGTCCAAAATCAGTTCCAAAGCCTTCCCCAAAACCAAGGTATCGCCAACTATGGTGCCATCATCCAAGTACCAGGCCTGCAGCCTCAAATCGAAAGAGTCCCGGATCTTACAAACCAAGGGATGCAACACCAGGGAAAAAAAGCAGAGGACCCAAGGGATCACCCTGCTGAACCCCCTGACAAGACCACAGGCTGTGCTCACCATAATATAACCGGGCCGGACTAGAATAACAAAACTCCACCCACCGGGAGAGAACAGGGCAGTGGTAACGAACCTCTCGTAACATGATTTCACGATCAACCATGTTAAAAGCGTTCAGAAAATCCACCAAGAGCATGGAAAGACCCACCTCATCACCCCGATCCTCAACAAGCCGGTTCAAGGCATGCAAAATAGCCTCGCCCCCCCCCCCCCCAGAAACTCCAACTCCAAACTGAAGGCCAGAAAAATAGCCACTCAGCGTCGGACCGATCAGGAAAGCACCAACCTTAGAGACAAGGCGTCTCCAAATCGTACCAACAGCAATAGGACGAATACCGCCACCTGGCTTAACAAGCGGGGTAAGCGGAGCACTAGCAATATACTCCCCGAGGACCTGCGGGCAGCTGCCCTCGAGAAAGAGATTAACCACCCGAGTGACAGATGCGATCAAATCGTCCGAAACAGCAACTGCGGCCCCACTCAAACAATCCAAAAGGTGTCGGGCACGAAAACCGTCCCTCCCACAAGAAGTGCCACGAGGAAACCCTCTAATCATATCCATAACCACCGACGCGGAGGCGACAAGGGAGTGGTGATTATCAGGCAAGGATGGCAAAACGGGAGAAGGGACGACGGGGTGCTTATCCTTCAAAGCCACTAGAGTATCATCGGAGTAAGGAGCAACACCAGAAGAAGAAAGCACACGAACAGCAGCAGTGTAGTGCCCGTCACAGATCTTCCTACGACACTGCCTAACATTGACCTCACTCAAGTCGAGATCCTCATTCACACTAAAAGAAGGAGCAACCTCAGCCAGAGTATCCCGCAGGAGCGACAACCGACCACCCGGCTCATCCCAACAACGAATGGCACTAGAAATACTCTCCTCCTGACGCTGCCGTCGAATAGCAGATCGACACTCAAGGTTACTCCGAGGGGAGAAAGTCTTAAGTATGCAAAGAGGCAGCGCAAGCAAAGTGACCCAACACGTGAGATCACGAGGAGAGGCAGCCACATCATCAAGAGCCCCCCGAAAAACCCGAGAAAACCCTAAACGACACTTTGGAGGGATGGATTTAACAGTACGTAACCCCTTAGCCAACAGGTGATCAAGAGAGGTCACGTTAAACCCAACAACCGAGGGATCAGCAACACCACAAGAAGACGAAACTGTAGGGGCAGATGGTCGGGGAAAACCGTAAAGAACATAACGGATAACACCATCACCACAATTAGGGGCCTCAACAGAGGAACCTGCGTCGTGCCGACAGCCTTTGTTATGAGTATGTGTCCGAAAGCAAACCCCACACAACCAAATACCCATCCGCCGAAAAGTAGACTCAGCCGCCAAAAAAATAGGTAAAGCAGCAAGAGATTGACGTGTGGCGTCCCGGGCACCTTCCTTACAGTGATGATCACGGAGATGGAAAAGCAGAGAAGTTTTAACAAAACCCTTACCCCAACCATCCCTACACCCACCGAGGCCCACAAAAGGACAGTGGAACCGCACAAGGTCAGGCATGCCGAGACAGGAACAAACCGACACGCAGAGGCAACCCAAAAATAAAAAGAAATCCAAGCAAACGAAACAAGAAGGCAAGCGAAAACCAAAAACCAAAAACGAAAAAGGAAACAAAATCCTAACCACGACGAAAGGATCCACGTAAACCCCGGGAAGGGCCGAACCCGAAAAAAATAGCTCACTGCCACACAGCAAGCGACGTAACAGCAAACCAGCAGGTCCGGCGAACCCCCGCAGCAGCACAAAGACACCACGGCAGCCCGGCGAACTCCAGCACAGCCCGGCAAGTGCAGGAGCCCGGCACGATCAGAGACCCGGCCCAAAGTGCGGCGACGCGAAACCAAGTCGGTCAGAACCCCGACAGCAACACAAAAAAGGCAAAACAGAGGCCCAAAAGCAGCCCCTCCCCTACCCCAAAATTGAAACGAACGCCGGCAAAGGGAGGTTGCCGGCGCGCGGTGGCGGCGTGAGGCCTGCGGTGGCGTGAGGCCTATGGTGGCGTGAGGCCATAAAAAGGGCCGGTGGTGGCGGCAGTGGACTATGCCCTAACCCCTCCTCGAACCCCTCCCCTCTCACTCACTGGTGCGACAAAGATCAGGCGCCGACGACGACGCCGGCGGACAGGGCGACGCCGGCAGACAGGGCGACGCCGGCAGATAGGGCGCCGGCAGCAGCAGTGCCCTAACCGCAATGCCCTAATCGCACAAGCAGCAGCAATCCTTCAAATTTATTATTATTATTATTATTATTATTATTATTATTATTATTATTATTATTATTATTATTATTATTATTATTATTATTATTACTATTATTATTATTATTATTATTATTATTATATACTACCCGTAATTAATATACTCCGTGCTTATTAATGAAATGTCAGATTTGCCACCTATATATGTATGAGCCTAGTAATGAACAAAGCCCATTCATAAAGTGGGAAGATATGCTTCATACAGAGTACGTATATATGAGTATCTTTTAATTCATCGGTAGTCAGAGAAGCACGGACAAATTGGAAGAGATTACCTTGAATAAACACAGTTCTGAGTTACTGCTCCAGTACCAAGATGCCGATAGAATATCACCTGACCAAAACATTAATACAATTGCAAGGTAGTAAAAAATACTAGTGAAATTTTAGAGGTATAAACGGCTTCATCTCACACACCAACTATTACAATACCGCTATCATACTACCCAAGGGGCCTGGTTCGGTTTTCCTCTGTAGAGTAATCTGCACACACCGCTATCACAATACATGACTAGAAACAAGTCTACGAGTAGAATTAGCGGCAAATACAAACAGGGAATGAATTGAACCTATTGGCTGCAACATTTTGGGATGGAACCAAACAAGTTCTTGAACAAACGACCCTTAAAAGAAACAATCGTTTCAATTTCTTGGACAAACGACCCTTAAAAGAAATAAACTTCACGGAATCAATCTAATTGTCTTGTGCCCCTAGAAAAATGGTCACAACTATAATGACTGATATTTTGTGATACAACTATAATCAAATTGTCTATGCCAATACTAGTACAAAACATGGAGGACAGGAGAAATGTTTCGTAGAGAAAAATTGTAACAAATTTAATTTGATACAAAAACATTTCATAAACAGACGTGTAATATTAAAAATGAAGATAGCACAGGATAAAACTAAGCAACTCACAAGAGGGAAGAAGCAAAATATAATGACAGCACACCAAACCCAAAACTAATAATTAGCGGGCATGTTCGATTCTCAGGTTTCGTAATTCAAATTTATACCTGCCACAAGTTAGAAATAAAATCAACTCAAAAAACGAAGAGGTCATATGAAAAGGCAAATACACCTGAATGTCGTGTCGAAAAGGCTCAAACTTCGAGAATAGGGGCAAAAATAAGCTTAAGTTATATTCGGAAGTCAATCTACACTCCTTAGGGTTTCAACTCTCAACTGTCCTCAATCAAAACCCCATTTCCCCTCCATTTTCACTTCAGAGCATCAAAAGTTTAAAAAACTGCACCCTGAATCATCAAAGATTGGAACTTTCACCAAAATTTGCCAGTTTCAGCAGCTGCAGCTAGTTGAAATTGTGTTCTGATGATGCTTTTTCAAATGCTTGGTGCTTTAAGATCATACCCATTTCTCATTTCTGGGATCTGATTGTTACAGGACACTGGATTTTTGTGATTTCTGTCATTTGGCATTGTTTTTACTGGACTGTTTTTTACTTGTGCTTCTTACTGGACTGTTTTGTGGGTAAGTTAGTTCATAGTATCTACCAATGGAGAGGTCAAGATCAAAGAGGAGTTATTACTATGATGATCACCATGACTATGACCCTGACCCTTTTCAGGGACTAGACCTGGGTACACTTAATACCAACATTTCAAACTGCAACCAAGAATTAACTGATAAATCTCCCGCCAGCAGTAATCAAATAAACATAGATTCAGAGATCATTCCGCAATACAAATATAAGATGGCCTCAATGTTCATCTAATCAAGACGAACTAAAGAGAACAAACAACGATATTGAAAAGACTTGAATAAACAAGCTATGTATATTTCTAAATCATAAATGAACTAAACACAAACAAACTAATCCTCAATTTAACCACTTAAAAAGTTCCTAATCATCATCTTATCAAACAAAAAAACTTGTTAAAATATGAATCAACCAGCAATTTCAGGACCTAGTCAATCTACAAACACAAATAAACAGATGTCAACTTTACCATTTCACCTGCTGAAAGGGTCTAATCAAACAATAGAAAATGACCAACAACAATCACACAAAAAGCAAATTCACAAGCGATTTCCAAACCGTAATTAGACCTTAGAACAAATGACTGTATTATCATAATTCAACAGAACTCACCTTAACGACTTGGGGTTGATTTTGTTCGTTGTTCTGTTCGTTGATTCTCCTGGGTCGTCTCTGTTTCTTCCTCGCCCCCGCACTCCACTATTTCATCGGCCTCGTCGTGACTTGGTTCAGATATTCGCCTTCGTAGTGTCTTCCTCAGATATTCACCTTCATCGTGTTCGTCGTATCTTCGAATTAGGTTTAGGGTTCTTCGCGTTTTTTTTTCAGTTGGGGATTCCTAATATTTGGTGAGCTGGGTTTTATTCGTGGTTTCATTTTACATTTGGTGTGGGTTTATTTGGTTTGGGTTACTTACTCTTTGGAACCTCATGTCGGTGTTTATTTGGTTTGGGTTTCGATTACTTACTCTTTGGAACCTCATATTATTAAAAAAAGGTTCTATTGACTGGGTCTTTGGAACCGGTTCAATATACAACAGATGCAAAAGTATTTTAATAGGGTCCAAATATTTTACCTAGTACCTTTGGCACCTCTTTTCAGTAAACAACCGGTTTCGTTGGTATATAAAAAAATTTCATGTCATTTAAGGCACCTCTTGTTCATACAACCGGTACCTTTTAACAGGTTCCAATGACATTAATTCTACTAGTGGAGCTAACCTCAATTCATAGCGACAAATTTTCTCCGTCTCAGTCGGGATTACCATGGATGCAAATCGAGCAAGTTCTATGAATTTTCTGGTGTATTCCTCAACAGTCATTGTCGCCTTGCTCCAGATCCAAGAATTCTTGTTGCTTCCTCCAACGAAGAGCCTCGGGATAAAAACGAGCTTTCACACTCTCTTTAAACTCAGACCAGCCAAACCCAGGTTGAGCCGTTAGCGAGTCTTTCATAAGGTCCCACCAACAATCTGCTTCATCGCGAAAGTAAAAGGTAGGCAAATCAATCTTCATATTTTCAGGTATCTGGGTCACGATAAACAACTTTTCCATTTGGTGGATCCAATTCTCGAGGATGATAGGGTCTGTGACTCCCATGAATTCTGGGGGATTGTAGCGATTGAAACGCTTAAAGACGGATCCTTCACGATCAACTTGTGGGATTATTTTGATGACGATCCGGACTTGTACTAGACAGGTGTGGGCATCCGTATTTCCGTTTAGGAATCGATCGAGTCGTGGTTGTAAATGTTTAAAGGCCGATTTGTTTGGTAAGGCGACCTTTTTAGTGAACTGAATTCGTTGCCGATTTGTGGAGTTGCCACCGAGTCAATTATGGGGACTTGGAAACCGTTCAAGTCAACTTTGATCCCTTGCCGGCTCAAAGTTGAGTGGCACGGGACGTAAAGATAAAGACTTGTACGCTTAAGCACTCCATGTCTGGAATGACTCTCATTGACAATGATTTCGGACATCCGGAAACCGTCGATTTTGAGTAAGGGGTGAGGGTACATATTGGGAAGCCAACATCCGATAGATGTCAACATCCAATCCCGCCCGCACTATAGCGGCCTCTACTAATCAATTGGTGGGTTGATAACCTAGTTCTTTTGTTGTGGTGGAAATGTTGTAACATCCGTTGTTTTAACCCTATGCCTTTTACTACGTCGGTTGTTTAAGGGCAAGTAAGTGTTGTTGTCAAAGTAGTTGTATTTACATTCTTTGCATGCGATTTCACGTGACAAGCCGACCATGAAAAGATGCACGTAGGACAGTAGAGAGTACTAGTATTATACGTATTAGCAAATCAGTTTTAACGCGATAATACGGATATTAGTCATTCTCGTGGTATACCTTACCTGGTATTCTGCTTAAGATGCATCGGTTCGGTATTAATAGAGATGCGTCAAACCTAGTGAGGCAAGCACTTGGACTAATACAGAACTCGACCATCACTTTGTTCAGTTTTAGTTATTTTACGTTTTGAATTCCGTGTTAGGTGATTTAGCATGCAATTATAATGTCATAAAAGCAATAAATCATACGAAAAACTGTAAATGCGCATGTAAGTAAATCACATTGTGAGGAGTTGCGTCCTCGGAGTGTACACTAAACGGGACTCGATGCATAGATAGTTGAGAATGGATCTCGGAATTACTCGAGTCTATTTAGTGTATTTTAGTATTTGCGATTGAAGTTGGGACGTTACGTGTTTTAGTAGATGCTTGTGGACCTAGTGTCCACATTTAGTGTTGTCGTAGTGCATAATAAGAGAAAGTGCAAATATGGAAAGTTTTGTTTAGATGACAACCTAGTGACGACTCGGTTTCAACAGGTGGATCTTCCTAGCTTGACCAGTGACTCCGGCATAGCTCCGTTACCGTTTACCCCCCCTGTGGCTACTCCGGCAGAGCTTCGTTACTATGGACTAGTTCTGCGGCTAATCCGTCAGAGCTTTGCTACTAGGATTGAGCTAGTCGATCACAGGCACCTCGGTATTGAGTGGGGTGCTCGAAGGTGAGGAGTAGCGTCGATGTCGCTTTTATCGGAACTACGATTGAGTGGATCGTTTGCCTCGGGTGTTGGAGTGCGAGCCCTTAGCGAGAGAGTTAGAGGGGGAAGAGAAGATGAGAATTGTGTGTCGAATGAATGAGGCGGACGGGGGTATTTATAGGTATTTTCGGCCCTCATCGCCCATATGGACGCCTAAGCTGGGGAGCAACAAGACCCAGACGCCTGGGCTAAGGCGCGGGGAAACTAAGGTGCGTGAGGTGGGGCGGTCGGGATTTTGAAGATACGATTTTGATACTTTCCAAAACCGAGAGGGAGAAGGATATTATGATACTTGGGGATTAAGGTTCCCGCGTGTTACCCTAGCGCCGTGAACATTGGTAGGCCTCGGGTGTGCATCCCGAGGTTCGCTTGGCGCGGTGCTGACTCTATTTGAGTTTCAGGACCGACTCGGGGTCCCGGTGTTGGAATTGACTCTAATTAGTGTCTATGCGATCGTAACGATACGACTAAGGCTGCCATCATGCTAGTTTTAATTTTTCCGAGTAATTATTTGATCCGTTCTATAGAAAAACTACCTACAACATCGCGAACTCGCGTCGCGTTGCAGTCTTATCGTCATCGGGTGTTTGTTGGGCACTTCCGCAGCCACCAGATCCAAATCTGGGTGTCTACATATGCGTCAGTATTTTTGTAAAGAAGACACGTTTTGGCCTGTTATTCTTCTCTAATCTCTACTCTCCGTCATTTATTCACCTTGCTTTTAGTAATGTTGGAAAATCCGAGTTAAAGTTATACTTAGAAGAACCTGTACTACCACGTACTACTGAATTTGATGTGCTTGAGTATTGGAAGACACATTATGTGAGGTATCCTGTCCTAGCTCAAATGGTTCGCGATGTGTTGGCAACTCCTATATCTACAGTAGCTTCTGAATCAACTTTCAGCATTGATGGTAGAATTCTCGATCCATATAGGAGCTCTTTAAAGCCTTCTACTGTTGAAGCTCTTGTTTACCTTAGAGATTGGGCATTTAATCAAGGTATTTCAAAATTTTCAACATCTTATGTTATTGTTTCATAAATACTTTCTCTTAAATATTACAGAGTATTATTTTTCGTTTACGTAGATTCGATTCTTCCCGAAATTGAGGAGCTTTGTAGCCAAGTTATGAAGGTTAAGGTTGATTATGAGTCCAGAGATATATATATATAGTAGAGGCTTCAGGAGACGGTGTTTGATGTGCACTTGCGGACTCCACCTGAAGTCGTGAAGAAATAAGCTGCTACTTTTTTTCCCCAAAGAGTGTTTTAATAAATTATGGAATTAGTATTTAAGTACTTTTATTATTCTTATATGGAGTAGTAAGTTTTCCTAATAAAATTGGTGTATGTTATTCATCCGTAACTTTTACACTGCCATTAAATATGAAGTTTGGCTATATTATTTGCTTTTTGGGTTAAATACGTCTTATGGGTTATTCGGGTTGAATGGGTTAGAAAAATAATTGCTCCTTTATTAATGGGTTTGTACAGATCAGGTCGGGTTGGTTAAAATATTAACAGGTCAGGTTCAGGTCAGGTGAACTGACCCGCTTAACTAAACAAGTCGGGTTCAGGTCAGAAGTTTATTGACCCATTTATATGCGACACGAACACAAACCCGACACGACCTGATCCGAAACACCCCACATTGATTGAAGATGTCCTATTTATGAGCTTTGCTTAAAGGGATTTGAAGTACTACTCATATCAACAAAGTCAACTTTCTTTTCTGGTTTACCCATGATAAGAACTCCACAATTAAGCGTGCTTGGCTGAGAGTACAGTAATCTTAGGATGGGTGACCTCCTGGGAAGGTTTCCGGGGTGCGCATGAGTGAGGACAAAATGCGTTGGAAAGGACTCGTGTTGGTCTGTGGGACCAGTACAAAGCCCGGCGGGCTACCGCGGTTAACATTTCTGGTCCTAGGATTGGGCCGGGGTGTTACAAATGGTATCAGAGCAACCCTGCGACCGTGCATTTGGCACCTAACGGGGGTGGATTCTAGGTCAGCGGTTATGCTGCCAGGCGCAACGAGGACGTTGCGTTCTTCAAGTGAGAGTGATTGAAACACCTCACATTGATTGAAAATGTCCTATTTATGAGCTTTGCTTAAAGGGATTTGAAGTACTACTCATATCAACAAAGTGCACTTTCTTTTCTGGTTTACTCATTATAAGAACTCCACAGTTAAGCGTGCTTGGCTGGGAGTAATCTTAGGATGGGTGACCTCCTGAGAAGGTTTCTGGGGTGCGCATGAGTGAGGACAAAATGCGCTGGAAAGGACTCGTGTTGGTCTGTGGGACCAGTACAAAGCCTGGCGGGTTACCGCGGTTAACATTTCTGGTCCTAGGATTGGGCCGGGGTGTTACATTATCTATTTGCCAGGTCTACGGGATAGCTCTTCCATATTTCGTAGGGTGTCTTGTCAATTTTCTTCTGTGGTACACAGTTAAGAATATAACAAGCAGAAAGCACCGCTTCCCCGCACATATCATCAGATAGGCCAGAGCTTAAAAGCATAACATTCATAATTTCTTTTAACGTTCTATTTTTACGTTCAGCTAACCCATTTGACTGTGGTAAATAAGGTGGACTAGACTCATGGATTAGTCCATTTTTCTCATAGAAGTCGATTAAATAGTTAGAGCCATATTCGCCTCCTCTATCGGACCTAACCCTTTTAATCTTCCTATCTAGTTGATTTTCGACCTCGTTCTTAAATTTTGTAAACGATTGTTCTGCTTCATCCTGAATCCTAAGCAGGTATACTTTAGTATATCTAGAACAATCGTCAATAAAAGTGAAATAATAATGTTTACCACCTCGACTCATAGTACTTTTAAAATCAGCTAGGTCAGCAGTGTGAATCAATTCAAGAAGACTCGTTTCCTTGTTTTTTTAACTGGTTTACTAGGTTTTCTCGTAAACTTAGCCTCAACACAGCTAGCACATTTAGAGAATGCTTTACTGGTCAAACTTGGAATTAGTGACAACATTCTAAGATTTTTAATGAATTCAACATTTACGTCTAGGCTACCATCCAAACATCAATAGACCCAACAATATAAGTAGAAGTGGAATCATTATTATTAATATCAGAGACGGTTCAAAATAAACAAGCCCCCAGACAGATAACCCTTGCCCACAAGTTCCTCATTACGCGACATTATAACCTTGTCAGCTTTAAAAACAAGCTTCACACTAGCTTTGTTCAATAAAGCACCAGACACGAGGTTTCGACGTAACAAGGGTACATACAAAACATTATTTAGAGCAAGGGTTTTCCCTGAGGTGGCTTTGAGAAAGACCTTGCATTTTCCTGTGATCACAACAGATGAAGAATTACCCATGTAAACACATTCTCCATCAGCAAGCTCCTCGAACTCAGCAAATAACCCTTTGTTAGCACAGAGGTGTCTTGAAGCTCCAGTGTCCAGAACCCATTCATCAACATTTCCCACCAGATTAGCCTCCACAACCACAACAACAATAATATCTTCAGTCACAGTTATATTTGCTTCAGTGGTCTTCTTTTCAGTGCATTGGTAAGCTTTGTGTCCGCCCTTTCCAAAGTCATAGCAAACCAGAGGCTTATGGATCATTGGAACAGGTTTGTCAGGACCATTCTTCTTATCTTGATTCTGACCATTCTAATTTTTCCCTTTATTCTTATTCTTGCCCTTAAACGACGGACCACCAGACTCAACCAGATTGACGTTAGCAACATCAACATAATTGTTAACAGGGTGACTACCAGGTTTATCTTTGAGGCGATTGGCTTGCTCAGTCCTCATATGCCCTACAACTCTACAAGTTCTTTTAGGGACATGTCTTTTTTCTTATGCTTAAGATGGTTACGCTATTCAGACCAAGAAGGAGGAAAACGTTCTACCAAAACATTAGCTAAGAAGACATCGTCCAATTTCATTCCCTCATTTACGACATCAACACACAAATTTTTATATTCATGCATTTAGCTTGTTCCCTAATAGATTTCCCATCCTCCATATTAAACCTAAGTCATTTCCCAACAACATACTTTTTCTTTCCAGCATCATCGGACCCATATTTCGACTCTAAAGACTCCCAAATGACTTTATTTAGCAGATTTATGAACAATAAATAAATCAAAAAGGGTATTAGCCATGTAGTTTAGGATATGAAAACGAGCGGTTTTATTATCTTTTTCGAATTTTTTAATAAAACTCAACATTCGACTTGATAATAGAAGAAATAGGAGGAGTAGCGTCAAAATCAGAGGACACAGAAACAGGAACTGGAGTCTCCTCAGACAGCACATAATCAATTTCGAGTTGTCAAAAAAACATCAACAATTTTTGAGACCAATGTTTATAATTGTTACCGTTGAGTGGTTCGAGTTTGGACACCATCGACATTGTTACAGTAAACAAAATAGTTTTCAAATTGTTGGTTGATAAAACAGAAACAATGAAATGAGAGACAGAAACTAGAACCAAATTGTTGCAGGGCCGTTGTATGAGAGTCACTGCCTTGAAAACTATCTCAGCGTAACCGTGGCGGAGATCAGCTATTGCCAACAGTCCCCCAAGGTGAACACTACAGTACTCGGAATCGCCCACTCGAAACCCGACACTTTGGAACGAACAGTAACCGATTTTACTTTACCCATAATTTTGTGAGAGAAGAAGAGAAAAGAAGTGATGAGATGAGATGATTGTGTGTTCTGAAGTGTGGAAGAGACGTCCTTTTATAGCCAAGCGGGTGAGCAAGGAATCGCAGTGGTTAATGCGTAATAATCAACCATTAACATGCGATCAATACTGTAATCAATCAGTTTGACTACCCAAAACTGAAGGCTAAGGATGAATCTAGACACAAACAAACAAAACCACTCCTATTGGGCGTAAAAGCCTGGCAGGGCTCGCCACAGGTGATTTACCAAATCTCAAACCCCGATCTCGAGCTGAGACGAGGCGGGTTAGGCCGGGCGCGCGCGTGTGTGTGACACTACTGGAAATCAGCAACCGTCTTCTGTCGCTAAAAAAGACGGGTGACGGATAACAGTTGCTAAAAAGTAGTCGCACAAGGTAGTCACTTGAAAAGGAGGCAGGCGACCGATATCGGTCGCTAAGAAACACGGGTGACCGATATCAGCCTCTAAGCTTAGCGACCGATATCGGTCGCTATGTGGTAAGCTTAGCGACTGATATCGGTCGCTAATGGGCAAGGTTTAGCGACCGATATTGGTCACCCCATGGGTTCTCCTAACGTCCTTTGGGACCTTGGATGTCTTACTTAGCGATCATTATCAGTCGCTAATATTTTCCCTTAGCGACCTATATCGGTCGCTAATAAACCTGTAATTGGCCGATGCAATTTGATTCATTTCTAGCCAAAATATGCAAACAAAAAAACAACCCAACAATGACAATACGTTCCAAACACATTCAAAACATCATGCCGTATCGGCCACATATCGCCAGCTTCACACTTCCACAATTGCCAGCCAAGGTAACTAAATGTCATGAATAAACTAAATTAAGAATAATGTTACAAACTGTTTTGAATCAACATTCATAAACTACAAGGTTTCTTAAAGAGTAAATTAAAAATTACTCCCTTTTAAGATACCAATTTTAAAATTTACTCCCTTTTAAAAAATTTGCTAAAAATAACTTCCAAAATCTATCAAAAGTTCAAAAATTGCTTCAAAATATAATTTTTGGACAAAAATGCCCCTAACTTTTTTTTCGCTATTACTTCACCTCACCCTCTAACCAAGGGCATTTTTGTCCTAAAAAAAAATTGGGAGCAATATTTGAATTTTTGATAGATTTTGGGAGTTATTTTTAACCAAAATTTCAAAAGGGAGTAATTTTAAAAATGAGTATTTTAAAAGGGAGTAATTTTTAATTTACTCTTTCTTAAACTACAACTATTGCCAGTATGTACTCAACAAACAGGGAAACTAGCTACAACACCACTACCACCCCCATTGAAGGGGTCTCAAGGGTCGGGAGGACTGGGAAAGGGGTCGGGGTTGCAGTTTTGCTGCTGCATGCTCCTCAGGCGGGCTAGTTCTTCTAGTATTTGCCTGTTCACCTCAGTCTGCTGCCTCATTTGTTCAGACTATTGCCTCATTTGTTTAGATTGTTCCTTCACTTGATCAATCAGAGCAGCCTGCTTTGGATTTCCTTCTTCTATTTCCGACCTCATCTCAGCCATCACGGACGGTGGATGTGGCTTCCTGATACGTTTCCTAAAAAAAATGGTTTGATGATTAGGTGAGATTTCGTTGACAAAGTCACAATCTAAAGAATAATAGAAAGAAGCCTTATGTTAGAAACTCACCCAAATTTCGACGTCCCTCTTCGTAATGAAGCCTCTTCGACCATTGCAGTCCAGCTTGCTCTTTGTCTGAAGAAACAACTCCGCAGCGTCGGGGAGTTGTCATGTTTTGTTCTTCAGCTGTTAACAGTACATGTAGATTTCTTGTCAGTAATTTTAATGAAACACATGGAATAAGACTCCAAAATAAAAATCTAAAGTTTTAAATACTTACGTCCATAGCTCGCTAGTAGTTCGACTGTGACCCACCGTAGTGCGTAGGCTGCACTTCGGCCTCAGGGTCTCCCCGCTTCTTGTTTTTCTTCGCTTGGGCCGATCTCTTGAGAATCTCTGGGTCGGAGCGGGCTTTGTTGTACTGCTCAAGTGCGGCCCCTACAATTCATATAAAGAGATTAGTAAGCAAAGATATAACTTTCTATTCAAGTACGGACACTAATTGAGTAATCAAACCTCTAAGCACTTTCTCTGCCTTCCCTCATTCGCCACCTTGAACATGTTGTCCTTGTACCGTGGCTTGACGACCTCTATGTAGTGGTCCTGTGCACCCACCTCAAGGCTCGGGTCCTACCAGAATTTCAGCTGCAAGATCGTTTGTTGTTAGTAAATTATTAATCCGTAAACAATAATAGGTAACTACTAAATCCAAAAAACGGTGCACCTTGAAGTTGTTGAACCACTTCTCCTGCTGCCACGAAGGCATCTTAGTCCAACTAGTGCAGTAAGTCGTCAAGTCACTGATAAAACTATTGGACACACCATTCACGGTCGTTCGATGCCGGAACCTAAACCAAAAAACGAAATAAGAATGAAGTATAAAAGTACGAGAAAACCTTAACATTTAAAAACCAATAATGAAGTTGCTAATATGATGTCTCACCAGGTGTCATCTAGGCTCAGAATTATGCGCCCGTCCTCCTCCCGACATCTGATCTTGTGAGGTGGTGGTGGAGGTTATTGTGGTTGCTCCGCCGTGACCTCGTGGTTCTTGTCGAGCTACTCCTCGGTCCGTTGCTGCTCCTTCTACTCCTATTGCGGCTACTGCCATCTCCTAGTACTCCCACTCCCAGCATGAAGACGTCTACCGAACGTCATATCTGCTGACAAAGATAGAAAGTTAGAAATCAAAATGATTAAAAATAATACAATCAACTAGTCAAAAAAATTAACAACATAATCAACTAATCAAAATAGTAAACAAAGACTTTAAATATTGAAATAATATAAATTTAAACTATATCCTACTAGCAATCATCGTCGCTATCATTGTCATCTCCCACTTGCCTACACGAACAACCTACATCCTCCTCCTCGTAATCATCTTCATCCTCCTTGTCATCGACCTCCAAATCATCGGTGCCTTCGACTTCGCTATCCTCCGCTTCCTCGACCATATCCCCAAAAGCACCTTCATCGTCCTCACCACCTTCATCGTCTTCAAAATCCTCCCCCACAGCCACCTCATTATCATCCTCACTTGCAAAAAGAGTCTCATTAATTGGAGACAATGTTGTACCACTAGAAATGACCTCCTCTTGGAAGAGGTCAGTGTCAATGTGCCCCAGTGGCTTAGTTTTAAACACCGCCCACCACTGATTTTGATTTCTATCATTCTTTGTGGTTAGATAAGGAGCAAAATACACTTGGTGTGCTTGATGTGCATGTATAAACGGATCGTACTTAGAGTATTTTTTGATATGATTAACTTCAACTAGTTTGTACCGTTCATGTACTCTCGTACCATGCACTGAGTTGTCCTTCCATTCACATTTAAATATAACAACTCTATACCCACGATCACTTCCAGCATAGCACAACTCAAAGATGGTCTCCTGTAGACCGTAATAGTCGTCACCATCAAGTGATGACATAGTCACACCAAAATTACATCTAGCCTTCTACCATGGGCAAATGTATGGAAATTGTAGCCATCAACTGAATACCGGTTCCAAGTTCTAACTTTTTGCAAAGGACCTAATGCTAGACTCCTAACGAAATCATCCTAGTTATTCGAAGCAATTACATGATCCTTGAGCCAACTGGGGAACTGTTCCTCATGCTTATTCCAAACATCATCAGCATTTACATTTGGATTAGCAGCGAGAAATTCAGTTACAAACTGCTTCTCATATGGCTCCAAAACTTCGCAATTTGATAACAAGTAAAGGTGAGCACTATTGTATTTCTTTTCATCTAACATCCTCCATCCCCCAGCTGATGAAGATCCTACACCTACCTTACTTTGAAAAAAGCTGGTATGTTGGGGTCAATCATCTCAGGTGTTTCTAGGTTAAGGTTCTTGGCTTTGGTGTTGACTTCTTTCTCGAAATACAGAGAACAGAAGTTGGCTATCACCTCTGTTAGATAAGCATTACATATGGAGTCCTCGACCCTGGCTTTGTTACCAATTTTTTTCTTCAAATGGTCGAGAAATTTATAACAATCAAGCAATTATATTAATAATAAATTACAATATTTAACGTTAGTGTTTCATTAAGTATTTTAAAGTACTCACCTCTCAAACGGGTACATCCATCTATATTGTACTGGTCCTCCCACTTTAGCTTCGTTGGGCAAGTGGACCGGTAGATTCTCCATTGAGTTAAAGAAGGAGGGTGGGAAGATCATCTCAAATTTACACAGTATCTGAGGAATTTGATCCTCCAAACGAGTCATGTCGTCAACTGTAATTGTCGACAAACACATATCTCGAAAAAACAAAGATATCTCAGTAATTGGATTCCAAACCCCTTGTGGCAGGAGTTGCTTCAGCGACACAGGTAGTAACCACTCCATGAAAACGTGACAGTCGTGACTCTTTAAACCTTGAAACTTCATGTTCTTAATGTTGACACACCGACTGAAATCGGAGGCGTACCCATCAGGGAACTTCAGTTTCCCTAACCACTCTAACACGACCTCTCTCTAAGCGTTATAAAGGCTGGACAAGGCCCTAGGCTTGGACCCATCCCGCTTGATATGCAATTTCGGACGGTCACAGATTTTCTTCAAATATTTTCGGGAGCCTACGGTGTCACATGTCTTACCGTCTACATCCACAATGTTGTGAATCAATTGTTCAAAGAAGTTTTTCTCAATATGCATCACATCCAAATTATGTCGGAGTAATAAAGTACTCCAATATGGAAGGTCAAAGAAGATACTTCTTTTAAACCAACCATTTTTTAACTTCTTTAGATCCTTGAACTCTTGATTGATGTCGTGAATAGTAGATGGGAACTCTGAAATCACCTCCCATATCTCATCTCCCCGGAGACGAATAGGTGCCTCATCTAGCACCACCACACCCTTTTTGAAAGCTCTCTTGTTTTTCCTATACGGGTGTCCCTCGGATAGGAACTGTCTATGACAGTCAAACCAACTAATTTTGCTGGAATTTCTTAGATAGAATGCTTTCATTCATGCAACAAGGGCATGCTTTTTGGCCTACCGTAGACCAACCACTCAACATACCATATGTAGGGAAATCATTTATAGTCCACAAAAGTGATGCTCTAAGCTGGAAATTTTGTTTCAACGACACATCAAGTGTCTCCACCCCTACTTCCCACAAGTGTCTCAATTCCTCTATCACTAGTTGTAAGTAAACATCCAAATGGTTTTTGGGATTTTTTGGGCCGGGAACAATAAGAGAAAGAAAGATGAACGGTGGTTTCAGACACAACCATGGGGGTAAGTTGTATGGTGTGACCATGACAAGCCAGCAGGAGTACGACTTATCAAATTGACAAAAAAGGGCAAACCCGGTACACAACCCAAGTCTCACATTGCGAGGTTCCTTAGCAAAATTAGGGTAAATGGTTTTGGTTGCATATAAATTTTGAAGTCTAGGGGCGATGAGAAAGTAGGTAAGTCGACTAAGTGGTATAGGTTTTTTATCCCTCGCAGCACTATTTCCCTTTTTACCCCTCAAAACAATATTCTCATCAACACTTTTGTATCTACCTTTACCACATTTCTTACATTCCTCAAGTAGAGCATCGTCCCTCCAAAAGAGCATACCTCCATCGGGACAAGCATCAATATTTTGATGCGGAAGTTGAAGTCCTTTTACTATTTCTTTGGTGGTGTAGAATGTTTTGGTCATAATGTTGTCTTTTGGGATGACCTTCTTAAGGAAGGCAGCGAAACCGTCTATACACCCAAATGGTAGGTTATACTCACATTTAAGGATCACTATCATAGACGCAACTTCTAACAATGTCATATCACACCCTCCATATAACGGCTTCTCCGAAGCGTCTGACATATCAAAAAATGCTTTCGCTCGTGGGTTTGGCTCTTGTGGGGTTGCTTGGTCATCGTCATTAGTATACATGCTCTCGTCATTAAACACATTGCACTCAACTACATCAACTATCATTCCCCTCAACCCCTCCACATTTTGTTCAACCTTAGATTCCTCAACAGGAGACGTCTCACCATGACAAATCCAACGATAATAATTTGGATAAAACCTATTTGAGATAATATGTTCCTTAATCACAATAATCTCCAAGAATTTGAGGTTCTTACATTTCACACAAGGATATCTAAGTCTACCATCCGATGTGTATTCGGGTTGTTGGTTAGCAAAATCTAAAAAACTATCAACACTCTTTAAAAATTCTGTTGTAGGACATCTCTCTTATCCAATCTTTCCTCATACATCCATTTTCGTTCAAATCTCTTCATTTTTTATCTAAAAAAATTCAGACAATGATCAAATACACATTATTTCCTTTAAATTAATTTAGTAATATACACTACTCACATATTTAGTAAAATTCTCAATTCACCTAAACATAGTACTCCCTCCGTTCCAATGAATTTTTTGCCTTTACTTTTTGCACCAAGGGGAAGAGATCCAATGAGAAAGTGACTTGTGGAGCCAAACTCATGAGAATGAACAAATTACATATAAAAAGCATTCCGGAAAATAGAAAGGCAAACAATTCACTGAGACGCCCCAATATGGAATAGCCAAATAATTCATTGGAACGGAGGGAGTACTATTTGTACCTAATCTAATTATATCACTAAATCGGCCTAATTATATTTTCACTTCCAATTTCCAAACACATTAAAAAACCCAATTCATTCGACTATCCAACCATAAACCATAACTTTATACTAACAATCTACCTATTTCCAATTGGGGAAACCTATGGGCAATTATCATGCTAACTACATTAAATATTCCGACAACAACAAAACTATACTAAAAAACATCTAACTCAATAACTAATTTATTAAAATCAACAAATACAAAAGTTAAGAAATAATTTATACTAAGTATATATAAAAAAAACATACCTTAATCAAGAAAAATGAGAGAAAAAAAGAAGGAATGAAGAGAAAATGGGGCTCGGCGTAGTAGAGAGAGGGGGGAACGGTAGAGAGAGAGAGAGAGAGAGAGAGAGAGTGAAATGTGTGAATGAGGAGGGGGGGTCTGCCCAATTTTTTTTAAAAAAATGTGAAGGCTTAGCGAACGACAGCGGTAGCCCGAGTTTTCTATCGGCCGCTAAGCTTGTTTTTTCGTCATTTAGTGGCCGATATCGGTCGCTAACCCCCTATTTAGCGACTGATATCGATATCTGTATTAAATTAATAACACCACTTAGCGACCGATATCGATCGCGCGTGTTTTTTCTTAGCAACTGATATCAGTCGCTAAGTCGTGTTCATTTTATTCCCCACTCGGTCTCTTCGCCTAGCGACTGATATCGGTCGCCCGATTTTTTTTCGGTCGCTACTGGAGCGACTGACAAATTTGGTCGCGCGTGTAGGGTAGCTAAAATAATATTTTCTTGTAGTGCGAGCTGAATTAAGCACCTCGCAAGCTCATATAAAAGGCCCCTCTTTCACCCACTAGCTTGAGAAGGAAAATGTAGTAAAGTATATAAACATCAATACACTTCATTTCTCACCAATGTGAGATAGTGAAAAAACTACTTGATCAAGAATCAAGCCCCCATTTCCAAGAGATATCAGCCCTTGGATGTAATGCAGGCAAACCGGGCTGGGCCGCCACCGCTGGCCCGGTCCGACATGATTTTTTGGCCCGTCCGGCACGGGCCGACCCCAAAGTCGTGCCTGCCACGGCCCCAGTCTGCCGTGCCTGGAGTCGAGCCGCGGCTGGTTTTCCACAGGATGGACGTGCCTGACACAGGCACGACACGGGCACGGGTAGCCTGGTCCGCTGTCAGGCACGACGAAGACCAGAAGCCCAAGTTAGATGTAACTTTTAAAATGTTAAAACTATTTTGAGGCCTATATAAGACCTTCACTTGCTTTGTATTAATCAGACTTTTAATAAATGAAAACCAGAGAATTACTCTCGATAAACCCTTACTAAACTTGTGCATTGCTGTGGTTTAGAAGTCAGACTTGTTAAACAACCTTGTCCTAGACTTTGGGTGTTTGTGCATCAATCTATGGCATGTTTATAGGTATCCATGCAAAGTGACATGTAAAGAAAAACTAAATACTTCCTCCTAATTTTTTTTTTATCTTCTCTTTTTCCTTTTTGACACTAGTTGAATAATCTTTCCTCTTTCCATTTTTGGGTTGTACTTTAATCATTTATTTATTCTTCTTTCAATTCTTTATTCTTTTCTTTACTCACAAACTCCACCATATTTCTACTTTATACCCCACATTTTCTTATTTTAATAAATTCTTTATTCCCTTCTTAATTTTTGTGTCAAAAAAAAGAGGGAAGATCAAAAGAACTAGGAGGGGGAGTATAACATAATAAATACTTCGTACATTTTTATTTTAATAAAATCATTGTTAATGTTTAACTTTGATTGAGTTCCAAATCCATGCAACTTGGAATTAAAAATTAGATATATAGGCTATAACAAATCACATCCAACCACATACCATTATATTATATACATCTTAGATGTGATTTCTTATTTCAAACCTATAGCCATGCACCAAAGAGATCCTCGCTGAAAGTATATTGACTCACTACTTCTTTAGAGTGATGTAATTAGGGAATGACAATAAAGATCATCCATTAATTCAAATTTAGATAAAAATAGTTATAAACACTTTCAACCTTATCTTTAAGTTATTAATTATATCCAGTTCATTAACATAACTCATAGATTCTTTTTTGCTTTTGTAGCAAGAAAAAAGGGTGTCTATAGCCACAAACGTAATCACGCCCCTATAATTCTGTGTTGACTTCCTGAAAATAAAAATCTAACCAAATATAGTTGCTATGCCCAAGTTATTTGATTAAAATGCAAACACCAATATAAATTGAAAGCAAACAACTAAAAAGACTTCCTTATTTTACCCTTAAAAGGAAATTTATTGTGTCAGCGCCTCAATCAAGCAGCTTCACAATGAGTAATGTAAGTAATACATATACCTGATATCATATACGGAGTACAAACTAGTAACATGAGAAGTTCTGGTATGATATACAATTCGTCTAAATCTTCAAATTCATATATGCATGGTGCTGTAACAAATGTAAATGTAATTCACATGTCTCATAATTAAAAAAAATCGTGTTTGCTTAACTTCAATCAAGTGGCTAAAATATAATGACAGTAACTCTCCTATGAGACCGTCTCACGGTAATTTTACCGTGAAACCTCTCACGCACATAGAAAGTACGTAGTATTTGTTTATTTGGATTCATGCGCGTTGCATGAAAACGTACAACTAAGAAGACAACATATAATCACTTGATGCAGGTTAGTTATTACGAGGCGAGCTTATTTGGACATATATTAAAGAGATGATTTATGGTACAACTTCAGGCAAATGTCACATTATCTATGAGTAACGAAATTCAAAAGCGAGATTAATATTTCTCAAAGATAAATTATGGATTGGAATTATGTGTTGTATTGATGCATTACCCATATTCATTCCCTTAAAAAAAATGTCTTCATCTCCTAAATCAAATCAACGGTCACCCAAGGGCTATGTAAAAGATGATTCAACAATCAATGGAAATTCGTCTAAAAACATCAATAAACATTCATATTCAAGAAGATATTGGAGACCCAAAAAAGGTAAATCAATCTTCTTTCAATTTACAAATACCAATATTAGACCATATATAATAATACGGAGTAATATTTATTTATATGTTAAGCATTTAATTTTTTACCAAGTTAAATATTTTGACACATTTCCAAGTTTGTAGATTTTACGTGTATTTGTAGGTGGCAGAGGTGGAAAGGGAACTTGGGGATGTATATTAGATACTCAATCAGCTGCAACAGATCAAAATGACCAAAATTACAATAGTCATGAGGTAAATGAAGTCCAGTTTCTTCTAATTAATATCTGGACACATGTTAATACGTTAATTAAATCAAAATTAACTTGGATATTGTCTAAGTGTGGTAAATAGAACTTAATATTTCAATTTCTCATGATAATATCCACGTAAATCTTGCTTTAATTAGCGTATTAATGCATGTCCAGTAGATACGTCTTAGAAAAACTGAAATCTTTTTATTGCTTTACGCAATTATGTTTTGTTATACATTTTCTCAAAGTAAGATAGAAGAATTACTGTCAGATCATACTTACGAATCTTATAAATGATCGAGAGCATGAAAATGTATGTACACTCTTTTAATTTGTTTTTTATACGAGTAATTAATTTGTAGGAAGTAGAGTTTTTAACTCCAAGGAGAACAAGCCAAGCATTAGCGGAGTATAAGAAACAAGCAGTTATCATCATTGAAGAGTATTTTGCCAATGATGATGTTATATCTACTGCAAATGAGTTAAGTGATGTTGGAATGCCAAACTATGATTATTATTTTGTCAAGAAACTGGTTTCGATGGGCATGGATCGACACGATAAGGAAAAAGAAATGGCTGCTGTTTTATTATCATCTCTGTATGCAGATGTCATCAACCCAGCTCAAATTTATAAGGGATTCTCAAAATTAGTGGAATGTGTCGACGATTTGGCACTAGACATTCCAGACGCAGTCGATATACTCTCCATCTTTATTGCAAGGGCTATCGTGGACGATATACTTCCCCCTATATTCCTTAAAAAACATGTCGAAAAACTGGCTAAGCAATCCAAGCCCAAGGGAGGCGAGGTTCTGATAAGAACAGACAAGTGTTATTTATCGGCTCCCTACCACTGTGAGCTCATCGAGAATAAATGGGGAGGAAACAAGAATAAAACAGTCGAAGATGTTAAAGCAAAGATTAATGAGTTACTGAAGGAATACATTGTGAGTTGTGACAAGAAGGAAGCGTGCAGATGCATCAAAGAGTTGAATATTCCGTTTTTCCATCACGAGATCATAAAACGGGCATTGATTATGGCAATGGAGAGGAGACAAGCGGCTGAAGGCGACATGATTTTGAACTTGCTCAACATGGCTGCCCACGAAAATCTAATCAATTCCAGTCAAATTTCCAAAGGCTTTAATAGATTGATTGATACTATTGACGATTTGTCATTAGATATACCAAATGCCACAAACATTTTACAATCCTTGATTTCTAAATGCTCGTCTCAGGGGTGGCTTTCAGCTTCGTCCTTAAAGTCGTTTGCAGTGCCGAAGAAAGTCGTTGAAGAGGGTATGGCAAAATCTTTTAAGCTCATAGTTCAATCTATGATTCAAGAGTATTTCCTATCCGGGGACACAATTGAGGTCTACAATTGTCTAGAGTCGGAGAATTACAGTTCATCCTCTGAGCTTAATGCCATATTTGTTAAGAAACTGATCAATCTAGCAATGGATCGTAAGAACCGAGAGAAGGAGATGGCTTCCATTCTTCTGTCATCCTTGTGTCTGCCGCCGGATGATGTTGTTAATGGATTCATATCATTGATCGAGTCAGCGGAGGACACGTCTCTGGATAATCCAATAATAGTGGAAGACCTGGCGAAATTCATTTCGAGAGCTATAGTTGATGAAGTAATAGCCCCGTCTCACTTGGTGGACATAGAAGCAGCGAGCAGCTCATTATTGATGGGATCTTCTTCAATAATAATAGGGAGCAAGATCATTCAGCTAGCAAGCTCGCTCTTAAGCGCTCGACTGTCAGGAGAGCGCATTCTTCGGTGCTGGGGAGGGGGAGGGGAGGGGAGAGTACTGGAAGACGTAAAGAAGAAAATAGAGAAACTATTAGAAGAGTACGAATGTGGAGGGGATATAAGGGAAGCATGTAGGTGCATAAAAGAGTTGGGGATGCCATTCTTTCATCATGAAGTAGTGAAGAAAGCATTGGTGATGGTGATGGAGAAGCGGAATCAGAGATTATGGCGGCTCCTCCAGGAGTGCTTCAATTCAGGGCTTATAACTGTGAATCAAATGACCAAGGGATTCGCAAGGACGGAGGAATCTCTCGATGATCTCACTTTAGATGTACCCGATGTTAAACATCAGTTTTCTCGATGTTTTGCAAACGCCTCTACTTTAGGTTGGCTAGACGCTTCTTCGTCTTTGCACCTCAACCTCAACCTTAATCATTGTGACTGTCTATCATAAAAAGAATGCATACGTACATCAAAGCAACCAAAAAAAACTAATTTTAGAAAGAGTACGGTGTCATGCAAAGGTAGGTTATCAATTAGTATTACTGTGAATGCCCTTTTTTTGGATGGATAGATTTGGAGATCAATCTACCTTGTGCAAAATAACAAAGAAATTTATGATACTAGTGAACTTGAACAACAAATAAGATGTAGAAAAAACAATTACGTCTGCGTTCAACAACCTAATTAATTAAGGTTCATATTTTTTATTTTTAGTTGACAAATTATTGAAAATATCAGTCACTATGTATAAATGTAAGTGTAGACACTTGGCTTTGTACGTGTATCGATTTGAGTTGTCGTCCGATACCTGATGATGATCGAACTACAACATACTACTATTTCGCGTATTTTAGACTCTCTTTTTTCCATATATATAGTTCAATTCTTAACGGTATGCTTCTAAGGAGTAGTAATAAAGAAATAGACATTTAAAACGGTTTATTTAAGTCAAAATAATGGTCGCAACGCCATTAATTATAGTTAGGCCCGATTCCGAACACCGTTTTGGTTCTGAAATGCATAGTCAAACCCAAATCAACCAAGAACTAAGCCAACAGATTTGGAAATCATCTAGATTTAAGCTTAATTTGGAGATAGATTATTCTGCGACTAAACCGAATATTTCATGCCTTAATTAATTGCGTTTAATTACTTATCAAATTATTTCAAAAAGTTTTTTAAATCGATGTACCTAAAAATCTCAGGCACCACACCTATGGCGCAGTATTTTTCTTGTGCAATGGAAATGGTGCAACCGTGAGCGTCCTGGTGCAAGACACCTGTAGCGCACACAATCTTATGTTTTTCTAAACTTCAGAAGTTTTTCACTATAAATACAAGGTTTTTGACCTATGTTTCTGACACGCGAAAGATATAGTTCTTTGAGAATAAAACTAAGTTTCTAGGAAGTCTTCATAAACTTTTGATCTTCTTAAATTTTGAGTTTTAAAGATTTTGGTGGATCTTCTTCGCGGCCATTCATCTTATTCTTAAATCATAATTCATCCTACATTCTACCTTTCTTTTAAGAGAATCTTCACTTCTATATCTCTTATTGTCATGTTAGACCGATAATCAAGGCTATGTGTCACCAATTTTGACATGCTTCCGAGTACACATCGCTTCACATATGCAAGCCTTACTTATGTTTGGCACCCGTAAACGAGCATCTGCAACGACCCCCTTGTAGACACCTACATTTGTCATGCTCGTGTCTATGGATGTTTCTGCCAAGCACTCGACGATGATCAGATGATAACATGCTTTTAAACGCTCGAAACAAGGCTCTCAATCGATGGTATCCAACACAGGCACATCATAAAGTAAAAAAACCCACAGAAGTAACCTGAACCACTCCTGGGGCAAAACTGTCATTTACCGTACAAATCATACCCAATCAAAACCAAAGAACCCAAACACAAAAAGTGTCTAAGTACATAATCACGCGTAGGGAATCCTTCCTCGGATAACCCAAATACGCGATCAAACGATTCAAGTACTTCCGAACAATACGCGCTTGATAGCCTCGTACGAGGCACTTTAACCTTGAGGCGCAAAGTATCATGCGTCTCAGTAAAAGGGCGCCTAGTACAAGGCGCTCGAGCTTAAATCCCAGATCTAGGTTTCGGCGCCTAACATAGATCCCAACACCTCCAAACTCTATAAATATACCTCAAGGTCAATCATTTCAAAGGATCGCATTTTGCACATTTGGACCCTAAGTGGAAACTACAAACCCTAACCCTCCTAAAACACCTCACATCAACTTACATCCCAAAGGGTTCTCCGTGTCTGAGTTATACTATTGTGAGTCCAATTTTGAAGCTTGAACATGTAGGTCGAGGGTCTCAAAACCACATTTCCATCTTCGTCATTACATTTCGAATCATTTATACTTCAATTATCATTGTACTTCCATTATTTCGTTCTAACATCATTATATTGCTAACTTCAGTTTTTGTTTCAATGTGGAGCACAAATTATAATGAACTAAACAAACATCCTCTCCGACATGTACAATAGAATTAGGGTGCTTCGACGTTAAAATACGAGAATCGATCGTAATGGCATCCGACGATGAAGGAAAGAGGAAATCCAAATATACAAGGGTATCACACCCGTGTTGTCAGTCGCTCATTTCGGTAGTCTTGAGCGCTCAATATGAGAGAAACAATTTCACCTTTAAAAGGAACAACGACTCTTCCAATTCAAAGGAACACATCTATCTCTCACGATACAACATCCTCAATAAACTATGATTTCTAAAACTTGTGCAATCAATAATCGTTTCCGGCTCAAAGTCCGAACACACCCCACGTTAGGCGCCTAAACTGAGGTGCCTCAACCTTCAAACGGTTGGACCCAGGCGCATAAACATTAGTGCGCCTAGTCTTAGGTGTTTACAAAGGAGTGTATTTGTGACTTTCTGAATCGATTATCGTTTGCCTTGACGTGTAATTACATTAATTAGCAATATTCGATATCAATTCTGTATGATCGAAAGTCGAATTGGGATTAATACATTTATGCTTTAACCTAAGACGATTCAACACTCGATCTCAAACAAATATATACAAGCATCTCGATGACAATACAAGTCAAAACATGCATCTCGTTAGTTTAGTCTAATCTAATTACTAATATCGCGCATATACTATCACACTACTGTCAAAACGAATTAGAACAGCGATGACGCTAAATTAAACGTCGTAGACTTTATTAATTAGTCGAACAACGATGTCAACACATAGAGGATATAATATTCGTAATGATAAGTCAATACAAGACACTTTTCGAAAGTCCAGATGAATCTTGCATGAACGCTTTCGTCCGGGCATCACGTAACAGAGGCGCCCCAAGTCATGTATGTAACTGTTGAGGTTCCTGTCCTCTGGGACGCCTGGTGCGTGGATGCACCTATCTATGTGTCCTCTAGTCCACTCATTTCACTGTGTATGGCTGATCGTAGTCAGTCGGTGTACAATTTTTGTATTCTAACTATGAGTCGGTTACTGTTTTACGTAACTTTCTAAATTCGATACTATTACGCAATTGTACGATGTATTGTGAATTTTGGATTGTATTTCGCCCGTGTAACTTGTAATTTACATTTCAAGTTCCTTTATTTCATTAATTGGCATTTTACCACTTTTTAATGAACATTCACATGCTAAATAAAACTTCAACGATCCAAAATGTGCATTAACAAAGTAGTACAACATAAATCACATATCTAGAATCAAAACAACGGTTGTCATGCATAATCGTCTTAATAACGTGTTCACTTATACATCAATAGATATCCTAGTAGAGGCCCTTATGTGCGGGTGTGGTTTGGTGTCCTATAAAGGGGGCTCCCAGCACGTACCCTCACCCTTACTCGATGGCCGAAACCGTTGGTCAGAAAGCCCACTCTAAGTTCAACATCCGAAGTTCTTAAAGGAGGAACTCTCTAATCTCTAGTACCATAAAGCAAACCTTTCTTTGTACTTAATGAGTCTAAGTATAGAGTGAGTTCGAGCAGGTCCAAACTCCCACAAAGTTCGGTGATGACTCTTCTTTGATGATTTTATTTAAATTCAAAATTAATTTTATCGTGAGATACATTATTAGCCACAACTAAACCGCGTGTGACCTTTGTCATTTCCACGCTTCTATACCACGTCGTCAAAATACTAAAATTACAACTTGAATCTTCAATCTCAACTAATTAAATTCAATCTTACCAATACTCTTAGCTTCTCTTTTGTCGTTTTAAATCCAAGTAATTGTTTTGAAGTTTCTCTCTTTATGCCATCTCCGTATCATTTTTTCTTGTACAATCTAAGGTGTTATATTCTGTCTATATGTTTTTTTTGCATGTTTTATCGTTGTATACTCATGTTCTTTGTGTTTATCACATGTAACCGAATGTAAACACTACAAAAAAACAGGAAGATTTACAGCTAGAATTGTCGTGGTGGAAAAAAATTTGCCACAAAAAAAAACAAATTTATGGGGAATGTCCATCATGATAGTGAAGGTCAGTCCCTCGCGAACCGTAATCAACTTTATGTGCCATTATTTTTGGCATGACGCCAAGTATTCACGACGGACATTCCGCCACGAAGCCATCATGTGTTTGAGGTTTTGAAACGGCTTTTTCCACCCTACGTAAGTTTGACCAGCTCCCCCAAAGACCTAATTATTAAATCACACTCGATGGACATTCTGCTGTAAGTTTTCAACCTCACGATTGAAAATTCTCGTTGTGCGAAGGAATATCCGTCATGATGTAGACACCCACATTTGTCATGCTCGTGTCCATAGAAATTTCCCGCCGAACACCCAAGGATGATAGGATGATAACATGCTTCCAAACGATTGTAACGGGCTCGTAATCGATGTCATTCGAATTAAACACATCACAGACTACAAAACTCACAAAACAAACCCCAACATCAGAATCATGCATTGAGCTATTTCTGATAAAGTAAAGATATTCCAAGCCAAAACTACTCTCGGGGGAAAACCCGTATTTTACCATGCAAGTCAAATTCGGTCAAATATGAAATACGCGAAACGCAAAAAGTGTCCAAATTCATGATCCTCTATATTCACGTGTAAGGAACCCTTACTTGGATAACAAGGATACACGACCAAATAAATCAAGCAACTTTCGAACAACATGCGCCTGATCTAAGACATCGGGATTTAGGTTTCGACACCTGACAGGGTTAAGGCATATCCCTGATCAAAAGTACCCTAAGGATACCAACTAAGATAGTGAATTCAGGGGTCGAACCACAAGGAGATGGGATTTAATTGTCTATTCCCAGGAATTAGATTGTAGATTATGGTCACAATTTTTATGGTTTTGAAAAATTAATGCAACTAAACTAAGACAAAATAACTGTAAGGAGAAGGTCTAGGATAGTAGGTTCACTATGAATATTAGTCAAGGTCGGGTAATTAACTAACTAATCATTAATCGAACAACCTAAGGTGCAAGTCCGGTCGGTACACTACAACCTTTAGATCTAAACTTAACATGCGGTCGCTAGCATTAAGTCAGTCAACTCGAATTATCATGACCTAACTAGTTCTTAACCCGGTCGGTCAAAAGCCCTAACTTGCGACACTAATTAATTAATCATTGCCATTAATCATTCAATCATAATTAAAACGATAAACAAGTGATAGTTCATGCGATTAACAAACAATCAATTAATTAAAACCTCTCCTAATATGCATAGATCCTCTTAATTCAAAATAAGAGATTAGCTACTCATATTAAAATTAACCAAGCTAATTACAACTGAATTGAATCTAAGTGATGTGTGTCAAATTTGGACCATTTAGACCCGTTTTTCCTCCACTTTGCAAGACTAGAGTGTGATTATCGCCTTATTCTTAGTCTTTCTCGCATTAGCGTCTCTCTTTTGCATTTCATGTGTTTTTTTGTAGTTTTTCTATCTATTTTGATAGGATTCATAACCAAAGGCGTGTCCGAGTTTCTGCGAGCCCGAGAGAGGGGAATACCGTTCGAAATGCAACGGGCAAAACTAAAAGTTCAAGTAATCCAATCAAAACGGCAAAAAAAGAGACCAGAAACGAGGTCAGAAAACCATCGGGTGAAGTTTCATCCGATGAGATACCACCGGGTGAAGTTTCGCCCGACGACATTTCTACCTCCCCGAAGATTTTCAGGAAACATTCACCACCAGGCGAAATGACCGGGCGATACTTTCCCCCATCAGGTGAAGTTTCGCCCGACTGTAATGATGCCCCCAATCGCATAATCTGGAGAAGAACTTCATCGGGTGAAACCACCGAGTGAAGTTTCACTCGGCGATATTAGCTCGTGAATGGCAATTGATCGCAGGGTGAAGTTTCACCATATGAAGACTCATTGGACAAAAGTCTCACTAATGGAGCAAAAATGGATTTGGGCTTTAGTTTAAGTGATCCATTAAGACTATGTATATATAGTTAACCCTAGATTTCTATTTCTCATCCAACTTATGCTTAGTTTTATTATCTTGTTTATCATCCTTTTAGGAGGCTTCAGTTAGTTAGACCTTCATCTTTTGTAGTTTATTTCCTTAGAAAAACTCTAGAATTAGATCAAGATTACTCTTTTGGTTTATGTTAATCTTACATTTTGGTAATCAAGTTAATTCCTTTATTGAAGATTTGGTTTTTGATTGAAGACTAAAGGGGTTTTACAAGGGTTTAAGGGACAAGACTCTTATTTGGTGCCTTGAAGCTTCATTATTTATTATTATTATCTTCATCTTCTTCCATTAAGCATTCCTCCGTTGTTGGTATCTTCTTGTTTTCTCTCTCTTCTATTTAGTTTCTTCCTTAGCGCACCCTACGCACTTTCAACTCACGCGAGAACACTTAGAGGAAAAGTGCTCTCCGCAAGGCAAGTGAGGTCTTGCGACAAAACTGTGGATACAACCGGACACGAAAACACACAAGCAAGCAAACATACAAACAGACAAACAATCGGTTGCATCCAAGAAGAAATAAATACCGCTTCCCTCTACAAAGCGGTGAAAGAAACACCGGTTAAGGACTCAAGCAAGTGACAATGTTCCCAAGCTAATAACACAAATCGATATGGACAATACTCTAATAGTATGACAATAAAGCAATAAAAACGTTGGTAACTTACCCAGTTCCTCTTAACCTTCTAAGAACGTACCACGGGACGATAGGCGGGATGGAAAAAGGATGAACCACGGAGTTAGTCGACACTGTAGGTAAGTGAAATCCGCCCCTTTTAGCGATAGGCCAAGAGGGTCGTCCCATGCTCAAAAATAGCCTAACTAGTCCAAGTAAAAAGGTGGATATGGTTGCAAAGTGAGGAAAGACCGATCATTACCGCTATCATCCTTCATAGGGACTATCGGTCCTTTGGTAGGCTCTGTAATCCCCTAGAAATTCTAACGCGATACAGTGGCGGAAACACTGTAGAGTCGGGATTAAAACACACTGTAACTATGTCTTATTAAATTAAATTGGTAAAGTCAAACATACGTCATACATAAAAATGGCTAAAAATTTAAAACAATCCATAAAGAGGTTAAACAATCCTTAAGACATGATTATTAAAAAGATCAAGCAGGATCCAAGACTACTCGTTAGCCCACACCCACCGGAAAATAAACACGTATACCTGCCATGTTAAAACATAACAGCCACAATCAGTGGGGAGCAACGTCAACATTCTCCCAGCCGTATAACAGGATTTTAAAACAGTAATTACTAATATAGGAAAAATAGTAAAAATGGAAAACAGTAAAACGGCATATTAAAATAAGCTTTAGCGTGAAACAAATTAATCAAAAGGGTTTCCGGAGAAACATAAAAATATTTGCCAACATGCAAACAAATTTATATCGATAACAAATAAAATAATCAAAATGGCGTTATGGATAGGAGTAGTGATGAATGCTAGACTTTCACTAGGAGAATACTAAAAACTAGCTTCGAGAACTTAGTTCAAACAAATCAAACTTCGGTTTCTAACTAGGCTACTCAACCATAATAGAGCGGCGACTTATAAATGCGTGGCCCTAGTTTAAGATAATGCACACCCCTCCTGGGATTACCTGTCACCCAGTTCAACTTATGACGGCGACTTACTGCGAAGCCTAAGCTTAAGTTCAAAATGTACACCACTCCCGGGATAGTTGTCAGCCGGTTCAACAACCAATGTACCGATTCCTGATACACTAGCCTTATAGTTGATGGCAAAACCGTAAACCCTAGAATATATTACTCTAACCTCACACTTGTCCTTATTCCATAACTCCAAAACAAAGCCATTATCGATATTCAAAAGATATAAACAATATAAATAATATGGGGATAAAAAAAAGTAAACATTTATATTCTAAAAGAGGAAACTTTCTATTTTAGGAAACTTCTATTTTTAGAAACTTTACTAAAAATAGCATTATATCAAAGTAGTGAAAATATTAGTTCATACTAATACCACATTTTTAGTAAACGATATAGATTTATAAAACTAAAACTTTCGGCCTTAACGATAATAATTACGAAAGTAAAATCATTTGATTTTATGAAATTATTAAAATATCGTATAAGTGTTATAAAATGATTAAAAATATCTTAAACATTTTAATATTACTAATTAGGGTGTTTTCAAAAGTCAAAAAGCTAAAATTCCCTAATTATTATTAGTTTCGACAAATAAAATTATAAATAGGATTTTACGGCAAACATCAAATTAAATATTTGAACGTCTTTATTTAATCAAACCAACAAATATATTTAGAGTATGTTAAGGGATGATTTAACTCTTAAAGTTTAAGATTTAAATACTTTCAAATATGCTGAAAAAATAATTCTTTTAGGTAAGACGAAGCATTTTAACGATAAATCACAATTTGTCCGAAAATCAATATTTATTAACTAAAGACTTCAATAAATACTAAAAGAAATTACGTAAAATAGTTAAAATATATTTATGGACATTATGTCCAGAAAAACAAATTCCAGAATTCTAAAACTCGGTTTTTAAAGCGTTTTCTCGTTAATCGTTCAATCTCGACAATAACGATTAATAAAAATAGTAATTACAAAACGATTTAAGTATTAATATCCAAAAATTATTATTAAACCTAAAAATCATGATTTTCCAGAATCTACCATTTTTCCAGATTTCTAAAAATTCCAGATTTAATAAATCCCGTCAAAACCGTCTTTAAAACCCGTTTTCACAATTAACGATTCCATTAACAAAACTTATCATTCCTAACATTTTATTAAGGCACTAAAAATCATAAAATTACATTTTAATATGAAATCATCAGAATCATAATTTTTCCAGATTTAAACCAAAGACCAGAAATCGAGAATTTAAACAACAAACACGGTTTTAACGATAAACGATGATTTAAAGTGACTAATTAATTCATCCACTTAACAATTCCGAAAAATTATGAAAAACTTCAGAAAACTCTATTTCACCAGAAAGTTTCACCACGTCAAAATTCAGATTAAAATAAAATGTTTAAGTACTAGAACTAAAAATCGGCTTTTAATCGTTTTTGTCCGAAAACGGTAATAATTCATTAATCGATATCAAAAATATCAGAAAAATACTAAATTATTAAAAATTATCAAAAACAACTTTGTTCTAGAATATAAACATATATTACATGTTTAGGCCGATTATTACGATTTTACAAATTAATATAACAATTTAATCGTTAATCTCGTAAAAGCGATAAAAATACCGAAACATGCAAATTTTCAACTTTTAAAAATTTTCCAGAATCCGTGACATACATATATTGCCAAAATAAAAGATAAAAATATATACATGCAAATACTCAATTAAAATCATGAAATACCGAGTAACATCGACGTTACCTCTACTCCAAGTCTGAGTCGATAATATATTCGTCGGCTTCGGGATCGTCCAAAAATCCTACCAAACACGAAAATCATGGCAGAAAAAATACCATGAGAGAACTAATAAAAATCAAGGTAAAAATTGATCGGAAACGACGTCGATTAATACCTTAACGAAGAGAACGGAAAGAGGATTATTATGACGATAAAAATGATGCGATTGGAACTCGAAAAGGAGCAAAAATCTGCCTAAGATGGAGGAGGGAGTACACGGCCAAATGAGAGGGAGAAAGGTTGAATATTATTTTTTTATGACAAGAATGAATAAGGTGTAGTATGGAAATGGATGGTTTTTCAACAATATAAATGAGATTAATAGTGTTGATGAAAACTATGTGCACCTTTATGAAAATGGCCGGCCAAAATGAGTTGATAAGGGAGTATGAAAAGTTTTGTTAATAATGCAACAAATAAATGAAAAGAAATTATCTTATGTTTACGTTTTAACGTGATAAAGTGAAATGTTTAAATAAAACGAAATAAAACTTGTGACCAAGGGCTTAGTTGGTCCAAAATGTGAGTAAATGGTCTCAAATAATTTATAAGTTGATAAAAAGTATAATCGTAAAATATTTAAAGGCATTTCAAAGTAATTCGAGTAAACCTCGCGTAAGAAAATAATTATTCGCGAAGCTTCGTAATAAAAATCATTAACAACTAATTTTTGTAAATAAAAATATTTACTAGTTGGAAACATTATAGAAACGTATTCAAACATTTTTAGGAAAAGGAATAACTTAAATCCAAGCTTAAAAATGTCAATTCGAAGAGAAAATAGAATTCCTTGCGGAAAATTAATTTAGTTTACGAAGAAACCAAATAAATTGATTTAAAAAGAATTTAAATCTTTAAAATTAAAAATAAAAATTATTAAACTCAAAAATTAAAATAGAGCTTAGTAAAATGATGAAATATGAGGCCAAAAGTGACAGAGTTAAGACGGAGTTCTAACGGAAAGAATAAAAACGCTTAGGAAAAATAGCGGGTGTTACAGGCTCTTCACAATAACGGTCGGTAAAAGGCTTATTTTTGAGGGGGGAAGATTTTTTTGTGAAATTGATTTTCTTTGGCATTTTTCTTTTGTATTTTGCTTTTGAGTTGCTATGCCACTTCTTTTTCTTCTTTTGTATTTTTTTTTTTGGTAAAGGGTAAGTAAAATTAAATGGGGAAATCATACAAAAGGAATGACTACATCAGGTTATGCAGCCATCGAGCGTCTCTATCACATATCGGATATTTAATCTTACAAATAATTCTACTTCTAACATCTTATTTAATCAACCTGGCAATATTCTCCGGCTGTTGGACTAGTCCTTCTACACGACACACATTTCGTTGCCTCCATATGTGATAAATAGTCGCATTAGCAACAGCACGGAGAATATTACATTGTAGTTTGGAACCCCTTCTTTTGTATTTTGTTTTTGAATTGTTGTGCCTTTTCTTTTTCTTCTTTCTTCTATCTTTTTCTTTCTTTCTTTTTTTTCTTTCTTTTTCTTGGTTTGCCCTTTGGCCAAATTTTGTTTTGTAGGCATTTCTTGCAACCAAGTAAGAACTTAGACAATTTGCAACTTATTTGTGGAAATGTGTAGGAGGTAAGGAAATGGGTAAGTCGGGGGTCGCGAATTCCCTTCAAACCCACAAAAAGGGGGAAAACTTGGACTAATCAAACGATTTCGAACACGGTCACCTAAGAGATGAGACTCGGGAACCAAGGCCTTTTTATTCCGTGGGTGGTCAAAATGGTCAAAATGCAAATCCCGTAGTAAATTCCTAGTAGACTAGGTGGACTCAAGGTAAGAAACCAATGAAATCATTGATTTAAAGTCATTCTACTAGACTAAAGTCCAAGACTCGACTCATATTACTAGAGAGGGAAAGTAAACACTTGCGCACTAGCCTCAAAACCGGGTTTTCGAAAACCTTTTATTACACACTAGACACAACTAGACAAGACAAAACAAAGACACAACAAAAAAGAAAGGAAAAGAGACAAACAAAGCAAAACAAAACAAAACAAAACAAAACAAAACAAACAAACAAACAAAATAAACAAACACCACCCCGAAACGTCCAAACAAGCCACCACATCAACCACAAACTTCAAAAAGCTCCACCCGAGCACACACCATCACAACACATCCTCCAAACTCCACAAAAAAGGAAAAAGGAGAAAGAAATGAAGGGATATTACCGGATGTCTTGAGCTTTTCGAAACTTGTCGACGATCGCGCAACCTACAAGGAATTCGGGGGAGCAAAACACACAACACAAGAAATATACGGCACAAAGACACAAAAGAAAATCTTTTTGGTTTTTATGAATTTTTTCAAATTTTTAGGGATTTTTAAGATTTTTTGAAAAAAAAACTAAGAAAATAAAGCTAAACTAGAGTAAGATATCGCTCCCCCACACTTAAACCGAGCAATGTCCTCACGCTCGATCGGTAGTGTGTGGAGACACTAAAAAGAAGAGAAAAAGGGAAAAATAAAGCTAAAAATAAAAAATAAAAAAATAAAAAATGAAAGTGAAGAAAGGGTAGAATGTGTCCGGCCGGGGTGTAATCAAGTCACCAAGAGCCGAGACGAGAAAAGATATGGATGGGGGAAGAAATAAAAAGAAGAAAATAAAAGGAAATGGGAGGGGAGGGATAGGTGTAATCAAGTCACCTAACCCGAATTCCGCCTAAATCCGACTGAATTCTACCAAAAGAAATTAAAAATAAAGAAAAAATGAAAAGACTTGCCAATTTGGATTTTTGAAATGAATCTCGATGTAATCACGTCATCGAGAATCGGGAGCAATAACAACCAAGGCCCCGAGGGCCACCAAGACACCAAATACATAAAGGGAAGGGGGACAAACAAAGAGAGACCAGCAATAAAAGACGAAAAAGAAAGGAGAGTCGCCTTACCAAACGGTTAGCAACTCAATCAACTTCATCGTCTCAATGATCGTTATCGGCACCTTTCTTGTCTTCATCATCGTTAATCCTCTTCTTTCTCAATGTAGTTGCATGGTTGAAGTACTGGGCTTGAAATGGTGTAAATGAGGTTGGGATTTGAGGGGAATTATGATGAGAAGATGAGATGGAGGTATATAATTGAGGTTCAAGGGTGAAATGATAGTGGCAAGGATGAGTAGGGAGGTTGGGAGAGGGTATAAAGCGGTGGGGTGGGGCTTAAATGAAGGAACAAAGGCGAAAGGGGGAGCTGGGACCCATCCCGGTCAGGACAGACCTCGTCCCAATCGGGATCACTCCCTCCCGATCGGGATGACCATGATCCCGGGCGTGATCACTCGTCAGAAGCTCCTGTTTCCATGCTCACTTCATCCCGGTCGAGACAACACCCATCACGGCCGAGAGGGCACCTTTCCCGAGCCTTGAAGCCTTCGTTCGATACTAGATCCACCCATAAGACAAATACTACCTCGGGATCCAAGATCCCGTCCCCAAAAGCTTACGAAAAGCTCAAAAACCGACTTTCTTGCCCAAGCTCCAAGCTTCTATCATCAACAACTCCTCTCAAAACTTCATCTTCACTATCAACCTATCAAGTGAACTCAATAAACATCATCAAATAACCCTCCCTCACATCGCTCATCAAAAATTCCAAATTACAAGAATTCCACAAAACACACAAATCCTAGAAACAAAACTCACACAAACACAAATACAACCACAAAAACTCAAAAGAAGAGGGAAAGGGGAATATACAACATGACGGTTCTTGAGGAACTCCGTCAAACCTAGGATGGTGGACTCTTCATTCTTAACCATAGCCCTCAAGGGCTCGGAGGAGCAATTCAAATGCTCGAGCCACATCATAATGAGAGCTCATTGAGTACCCAAGCCAAGCTATCCTCCAAAGCCTCCAAGTCGGAAGCAAGAAGCTAAGTAGTCATCCAAAGACCCAATGTCATCGATGTTGTCTCCGGGGTCTTTCCATCCTACAAGCTTTAACGACCTCTTCCTCCCTAAGCACCGTCTTCAAACACAAGCAAGCTTCAAGTACTTGACACGAGGCACAAAAAGCGGTTTTGGCCTCATTTCCCTATTGCACATCCCCAAACCTTCCTCAAGTTGTGGTTCCCCATATTCATTACTTGTCCTCATATCATCTTGGAGGAGAGAATTGAAACTTCTACCGGCGGTTTCGATCTCTTCTAAACCATTGCTTCGCTTACTTGCAAGAGGCTCTTGATGTTTTTCCACATTTTCGCACAAGGGCAACTTGAGCTCATTATTTCCACCCAACAACTTCACAACTTCCACCACCTCATTCAACTCACTAACCTCTTCCAATTCTTCACCAACAATGCCTTCCTCAAGGGTCATTTCCTCATTCGTCTCATCTTGGGTACACAATTGAGGTTCTTCATAGCAAGTCTCGCCTCTCAAAGGGAATTCATTAGCGGCTTCATCATTGGGTTGTTCCCCTTCCCCATATGAACATCCTTCATCAAGTTGTGAAGTTCGAGTTAAAAACATTAAGGTTTGAGCCGCTATAGCATTCAAACTAGCTTTACATGCCTCTCTTTCCCTTCGGATTTGGGCCAAGATTTCATTGTCCTTTTGCAATTGGATGGCCATTTCTTGTTGGCTCTTTTGCATTTGAAGAGTCGATTGATATAACTCCAAGTTGGGCATTTGGTGGTCATCGGGGTCTTGTAATGCTCCTTGAAAATCTTGATGATGCCCAAGGGGTGGGGCATCATATTGTTAGTAGAGGGGTTGAGATGATTGGTAGTATTATTGTGGGTTTTGGGGGCACATATTGTGTTTGAGGTGAAGGGTAATATGGTGGGTTTTGGGGAAATTGGCTTCCATGTGAAGAAACATGATGAAACATGGTGGGTTTACAGTGATAGCTTAAGTAATAATCACCATGATCATAGGATTGATAAGCATTCACTTGTTGGTAGCCGTTTCCATGTCCTTGAAGCTCATACCCACGGGTGTCTTGATTACCCCATGAAGCTTGATAGTAGTAGGGAGACGTTATGTCATATTCTTGATTCATAGAGGGAGAGGAGTAATTCATGGCGGCTTCTATGGATGGGGAGTTTAGATCAAACCTCAGGTTTTGCTCGAAAATCGTGGCTCGTACCCGGTTGAGGACCTCTCAATCTAGCAACCATCCGTTAATGCGGCTCTAAGTTGAAAAGAAGAGGACGGTAACCACCTCTAGGCACAAACTGTAGACTAGGAGCAAACGTGAGAAATCTAGTGCTTTTTGGGCACTAGACAAGAAAGAAATAAACTTCGCATCCACAAGAAGAAAAAAAAAACAAAAAACTACTAAAACAAAGACAAAGTCAAGTAAATAGGAAAACGAAGTCTAAACAAACACCGTCCCCGGCAACGGCGCCAAATTGAAGGGAGGGATTTGTCGTGGATCCCACCGATCAAATAATAACCAACTAATCCTAACTAGGTAGATAGGGCAAGTCGGGTCGAGTCCACGGGGACGGTAAAGAGGGTTTCGACTAGGTTTCGCCTAAGGACTCGACTAGGTCACAAGGCTAAACTAAGCTAAAACTAAGAAAGGGGAGAGACTAAGACTAAGAGTAAGCTAAATATAACAACTAAAGCTAGGGATTCAACTAACTAGAGGAATAATAAGATGGCGAATCAAATAAGAAAAGAACTAGGATTAGGTCGGGTTCAAGGATGATGAAATGATCAAGGAAGAGCAAAGGTAAAGGGGTAGTCGAGTTATCTAGGCATAGTCCGGGCTCTCGCTACTTAAACCGACCTAGAGTTTCCTCGCTCTCGCGCAAGAACCCATCTTAGCAACATACAAGACCACAAGAAGAAGGCAAGAAAACATGCATTTGCAACTTCAAGTCATTCAAGCATTTCATCAAACATGTTCTATGCATACAACTAAGAAGCAACCAAAACTTCCACCAACAACTTAAACAAACCCTTAATCACCCATTAAACACCCAATCCCCCTACTAACCCTAGCAAGAGGACTACTCACACATATCTAAACTAAAACTAACACTAACAAGAGAAAGAATCAAATGAACAAAAGAAACATTCAATATGAAGAACAAGGATGAACAACAAACAATAAACAAAGATGAAAACTTGATTAACTATGAAAGATTAAGAGAAAAGGGAGAGGAAATATTATACCAACTAAACAAGAGATGAAAAGATGAACACTTGCATAGAAGAAAACCCAAACATCCACCAATGTTGTCAAGATTGGTAGAATCTCCAAGAATTCCAATATTACAAGAGTAATCTAACTAGATTAAGGCTTAATGAAGAGTAATTAAAGAGGGATTAAGCTAATCTACACTAATCTAAGCTAATTTAACCTAAAAGTAGTCTAGGGTTTCATAAGATAATGTATGGTGCTTGAACAATACAAGAGGGGGGTATATATAGGGTTACAAGAGTAAGGGAGGCGAACAAATGAAAACAGCTGCGACCTGGGCCCATCCCAGCCGGAAAGGAGGTGATCCCGGTCGGGATGAGGTGGTCCCGGTCGGGATGGACCTGGTCCTGGCCGGGATGGACCTTCAGTGGGTCATCCTTCCTTTGCTTCTCATCCCGGTCGTGATGGATGTCTTCCCGACCGGGATGGGTCATGTAGGCTTCAAATATAACCCCATAGGTCCCTACTTGCTCTTCCTAGGCTTCTCATCGATTCTCGGTGCTCGGGAACGGGCCCCAATGGACTCGGGATCGAGTATAAGTCACCGAAACATCGTCGCTTCTCTTCATTCGTTCCAAATGTATCGGAAACGAGTCGGAATCGTTCCATTTCTCCCAGAAAGGCCAAAGGAACCTAAAACAGCTAGAAGAAGCGTAAGTAGCCTCAAAACCGCTCCAAAGAGCGATTCCAAAAGAGAAACCGGGACCAAAACACAAGAAATAAGCACTACATAACACACTTATCATCCTTTCTTTATTTTGCCTTGTTGTTTATTTCTTTCTTGATTGTTGTCTTGCTTGTTAGTGTTTTCCTCATTATTGTGTTAGATTACTTTTCATTCCTCTTGATCAATATGCATTATATTTCTCTTAGCCTCCTTGTTATTTAGTTTGTTATGTCTATCACGACTAGTGAGTAGATTTTAGTTAGGGGGTTAGGGGAGGAGGGACTCTAGATTTAGGCCTTGGTTTTATGGAGATTATTGTATTTTATGACGATTTGTCTTGTATAAGATTGTTTTTTTTTTGTTGACTTAGCCTGATCAACTAGGTTACCATTAACTCACTCGAACCAATATGAGAAAACTCGGGGTTTGGGTAATCTTGTCTTGAGACCTAAGCCTCCTCGTCGCGAAAGCGGGTTTAGGCTAGGTTGGGTAGGAAAACCAAAAGGTGGCTCCTCCCTTTATTCGACCTTGTGATGATTTTTGTGATTCCCGTGTCCTTATCTTCAGTTTTGACTTCCCGACTCCCCCTAACGCCTTCCTTATCATTGTTTCTCATTTCTAGTTATTTAATTCATTTAGTTAGTTTACTCTACCTTGTCCCAACCCCCTTTTTTAGACCCCAACTGCAATTATTCCTATACTTGACGGATTATATTTCACTGTCTCCCTGAGGTTCGACCCCGACTTACCACTGCTATATAGTAGCTAGTTGGGACTATAAATATTGTTTGCATGCATGTCAGCGACAGCGCGCATCAGTGGTATATGTTGAATGTTGGAAAATACTTGGCAGTTATGACAGTGGTGGACATGATACCGGCAGTCTGCCTATAGGGTTATCCAGTAGAAGTCTAGCCTCATTATTTTACGGGCTAGTGCGTGTGCACTCATGTGGTGTCTGCATTCCCCATCATGTACTTCTTCCACGACTCTTTTGGATTGGGTTTTGTCTACGCACCTAAGGAGTATCCCTTGTGGAGTTCGTTTGTATAATAACCCTTGGTTTAGGATGTAGTGGGTGGCGAGCATTCTTAAGGCTCGTTTGTATTTGGTTTTTTTATTGGGTGGGTATGATCCATCGGTTTTGAAGTCTAGGATCGTTTTGTACCAGGACTCATGGGGGTGTCATTGGTTTCGATGTTGTGGATATAAGTCGGTTGTTCGCTTCTCTCCACACAGATGGGCATGGAGAAGAAGTTATCGGGCATGTTTATTAGTGAGGCCAGTTTGGATAGTGCATCCGCAAATTGGTTTTCCTCTCGTGGGATGTGTACAAAGTTGATTTCGATGAACTCTCGGGAAATTATTTCGATTTCAGTTTGGTATGGGGATAGGCTTTCGCTGTAAACCTTCCAAATGTTTGTGGCTTGGTTGACTACCAGGGATGAATGTCCGTGGATCGTAAGGTTCTTAATCCCTAGTGTTGTCGTGGCTCATAATCCTTTTAAGCAGACCTCATACCCGGTCGTGTTGTTGGTTACCCGAAAGTCTAGTTTTACGGATATGGGTGTATGGTTACCTTGTGAGGATATTAAAAGGATTCCTACACCGTAGCTCCTCATGCTTGAGGCGCCATCGAAGTATAGGTCCCACAATTCATATTCGATGAATAAGATGTCCTCATCGGGGAAGGACCAGGTGTCGGTTGAGCGTGTTTTCTCTATTAGGTTTTCTGCTAGGAAGTCAGCTACGACCTCTCCCTTGATGACCTTAAGGGGTGTATAAGTTAGGTCAAGTTCAGTGAGTGTTTTCTATCGCGATCTTGGTTAGGGTGAGATGAAGTGGACTGTTGGTCGATGTCCTTATGCTTGAGGTTTTTTTTATTGTTATCGATAAATGCCATAGTATCGAGTCGTAAGTGAAAAGTGTTTGTTTTAAATCGAGGAATTGTCGAGGCGCATAGTAGGAAAGAAAATTTTATTTCTTGTTATTGATAATATTGGAGACAACATGTTTAAAGATAGGACTTCGGAAGGTAGGGACAGGCCCCAATGCCTCCGACTTAAAAGGAAAAAAAACTTATTGAATTATTAAATCTAGACCCTTAGGACGAGCTAGACTCTGACTTGGACACAGGTTCACTTGTTTTGGCGGGCGCTCGCGCGTTGTCATATTTCTGGGTATGTTCTGAATTTCTCCTCCTGGATAAAGTATTGGACTTGTTGTCGGAACTCGTGGCATTCACTAATGTCATGCCCCCGACCTCGGTGTTACCGACACCATTTGTCATCATTCCAATGTATGGGTCTTTTATTTACGAGTGGATCAGGTGTTGGGGCCATAGGGTATAAGAGCCCGTCGGTCGTTAGCATGGTTAGGCTTGATCATGGGATAGCTCGAAATGCTCGAGTAGACGGAGGCACCCTCTTTCGGAATTGTCCGTGAGGAGGTGCTTTGGCCTTTTCGTTAGCTGTGCCATTTTCACCGCTCTCATGTTTAGTAACTCCTGTATTTTGTCTTTCGAGAGTGTGCAAGACTCTATATCATGGTCATTACCCCTATGATAGTGACGATATTTGTCTTTGCACCAGTGGCTGGACCTATGGTTGACCGGGGGGTCCGCCAGACCATAGTGTAAGCTAACTATAATATTTCAGTTCGTTAATTGCTTAAGTTATGCCGGAAATTTTGAGGACAAAATTGTTTTTAAGGGGGTAGAATGTAACACCCCGTATTTTTCAAATAGAGTTAAAATTTTAAACATTTATTTTTTACAAGTTTAACGCTTGAAAAATTATTTTCGTAAATAAAATATTTTATTTTCGTTAAATTAAAAATTATTCCGTATTAAAAACATGGGAATTTATTTATCGAATTATTAAAAAAATTATCTTTCGTTAAATAAAGTTTAAAACTCGAAAATATTTTTAATATTGACCTGTCGTTTTGACGTTTTCTCGTCTCATAAAAATTTAAAAATAATTTATCAAATTCTTAAAATAATAATTACTGTCTCATAATACTATTTATCGTCTGTATTACCTATTGTCTAACAAATTCCTTTTTAAAAATAAATTTTACGGTTTCTATTATTTTAATTCCGTAATCTTTTATTTCTACTTTTTAAGAAAGACGTTTGTACGAGAAACGGACTGAAACTCGGAAAAGTTGGACTCCTAATTAAACTCCCACGTCAATTTCATTAAAAATTTGTGCCTAGCATGCTTACTAAACTACTACACACTAGTCTCCTTACTATTCCTACACTTAGCCTATCCTACACCTATACACCTAACACTACACAATACACTACGTACTATATATCCTACAAAGTACTATATATACATATTATTATTAAGTACTACTTACTCACTTACACTACTTTACTTATTATACGATACTATATACTATATACTTCGTACTACATACTATATTTACTCCCTCGTCCTTCTCTATATAATTGGAGCATCGGGAATGAAGAGCTACCCAGTATTTGGCGGAATCATTTTTCTGGAACCGTATTATGGGTCAAATCATTTCGACCAAAAATTTCTTTAAAAGGGGGAAGAATACGACTTTTCTAACGTAGACGATATTATTGACCTGACGACCTTTAATTCTTAATAACGTTAATCAATATTTCGTAATAGCTATTAAGGTAACCAAACTTTTCTTCTAACAACATTTTTTATATATAAGTATATTATGTTACTAACTTAATAAATTGCTTATTTAAATATTTAGGCTTATTTGTATGACTAAACTACTTATGTATATATAAAAATGTTACGTGATATTTTATTTATATTATATATTTATTTATGACTATATTCAACTTAACTAAATTATCACTTGTTTAATTTATTTATTTATCACCTTTACATTTCTGTTTATATGAGAAATTGAGAATATGAATAAAAGAACTTAAAATAATAAAATTTACTTATATCATTTTCATTTTATTTTATATATTTAATTCTATTTGCTATGTATATTTATTCTATGTACTTTATATTTTGTATGTATTTTATATAATTGTAATTTTGGTCATATTTAATTTTCTTTAGTACTTTTACATTTGTTTATATATTATAATAATAGATTAAATTAGTAACCTACAAAATATTTTATTTTAATAATACTTTACTTATTATTTTTATATAGGTAGAAATTTATAAATTTCTTTTCTAAAATAAATGTATTTATTTTATTCCAAAATTTTTACACGACATTCATAAATATTAAAAAATGATTCTGCGTCAATTTTTGTAAATCGACTAAGTATATGATTTAAATTATATTTTTTAATTAATATATACTTTTATTATTCCATTTTATTTATTTATTTGTATTTACTATTCGTATTATATATTTACATTATAAACTTTATATATCATTTCTGTGTTTATGATTTTATTCATATTTTAATTCGCCTTTAGTATTTTTATGCTTAATTTTGTATTATATTAATGATATAAATTAGTATCCTACAAAATATTTTATTTTAATCATATACTCCATTTTCACCTCATTTCATCAATATATAAGTGTAGTATTTTAATGAAATGGAGCAATAAATAAAAAACGGAGGGAGTATCATTTAATTCTTTTTAAATAGACAAAAACTTTTACATTTTTACAGAAACTTTAAATTTAAACATAAAACTTTGAATTTTGAAATAATATTTTATTATCCTTTAATTTTATTTTAATATAAAACATCTTTTAAAGAAACACTTATTTTTAAATAAAAGTTATACGATATTTGTGATATAATGTTTCAGGTGACACTTGAGGATTAAAGTATAATGTTGTCTGACTGAGTATTGGAGGATTTGACTGTTTCAAATGAGTCCGACCAATTATTAAAGGTCACCAAATAAAATACTACTTGTTCACGGGAGACTTTTATATAAGGTTTACGATGCAAGTCTGGGACGAATAGCTTGTGTTGGATTCTACCATACGTGGTGTTTCGACTGCACTTGTAATGAAAAGCAGACTTGAAGACTGCGGTCTGAGGGTCGACCTAGTGTTTAAGGTAGTCGTCCTTCGTCGGTGAGAGTTGTGGTTCAAGAGTCTGCGTAGGGTATGTGCGCATGTATAGACAAGTACTTGATCAGTATTACCACCTAGGTAGCGGGGGAAGAATTGAATTCTGAAAACTGCGGGTTCCCTCTTGGTGATGCAGAGAATGTAATCATCGGCTTTCAATTCACCCAGAGCCTCGTCTGAATAAACGTATAATATAATTGAATTTCGGGCCCAATTGAGCCTTATGGGTGAGATGTAAACCTCATAGGATCGTTTCGGTCTACGAGTCGGTAACACAGTTACTTCTATTGGTGAGATGCAAGCCAATAGGGTGTAGCGGTGATACTAGGAGCCACGACTCGTGTGTTTATCTATTTACGTGAAAAATTATTTAAAATCAAATGGCTACCAATGTCCCATCTTCTAAACTTTACCGTTTTCATCACCTCACATGTTGGTTAATTGAATTAAAGGAAACTATCTGTTACGTGATATTCTTTAATATTTTTGTAAGCATATTGTTGGTTATCACTACAAGAAATACTTCCCGTAGTTACCATACACGCGTGACTAAAACTTTCAGTCGCTCATTTAGCGAGTGAAAGTAACTCGCGCGACCGATATAAGTCGCTGGACGAAGAGACGTATTGGGAAAAATCGATTCCCCGTAGCGACCGATATCGGTCGCGCGACCTATATCGGTCGCTAAAAAAACCGCGCGACCGATATCGGTCGCTACTTAGCGACTGAATTACAAAGCGCGCAACCGCTGTCGGTCGCTAACGGGTCTGACTTTTTTAAAAACCGCGAACACTCCCCCTCCCCCTCTTATAAACCTCATTTCGCTCTCTCTCTCTCTCTCTAACCCGTCTCCCCCTTCTCTCTAACCCGTCTCCCCCTTCATCCTTCCTTATCATTCCTTCTTCTTTCCTCCATTTTTTCTTAGTTACGGTATGTTTTTTATCTATACTTAATTTAAATTATTTGTTAATTTTTGCATTTATTGATATAAATAAATTAGTTATTGAGTTATATGTTTTTATAATGTAGTGTTGTTGTTGTTGGCGTATTTAGTGTAGTTAGAATGTTAATTGCCCATAGGTTCCCCAATTTGAAATAGGTAGATTGTTAGTATAAAGTTAGAGTTTGTGGTTAAGTAGTTGAATGAATTGGGTTGTTTTGATGTGTTAGGAAATTGGAAGTGAAAATACAATTATGCCGATTTAGTGATGTACTTATAGACGGATTAGGTGCAAATATTACTATGTTTAGGTGAACTGGGAATTTTACTAAATATGTGAATAGTGTCTATTAGTAAACTACTTTATAAATAATGTTTATTTGGTTATTGTCTAAATTTTTTTAGATAAAAAATGAAGATATTTGAACGAAAATGGATGTATGAGGAAAGATTGGATAAGAGACGACGTCTCACAACGGAATTTTTAGAGGGTGTTAATAGTTTTCTTGAGTTTGCTAAAACCCACCCCGAATACGCGTCAAAGGGTAGATTTAGATGTCCTTGTGTGAAATGTAAGAACCTCAGATTCTTGGATATTATTTTGATTAAGGATCATATTATCTCAAATGGATTTTGCCCAAATTATTATTGTTGGATTTGTCATGGTGAGACGTCTGTTGTTGAGGAATCTAAGGTTGAACAGAATGAGGCCAGGTTGAGAGGAATGATTGTTGATGTGGTTGAGTGCATGTGTTTAATGATGAGAGCATGTACACTAACGACGATGACCAACCAACCCCACAAGAGCCAAACCCACAAGCGAAAGCGTTTTTTTATATGTTAGAGGCTGCGAAGAAGCCATTATATGGAGGGTGTGATGTGACATTGTTAGAAGTCGCGTCTATGGTAGTGACCCTTAAATGTGAGTATAACCTACCATTTGGGTGCATAGACGGTGTCGCTGCGTTGATTGAGATACTCATCCCAAAAGACAACATTATGACCAAAACATTCTACAATACCAAAAAAATAGTTAAAGGTCTTGAACTTCCGCATCAAAAGATCGTTGCTTGTCCCGATGGATGTATGCTTTTTTGGAAGGACGAAGTCCTGCTTGAGGAATGTAAGATATATGGTAAGGGTAGATACTAAAGTGTAGATGGGAATATTGTTTTGAGGGGTAGGAAGGTAAAGAGTGTTGCGAGGCATAAAAAACCTATACCACTTAGTCGACTTGCCTACTTTCCCATCGCCCCTAGACTCTAAAAATTATAAGCAACCAGAACCATTATCGAACAAATGAGGTGGCATAAAGAAGAAACTCGTGTAGAGGAGAAGATGTGTCATCCTAGTAACGGGGAGGAGTGGAAACGCTTTGATAGGATTTACCCTGAATTTGCTGAGGAACCCCGTAACGTGAGACTTGGGTTGTGTACCGATGGATTTGCCCCTTTCGGTCAGTTCGGTAAGTCATACTCATGTTGGCCTGTCATGGTCACACCATACAACTTACCCCCATGGCTTTGTCTGAAACCACCGTTCATCTTCCTTTCTCTTATTGTTCCCGACCCAAAAAACCACTTGGATGTTTACTTACAACCAGTGGTAGAGGAATTGAAACACTTGTGGGAAGTAGGGGTGGAGACATATGATGTGTCGTTGAAACAAAATTTTCAGCTTAGAGCATCGCTTTGTGGACTATAAACGATTTCCCTGCATATGGTATGCTGAGTGGTTTGTCTACGGCGGACCAAAAAGCTTGTCCTTGTTGCATGAGTGAAAGTAAAGCGTTTTACCTAAGTAATTCAAGCAAAATTAGTTGGTTTGACTGTCATGATGGTGGGTATAGAGCTGTGGTATTTAAATGCGAATGGAAGGACAACTCAGTGCATGGTACTAGAGTACATGAAAGGTACAAACTAGTTGAAGTTAATCATACCAAAAAATACTCCAAGTACGATCCGTTTATACTTGCACATCAAGCACACCAAGTGTACTTTGCTCCTTATCCAACCACAAAAAATGATAGAACTATAAACCAGTGGTGGGCGGTGTTTAAAACTAAGCCACGGGGGCACTTTGACACTGACCTCTTCCAAGAGGAGGTCATTTCTAGTGGTACAACATTGTCTCCAATTGATGAGAATCTTTTTGCAAGTGATGATGACAATAATGAGGTGGATGTGGGGGAGGATTTTGAAGACGATGAAGGTGGTGAGGAGGAGGAAGGTGCTTCTAGTGATATGGTCGAGGAGGAGGAAGATACCAATGATTTGGAGGTCGATGACGAGGAGGAGGAAGATGACTACGAGGAAGAGGATGTAGTTGGTTCGAGTAGGCAAGTGGAAGATGACAACGATAGCGACGATGATTGCTAGTAGGGTATAGTTTTAGTAAGTTATATTATTTCAATATAGTAGTCTGTATTCTATATTTTGGGCATATTATTTCAATATTATGATGTCAATTTCTAACTTTCTACCTTTGTCTGCAGATATGACGTTGGGCAGAAGACTGCGGTTTGGGAGTGGAAACAGGAACAGGGGGTCCCAGCAGGACCAGCAGGAGAACCAGCTGGAGGATCAGAACGAGGACCAGCAGGAGCAGAACGAGGATCAGCAACCTGAACAACCACAGCAGGGACCTCACGAGCTTGAATATCAACATGACGGGCGCCTAATTATGAGCCCCGAGAAGACATGGTGAGACATTATATTATTAGCAACGTCATTTACTGGTTTTCAAACTTTAATCACATTAGCAACTTCATTTTATTTCATTTTTTTGTGAGACATCATCTTATTTCATTCTTTGGTGTAGGTTTCGGGATCGAACGGTGGTGACTGGTGTGTCGGACAGCTTCATGAAAGACTTGACTACTTACTGCACTGGTTGGACCCAGGTGCCTCGGTGGCAGCAGGAGAAGTGGTTCGACAAGTTCAAGGTGCACCAATATTTTTGTTTTATTAATTAACTTTTATTGTTTACGGATTACTAATACACTAACAACAAACGATCTTGCAGTTCAAACACTATTAAAACCCCAGTCTCGAGGTGGCTGCGAGAGACAGATACATGGACGTCGCGAAGCCAAGGTACTAGGACAACGTGTGGAAGTTGGCAAGGGAGGGAAAGGCACACAAATACCTTAAAGGTTTGATTACTCAATTAATGTTCGTACTTGATAGAAAGTTGCATATATCTAATGGATCTCTTCATATGAATTGTAGGTGAAGCCATTGAACAGTTCGAAAAAGTCCGCTCCGACCCGAAGTTTATTAAGAGATCCCTTCAGGCGAAGAAGAACAAGAGGCGGAGAGGAGACCCTGAGGCGGAAGCGGAGGCCACCCACTACGGTGGGTTGCAGTCGATGCACCAGCGGGCTATGAATGTAAGTATTTCCTTTCCTTTGATTTTTATTTTGGATTCTTATTTAATGTTTTCATTGTAAATATAAATGAGAAATCTACATGTACTGTCAACAGTTGAAGAAGCAAACAGGAGAACTCCCCTAGCCTGTGCAGCTGTTTCTTGACACGAAGAGTAAGGGGGACTCCACCACCAGTCGATGCTTCGTTACGAAGAAAGACGCCGTCATTTGGGTAAGTTTCTAACATAAGGCTTCTTTACATTGTTCTTTACATCTCACCTAATCATCACTACAATATCTTTTAGAGAGCATATTTGGAGGCCACTAACGCGCCCGACACTGAAGGTGAGGACCCGACCAAGATTTGGTTCAGAATCGTGCGAGGGTACCGCAAGGGAACAGTATATGGTATGGGGAACGCTCACACTCTGTACTAGACACCACCCAACGCTCGGGGGGGGGGGCATGCGACCTCGACGAAGTATGTACCGTCCGTCATTACTGAGATGAGGTCGGAACTGCAAGAGGAGAGGGCGCAATGGACTGTTTTCGCTGAGAGGATGAGGGAGCAGGATGAGAGGTTGAAGATGCAGGATGAGCGTATCCACCGACAGGATCAGGTCAATTTGCAAATTCTAGAAGAGCTAACCCGCCTGAGGAGCATGCAGCAGCAGAACTGCAACTCCGGCTCCATTCCCCGACACCGAGATCCTAGAGACCCCTTCAATGGGGGTGGTAGTGGTGCTTCAGCGAGTTTCCCTGTTAGCTAAATAGATTGAAAACAGTTTGTAGTTTATGAATATTTATCGAAAACAGTTTGTAACATTACTCTTAATTTGGTGTATTAAAGACATTTGCGTACTTGGTTGTCAGTTCTGGAGTGTGAAGCTGCCGTAACGTTTGGAACGAAGTTTGGAATGTTTGGAATGATGTGTGGGACGTATTTTGGTTGTTGGTTTGTGTTTTTGTGCAGATTTTGGCTAGAAATGAAATAAATAGAATCGGCCTACTACAGGTCCCTTAGCTACCGATATCGGTCGCTATAAAACGTCCAAAAGCGAGCGATATCGGCCTATTATAATGTCACGTCACTTCCCTTAGCGACCGATATCGGTCGCTACTCTTACGCTATTAGCGACTGGCATCGGTTGCTAAGGATACGTCTTAGCGACTGACGTCGGTCGCTACTTGTAGCGACCGATTTCGGTCGCGCGTGTTTTTTTAGCGACTGATAGCGGTCGCCCGAAGCGACTAATGGGTGCGACTGTTCCTTAGCGACTGTCATCTGTCGCGCGTCTATTTTAGCGACAGATGACGGTGGCTAAGATCAGTCGCCCGAGACCTAAATTCTTGTGGTGTATTCACATGATTGTCTTATGTGTACGAGGTGATGTTAGATGAACGGTTTGGTTGTTGTTCCACTCAGCGGCCTGTGTTTTTTTTTTTTGCAGGTTTAAGACGTTGGGGAATTGAGTGAGAAATTTTAATAATATGTTTAGTATAAAACTACAATCTATATTTTGTACTGGTGAATCAAGACTATATAATTAATAGTCATTTATTGTAAGGATCCGTAGCGATCCGAATTTATTTACACTCTGATATAATTTTAATTAAATGACTTATATAACTTTCCGCATTATCTATTAATTTAAGTCATCAAAAATCCGGGTTGTTCGGACCTATGGGTCGTAAGAGGCGAAGGATGTTAACTTCCATAGTGCAGATGCATAACTAACCCCGATTCGAGTATGCCTCATTTTTGGAGCTGAGGTTTTGGGTGAACCAATGTTGCTTCCCCTAATAGACCCATTGCAATCCGAGGTAGGTGGTCCAGGGAGTGCCCCAATCTTTTCTTCGATATGAGCTATCCTTGCCTCGATTTTTAATAGCAATGGGTGTAGTTTCAATATTAGGTGGGTTAGATATCCCGTTGTTTCGGGTTCTGTGGGAGTACTGGGTGTGTGCTCTACATGGTCGTCTAGGTCTTCATCGATGTTTATAACATCGTCTTCTCTAGGGTCGAGATGAGAACAGTCAATGACATCATCAAAGATGGCATGGACACTGAAGGGGTTTGAGGTGTTATTAGGTTTTTCGGGTGGAAGGAGAGGAATTGTCCCATTTTCAATCATGTCTTGTATGATGTGCTTGAGTCGAAAACAGGATTCAATGTCAATGCCCGTTGACACAATGAAAATGGCAATACTTGTTGGCATCCCCTATTTTTCTTCTTTTATCGACGGGTGGATCCGTCATGGGTCCCAATGGTTCGAGCTTTCCTTGCTTGACTAATCTTTTAAGAGCCTCGAAGTAAGTAATGCCTAATTTGGAGAATGTTCTAGGGGTGAAGTTTGTTCTCCCTCTGGTGGTCGGTTCGACTAAGTGAACCTCTTCGGTTTTGCTATTTCTGGACGATCCGTAGGAGGAGGTTCCCGTGGAGGTGGTTGGGCCTTGGTAACCTTTACCCATTATTTTTGAGAACACTCCCTTTTTCATATCATCTACTAGACGTGTCCCTAAGGTATAGAGTTCTTTAAAGGTAAGGATGTTTTGATACCGGAGGTGTGATGCGTAGGTGGATCTGAGATTGTTGAACTTTTCTACAAAGGTAGCCTCGTCATGGTGGTTTACCAGTTGGGTGCTAACCTTTCTCTACCTAGTTAGGAATTTGGAGAAGCCCTTCTTCTCGTTTTGGGAAAGGATTTCTAGGCTTCGGATAGTGATCTGGGTTTCGAAGTTATCCACATATTGCTTTGCAAATTCGACAGTTATGTCGTCCCATGTGGATATCTTTTTGGGATCGAGAGAGTAAAACCAATATCGAGGCGTGTCACCTAAGGATGATAGGAATATCCTAGCGTAAAGGTTTGGTTTGACTCCTTTGATAGCCATGTAATCCTTAAAGGATCGGATATGGTAGAGAGGGTCTTCGGTTCCCTTGGACTTAGGTATATATCGGTTAGAGAGAAGTTCTCTGGAAGTTGGTCGTTCACCATCTCAAACTTTCGATGGTTTTCAAGGTGGACGTTGTTGCCTTGGTTCAGGCGCATTTGGTTTTCGAGGAAGTCTATACGACTCATGGCAAATTGCAACATATCGTCTTGAGGCGGTGGAGCGGAGTCATTAGGGGTGACTCCGGCGAGAATACCGTCCAATGGTGTGGAGCTTAGCAGAACCTCATTGAGGATCCGTTTATGTTTTCATCCGAGGCCCTATCTTCTAGGTGACCAAGACGAGCGTCGATGTTATTTACGGATGAGTTCATAGCATTGATATAGAAACTTTTAGGTCTCAGATCATGTTGTCTAGGGCACCTAAAGTATTATCTCCGGATTTCCTGGCGTCGTTCGCTATGGTTACTTGTCTACGCTGGAATCTCCTGACATAACTGCAGAAAAGGACAGAGGATGAGAACGGATCCACCGGACGACGTAAGAGACTCGAGGAATGCTCGTAGGTGAGTGACACGGAAATGAGACCCTTGATTTGCGTGTGTTTGCGGTCATTGAATTTTGGAACTCAAGTGCTTTAGACATTTGGTGTGTTCAGCGAGACGCCTAATACACTTGGATCTCTAGAACAAGATGATTTGACACAAATCTTGGGGTGAGATTTAGAGAGGACTCTTGAGATGAGATGACCCAAAATGTAAGACCTCGAACGGAGGTGATTTTAGTAATTAGCACAGATAGTTAATCACATGGTTATACGACGTAAGAAGTTGATCTCGATCCCGTCTCGGAATCAAAGAATTTTGATGCTCTTGAAAATGGATGAATTTGAAAAGACGAGTTTTAGAAAGTAAGAGTTTTGAAATCGACATTACGACGATTAAGTGACGTCATTTATGATATGTCGGAAAGCGTTGTCATGCGGGCATCAAGAGTTGACGATGGTGACGGCGTGAAATTGTGATTTTGCAAAATGATGGTTGTAGAAAAACTGGTTTGAAGAGATGTGTAAATCACGGGGTTGTATTTATTATCGAGACTTCTATTAGTTAGGATCGATGTTTGCGATGTAAGGAAAAGTGTTTTTGAGAAAACACGATGTCCATAGTGGTGCTTTAAAAGTGGATTTTGCTCGTTACGGAAATTTAGGCGGTGATAGCGATGAAAGGGGTTTTTTGAAAGGGAGAGTACTACCGTGTTAATAATATACCTTGATTCCATTGATTGGAATTTTGGTGGTGGTAACGGTGTGTGTAAAAATATTTTGTGGTTGTAACTGTTTTAAATACTTTAATTTCATTAATTGAAACATTGGCGATAGTAACGGTATGTGTAAAAGTGTTTTGAAAACGAAAAATGTAACCGTGTTAGATGCCTCAATCCCATTGGTTGAGATTTTGGCGATGGTAATGGTATGTTGATGTTTGAAAATGGTGAGTTTTGATTTGGCCAGTATAACGGCGCTAAAATGGTTTTGAAAAGAGTGAGTGTGAATTTGGCCAGAGTAACGGCGTTTAAAAATGGTTCGAAAATAGTAGGTGTGAGTTTGGCCAGAGTAACAGCATTAAAACGGTTTTCTGAAAATGTTTTTTCAAAAAAAATGGAGTTTGGATGTAGTTAAATATGTTGTCGTGGTTTAATCCGAAATTTAATGCTTTATTCGGGTTGTCACAACACGCTACACATAACTAGACAAGCATACACTCATGCAGGATGTAGACGCGGGTAGGCTAGGATAGGCTACTGTCCGCGAAAAGTCCTCGCTTCGGTCGGGACGTGTCACCCTGAGTGAGGATGAGCGTTGTCATGTTCCACTCGGAGCTTATCGCTTGGCGTATTCACAGAATGCGTGACTACCTTGGATGGTCGGAACGTCAATCGGGGGTCTCCTCATGGGTCTAGTCCAAAAACTTTACAGTAAGAAGGTCGACTGGTCCTAAATCGGTTAGGGTGGACTTTTTTAGGGCCAAAAACTTGTAGTGACCACAAAAGAAACTAGGAAATGGGCTTCACCGACCTCGTTCGAGTTCCACTACCGCTAGAAATTTATTTTCATATCCCCAGCGGAGTCGTCAAATTGTGGACGCTGTCACCCGCTCGCCGCGCGCACTCGCTCGGACCATTGTCGTTGCTTCCGGGGCCGGTCTGATCTCGCGTTCGGGATGAAGTGTCGGACCTCAGTTTGATTGACGATTTGAATTGTACTAGATAGATGTACGGGGGACATCTATGTTTCCGTTGAATCGATCGAGATGTGGTTATAAATGTTTAAAGGCCGATATGTTTGGTCTGACGCCCTTTTTAGTGAACCGAATTCGCTGCCGATTTGTGGAGTCGACACCGAGTAATTTTGGGATACTCGGCTACCGCAAGTCAACTTTAGTCCTTAGTCGGCTCAAAGTTGAGTGACATGGGGACCTAAAGATAGAGACTTGTACCCTTAAGCATTCCATGTCTAGAATGACTATCATTGCCAATGGTTTCGTACATCCGGAAATCGTAGATTCTGAGTAAAGGGTGAGGGTACCTATTGGGAAGCGAACATTCGATAGACATCAACACTCAATCTTGCTCGCACGTAGCGGCCTCTACTAATCAATCGATGGGCTGATAACTGTTGTTTTAACCCTATGTCTTTGGTATGTCGGTTGTTTAGGGACAATTTTTTGTCAAAGTAAGTGTTTTACATTCTTCGCATGCGATTTTACGTGACAGACAGGCCTGTGGACATGACGTAGGTCCACCCCGACGCGGCCACGCGCGGGTTTGGGTAGGCGAATGAATCTCGTGGTGAGATTGCTCTCGGGTTCGAAATTTAAGTCAAAATGGAGTCGCCACCGAATTTTGTGGTTATTCGGAACCATACGAGCCCACTCTATGTCGTCATGGGCTATTCACAAAGTAAGCCCACTTCGATTTCAGAGTTCATTGGGCTCGTCCCTTTGCATTGCAATACCGATTCCGTATAAACCGGCTTTCGTGTATAGAATGACTCTCGTGCGCCAAGGGTTTCGGGCATCCGGAAACCAAAGGTTCTGAGTAAGGGGTGAGGGTACGTGTTGGGAAGCCCACTAAGGACACCCAACCCCGCCCGCACATGGCGGCCTCTACTAAGACATCGTTCGTGTTCGTGTGCGCGCGCTAGTAAAATGACTAGATGATATGCAAACAGCGTTTTCGGGCTAAGCATGCGAGTTGTTGATTAACTACGTCATTTAATGCATCTTGATTCACGTCAAAGTGATTTAGCATGTGATGTTCATTTAAGGCAATAAATGGCAAACATCAAATAATAGAAAACTCGTAAATAAATTACAAATTACACGGGCGGAATACAACCCGGAATTCACAATACAACGAGCAATAAAATAGAATAAATGAATTATAAACAGCAAATGTTAACTAGAAACGGACCCGTATATAATAAATATAAACTAGACCGTAAGTTGTGCAAATGGACGAACTTTAATTAATTACGCATTATATTGCATATTAATCAAAGGACGGAGGTTCGAGACCTAAGTGTGGTGCTAACCCGATCTCGAACCTCGATGCCTTGTCCCGTCTTATCACCTCGAGAAATGGAGTCTAAATTAATTATGTGTCGGATACGACTAAAGAGTCGTCGACATAAAATTAATAGTGTGAGACCGTCGATCAAAGTCGTTCTAAGTGATATGATATGCATGAGTTTTGAAAAATAGGATCACGTGATTGACTTTACACGTGTCGACTAAAAGTCGTAAAAAAATGACGAGGCTCGAATGTTGCATTAAAGCTCTCGGATTACTGGGCTACAGGACCCACTCGACCGAGTCATGGCATGGACTCGGTCGAGTGCGCCTTTAAGGTAGCTACTGTCCAGTTTTTGGTGTGCTACTCGATCGAGTGGGCTTGTGCACTCGATCGAGTGCCTTCTGTACGGGTGTTTAATTAGTGTTTTAAAACGACCCATTTTATAGCTTTTATGTTTTTGAATCGAGATGCAATTAGGCTAAATATAAATATTGTCCAATTTATATTAGTTTAAATCTCGATGGCTCGTCATACTCGACATTCGGTTATAGAACCGACATCTAGTATTTAGAGCGAATTTGCAAAATCGAGTTTGATCGGGCTAGAACAAATATCGATTCCCTCCGCGTCATAATGTCGTAATCAATCCTTTCGGATCGTGTGACAATTAATTCGGCGTCAATGGGTTTCGTCCTAATCCGATTTGTCGATGATTCTTTAGAATAATATTTTGAAAGAAATGTGGTCGGACATATTTAACGACGAATCTCCACGATCTATTACGCCCTTAAGTGTTTAGGGCGGCGCACCTCGAAGGGTGCCACCTCCAATACGACTTGTAAAGGGATTAAATAGACTTTAGGCGGAATTCGTAATTAAACATATTCGACCCAAAAATTCGACCGTCGTTGCAAACTTAAGTCCTCGGCATTTTAATATCGTAATTTGGCCTTAAGGCCTACGATCATTAATTTAGCCTCAACGGACGTTGCTCGGATCGTTTTGAAAATAGTTTTGTTAAATAATTATACGCGGTATTAATATTATAACAAAATGTAAACGACGATAATTAAATGTTAGAGGTTAGAATACGATAAGTAAATGTTAGATGTTAGTTAACATAAAATAAAATGTTAGATTGCAAAATTAAAATGTTAGTAACGAAAATGAAATGTTAGTGTTAGTAGTTAGTAGTTAGTAGTTAGTAATAATAATAATAATAATAATAATAATAATAATAATAATAATAATAATAATAATACATATACATATATAATCGAAAAAAGAGAAAGGAGATGTCGGGATTGAATTACACCCTCAACCTACATGCTTAATGGCCTCGGAAACGGACTCGTAGTAGCGGCGTGTGCGCGGGAGTGTCGAGATATGTAGGGTGAGTTAGGGTGTGTTTGGTTAGGGAGAGGATGCTCTCGGGTCTTTGACGAGTTTTGATCTCGGGTTTTGAATGTGTATGTGTTGATTGTGTATAAATGAATGTGTATGAATGTGGAAGATTGAAAGGTGGTAATGTGTAGAGGTAGAAAGTGTAGACTAAGAATGCATGGGAAAAGCTTTTCAAAGTTGTGAGTGTAAGAGTTGTGAGTGTCAGAGTTGTCAAATGAATGAGGGGTCATGGGGTATTTATAGGGAACCCCAACGTTGGGTCACTCGACCGAGTGGCGCGGGTGTACTCGGTCGAGTGCCCTCGTGAATGAACCTGGACTGATTCAAAGAGGCTCCACTCGATCGAGTGGTCAATCCACTCGTTCGAGTGGATCAATTAAGCCGGGTTATTTTGGGCGTGATTGCCTTGATTTGCTCCTTGATTGATTATGTTTGATTTGGATTGATTTGTGAATGGATTTGGCTGATTTTGAACTTGGCGCAAATCTCGAGAATGCACTTAGGCTGGTTTTTGTGACGGGTTCGTCTTTGACCGGGTTTTGACCCGGTCGCCAAAAGACGGGATTTATTTTTGGTGTCGGTTTTGGCCCAAATTAGTCTCATTTTGCTCGGAACGACCCACTGGGCCTGGATTTGAGGTCTGTTTTGAGAGATTTGCACTCCGCTAAATGCCTACGTCGGATACTATTGATTCCGAGTCCGTATTCGAGCATATTAAGTCACGTTGACGTCCGATCATCATCGGGTGTTTTGTCGGGAACTGCTATAGACACTAGCAGGCAAAATGTGGGTGTCTACAGAGCCCCCACTCTGACTGAGGCTTGGACAAGGCGAAAGTCAGAGTAGCTACCAGGCCAATCGAGGATTACGACCTGGCAGCCTTCCGGTCGGGTCGTTTATAGTCCAGTAGACTTGCGTGAAGGGCTCGCCAGCCATAAGCAGAGGGTCATACCTGTCCTGATGATGATAGCTCTGCGGGGAGTCAGACTTGTTGCATAAGTCCTAGGCGTGCCTATATGTGGGCCCATCCTGTACCATTTCGGGGAAAATGCCGCCTCGGGCGTTCCGCTGGGGAAATATGTGAGTTGTACGGGCTTGCTTTTGAAGCCTTGAGTCGTACCTGACCTGATGATGATGCTTCGTGGGGAGTAAAACTTGCCTTTCGGGGCGTAGGTGTACCCGTGTGCCGACACATCACGTCTTGGATGTAGCATACCGGGGAAAAGTTGACTCCGTTGGGGAATTTAAATAGTTTCGCGGGGACTTGCTTCTGAAGTCTGGAGTGTACCTGTATGCTGACACATAACAACTTGTATGTAACATATAGGCAAAACACTGTCTTGTGTTGGGGAGTAAGGTAGCTGCGCGGGGACTTGCTTCTGAAGTCTTGGGTGTACCCGTATGCTGACACATGACAACTTGCATGTAGCATTTCAGGAGAAACACCGCCTTTGATGTTCCGTTGGGAAGCACTAGCTGGCACCTGAAATGTTAGATACATAGGCAGAAATAACAGGCATAGTATATAGCAAGATAGCACATAGGAAATGCAGTTAGCATCTATAGACTAGTTTGCGCTGGGAAAATGATTTTTGCTTAGTTTTGAAATCGAAATCCTGAAAGCAACTCACGTGCTAGGAGATAGGTTTTCAAAATTGAAAGGGGTAGAAATTTGCAGTTTAAATAGACCGAAATTTGACCTTGTCGAAAAGGATTTTCTCAAATGGCTAAGTTTTGCAAACTTTGAAGTGAAAATTTGAGGAGGGAGGTACCGACAGACTCGACTCTGGACGTGACAGGACGACGAGTTGACAGACACGACTTGGACTCTCGAGGGGTTGGATTGTGACTCGGTAGGGGGGTGGGCCACCTAAGATGACAAGACTCTTAAGCTGCGCTATTCCGTAGCCTAGGCGAGTGGCAACACAGTCGAACATCGAAATGAGAAGGATGTGCTATAGAGTGGCTGCAGTAGTCTGTAACGAGACTGTAACGACAAGACTTAGTAGTAGCAATGTTATAGTCTGGTGCTTTTTTGGATGTTTGGTTTTGGGGTACAGTCCCAAAATGGGTGTTGCTTCGAGTCCCTGACGGATTCTCGTCTTTGACTGAGCCGAGTACTAGGACACACTATAGAAAGGTGGCTAGATTTTTGAAAGTCTTTGGATTTTGTGAGTGGATGGAGATCTTCTGTCTAAGAGAACCCCCAGGACGACAAAGCTAGCTGTTGAGAACATGACAGTGTCGTGATCGGAATGATGGTGCTTTTTTGAATTTGTGTCAATGTGAGTGGTTGTGCCTTTGTTGAAAGGCTGCCTACGTATTCACGTGTAGTGAAATCAAACCAAGCCGTAGTTCAGTGAATTGGAAGATATATTATGGTGCCTAGTTTATTAGGGCTTTGTGTGTAACTAGCCATAGCGATGGTGTAGGCTAGGTGAATTCCCAATGATGTCTTGATCAAAGGGCTAGAACAGTTAGGATGTTGATCCCGTGACTGTGAGCGTTCTCCGGGGTAGCCCCCAGAGGTGGTGTGAACTATTTGGGCATGTTCTATGCCGACCGCAGGTTGAGTCCCGTGTTTGGGGCTGGTAACTGGTTTGGATGTTCTTGGAAATGTGGAGCTAGGTCGCAAGTGGCTTTGATGATTCGAAATCTGGAGCTCGATTTTGTGGAGCTAAGGCTTCGAGGGTAAGGTGTTGTAATGTGGTAGGAAAGGGGGAAGTCGAGTAAAAATGACTCGAACTTCAATCGCGGTAGGTTTGATAATGTGGGATCTGATTTCCATGTCTGGCCCTAATGGTTAGGGGTATCCTATGGAGCTTGAATCCTCAAAATTCCGGGCTGTCTCTTAGCCTAGGTCTCGGGAAGGTCTTGAGGGTTGCAATGTGGGAAGGCTAAGTGTGGTGTTAGCTGACCAGCTTGATTGTCTCTCCCCTATTGGACGGTATAGGTATCGATAATTTTTGAATTGACCGTACCCCGGTCAAGGAGCTTTCACTTGAGCTGACCGTTGACCACGGTCATGGGTTTTTTTTTTGGGTTGACCTCTTAGCCCCGGTCGTGGGATCCTTCACTTGAGTAGACTGTGTCCCGGTCAAGGGATTGATCGTATCTGGTCGAGGGATGTTGAGAGTTCTTTTTTGGTCATGGCCAGCTCTTTTGTTTCGGCCTTTTGCTTTTTTTTTCCTTGGACTTTTGATTTTTTTTTGTCCAACTCTTTTTCTTTTTTTTCTTTTTTTCACGGTAATCCCCTCCTATGGTGTTGTGGGTGGATTTGGGGGTGGGCCCATCGGTTGGATTAGGCTTGTGGAGCTAAACCTTTGTAAGGTGTAAGCCTAGTTGGTGAGTGCAACTCGCGGTGGAGTACTCTACGGTAAGCATGGTGGTTTGGATCTCGGTATTGTCATCATAATTCTGAGCAGGCTTAGTGGGAGCATCGTCCCGATTTGGGTATTTTTGGCATCAAGCCTATAGAGTCACGATGCTTCTTTTTTGCTTCTGGTCAGACTAACGCCTAAGGTAGGGATTGGTTAGTCTTATTGGAAGGGTATTTATTGTGGGAAGTGGGCTAGCCTTCCGTCTTGAACCCGAACTAGGAGACTACCTAGATTTGTCATAGGATTCGACACCGCTCCTGCTAAGGGTAGTTATGTGGCTTCCTATACCAGACATGGAACAGGTTAAGGAAAACACGGGCCTTAGTTCCTGCAGTCATTATAAATGTGCCTATAATAGCCACGTGCATGTGCTCACAGTGTATGATGGTGTTCATCATGTTCTCGGAAACACATAAGGAAAGCATATATGAGAGATAGAAAAGCTGATTTTATTGAATTTTGGAAAGAGGACAGAATACAGTTGACTCTGACTCTGACATCGGAATTGAAAGAAATAGAACATCCTAGACTCGGACTCAGACTCAGACTCGGACTTAAATCAAATCTGGACTCCGGGATGAGGTTGTCAGTAAACTTCGGCTTCTAAGGACTCAAATGGATGTCCAGTATAGCCTTCGGTAGAAGCTTTACCCAGATCTTCATTATGTCGAAGATCGTCTTCAATCCTAGTGCCCATTTCGGTAAGCACTGCAAAGTTTGAAATGCCGGCATACCTAAGATGGACGCGGTAGGAAGGTAGAAGGTTGTTGATGAATGCATCTACTAGTGTCTTCTCGCTGGGCTTGTCTACCAGCTTAACACTCTCAGCCCGCCAACGTTGAAGGTATTTGGTGAAACCTTCTGTTGCATCTTGGGCCATGACTTCTAAAGTCCGCATGGTAGTCTGAAGTTCAGTATTATCAGAATAGTTCTTAGCGAACTCGGTAGCCACATCTTCCCAAGTGGGGAATCTTTTTGTATTAAGCCTATAGAACCAGGCTTTTGGATATTTCCCGAGGGATGTGCCGAACAGATTGATGAACATGTCGGCTTTGACCCCCTTGATCGCCATAAACGCCTTGAAAGCTCGGAGGTGTAGTAATGGATCCTCCGTCCCTTCGAATATGGGTAACCCTTCTAGATTGAGATCTGTTGGTAGTTTCTCACTAATGGGTGTATAATCTCGGGAGTTTTCAACTCGGATGTTGTTCTCTTGGGAGGCATGGAACTGTTGTTCGAGCTCACACACCGTGCTGATCAGTTTAGCAATTGGCCCAGCATTTACCGACCCGTAATTGAAGTCTTGTTCTTCAACGACAGTTAGACGAGCATTCAAGGCCTCTTGGTCGGCTCTTATGAACCCTAGCTGGGTTTCAAACATGGCCTGCTTACTAGCCACGGTTTCTAGCAAAGCCTCCAGTTTATTAATGGTGTTTTCCATCTCCCTATTCCCGGTTGTGGATGCCATCCTCTGCGAGAATACCCACGTAATCAGAAATGTTGCTTCGGAACTTGAATACACCAAGGCATAGGAAATAGCGCGGGAGGAGAGACAACTCTGGTTTGACTCGGGTTAGACTCTCTTAAGACAAATATGTAGGGTACGATTCTCGGAGTGATTGTGATTAATCGCCCCGTCGGAGAATAGCCCCCAAGTGAGACCAAGGACTCTTGTAGGACTCAGATGGTGTGACATCTAAGTGACTCAAAGGCGGGGTACGTGAGACAACACGTGTAAGACATGACCCTTAGAGCAATCGTGATTGATTGCTCTGCTGAAGGGTAGCCCCCGAGTAAGATCGAAGGTTTTGTTAAGACTCGAGTGTCGGACGAGTGACCCTTAGATGTAAGGATCACGAACCTTTCGCTACAGGGCTATGCCTTGTAAAAGGTTGACTCGGCTTCGAGAAAAGGCAGACGGGGTAAGGGAAGAAACTCGCGATGTAAGATCGGCAGAGTTTCGACGCTAGAGACCCTTGACTTGACTTGAATAAGGACAGACCCTGTGATTAGGGTAGACCCTAAAGTTAAAGGACTTGAATTGGGATGACTCGACTAACGGATTGAAAGACGTGCAAAATTCCCATAGGAAAGGTCGTGGGGACCGTCCTGTCGGAGGGAAAGATCGCGTGTGACTTTCTAGTTAGGACTCGAGTGTTCAGACGAACCTTCCATTTACGAGTGTATGACTCGTGTTGGTCGGTTATGCCTTTAGGATAAGGCGGACTAGGATGGGGAAGAAACCCGTGATGTAGGATCGACGGAGTTTCGACGCTAAAGACCTTCGACGTATTGCGAAAAGACCCGACACACGAATTACGGTAGGTCCTATAATAAGGAAGGTTTTTGAAAAATGATTGAATTTTGAAAATTGAGAGGACGGTCCTGAAATTGGCAGTGGGCCAATAGGACCGGGCATTTTGAAATGTTAGAATGGTTGCGAGTAATTTCGCGTTTTGAAAATTGAGGAGGCGATCCCGTCTTTTGAAATTGGCAGCATGCCGACAGGGCCGAGTTTTTTTTGATAAGTTGAATATTTGGAATTTTGAAAATTTGAATATCGAAAAATAAATTTCCGAAAATTTGAAAATCGAAAAAAAGATCCCGAAGATTTGAAAATTGAAAACGGCATCTCGGAGATTTGAAAATCGAGAATGGAATCTCGAAGACTTGAAAATCGAGGTGGAATTTTGAAGATTTGAAAATTGAAGTTGAATTTTGAAAATTCGAAAGTCGAATGGTGGATCGGAAATTCGAATTTTGAAATGGGCAGCATGCCGGCTAGAAAATAGGCTATTTTGAGTCAAATCATCAGTCTAAATTTCGGCAGCATTCCGAGCTTTGAAAATTGGATATTTTGAAAAGACGAGTCCCGAAACGGGCAGCATTTCGGGTTTTTCAAAATTTGGTTTTTTTGGAAAGATGCATTTTTTTGAAATGACGGTTTTTTGAAAAATGACACGGAAACCAAGTAGCACGTAGTCAAACAAGCATTATAATGACGCTTATGTATGCTTTACACTAAGTCTCGGTCGGTCGAATAGGGTCTATACCAACGACGATCGCATTCTCACGAAACGGGACGGACTTCCTAGCCGATTTGGAACTAGGACCTGCCGTAAAACCCCGGTGAGTTCCGCCATCGAAGTCTTTAGCGCACCCATGTAGGAATGCACCGTGGTATAGTGGGACGTCGGTCACAAGTAACCGGCCCGGGCAAAATTTGGGTTATGCATGAATCATTAAACTAATGCGCACACACTAATATACGAACGATTTCTCTTCGAGTCTCACCCTAGGAACCCCGATGACATGTGGTACATCAGGTATCCCCAGCGGAGTCGCCAAATTGTGGACATGACGTAGGTCCACCCCGACGCGGCCACGCGCGGGTTTGGGTAGGCGAATGAATCTCGTGGTGAGATTGCTCTCGGGTTCGAAATTTAAGTCAAAATGGAGTCGCCACCGAATTTTGTGGTTATTCGGAACCATACGAGCCCACTCTATGTCGTCATGGGCTATTCACAAAGTAAGCCCACTTCGATTTCAGAGTTCATTGGGCTCGTCCCTTTGCATTGCAATACCGATTCCGTATAAACCGGCTTTCGTGTATAGAATGACTCTCGTGCGCCAAGGGTTTCGGGCATCCGGAAACCAAAGGTTCTGAGTAAGGGGTGAGGGTACGTGTTGGGAAGCCCACTAAGGACACCCAACCCCGCCCGCACATGGCGGCCTCTACTAAGACATCGTTCGTGTTCGTGTGCGCGCGCTAGTAAAATGACTAGATGATATGCAAACAGCGTTTTCGGGCTAAGCATGCGAGTTGTTGATTAACTACGTCATTTAATGCATCTTGATTCACGTCAAAGTGATTTAGCATGTGATGTTCATTTAAGGCAATAAATGGCAAACATCAAATAATAGAAAACTCGTAAATAAATTACAAATTACACGGGCGGAATACAACCCGGAATTCACAATACAACGAGCAATAAAATAGAATAAATGAATTATAAACAGCAAATGTTAACTAGAAACGGACCCGTATATAATAAATATAAACTAGACCGTAAGTTGTGCAAATGGACGAACTTTAATTAATTACGCATTATATTGCATATTAATCAAAGGACGGAGGTTCGAGACCTAAGTGTGGTGCTAACCCGATCTCGAACCTCGATGCCTTGTCCCGTCTTATCACCTCGAGAAATGGAGTCTAAATTAATTATGTGTCGGATACGACTAAAGAGTCGTCGACATAAAATTAATAGTGTGAGACCGTCGATCAAAGTCGTTCTAAGTGATATGATATGCATGAGTTTTGAAAAATAGGATCACGTGATTGACTTTACACGTGTCGACTAAAAGTCGTAAAAAAATGACGAGGCTCGAATGTTGCATTAAAGCTCTCGGATTACTGGGCTACAGGACCCACTCGACCGAGTCATGGCATGGACTCGGTCGAGTGCGCCTTTAAGGTAGCTACTGTCCAGTTTTTGGTGTGCTACTCGATCGAGTGGGCTTGTGCACTCGATCGAGTGCCTTCTGTACGGGTGTTTAATTAGTGTTTTAAAACGACCCATTTTATAGCTTTTATGTTTTTGAATCGAGATGCAATTAGGCTAAATATAAATATTGTCCAATTTATATTAGTTTAAATCTCGATGGCTCGTCATACTCGACATTCGGTTATAGAACCGACATCTAGTATTTAGAGCGAATTTGCAAAATCGAGTTTGATCGGGCTAGAACAAATATCGATTCCCTCCGCGTCATAATGTCGTAATCAATCCTTTCGGATCGTGTGACAATTAATTCGGCGTCAATGGGTTTCGTCCTAATCCGATTTGTCGATGATTCTTTAGAATAATATTTTGAAAGAAATGTGGTCGGACATATTTAACGACGAATCTCCACGATCTATTACGCCCTTAAGTGTTTAGGGCGGCGCACCTCGAAGGGTGCCACCTCCAATACGACTTGTAAAGGGATTAAATAGACTTTAGGCGGAATTCGTAATTAAACATATTCGACCCAAAAATTCGACCGTCGTTGCAAACTTAAGTCCTCGGCATTTTAATATCGTAATTTGGCCTTAAGGCCTACGATCATTAATTTAGCCTCAACGGACGTTGCTCGGATCGTTTTGAAAATAGTTTTGTTAAATAATTATACGCGGTATTAATATTATAACAAAATGTAAACGACGATAATTAAATGTTAGAGGTTAGAATACGATAAGTAAATGTTAGATGTTAGTTAACATAAAATAAAATGTTAGATTGCAAAATTAAAATGTTAGTAACGAAAATGAAATGTTAGTGTTAGTAGTTAGTAGTTAGTAGTTAGTAATAATAATAATAATAATAATAATAATAATAATAATAATAATAATAATAATAATACATATACATATATAATCGAAAAAAGAGAAAGGAGATGTCGGGATTGAATTACACCCTCAACCTACATGCTTAATGGCCTCGGAAACGGACTCGTAGTAGCGGCGTGTGCGCGGGAGTGTCGAGATATGTAGGGTGAGTTAGGGTGTGTTTGGTTAGGGAGAGGATGCTCTCGGGTCTTTGACGAGTTTTGATCTCGGGTTTTGAATGTGTATGTGTTGATTGTGTATAAATGAATGTGTATGAATGTGGAAGATTGAAAGGTGGTAATGTGTAGAGGTAGAAAGTGTAGACTAAGAATGCATGGGAAAAGCTTTTCAAAGTTGTGAGTGTAAGAGTTGTGAGTGTCAGAGTTGTCAAATGAATGAGGGGTCATGGGGTATTTATAGGGAACCCCAACGTTGGGTCACTCGACCGAGTGGCGCGGGTGTACTCGGTCGAGTGCCCTCGTGAATGAACCTGGACTGATTCAAAGAGGCTCCACTCGATCGAGTGGTCAATCCACTCGTTCGAGTGGATCAATTAAGCCGGGTTATTTTGGGCGTGATTGCCTTGATTTGCTCCTTGATTGATTATGTTTGATTTGGATTGATTTGTGAATGGATTTGGCTGATTTTGAACTTGGCGCAAATCTCGAGAATGCACTTAGGCTGGTTTTTGTGACGGGTTCGTCTTTGACCGGGTTTTGACCCGGTCGCCAAAAGACGGGATTTATTTTTGGTGTCGGTTTTGGCCCAAATTAGTCTCATTTTGCTCGGAACGACCCACTGGGCCTGGATTTGAGGTCTGTTTTGAGAGATTTGCACTCCGCTAAATGCCTACGTCGGATACTATTGATTCCGAGTCCGTATTCGAGCATATTAAGTCACGTTGACGTCCGATCATCATCGGGTGTTTTGTCGGGAACTGCTATAGACACTAGCAGGCAAAATGTGGGTGTCTACAAGGCCATAAAAAGATGCACGTAGGAGAGTAGAGAGTACTAGATAGTATTCGTATTAGCAGATCAGTTTTAACGTGATAATACGGATATTACTCATTCTCGTGGTATACCTTATCTGGTATTTTGCTTAAAGTGCGTCGGTACTGTATTAATAAGGATGCGTCGAACCACATGTGAGGGGTGAGCATCGAGATTAATACGGGACTGGACCACTGCCTGTTTTGTTTAATTTTAGTTTTGTTTTACGTTTTAAATTTCGTGTTAGGTGATTTAGCATGCGATTATGGTCATAAAAGCGGTAAATCATACGAAAGCGATAAAATGTGAAATGTAAGTAAATCACATTGTATGAGGAGTTGCACCCTCAGAATGTACACTAAACGAAGTACGATATGTAGACGATCAAGAATGGATCTCTCGACTACTCAGATTCGATCTAGCTATTTTAGTATTTGAGGTTGAAGTTGTGGACGTTACGTATGTTATACGAGTTGGTCTTGACTTGGCCGAACAAGAGTAAGGTCTGTACACCACTTGGAGTGCAAGTGATGGACGCGTCGTGGAAATAGTATCCACATTGGTCTGACTCGACATTATCGAAATGCATAATTAAAGTGCGATATGTAAAGTTGTGTTTAGTTGACAACCTAGTGACGATATCGACTTCGATGGGATGATACTCCTAGCGTCCTGCGGTGATTCCAGCAAAGCTTCGCTAGCGTAGGGCAAGTCGACGAGCCAACACAGGTGCCTTTTTTCGTTCTTGTCGAGTCAGGAACTCGAGGAACTATGAAGAGTAGTGTTGATTCGTGGAATGTGAATCGAAGAGAAAATGATCGAGTGGATTGTGCCTAATGTCGGAGTGTGACGCTATAGAAGAGCTGCAAGTTGTGTGGAGCTCGTAAAGAGGAGAATGATTTTCGAGTTGTGTCGATTATGAGTGAAGGAAGGGGTATTTATAGTTTTTCTCGTAGTTCAATCCGAGATTTCAGGCGCCACACTTCGTGCGACCCAAAATTGGGACGCTTGGCTTTAGGCGATGGGGAATTCAGGCGCCTGAGGGGAGGCGGTTGAGATTTTGAAGATCCGATTTGAAAAGTTTCCAAAGTAAAGATTATACGTGATTTTGAAGATACGAGCTACTTCTGTTATCAAAAATCCCTTTGTTTCTAGCTGTCCAAATGTTATACATTGTTGCTGCTATACTATAGCAATATCATAGATTCTTCCAATGCTTCTTGTTTCTCCTCTTTGCACACCAGTTAAGCTCTACCAAAAGGTCATGACTTCTGCCTGTCATCTGCATACAATTCTATAACTCCTGCCATATCTTCTTTGAGAATGAGCATGAGAAAAAGAGGTGAGGATGTGTTTCAGCAGCCTGCTGACATAAAGCACATCTTCCTACAAGATACATTCCTCTTCTCTTGTCTGAATGTTATCAAAGTTGCTAGCTTTTGTTGCCCAGCCAGTGCAGCAATTACTCCATGTCTTGGGACCACTATACCATCTTTAATTCTATACAGCCAAATAATTTTTGGAAGCTTAAGCCTGAACCATTCATAAGCTAAGCTTGTTTGATACTTCCCCTTCACTACCCAACTAGAGACCAGTTGTTCTGCGACACTTTCAGCCCTTGTTGCTCCATGAAGTTCATGTTTTATGCACAAGATTTTATTAAGATTTGCTGTGTAGCGTTCTTGTTTCGTCAATTGTCAGATAGACCTTTTCCCAGGTATGTACTTCCTGTGTCATTCTCCCCAAATACCACCTTGTTTGGTCAGGATTTTCCATAACTAGTGCTCCATCATAGCTTTATTCCAGCAGCCTAAGTGCTTGATATTAAAACCCCCTTCTTGCCAAGGTGTGCAGGTACTACTCCAACTTTTGTAGACCATTCTTTTACTGTTCAATCTTCTTGCCTAAAAATAATTCTTACAAATCTGCTCTATCTTTTTTTCATGGCATTCATTTGGAATAGGGCATTGGCACTCCAATAGCTAGTTAGTCCAAAGACTACTGCATTCAATAACTGGGTTTTTCCTGCATAAGACAAAAACTTAGTAGACCAGCAGACCACATTAGTTTGAATCTTATGAATGAGTGTGAGGTATTGTTCGCTTTTATTGTTGGCTGAGTGGGGAGACAATCCCAAGTATCTACATGAGAAAGACCCCTGATGAAACTCAGTTTCCTAGAGGATAAGATATTGGACTGTACTATCCACTCCACAAAGAAAACCACGAGGTAGTCATCAATAAACACCATGTGATTCAGTTTTAGTTTAGTACATTTAGGGTCCGTTTGGATAAGAAAATGAGAAGGAAAAGGAGAGGAGGGGGAATGAGGGAAATGAAAGGGAGAGGAGGGGAAAGGAGGGAAATGAAAGGGAAGGAAGGGGAAACGAAAGACAATGAGGTTTTTCCTTTAGGTGGAGAAATTATTTGCCTTTGAGAAGAGAAATGGAGGGATTCATTTTTCTTCCCCTCCAAATCTTTCCACCTTCATTTTCCTAACCAAACAAAGGAAATTCTCCTCTCTCTTTCCCTCCCCTCCCTTTCCCTTCCCTCCCTTTCCCTTCATATCCTTCTATCCATCCAAATGGACCCTTAGACCATGTTTAATGGAGGTTGGAAAAGAGGTGGAAGAGGAGGGTGAAGGATAAAATAATGATAAAAAATTTGAACCCAAACCTTCTTTTGGCTCAACTAGGTGGAAAGAGGACCTCTCCCACCTTTTCTCCACCTTAACACTTGTCCCTTTTTAACGTAGTTACTCTTCGCAATACCAATTTTACTCGACGCAGTACTTTTTACACATAAATTTCCATTCTATGCCCTTTTCTAGAAAGATGTAATTTTTTCCCCAAATCTCTCTAATCATAACCCTAGATCGAATCCATTCAATTTACTCTCTAATTAAAACTCTAGAACTCATTCAATTCATCAATTTACTCTATTATGGATGCGATTTTGATTGAAGAACATAGAACGGTTAGTTATCATTAATTACAAAATTAGGGTTTTTTTGAAACATTTAATAAACCCAATTTTCTTTATTCATTTTTATGTGATTATATGGGTATAATTTATCAAAGATTATAACTTTTTTCTTGAAATATGTAATTTTGTTGTAGTTGATAAGACTTGCATCATTATATACTTAATTAATCAAATTAGAACTTTTACTTAACATCAACATACAAATCAAACTCCTTGTATGATTAGTATGATTATATTTCATCAAAGATTAAGTCTTTTGGTAACTTATGTAATTTTGATGCAAGTTATTTGATTTACATGATTATAGTTCATCAAAGATTAGACTTTTTCTTAGATATATAATTTGTTAATTATATGATTATCATGATTATATTTCATCAAAGATTTTTTTTTAAACAAATATGTAGTTTCACAAGCATCGGAGAATATAAAAGTACTGCATCAACAAACTAAAAAGAAACGTACTACGTCGACAAAGTAAAAAAGATTAATTATGGCTATCAACAAATTGAAAAACTGATTTGCATCAAAGTTTCAAAAAAATGTATTGCGTGGTAAAATAAATATATTGGGTTAACAACGTAAAAAAAATATGCGTGCACCAAAGATTAAAATAATATGTACTGCGTAAAAGTAAAATGGATATTCCGTGTGATGGGGAGGAGAAAAGCAAAATGAATGAAAAAGAAAAGGATGGTTTGAGGCGGGAGGGGAAATGAGAGGGGTAAAATTGGAAAAGTGGTACTGCGTCGAGTAAAACTCGTACTGCGAAAAGCAACACCCCTTTTTAATTGGTGGCAAATTTAAAAACAAAAAAAGTTAGTATGATTTAATAGATTAATATATATGTGTAGGATATAGTGAAGGAAGGTGTGGATAAAGGTAGAAAGGTTAGTGTGAGTTTGATAAAGTAGGTTGTTAATAAAAAATAATTTAATATATGTTGGACCATGGTGAAGTTTATGAAAGGATAAACATAGTCTTAGGGTGATGGGACACCTGTTTCTTCGTATTTATTTGCCTCAGTCTCCTAGATAGTAGTACCTCCATGCTCAAAACAAAGAGATAAGGTGAGATGAGGTCTCCTTGTCTAACCTCACTCTCCCCTTTAAAAAATCCATGAGTGGATCAATTGATCTTGATAGAGAACAAAGAGCTACTAACACAATTCATAGTCCATTTAATAGGGTTAATATTTTTATTATAATTATTATTATAAATGTGAGAATTTTATTGACGAATAAAAAGCAGTTTACAAAAAATTGATGGACAACCGAGATATTATCTGAGCCCAATTTTCAATTTTGAGCAAAAATCACATCCACATCAATTTTCAGTTCACTTGTAGTAGCAGGTCAAATTTTGTGTGAGTTTAATATGGGAAGATAAGAGGTAAGGTTGGTTCATTGGTGGATAAAATGAAAGTTGGACTACTATGAGAAGATAGTTGACAATTTGGAATATTCTTGTTAAATTTTAGGCATAACTCCGTACATTAATAGAGTATATAACCCAACTAGTATAAAACATATCCGTGAATTTGATGTAGTACTAATTATTTTAAAGTCGCTACCATCGTGAGAAGAATTAGAGCTACCTTACCCGATTGAGAGGTTGAAAGTTGGATTCTCAAATTTTCAAGTTCGCCATAGTAAGCTCTTCTCTGAACCAGAAGAAGAATAGCTAACATCGCCAATTCAAACCTCCTCCTCCATTATTTCATTCTCATCGCAACGAAATGAACAATTGAGAGCCCAAACTTGTTAGAAGTTGGAAGACTACGGCATTTTGGCTGGCTATATAAAGCAAAAACAGCCATGTTTTGGAGGGAAAAGGAGAGAGAATGCAGAAAACTTGATGGTGGTGGCCCACCCGTCGGCCAAGTTCGCGTCCTCGTCGTCGGAGACTCCGGTATCTTACCCTTCTCTTTTCTTCTTCTCGCTTACATTTCCTGGTAAACAACACTGGAATGAATGACTTCTAATGGCGTTCTAAACCTTAGTGATCAGATTATTGAAGTGGGTAAATGCTAAATTAAACAGTTAGTTGTTGGAGAGAAATTTCGTTGATTTGTAATGTTTTGAAGCTCAATTTTGTGTTTGAGTTCGTATTTGATGAACAGTTAGCGCCCAACATCGGCACTTCTAATAGTTTCTGAAACATACAAATGTGTGGCTAGGTTTCTTATTGATTGAGGGTAAAGGGAATGAAATGCTAGTTCAGTGTTCGTTGTGATGAACAAAGTATTGAATTTTTTTTAGAGAGGACATTAGCTCATATACCTAGAGCGCTCGCTCCTCGAGTGGGTGCCAATCCACGTGCAGTTCTTTTCTATCAAGTTTGTTGGGGAGTTGGGTAGTCGATTTACGGTGTGTTGTGGATCTTTTATCCAGAAATACTTCTACTCTTTTATGGTGGCTTTCATAGCAAATTTGCATCTTCTTTGTGATCTGCTTGGGCCAAGTGACATTTTCTTTGATGATGCTTGATGTTGCATATGTGAGATTACATATTGGTTGAAGACCGTAGCTGGCATGTTGTTTTGCACTTCGCAGTATGATGGTTGATGTAATCATGTGGCATGGAGCAACCAGACAACTGAAACTATTGAGTAGCCATTTGCGGCTCTTCTTTTTCTGTCCCTTAAAAACTTAAGGAGTTAAAGTTTGCCTCAAACCATACTGTAACCTTATAACTTGTAATGACGATTTATTTTTTCGTGAATGACCTCTTATGTAGTTATGTGTCTATCCATTACTAGCATTCACATAAAACTATATCTGTACCCACTCCAAGTTTTCGAATGATTTCATGAATTAGGGATGTTTTTTTTAAAGAATTCAAGCTTTTCCTATATTTGAATTAGCTATGATTTTCATCACTTATTACGCTGAGTGTATGAAATAATGGTTGGCAGGTGTGGGAAAGACATCACTTGTACATCTCATTGTAAATGGTTCAGCAGTTGTGCGTCCTCACCCAACCATTGGCTGTATGGTTTCAGTTAAGGTGTGATATTTTTGTCCTAATCTAGTTATGATATTTAATGATATTGTAACTTTAAATAGGATTCTATTATCTTTTGGGCAGCATCTTACCTATAAAAGTTCTGCAAGCTCATCGAACAGCTTGAAGAGTGATACGGAGAGGGATTTCTTTGTAGAGCTATGGGATATTTCCGGCCATGAACGCTACAAAGCTTGCAGATCTCTTTTCTATTCTCAGATAAATGGTGAACCATGAGATTTTTTATTAATTGATACCATGAGGCATTTTACGCATGGGTAGAAAGAGTGATCATATTCATGTGTATGTAGGGACTCATCTACATTATGTGAAATGATAATATTACATGTTCTACCACTTGATATCCTTTTGAATATAAACCATGCCAACTGTAGGATGTCTACTTTACGGAATCTAAACTAAATGTCAGTGTCATGGTGTTAAGAGAAAGACAACAGATTGCTACAGTATAAGGGAAATATTACCAATTCTTAGCTGAGCAAATTTTTTGTAACTAACTTGGATAACTTTTATTTTATTCGATTTTTTTTTATCAAGGTGAAATCTCCATAAGCTAGTGTAGCTCATAGCAACATTGATTTGGATTGTGGGAGTAATTTGATTTTTATTCATCTATGAACAATAACTACCCTTCAGATAGTTATATCGAGTGATCTTAGCTTTGTTGCTGGCATCTACATTTGAGTTGATATTGCAGTGGTTAGATGATTAGATAAGTCTTCCCTCGTATCAGAATTTTTTGGTTGAGTTTTGGCCTTGTTCACTCTGGTAAAAATGGGATTAGTGAACCCTGGCTTTTCGAAGGTGGAATGGATTTATGCAATGCTAGTGCCCAAGTATCCATTATTTGGATTAAAAAAATGCTTCTTTACTCCAGTCTCCGGGAGTGTTTGTTGTCCTCTGACTTCGCTGTACTGGCTGTAGTGTTGTGCTAATCCCAACATCCAAGTTTGACATATTCACCTCTTCCAGGTTTCAACGAGGGAGTTAACTTCCAAGATCTTAGATTTCAAAAAATAGAACTTAAGCTTGTTATGAGTTCAAGGTAGAAAAATGGTAGTCATGTTCCTGATTACGTCACTTATAATTTTGTGCGTTGAGATGTTTGGAAGATTGTTATCTTAAGTCTTCATGTCTCGACTCTTGATTTGTTTCTAGGTTATTGTTAGCATCATTTAGTTTGTCTAGGCTTCTGTGGCTTGTGATTTAAGCCATTTTGGGTGTCTACATTAAAAACATGAGTAGCTAGTTGCCATTTGACTCATTTCATCTCTCTTCTCACAGCTTGTGATTTAGGCCGTTTTTGGTGTTTACATGACTAGCTAGATGTCATACCCTCTCTCTTCTCGCATCTTGTGATTTAAGCGTTGTTGGTTTTTGAATTGTGGTTCTTAAATATTATGAAGCTACTCTTGGTGACTATGGTGAGGATCATTTAGGAACGGGCCTATTCTCCATCCTCTAGCTTGAGTACTTACATTTCCCTCGTTTGAGCACTCTTTAAAGGCTAATTCCTTACATTTGTGTGGCAAACTGGTAACTTGGATGTTTTCTCTATCATTTGTGGACAACTATCCTTCTGTCGAGTGTCCTTTCTGCGAGTCACCGCTAACTTGCCGTATTGCAACTCTTACCTTTCCTGGGAAATTAACAGAGTAGCATGACTCCTAGAAGGAAATTTAAGGACTCCATTGCCTAATGGTTTATATGCTTCTCGTTTCTTTCTAAAACTAAGATCGTTGGAGGAGTCATCTCGAGTTATTGGCTTTTGTGGCTTTGTTAGAAGCTAACTGAAAAAACAACATTGATTTGTCTGTTGGTAAGAACAAAGAGTCTGACGGAGTTGCTTTGTAAAGTGATGACTGAAGTTAGTGTAATTTAATGGAACATATAAGGGCTTAACTTCCCCAAAAAATTGAATTTTAAGGAATATGTATGTGGTAATACCATTTTTTTCAATTCCAAGCGTGAAGGTTGCTTTGAGAAAGCATTCATCTTAGTTTTGTGTGGTCGAAACTTGATAAAATGGGTGTGTCTTCCATTTCCAACTATTGTGAATTTATCCTTTTTTTGAATCCTCAATATATGGAACTCTTGGATCATAGGAATTATGTGTTTCACTAGAACTGTGCATGAGTGGCAACGTCAGTTCTGTGAGTCTTTTAGGGAAGCTCATCCTCTCCCATGGTTGATTTCTCCTCTTTTATTGATTCTTTTAATTTCAGTGATGATTCCTGTTGAACATGGTCTATTTATGTGGTCAAGTCCTGGAATTTCTTTGTTTTGTCTCATATTGTCTAGTTTCTCACTATACTTTGTCGGACAAACATTTGCAGGGTTAAATGAAGTTGTTCTACAAAAATTCACCTCTGAGAGATTACCAAAATTTTTTAGTATTAAAACTTTAGAAGATCTTGTAAAGCAAAAAAGGAGTTTTAAGTGAGGTGAAAGAGTTTGTTGATTTGGTAAAAGCTTGATGACAAATTTTGCGTTGTTTCGTATAGCTTTTTCTTAGCTAAAAAGTTGACTTAAAACAGAAATTCAAACAATGGAGTAAAGATGTTTACAAGATAGGAACACATGGAGCAACCTCAATCTCTTTCAGATGTGTATAGTCTATAAAGATTAGAGAGAGAAAAAAAGTTCAGTAAAATAATTTTTGATGCTTTTAGGAGGCAACGAGCTAAACAACAGTTAATTGATGTAGGTTTGCAACTCAGAATTCCTCTATTGGATGGATAACAAATGGATGATGTTCAATAATGTTAGGAACTTCACAGTGAGGAAGGTTTAAAGTTTACTCGGACATATCTTCTGTGAGAGAGGCAATCATTGGTTAAGCCTTTGGAAATCTATAATCTGAGATCTGAACTTTTTGGTTAAATTTAAAGCAAGTGCAAGAGATAATTGTGATGAGTCGTGATTGGGTCTTGAAAGGAATTCTTGAGCTCTTCCCAGGTGAAGCTCTAATTGACACTTATCTCAGAGAAAATATGGACCCCTCAAGGCATGTTTATAATAGGACTTTTGTTGAGTCTGGAGAGGAAACATAAAGGTTTACATAGTCTCAAAGCGTCTTAGGCACTGTGCTAATTTTTTTTTGTAATGATCATACTTTATTTGTCTGGGCATTAATTCTGCGGATTCCTGCCAGTTGAATATGAACCCACATGTGAAATCCCACATTGGTGATGGAGTAGAGGGTTGCTCACTTATAAGACCCTAGGGGTGCTCCTCTTATTGCCAATTGGTTTCGGAAAGATGGAGCTTCCTGGGGCTTGGGAAGTGGGCTCTCTCTACCCCCTTCGGGCATGGCCAGGCTCATTTCCATTCTAACACTGGCTTAATAATGAGATTGTTGTTTGTGTTAGACTAACAAATTGTTCATTTTTGCTAGTTCTGTTTCATTAAGCACAGTAGTTAGCGTGTGATTCAAATGGTTGAATGTTTCATCCATCTGTTTGGCAGGAGTCGTTTTTGTTTATGATCTCTGTCAGAGAAAAACAAAAACTGGACTCCAAAAATGGGCAGATGAAATTGCTGCAAATGGGACATTTTCGGCGCCTTTTTCAAATGGTGGGCCTTATGGGCTTCCCGTGCCTTATATAGTCGTCAGCAACAAAATGGACCTCAGCTCAAAAGAGACTGAAAGTGGCAGCAGTGGTAATCTTGTTGATTTTGCAAGGCACTGGGTTGAAAAGCAAGGCCTGCTGTCGTCAAGCGAGGACCTTCCCATGACTGCAAGCTTCCCTGGAAATTCTGCCCTTATTTCTGTAAGGACTGATTTTAAGTTGTAACTCAAAGTGTTGTCTAGTTGAAGTTATATTTAACACACTTGTTTGTGACGAGCATATCCGTCATAAACTTGTGATGGGTCAAATAAAGACCCACCCATGTGGATAGATAAATACAAACCATTTACTAATGTTTAGGCATTGTGATTTTGCCTTATATGGAGGAGTGAACATATGATGATGATGATGGAAGGGTAACTGCTGGTTGTCGATTGGTGTTTGACTGGGTGAATTTGGGTTAGCCTAGGGTGGTGATTGTGGTGGTACATGTAACTAATTTATTCTGCATGTGATTTGTGATGTCACTTTACAAAGACCACCCATCTTTTGTATGTAAACCTTTTTTTTTATGGATTTTTGGGTGAAGAATATTGTTCCCCGTGACTTCTCCCACATGCTGGTGGAGGCCCACGGATCTGGGAAAGTTAACTCTAAACCTCTAAAGCCTTGTGCTTTTGGACTTCATTTCAGTTCGCTTCAGTTGGGGTCAGGTCCTATAAGGTAACTTCAGCTCATGTCAGGTCCAGTAAGTTTAGTTTGGTTCACTCCAGGTCTTTTGGTTCATTTTTTGTTATTCAGGTCAAGTTAAGTCCTATAAGTTCGGCTTTCTGTTTAGAAAGTTTCAACCAAAAGAACAGAGCCTAAATGTGGCAAATGAATGCATAAAATGCCTTCGGGTGCAGCTGATGTTTGTTGTTGAAATTATGCAGGCTGCCAAGGAAGGGAGAGTTGACAAGGAAGCTGTTATGAAGTTTTTTAATTTGGTGCGTTCTTGACTTGCAAAAATAATCCCTTTTTTTTCCTTTTACAGAGGCATGTCCATCCTAGAATTAGAAACCTAATATGACTTTGTAGGCTAACATCGAATCCATCATTCTATCAGTTGATTAAGAGAAGATATTTTGCTGATGAAATACCTGCACCGTCTCCATGGTCTGTTTCACCTCAGAGAACAGCAACATTTTCATCAGATATCTCGAGCGACGATGAAAATTTGCATCCAAATGCCAGGTTTGCTTCATCAGATTATTTATCTATCAATATGCGTGATAACGAATAATAAAGAGTACAGTTCAGATTGTCAAGTCACTACAGATTGTTGAGTCATATCAGGTTTGGGTCTTGTTGGGTAAATATCATCTTAGGGCCAATAGGGCATCAATAGACCAGTTTATTACTCCCTCCGTTTTTTTATTTTCGCTCCGTATTCCTTATTTGGCAGGTTTTTAATTTTTGCCCCATTTCTTTACTTTCCTTATTTGTCTTAGGTATATTACCATTTTGTCCCTTTACTTTTCTATTATTTACCCATTTTGCCATTAAATTAAGCACTGTCCATTTAATTTTGATGAGTCACATGTGCTTAGTCACCAAAAATCCATCAACATTTCTTACTTTATACATACTTCAACAATTTCTTAATTTCTATGCAAAAGTGAATGGAGCGAAACTTAAAAACCGGAGGGAGTAATAGACATTTCTAAGTTGAAAAATTCTGCTGAATGTCAAGTCGATTATATTTGCATCATTAGTAAGCCAAATCATTGTTGTGTGCTTAATTGGGCTGAGTATTTATAGGGTCATGGGTAGACGATGTTTAGTTTCATATACGAGTATAAAATATCATATCTCTATACGAAGTATTGATAATTGTTTACTTGTTGCTTGATGCTTGTTACACGGACATGATAACCACATACTCCGAACTAGATTGTCGTAATCATTTGACTAATCATGTGAAAAACTAGGGAGTATGCTTTAAAACATACGGAGTACTTCGTGTATGAGCAATTTCCCCCCTGAATTTGAACCTCGACACATTGCATTCTGTTATAGTGTATTTTGAGAAATCTAGTCAATAATAATTTCAATTATTTTTGTACTATAATCGTATATGCCTTAAAATACAAATTTTCAATAAATTTATGGGTGTAGTTACTGGTCGGGTGGGCCGGGCGGGTATTGACCCTAAATATGCCGATCACTATCTGGTCCGATTGTTTTCGGGTTCGGGTCGAAAAGATCAGTTAATTTCCCGGCAGGCTTTAATTGAATTTCTTGGTCGGTTCGGGTCATTTTTTCATATTTTGACATATTTAGTCATATGCCATCTCAAAATGGTTTTGGTTCAGGGAGGGTTGAGACAATTTGAGTTGTATAGGTTTGATCAGTTTGACCTTTGGTCGGATTTGGTTCACAGTTTTGGCCTCTATTGGATTTCTTGGGTCATAATTCAAATGGCCTTTTGCCTGTTCGTCCTCCTGTTCAGATTAAGAGTGACAGAAGAGACGACATATATGCTCTGTTCTTTTCTGCAACATGGAATTAGAACCAAAAAATGCGCAGCAGGGACTCTACGTTAGTGAGATTAACAGAACGTTTTTTTCTCTGTGGAACTCTCTGCAGGTTGGACAGTAACGTATACAACTACAATATGCATCCACCTCTTCCAGCTCAACATAATCTACCACCCCCTCCTACATTGTATCCTCAACAACCAGCCTCTGCCTCTGAAAACTATGTGTTCCCAAGAATCTCTCGAAATATCTCCTCAGAGATGACATACCTGAAATCAAAGCGAACTGATATTGACGTGTGACGCTTCAATTTCCAGGTTTCGTTTCCTCCAACTCCCTACTTTCTGACCAATTTGGGGGCCTTTTTTGTTCATTACAGGGTATCAGCGTCTACTTGGAGAATTCGCGTATTGTCTATTTGTAAGAGTAGGATTAATGCAGGTTTTTGGGTGTGGCGAGTGATTTGAATATGCCTCCATCGATCTTGATAAAACTAATGTACAGGTTATAGATTGTTGGTTTGATAGCAATGAGGCGATTACATATTTCGGGATGCAAGTTTGATAGTAGTAAAGAAGGCGCAGCGACGATCAAAAGTGAAGGGCCCATACAGTTGTGCTAACTATTACGGAGTACTTAGTTGGAGAGTAGTCGTCATTTCTAATCAGAGCAAAGTTGTTGTAAATGATTGTAGTATCCTATTTGGTAAAGTCTTAAGTGGTGTTCATAATCTAGTATTGAATGATTTAAATCCCGTCGACATCATAACTCCAAAGAAAGGAGAAAGTAGAGTCTCGTGGAATACTTATTATATTGGCTATGTTGAGTGGTCCAACCCTTTTGCTGGTTTTTCATATTTTCAGTGTACATGTATACCATTCATGATTCATCCCCCTTGCTCGAGTCTATATTATTTGCACGCAAAGTCAATAGTTCAAACGTTAAACCTCGAGCCATACTCTTATACCATCACAATGTCTCTTACACTAATGCAAATGGTAGGTGAATAGTATGAGTAGATGTCAACTATTCCCTCCCCCACTATGATCTTCCCACTCATTATTTTAATCTCTCACATTTTGATTAAAAGTGGGAAGATCATTGTGGGGGGAGGGAGTAGTAGCTTAACTTGGTAAAATTACAAGACGGTACACATGACAAAGCTTGTTAGCAATAGAAGTGTCCATGTAACTCCCTTTCCGACCCAAAGAAACAACAACACCAACAACAAATGAATACCCCAAAATCTTTTACATAGTAAAATTATCAAGACAAATACTCTCCAGCTTATAACAAGTAGTAATTGCTATGGAGTACTATTCACAGAATAAAAAGTTGGTTTATGTCAAAAGCCGTGAAGCCAAATACCTCCAGCTTTAAAACAAGCACTTGCTGCCAGACTTCCTTTTGGTGTGAACTGTGAAGGATGCCATTCCAGAACAAGGGGCTGGGGATTTGAATGTGCAACCAATTGTCCACAACCCCTCGGTCCTGTTCACTATTACACGCCATTTAAACAAAATTTTGAACGAATTAAAGAACATACACGAATCCGTCTGATACAGTGTGACATCTCAGTAGTTGCTGGATTATTACAAGAAAAGCAATCTCACTCAAAAGCGATAAGAAGTTATGAAAGTTGTCAACACCACCCACGCTTTTGAAAGAAGTCCTTAGTTCTCTTCCTCAGACGGGTGAAAACAATGACCGCACAAGCAAGGAGCCATGGAGGGATTCTAAACCCTTGCATATTAAACTTCTTTGCCCACGTAGGTGATTCAGTAACAACCACGGTTATCAATACTGTTAGAAGGACGACACCAACCACGATCCTTGTAATAGGTTTAATCAAGGAGTCCTACAAAAGAAGACACGAATAGTGGTATTAAGTAAATATGTAAGGGATACTTAAGAAGCGACAACAGTAGAAGTGAAGCGAACTATTAGCAGAATCTTTTTACTAGATACTAATAAAAGGCCTTATTCGGATGGAGAGAAAAATAGGGAAATAATTCCGCTTTTTGGTTAGCGTTTACCAAAATGGGTCAGAGAGAGGGTGAGGAGAAGGAAAAATGAGAGATCCACTTTCTACAGTATGATACAAGCAAGATTTAATCATTCCAACAAAAGACAGATGTTGAAGTTAAAACACCCCCTCCTCGTTCTCCGTCACCTCCCCCTCCACTCCAAAAAAATCCTCAAAACCTCCCCAATGTCTTCTACTCCCCAAACGATGCATATTGACTCAAATGATAAGATTCCGACCTAAATAGTAGATTACCAATATAACATTAGTGGTCGGGAAGAGTATTCAATTTGCACATGACGACTACGAGTATATGATCGTCGTATAGCTAATTACCGAACACATTTTCTTAAATCTAGTAATTACCAAGCCCCTAATTTTGTGAGTTGAGGTCTGAGAGAATGCCATATACAATAGAAAACAAATGGAGTAAATATCCACATTTTTACCTCCCTCCAATGAAAGCTTGAGAGGTGGGGTGGGAGAAAGTGTGAATAACATAGCATAGTATTACTGAGACCGGGCAGAAGCTAAGCCAGCCCGGCGGGGCCCCTTAACCAAATTGACAAAGCTAACCAAGTCCGATCTGAAACCTCCTAACTAACTAACTAACTAACTAACTAACTAACTTGCCGAATTGAAGGAAGGAAGGAAGGAAGGGGGAATGAATTGATTGAATAACCTTGGTCTGGCCGTCGACGCAGATGATGGAGGCGTCTCTGTAAGGAAGGAGGGAGCGGCCGTTCCTGGGGTTGAAGCGGATGGGGACGGCGCGAGTGGAGGTGGAAGGGTTGAAGGCGTAGAGGGTCTTGAAGCCGTACTGCTCCATGATGTCTCGCACCTCCAGCTGGTCCTGGTCCCACCCCCCGAGACTAGACTTGAACTCTGCGATCGGACCCTTCCCTTCCCTGTACACCCTCACCTCCACTTCCGGCACCTTCGTCCGCACCGATCTCCTCTTCTTTTCCTCTGTCGCCTTCAACAGTGGGATGCTCTCCTCTTTCTCTATTCCTGATTCATCCATTGATCTTGATCTTGATCTTGCTGTTGCTGATGGATCTTTGATTTGTTAGATTCTTCTTTCTCTTCCGCATCAAGTAGTCAAGGATCCTCTATTTCATCATTTGTCTCCCCTAATCACCACTTGCTTTTGCCTCATTTACCCCCTCGTTAAACAAATACCCGTACTTTCTCCGATTTTTTTTATATCTTCCTAACTTACTTTTTGATTTACTTTTTTTTATCTTTTCATTTCATTTCATTTTTTTTCCATTTTGTTTCATAATCAATCAATCAATATATATTAATAAAGCAGAAACTTTTCGAGCGATATGATTGGTCCAAATTTTTTAATATATTTTTTAGTTAAAAAAATTTATATGAAAAAAAGTCCTGCTCCACCTAAGACTCAACTTTTTTAAAATTTAAATAAAAAAATATAAAAAATTGTATAGAAAAATAACAATCTTACCCTCATTTAAGACTCAAAAAATTATCACTATATAAACCGATGAATCTGAAAAGGTGACAAAATTTGGACAGCGACAACGTGAAACGCTTAGTCAATTCTGTTTGATAATTATTTTAATATTTATTTATTCACCCACAAAAAGTATAAAATTAAAATTTTAGTTTTTTAAAATAATTATTATAGTTTTAATATATTTTTTAATTTAAATAAAGAATATATAGAAATTTGTGTTGGGAAAAAATAATCCTACACGGATATTATAATGAGGTGATGAAATTCTATATAAATAAGAGCAATAATTCGTTCTGAGATATCAACCAAAAGTTATTTCACATCGAAAAATTATGATGAGGTTATCAAATTCTATATAAATAAAACAATCATTCATTCTTAGATATCAACCAACAATCTTTTGAGTCTCGAAAAAAGTTTAAGAGCAATCAATATTCATTCTTAGTTATCAACTAAAAATCTTTTGAGTCTTACAAACAGTTCCAAAGATGATTTACTACGGTGAAGTGATAAAATTTTATACTTCATATTATAAATAAAACAATCATTCGTTCTAAGATATCGATCAACCATCTTTTGAATCTTAAGAAAGCTTCTAAGATTACAAACTTAAGTAAAAACTATCCCACGCCGAAAAATTATGATGAGGTGACGAAATTCTGTATAAATAAAATTAATCATTCATTCTTAATTAGATATAAACCAACACTTCAAAATTATCTTACATTGAAAAGTTACAATACGTTGATGAAATTTTATACTTCGTTTGTTCGTACTCCGTATAAATTAAGATCAATCATTCGTTTTTAATTATTAACCAACAATCTTTAGAGTCTTAAAAAAGCTCATAAGATTATAAACTTAAATAAAATTATCCCACATAAAAAATTACGATAATTCGTATATATATTTGATGCTTTATTCGAGCGATATGATTGGTCTGTGGGATTCTATACTATCATAAAAAAAGAAAAATAATTCGTTTTTAGATATTAACCAAAAATATTTTGAATCTTATAACAACTCTTAAGACTATAAATTCAAGTAAAAATATTCCGCATCGAAAAATTATATAATAAGTTGATGAAAAATTCTATTATATGTAGTACTTAAGAGTAATCATTCGTCTTTAGATATCAACCTGAAATCTTTTGAGTCTAGAAAAAGTTTTTTAAGGCTATAAATTTAATAGAATTTTATCCCACATGGAAAAATTATGTCGAGGTGATGAAATTATTTTGGAAAAATCATTCGTTTTTAGATATTAATCAAAAATCTTTTGAGAATATAATAAGGTGATGAAATTTTATTACATAAATAAAAGTAATCATTCGTCTTTAGATATTAACCAGAAAACTTTTGAGTCGTAAAAAGAGTGCTTAGGTCGGTAAACTTAACTAGAATTATCTCATATCGAAAAATTATGACGAGTTAATAACATTTTATATCATAAATAAAAGAAATCGATCGTGTTTAGATATTAACCAAAAATCTTTTGAGTATTACAACAACTCTTAAGTTATAAATTTAATTAAAATTATCTCACATCGAAATTATAACAAGGTCAGGTGATGAAATTCTATTATATGAATGAGAATAATCATTTATTCTTAGATATCAACCAAAAATATTTACGGGAATTACGAGCGTACATCTCAGTGCACTTACCCGTTTTTAGAAATTCATGAACCATTTTTCCCTACCTAAACCCAAAATCATCCATTAATCATGTAATCGACCAACTTAGTGTCCTTATCAAGTATCAACGTCACAAACAAGCGGTCGCGCACTCGTGCATCACTATATTTAACTATAATTCATTACTAATAGTATGATTAATTCAAGAGTTATATTCGACAATTTGTAGAAATTTTATTGAAGTATTGCACAATCTTACGTGTACTTAGTTAATCATCTGATTTTTTTAAAAATGAAACTAATCCAACAGTAATCGAATTCAGGACGGGTAACTTATCATTCTAATCTCCTATTCGATCAACTATTTATACATTTATTATGTAAGAAATAAACACGTGTCTTTACACAATCATGAAATTTAATTAATCATATCGTTATATATACACGGCAACGCATAATATATTTTAGAAATATCTATGTCAAATTAGCTCTCTTGCTTTACATAGATATGTGAATATTATTTGTCATTTATTTATTAGTTATTACATTTATAATAATACTCCGTATGTAATATTGTTGAATGCAAAACTACCTGAAATATAAATGTACCAATATGTAGTTGAAGATGTACTTGGGTGAGAGATACTTTAATTAGTCTTTCTTACACCTATAATTTAATTTAACGTTTACCCGCAGATATTATCTATCTAGAAACACATTCACGTATGTGGATAATATTCGTTTACTATTATGCATACTAACTCGATTTCATTATCAACGTCATTAAAAATTGGGCCGTGCATCGCACGGGCTTTCCTACTAGTTTTTATTATTTACAACACTTTCATACTTTTATCCTTTCTTATTTACATACATTTATCATTCTACCATCAATATTTCTTAAATTTATCATTTTATATTAACTATAAAAAAAAATTGTGTCAAATATCCATTCAGAGGTAAAATAAAAATGAAAGAAATATTAAAATTTCCCTTGAAAAAAAAAACAAATTCCCGTACTTCCTTTGACCATCTATTATCTTCCCACTTTATATTAGTTTAGTAGAGGAAAATACTTCATAATCAAATGGAGAAGATACTCCATAATAGACAGCTAGAGGAAGTAATGAAACTATAATTGCTCCATTTTAAGATACCCATTTTTTTAAAGAACTTTTATTTTATTTTATTTTATTTTATATTTTAAATTATTTCGTAGTATATGTTAAGACGAAAATGTCTTCGGACTTTTTTTGTCAATTACGATAAGCTAACGAAATTATGTGTTAAACTGAATTGAAGATCTGAGTTTATGTCGTAACCCGAATCTAAATTTTTTGTGACAAGAAACATAATGTTAAGCTGCTTCTAGACAAAAAAGAATAACTTCAAGTACCTTTTTGTAGAGGCTTAAAAATTGGATTAAACCCTCCAATGTTCTCTCTAGGGTTTTCTCTCTAGGAGGGTGTGCCCCTAGCTTTTTCTAGGGATCCGCCCCTGACGTCGTCAGGAGCATTTCTGTGCCAATCATTCATCATTCTTCATCAATAAAGATCCAACTTTTGTCAGGTACTGAGTGTTTTGTCTCGTTTCGTTGGTTACTAGTTTCTTTTTTGTCTCGACGTGCGGTAATAGGGTTTGGTTTTTTGACATCTGTTTCCCTTCCTTTGTGGTTCATTGTTATGGATCGCAACCAACTCGACCTGAACATCGTGGGGGAGGGTGAGGTTTCTTTGGAGGCTATGGGGAATGTCGAGACCACGATCGACTGGGTGGTTGATGGGGAGGAGGAGCGTGTGCGTAGTGGTTTGTGCGTGGTAGGTCGAATGTGGACGGAGAGGAATATCAATCTCAGAGCTCTTATAGATACTATGATAATGGCTTGGAAAACGGAGGGTGGGGTGGTGGGCGAGGTTGTTGATCGGGCGTCAAAACTGGTGAGATTTAAGTTCGATCGCCTGACCGACAAGAACCGTGTCCTCGCAGAACAACCGTGGCACTTCGAAAGGCATTTACTTATTATGGCTGACCTACCCGATGAGGCTGTTCCGACTGCTGTACCCCTGTTCTTTTCCCCAATGTGGGTTCGGATTTACGACCTACCCATAGTAGGCCGTCTTAATGAGGAAAATCCGACGAACTTGGGTAACACGTTGGGGATATTTGTCTCAGTGGATACCTCGGTTAACCCAGAAATCAATAGGTCGATGCGCCTGAAGGTGTTAATGGATGTTCGCAAACCGCTTCTCGATGCTATCAACTTGCAAGCCAAAGGAGGACGTTCATGGAGGGTGAAGGTGTGCTATGAAAGTCTACCAATTTTCTGTTATGTTTGTGGGCGTCTGGGACATGGAGAAAAAGAATGTGGTGGGGACCTGTGGGGGAAGGGAGGCGTTTTGGTGATTGGCTAAAGGTCTCTCCTTGGCGGGTTGTGGCGAGGAAGGATGATAGAGTTGAGAAGGGGAGTGGGTCCTGCGCCCGTAAATTGTTCGAGGAGGAGGCCGAGTCACAGAAAGAAGATGAGGTTATTGCACATATGGTAGATTTGCTTCGTGGGGTCAATATACAGGAGCCTGTTAATGTCCATTATGGCCAACCCTCTGTGAGCAGATCTGTTATTCGGCCTAGGGTGGAGCAACAGGACGAGAGCGAAGGGACCGAAGTATCGTCGAAGGCTAGATCGGATACAGGTCGGCAGGATGAAGGCCAGAGAGGTTTGATTCGTACTCGTAAATTTCTGAAAATTGTACGTAACAAGGGCGTCGTAACTGTGGGAACGAGGGAGGGTGTGTCCCTACCAGAAGTGGGTACTAAGCGAAAGGGCCCGGACAAACCCTCTGGGGGGAGGGGACGCTAAGGAGGATGAGTCAGCTACGAAGAAGAACCGAGGTGAGGGAGAACCTATGGAGTTACATATGCAAGTAGCGGTGACTGGCGAGGACCAGCACCGCGAACAACAATGAAAATATTAAGTTGGAACTGTCAGGGGTTGGGCAACCCCCTGACGGTTGGCTCCCTCACCGCCAAATGTTGGAGGGAGTGCCCTAACATCGTCTTCGTAATGGAGACGATGATGAGTGGGAGTGATCTCACTCGGTTACGTGGTCAGTGTGGATTTAAAGATGGTATTTGTGTAAGTAGTAGAGGAAGATCTGGAGGTTTGGGTCTATGGAGGAAAGACATTAATGCGGGGCTTGTTTCGTATGATAACAACCATGTTGTGGTGGAGATATACAATGCTGAGGGGGTGGCTCAATGGAGAGCGGCAGGTGTGTATGGCTGGCCTGAAGCGGAGAATAAGTTTAAAACTTGGAACCTCGTCCGAAGTATAAGAAGCGCGTCACCGGTCCCAATTATCTTGTTTGGCGATTTCAATGAAATCCTTAGCCAAGATGAGAAGGAGGGAGGAAGAGCTAGAAGTGAGAGGTGTATGGATGCGTTTCGATGTGCCTTAGACGAGTGCGCCCTTGAAGATTTGGGTTTTACGGGAAACAAGTTCACCTGGCAACGGGGCGGGTATAAATAACTTCATTAGGGAGCGGCTTGATCGGGCCGTGGCAACTAGTGACTGGCGACTGTTTTTCCCCAATACCGAGGTGATACATTTCCCTATTCATGCTTCAGATCACGCACCGATATTAATATCACAGCAGGTTACCCCAAATGGTGTTGCTCAGCCCCGACCTTTCCGCTTTGAGCCACTCTGGCTATCGGACTCGAGCTGTGGGGCCCTTGTTCGTGATGTGTGGGATTCTGAAGGAGGTGTGGGGGTGATCGAGAAGGTGAGCACTGTCTCTAGGCGGCTAAAACAATGGGCAAAGGTGAGGTTTGGTGATGTGAACCGTAAGCTGAAACGGGCAGAGGAGGAGTTGACTACTTGGCAAAGGAAACCAGCCTCCGCGGACATGTTAACAAATTGTCAGCGCCTGGCTTCGGAAGTGGCAGATTTACGTTGCCAGGTTGACACCTTCTGGCGGACCCGAGCCAAAGCTCATGAGCTACGTGATGGGGATAGGAATACGACCTATTTTCACCATAAAGCAAAACAAAGACGGCGTAGGAATACGATCAAAGGCCTCGAAGATGTGAACGGGGATTGGAAGACGGAGGAAACGGACATACAGAGGGTGGTAGCGAATTACTTTTCTGACCTGTTTACGACGAGCTACCCCCCTGATATGGGTGGGGCGATCGAGTGTGTGCCGCGTCTGGTGACTAATCAGATGAATGTCGAGCTAGATAAACGTGTCTCGGATGAGGAGGTTCGCACGACTCCTTTTCAGATGCACCCGAATAAAGCCCCAGGTATGGACGGTATGAATGCTTTATTTTATCAAAAATTCTGGGATATTGTGGGGTCGGACGTCTGTTGTTTTGTCCGGAGATGGTGGGAAGGCCGCGTTGATTTGTGTGAGGTGAATAAGACTGTTGTTGTTCTGATACCTAAGTGTGGGTCGCCCCGGAATATGGCTGAGTTTCGCCCGATTAGCTTATGCAATGTTATATACAAAATTATCTCCAAAGTGTTAGCTAACAGGCTGAAACCGTTGCTTGACGGTCTAATATCAGTGAATCAGAGCGCCTTTACCCCTGGGAGGCTGATTACAGATAATGCGCTTATAGCTTTTGAGACTTTTCATGCTATGAAAAGAGGGGGGGAAGGGAAGGATGGGACGGTGGCTCTGAAACTGGATATGAGTAAGGCGTATGACAGGGTCGAGTGGAATTTCTTGGAGGCGGTTATGACGCGGTTGGGGTTCTCGTCGAACTGGTGTCGGCGTATTATGTCTTGTGTATCCTCCGTCACCCACGCCTTTCGTGTTAACGGAAAGATGCTCGGGTCGGTGACTCCGTCCCGCGGGCTGAGACAGAGGGACCCTATCTCTCCGTATCTCTTTCTTATTTGTGTCGATTTCTTTTCACATATGCTGAGACAGGCTGCTATGGAGAAGAATATCCATGGGGCTCGCGTTTGTCGGGGAGCCCCTCGGGTTTCTCATTTATTTTTTGCTGATGATTGTATTCTGTTTGGTAGAGCAAATTTAAGGGAATGCTCCGCTATAGCTAATATAGTTAGCTTTTTTGAGAGAGCATCGGGTCAGAAAATTAATTATGCTAAATCAGAAGTTGTCTTCAGCAAGAAAGTTTCCGTAGGCCACAGAGACGCAATTAAGAGGCTTTTTGAGGTACGAGAAGTGAATAGGTACGAGAAGTATCTGGGGTTACCGACAATTATTGGGAAATCAAAGAAGACCATCTTCGCCGGTATTAAAGATCGTATTTGGAAGAAATTACAGGGGTGGAAGGAACGACTTTTATCCAAAGCGGGGAAGGAGATCGTTATCAAAGCTGTGGCTCAAGTTATCCCTTCCTACATGATGAGTTTATTTGCGATACCAGAGGGCTTGATTAATGAGATTCATGGGATTATAGCAAGGTTTTGGTGGGGCTCGTCGGAATCGAAACGAAAAATCCATTGGTGGTCGTGGGACAAAATGTGCCAGAATAAGAGAGACGGAGGGTTAGGCTTCCGTAATGTGACCGTCTTTAATCAGGCTTTGCTCGCGAAACAGGTGTGGCGTTTTCTTACAAATCCGGATTCGTTAGTATGTCAAGTTTTCAAGGCTCGATATTTCAAAAACAGCTCGATTTTGGAGGCTAGGAGAGGTCACGATCCGAGTTTTGTATGGCGAAGTATTTGGAACGCGAAACCGCTTTTACTGGAAGGCCTGAGATGGAGAGTGGGGGACGGTAAGTCGATTGGGGTGTGGGACTGTGATTAGGTGTCGGGGACAGGGGAATACCGTGCTCTCTGTCCAAACTTGGAGGTTGACCCTTCGATGAAAATGGTAGCCCTCATTGACCCTATTCGAGTCGCCTGGAAGGAGGCCATTGTCCGCGACCTGTTCAACCCGGAGGATGCCCGGGCGATTCTTAGCATCCCGTTGAGCCTACGACTACCTGCAGATCATATCTTTTGGTGGCCAAATAAAAATGGTGAGTATTTGGTACGATCTGGGTATTGGTTGGGCTCGAAAGGTGCTAGCATGCCAAACCTTGCTGTTGAAGATCCAACAATGGTAGGTACCTGGAAGGCTATATGGAATTTGAACACGTTGCCAAAAATCCCTCACCTGCTGTGGCGAGCATGTACCAATACGTTGGGTGTATGTGCTAATTTAGCAATGAGGCATTGTATACCCGATTCTCTCTGTGGGCTTTGCGGGTTGGAAGCGGAGTCTGTGTTCCATGCTATCTTCGAGTGTGCGTGGGCTAAGTCGGTTTGGGACACAAGCGAGTTCAATGAGCTGATCGCGGTGGCTCCGTCATCTTCTTTCACCCGCAGGCTGCTGTGGCTTCTAGCCAACGTCCACAAAGAGTCCCGAAACCGAATGCTTGCTTTAATCTGGTCGATCTGGTATGTTCGTAATCTCAAGGTTTTCGATGATGATCCTCCAACGCCTAGTGTGGTGGTAAGTGGGATGCTACAGATGATCGAGGAATATGATCGTTTTGGGAAAAAGGTGCAGGTTTCGGCTACCAGTAGACAGCACAGTCTCATGGCGAAGTGGCAGGCTCCTACGCATGGTTTCCTGAAGGTTAATACCGACGCTGCGGTCTATGCTAACGCTGAGATTGGGCTTGGGGTCGTGGTGCGAGACGATCACGGGATGGTGGTGCTGGTAGGGTGTCGAAGGGTGCAGACCGGCTGGGCTCCGGACGTTGCTGAAGCCAAAGCGGTGGCCCTTGGACTGGAATGGGCAGGCCACAGTCATGCCTCTCAGGTCATTGTGGAGAGTGACTCTTTGGTGGTGATTAATGCAGTGAAGAAGGGGCAAACCACGAGGGACACTTTGAGTTTGCTGATTGAGGATATTTTGTACCTTAAGTCGTCTTTTATTAATTGTCTTTGGTCTCATGTTAAACGTGAAGGAAATACTGTAGCACATCATGCTGCGCGCTTATACTCGAGAAGTGGGGAGGAACTTTTGTATGTTTCGTCTTTTTCGGATGCAATTCTTGCATTGGCGGAAATTGATTTAATATAATTGACCCGCTTTTCCCAAAAAAAAATTTGGATTAAACCCTCCAATCATTATTTTTCATCACATTTCATAAATATTTATGATAAATATTTTAATAGAATGAGATAAAAACACTAACTGGAGGGACCGGGTATTTTCCGACAAATTACTCGAAGGGAAAACATCGAAATAGTTGAGGGAGCACGTCGGGAAGACGACAAGTGATGATTGGCATGGTGGCGTGAACCATGAAGAATTTTTTTTGAAAAGAAGCATCAAGACAAACACGCACAACTGACAGGGAGAAGAGAAGAGAAGAGGAAAAGAAGTAAACAATACTACTCCGTAGTTCAAAATACAAAGCGCATCGCCTGAATCTCTCATCCACCACACCTATCTACCACCACGTCGCCGCCCACAACGAAGTTATCAATTCCCCCCAAATTTCAAGTTTGATTTTTACTAAAAAATAACATTCAACTTTGATTATACTATAAATTTATGAATTATACTACTGTATAACATTCAAGTTTTAGATATTGTCAATGATCCTCAAATCCTGGATTCGCCGAGTAAAATTGGGTGGAATTAGAACCTGAATTCGAGATATCATTAGTGTAAAAGTGAAAGTGAATCAGCATAAATAATGGCGGGGGCGATATCGGTGGCGGCGGAGTGGCAGATGCTGCACAACCGCTACTACCGGAAACCGGAGATATACAAGATGATGTGGAAGCACCTCGATCTGAGCCGCAACAAGGTGGCCTGCGCCCCTTACGGCGGCCCCATCGCCGTCATCCGCGACGACTCCAAGATTGTCCAGCTCTACGCTGAGTCCGCCCTCCGCAAGCTCCGCCTCTTCAACTCCGCCGGCCTCCTCCTCGCCGACACCGTCTGGCGCAACCCCGGCGGCCGCCTCGTTGCCCTCTCTTGGACCGACGATCTCTCTCTCATCTGCATCGTCCAAGACGGCACCATTTACCGGTACTCCCCCTCCCCTCATCAACCTAATTCTGAATCACCGCTTTCCTTGATTGAATATTTAACTGAGCTTTAGCCTACGTTCTTTACGGCTGAAATGAATTGCATTTAACTTAATCGAACTGAATTTGCAAACTAAAATTAATGGAGCACAAGTTAACTAAACTATAATGATTTGTGAGTTGTGTGTTTCATTGCTTAGTGATCTCCCACTACTGAGAGGGGCAAGATGAGATACTCCGTATTCACTTTGCGAAATACTATGGGGTTTATCCATGTAGTACGTTGATTTGAGTTAAGAGCAAAGCATGGTGTTCATGTTACTCTTAAGATCATCTGGGATTCTAGGCTGATTTTATTTGTCACTTAGCATTCCTTTCATCCTACCTATTGCTCACCTCCTGTAATCTGATCCTGATGTAATGAATGTGTTGTGCAGATATTTCTAATAGCGTATGATTTTGTAGTCTGCTTATAAATTTACGACCTTCCTCACTTGAACTTGTGAATTTGTTTGTCCGACTCTTTTGTTTTCCTTTGTGGATTTTTATCGCCAACTGCTACATTAATAAGAGAGGAGTGTGCACACTACTTGTAGAGCTAGGATTTGAAGTTTGAGGGATGGACATGGATATGATCAAAGATTTTAGGTGATTTAATACATTAACTGAGAAATAAAATTGAAATATTTTTGCTACAGACTTTTGTATTTTCATTGCATAGGCTAGGCTACCCTCTGCTGGCCCCACTTGCTCCTCTATGAGAGCAGCACAATGAGGCATTCATTTGAGTGAAGGGTAAATCTTGATGCTTGTGTTAGCTAATCCTAAGTTCTTGTTGATCAAAGATCATTTAGATTGATTTATTTGCTCCCCTGATCCGACTTGTTAGCTTATGTTTCTGTGGTCTCATTTTTGACCACGAATTGCTATTAAAACAGTGGTAGTTTAGTATCTAGTTTTATGAATGTATTTGGAAGATATTTTGGAATTGCAAAATTATGAAGTTGTAGTCAAAGTATTGAAGTTGCTTATGGATTTATAATTGTACTTGGAAACATGTTGATTCGGATTTGAAGAAGTATGAAGGTTACAATATGCTTTTTTGAAATGTCGACATTTTCAAGTGAGATATGCATATTGAATTTTGTCTCTTAATAAGGGTGGATTTAATTATATATCGTAATTTCTCAACAGATATAATATTCATGCTGAGCTGATAGAGCCCAATGTGTCATTAGGGAAGGAGTGTTTTGAGCAGAGTATTGTGGACTGTGTGTTCTGGGGGAATGGTGTGGTGTGTATGAATGAAGGATTTCACTTCTTTTGTGTGCCTGATTTTAAGAACTTGGGTCGTGATGGGGCTGGCGTGGTCAAGCTTGCAGATCCTCTTCTCGAGGCACCGCCACTGTGTATGGCAGTTATTGAGCCCAAATATACAATGTCTGGGAATGTTGAGGTCTTGCTTGCTGTTGATGATCATGTTTTGTTGGTTGACGAAGACGGGGTGCAACAAGTGGGTGCTGGAGTGGGGCCTCTTCAAAAGATAGTGGTTTCAAGGGATGGCAAGTATTTAGCTTCGTTTACTCATGATGGAAGACTTTTGGTCATCACCACTGATTTCTCAAGCATCATTTTTGAGTTTAGTTGCGAGGTTTGTTTTTCCGTGGAGTTCTTTTGTATTATTGAAGCATGTATGTGATAGCTGTGTGATTCATAGTTATTGCTTGGCTGAACTAGAAAGTTGCCATATCGTCACTCTTTTTGTTTATCATTCTCGTATGCTTTTTTCTTTCAGAACTTATACTTGGTGATCAGCATCATTTTAATAGCAGTGCTCTTACTTTGACCTTTACACAGTCTGCTCTTCCTCCAGAACATCTGGCTTGGTGTGGATTAGACAGTGTATTGCTTTATTGGGATGATTCTCTTCTCATGGTCGGTCCCTATGGAGATCCAGTGCGGTACTACTACGATGAACCAATACTTCTGATATCAGAGTGCGATGGAGTTCGAGTTCTTTCCAACTCAAACATGGAATTTTTACAGCGAGTACCCGATTCCACCGTGTCTATTTTTACAATAGGAAGCACTACACCTGCAGCTTTGCTCTATGATGCATTGGACCATTTTGATAAGCGGAGTGCCAAGGTATCTGCCTAAAGCTTTTGTCGCCTATTCACATTTAATAAGTCTTAGGTTTTACTTCTTTAGGCTGTTAAACTTATAAAGAAGGGAAAATAAGTGAATAAAGTTTTCAGAACATGATTAAAGCTCGAGGACATGATGTGGTGAATACAACCTGGATACCTGATGCTACATGAATGGGATAAAAACATGTTTAAGTTTTAAATATGTTATGGAGATATGTTGCTCTTGCGGTTATTTAGTGTATTTTTCCGGAGCATAATTCTCGTGTATCTTTTAAAATTGCACATTTGTCTGGTTATGCTTGGGGAAAGACTGTTGTATCTTGTATAGCTTCATTGTGAGCTAAAGCTGCAGGTGCTTTTAAGGCTGCTCTATGTTTGTACACTGGAATTATGCATCTCTGTAATGTCCGCATAGGCGGTGTCTTGTCCTCTGTAACTCTTTCATTGATTATCTTCTTGCTTTTTATGGATAGAAATTCACTTTGAAAAGACAAATTTCCTTACAAAAATATGTGGGTTCCAAATTCAATAAAAATTCCACTCACCGTCTTGCTGTAATGCATTGCAGCTTGCCATTTTTATTCTTCTTCAATGAACCCGTAAAACTGTTCTGTATGCAAATGTAGCATTCCAAGTGAATAAAGGAAGTATTATCATATTATTCTTCTATCGAAGAAATGCTTTTGTATAAATCATTAATTCTCTCATTATTGAAAATGGGGTGTTGATTGGCAGGCTGATGAAAATTTGCGAATGATAAGGTCATCATTGCCAGAGGCGATAGAAGCATGCATTGATGCTGCAGGTTATGAATTCGACGTTGCACGCCAGCAGACTCTTTTGAGAGCTGCTAGCTATGGTCAAGCATTTTGCAGGTTAGTTGCTTCATCTGGAGGTTATAACCCTGCATGTTTAATAATTCTAAACCCTGCTAGCTATGTTTAACATTGTTGATGTGTGGGGCCTAGGTATTGTTTTAGCAAGTAGTATATCAAGGGAGATATCTTACTGTTTGGGTGTTGTCTAATTGGGAAAAGGGAATTAACTGTACTGGAAGCATTTTGCAGGTTAGTTGCTTCATCTGGAGGTTATAACTCTGCATGTTTAATAATTCTAAACCCTGCTAGCTATGTTTAGCATTGTTGATGTGTGGGGTCTAGGTATTGGTTTAGCAAGTAGTATATCAAGGGACATATCTTACTGTTTGGGTGTTGTCTAATTGGGAAAAGGGAATTAACTGTAGTGGGACTATGTAATCGATGCAAAGTCTGTCTATCCTTTCATTGGTTGAAGATATTTTCTTTGTGATACTGTTCCTATATGATGAGGGTTTCATTGTGCGTGTGTTATAACAAGAAAGAAAAACCAGAAACTGAAGATAGTTATGCAGTGATCGACACACAGGAGAGCGTATATTGAAGATAATAGGAGAGAAAATTGACTAAGATGTCTTGCCATGTGAGAAGATGATCAAATGACCAATGGGGCTGGTGGTTGAAAGTACTATTGTGGTTGAAAATAACTTCGGGAATGGTCTAATTGGTTGAAGAAAATATGGTGGGTTGAATGAAGAGAAATATTTCATATGGAGGATGAAGTTCACGTTTATTTTTTGGTCAAACACTAACTACAATTTAGGTCACTTAAATTTTACTTATCAAGTATTACCTAAATTTAGATTTTTTTTTTGTCAAGCACCGCCAAAAGCACTTGAAAAGTTGAAAATAAGCACCAAAAGCACCACCTAAATTTAACTTGCCAATATCATAGCCTTAGAGTTTAGTTTGCTAAACCTTTACTAATGCTTAACCTTTTCTCTAAAATTATGTGCTCGTATCACTAGGATGAAGAGAATGTTGGATGAAGGTAGATGATATTAATATAGTTTCGCAGAAAATAGGGATGAAACTTAGGTAGTAATCCACAAAATCGAAAAAAAACTGAGGTAATTTCTGCAAGTAAAGGGTAAGTCGATATTGAAATTTTCACTCTTTGTGGGAACAAAAAATTGGCAGTTATTGACAAAATCACAAAAGAAATTTAACTTTAGGAGGTGTGATATTTAAAAAAATTAGGTAGTTTTTCACAAAGTAACTTGAATTTTAGGCAACGTTTGACAAAAAACTCTTACGAGTATTATTTTGCTGAACTGTTGATTTATTTTAATTTCTGCATTCCTTTCAAACCTTCTTTTCATGTAAATCTATTGCTTGTTTAATCATGCCACTGTTATGTTGCTTTTTGTTTCTGCCTTCACACTTTTTTCCATCCGGTTCCATTTTGTTATACTTTTCTTCCCCTCACATGTTTTACCTGCCTAGCTTCATGATTTCTCTGCATTCTTTTAACGTCACATTAACGGTTCCATTGAACCATTTATGTTAGCTGAGCCAAATGGTTTTAGGACCAAGGGCCAAGACTTCGCTCGTTCACATTATTTTGTATTACTAATCCGTCACAATTCATTTCACATAATTTTTTCCAAGTTTACCTTTTCTTATCTCTCATCAAAAAGACTTTTCTCGTTCTTGTATGTCCTTTCATCTTATTCTGTTCATATGACTATCTTGTTTTGGTTTACCGGTGATGTTTCCGCCCTCCATTTTTCATGTTTTTTTCACCACACGTGAGATTTCCATATTATGATTCAAGTTAGATGACCCAAAGGTGTTTTGGAATAAAGGATCTGCTCTTCCTGTTGTTATTGTAACTATTACCAGTTGGCTTTGACAGTGATGTTCCTCGTGATCGTTTTCAAGAGATGTGTAAAACCTTGCGTGTTTTAAACGCTGTGCGGAACCCTGATATTGGAATTCCACTTAGCATAAAACAATACAAGGTTATAATTCTACTTTGCATTTAACTTATGTATCTTTATTCATTGTAATTTTAATCGGGTTGTCATTGAATTTGCTGCTGAATTTTGTCTTTCACTGAAGGAACTAACAGCACCCATCCTGATTGGCCGCTTGATCAATGTCCATCAACATTTCCTAGCGTTGAGGTTGTCTGAGTATCTTGGCTTAAGTCAGGTATGTTGTAAAATCCCAGGATAAACATCCTTTATCCTTTTAGGCAATGGCATTATCTGTAAAAGAAAGGTAATAAAAATTGGAAATGCGTGTTGTTCATGTACAAAAGAGTGTTTGGCTCCGAATTGTTGGTTATCATTCATGGGAGGATTCATTTCCTGGTTAGAATAAGAAGTTTTAACTTTGATATGCATGAGCGTATAGTCGTGATAAGAGGGTAATGATGAAAATTTTCTCAAATCAATGTATGTTAGACTTTTAAAAGTAAACCAAATAGTCATGTGACAAATACTAATGACATGAGGGGAAACTTTGATGAATCTGGCAAAGATAAGCCTGTTTTTCCACTTGTTTATGTGAAGGCAACTATTTATTTTCTAGTTCCAGCTATGAAATACAGATTCACTGTACGTTTGACTTTGTTACTAATGCCAGTCATGTTTGAGTCACAGTTGCAAAAAAAAAAACGGAATTACTTTTTCATATTTGTGCATTACTCAATTCTCCTTAAAATTTCATTATCTTTCCAATATTACCCTTTCTTTATTGTAAGGAACCTTCATTGTTTTTATCCTATTCCAAACCAATTTTTCATCAAAATTCTTCACTTAAACCTCATCAGTTCTATTTATCGATCAATCATTATTTGCGAATTCACTTTGAATCATAGTTTCGTAATCGATATTTTATCATATACTCCGTAGGTAGTAATTTTAATTAAAAATTAGGGTTAATTGGTTGAAACTTAGGGTTAGTTAATGTTAATTAATTATCTAGGGTTCTTGTCGTCATCCTCTAACCTCAATTTCTATTTGTATAATCGCAAATTATGACTTTTTTCGAAGGTCTCTAATTGATGCAATTGATTTGAAATTCATCGCAAATTTGGACTTTTCCGGGAACCCTAATTGGTTTGCATTGCAAACTTTGACTTTTCCGAAGAACCCTAATTGATGCAATTGATTTGAAATTCCTGACCTCAGTTTTTACTCGTAGCATCCCAAATTAGAACTTTTTCGAAGAACCCTAATTAATGCAATTGAATTTGAAATTTATAACCTCAATTTGTACTTGAATCATCACAAATTTGAACTTTTTCGATAACCCTAACTGGGACAATTGAATTTTGAAATTTTGTTTCTCTCTCTAAAAACTTAGGCGGGAAGGGGAAATGAGAGGGGCAAAACAGTAATTTTTAAGTATGATTGAGTAAAATTGAAGTACGAAAAAGTACCACCCAAAAAAATTTGTTGTGTTTCATTCTGCTACCATCTTAGAATGATATACCCATGAGGCCGTGATTCTGAAATTATTCGATCACTTGACTTGAGCATACTACAATGCTTCATTTCTTGGTTTCCATTGTGGTGTATGTAAGTTAGTTTCTTATTGCCACTGTTATATCAGAAAGACAAGGCTACATTGGAGATTGGAATTTTTTTGTCCTTGTAGGTTTATAGTAAGCTCCACTCTTAGCCATTTTCTCTCTGCAAGCTCATAGTCGTGGACGAATTACGAACGGGGTTAATTCAAGACAATGTCAAATGGTGTATAATACATGTAGGTGATATCGTATTGACTGATAATAGAAAGGTGTTGAAAAAATTGGAACGGCGGAACTCTTGGAAGCATATCTTGAGAACATGAGGCTTTAAGCTGGGCATGAGTAGAACTGATTTTTAAAGTGTAGATTATCTAGGAAAGGAGGGGAAGTAGGATTGTAGAAATAATCACCTTAGATGGAAAGGTAGTTAATAACTTAATCCACTTGTTTCCCAGTGTATCGGATATATTATTTTGTAAAGATGGTGAACTGGATGGGTATATTGCCCATATAATTTAGGCATGTTGGCTGAAGTGGAAGAGTGTAACATGGTATTAGAGTTTTCATGAGTTCCTGGCATGCATCATAATTCATAAACTGAAGGATAACTTCTACAGTTCTACCACACTGCAACCAAGCCTCCACAATTGCATGGCACCAGGTGTTAGGTTGTAAAATTATGTCATGCTCACAAAATGAATTTGGCATAGATGCATTTGCTATAGTGGATGTGTGGATGTGGACATACATGCAACGATGGATTCAGAAATGAGGTGATTTTGGAGAAAGTAGGAGTTAATACCTATTCAAGAAAAGATTGCGGAGGACCGGTTCAGATGGTTTGGCTATGTAAGGCAAAGATCAAGTGAAGCCCCCGTCGAAGAATGGGGAAACTGAGTATCATGTTATGGCTTATGAGGGTCGGGAAATACCTAAGAAAACATAGATGAAGGTGATGAAAAGTTGCATGAGCTTTGTGGGGATAGACGAAAATATGGCGCTGGTGTGAACCTTGTGGAGAGAAGTGTGATTTTCTTATCATTTTCCTATTGTTATTGTTATTGTTGTGTTAGTGCTCGTATGTTAGTGTTATTTTGGAAATGAGGCTTTGTTGTTCGATGGATGTACAATGTTCACAGATTATATCATATATCATTTGTATATAAAGTTAAATGTCCTTATTTGCCTGTTCTTTTGTGTTTTCCTTTCTGTTACCTTCTGCAATATAAGAGCTTTTCAATGTTGTTGACATGGTCCATTTTTCTTGTGGCTGAATAGGAGCTGGTTCTAATGCATTGGGCTTGCACAAAGATAACATGTTCTGAATCAATACCTGATTCAGCTCTTCTTAGTTCTCTACTTGACAAGGTTCAGTTTCTAAAGCTTACTATTTTCGTCTTGCTGTGCTCCTGGACAATTCCTAACCAATCCTTTTTCACTCTTAGTTGAGGCTATGCAAAGGTGTAGATTATGCAAGAGTTGCGGAGCATGCAGATAAGAGCAACCGGAGGAAGTTAGCTGCTGCTCTCGTTGAACACGAGCCCTGCTCTTCCAAACAGGTTTATGCTGTAGGATTTCTTTCAATGTTTAATCCAGTTGTTTCCATGTCCTGATTCTACCAGTTTAATTTCAGGTTCCGCTGATGTTAAGCATAGAGCAGGAAGATACGGCTTTGTCAAAGGCAATTGAAAGTGGGGATACTGATCTTGTCTATTTTGTTCTTTTTCATCAACTGCAAAAGGTGATTTCAACTTTTGATGTACATTAACTCATTAGAAGTATCTTCTAATTGAAGAAATTAATTCCTGGTGAATCTGTGAAATATTTTAAAGAGAGAAGTAAATGAGATTCTTTTGCTGGTCTTTGAAGCAGAGACAGCCACCATTGGAGTTCTTTGGAATGATTCAATCTAAGCCTCTGGCAAGGGATTTGTTTATAGCCTATTCAAGGTATTGCATTGTTGAGTTTTAAGATGATTCTTTTCCTCCTTGGTTACCTTGAGACAGATCTTATTGTCTCAAAACTTTTTTTCATGGTATGCCTGAAATTTTCAACCTGTTTCAGGTGTTACAACCATGAACTCCTGAAAGATTTCTTTTTATCGGCTGGGCAGCTGCAGGTAGGTCTAAGTATCTGTGGCTTGGATTGATATTTATGTTGGGAAAATGTTCATCTAACTCATACATGTAACATACTGAGGGTTGTTAGCAATTCAGCAATATAAAAAACATAAAAGTAACGCAATTAATCCTAAAATTCAGAAGGTGTGATTGATTCATTGATATTATTGAGGCTGGTAAGTTTCAGGAAGATGATTCAACTAGTTTTGCACTGATTTTAAGATATAATGTCTTCTCCTTTTCCCATAAGGGGAGTTTCTGGTAACATATGCTGAAAATTCTTCGTGAAGATGAGCTATGTGTTAGCAATAGTATTGAATATTGACGCATTGTTAACTACTGCTCATCGTGCTATAACTTAAAACCCAATTGTCACATGTTTTTATTTTTTAACTGGTATGTAATGGCTTTCATAGGAAGTTGCTTTTCTCTTGTGGAAAGAATCCTGGGAGTTAAGCAAGAATCCAATGGCTAGTAAAGGCAGCCCGCTTCACGGGCCACGTATAAAGCTTATTGAGAAGGCCCGAGATCTTTTTGTTGATACAAAGGAACACACTTTTGAGTCGAAGGCTGCTGATGAGCATGCAAAGTTGTTAAGGTATCTTTCATTTTTTTTCCGAAAGTAATTCTCATGTATTAGTGTCTGGCTGTCGTATGCTTCATGTGATGGCCTCTGATTGAAGGTTTTTGGACATGCGTGATTCAAATTGTTCCCACTTTTTTTTTGCAAGCCTTTTTGAAGCAGAAGAATGATGGTATTATTTGTTTTAATTGACTTAAGAAATGACTGTAAAAATTCAGAAGATGTAAGTTTTGTTTATTATGTTTATATGATGAGGTCATGAGGACGATTTAACGTTCCCCAACAATATCAAAGCCTTATCCCCGAAGCATGTAGGGATCAGCTGATATGAACCACCATAAGGATTTAAAACAACTGATTGGTATAAAGATGGTGTCATAAGCAATCCTTTTATTTCCTGTCCCTTTTTTCCATCCTACCAATTGTGGCTGTCACTTTGTTTGGTGACACCAAAGGTGAGATTCAAACAGCTCTCTCTAATAAATGCATCTCCTACTTTCAATCAAATGATCACATTTCTGAACTGACTTCTCTTGGATTGCCACTCATAAAGCTTCACTTTGCACATCCACCATATTATTTTAGGAGTATAAACTGTTCATGAATGTTGTTAACTTGTATTAATTCGACTCACTGGAATGGTTGCAAATCCTGTAGCATGCTAGGGCAGATAGTCTGACAATGAAACTGATCATTACAACTTGTTTATATTGGTCATATCAGGCTATGAAAACCAGCCATGTCAATTTATATCAGCATAGTATCGGTTTTATTGGGCATTATTAATGGCCAGGTACTGGCTAAATTGATCAAATATCGGCCGTCATGGCCAAATAACAGAAAGTCCTTCACTAGACGTGTCGGTCCATGTGTAAACTGTGATCTAATGGCACAATACTTTGTGCCTTGTAAGAAACTAAGAATGGTGCTCGCTTGTCACGCACAATAATCCTTCCCTCACTGGTGCGTATGTCTGTAATTGTGGCAAACCTGCTACATTATTTTATCCTAAGTACGCTTAATTTGAAGATATTTGGGTATGCTTTTGGTAAGTAGTACGAGTAACTTCTTTTGAATGAACCTTATAACTGTCTTATAGTCATTACCTTTTGTGCTCATTGGTGACGAGGGAGCTTAGCTCATTGCTGTTGGTGTTCTTTCTAGGGATTTGCCGTTCTTCCTTTTCTTAATCATCGTTTTCCATCTCTTTCCAATTATAGTTTTTAGAGATGTAATTTTGTTTTTTCTTGTACTGCAAAAGAATGCAACATGACCTAGAGGTGTCAACCAAGCAAGCAATCTTCGTAGATTCAAGCATCAGCGATACTATACGAACTTGCATTGTACTAGGAAATCATCGAGCTGCTATGAAGGTTAAAACAGAGTTCAAGGTGTGTAATTACGCTGTTGTTAGTTACGAGTATTACTTATTACCCTTACTATCATCAAAAAAATTAAAATGTCATGTAAAGTCCTCTTTCGGTGGAGTTAAATGTTCAGTTTTCCTTGTTTGCCGATCGCTCTCTTTCTCTACCAGGTTTCTGAGAAAAGGTGGTATTGGCTCAAAGTGTTTGCATTAGCTACAATAAGAGACTGGGTTGCCTTGGAGAAGTTTTCAAAGGAGAAGAAACCACCAATTGGTAGGTGATTTTTACTCATAAATTATGATCCTGATTTCAAATAATATGCTTATAAATTGTAGTTATTGTCTACATGTAATTCTTGTAAATAATTTTTTGCACTAATGCTGACTACTTCACAGCATAAAAAGCAGAGTCTACATGCAATTCTTTTTGATGATTGTTTGCACTAATGTTGACTGCTACTTCACAACATAAGAAGCAGAGTCAAATTACTGGATTATTTCGCATCACAGTCCAATTCACAAGAGTTAGTGATCTGACCACTGATATGCATTGAATAAAATCCAAACGGAGCAAAAGGAGGAAGTACCTTTCATTAGTTTGAAAGCAAATACTTAACATTAACCATTACAGGATTTACTGCTTCCCACAGAGGATGGTATATAGATATAAAAATATTTTTTATAACCATTTTGCGGCGGACAATAGTGACCTCTAGAGTGGAATTGTTTTCTTTCTTAAGATAAATAAGATATACGAGTAGTAATTATTAACTAATGGATACCAAGAGGGTGACACCCATGTGCAAAAGATGTCGTAGAGGTGGCACCCGTCTACAAAAAGATACAATGGGAGTGACGACCATATACAAAAGTATACCCTAAAGCAACGTTGTATATTTCAAATGCTTTTTCTAATCACGTTTCCTTCTAGCTTGCTCAGCTAATTTTCTTCTTGCATTAGGTTCCCTTGTTTCTCTCTGGTTCAGTCCTGCAATTCCAGCATTAATAGAGCTTTATTGTGCATGAAACTCTGGCCCATTATTAGTTGACAGCGTTCATTTCCATAAAGATTTAGGACACTTCTGGATAGAATCTAGTGTTATTTTCATAATTCTGGCTGTCATCAGACCATCTACACCCACAAAACTGTTTCTTCTCTTTTTGATTATTGCTTGATTCATTTGGTTAACCTAGTTATCATGTACCTTAGATAAATAGTTTTAGGCTCCCTGGATTTAACCACATTGACTTGGAATTTGAATGGCTCGATGAGATCTGAATTACTTTGGATTCTCGAGTTTGTGCTTTGATTATTTGAAAATAGGCATTGCGCGTGGCAGTCAGGATTTTTGGTCAATTACCTAGATTGCCATGCGCCACTCAGAGAGCTCTGATCTTCCCTTTTTTTAACTTGTTATGGTGGCTTCCATTATTGCGAAACACATACATAGGAGGATACGGCAGCTAGCACTCAAGGTTTTTGTTCACTTCTAATCAGCCACTTGACTTTGTCCACCTCTCCTTCAGAATTCGTCTGGATGTTTCATAATAATTGCAGATAACATTTCCCCAATATATGGTGTATGCTATCTCTCTGCAGTTAGTCCTGTATGAGACTACTCACAACTGAATGAATACAACAAATCTGTTACTTGTGCCCTATTCACTTCCATTGTAGAATTCATCTTGATGTTTCATAATAATTTGCTGATAACATTTACTCGTTATATGGTGTATGTTATCTTTATGCAGTTAGTCGTGTGTGAGTGTGTGACACCATTATATGAATGTTTCATATCACTCACCTTATTATGAAATGATTAATATAACATGAAATTGCATTGTTATATTCCAGGAACAGTCTCATATAAGTTTGTTTTATTTTCATATTATTTTATCTTTGTGACTATGCTTTATATATGCTACAAACCTACAATTCACTTCCTTTTCTTCAATGGTTTGGCTGGCAAGTTTAGAAATGCCTCTCATCGGCTCATCCTAAGGAGGTTGATGTTACCTTGATTTATTCGATATATATGTTTCCATCCCTATGTGATTGGTTTAGCTAAAAGTCTAAAACACATGTGGTCACCTTTGTTCTATTTTGTCTCGTTTGACAAATCATGTTTATTTTTTTGGCACCTATTAAAATTTAGGTTATAAGCCCTTTGTCGAGGCTTGCATTGATGCAAATGAAAAAAATGAAGCTCTAAAGTATATCCCGAAGCTAATCGAACCTGGAGAACGGGCCGAGGTAACTTCTTCTAGTACTTGTTTTCTGTCAGTCTCAAATCATGCTTTAATATACGTTGCTGCAAAAAATCTGAATAATCATGGACCCACGTGGGGTCGCAGATATTTTCTTTCCTCTTGCATTATCCTTTCATTGCAAATACTCCGACAGTCTCATGATAAGATTTCATGAGATTAGTGACTGAGACTGAGACTGAGACTGAGACTGACCCATATTATTAGTGTAAGTAGGTCTCACTGTCCCACTTACGCTCAAACAGCAAACAGGTATGGCCAAAGAAGCTGTAATGAGATATTCTCATGATAAATCATCACATGACGACGTACTCATAAGATTTTATTAGGCCGACTAATACTAATGGTATGGGCCATGGGGGTAGTTATTTGCTGTTCTAAAGTTTAGCCAACTAATATTGGGTTTGGATCTGTGTTGGCCAGGCTTATGCTCGAATAGGTATGGCCAAAGAAGCTGCAGATGCAGCAGCACAGTCAAAAGATAGTGAACTTCTTGGTCGATTGAGGTTGACCTTTTCGCAAAATACTGCAGCGACTGCGCTTTTTGACACGTTAGAGAGATTAGGTGTTTCATAAGCTCCATGAGTCGTCTTTTATTTTTGGGATATTCTACTTGGTATTTTTACCTCTTATTTTTTCAACTTCTAATGTGTACCCCTCCTTTTGGAATAAAAAGTTTCACTAGTGGTTATAGCTCGTGATCACGAGTTCCAAAACATCGATATTTCCTTTTTTATTATTTTTTTACGAATTCATTGTCCTTGACGGGATCTTTGACTTGAAAAAAAAACTTCACTTTTGAAATTTGTAGTACGAGTTATGTTCGGTCAAATGTTGGAATAAATTTTGATCCACTATATCTCCTTTTCACAAGTTCCGAAAATGACAATTTTTTAAAAATTGATCGACTGTATGAGATTTTGGGTTTTAAAAAAATGACCGCTTTCGGAAGTAGGCTCAAAATTAGTTGATCAAATTTATTTTAACCAAAGGAGGAGTACAACGTAAAAACTAAAAAGTGAGAAAACAAGGTAGTAGAATATCCCTTTTTTTTTCTATATCCCGGACCCTCACGGCTTCTTGTTTGTGCTGGAGATTAAATGCGCTTTGTGAAAATAAGTTCTATCCTTGTTAAAACTTCTCTTTGATGTAAATGGATATAGGTGTGTAGTTTGTTTTGTATGAGACGGTCTCGCTTGTGAAATCAATCATATTTTTGTGTGTTCTCATTCGTTATACGGATCATCTTGTACAGATTACAAGTTTTCCTTGGTTCAAATTCCTATCCCAATTTAGTAGACTGATTTTTTGAGTTTTTTTTGTCAAATACGGCCTACAAATTATGTCACTTTGTGAGAAACGTCCTAAAATTTTTTTTTTATTGTCGAACATTAACTAAAGTTTAGATATTTTTGTTAAATCACTGTCAAAATCACTATTTACACATGAAAAAGTGAACATCTGATGTCATTTTTTTGTATTACTAGAATGAAGGTAGTGATGGATGTTGAAGGCCAATGATAATTGGAGTACTATATTTTAGTAAAATAAACTTCACGATTATGATTCCGGCAAGTTAAAATGAGATATTTTCACGACTAACTTATGGTTTTGGGTCTTCCTTTGGTCTAGTTGCCTCATTCGCTCAATGCAAGTCTTGGTCTCTTTTTGCCTTGAACTCGATATCTCGGGATGATACCTACAAGATCGTTCCGACTTCCGAGTAATAGAAGTACCAAAATCCTACGGAAATATAAATGAAAATTTTAAAAATAAGTAAAACACACTAAATACTAAATATTTAGGCCCTGTTCTCTAGGACTTAAATTGACTGGACTGAACTGAACTGAATGTGTCTGAACTGAACTGAACTGAACTGAACGTGTCTGAACTGAACTGAACTGAACTGAACTGAACTGAATGTGTCTGAACTGAACTGAAAAAAATAAAAATAAAATAATAATAATAATAATTAATTTTAATAATAATAATAATAATGTTATTATTATTAGTATAATTAATATTAATATAATAGTAATAATAATAAAATTAATAATAAAATTACTAATTTATTCAGTAATACTTTCTAAAGTCATATTACTTTAAAATATTAGTAATATTACTTTTACTTTAAGTAATAAATATTTATAACTTATAATAGTATACCATTAATACAATATGCAATTAGTCAGAGAAGAGCAGATACAAACATGAACGACGTCAAACGGAAGAAACTTATGAACAAAGTGCGAACGATTATAGCTAAAGACATATGGTTAGCTAATCGTGCCGATAGTGACATTGAAGAAGATTCAAATGAAGATTCCGATGGAGATGAAGAGGAAACGGGGCAAATTGATGTAGATGATTTACTTAATCATTTGACGTAATTTGTATTCATCAAAAGTATTGACGTAATGGATTTAGATTGTATTGACGAAAATATTTGTGGTCATTTATGTAAGTTTAACTTCGAAAATATGGTTCTTTTACCGTTATTATTTTCATCATCCACTGTAATAATAATAATAATAATAATAACAACAATAATAACAATAATAATAATAATAATGAATATTATGATGATGCTGATAATAATAATAATAATAATAATAATAGTAATAATAATAATAATAATAATAATAATAATAATCCCCTGTCCTTGTGCCCAGCCACAAACTGATTCTTTCTTTAGCCATCCAACAGAAATTAGCGACAGCAGATCAGTATTGCAGGAGAGGATTCCAAGTAGTAAACAGATGCAGTTTGTGTGAGAACGCATTGGAGAATCATCATCACCTATTCTTTGAGTGTCCTTTCTCAAGAGAGGTCTGGACTGCTGTTATTTGTTGGGTTCGTTTGACGGTGACTAGGTTCAGCCTACCTAAAATAATTCGGTGGATGCTAGCTGCCAGTAATAGGAAGCATTGGAAGATGATTTGGGTGAAGGTATGTCTAGCGGCAACAGTCCATACAATATGGAAGGAGCGTAACAAAAGGATTTTTGTCGGAAAGAAAACTAATGTTGACACTATTATTTCTCAGATAAAGTTTTTGGTTATCTCTCGATTTTCCTTTTATAGGCAGTGCAAGAAATTTAATAGAGTATTTGAGGCAATTGGTGCCTAAAGAGTTGTAATACGCTAGTGTGGTCGTTTTTTGCAATGCTTGTAATTTCTTTCACAATGAAATGAAATGATAACTTCCTTGCAAAATAAAAATAAAAATAAAAATAAAAATAATAAAAATAAAAATAAAAATAAAAATAATAATAAAATAATAATAATAATAAAATAATAATAATAATAATAATAATAATAATAATAATAATAATAATAATAATAATAATAATAATAAGTCTGAACTGAACTGAACTGAAACTGTCTGAACTGAACTGAAACTGTCTGAATATACGTCCAGGAGAACAGGGCCTTAGTAAAGTCGAGCTTTTAAACCAATAAAGCACAGAAAAGCGAGACGAGTAAGCATCTAAATGGGGTAAGACTAGTACGAAAATACTATGTATCAATTATGAGTAGATCCCCTCTTGCGTCATCTAGTTACTCATTGCTTTTTTTGGTACGCAAGAGGGGCGAAGCCCCGAAAAATACAAGTAGACCAGCCAAGGACTAAGCGAGGAATCGCTGCTTCTAATATATCTTCTCGAAGGATCGAACGAAGATCATTAGGAGGAGAGTCGAGGACAGTAGTAGTAGATGAGGAGTGCGCCTCGAAATTGGCCAGCCAATCGGCCGCGCGATTGGCCTCCCTGAAAATATGCTCGATTTTGACATTCTAACCCGACAAATTAATAAGCTCTTTGCATCGAATCACCAGCGGGCGGAGGTTATTACTAATTAATCGATCAGATTAACATAAGTCAAATTATCCATATGAACCAGCAATTTGGATATACCGAGAGTTCTAGCTCGTTCCAACCACGTCACAACGGCTCTCAATTCAGCGTGCATAGATGTGCACATACCGCTGGAGAAAGTAAAAGAAGAAAGAAAGTTACCTGATCACGGAATAAGCCTCCACAACCTGCCAGTCCAGGGTTCTGTGAAATTCCATAACGGGCTTGGAGCACACCCGAGAGTCGGAAAAAGTCCATTTCAAAAGACAAGAGGGTTCCACTCTAAAACAATTGGCAATAGAAGGAGTAACCCCTTGACTTAAGGTGAAACATCTTTCCATCCTCCATCCATGTGGGATATTAAGGTTTTGGTTGAATTGGTTTCGTAACATGGTATCAGAGCCAGAGGTCACGAGTTCGAACCCTGGCGCCTGTGCGCACTAACCACTCTTCAAGGCCAAAGAGCATTCGAGTGAGGGGGCGTAATAGAATATAAAAGAACCTCAACCATCGCCTTAAAGGTTTTGGTTGAATTGGTTTCGTAACAGGTTCCCTTACGAAGTTGCATTGGTATTTAGCATAATCCAACCGAATGGAGGAGGAGTCCATCTAATATATCGTTCTACTCGAAAAGTATCCGGTGTTGATATGAAGAGTAGGAAAGGATCAAAAGCCCCGAGAGAAGTGTCAAATTGTTGATGTAAAAAACGAATCGGGTCAACCGAATTCTCCTCCACTCTACCAAAAACGATATTACTCCTCCAACACCATAACCACCCGCATGTTATAGCAAATTTCATAGACCACTTTGAAGAAGATGAAGATGAGCAAATTTCATAGACCAATTTGAAGAAGACGAAGATGAAGATGACCCATTACTAACATTCTTTGAAATCCAATGGTGAAAGTGTCTTGTAAAAAAATTGTCCGACGAGGCATAATCACTGAGTCGTAACCAAATATTAGTTGAAACAGGACAATGACGGAGTAGATGATTAGTAGTCTCATCTTTTTCCTTGCAGTGAGGACAAATTGGATCGTCAGCAAGACTTCGTCGGACACGATTATGATTAGTCATAAGACGATCATGTGCTGAGAGCCAAATGAACCTACAAATGCGTTATTGAACAAGGAGTTTCCATATAAGATGTCACGCAGTTGGGTTATTTTATGAGAAATTGTCATATGACTTAAGTATGGCCAATTGGCCAGCGCTGATTTAATAGTGAATTTGTCATGGGTTGTACCATTCCAATGAAGTGTATCTTACGAATTTGGAGATAGGGTGTATTCAACAATTTTTTTAATTCTTCTTGAGGTAAAAAGTTAGAAAACACGTCCCACTTCCATCTCGTATCTTCGTACCACAAATTGGTAACAGTTGCTCCAAGTAAAATATCGAGAATGGAATCTAAAACTTTATCCGACAGACACCCTTTATCGACCCAAGAGTGATCTCAAAATAAAGTTCTCCTTCCGTTATCAATGACAATGGAAGAGTCATAGTTGATAATTTTCGAGTGAAACAAAATACCGGTCCATATATATTGGTGTGGATAATTAAAAGTCATAATTACTCAATGGTGATCGTGGATCTCCTTTCAAGTCTTCCAAGTTGCGGTTGATTTTATATTATTCTGTGACAAATATTTAAGTAATAGTTTTGCATGTTGAATTGATTGGGTTGGATGAGTAGGTGTATGAATTCAGAAGTCATATATGGAAATACTCTACTAGGTTAATATTTGACTTTTAATTTTTTTTTATAGTACGGAGTATATACAATTATGTATTATAGGTCTATCTAATAAAAAGGGGAAATAGGCAGTGCAACGACACACACACATCCCAACTGTCACCACCTCCTTCCTTTCCTTGTTTACTACCTGGTTCAAACACCTACATACTCAAATCCCAATCTAATCTCTAATCAATTCAATTCAATCAAAGACATACATACATACACACAGACATAATAACAGAAGTAGCAAGGAATAATAAAAATAATAATAATAATAATAATAATAATAATAATAATAATAATAGTGAAATCAATCTTCTCATCTGAATAATAGTTGATCATAAGTAGATTGAGATTGAGATTCAAAATCAATGACCACTCGTCGGCGTAGTTTGCTGAAAGTCATCGTCCTTGGTGACAGCGGGTAATTCATCTTCATGCTCCTCTCATTTCTGTTTTTCATTCATTCATTCATTCTATTTCCTCTGTCTCTCTAATTTGTGTTTTGTTTGTTTGGGGTTTGCAGGGTAGGCAAGACATCCTTGATGAATCAGTATCCTCCCTGTTATTATTATTATTCTTCTCATGCACTTTTCCCTTACTTTATCAATTTCTTTCATTATGTTCATCATGTTTGTTTGATTGATGTTAATTGTGTGATGGTGATAGTTGATTTGAATGTAGAAGCCCTTAATTCAGTAACTCACTAGGTATGTGCATAAGAAGTTTAGTCAGCAGTACAAGGCTACAATCGGAGCCGATTTCGTCACCAAAGAGCTCCAAATCGATGACAAGCTTGTCACTCTACAAGTCTCTTTTCCTCTTCCATCCTTTTTTACTTACTTACTTACATATAGTTACAAACAGGAGAGCTGATGCTGATGCTGATGGTGTTGATTTGTTGTTGTCAGATCTGGGACACTGCTGGCCAGGAACGATTCCAGAGCCTTGGTGTTGCCTTTTATAGAGGCGCTGATTGTTGTCTCCTTGTTTATGATGTCAATGTCATGAAATCTTTCGATAGCCTTGACAATTGGCATGACGAGTTCCTCAAGCAGGTAAATAACCCCAACCCCAACCCCAACCCCCTCCTCTCACCTCTTTTCTTCCTGCATTTATGCTCTCAACTCAACTGTCTCTCCAATCCCACATCTATGTTTATGCCAGTGGACGTTGTGATGCCATCTTTCGTAGGCGTAGTGGATACTTACTTTACTGCTCAGTCTTGCCTATTTATAGAAGCTTTCATTTCTGTGCTTTCGTAATTGTTGGTTTAGTCTATGCATGGCGAAAAGGAGCATTATGATCCCAAAAGATTTATACATTTTTTTTTGAAATAGTTATGAATTCCATGTAGTTTCCACTACTTGATCAAATAACCCAAGACTCGGTTATTTCAACTACATCAAATGATTTTTCAAATGGGTCAAAGGCTTTGAATTCTTGGATAGGTTTGTTTGCTGTGAAATATGTATAATCTTACTTGAACTTGCTCGCAAGTACCTAGCACAGCTGCATGAGGCACTAGGCAGAGATCCTCACTGCATTTTATGTGCGCCTTTTAGACAAGGCTCACTAGTAAGCATTTCCAAATCTTTTTCATCTACATCTTTAATAATGCCATTTCTTTACCCATTTATTTTTTATTTTTACTCCCTTTACATGGTAGCGAACCTGAAAATTCCTAAAAAGGGTATTGTTGCCCAAGATTTTTATTTGGGAAATACAATTTTCTTACTAAAAATACGATGTCTTGTTTCCAAAACACACACGCCTTCGCCTTTCGCTTTTCCCCTTCTCGCACGGGTCCCTTAACGCCTGGGTGTGCCCATGGGGCAGAACTGAGCTGAAGTCCAAACAAACAGGGTCTAAGGGCCTTAAGAGTAGTTGAAGCACATGAAATACAATGAGTGTTCGTGTCGCTTCGATGTATTGTTCAACACATTTGAGTGGCTATGTGCAAAGGGCAGTTTTTTCTAGTATTTTTGTTCCACCAGTTTTTCCCACTCGCAATGGAGCCAACGGCATACTACAGTCTTTTTATTGTGAATGTGTTAACATAAGGGTAAGGCTGCGTAGATCCAACACATCAATTCGGCAATACCCCACCATTTGCGGGAGTCACAAGTAATGTTGATGTTTTCTGGTGCAGTTGTGCTGATTGTAATTTTATGTGTTTCTATGTCTTCCTGTCTACAAATTGTATCAGTGCGCTTTCTAATATGCTCACTGTGACAGGCAAATCCTCCAGACACAAAGACCTTCCCATTTGTCTTACTGGGAAACAAGATTGACATAGATGGTGGAAACAGTAGAGTGGTAAGGAGTGCCTTAACGATATGAGTACATACCAGGCTATTTTTAGTTCCCAAGTTTTCTAATGAAAGTATTCCAGGTCTCTGACAAAAAAGCAAAGGATTGGTGCGCTTCAAAGGGGAACATATCTTATTTTGAGACTTCTGCAAAAGAGGATATTAGAGTCGACGATGCATTCTACTGTATTGCAAAGGCAGCTCTCGCTAATGAACGAGAGCAAGACATGTAAGTTGCAGCATTATCTTTCTTTATGGCACGTACACTTCGAATGTCCACCACGCCACCGAATCTGGATTTTGGCTTAAACTAATCATTGAGTTTTTATGGTCCTCTGTTGTATAATCTCTCTCCTTCACTAGTTACCAGACTCGCCACTACGTACTAAACTGTCTCAAGCTCTTGTGCTTTTGGTTTCATCTGCAGATATTTCCAGGGCATCCCAGAAGCAGTTTCTGAAACAGAGCCAAGAGGGGGCTGCGCATGCTAGCATTACCCTGAGTGGTTCGTTCACACATCGGAGATGGCCTTCTTTTCTTCTTCTTTTTGCAGTTCTGGTATAAATCAGTCTCCTTCTGAGGCTAATTGCTATTTTTCACTCAGTAATCTTGTTCTTAGATGCAATTTTTTCATTCCATTCTGAAAAAAATACATACTAAATTTAATGTGCTACTCTCCCCTTGTTTTAATGGGTGGGGATTCGATACGCAAATTTTGCGTATGGTGTGGTGTAGCCAAACGTTTGTATGAGATGGTCTCACATCAGTCTAGGGTGATATAGTAATGTGAGACCATTGATTTATAGATAATTTTTTTAAACAATAAGTTTCACCCATATTTATCTAATAATGCATTATTTATCTCATTACATGATTACTCAATATGTGCAAGTAGACCCCCCCCAAGAATGCGTTTTTCCAACTCGGGCTATATCCCAGTCGGGCCCCTAGGAAACAATTTTTTTAATATGCTATTTGGGCTGGGCTCGAGCTAGCTAAGAGAGAGCTGAGCTTGGCCCGATCCCAGCCCTGAGCCCAGTTTGACCGATCTATGTGCTAGGCCTAGACTATTGTGGTGTGAAATTAATTTTGCTGGAAAGAATAATACTCCAATATATGCAGACGTGTTGTGCTTTATCAGCAGTAGCTACACCTGCAAATCCCACAGATGAGTAATGGAAGTATGTTGTGATCTTGTATGTATTCCCAATGCATGCTTATCTTTACGTAGGAAGTATGTTGTGTCTATCAGGATTGGAGTCCTTTTGTTTCTCCAAACGTCACTTAACACTGAATATTTAGCTTCAGCAGCATCTGTCTTTCTAATCTTTAACTGACTGAACTTGACTCCATTTGGCTCTTACATTCAACTCACTCTACTTCTGAATCTTAAACTGGCATGACCACCATCCACCACTGACTCGACACCAATTATTTCCGCCTGATGTATCCCCTCAAGTTTCGATGTTGAATCTCGCCTGACAAAACTTGCCACCTGATTTCTATAACACCAAATATTTGCCCGAATGGTTTTTTACGGAGTATTATAAAAGGAGTTGATATCCCTAAAAAATTGAAAACAACAAACCTAGAATGACCCGGCCCGATCCAAAGTCAACCCAATTTTCCTGACCTGAAAGCAGCCTGAACCAAAGCTAACCCACCCAAACTCGACCCGTTTGTCAGGTCTAAGTGTAAGGATTAACTATAGATCTTTTCAATATAGATGTTACATATAGTACCCAGTACACAAAAGTAGGAGGAAACATATAGCGAGTTGCACTGTGACAAACAAGAATTGGTGCTTGCACTAAAGGAGTACAAATTCTGGTACCATAGAGCCACTGAGCAGGGAATTTAGTCCCAAGTAGAATGTTTTCTGTAAACATTGTCTAAGTTTATCTAAAAAAATTGTTTATTGATAGATAAGAAAAGACTGAAAAAGAATGTTACACATAAAATACCTGTCCAACATTCAAAAGACTCTCATGAGGAACATTAAAGATGACACTATGTTCCCTACATATCTTCCTAAGGAAAGCATATACATAATCTACAGCAAACTTCTTGTACAGCTTTGAACCTGCTCTTGCTCTCACTACTGTGTTCCCCAGTATGTGCACCACACCTGCCTCTTTACATGCATTTAGAAACTCCAGTTCATCGATCTCCGCCTGCCCACTTGTCTGCCCCGACTGCCTGTACATAATACTCGCCTGCCCCAGCGGAGTGTTGGCCGGCACAATTGAATCCCCCGACTCAACCGTCTGGTTCACGTCAGAAAACACGTTTCTGCCGTCCAGAAGCACGTCTCTTGACTGCGCTGTTTGCTGACCTAGACTGTATTCCTCCGAGTCTGTACATCCTTCCATCATGGACTCTAGTCTCACAAACATGAAAAGATTATGGAATAGTTTTTTCTCAAAGTCGTCGTCTTTCTTGTGGAGATCCTTGTAGCCATACCTCGCCACGCACCGGAACATATGGAAGTCCTTGGGCCCGATACGCTTCACCAGGAATCTCTCGTCCTCGGGGACGGTGTATACCGGCAGGTACTTAACACATACAAAGATGACCACGGAATGTATGGCAGGCAAGTTCGTGATGAAATGTGAGAAAATGCTCGGCACGCCGCTCGCTAGCTCCGTGTACACTAGTCCAATCCCGGGAACCCTCACCAGCCCTAAGCTTGGGCCGAGCCCGAGAATCCACGCCATCGATACCTTACTATGCATTTCGAACTCGTAGCGTTTTACTGTGCCATAATGCCAAACAACCATGACGAGGAGAAAAACGGCGGCAATGGCAAGTGGGACCCACCCACCTTGGTCGACTTTGAAAAGAACGGCTGAGAAGTAGGTCAATTCCACCACCAATGACAGAGTAGTGAAAATGAGGACGAGGATCCAATGCCACTTCCATACCAATAATGTGATTAGAACCATAAGGAATGTGGTCGCCAACATGACTATCACTACAGCCGTGCCTGTTAACATCATTTTAGGACATTTTTCATGACAGCAAATAGAAATAACGAAGGTTGATTTAGTCTGTGAAATTAGAGAAAGAGCGTGATTTTAAAACCTCGTTTTAATTTGATCAGCTGATAGAGTTTGCTGAACATTAATCAACTTTGAACCTAACAAACATGAGCTAATCTTGCTAAACTATACCTAACTTTGTACCTAACAGACATCAGCTAATCTTTATTTTTCTTATACTACAGGCTTTGCTGAACATTTATTGAACTTGGCATAATCTTAATAGAATTTTTAAGAAAAAAACACAAAGACCTTCCACTGCAATATTTTAAAGGATTTCACAACCGCCTTTTCAGGTGGAAACGAGTATCGACCACATTTATGCCCAAATAAGACTACGGCAACTAAGCCCACTACCAAGATGGAAACGAGTATGGACCATATTCTTCAATCTCCTAGGGGGCGTTTGGTTCGCCAAAAAGAGGTATAAGGTATTGGTTTAGAGTAAACCAAACCTATACCTCTTGTTTGGTTGGCAAAAGTATGAGTTTGATACCCATACGGGCCATACCTCAAACCTCCCAGGTATGGGTTTCTCATACCCAGGGGAGGAGGTGGGTATGAAACTCATACCTTGGAATCAAAGTACTTGTACTCGTATTTGATTTTTCCGATTTGTTTTCTTTTTTCTTTTTTTTGTAAAATGTCTTAATTAAAATATTTTATTGGAAAAACTAATAAAAAATACTAAAAAAAATATCTTCAAAATTATTATTAAATATAATTGAGATTTCATATTCCCAATAACTAGTTTCTTAATGAAATTTATTTTACTTTTTTAATTGATTTTTATTTTATTTTGTAGTACTCCGTATAACATTACCGTATAAAGCTTTATATATTTAAAATTAGATTATTAAATACGGAATACTTTACAAAACTATAATTCTAATTTGATTCATGATCATTTAAAAAACGAACCAAACACCAGGTATGAGGAATCAACTTTCAATCCCATATCACCCTGGTTTGATTCCTGATTCCAACCCTATACCTTCACGCGAAACAAACGCCCCCCTAAAGGTTTGGTCCAAGAGTCCTAGTTGTGTAAATCGAGAAATGAACACATGGATTGATACACGAAGGATTTGCAATAAGAAAAGGATGTAACTCACCATAAGCATTTCCAATTTGACTTTGATTTCTAAAACCAGCAGTTACAGCAATGCATAGAACCATGAGAATCCAGTTTATATCAGGAATGTAGATCTGCCCCAGAAAATGCTTTGAAGTGTGCACTACTTTCACTCTCGGAAAGCAGCCTAGAACATCCGCTTGCTTTATAATTGAAAACGTCGCAGATATGGTGGCCTGACTAGCCACAATCGCAGCAAGAGTGGCTACAACGAATACTGGCCAGTAGATGGTATCTACAATGAAGAATATATTACAGTACAACATTCAGAAGAAAAAAATGAAACAAGTGAGATTGGTAGAATAAAAAGGTAGAATGTCAAGAAAAGAGATCGAGACCTGGTATCGAGCGGTAGAATGCATCAGCAACATGGCCCTGATGGTTGACAAGGTAAGCGGCTTGCCCAGAATATGCCAAAAGCAGGCACGGAAATACGACAACAGTAAATGCAATTTGTACAGCGAGTACAGGATAATGACCCAAATCTGCAAACAACGCTTCCGTCCCTGCCATTTTTTTTATCATTAAGGAGTTTTACAGATAATTCAAACCTTTCATCACAGCGTCAACTCAACAAAAAAAACATATATACGGAATCACTCATATAGTGAGACCAACCTAAAACCCCTGCAATTTAATGCTGGATATGTACAGATTTGGTTGGTCTCACATACAAGTTATTTACACAAAATACAAAGTAGTATACCCGTTATACTAAGCATGATGCCTCCTAATGAAGTCCAGTTATCTTTGCCGCCCTTCTTCAGATAGCGATAAATATAGACAGGTGAAAATGCCTTGAGAACACTACTATCATGTTTCCATATATTGTAGATGCCAATACCTCCAATCAATAGAAACCAAAGCAATACAACCGGAGCAAAGAGCCAGCCCACTTTATCGGTACCATAATGTTGCATGCTAAACAAACCAACCAGTATCACCACAGCAACAAGAACTACCACATCTGCACACCGTTGACATGCAAATATGCTGTCAGGAGAAAACTGAGAAACACAAATGGAGTTATGATTATACAAAGATAAAATGGTTGTAATTTTGGTCTAAAGACATAAGGACAGTTTGATGCACACGGGTTTTGAAATTTGAACCTATGTCATGAGTCTCATGTGTATTACTTCATTATATATTTACCACACCTGCATAAGATTAAACTGGCGAATACTCCGTACATGAAAGCGAGAGATTACCATTGCTCAAAGTGGGGTGATCTACCTTGATTCCACCAGCAGCCGAAAGAACTGTCATCCAAAAAATGTGATAAGGTTGTTTCTTCATTAGTTAGTTTCATTAAAAAAATGCTACTCAGATTTCATGAAGCTAGCAGGTAATTGTACATAGTAGACTATGTATGGTCAAGAGAATTGGTCTATTTCAGTTTTAGAATGTTTACAGCTACTGCACTTGGATGCTAAGCCTGTTAAACCTAAAAAAAGCTCCATCTTACACCAAAGTAACTCATTCGCACTCCATGAGTCCTTTGTGTTCATTTGGGTAATATAATTGTGTTATATATCCATAGTTGACACTAAATGGTGAAGAACAGCTACTTAATCAGTAGTTTAGTACAAAGCTAGCAGACAAGTAAATGGAAACCACTTCATATCTCCAAAACTCAGCTCATGAAATCACTGAACATTTCCTCCTATGAAATGCCTCCTTTCATTTAGATTCGCTTAATCTTCCTTTTGGGGTCATTCGAACCACTTCATTACATTTCCACAATGGAGTAGAATTTCAATTATAGAAGACAATGTGAGTTGCAATATCCACAGAGTTACACTTCATTCGCTTGATTTTACTCTTCCCATTATGCTCTGAATACAAGAAAAGGTCGAAGCGAGCATGTGAAAATTAAAGGAGTGGATCATAATTAGATACCTGATATAGCAGGGGTGAGTATTCCATCTCCAATGACCATGCACGTGCCAACTAGAACAAGCAGAAGAAGAGCATTCTTCCTGGACGAGTATTTCTCTAACCATTGCTTTGTTTTTGCAGCAAATGAACTTTCATGAACTCTAGAACGGCTATAAGTTGTCAAATCTTCGTCCGTTCTATGCCGATTTGGGATAGTATTTATATTTGCATGTCTACATAGCAATGAATAAAGAGCAAATGTCCCCCCTGGTCCAGTAATCAGCATGCCTCATAAGTCACAATATCGCGTTACAATACAATGAAACAGTTGCCAAATGATGGTCATGTGTGTAGAACTGAAATTGATGCCAAAATCAAGTGTTCCGAACTAACTTGAAGCCCAATTCATGTGCTTAGATATAATATGAACCCTAAATCATGTGCTTAGAACTAAACATGCATTTATATTTTAGCATACTACATGATATAGCAACCACATGATATTGACATCGTAATTCGTACATAGTGTAGGTGTTCATCATTTTTAACACTGAACCACTCATTACCAGAGGATCAGCAAAATGCCTCCGCAGTATAGCAAACAACATCTATTATTAATGAATCTTACTTGCTTAAAAGATTAATTTGTACCTTGACCGTTATCATTTGCTCTGCAGACAATAAAGACATACTTCAAGAGCGGGATCAAAGTCAATGAGTATATTATGAGTGAAAGTGCCCCTATGACATCTTCTCGATCTTCTACTCCACGGGGAAATGTATTGTAAAAAACATATAAAGGAGATGTGCCTAAATCTCCATACACCACTCCTAGACTTTGGAATGCCAGCCGTAGTAGCAATAATGCTGAATATTTCTACAGAAATCATTTATGGAGTTAGCTAACCAAACCAACTTGTTACACCCAACATATAGGTACCATATGATAGTAATACTAATACCTAACATAGAGAATGCCTAACAATAGTTGGACCTACTCAAGTTGCAAAATACATAAGCAGAAAACCAATGTCTTCACAAAATCTCTATATATCAAATTACTTCATTGATGAAGTACAGTAGTACTTCAAAACCAATCTTGTCTCTTCTACTTATTTTTTTTCTTTTCACAAAATAGCTGCGTGTGACACTCAACACCATTACATGCAGCAATAGCCGAGCGGTGGTGCAAGCAACTCTGGCCACATAAACTGGAACTCAGGATCAGTGAAATCCAAGAAAAACACATCAACTCTAGCATACTCTGCAGATTATCAATAAAACCTCTAATTTCAGGTCTGTAAAATAAAGTTTCCAAGTAATGCAACAAAAATTACTACTCTACTATAAAATGAAAAAAAAAGTACATAATGAAAAGCACCTCACCTTTTCTCTGAAACCATTCCTAAGCTTTCCAGCCTCCTCATCCATTGGTTGGTCAAGCTTCTGATCTAAATCCCACATACTACCTCGATCCGCGGTATCCTCATCAACAGTTGCCATTAATTACTGAATGATACAATTACCTCTACTAATAACTAAAATTAATCCCTTGTGACAACAAGCAGTAAAACAAAGCTAATTTTTACTGTCTACAGTAGAAAAACATGAAATCCAATAATGCATAAACTTTGGAAACATCCCCTTCATGCATTTGCTTCATCCAATCCTGTCAAATTCAAGCAAACAGTTGAAGTTTTGTTTTACTAACAACCTCCACAGAATCACACCAAAGTGCTGATCTTTCAACTTAAATTAGTTACAAAAGTAGCAGAATATGATGAATAATTCAGAAGCCAAATAAATGGAAATAACATAGATCATCAACCCGCTTACTTTTTTTTAATAAGATAACAATCAGTGAAATATGAGCCACAAAAAAAAAACCCAGATTAGTTTTGAGAATTTGGAGGCATACATAATTACATACCCATGAGAGGAATGAATTAATGAGGTGCAGACAAGCAAAAGAGAATGACCCGAGATGAAGCTGCTGATTTGCAGGGTGTGTTGATTACTGGTGAAGAATGAAGAGCAAAAATGAGAAGTTTGTTTGATTGAGATATCTGTAAATGGTGGTGTGATGAGATAGATAAATTGGTCTTATTTTGACAACCAACTTTGTCTTTTTCTCTCACACAGACACACACAGGTTATGCAAATACTACTACTACTTCTTCTACTTGTACTGCTACTGTAGTGTAGTAGTAACAGACAAGTTTTGCCACCACTAGCTGAGTATTCAGACTTTGAGATAGAGAGGGAAAGAGAAAGAAAGAGGTAAGGAAGTGGGTGTTATTTAGTTTGAATATATTAAGAAAGCAAGCAATTAAGTGGTAAATATAGTTGATGGTGTGAATTAATTAAAGCAATCAAAGTGTACCATGTAGTAGATTGTATAATTGTTTAAGCTCAAGGAATGATTGGATCTAGATTCTCCATAATTCATCCATAATACGGAGTACTAAAGGACTAGACCAGACACTGCCTGCATGAATGATCTCAATAATAGGAGTACATGGTCATGGATGTGAGGCTTTCCATCACTTCCAATACTTCCTTACGTCACTCACACTTAAACGCTTCATCTCTAGTCCACATGTTCTACGGATACCCCTCACTTTACTTGCTATCCTTTGGGTAGTATAGTAGTATACCTAACAAATGGGTCGAGTTTGGATCAGGTCAGCTTCAGATCGATCACTTTTGGATTATTAAATTTGGGCTGATTTCGGATCAGGTTGAATCATTTCTGATTCAGATCATTTTCGGATTTGTCATTTCAACTTTTTTTAGGGATATCATTTATATCAACTTGTTTTCTATGATAATTTCCGGGTCAATTTCGGGTGAGACTGAGTCAATTCGCTCAAACTCGTGTCTTCAATTCGGATGTCCGATCGGGGTTTAGTTTCGCCTAATCTGGTTGGGTCATTCGGGACTATACCTGTCAAACGGGTCGGGCGGTCGGGTTTCGGGTTCGGGTAAAATACGGGTCGGGTGTATTTCAGGTTTGAAAAATACGGGTTTTATACGGGTCGGGTTTATACGAGTTTCGGGTCGGGTTCGGGTCAAATACGGGTTATTAACGCACTTTAAAAACATTAATTTTCTTTACTTTTTTTTTATCATAAATACAATTTTATTCTTAGTTTTCTTAACCATCTCATTTAATATATGATATTAGTGGGAATAAACATGTTTTATTTAATATATCTTTTAATTTACATTGATATTTTATTTCTACAGGAAGTACGAATATATATGACGAACTTTGACTCGATTTATTGATTTTTTTTTCTCATTATAATTATCATCTAATAAAAATATGATTTTAAAGATGTATATATAAATATTATTTCTTATAATTTTGAGGAAAAAAAAAATTCTTACTGTTTTGAGAAACTTTATTGTATAATAGCAATATATTTTTAATTTATCTATTTTCGGGCGGGTAACGGGTTCGGGCGGGTTTTGACCCAATATATTCGGGTTATTATCGGGTCGGGTCACTTTCGGGTTTCGGTCATTTTCGGGCGGGTTTTTTCGGATTTTTTTCGGGCGGTTTCGGGTCGGGTTTTCGGGTCGGGTCAGTTTTTGACAGGTCTATTCGGGACTGATCAGTTTTCCCTGGTCTACTTGGGGGAGAGAGTGAAGTGATATTCACTGTGTTGGGTTTTAAGTTTTAGGGTGAGCAAAAAAAACTGAATTGTTTTTTAGTGGAAAATCAGTTCGGATTCGGTTCACAATTCTAAAAACCAGTTACCCGATTTTAAACAGAAAAAATAAGTTTCGACATGTAATTTTCTCCATTTTTTTAGTTTCTGGAATATTAATGAAACTGGGTCAAAAAACCGGTTTGGAAACTAGTTCAAAAAATCGGTTTATAACAAGGATAACCCCCAATATTTAAATTCGAGTTACAAAAACTGGTTCGATTTCGGTTTACAATATAAAAAAAATGAGTAGCCGATTTAAACAGGATCAGTTCCGGTTTGAAAAAAATGGGTACCCGAACCGGTTCTTAAAATTAGTTCGGGTACCCCTTTTCGCTCACCCCTAGTTTTAACTCCGTCAACAATATAATTGCGCTTGTGATTCTTATCAAACAAAAATAAATAAGTAAATAAATAAATAGGACGGTTATTTTTCGCTTATTTTTAACTCATTTTAGTTCTACTAGATGTAATCTGTATCAGTCAATTCAATTCAGTTCAGTCAATTCAACAAACTTCAGCTTAATTCAATTAATGATGCATTTAAGTATAAAATATATGAAGTGCAATATTTTTTTGTAAGTGGCTAATTTTTTGCACTTGTTTATTACTCCCCCAATGAGTTTCCCACTTTTATTCAATTGTGAGGGAACAAAATTATAAGTGGAAACATCTTAGTGGGGAGGGAGTACCATGTGAAACAAATTTTTGATAGACAAGGTTTTATCACTCACGTCAACTTCACTATACAACAACTTATTGTACATACATATTAATGTTATTTAACTACTCCGTATTAGCTTATTTTATTCATGCTTTAACTTTTTTTTGTCAGCAGTACAAACTACTCTGTTACAATCGAAGAGTATACACATAACTACATAAGTGTGTACTCTATTGTTAAGGAATTGAGAGACTACATAATACAATTTAATAAATTAAAATGGTAAACTAATAAAGGCCTAAATGAGAGGAGAAAACATTGTCGAGTACCCAATGCATGCTTTTCTAGAACCATAGAATAAGCACGAGGTTCAACCTTCACATTATCATCGAGACTGAAGACTCCACAAGATCGTCGAATTGACAAGTGACAAGAGCAGGATGCACTTACGCCACGCCACAAAGACGTAGAAGGGAAAGATGAATGACATGTCCGTGAGACCTTTCTTCAATGGGGTTAAACCTCCTGCACCTTAATGATCGAACTTTCCCGACAAAGAACCAACGAACTGAGGCGCATATACAACTAACCAACGATACGGAGAGAAGAACACTGTTAGTACGGAAGTGCATGACAATGAAGAAGAGATGAACAGAAAATGAATTGACTTACCGATGGAGACAAGAGAAGCTGTGTCGTGGCGGGTGCCACTGATTTGAATACTATTTCGGTACGACCGGGGTGGAAATCGCTAAACATCGGCAATTTTCCAAGGTTAACACAACAGCCAACAGACTCGTTCACTCGAGGTTGGAAGCTTTTGAACAACATCAAACAAAACCCAGAATTTATGAAGAAAAGATGAAGAAGAAACGAGAGGAGATGTGTTTGTAAGTGTGTGTACTGAAGGAGAACTACTGCTCTATTTATAGGGGAAATGGAGCAGTAGATAAGCAAAAAAACGAGCTCTTAATTGGCCTTCAATACTGTAATCAAGCCACTTTCGGTCAAATTTGACTGTAACAGCAGAGAAATGAACTTGGACACAACCCACTGAACCTGGATAGCCCAGTTTCACACGAGGCCCAAAAGGTAAAAGTCGGGTAGAGCCAGCACCGCAAGTTTCCGATCCCAAGTCGAGTCGGTTCGGGTCGACGCACGCGTGAGTGTGGTAAAGCCCATGCCCAATCATACATTCTCCACAAAAGACCCATTAATCACACTATTGATAACACAAAGGATGGAAGACAATATAAACAAGTAAACTCACACTCCCACTACCATGTAGGAGAGGAGTAAAAAGAATCATTGGCTTTACAAGCCTTTAACTGCCAACAATCCCTCACAAAGGCGAAGAAAAGAGAGGAAGAAATTCTGGGTTAAGGAAGGATTGGATACTTAGGTATCAATGTGTTTCGACTTGAATTGACACATTAATGAAAATGAGGCAACAACTTACTTTCTAATTAGAGAATATCTTTCGATTTGAATTTCTTACTGAATTCGGTTGAGACCCTCACAATACATATCATTCCTTCAAATCATGCTTGTTCCGCGATTTCAATGTGCAACACTTTTATGGCCATGCGTTTACCTCAGTATAACAAGTGTTTTAGTAAGACTTTTCAAAGTCTAACATAGATGGCGGTCAAACCATCTCACTTGTATAGGTGGTTCAAGTGCTTCTCATCAATAGCACTTCTCACTAGAACCATTAAGGACATAGAAGTTCATCCTGCAAAAACAAAATCACAAATCCATCAAGTGCTTCTCAAACAATACCACCATGAAGCACTACAAGAAAAGCAGCCCCAGGCGTCTACCTGATGGGCGTCCTGGGCATACGGACGCCTAAATGGCGTCTGCATCAAAGAACGGGCGTCCACTGTCAGACTCCAAACATGGTGTCCAACGAGGATGAGGGAGGCAAAACTTTGGGCAGACAGGCGTCTGCTGGCGGACGCCAGTTGGGCTAATAAGGCGTCCACTAGCGGACGCCAAATGGGCTAGGCGGGCGTCCATTAGCGGACGCCAGGTCTCGTCTCAGAATTTTTTTCGGGCGTCCACTGTTGGACGCCCGTTTCCCCAACTCGCATCAAATACTAGTCGACCCCCCTCGCCTTATTCATTCTTCATTTTTTTTCACTCTCTAACTTTTCTCTACCTTACACCCGCGCCTCCTCTCCTCCATTTTTCCTTCTTCTTCCTAATTTACGGTATGTTTTTCTTACTTTAATTACTTCTTATTTAGTTTAGTGTTTGTCATTTTCTGATTTATTTCAATTTATTTCAGTTATTATTGCTAATTTGATAGTTAATGTTGTTTAGGTCTCAATTGAGTTGCATTGTTTGTTTGCCCATTAGTTTAGCCCAATTTTAATTAGGTAGATTAGTTTTGCCCATTAGTTTGATATAAGCTTAGGTTTACGGTATTGAATTCGGTGATGATGGGGGTCGGTTGCCGGCCAAGGGCTGCTCGTCGTGTAGGTCCCGGGGCGACCCGACCCAGATCGCAAAAAGGCCTGTCAAGTAGGCCAGTCAACAGGATCTTTCCTAATGGTCCCAGGGAGCCCCCCTGGAGCGCTGCACCAAGTTCCGAGTAAGAAGCCGGGCCCCCTGCCCGTCAGGGTCAGGCCACGGCCACTATAGCTAAAGAAGAAAAAGCCTTTCCCTGCCAGTCAGACGTCAGGGTGTCTCCTCCTGACGGGTTTAGGGCATAAGGTCAGAGCCCTCTTGTTCATGCCTAAGGTAAGAGGAAGTGAGTGGACCAGAAGCACCCACATGTCATCCACTCATCTCCCCTCTTTCTCTCTCTTTACTCTCTCTTAAGGGAAACTATAAATACTCATTTGTTTCCCACAAGAGGGGGCAATTAATTTTCTCTCTCTAGAATCTCACTCTAGAAAACGTCACCTTACTCCTCACGAGTAAGGTTTGTCAAGCGCATTCACGGACTGACTTAGACATCAGAGGGGGTTCCGTCGGACACCTCCGAGGCCTTGTGCGCTCCTTGTGTGCAGGTGACAGGCACCCTCTGCCGGGAAGGTCCGACTACTAGAGTGAGAGGAAGAAGAAACTTGGAAGATAAGACAACTCCATCAAGGAGCCCCAAACCCAAAGATCCAAATCCGTTTTGGGTCAATTGTTTCCATACCGGAATAATTTGGCGTCGTCTGTGGGGACTTTCTAATTGAGATTCCTCAAAGAACAAAAAGCCACTGGAAGAATGCCAGAGGTTGTCAAAATTGAGTCGGGGGTAGATCCGGCGGGACAGCCAGTAATCCCTCTGTATGGCATGCCCTTGCCAACAAAGGAAGTGACGCCCGCTGCCACGCTCCGGGGGATGGGGCGGGCTACCCTCTACGAAGTACCAAACAAGGAAGTCACAGGCACAACCGGGCAGGGGGAGCAACTGGGGCTCAACCTTAGCCTCACCTCTGCTCAGGCCGCGCAGGCTGCTGTCTTCTTCTCTGCCATGCTAGATCAGCAGGTCACACCTGAGGACCTAGTAGGCAGGATCGCGACGACTCCCAGGCAGCTACACTTTGAGAGTGTTGAAAGGGCTGGGGGCACGAAGCGGACCGCCGCCAGGAACGTTCAGAGGAAATCAAAGAAGACAACTCAAGGATAAATGCAGGCTATGAGGCGCATCGCAACTGACGCCCAGGAAGAGCCAACTCAGCAGCAAGATGGGTCTGTGCACACCATAGAGTCCACTGCAACTGCCGAGAAAAGAGGTTTATCCCAGGAAATGCAAGAACGGTTGAAGCCAAAGGAACCCATTTCAAAGCGCCTGGGGTCAAAGCAGGGTGGGGTCTTTACCAGACTGACGCCTGCTGCGGAACCACAGAAGGCTCCAGGGCTGTTAAAAAGTATGCTAGACAGAATCAATCAGGGTAAACCCCTGGAGTCAGAGCGCCATCAGGCTAAGGGCCCGGAACAGCAGCCACCCAGGGAAAAGAGACATAGACACCGCTCTCCTGAAAAAGAGGACGAGGCAGCAAGTAGGCACACACCTAGACACCGCTCCCCTAGCGCTGGTAGACCGACCCCTGACAGATGGGATGACTACGGTTACCACTCTACGGGAAGCAGATCTAAGGTACTAGGTAAGCCTACCAGGACCCCGCTTCACCCTGATGTTCAGAGCTGCCCCATCCCAAAGGTTAAGTTCGACGAGACTACTAATCCCGAAGACCACCTGACAGCCTACGAAAGCCATATGGGAATGTATGATGCTGATGACGCCGCCTGGTGTAAAATCTTCCCAACAACTTTGGTGGGGTTGGCCCAAGGGTGGTTCAGGGACCTGCCGCGGGGATCAATTTATTATTTCGAGGAGCTGGCCGAATCTTTCCTAGACCAATATGCGGGGAATAAAAGGCGCAGGCTGACTCGCTTTGATCTGATGACCCTAAAGCAGAAAAAGGGTGAGACCATCAGGGAATATCTCAAAAGGTTTGACCTAACCTTCCAGCAGGTCAGGGAGATCGATGACCCAACGGCAGCCTATGCGCTGACCAATTCACTACTCCCAGGAGAAATAAAGAACCAAATGATTAGAGCCCAACCAGAATCCTTGGCTAAAGCTCGTAAGATAGCCGAAAACTTCATGCTGCAAGAAGAATACCACAGCCTGCCGGATACCCCCACAGGACCTTCCAGGCCACAGGGGGGACCGCAGGGTGGGCGCAGCAGGGGCGAAACGGCAGGAAGGCAGAGAGCTGAGGAGGGGGATGCCCCAAAAAGGGAACGCGTGGTTTACCAGCCAAGGTTTGACAGTTACACAACCCTTAACAAATCAAGAGCTGAGATATTCGAGCTGGAGAAGGAGACAACAAAATGGAATTGCCCGAGCAAGCCATGCAGCCCAAAGGGGGACCTGAAAAAGTTCTGTACGTTCCACGATTGCATAGGGCACACGACTGAGGAGTGCCGCCACCTAAAAGATAAGATAGAAAAACTCATCAGGAACAGCTGGCTGGGTAACTATGCTGCCAGAAACAAGAGTCAGAAAGCTGCCACAGATAAACCGGAAGGCTCGGTGCAGGACCGCATGATAATTCATGTGGTGTCAGGGGATGCTGAAGGCCAGACAAGCCGGAGGGGCCAGAAAAGGCAGATCCGGGAGCTCCGTAATCAAATCTGTTACGCTGAAAGAGCAGGGAGCCCGGCTGGTCTAACATTGAGCATAACCCCCCAAGATGCAGGCCGGGTGATCTACCCTCATAGTGACCCCTTAGTTCTGTCACTGATTATCAACAACCACATAGTAAGAAGGTGCATGGTCGATACTGGCGCCTACACAAATTTGTTCTACAAGGACGCCTTTGCCAAAATGAACCTGGAAAAAAGAGACCTCAAGCCTGCCCCCGGGTCCTTGTATGGTTTCACCGGGGCAGGGATCCTCCCGATGGGAGTCATTGAGCTGCCAGTCACCTTCGGGGAGGGGGCATCCGCTAGGAACATCCGAGCCTCATTCGTGGTTGTGGACGCCAAATCAGCATACAACGCTCTGATGGGCAGGGCCACCTTGGATGAAATTGAGGCCGTAATATCCATCAGGGCGTTAACTGTGGCCTATGTCACAGACTTCAAAATGGAAGGTAAAATACACGGGGACCAAGAGTCAGCCAGGCAATGCTACTCGGTCGCCCTGCGCACTCACGAAACAGAAAGAAAAGGCAAGCGAAAAGTAGACAGCTCCCCCAGTAGGGAGGGAGATATTTCGGCTGATCAGCAGGCAGTAAAAAGACTGACCACCCAGAACCTGGGGGCGAAAGTATGCTGGTAGAGCTGGAGCCAGGAAGGCCGGTCCTGATAGGCACCGACCTGGAAGAGTCCTACCGGAAGAAACTAATCAAAGTCTTGCAGGATAACATGGACATCTTCGCCTACTCGGCTGACAAAATGCCAGGGGTTGACCCAGCCCACATCGTTCACAAGCTGAACGTTAATCCGGAGGCTCGGCCCGTAAAGCAAAAGAAACAAAACATGTCAGTGGAAAAAGACATAGCCATTAAGGAAGAAATCGAGAAGCTCCTAAAAGCTGATTTTATCCAAAGCTGCGACTACCCTGAGTGGCTCGTCAACGTAGTGATGGTGAAGAAATCCTTAGGGGTCTGGAGGATGTGCGTGGATTTCAACAATCTCAATAAGCATGCCCCAAGGATTGTTAACCCCTGCCACGGATTGACCAGTTGGTAGACGCCACCAGTGGGTACTCTATGCTCAGCTTCCTAGATGCCTTCTTTGGCTACCATCAGGTGTACCGCTGGCAACCAGACATGGTCAAGTGTGCATTCATCACAAGTGCAGGCACATATATGTACAAGATGATGCCATTTGGCCTCAAGAACGCAGGAGAAACCTACCAGCATCTAGTGGACAAAGTATTCGAAGGCCAGAAGGGCAGGAACTTGGAGGCGTACGTAGACGATGCCATAGTAAAAAGCAAGGAGGACGAAGAGCACCTGGAAGATTTGCAAGAAACCTTCTCCTCCCAGCACGCTTACCAGATGAAGCTGAACCCGAAAATGTGTACCTTTGGTGTTTGCTCTGAAAAATTCCTGGGTTTCCTGGTCAGTGCCAGGGGAATTGATGCAAATCCGGAAAAAGTGCAGGCTGTTCTAGATCTCCCAGAACCGAAAACAATCAGTGACATCTAGCGTCTGACTGGTAGGATGGCTGCCCCGGCACGATTCATTGCCAGGTCGGTTGACAAGTCAACACCCTTCTTTAAAATACTGAAGGGGAACAAACAGTTCAAATGGAAGGCAGAGCAGAAGAAAGCCTTCGAGCAATTAAAAGAACACCTAAAGAAATTACCGACCTGGGAAGGCCATTGGCAGAAGAAAAACTCTTTCTCTACATAGCCGTAACAAATTAAACTGTAAGTGCAGTAATCCTAAGGGTAGAAGCAGGCTCACAGCAACCAATTTACTTCGTAAGCCATGCCCTGAGGGCAGCTGAGAAAAACTATCCGGTCGTCGAGAAGGCGGCCTATGCGGTAGTTATAGTAGCCCGGAAGCTCAGACCATATTTTGACGCCCACCTTGTTATCGTGTTAACCGATCAACCCCTGGAGAAAGTATTAGAAAAAATTGAAAAATTCGGAAGGCTAATGAAATGGGCTATAGAATTGAGCGGGCTAGGGATTTCCTATCAGTCTAGGACCGCCATCAAGGCACAGGCCCTGGCGGACTTCTTAGCGGAATGCTCCCACTCAGAGAAAGACAACCCACCTGCCGGCGAGTGGACGGTGTACACCGACGGATCATCCACGGCCAATGGTGCGGGGGCAGGAGTAGTGCTTACAAGCCCCGAAGGGACGAACTTTGAGCATGCTCTCAGGTTCACCTTTCCTGCGTCTAACAACGAAGCTGAGTATGAGGCTGTCCTAGCAGGGATCCACTTAGCCAAAGCAGCAGAGGCAGAAAGGCTCATCCTGGCTACAGATTCCCAGCTCATTGCAAATCAAATCAACGGGGAGTATGAAGCCAGGGACCAGGCCATGGCCTCATATCTGGAGAAGGTCAAGCAGGAGCTATCAGGGTTAAAATCCTACAAAGTCAGACAGGTCCCCCGATCGCAAAATAACCGGGCTGACGCCCTGTCTAAATTGGCAAGTTCCAGCCTGCAGGACATCAGTAGGTCCGTGTGGGTAGATGTTATACAATAAAAATCTACAACGCCCTGCCAAATGATAAGTGTTATTGAAGAAGTAGAGGTCGAAAGCTGGATGACCCCAATCATCCAGTTCAAGAGACATGGAACCCTTCCGCAGGACCCGGCTCAGAAGAGAAGAATGCCAGCCAAAGCTGCATGATTAATACTAATCAATGGAGAATTTTACCGCAAATCATTTTCCGCTCCTTTTGCTTAAAAGCCTGGGGGCAGGACAAGCCACAGAAGTATTGGACGACATACATTCAGGGATCTGCGGCCACCATGTAGGGGGACGAATGCTGGCACACAAAGCCTTGAGGGCAGGGTATTACTGGCCAACCATGCTGGCAGACGCTAGGGACCTGACCCAAAAATGCAAAAAGTGCCAACTATTCGCCTCTGTAATACATGCCCCAGCTCAAGACCTCAGGTCGATCTTATCCCCCATCTCTTTCGCTCAATGGGGGATGAACATTCTGGGTCCATTTACTGTGGCAACTGGGGGCAAAAAATTCCTCAAAGTAGGAATCGATTACTTCACCAAATGGATTGAGGCTGAAGCTGTCCCAAGCATAACAGAGCCAGCCGTCAGGAAAGTAATTTGGAGGAACATCATAACAAGGTATGGCCTGCCAAAGGTACTGGTCTTTGACCATGGCAGGCAATTCGACAATGACCCGCTAAGAGCCTGGCTAGAAGGTCATGGTATAACTGTCGCCTACTCTGCTGTCTTCCACCCTCAGACCAATGGGAAGACCGAGGCAGCGAATAAACAGATCCTGAATGGGCTAAAGAAGATGGTAGACGAGCTGAAGGGAAGATGGGCAGATGAACTCCCGAGCGTCTTGTGGTCAATCAGAACCACAAGAAAAGAATCCACGGGACAGACTCCTTTCGGTTTAGTCTACGGAGCCAAAACCCTGCTACCCATCGAAGCACGGATTCCTACCCTCCGGTCTCAGCAATTTGACAGAACTAGCGACGAGGCTGCGATGACTGAAGCCCTCGATCTGGTCGGAGAAATGAGACTAGAGGCCTGCTCTAATATCGCAGCCTATTAACAAAGGATGAGGAAGGCCTATAACAAAAGGGTAAACATGAGGAACTTCCAGGTGGGCGACCCGGTCCTGCAAAAAACTCAGGCAATAAGAAAGCCTAGAGAGCATGGCAAGCTAAGTGCGAACTGGGAAGGCCCATATCAGATCACACAAATCATGGGACCGAGAACGTACATGATTGTCAACCCTGAAGGTCAGGAGCTGGTGGCCCACTGGAACGCAGATACCCTGAAGAAATACTATGTCTAGATTAAGAGTTAAAATATTTTCATTTCCCTATAAATGTTGGTGGAGAACGATCAAGTTGAAATGTCGTCAGCTCCGACCACGATGTTAAACTTTTGCTTCAAGGAATGAAAAAAGACTCCCAAATTCATACTCGTTGTCTGTTCAGATTAGCACTTCACACACAAACGAGCAGTGGGCAATAGGGGGAGGGCCCCCCTGTTGCAAAGCCTAGGGAAAATAGACCCCCCAACAAAAAACGCTAAGTCCCCCCACCTGCCTCTGGGTAGGCAGGGGGCAGGCCCTCTGACTTCAGATCAGGAGTCAGGGTTAGGCCAGGCCCCATGAGCCGAACGAACAAGAACTGAGGCGCACTCAACCTTGTATAAAAAACGCTAAGTCCCCCACCTGCCTCTAGGCAAGCAGGGGGCAGGCCCTCTGACTCCAGATCAGGAGTCAGGGTCAGGCCGGACTCCATGAGCCGAACGAACAAGGACTGAGGTACACTCAACCTTGTATAAAAAACACTAAGTCCCCCACCTTCCTCTGGGCAGGCAGGGGGCAGGCCCTCTGACTCCAGATCAGGAGTCAGGGTCAGGTCGGGCCCCATGAGCCGAACTAACAAGGACTGAGGCACACTAAACCTTGTATAAAAAACGCTAAGTCCCCTACCTGCTTCTGAGAAGGCAGGGGCAGGCCCCTTGACTCCAGACCAGGAGTCAGGGTCAGGCCGGGCCCCATGAGCCAAACGAACATGGACTGAGGCACACTCAACCTTGTATAAAAACAACGCTAAGTCCCCCACCTGCCTCTGAGCAGGCAGGAGGCAAGCCCTCTGACTAAATATCAGGAGTAAGGATCAAGCAAAACCTTAAGTCAGAGAAATAGAGTTAACAAACATATAACAAAGGAGTATCCATAAAATTAACGAAAAGTCGGGAGAAAAGCTTGTAGGTCAAGCAATAAAAATCTGGTTACAGAGAAATAAAGGTTACATAGCCGGCAGCCGACCACATTTGGGCCCGGCGCACAAAAAGATGGTAAAATCAGCGAGGAAATAGAGGCGCGGGAGGATAAGGACATGAACCCTCAGAAGACGACTGCCTTGTGTACTATGCGGTGGGGGCATTCTGGTCAGGTCCAGAACCATCCTCAGGTGACTTGCTAGCCCTGGCATCATTTTGGCCTCATAAAGCGCCCCAAAGGCATCCTCATCAAAGTCAGGCAGCATCTCCCGGATGACTTCCATAATAAACTCAGAAGAGGAAGAGGCCCCTGACTCAAAGGCCTTCTACACCTCTGTGTTAGCCTCCTGAATGATCTCCTCTTTTTCCTTGAGCCATTTTTCGCCCTGGAACTTCAGCTATCTTTGGGCTGCCTGAAGGTCATAGTTAGCCTTGGTTACCCGAGTAGCATACTCCCCAAGGCAACTCTCCAGCTCAGCAGCATTCTTCTTGACCTGCTCCAACTGCACCTCCAAGTCTACCGCCTCTTTTACAGCCTTCTCTCCCTAATCCTTCCAGTTGGCAGCCTGACACCTGGCCTCCTCCAGCTCACTCTCACACCTGGACAGCTGGAGCCTCAGATTGTTGATGAGGGCAACATCTCTCTCAACCTCCGCCACGCGCTCAGAAAGAGAACACCCAGGGGCAGTGGTTAGCTCCTCATCACTTAAACGATTGAGGGTCGCTAACTCTGCAGAAGCCTGAAAAACCAGCGAACAACGGTGGAGGAGTTGGGTTACCTGATTACAGGAGCGTGTCAGGGACTTGGCAGCCTGGTCGAAGGATGTGGAGTTAGAGTCAGAGAATAGGGCAGAGACGTCAACACTATCACCAACCGTGAAATTAAACTCAACATTCCCCTCAGTGAACAAAGTCTCAAGGAGGTCAGGATCTAGTCCGAGGCGCTTTAATTGTTTCTTCGTCCAAGTGTTTTTCTGGTACTCTGCAGGCAAAACAAACTAAGTAAGTACACAGTAAAAGCATCCCAAGAAGAGTTCATTAAACGCCAAACCCCCTGAACTACCTGAGGTAAGACCAAGATTCAAACCCAAAGGGATCAGATACTCGTCGGTTGATATAAGGTCTGCATGAGGGAGCCAGATAGTGGGGCCGTACACGCCTTTCCCATCCTTCACACAGGCAAATTATTCCACCAAAGATTCATCTTTGATGTACAACTTAACTTCAAAAGCTTTCCAACCAACCTCAGGGTGGTATTCCTCACAGGTCTCCAGGCGGGTATGAACGTGGTTCCTGAAGTGCCGGGGAATCCTCCACCCCTTCTCGCTATGAACATACAGAAAATTGTTCTTCCAATTTTTCAAGCTATTCATGGCCGACCAAACCAGGGAATAGCCTTTCTGTCTAAGTAGGGAGAAGTACCCTGGAGCCCAACCCCCTTCTGCAGAGGAAACCATCTGCAGACCAATCATGTACCTAAGGGCATTTATGGAGGACTCGTCCCCAAGAAATAGGCAGACCCAGGCATAGGCCACCAGCGACCTGACAGCCACAGCGGTCATCTGGGCAACAACAACATTCATGCGCCTAAAAGCCTCCTCAAAGAAAGGGTGAAGAGGAAAGCGCAGGCCAAACTCCAGACACTTATGATAAACGGCTATACAGTTATCATGGGGGGTGCATACAGTGTCCTTCTCCCCAGGGATGACAATTGTGTAGCCTGCCCCAAAATTATAGATATTGGCTATGGCTTCAGCAGCGTCCTTTGCCATTATCGCCTCTCGTGGCCCAGGCGCAGGATACGTGTGCAGGGGAACCCTATACTTCGCCTTATCCAGGTAATAAACTTCCCCCAGTTTCCTGGGTACAAGATCGCCGGCGATGGTGAAGGGGTCAACCTCCATTGCCTCATGATCGGAATCAACAATGTCAACCGGGGAAGGTTCGGGGGAGTTAGCGCCCCCACTATCCTCTGAGGGTGGCCCCACTGGCCACCGTAACCCCCAGCCCGACAGAGGAGGAGGGAAGGTCTGTATCAACTCCACCCACATCCTCCTCTGACCCCTCGGCAGACGGTTCATCGAAGGACAGGATTCGAGAACGGCGATAGGTCATGATGTTTGGAAAAGCAAAGAAAAGAAGAACAATTGAAAGACGAGGAGGCCAGAGGTTGAGAATCTAACCTAGTTAGACGCCGCTAGAGAAGAAAGTCGGAAAATCCTCAGTCTAAAAATACTCGGCAGAGGGAAGGATGTGTATAGAGAGATGGATGATTGTGAGAAGTTCGAAAGTGTGGAAAGTAAAGGGGTGGGGGGGTGGGGGGGGGGGGGGGGTAGTAGGGTCAGGAGTGCTTTTATAGGGAGAAGAAGGTGAAAATTCCTCCCAAAAAGCCTTTCTGTCAGGCACCTTCCCCATAAAACCCCCACACGTGTCACACATTCCAATCCACCAATCCATCATTTCCCTAGGTCTCTAAAAAGCAGAAGACAGCAGGAATGACTACATCGCGCAATCCAAGAAACGATTCAAAAAGAAAAAAAGAAAAAGTAGAAGCCCACCAATCTTTTCATTAATGAAAGGCCTAAAGGGTCAGAATTACAGGTCAGGGGGTGGAATACAAAAGAGGGAAAGCAAAACAATTACAAACAAGAGGAGCCTAAAAGTCCGGCTTAGCCAACCAGGGAGTGTAGGGAAGGCTTAGTCCTCGTCAGAGCCTAGGAAGGAGTAGTCCCTGAGCTGCTGCAACCTCCATCATCAGCCCCCAATCCCAGCTGCCCGAGTCTTTCATCGGGTCATCAAGGCCCTCATCCTCGCTCCCCAAAGCATCACGGCCAAACGAGTAGCCCTGACCGTTGCTGTCTCCTGAGTCGCAGCTGCTCAGGTCCCAGTCCTCACCAAACTTGGCCACCCTGGTGCCCTTAGGATAGCCAGAGTCATCTTTCTACCTCTTCGGCTCAGAGGAAGAAGGGCCCGAGTCGGGAAGGTCAAGGTCGAAGTTTTCCGGCTGCAGCCAGGGAAAGCAACGGTGGCACCCTTTGTAGGAGCAGCCCCTTACCTGCGTGCAGTACTTGGGCTTCGGCTTCACAAGAGACGAGACCCTCTTGGGACGCCTGGCAGCCTTGGGAGGAGAACTCATCTTGGGAGCCTGGAGAGAGCGGAGATGGGTCCGCCTGCTGCGACGGATGATTGATCGTACTTGTCGAGGGTATTTAAACCGCCTACGCCCCCTGTACCGGAGGGCGGTAGCGAAAACCCATCGTTGAAGAATCTTATCCCTTACCCAAGACATTTTGGAAGAAGAAAAGAGCAGAGGAAGATATTCAAGAAGTTTGTAAAAGAAAATGAAGTGAATTCGGATATTATACACAAAGGATGAAGGTTGTGCATTAAATGACACCCCAACCATCCCCTACACAAAAGAGCCAAGCATAAGCCAGGCACGCAGATCGAAGGATCATTTTATGGGAGCAATCATGAGGAAAAGCTTCCCAAATCTTTGCATGCCCAAAGCCATTTAAGACATTCCCCCTAGGGAACACTCGCAACATTAAATACAAAGAGGGGATTTAAAAGTCAACCTCCCACCATGCTGATCAAAGATAGTCTGCCGAGGGGAACCCTGCTTCCCCCTGCCGACGAGGACCAATTGATGGGGGTCGGTTGCCGGCCAAGGGCTGCCCGTCGTGCAGGTCCCCGGGCGACCCGACCCAGATCGCAAAAAGGCCTGTCAAGCAGGCCAGTCAACATGATCTTTCCTAATGGTCCCAGGAAGCCCCCCTGGAGCGCTGCACCAAGCTCCAAGTAAGAAGCCGGGCCCCCTGCCCGTCAGGGTCAGGCCGCGGCCACTATAGGTAAAGAAGAAAAAGCCTTTCCCTGCCAGTCAGACGTCAGGGTGTCTCCCCCTGACGGGTTCAAGGCAGAAGGTCAGAGCCCTCTTGTTCATGCCTAAGGTAAGAGGAAGTGAGTGGACCAGAAGCACCCACGTGTCATCCACCCATCTCCCATCTTTCTCTCTCTTTACTCTCTCTTGTGAGAAACTATAAATACTCATTTGTTTCCCACAAGAGGGGGCAATTAATTTTCTCTCTCTAGAATCTCACTCTAGAAAACGCCACCTTACTCCTCACGAGTAAGGTTTGTCAAGCGCATTCACGGACTGACTTAGGCATCAGAGAGATTCCCTCGGACACCTCCGAGGCCTTGTGCGCTCCTTGTGTGCAGGTGACAGGCCCCCTCTGTCGGGAAGGTCCGACTACTAGAGTGAGAGGAAGGAGAAACTTGAAAGATAAGACAAGTCCATCAAGGAGCCCCAAACCCAAAGATCCAAATCCGTTTTGGGTCAATTGTTTACATACCGGAACAGGTGAGAATGTGATTAAATTGGGTTTGGTTTGAGTAATTGATAAGTCGATATTTATGTGTATTTTTACCCCTTTAATATTATATTTTTTATGTCGTCTTTGTATTATTTGAGCTAAAAATTATAACTTTAGTAACTTTTGATATATTATCGACCTTTTATTATTTTCCATACTAAATTGGGTATTTAATATATATACATGTAAAAGACTACTAATTAAATTCGTATTTATGTTTGCAGGTCTGTCTTAAGACGACGATATCTCACACATACGATGTCAAAATAGGGCGATATAGGACCCGTTGGAAAGCTAAGTCCAAGACCGATAACTTTATAGAATAAAGTTAAACCCAAATCTAAAGTCTTACGGGTCGAAATCAGACTAATAGAATTCAACTCGGAGATTGGATTGAATTAACACATGGATATAGAAATAATAAAATAAGGGTCCATGAGAATAAGAAGAAATAAGGAAAAAATATATAAAAGATGAAGAATAGAAGGATCAGCACACCGGCACAAAAAGAAAAAAATTCAATTAAGGAAGAGGAAGAGGGATACAAGAGGAGAGAGAAGAAAAAGGAAGAATTGGAGAAGAAGGGTCCCGCAGCACAACAACGCACGACGGGTCCAATCCGATTTTCGACCCGATTTTTAATGAGCTTTCTTAATCTTTTCCTTCTATTTACTGTTTTAATGTTTAGTATGGAGTAGTTTTTCAATAGGAGTGTGTAATTAACTATTGATATTGTGGTTTATGAGATTGGATTTGTATGTTTAATGATTAATTACTGTTATTGGATATTTATTTGAAATTTATTATTAACTTTGTGATTTATGATTATTAATTTGGATTGATCACCTAGATTGTTTTCTTAAATCTATTGTTAGTAGGTAGTAATTTTGATTAGGTTGCAGCTTACTGGTCTAATCATAATTGCTAGAATTTTGAGTAATAGTTTTGTCTTATAGAGTTACAGCTTTCTGGTTCCGTAAGACTTAATTGATTGGTGTTCTTAAAGCGATTAAATTTATTGACTTGATTCGTGCTTACATGGTTGAGTCGATCTAATTTAGTTAGGATTAAACTTGCGTGGTTAACGGAGTTTAACAAGTAAAAAAGATAAAACTGTTAATTTACTTGCTTACAAGGGATTAAATAGTTAACCAATCTATCCGATAATTAATTAAGTGAATCGATGATTTGACCCAATATCTATAGAAAATTACATGTCTCCTATTAATTCGTTATTAGAACTTTAACTTTGACTTAAACATCGTTGTTATTTACTTGTCTTTTTAATTTAGTCTAGTTTACTTTCGTAATATAAATTTGATTAATATAAAGTTAATTTTGAGTGCGGAAACGACACGCATCATTAATTTGTTAGTATAAATATGCTAAGGTCAATTCTAAATTAATAATACATTTGGGTTTAGTTTGAGTAATTTGTGATTAAATTGGGGAAATTAAGTTAGGAAAATTAAGTTAGGAAAATTAAGTTTGATTAATTTGTAATTTGTGATTATATTGTGATTAATTTTGGGTTTAGTTAGTGCTAAATTAAGTTAGGGAAATTCAACTTTAATTTTTTGTATATATTTTTTTTACATAGAAAATGAAGACAATTGAACGGAAATTGATGTATGAGGGAAGACTTGATAAGAAAAGATGTCCCACCGTCGAATTTTTGAGGAGTGTTGAATCATTTATGGAGGTTGCTAAAAAATCACTTGACTATTGTTGTGTTTCAAATATGGTCCACTTTTCTACCCATTTAAACCCATTTTCCTCTCGCTTTTGTGAGATTTGTGTGCGATTATCGCCTTATTTTAGTCTTTCTCACTCTAGCGACCTCTTTTGTGCATTTTATGTGTTTTAGGTAGTTTTCCTACTATTTTGATAGGAATCCATTGTCCGAGAGCATGTTCGAGCTTACATGGGCACAAGAGAGTGAAATATCATCCCAAATCATGATTAAAGTCCAAATTCCAAACCCAAGAGGTGAAACCTTGAGCAAAAGAGTAAAAGACAATGATATGGCGAAACTCAAGTCCATTATTGGGCAACTTCACAAGGCAAGGTCGAACTTCAAGTGCATATATCTAGAGTTCTAGAACTCCGATCGAAGCGATTTCAGTTGGAGGTGAAATCTTATCTTCTTAGCTTTCCAACAACATATCACACGTTCCAATCGGAGATCAAACGAGAGAGTTGTGGCCCTCTGAAGTCACAGGGCGAAGTTTCACCCGATGAGATTTGACCGGGCGAAACTTCACCATACGAGATTTTTGAGTTTTTGCTCAGATTTTTCACAGGGTAAAATTTCACCCGATGAGATTTGACCGTATGAAACTTCACCCGACGGTATTTCGGCGAGATTGGAGGGAATCCGCAGGGCAAAGTTTCATTTCAAGGGCAAAAATTAGAATTGGGCTTTGTTTTAAGTGACCCATTAAGCAACTTAGTATATATATTTGTAACCTAATTTGCTACTAGTATTATCTTCTCATGTTTCATTAGATCTAGAAAAACTCCATTAGCTTAGACTAGTTTATATCATTCTAATCTAGTAACAACTTGAGTTTAGTCTTAGATTTTATTGAAGATTGAAGGGTTTGCAAGGATTGAGTGACAAAGTTATTGTATTTCTTCTTCAAAATTTATATTTATGTTAATCTTCATCTTCTTCCTTTGACAATTTCACCATTGTTGGTACTTTCTCCTCTTTCTCCCTTATCTAATTAGTTTCTTCTTTAATTTCTCCTCTAGTTTATTGTTTTTCTTGCTTTGTTATTGTGTTTTCCTAGTAGAATTTGTTCTTGGTTTTATTTTTTCTCTAATTTGTGTTAGATTAATTTCCCCTCTTTTTGTTAGTATGGATTGTTTTTGCCTAATTTCTTTGTTAATTGTTTTTGTTACTTTCTTCATGAATTGTTAGTAGATTCTTTGTTAGGGGGTTAGGAGAGGATGAATTTGGGTAACATGGATTAAGGATTCTTGTGATTGAATGCACTTGGGTTGATTTGTCAATTTTGGAATTTTTGTATGTTTGTCGACTTTACTTGATCAATTTAGTTGACTCGTATTCACCCTCGTCAATATGGGGAAACTCGGGGCTTGGGTAATTCCGACTTAGTGACCTAGCTTCTTCGTCGCGAAAGCGAGTCTTAGTGAGGTCGGGTGTAGAGACCGAAAGGTGACCCATCCCTTATCGATCGTGTGTCATTCGCTTGATTCCTTGTTTATGTGTCTCATTTATGATTCCCCGACTCCTCCTAACACCTTTCCTTTATTTGATTTCTCTTAGTTATTCTAGTCTCGTTATCTTTAGTTTAGTTCGTGACCATCTAAAACCCCCCTTAGAACCCAAACACTTATCGACTTAGACTTGACCGACTTTACAAAGACAGTCCCTTGGATTGATCCCGACCTACCACTACTCTATTAGTTAGGTTAGTCGATGTTACAAATTTTGTTTGATCGTGCGGATCGCGACGCCCGTGCATCAACTATGCATCGAAGGGGGAAGTTAGGTGTACATGTACTAAATGAAAGAACCTAAAATTTTTTGAGATCATTGTGGTTAAGGAACATGTCATCTGTAATGGTTTTCACCCAATTATTAGCGTTGGATTTGTCATGGGGAGCCCTCTCAGTCCGAGGAACCCGAGATCCGACAACATGAGGGGGGGGGGGGGGGGGGGGTGAAGAGGTATGATAGTTGACGCTGTGGAGTGTAACTTGTTTAGCAACGATAACACATATAGGAATGACGACTCACCTAACCCACAAGAGTTTAACCCACGAGCAAAAGTGTTTTTTGACATGTTGACCGCTTTGGAGAAACCGTTATAAGAAGGGTGCGATGTGACTTTGTTAGAAGTCGCATCTATGGTAGTTAGCCTTAAATGTGAGTTCAACCTACCCCTCGCTTGTGTCGATGGTGTTGCTGCCTTGCTTGAGAGAGTCATCCCAAAAGACAATATCACGACCCGAACATTCTACACAACCAAAAAAGTTGTGAAAGGTCTTTAACTCCCGCATCAAAAGATTGATGCTTGTCCCGGTGGAGGCATGTTATTTTGGAAGAACGATGCGATGCTTGATGAATGTAGGAGATGTGGTAAGGGTAGGTATAAGACGGTTGAGGGGGATATTGTTTTGAGGGGTAGAAAAGGGAAAAGTGGTGATAGGGGTAAGAAACCGATCCCAATCAGTAAGCTTACGTACTTCCCCATTGCACCTAGACTTCAGAAATTGTATGCCAAAAGAACCGTAGCCGAGCAAATGAGCTGGCATGAGGAGGACATTAGGGTACCAGGGAAGATGTGTCATCCGAGTGACGGTGAGGAGTGGAAGCGTTTCGATAGAATACATCCTCAGTTTGCATTAGAAACCCGAAATGTAAGGCTTGGGTTGTGTACGGATGGATTTGCACCTTTTGGCCAATTTGGTAAGTCGTACTCTTGTTGGCCTGTGATGATCACACCTTACAACCTACCTCCTTGGTTGTGTTTGAAACAGCCTTTCATCTTTCTATCTCTTATTGTTCCTGGACCCAAAAACCCAAAAACTCATTTGGATGTTTACTCACAACCTGTTATTGAGGAATTGAAACAACTGTGGGAAGTAGGGGTGAAAACTTATGATGTCTCTTTGAGACAAAACTTTCAGCTGAAAGTAGCTTTGTTGTGGACTATAAACGACTTCCCCGCATATGGTATGCTCTCGGGGTGGTCTACTGTGGGTCAGAAAGCATGTCCGTGTTGTATGGATGAGAGCAAAGCTTTTTATCTTCCAAATTCTAGTAAAATTAGTGTTTGACTGTCATAGGCAGTTTCTACCATAGGGTCACCCATATAGGAAGAATAAGAAAGCATTCAAAAATGGTGAGGTTGTGCTTGATGATGCACCTGATCGACTCCTAGGAGATGAAATATGGGAGTTGATTTCCGAGTACCCGTCCACTGTTGATGGAACCGACCAGGAGTTCAAAGATCTGAAAAAGTTGAAAAATGATTGGTTTAAACAAAGCATATTCTCTGACCTACCATATTGGAGTACTTTGTTACTTCGTCACAATTTAGATGTGATGCACATAGAGAAATCTCTTTTAGAGCAGTTGATCCACACTGTGATGGATGTGGAGGGGAAGAGTTGTGACACTAAAGGCTCCTGGTGAGATGTAAAAAATTTTGTGACCGTCCTCAATTGCACATAAAACGGGATGGATCCAAACCGAGAGCCGTGTATAGCCTTGACATGGCTCAGAGAAAGGCCTTGTTGGAGTGGGTAGAGAAGTTGAAGTTCCCCGATGGGTATGTGTGGACATGACATAGGTCCATCCCGACATGGCCACGCGTGGGTTTGGGGCGGCGAATGAATCTCATGTGAGATGGATATCGGATTGAAATTTAAATCTAAATGGAGTCGCCACCGAACTTTGTGGGAGTTCGGGCCTGTTCGAACCCACTCTATATCTTGGTGGGCCGTGAGGTTCGTCCCTTTGCATTGCGATACTGATACCGACATTATCGGTTACCGTGTATTGAATGATTCTCGTGTGCCAACGGTTTTGGACATCTGGAAACCATGGTTCTGAGTAAGGGGTGGGGGTACGTGTTGGGAAGTTCACAAAGAACACCCAACCCCGCCCGCACTTAGCGGCCTCTACTTAGATATCGTTTGTTTTTCGTGTACGCGCGTTAGTTTGGCGATTAAATGTTATGCAAACAATGCCTTTTTGGCTAAACATGTGAATTATGTAAAACTATGTCGTTTAATGCATCTTTTATTTATGTCGAAGTTGTTTTAGCATGCGAGGTTCGTTTCAGTATAATAAAACAAACAACGAAATAAAAGCGTAAAAGTAGATTACAACATGCGAGCGCTATACCACCCGGAAATACAACAAACTATAATTTGCCACAATTGCGATAATAACGGAGCATAAATAAATTAGATGATGTAAATATGATACGATGCATGGTTTTGAAAAAATTATGACACGTGATGGACTTGACACGTGTTGACCGAAGTCATTAAAAAGGATTTATCGAGGCTTGAAGTATGTTGAAAGCTCACGATTTTGTCGTGATGAAGGCCATTCGATCGAGTCATTGAGGGACTCGACCGAGTGGAACTCGGAAAAACCTTTTACCCGAATTTTGGAGCGTCACTCGATCGAGTCATGGAGGGACTCGACCGAGTGGTCCTCAAAAATTACTTTCTGACCTGATTTTGGGATGCCACTCGATCGAGTGAGCTAGGCACTCGGTCGAGTGCCCTCTGTACAGACTGCTGTCCGTGAACTTGCTTTTAATTTTGAAATCGATAATTTGGCTAAATCGCGTGAAAATATAATATGATTTACACTCGATTCAGCTTTCAATATTCGTCATATTCGATACTTGATTATAAAATCAATATCTAATATTTAGAGTGGATTTTGTAAAAAGATGTTTTGTAACACTCGCAATTTTTCTAAGCATTTTTTATTCTTTCCGTTAGGACTCCGTCTTAACTCTGTCACTTTTTCGGCCTCAATTTCATCATTTTACTAAGCTCTATTTTCATTGTTGAGTTTAATGATTTTTATTTTTAATTTTAAAGATTTTAATTCTTTCAAATCTATTTATTTGATTTTCTTCGTAAACTAATTTATTTTCCGCGAAGAATTCTATTTCTCTTCGAATTGACGTTTTTAAGCTCAAATTTAAGTTATTCTTCTTCCTAAAAATGTTTAAATACATTTTTATAATATTTTCAACTAAGAAATATTTTTGTTTACTAAAGAGTAGCCTTTTATGATTTTAATACGAGGTTTCACGAACAATTATTTTCTTAAGCGAGTTTTACTCGAATTACCTTGAAATGCCTTTAACTATTTTACGATTATACTTTTTATCAACTTATAAATTGTTTGAGACCATTTCCTCACATTTTGGACCGACTAAGCTTCTGGTCACAAATTTTACTACGTATTATTTATACGTTTCATTTTGTCACGTTAAACAGTAAACGTAAGATTATTTCCTTCCATTTATTCCATACTTTATTATCAAACTCTTCATACTCCCCCTCACTTATTTTTGGCCGGCTGTTTTGTGGCTTTTTCACCTAGTTTTCATCTAAATTTTAATGCCATTCATTCTTGTCTAAACCATCCATTTCTTTTACATTGATTTTCATAAAAAAAATATTCATCACTTTCTTCTTCCTCCTTCATTTGGCCGTGGCACTCCCTCCCTCTCTAGGATTATTTTTGCTTCAATTCGAGCCTTAATTATCTCAAATTCATCGTCAAATTCGTCCTTTTTCCGATTCTTTCGTTAAGGTAATAATCGATGTTGTTTTCGATCATTATTTACCTTGATTTTTTTAGTTTTCTCATGGTATTTTTCTGCCATGATTTTCGTGTTTGGTAGGATTTTTGGACGATCCCGAGGCCGATGAATATATAATCGATTCAGACTTGGAGTAGAGGTAACGTCGATGTTACTCGGTATTTCAGGATTTTAATTGTGTATTTGCATGTATATATTTTTATGTTTTATTTTGGCAATATATGTATGTCATAAAATCTGGAAAATTTTTAAAAGTTGAAAATTTGCATGTTTCGGTATTTTTATCGCCTTTACGAGATTAACGATTAAATCGTCATATTAATTTGTAAAATCGTAATATTCGGCCTAAACATTTAATATATGTTTATATTCTGTAAAAATGATGTTTTTGATGATTTTTAATAATTTATTATTTTTCTGATATTTTAGTTATCGAATATTGAATTATTACCGTTTAAGTAAACAAAAATGATTAAAAGCCGATTTTTAGTTCTAGTACTTAAACATTTTATTTTAATCTGACTTTTGACGTGGTGAAACTTTATGATGAAATAGAATTTTCTGAATTTTTTCATAACTTTTAGGAATTTTTAAGTGGCTGCATTAATTAATCACTTTAAATTATCGTTTATCGTTAAAACCGCGTTTGTCGTTTAAATTCTCGATTTCTGGTCTTATGATTAAATCTGGAAAAAAAATATGTTTCTGATGATTTTTTAATAAAATGTAATTTCATGATTTTTAGTGCCTTAATAAAATGTTAGGAACGATAAGTTTTATTAATGGAATCGTTAATTGTGAAAACGGGTTTTAAAGACGGTTTTAACGGAATTTGTTAAATCTGGAATTTTTGGAAATCTGGAAAAAAAGGTTTTTTTCTGGAAAATCATGATTTTTTAAGTTTAATAATAATTCTTGGATATTAATACTTAAATCGTTTTGTAATTACTATTTTTATTAATCGTTATTGTCGAGATTAGACGATTAACGAGAAAACGCTTTAAAAACCGAGTTTTAGGATTCTGGAAAATTTTCTTTTCTGGACAGAATGTCCATAAATATATTTTAGCTATTTTACGTAATTTTTGTACTATTTATTAAAGTGTTTAATTAATAAGTATTGATTTTTGGACAAATTATGATTTATCGTTAAAATGCTTTGTCTTACCTAAAAGAATTATTTTTCCAGCCATTTTGAAAATATTTGATTCTAAAACTTTAGGATTTAAATCATCCCTTAACATAATCTAAATATATTCAATGGTTTAATTAAATAAAAGACGTTAAAAGATTTAAATTAAAATTTGCCGTAAAATCCTATTTATAATCGTATTGTCGAAACTAATAATAATTAGGGAATTTTAGTTTTGTAAATTTTGGAAACACCCTAATTAGTAGTATTTAAAATGTTTAAGACATTTCTAAATCATTTTATAAACACTTGTATGATCTTTCAATGAATTCATTAACTCAAATGTTCTCGTTTTAGAAATTAATATCGTTAAGGCTGAAAGTACTAGTTATATAAATCTACATTGTTTACTAAAATGTTGCATTAGTACGAACTAATATTTTTGCTACTTTGACATAATGCTATTTTTAGTAAGGTTTCTAAAAATAGAAGTTTCCTAAAATAGAAAGTTTCCTCTTTTGGAAAGTGATCCTTTTCTTTTGTTCTCTTACTATTTATAATGATTATATTTTTTGAATATCGATAATGACTTTGTTTTGGAGTTATGAAATAAGGACAAATGTGGGTTTAGAGTAATAATCTGGGGTTTACGGTTTTGTCATCAACTATAAGGCTAGTGTATCAGGAATCGGTACATTGGTTGTTGAACCGGGTGACAGGTATCCTGGGAGTTGTGTACATTTTGACCTTAAGCTTAGGCCTCGCAGTAAGTCGCCGTCATAAGTTGAACTGGGTGACAGGTAATCTCAGGAGGGGTGTGCATTATCTTAAACTAGGGCCACACATTTATAAGTCGTCGCTCTATTATGGTTGAGTAACCTAGTTAGAGACTGAAGTTTGATTTGTTTGAACTAAGTTCTCGAAGCTAGTTTTTGGTATTCTCCTAGTGAAAGTCTAGATTTTACATTAATCATGTCCATAACGCCATTTTGAATATTTTTATAGTTATCGATATAAATTGGTTTGCAGGTTGGCAAATATTTTTATGTTTCTTCGGAAACCCATTTGATTATTTTGTTTTACGCTGAAAGTTTATTTTAATATGATGTCTTGCTGTTTTCCATTTTTTACTATTTTCCTATAATAGTAATTAGCAATTTAAAATCCTGTTGTACGGCTGGGAGAATGTTGACGTTGCTCCTCACTGATTGTGGCTGTTATGTTTTTAACATGACAGGTATGCATGTTTCCGGGTGTGGGCTAGCGGGCAGACATGATCCTTGCTCAATAAATTTTAATAAGTTTGTCTTGTGGATTGTTAAACCCCTTTGTGGAATATTTTCATTTTGGCCAATTTATTTAAGGCCTAATGTTCGATTTTACCATTTAAATTTTATCTAAACATAGTTACAGCGTGTTATAATCCCGACTCTACAGTGTTTCCGCCACTGCATTGCGTTAGAATTTCTAGGGGATTACATGTTTGTAAATCGAACTAGGACGAGATGTTTCCCTCTGCGTTATAATGCCGTACTAGTCTTTTCGGACCATGTGACCATTATTTCGGCGTCAACGAGATCGTGCTTAATATGGTTTATTGATTGATTCCTTTGGATCCGACATTCAACTCTAGAGTCGATATCGCATCCTAGAGATAACGTTTTATTTATGATAGTATGATAATATCGATATAAGAAACGAGAAAAGAAAATAAGAAATGAAAAAAACGTGACTATGACGACACAAGACGGACGGACGAGAAAGATGAAAAAAGGGGAAGAGAGAAGAGGAGAAAGCGGGATTTGTAACACCCTCAACCTACATGCTTAATTATCTCGAAAATGGACTCGTAGTAGCGGCCTAGGCGCGGGAGCGTTAAGATGTATATAGGAGAGTTATGGTGAAAATAAGAGTAGCTAACAGAACAATCGAGGATTAAGACCTGACAGACTTCCGGTCGGGTCGTTTATAGTCCATTAGACTTGCGTGAAAGGGCCCGCCAGTCATAAGATAGAAATCATACCTGAGTTGGTGTTACCTGGGATAGCTCTGTGGGGACTTGTTCTTGAAGCCCTGGGTGTATCCGTATTCGGATACATCCCATCTTGGAGCTGCGCGGGAGCTTGCCTAAGAAGCCCTAGGTGTGTCCGTTTGCAGACACATCCCAATCCCGCATTATGCGGGAGCTTGCCTAAGAAGCCTTGGGTGTGTCCGTTTGCAGACACATCCCAATTCAGAACTACGCGGGAGCTTGCCAAAGAAGCCCTGGGTGTGTCCGTTTCCAAACACATTCCAATTCAGAACTACGCGGGAGCTTGCCTAAGAAGCCCTGGGTGTACCTATATGTAGGCACATCCCGTGTTTCTTTAGGAGAAATGCCACCTTGGGCTTTCCGCTGGGGAGTTTTAGTGAGTTGCGCGGGCCTGCCTCTGAAGCCTTGAGTTGTACATGCTTACAAAACTTTGCATGTAACATTTAGGTAAAACACGACTCACGCTGGGGAATAAAAACTTGATGTTCCGTTGGGAAGCCAAGCTGGTACCTGAAATGTTAGATATATAGGCCAAAAATAGCAAATATAGCAGATAGCAAGACAGCATACATGAAATGCAGTTAACATCTATAGACTGACTTGCGCCAGGGAAAATTATTTTTGCTTTATTTTGAAATCGAAGTCCTGAAAGCAACTCACGTGCTAGGAGATAGGTTTTCAAAAATTGAAAGAGGTAGAAAAGAAATTTGCAGTTTAAATAGACTGAAATTTGACCTTGTCGAAAAGGATTTTCTCAAATGGCTAAGTTTCGCAAATTTTAAAGTGAGAATTTGAAGAATGAGACCCACCGACAGACTCAACTCTGGACGCGACAAAACGAGTTGACAGACACGAACTGGACTCTCTAAGGGTTGGATTGCGACTTGGTAGGGGAGTGGGGCACCTAAGATGATAAGACTCTTAAGTTGCGCTATTCCGTAGCCTAGGCGAGTGGCAACACGACCGAATATTGAAATGGGATAGATATGCTATGGGGGATTGCAGTAGTCTGTAATGAAACTCCTTCTGCATGACAGAACTTAGCGATAACAATGTTGTGGTCTAGTGCTCTTTTGAATTTTGGTTTCGGGGTATATTCCCAAGATGGGTGCTGCTTCGAGTCCCTGACAGATTCTTGTCTCTGACTGAGCCGAGTACTAGGACACACTATAGAAAGGTGGCTAGATTTTTGAAAGTATTTGGATTTTGTGAGTGGATGGAGAACTTCTACCTAAGAGAAGCCCCCAGGACGACAAAGCTAGCTGTTGAGAACATGACAGTGTCGTGATAGGAATGATGGCGCTGTTTGAATTTGTGTCAATGTGGGTGGTTGTGCCTTTGTTGAAAGGCTGCCTACGTATTCCCGTGTAGTGAAATCAAACCATGCCGTAGTTCAGTGGATAGGAAGATATGTTATGGTGCCTAGTTTATTAGGGCTTTGTGTGTATCTAGCCATAACGATGGTGTAGGCTAGGTACATTCCCAATGATGTCTTGATCAAAGGACTAGAATGGTTAGGATGTTAATCCTATGATTGTGAACGTTCTTCGAGATAGCCCCCAGGGGTGGTGTGAACTATTTGACCATGCTCTATGCCGACTGCAAGTTGAGTTCCCGTGTCCGGGGCTGGTAACTGGTTTGGATGTTTTTGGAAATGTGGTGCAAGGTCGTAAGTGGTTTCGATGTTTTGACATCTGGAGCTTGATTTTGTGTAGCTAAGGCTTTGAAGGTAAGGTATTATAATGTGGTAGGAAAGGAGGAAGTCGAGTAAAAATGACTCGAACTTCGATCGGGGTAAGTTCGATAATGCGGGATCTGATTTCCATCTCCGGCTCTAATGGTTAGGGTGTATCCTATGGAGCTTAAATCCTCAAAATTCCGGGCTGTCTCTTAGCCTAGGTCTCGAGAAGGTCTTGAGGGTTGTAATGTGGGAAGGCTAGATGTGGCGTTAGCTGACTAGCCTGATTATTTCTCTCCCATTGGTGTATTTTGTTGTACTGTTGCTGTTATTTTCTGGGCTGAACTATCCATGTTGTTAGCTGCTGTTCTATTGGTCTGCTACGGTCTGCTTTGTGCTCTCGTCTTTGCTGATGTTCGATATCGCTTCCGTTCTTGTCGTCCTTTTGTTGTCAATGTCTGTTACTGATACTACTGTCATCATTGTTGTCTTCGCCTCGCTGCTAAGTTTCGTGACTTTGTTAGCTGTCCGTGTCGGCTACTGTTGTACGTTGTAGTTGCTGCAGGTTGCCTTCGTTTCGTGTTTCGGTTCATGTCATTTCATATCAATATGTTACTGTGTTTATCGACTCGACTCTTTTCGGCCTTCGAGTTTCTATTTAACACATCAAGTTCCTTTCCCTCTTGTGTCGAAAACTCTTCTATCTTTGTTCTTCCCTCACCTCAAATTTGAGTGTCGCTTTACTCTGCTCTACTCATGTTAGTTTTGGCTGTCCGCGTTATTTGGATTATTCATTTTGTACCTGAATCCAACCTCGTCTCTTTCTATGTTTTGTCATTTCGTGAAACTGGTGGAGGACGGTTGGAAAGCTATAGATGCTACAGTCTTAGAGCTTAAAGACGTTCCTATTGAGGTTTTGGACCTTGAACTACGAGTGGGCACGTTTGACGAAAGCTTCTCAAGGTAACTTTAGGACGTTACTCGGTATTATATCGTATGTTGAGTAGTAGTGTGTAGTACGTACTTTACCTTCGTTTTAAATATTAGCTACGTATTATTTGCTAAAATATACTATTTCAATTCGTGTGTCTTATAAACATTTTATAACTTTGATATCGTTTTATAAATCGTTATTGATTTTTATTACTATTGATCATTATAATATTTTGTTAGTTATCGTGACACTAATAACTAAATAGTATCAGTTTCATAATTTTGTCATATTTCAATAAGTTATTATTTTAACTTAAAATCGTACTTTTATATAATCACCGAGTTTTGTATACTGTTTAATAAATTAATTTTGTTTTACGACTTATGTTAATAAATTAGAAAATAGCCGTTTTGTTTGAAATACATTTTTGTCAAGGCTATTTTCACTAAATAACTTCTTATCATTACAATTTATTATTCTTATCAAAACCGGTATTGTTTATTAATAAATTTAATTTAATTGCTGAAGACATTTGAAAGGTTTTAAATCTCGTTTCAGTTCTAAAACTCCTACGCTAATTATACTTTATTTATATTTACCATTTTGTTTCTAAATCGTATATTTTCAAAAATTTATCGTTTTAACTCGATTTTCTTAAATATTTATAAAGTACTATATTTTCACTTATTACATTTGATTTGTACCTTTGATAACGAACTTAGAAATATATTAAGTTACGATAACAACGATATTAATAAAATGTTTATTTGCCATAAATGCTATTTTGGTACATTTAACTTATTTGAACACTTTATGTATTTCTATAAGAATATTTCTAATTTAAGTTAGTTTCTAAAATTAGTAAATTTCTATGAATAGAAAGTTTCCTTTTAACATAAAATGTTTATCTCTTTTACCTTCGTATTATTCACCTTGAACATTCTATTTTGAATATCAATAATGACTTGGTTTTGGAGTTATGGAATGAGGACAAGTGTACGGGTAGAGTAATACAGTCTAGGGTATACGTTTTGCCATCAACTATAAAGCTGGTGTGTCTATGTTGAGACGCATTGGTCGTTGAACTGAGCATGGTTTGTGTTCAGGAGTGTGTATATTTTGACCTTAAACTTAGATATCGCATCGTGTAAGTCGCCGTCGGGTTGAACTGGATTACGGTTGGTGTCCAGGAGGGGTGTACATTACTTAAGCCAGGACCTCGCTGCACGCAGTCCTGTTATAGTTGAGTTGCCTAGTTAGAGACCGAATTCTGATTTGTTTTGACTAAGTTCTCGAAGCTAGTTTAGTATGATTCCAGTGAAAGTCTATTCCGTTGCACTAATTGATTTCCATAACGCCATTTTGGAAAATTTATAACCATCGATTGGTTTTGATTTGCAGGTTGACCGTCGCTTTAAGTTTTGCTAAAAACTTATGTTACTATATTGTTTTAATTGTTTTCTATTTTACCTATTTTGATATAGTAATATTAATATTTTTCATATGATATATTATGGCTGGGAGAACGTCCGAGTTACTCCCCACTGATTGTGGCTGTTACGTTTATAACATGACAGATATTTGTTGCTGGGCTTTGGGTGTGAGCTAGCGAGTAGCATGGATCCTACTCTTCATTAATTATGTTTACTGAAGGATTTTATAAACCCCTTTAAGGAATTTTATTTTTAGCCCTTTTGTAAAAAGTGGCCTTTGTATTGACTGACCGTTCTTTTGTAAAATTTAGAACATCAGTGTATTTTAATCCCAAATTTACAGTGTTTCCGCCACTTTATTGCATTAGAATTTATAGGGGATTACAGTTGGTATCAGAGCATTGTTGCTGCCGACGCTTACACCTGATTTTAGGAAAAATACCAGTAAATGATTTTAACATTAAAGAAATATTAGTGAGAGATGGGTAGAAACCAAAGTAAGGACTTAACTGTTAGGTTTATATGTTCTTGTAACTCAATGACTAGCATTGATAAATTGTTGCTTTTTTCTGGAAGAAGACGATGAACAAGATGCTGAATTGTTGCTGCTCTAGATCGGGACCAGACCTGCTTAGAACTCTCAACACCTATTGATTCAAGTAGACAACTTTGTGCTACAAGGAAGATACAAGGGAGCTTCCTGCATAGATCCAGTTTGCTCAAGCTACAGGCTGCAAAACGATCAATAGTGGATTTCGGTTCCCCGACGATGCAGTATAACCTAGATGTAACTTAACTTCTGGTTGGATCCGGATGAAGCAACACAAGACTAGTATGCTCGTTCCTCTAGCAGAAAATGAAGTTAAGCCGCGAACACCTTTATGGAACCTTAGAGGCCCGAAGATTCTCTTCTCGTTTAAGGTCTTATTTTGCTAGTATCATCGATTCTTTTCTTCCTTCCTCTACTTCTTCCAATTCTTCTCTTATATATTCCCGTCTTCATTCTTGTGATAAATCTTTGATTAATCCTCTTATTTTACCATCTTCCCACTTGAGATTCTTTCGTATGACCGATTCTGTCTTAGTAAACCCCGTGAGAGTTAAGTTATAGGTGTTTGAGGTTTAGTGAACCCTTGTTACCTGGTTTGAGGATGGTGAGTCTACCATATCTTCTAAGCAAGTAAGAAATTCTTGAGGATTGATTTAAATGTCAAATTGTTGCTTGATGGAATTAGGATGATACTTTAGACACTGAACCTTGGGTTATAAGTTACTTTGATTATTTTGGAGTACTTAGAGTTGAATATATTTTGGAATAGTAAGAATGTCATATTTGATGGATACCTAGTACCTAACCTAGAACCGAACTAAGTGTAACCGATAATATTACTTTGGGATTCCTACCTAATGCTTATTTGATGGATGCATCGCGAATATTTGGGATCATGGAGTTCTGTTCAAGGTGTTAGCCTGAGTGTTGTGGTACCCTTAAAGGTTTTCATTAAATGTCGTTAGAAATTTTGGTTGACATAGATTACCCGTGTTTCTTAAGGATTAGTTTTTCGATCATTGTATAAGGTTGTAACCTACGAAATTTGGAGTTGAGTTATCTGAACTTGGATGAATTATTTTTAACCTTGAAGGAAAGAACTAGCTTGCACAATCATAATTTGAGCTTATTGTGTTGTTTTGGGGAATACTAATACAGATCATCTTATTGGAACTTTCAGTTTAGAATCTTAGACCAATGAGATTGTCGCTTCGTTGAGTTAATAAATATTTGGTGGTTGCACCTTTGTGATTAGAATTTTGACGGATTTCTTAGAACCATAGTCGAGTGACGTGTTTGGAATTGTGAGTGCCTGTCATTACCTGTATGTGGGGTTGAGCGTGTTTCAAGTTCGATATCTACTTGTGATGTGGACATAGTGTTGGTGATCTTTTGAGGATTTCATATACGAGCATTATTAAATTGGTGGATCTTTTTTAACGTTACTTACTCGAGAAATTTGGAGTATATCTCGAGTTCAAACCCTGCGAGCTTTGAATTTTGGGAGCCTCATCGATTACGAGCTTGGGTGTTCTGATAAGAATCTTAATTATTGGATTTGATTCTAACAAACCTGTGGATCCTTACTGTGCTAATTAAAGGATTTGATGAGTGTGCAAGACTTCATATTGGAGGTTGTAGTAGTTGATAATTTTTAATTTGAGGTCGTAGTGGTTAATAATATCTGGAGTTGCGGATAAATTCAGTATTATTTTGATGGATATAGAAACCTATGTTTTGTGAGTCGTACTAGGGATCCCGAGATGGTCTTATACTTCTTTAATCCCTGAGAGCTTTATTTGATTCTCAAATTCGCCCTCTCCCTCGCTTCTCTGAAATTCTGTTACTTTGGTTGCCATCATTTCCTTCCACCTCTTTATCGGGTTTGAAAATTTTGGTTTTGATTTATCGTCTACCCTTGTTTTATTTATCCTTTAACCAATTGCCCGAACTCCCTATTTTATGCGAAGTCTGACTTATTTTAAAATTTTGGGTTACTGTTAAATTCTAACATTTTGAGGTATAAATTCATGTTGTGAAACTCCTTGTTTTGTAAAAGTTCAACTTTTTGGATATCATGAAATTTAACATCTTTGAGTTATAATTTAAGAACTTTATATTTCATCTTTGTTCTTAGTTGATATTTACATTTAGTTCTGTTTCAAAATACCTTAATAATTTATTTTAAAGTATTTTGAAATTGTTTCAAAGATCAATTTTAATTTTCAAGCGATCGAAATTTTATGAAAACTTTCATAATCGCAAATATTTTGATTTAAAAAAGATTACCATGTAAGACAATTTTAACATTTTCGAAACAATTTCATATGTTCAAGTTTTCGTTTTATTGTCGGTGGACTTTTGAATTTGTTATGAAAATGTCTGACAACTGGTTCGATTTTACTAACTACAAAAAATTGAATTTTTCAAAAAAATAATAAAATTTGTTTGTCTTTAAGCGAAATATTGTCAAATTTGTAAATCTAAACTTTTTACCGTGTTTTGAAAATTTTTGGGTACTCTCTCCCTCTCGAGTTCGTTTACAAATTTTATTTAACATTTTTGTTTGTAACAAATAACTTTAACTTACGATTTAAGTAATTTAAAAGATTTTAAAATTTCGGGTAGCTTCGCCCGACCCATCTTGAAATAAATTTTATATTTTTGCATTCGATTTCATATCACATTGGAAGTTCTAAATTTCCTCTTAAACCAAGATGTTCATGCGAGTTAAACATTCTCACTTTGTTCAAGAGAATTCACTTCATTTTCTATTATTTTAAGTTTCGGGGACGAAACTTTTTTTTAGTGGGGAAGATTGTAACACCCCTGATTTTTATAAATAAAAATTTATTCATATTTTATTCTGTTTTCGATTTAACTTGTAAATCTTAAAATTGTTATAAAACAAAATTTTATTTTTCAATCGTTTTGAACTCCTAAAATTTTATTTGTCTCGCAAAGTCTTTTTTATATGTTTAAAGTGTACCTTTGATTTCGTTTTGATTTGTCCGTTTATTTAATTCTTATCGAAAGTCTGTTTCGGCGATTTAAATTCTAAATTTTTCTTATTTATTTATATTTAAGCTCGAACTTTCATTTTTCAACTCGGACTCGTCTTAGTAAGAATCGTCAAAACATTTATTATTATTATTATTATTATTCTCGAGAAATATTTTACTAATACATTGTTTTAATTGGTCCAGTTACTTATCCTTCTTAGTCGATTTTAATCTGATTTATGACTTGGGCTGACTTTTACTTGATGTCTACTCATATCTTAATGCTTTATTTATCAAACCCGTTCACCTAGCCCGTCAATTCTTAAACCGAGTAGTCAAATCCTTTTTGTCTTTAACCTAATTTGAAAACCTCTTTTGTTTTGCTGTACCTATCGCTCTTCCCCATTATTCATCCCCTTCTTTGCTCACCCTAACCTCCTTCTTCATATGCCTTCTTCATTCAACCTTCACGCTGCCTCTTGCTTTGGTCTTCGACGTACCTCTGTTGTCGCTACTGCCTCAAATCGATGAAAGGTAACCCCTCTCTCCCTATCTCCGCTCGTGTTCCAGTTGTTGTTAGCAGTTTCTCCTTTCAAATCCTGTTGCTTCTACCTTCTTGTTTCTCATCTTCGTCCTCTCCTTCCTCCTTATCTTTTCGCCTTTGTTGTTGTCTTTGTTCGTGCTTGATGCTGCTAGTGTGTGACGTTGTCGTTGTTAGTTATGCTGCTTCTGTCCTCGCTAGTCTCTGGGTGCTGCTACGGTTATGGCTATTTCTGTTGCTATACTTCTTCTTCTCGTTTTGGTTGTGGTCTGCACATCTCCGATGTGTTCAATTTCGTTTGTACCTTTTATTGCCTCTGTCTCACTCAGTTTTGGTGTCGATTTTGTTGTACTGTTGCTGTTATTTTTGGGGCTGAACTATCCATGTTGTTATCTGCTGTTCTATTGGTCTGCTACGGTCTGCTTTGTGCTCTCATCTTTGCTGATGTTCGATATCGCTTCCGTTCTTGTCGTCCTTTTGTTGTCAATATCTTTTACTGATGCTACTGTCATCATTGTTGTCTTCGCCTCGCTGCTCAGTTTCGTGACTTTGTTAGCTGTCCGTGTCGGCTGTTGTTGTACGTTGTAGTTGCTGCAGGATCCTTCGTTTTGTGTTTCGGTTCATGTCATTTCATATCAATATGTTACAGTGTTTATCGACTCGACTCTTTTCGGCCTTCGAGTTTCTATTTAACACATCAAGTTCCTTTCCCTCTTGTGTCGAAAACTCTTCTATCTTTGTTCTTCCCTCACCTCGAATTTGAGTGTCGCTTTACTCTGCTCTATTCATGTTAGTTTTGGCTGTCCGCGTTATTTGGATTATTCTTTTTGTACCTGAATCCAACCTCGTCTTTTTCTTTGTTTTGTCATTTCGTGAAACTGGTGGAGCACGGTTGGAAAGCTGTCGATGCTACAGTCTTAGAGCTTAAAGACGTTCCTATTGAGGTTTTGGAGCTTGAACTACGAGTGGGCACGTTTGACGAAAGCTTCTCAAGGTAACTTTAGAACGTTACTCGGTATTATATCGTATGTTGAGTAGTAGTGTGTAGTACGTACTTTACCTTCGTTTTTAATATTAGCTACGTATTATTTGCTAAAATATACTATTTCAATTCGTGTGTCTTATAAACATTTTATAACTTTGATATCGTTTTATAAATCGTTATTGATTTTTATTACTATTGATCATTATAATATTTTGTTAGTTATCGTGACACTAATAACTAAATAGTATCAGTTTCATAATTTTGTCATATTTCATTAAGTTATTATTTTAACTTAAAATCGTACTTTTATATAATCACCGAGTTTTGTATACTGTTTAATAAATTAATTTTGTTTTACGACTTATGTTAATAAATTAGAAAATAGCCGTTTTGTTTGAAATACATTTTTGTCAAGGCTATTTTCACTAAATAACTTCTTATCATTACAATTTATTATTCTTATCAAAACCGGTATTGTTTATTAATAAATTTAATTTAATTGCTGAAGACATTTGAAAGGTTTTAAATCTCGTTTCAGTTCTAAAACTCCTACGTTAATTATACTTTATTTATATTTACCATTTTGTTTCTAAATCGTATATTTTCAAAAATTTATCGTTTTAACTCGATTTTCTTAAATATTTATAAAGTACTATATTTTCACTTATTACATTTGATTTGTACCTTTGATAACGAACTTAAAAATATATTAAGTTACGATAACAACGATATTAATAAAATGTTTATTTGCCATAAATGCTATTTTGGTACATTTAACTTATTTGAACACTTTATGTATTTCTATAAGAATATTTCTAATTTAAGTTAGTTTCTAAAATTAGTAAATTTCTATGAATAGAAAGTTTCCTTTTAGCATAAAATGTTTATCTCTTTTACCTTCGTATTATTCACCTTGAACATTCTATTTTGAATATCAATAATGACTTGGTTTTGGAGTTATGAAATGAGGACAAGTGTACGGGTAGAGTAATACAGTCTAGGGTATACGTTTTGCCATCAACTATAAAGCTGGTGTGTCTATGTTGAGACGCATTGGTCGTTGAACTGAGCATGGTTTGTGTTCAGGAGTGTGTATATTTTGACCTTAAACTTAGATATCGCATCGTGTAAGTCGCCGTCGGGTTGAACTGGATTACGGTTGGTGTCTAGGAGGGGTGTACATTACTTAAGCCAGGACCTCGCTGCACGCAGTCCTGTTATAGTTGAGTTGCCTAGTTAGAGACCGAAGTCTGATTTGTTTTGACTAAGTTTTCGAAGCTAGTTTAGTATGATTCCAGTGAAAGTCTATTCCGTTGCACTAATTGATTTCCATATCGCCATTTTGGAAAATTTATAACCATCGATTGGTTTTGATTTGCAGGTTGACCGTCGCTTTAAGTTTTGCTAAAAACTTATGTTACTATATTGTTTTAATTGTTTTCTATTTTACCTATTTTGATATAGTAATATTAATATTTTTCATATGATATATTATGGCTGGGAGAACGTCCGAGTTACTCCCCACTGATTGTGGCTGTTATGTTTATAACATGACAGATATTTGTTGCTGGGCTTTGGGTGTGAGCTAGCGAGTAGCATGGATCCTACTCTTCATTAATTATGTTTACTGAAGGATTTTATAAACCCCTTTAAGGAATTTTCTTTTTAGCCCTTTTGTAAAAAGTGGCCTTTGTATTGACTGACCGTTCTTTTGTAAAATTTAGAACATCAGTGTGTTTTAATCCCAAATCTACAGTGTTTCTGCCACTATATTGCATTAGAATTTATAGGGGATTACAGGCGAGGTGTTGCCTTGAAGGTCAAACACGAGCTTCTCGTCGCCTAGCTCAAAGGTGATCCTACCATTCTTTACATCAATCATTGCACCGGCGGTATGTAGAAATGGGCGGCCAAGGATAATGGGAGTGATGGCGTCCTCCGGCATATCAAGTACAAGAAAGTCGACCGGAATGAAGAATTTCCCTATTCTTAATGGCACATCCTCTAACATCCCTAATGGTCGATTAAGTGAACGATCGGCCATTTGGAGTGTAATAGAGGTACACTTGAGGAAGAATACAATAAGGAACGATCCCAAGTCGCTCACAAATAGAATAAGGAAGAATACTCACACTCGCCCCCAAATCACATAGTGCCCTTTCAATCTTCAAGTTCCCTACGGTGCACGGGATTGAGAAACTACCCGGATCCTTCAACTTAGGAACCTTCAACTTAGGAAGTGTAGAGCCTTGAATGAGCTCGCTCACCTCTCTTGTGAACGTTATGGTCTCTTCCTTGTCAACGGATCTTTTCCTAGCCAAGATTTCTCTCATGAACTTTCCATAGGCCGGGACTTGGGTAATTAACTCGGTGAAAGGGATGCTTATATCCAACTTCTTCACAATAGCAAGGAACTTGTCATATTGAACATCCACCTTGGTCTTCATTTGCCTTGTTGGGAATGGCAACTTGATATGTATCTTTTCTTGCTCAATAGGTTGGGATTTTTCAATTGACACTTTCTTCTTTCCTTTGTCTTTTTTTGGGGGTGGAAGTAGCTTGTCTTCATTAGGTTTTTCAACCTCCCACAAGACTTGCTCCTCCATGAGATTTCCCCAATTTTCATTGTCTTGAGATGGAGATTGCACTTCCTTCATTGCTTGTTGCTCAATAGGAATCAAGGGAGAATCATAGGATGCACCGCTCCTCAAGGTGATGGCATTCACATGTTCAAACTTCGTCGGTACACCTTGAGGAGGTAGTTTCCCCTTTTGTCTTGAAGAACTACCCGAAGCTACTTGAGCTAGTTGGGTTTCAAGCATTTTCACATGCGTATCTCTTGCCTTGTTTTCCATTTGAAGGTTAGTATAGAATTCATGTTGAGCTCTTTGCATCTCCAATTGGCTTCTATATCCAAAATTACCTTTTGCATCTCCGGATCTCGAGGTGGGGATTGTTGATTGGGTGGGGTATTGGTAATGGCTAGGGGAATGCCATAATAATGAATTGGAGACCGGCTTCTTTGCTTATTTTCTTGTTGAGTATTTTGGGACCCTTTTTGTTGTTGAAAGTTCCCTTGGAACCCTTGAGAGTTGCCTTGATTATGATTGTGGTAACCTTGGTTGTTGCTTTGATATCCTTGAGAATGTTGGTTTCCTTGGAAACCACCTTGATGATTGAAGTTCCCTTGATTATGGAACCCTTGATTATTGTTGAAGGCACCTTGGTTATGTTGTTGGAAGTTGTTAAAAGGCCTTTGATTGCCTTGATAACCTTGGAAGCCTTGGTTGTTGTCCCTTAAGGGAGGAGGAACATAGGGTACACGGTATTGTTGTTGAGCTTGTTGTTGGGAAGCTTGGAACATGTTAGAATTTGACACATTTTGAGCCTTGAAGTTAGAGTATGTGGCACCTTGCTTGTATGCTTGAAAAGCATTTACTTGCTCAATGCTACTTCGACAATGTAAAGGCTCATGTCCATATATTCCACAAATCTCACATATTCCATAATAAAATGATGGTGTGACCATTCCCAAAGCATTAATTTGATGGATTGATTGTTGATTGGAGGAATTAGTGCTTTGACCTTGATTAAAGTGGCGTTGGAGCTTCTTGTCAATAGTATACACGTGTGTCTTCAATTTTGCTCCAAGGTCGGCACTTAATTGTGTAATGGCATCAATCTCATGCCTTCCCCCCTCTAATTTCCTTTCTTGGCCTTGAGTATTGAGAGTTATAGACCGTCATTTCTTCGATCCTTGACCAAGTTTGGTCATCATCTACCGGTGAACCTTCCATTGGAGCCCATATTGAGTATGGCTCTCGAGTCTTCATATAAACCATTCCAAAATTGTTGGACTAAGAACCATTGTGAAAGTCCATGGTGGGGGCACGATCTAACCAGAGCCTTGAACCGCTCCCACGCTTCATAAAGGCTCTCTTCATCCCGTTGTTGGAAACCGGTGATGGAGGCCCTTAGCAAATTCGTCTTTTCCGGAGGGTAAAACTTTTGGTAGAACACCAATGCAAGTTTCTTCCAAGTATCAATCCCCATGGCTGCCCTATCGAGACTCTTGATCCATTGCTTCGATTTTCCAATGAGAGAGAACGGGAAAAGTACCCAACAAAGTTGATCTTGAGTAACCCCGGGTTGAGATATAACGTCACAATAATCGAAGAAGATCTCCATGTGTTGATGCGGGTCTTCGGTGGGCAAACCACTAAATTGATTTCTTTTTACAAGTTGGATGAATTGTGTCTTCGCCACAAAATTTCTGGCATAAGCGGCCGGTAAAGTGCTTGGTCCGGGAAAGACATCCTCCGTGAATGTAAAATGAGATGAGAGCTAGATGGTGTTGATGTAGAGGTTGGAGGAGAACTAGGTTGAGAAGAGTGACTTGAAGAAGTACCAAAAGGATTTATGAAGATCCCTTCGGTATTGCCTGAGGTTGTTCGTTAAAGTCGGATCCTTGGGCTTGCTCTTCAATGGTATTGCTAGTACCCGGTTGAGAATTTCTAACCCGATCAATCGTTCGTTGGCCAAAGGCTCTAAAGAGTCTCTCTGGCTCTGGATTGAAGAGAAAGAAGTCGTCTCTCCTCCTAGGCATACACTACACACTTGGAACAAACGTGAGAACACCTAGTGCTTTATGGGCACTAGGCAAAGACAATAAACGAACACAACCCAAGACAAAGAGAGAAGAAAGCTAAAGAAACTAAAAAAAAGCCTACAAAATATGCACAATGGATGGAAGAAAAACACAAGAAAGGTAACTAAGTCAAGCTAATAAGCAAACTAAGGCTAAACATGCACCGTCCCCGGCAACGGCGCCAAATTGATGGTTGAAATTGCCGTGGTTCCCAACCAACAAATAGAGTCCAACTAATCCTAACGGGTAGCTAGGGTAAGTCGGGTCGAGTCCACGGGGACGGCTATGAGGGGTCTAGACTATGGTCTACCTAAAAACAAGGCTAGGCTACCAAAACAACACAAAGAGGAAGAGAATTGACAAGGAAGAACAAACTAGAATGATGACAAGAGAAAGGAACTATGACTATCAATAGACTAGGTATAACATGAACTAATGAATTAACTAAAGCTAAATTGAAACAATAAACTAGAAGAATGATTACTAACAAGATGGAGAAATCAAATATGGGAAGGAGTAGGGTTAGTTTGGGTTCATAAGTGTAGCAGGATAGTTGGGTAATCAAGGGGTGTAGGTTTCACCTAGTTACTAAGGTCGGTCCGCGCTCTCGCGTCAAAGCCAATGTCCGCACTCTCATGTCTAAGACAAAACCCGAATAATCATGCAAGATATTACCCAATACACAAGAATTCAACCACAAATCAATCACACAATGAGAAGATGAAAACAAGTATGAGAAGCATGGCCACTACAACTCAAACAAGCAATTCAACAAACACATAGAGTGCTCAATATGTGACTAGTAACAAAGGATTCATCTTTACCCTCAATCAAACCCTAATTACCCATAATCCACACTTAATCCTTCTACTAACCCCACAATAAGTCTACTCACACATAATGAAACTAACCCTAACCATAACAAGAGAAATCAACACAAACAACAAAACATTCATAATGGAACTAGCAAGAACAAGAACAATAATCAAAGATTAAAACTTGAAGAATTAAACAAGGATTAAGAGTAAAGAGAGTAAGAAGATTATACCTACTAACAAGAAGATGAAAAGATAAGAACTTGTATTAATAAGAAAAACCCAAATCAATCTCCCAAGGTTGTCAATCTTGGATGAATCTTGAAGAATTCTCTTAATACAAGACTAATTACTAAGATTAAGCGAAGATTAACAAAATATTAATGAAAGATTAAGCTAGGGATGAAGAGAGTCTATCTAGGGTTTAGAATAATGTAGAGTAGTCTAATCTCCTTAAACAATACAAACGAAGGGTATTTATAAGGTTACAAGAGTGAAGGAGAATGAAAGAAGTCACGCGGGCTACAACACGCCCTTCCCGACCGAGAAGGCACTTGGTCTCGGCCGGGAAGGCTGGTCCCAACCGAGACGGCCCTTGGTCTTGGCCGGGAAGGCTCAACAGTAGCCGCTCTAAGTTTGCACTCCTTCCCAACCGAGAAGGCTACCCTTCCCGCCCGGGAAGGGTCTTGTAGGCCTCCATTATGATCATAAAGGTCCCTATTTGCTCTTCATAGGCTTCTCATTGATTCTCGGTGTTCGGGATCGAGTCTAAGGGGCTCGGGAATGGGTCCTAAGGTCTCAGGATCGAGTCTAAGCCACCGAGTGATCGTCGCTTCTCTTCGTTGGCTCCAAATGTGTCGGAAACGAGTCGGAATCGTTCCATTTCTCCAATATTAGTCTTAGGAGCCTAAAACAAACTAGAAGAAGCGTAAGTAGCCTCGAAACCGCTCCCAAAGAGCGATTCCACAAGAGAAACCGGGACCAAACACAACAAATAGGCACTACAAACTACACTTATCAAAACGACATCGAAAACCTACGACAAAGGATTTCACGATCACGTCACAACCCAAGGGTCAGGCGCGTGCCTTGTGGCGCTCTAACCCTCAGTCGCCTGGGGTGTCATGCCGCAAGCGCGAGGCGCCACCACCCCTGCGCCATGTGTGGTGGTTATGCGGACTTTTGGCAGAAACTTTAGCCATATGCGCTCGTTTGAAAAGAAAATCGATTTGGATTAAACCTCTTGCACTATTCGACATCGACATTGACCACGGGTTGATGATGTGCGAATTGGCGTCATTGGATATTTACTTTGATTGGTAACGACTTGTCCTTATAGGCATCAAGTCCTACGTATCTCGATGTCGTTATTTGATCATTAAGATATACGCTGTCGATACCGGCATCGGACGCCCACTCGAGTCGTGTTAAAATAGTTTTAAGTAATTATATGTACACGGTATTAATAAATAAGGCGTAAAAAACATTTTGGGGGTTGACTCATCTTAGACAACCAAATACGCGAGGTGATGAGATAAGCGACCGGCGACGCGAGTGCGGTACTCTTGTGTTCGGATTTCCTTATCTCGTCATCTTTAATATTCGATACGTGAGAGAACGAGTATTTTAATGTCGAAAAGTTAGTAGTTAGGAACAAAAAGTAAAATGTTAGATGCGAATAATAAAGTGTTAGTATGCGATAATAAAATGTTAGTACGCGATAATAAAAAAGTTTAGAACGGGGATTTGGACACCCTCAACCTACATGACAAATGCTTCGAAAAATAGGCTCGCGGAGTATCGTCGTAGCCACGGGGAGCGTTTTGATGTATATAGGGCGAGTTACAGTGTGTTTATTTTTTTATTTCGAATGTGGAAAAGGCCAAGAGCTCTTGCACATTTGGATTCAGAAATGCGAAGTTGATTTTTTGACTACCAAAATGGTGTACATGAGGGTGTATTTATAGAGTTCTGTGAAATGTTTCTGATTTCAAAATTTATGCGCGATAAGGTCAGCGCCTTGATTCTGAGGCGCCTCACCTGGGACGCCCCAATTCTGAGACTCTTGGGCTTAGGCGGCTGAAACCAGCGTATCAGAAATCGCTTAAAATACAGATCGATATCCGGGTTAAAGGAGGAATGATTTTATTTTGTTTTGACTTTGATTTTGAGTGTATTTGGATGTTTTTTTGAATTTGGTTTGTTTCGGGTTTTCAGCTTTGACCGGGTTTGACTCAGTCGACAAAGACGGTTTTGTTCTTGGTGGCGGTTTTGGCTCAAAGTAACTTTATTTTATTGGAAATGACCCATTGAGTCTGGATTTGAGGTAGATTTTGAGAGATTTGTACTCCGCTAAGTGTCCACATTGGATACTATTGACTTCGAGCCTTTATTTGAGCGTATTGATGCATGTTAACGTATGATTGATGCACGTCCCAATCGGATCGGTCGTTTAGCGAAGAATGGGGGATCAAACAATATTTATAAACTCGTAATAGCACAAAAACAACTAGGCGTATTCGTGGTAAGTCGAGGTCGGTCCACAGGGAACGAAACGAAATTGAGTAAAAAGCAACGTGTTTGGGATCTAGTGAGGGTTTTAAGGGTCGAGTCTATACTAAAACGCAATAAATAACAAGAGATGATCAAATATGGAAAAGGTTCTAAGGGGAAGTCGGGATTCGGACATTGGGGTCTAAGAAAATTGGAATTGAATCGGTCACAACATCGGTAGAGGGAGAATGCCACCTTTAAGTTTCTTTACCCAACTCACCTAAAAACCCGCTTTCGCGGTGAAGAAGGGTAAGTCTCAAGTTAAGGTAATTTCTACCCCGAGTTTCCCCATATTGATAGAAATGAGTCAAGGTCGGTCGAACTAAAACAACAATGACACAACAACCTCAAGCAAGATAAACCAACAAGCAACCAACCAACCATAAACTTCTCAATTCAAATAATCCAAGATCCTCCTCCCTAAACCCCCCAACAAGAAATCTACTCACACATCATAATGGAAACTAGTCAAATAACAACAAATGAGAGAACAACTAAAACATGCATAATTATTAAGTCTATAGAAAATACCAACAAAACGATAAAGGAAATTGTGATCTACCAAATAAGCTAGAAAGTCAATCTAAAACAACATAAAGAAAATAATAACAATCCGATGAAGAAAATAACGATCTATTAAATGAACTAAGAAACGATCTAAGAGCAATAAAAGTAAGATCAATGAAAATAACAACAACACACTAAAAACGATCTAATAGCAACACAAATGAAATCTAAAGAAAATAACATCAAAGCAACAAAGAAAATAACGATCAACAAAATGAAACATGAAACGATCTAAGAATGATAAAGGAAGATCAACAAAAACAATAATGAAAGAACAATAAAATGAACAATACTGAAAGAACGAAATTAAATCTAACTAGAGATTAGGGAGTGGAAGAGAAATATACCAACTATTGAACATGATCAACAATAAAGAAGAAGATTGCAAAGATAAATAAATAAGATGAACCTTGATGAAGAGGACAAAGAAATTATCACAAATCCTTTAATAATTTCCAAGAATCTTCAATAAAAACTTGAATTCTACAAAGCTTGAATGTAAATCTAGAGAATTGATGATGAAAACTATGAAGATCTACTACTGGCTTACTATCTAAGCTAATGAAATTATCTAGAGAATTACTAGAATTACTACTAGAATAATCTACTAATGGTGAGATAATGGATGGTCTAATGGAGACCTCTTAGGCAACTAACTGGAGTGTACATATATATAGTAAAGCCTTAATGGATCCTTAAACTCAAGCCCAAATCCAACTTTTTGCTTCATTAGTGAGACTTTCACCCTTTGAGATCTACCATGCACGAGTCAATACCGCCGGGTAAAACTTCGCCCGGTGGTTTCACCTGGTGAACTTCTTCCGGATTTGCGTTTTTGGACTTCTTTACCGTCGGGCAAAACTTCACCCGATGGGTGAAAGTTTCGCCCGGTCATTTCGCCCTGTGGAGAAGCTTTCCTGAAGATCTTCGGGGAGGTAAAATTATCGTCGGGCGAAACTTCGCCCGGTCATTTCTCATCGGGTGAAACTTCACCCGATGGTTTTCTGGCCTCTTTTCTTATCTCATTCTTCGTCGTATGCTTGGATGGCTTTGAACTTTGCTTTGCTTTGCTTTTCGGACGGTATTCCTCTCTCTTGTGCTCGTGGAAGCTCGGTCATGCTTTTGGCGCCAAATCCTATCAAAATTGATAAAAAAACTACCAAAAACACGTAAAACGCACAAGATGGACGCTAATGCGAGAAAGACTCAAAATAAGGCAATAATCGTACTTAAGTCTTGCAAAACAAGAGAAAAACGAGTCTAAATGAGGGGGAAAATGATCTAAATTTAGCACACATCAATGTTCATCATCGGGTGTTTTGTTGGAGACTGTTACAGACACGAGCAGGCGAAATGTATGTGTCTAAAGTTTGTAAGTGTGTGTACTGAAGGAGAACTACTGCTTTATTTATAGGGGAAATGGACCAGTAAAGAAGCCAAAAAAATGAGCTCTTAATTGCCCTTCAATACCATAATCAAGCCACTTAATTACAGGGTCCGTAACAGTCAAATTTGACTGTGACAACAGAGAAATGAACTTGGACACAACCCACCACTGAATCTGGACAACCCAGATTCACACGAGGTTGAAAAGCTAAAAGTCAGGCACAACCCGCACTGCAAGTACCCGGGCCGGCTCGGGTTGGGTCAACGCACGCGTGTGTGGTACAGCCCAGGCCCAATCATTCTCCACAAAAGACCCATTAATCACACGATTGATAACGCAAAGGACTAAAGGCAATATAAATAAGTAAACTAATACTCCCACTACCGATATGGTAGAGTAAAAAAGAATCATTGGCTTTACAAGCCTTTAACTGCCAACAAACACCCCTCAAGTCCTCAACTATCACACAGACCAACACCACCCTAGAGAATAAATCTAGAATGACACGAACATACAACGGAGACAAATTAAAGAGCAACCCCCATTAGAGCCACTTAAGGAGCGATGGAAAACTATTAAGAACATCGAAAAGGTCAAAAGTTAATGGAGACCATCATTTTCATCTGGAGAGAAGCAGCCACGATCCAACCACGATTCAATCAACCATATTCACCCTTAAAATCACCTAAACTCATACGATCAACCAATTAAAATAGAGCCCTTCACATCAACCGAGATCACAAGAAAGAATCCCACACCCACAAGAACAAGACAACCAGAAAAACAAACAAGGGAAACAAATCCCTAAAAAAATAAACTGAAAATAACGTAAGAGAGTAGGGGATTAAATTAAGCCCTACGACAAAAAAAAGGACACACGGCATTAAAACTTCCATAGAGAACTAACCGATCAACAACCCCATAAACAAAATCGACCTACCCAAACAAAAGGAGGGGAACCGACCGATCCAAACAAGGGGGGAGGCGTTATCGGAAGGTGAGGGAAGGGGCAAGGAGAGGGGGAAGTACCCTCAAAGAAAGCTGACGATGGGAACAGAAACCAAGGGTCAACATGAAGACAATGACGACCTAACCTAGAGGAGCACAGACCATAGAGTAGGAGAGGGGGAGCACTCTCTGGTGAACTCGTTGGCGATTAGAAGAACACCACCGAAAAAAATCGAACAAGAAAACCAAAAGAGAAGAGACCATCAACCAAACAACAATCGGGAGAAGAACACTACAAGAATTAAAGTCAGTGGCGACTGATCTTAGCTACTGACATCAGTCGCTAAAAGAGACACGCGACTGTCAACAGTCGCTAAACGACAGTGGCTACAGTTAGTCGCATCTAGCGACCGATTTCAGTCGCTAAAAATACGCGCGACTGAAATCAGTCGTTAAATTTAGCGACTGAAATCAGTCGCTATGGCCTCATTTTAGCGACTGATTTCACTCGCTATAGCCTCATTTTAGCGACTGAAATCAGTCGCTAAGAGCGTCAGTTAGCGACTGATTTCAGCCGCTAAATGGTGCGACGTGGCGTCCTACAGCGACTGATTTCAGTCACTAAATAGAAAATTTAGCAGCTGATATCAGTCGCTACCGTGTCAGAAATAGGCCGGTTATATTTATTAATTTTCTAGCCAAAATCTGCACAATAAAACAAACCAACAACCACAATACATCCCAAACGTTGTTCCAAACGTTACGCAAGCTTCACACTCCAAAATTGGCAACCAAGTACGCAAACGTCGTGAATACACTAAATTAAAAGTATTGTTACAAACTGTTTTTTCAACAAGCATTCAGAAACTACAAATTGTTTTCATTCAATCACCTCAGCCAACAGGGAAACTAGCTGACGCACCACTACCACCGTCACCGAAGGGGTCTCTAGGATCCGGGAATCGGGGAGTGGGGCCGGAGTTGCAGTTATACTGCTGCGTGTTCCTAAGACGCCGTATCTCTTCCAGAATTTGCAGGTTAATGGACTCCTGCGTCTTCAGCCTCTCATTCTGCTCCTTCATCTGCTCGGTCATAGCTGCCCGTTGCGCCCTCTCCTCTCGATGTTCCGCCCTTATCTCAGCCATCTCGGATGGTACACACTCCGTCGTGGTCGCATGGGCCCCCCAAACATTGGGTGGTGTCCAGTACAGGGAATGAGCGTTCCCCGTACCGTACACCGCTCCCTTGCGGTATCCCTCCGCGACTCAGAACCAAATCGTGCTCGGGTCCACACCTTCATTCTCGGGCGCTCTAGTGGCCGCCAAATACGATCTCTGAAAGAAATTGAAGTTATGATTAGGTTGATTGTTTGAAGAAAAAAAAGTAACGAAGTCTTGTGTTTGAAACTTACCCAAGTGTCCAAATCCTTCTTCGTAGCGAATGATCGACCGGTGGCATCGTCCCCCTTACTCTTCGCTTCGAGAAATAGCTGCACAGGAGGAGGGAATTCTCCGGTTTTCTTCTTCACCTGTTGACAGTACATGTAGATTTTTCATTTATTTTTATAATGAAAACCTTAAATAAGAATCCAATATAAAAATCAAAGGTACGGAAATACTAACGTTCATGGCCCGCTGGTGCATCGACTGCGACCCACCGTAGTGGGTGCACTCCGCCTCCGCCTCGGGGTCCCCTCCCCGCCTCTTGTTCTTTTTCGCCTGGACGGATCTTTTAAGGAAGTTCGGGTCGGAGCGCGCTGTTTGGAACTGTTGGATGGCGTCACCTACAATTTATACACTTTGAGATCAATAAATGTTTTGAATATATATACAACTTTCTGTTCAGGTACTAACACAAATTTAGTAATTGAACCTCCAAGGTGTTTCTGAAACTTTGCATCGCTCGCCATCTTATACATCATGTCTTTGTATCTGTCCTTCGTGACATCCATGTATCTGTCTCTCACAGCCACCTCGAGACCATCGTTGTAAAAGTGTTTGTACTGCAAGATAGTTTGTTGTCATTGTATTAGTAATCTGTAAACAGTAACAGATAATTAATAAAAATCAGAAATTGGTGTACCTTGAAGTTGGCAAACCACTTCTCCCGTTGCCACAGAGGCAACTTGGTCCAACTCGTGCAGTAAGTAGTCAAATCATTCATGAAACTGTCCTTGACACCAGTCACCGTCGCACGAGTACGAAACCTACACCAAAGAGTGAAATAAGATGATGTCTCACAAAAAAGGAAATACAATGTCTCACCATGTGGACTCGGGGCCAATTATTAGGCGCCCGTCGTCTGTGTATCGAAGCACTTCATCCTATTGTGGTTGCGGTTGTTCTGGTTGCTCATAATTGCCCTGCACCTCCTCCTCGTTCTCCACTTATTGTTCGTCCTCCCGCTGGTTCTCTTCTTGGTCTTCCTGCTGTTGTCGGTCCCTGTTCCTGCTGCTGCTCGAACTACCAAACCTCAGCCTGCTGCCCAACGTCATATCTGTAGACATGTAATAGTTGAAAGTTAGAAACTGACATCATAATATTGAAATAATCTCGAAAAAAAATATGTAATGCAGATTACTATGTACAAATAATATAACTTACTAAAACTATACCCTACTAAAAATCATCGTCACTGTCGTTGTCATCTTCCACTTGCCTACTCGAACCACTTACTAAAACTATACCCTACTATACTCTTTCCCTTCTTACCCCTCAAAACAATATTCCCATCTACAGTTTTGTATCTGCCCTTCCCACATATCTTACATTCCTCAAGCATGGCATCGTCCTTCCAAAAAAGCATACATCCATCGGGACAAGCATCGATCTTTTGATGCGGAAATTCAAGACCTTTAACTATTTTTTTGGTGTTGTAGAATGTTTTGGTCATAATGTTGTCTTTTGGGATGAGTTTCTCAATCAACGCAGCGATACCGTCTACGCACCCAAAAGGTAGGTTATACTCACATTTAAGGGTCACTACCATAGACGCGACTTCTAACAATGTCACATCACACCCTCCATATAATGGCTTCTCCGCAGCCTCTAACATATCAAAAAAAGCTTTCGCTCGTGGGTTTGGCTCTTGTGGGGTTGGTTGGTCATCGTCGTTAGTGTACATACTCTCATCATTAAACAAATTGCACTCAACCACATCAACAATCATTCCTCTCACCCCGCCCTCATTCTGATCCACCTTAGATTCCTCAAAAGCAGACTTCTAACCATGACAAATCTAATAATAGTAATTTGGGCTAAACCCATCTGAGATAATATGTTCCTTAATCAAAATACTATCCAAGAATTTGATGTTCTTACATTTCACACAAGGACACCTAAATCTACCCTCTGACGCGTATTCGGGATGGGTTTCAGCGAACTCAAGAAAGCGATTAACACCCTCTAAAAATTCCTTTGTGGGACGTCGCTTCTTATCGAATCTTTCCCCATACATCCATTTTCGTTCCTGTCTCTTCATTTTTTTATCTAAAAAAATTGAGAGAATAACCACATACAAATTATTTCCTCCAAAGTAATTTTCTAATATATATATACACTAGTCAAATATTCTGTAAAATTATCAATTCACCTAAACATAATACTATTTCCACCCAATTCTTCCATATTTACCTCACTAAATCGGCATAATTGTATTTTACTTCCAATTTCCTAACACATCAAAACAACCCAATTCATTCAACTACTTAACCACAAACCCTAATTTTATACTAACAATCTACTTATTTCAAATTGGGGAACCTATTGGGCGATTAACATTCTAACTACACTAAATATTCCGACAACTAAAAAACTATCCAACCCAATAACTGATTTATTTATATCTATAAAAACATAACTAATTTATTTATATCTATAAAAACAGAAATTAACAAATAATTGAAACTAAATATAGATAGATGTACATACCTTAAGGAAAATGAGAGAATTGAAGAAGGAATGAAGAGGAATGGAGGATGGGCGAGTTTAGAGAGAAGTTAGAGAAAAGGAGTGAAATGAGTGAATGAGCCGGGGGAGGGGGGGTGTTCGGCAACTTAAAAAAATTGACACTTTTAGCGACCGAAATCGGTCGCGCGCCACTTTGTTTAGCGACCGATTTCAGTCGCTACGCCAGATATTCAACAACCAATTTAGCGACCGAAATCAGTCGCGCGTCACTTGTTTTAGCGACTGATTTCGGTCGTTAAGGGTAATTATTTTTTTTAAAAATCCGCCTCCTCGTTCAGCGACTAATATCGGTCGTGCGTTGAACTTTCAGTCGCTAAATTAGCCACTGAATTTCTCAGTCGCGCATGGTTGGTAGCTAGATGAACTATTTCTTGTAGTGGAATAAGACAACGGAAAAGAAAATCGAAAGCAAACCGAACAAAAGAAGTAAAGAAAACTTCGACGATCATCAACTGAGATAGATAAGAGGAACACTATTGATGAGTTGGACGTAAGAAAATGATTAATTAGGCGGCCAGAGATATGCCAAGGATCGGCGATATCTCTGGCCTGAGGTGAAAAGGAGGGTTGAATGTGGTGAGAAGAAGGCGACGGATGTAAGTTAGGGTTAAGGTTTTCTTTTACTTTTTAGAGAGAGGGGAGAACTTTCTCTCTCTTCGTTCCTATGCTTTGACTTTGTTGAGTTACCAAATACGAAGTATATAATCTTGAGTTAGCCATATCGAGTGAGTTTTAGGTTTATTTTGTTGAGTTGTAACTTGTAAGTAAATTCTTTTGAATTGTGAATTAATTTATTTGAACTATGAGTAACTTACGAGTTACTTTTATTAAGATGAGCATACTTGTTGGATTGTTGGTTGATTTTATTGAATTATGAGTCAAAACTATGAAGTCGTAATTAAAACAATCCAAGGAAGTCGAGAAACTTAATTTGAAAATTATGGGCTAAAGTTTTACTTATTATTGTAAAAATATTATAGTTACATTGTAATTATGCACCCTCCCCGTCGTTAATTTCTTCCCCTTTCTTTTGGGCACCAAATTAAAGAAAGGTTAAAAAAATACCTATATATCCCCGTCAATCATCATTGGCAAAGAGGAGGTATGTATGTAGTTGAGCAAATTCTTGTTTGTGACGAGAATATTAGTCACAAACTTGTGACGGGTCAAATAATAACCAAGCCACTTTGATAGATTGATAAGTGTAGTTTGTAGTGCTTATTTTACTGTGTTTTGGTCCCATTTTCCTTGTGGAATCGCTTCCTGGGAGCGATTTATGGGCTACTTATGCTTCCTCTAGCTCGTTTCAGGTTCCCGGGACCAATCACGAAGAGTTGGAGCGATTCCGACTCATTACATACACTTTTTGGAGCCAACGAGGTAAAGGAACGATGACTCGATGCCTTGGAATTGACCCCGAGACCCTGGGACCCAATCCCGAGCCTCCGAGACCCGATCCCGAGTCCCGAGAATCGACGAGAAACCCATGAGAGGCAAGGAGGGACCAAAAAGCTCTTAAGGGAGGCCTACAAGACCCAATCCCGATCGGGAAGGCCTCAACCCGATCGGGATGAGGTGCACAAAGGACGCGCTCACTGACAAGCATTCCCGACCGGGTTCAAGAATTCCCGATCGGGAAAGTGGAAGTTTCCCGATCGGGATTTCCCATTCCCGATCGGGAATGTTCCAGTATCTGTTCCGCATCTTTTCTTTCATCTTCCTTCCACTTGTAACCCTATATATACTCTTCCCTTGTTATCTTATCTTATGTTCTTCACTTCCCACTAAACCCTAGACTATTTTAGGTTAGATTAGTTTACATTAGAGTAGATTAGTCGGTAATTAGTTCTTAATCTTAGTTTAATACTTGTATTAAGGGAATTCTTCAAGATCCATCCAAGATTGACAACCTTGGTGGTTTGTTTTGGGTTTTCTTCATTAATGCAAGTTTGAATCTTTCATCCTTCACTAGTATGGTATAATCTTCTCTTCCTTTTTACTCTTTATCTTGTTTATTCATCCAAGTTTTAATCTTTGTTCATCTTATTGTTCTTAGTTCACCTTTTTCACTAGTTTCATTATGGATGTTTTGATTCTTGTTTTGATTCTTCTTGTTCTTGTTAGTTGTAGTTTGATTATGTTAGAGTAGTGTTCTTGCTAGGGTTAGTAAGGTGATTAGGGTGTTAAGTGGGTGATTAAGGGTTTGTTGGAGGAATTGGTGGAAGATTTGGGTTTCCTCTTGGTTGATGCATATTACATGTTTGTTGGAATGCTTGAATGACTAAGTAGGTTAGAATGCTTGTTTTTCTTGCCTTTCTTTTGTGGGTGTTAGTTTTTTGTGGGTTCGGTCCCCTCACTAAGTTGCGAGAGCCCGGTGAGGACGACCCCTAGGTCGGTCTAAGTTGCGAGAGCCCGGATTCGACCTAGGCCACCATAGCGCGCTAGAACCCCGTTTGTCATGTGTGTCGCCGAGATGGGTTCCATGTGGAACCTCTAGGTCGGTCTAAGTTGCGAGAGCCCGGACCAACCTAGATCACCCTACTACCTCCTTCGCTCTAGCTCTTCCTTGACCATTCCGTTACCCCTTTGACCCCGACCTAATCCTAGCCCGTTTCTTTGTTTGTTTCTCCGGTACCTTAGTCTTAGTCTAGCCTTCTCCCCTTTTATCATCTTCTAGTTTCGTTTAGCTCGTTGACTTAGTCTCGTATTTGGGTGACCTTAGTCTAGACGCCTCTTACCGTCCCCGTGGATTCGACCCGACTTACCCTAGCTACCCTAGTTAGGTTTTACCGGTTTTATTTGATCGGTGGGATTCACGACAAATCCCACCGTCAATTTGGCGCCGTTTCCGGGGACGGTGCTAGTTTAGACTTTGTTTTCCTAGTTACTTGACTTTGTCTTTGTGTTTGTGTTTTTCTTTTTTCTTTTTGTTACCTTGCTTCTTGTGTGTGTGTGGTTTATTTCTCTCTTGTCTAGTGCCCAAAAAGCACTAGACTTCTCACGTTTGTTCCTAGTCTACAGTTTGTGCTTAGAGGTGGTGACTATCTTCTTCTTGCAACTTAGAGCCGCTTTAACGGACGGTTGCTAGAGTGAGAGGTTTCCAACCGGGTATAGACTACGATTTTCGAGCGAGCATGGGGTTTGATCTAAACTCCCCACACATGGAAGCCGATATGAGCTACCCCTCTTCTTCCATGAACCAAGGGTATGACATGATGTCCCCCTACCACTATCAAGCTTCTTGGGGTGATCAAGACGGGTATGATCTTCAAGAGTGCGGAAACGGCTACCAACAAGTGAACGATTACCAATCCTACGATCATGGTGACTATTACTCGAGTTATCAATGTGAACCCACCATGTTCAATCAAGATTCGCCTTATGGAAGCCAATACCCCCAAAACCCACCATATTACCCTCCACCCCAACCACAATATGAACCCCATGACCCACAATACTACCAATCACCTCAACCCCACTACCAACAATATGATGCCCCACCCCTTGGGCATAATCAAGATTATCAAGGAGCTTTACAAGACCTCAATGACCACCAATCTTCAAACACGGAGTTGTTTCATTCTATGCTTCAAATGCAAAGGAGCATCCAAGAAACGGTCCTTCAATTGCAAAAAGAACAAGATGAATTATGGGCCCAAATTCGAAGGGCAAACGAGGCGAGGGATGCTCGATTAAATGCATTATCGGTTCAAACCGTAATGTATTTATCCCGAACATCGCAATTAGATGAAGGGTGCCCACTTGAGAAAGAGGAGCAACCTAATCACGAAGCCGCTAACGTTGTTTCCTTTGATAGAGAGATTTGCTTTGAAGAACCTCAATCGTCTACCCAAAAAGAGACGAATGAGGAGATGACCCTCGGTGAAGACAACATTGGTGAGGAATTGGAGGAGGATGGTGAGTTGGATGGTTTGGTAGAATTTGTGAGGATGTTGGGTGAAATTGATAGCCTTGAGTTGCCCTTGTGCGATAATGTGGATAAGCATCAAGAGCCCCTTACTAGTGAACCAAGAAAGGACTTGGAAGAGATTGAAACCGCCGGTAGAAGTTTCGATCCTCTTCTCCAAGATGACGTGGGGACGAATGATGAAGATGGGGAACCACAACTTGAGGAAAGTGTGGGGGTGTGCATTGAGGAGATGAGGCCAAAACCGCTTTTTGTGCCTCGCTTCTTGGAGATGAAGCTTGCTTGTGATTGGAGACGATGCTTAGGGAGGAAGAGGTCGGTTAAGCTCGTAGGATGGATAGACCCCGGAGACAACATGAATGATGACGTTGGGTCTTGGGATTCCTACTTCTTGCCTCCTCCTTGGAGGCCATGGAGGTTGGCTAGGCTCGAGCGCTTCTTGGGCCTTCACTATGATGTCGGTAGCGCGTTCGACTTGCTCCTCCATGCCCTTGAGGGCTACGGTTGAAGAAGAGTCCACCATCCTAGGTTTGACGGAGTTCGTAAAGAACCGTCATGTTGTATATTCTCCTCTCCTCTTTAGAGTACTTGTGTTTGTATTTGTGTGTTTTATCTCTTGATTTTACAAGTTTTTCACTCTTTCTTTTTGAGGATTTAGTCGGATTTAGGCGGAATCCGGGCTAGGTCACTTGATTACACCTAGTCCTCCCCTCCCATTTCCTTTTATTTCCTTCTTTTTATTTTTCTTCCCCCTTCCATATCTTTTCTAGTCTCGGCCCATGGTGACTTGATTACACCCTGGCCGGACACCTTCTACCCTTTTCTTCACCTTTATTTTTGATTTTTAGCTTTATTTTCGTAGTTTCTCTTCTTTTCTTTTGTCTCTCCGAACACTACGATCGAGCATGAGGACATGGCTCGGTTTAAGTGTGGGGGGAGCGATATTCTATCGTAGTTAGCTTTATTTTCTTAGTTTTTCGAAAAATCTTTAAAAACCCTAAAAATTTGAAATTTTTTCATAAAAATCAAAAAGATTTTCTTTTTGTGTGTTTTTCTTTTGTGTCATTGTCTCGTATATTTGTTTTGTTGTGTGTGTTTGCCCCCTTTTCCTTATAGGTTGCTTAAACCACCGATGGCTTTGGAAAGCTTTCAAGATGTCCAGTAACATCTTCTATCCCTTTTTCCTTCTTTGTCTCTTGCGGAATTTGGAGGAGAATGTGATGTGGTGTGCTCGGAAGGAGCTTTGTAATGCTTGAGGTTGATTTGGTTGCTCATTTGGAAGATAGGGGTGGTGTTTGTGTTCTCTATGTGTTCGTTTTGTGTTGTTCTTGTTTTGTTGCTTTTGTTTCTTTTTCTTTCGTTTTCGTTGAGTCTTTGTTTTGTGTTTTGTTGTGTGTAAATGGTTTTCGAAAACCCGGTTTAGAGGCTAGTGTGCGAGCGTCTATTTTCCCTTCCTAGTTGTATAAATCGAGTCTTGGACTTTAATCTAGTAGAATGACCCTAAATCAATGATTTCGTTGGTCCTTTACCTTGAGTCCACCTAGCTTACTAGGGATTTACTACGGGATTTGCATTTTTGACCATTATAACCACCCACGGTGTGAAAAGGCCTTGGTTGCCGAGTCCCATCCCTTAGGTGACCATGTTTGGGATTGTTTGATTAGTCCAAGTTCTCCACTTTTTGTGGGTTTGAAGGGAAGGACGCTCCCCGACTCAACCATTACCCTACCTCCTAACGTATCCACACAATAACTTGCAAAGTGTTGATTTCTCTCTTTCTTAATTGTCAAGAAATGCCAAAAAGCCAAATATTGCCAAAAAAGGGCAAAGAAAGGAGAAGAAAGAAAAATGAAAGAAAGAAAAGAATGAAGAAAAAGAAAAGGCACAAAAGCCAAAAAGAAAATAGAAAAGAAGAAAAAGAATGGCATGGCAATGAAAAAAACAAAAATGCAAAAGAAAAGAGAAAATACCAAAAGAAAATCGTCTCACAAAAAGATCTTAACCCCACAAAAATAAGCCTTTTTCCGACTTTTGCCGTGAAGAGCCTACAAAAGGACCGAGTCCCGAGGAAGGATGATAGCGGCATTAGTCGGTCTTCCCTCATTTTGCATGTTTTCCACCTTTTTACTTAGACTAGTTAGGCGGTTTTGGACACGGGACGACCCTCTTGGCTCACGCTAAAGGGGGCGGGGTCTCACTTACCTACAGTGTCGACTAACACCGTGGATCATCACTTCCCACTCCGCCGATCGTCCCGTAGTACGTTTTTAGAAAGTTAGGATGACCTAGGTAAGTTACCAACGTTTTTGTTGCTTTATCGTCATACTATTAGGGTTTAGTCCACCTCGGTTTGTATTGCTAGCTTGGGAACGTTGTCACTTACCTCGAGTCCTAAACCGGTGCTTCTTTCACCGCTTTTATAGGGGAGCGGTATTTGTTTTTCTTTGGGTGCAACCGATTATGTGTTCGTTTGTGTGTTTGTTTGTTTTTGTGTCTTGTGTCCGGTTTCATCCGCAGTTTTGTCGCAAGACCCGACTTGCCTTGCGGAGTGCACTTTTCCTCTAAGTGCACTCGCGTGAGTTGAAAGGGCGTAGGGTGCGCTAATACCCATTCGGCTAGTATAGTAGTTAGTATGTGCTTACTCGAGGGCGAGTAAGGGTTAAGTGTGGGGGAGTTGATAAGTGTAGTTTGTAGTGCTTATTTTACTGTGTTTTGGTCCCATTTTCCTTGTGGAATCGCTCCCTGGGAGCGATTTATGGGCTACTTATGCTTCCTCTAGCTCGTTTCAGGTTCCCGGGACCAATCACGAAGAGTTGGAGCGATTCCGAGTCAATACATACACTTTTTGGAGCCAACGAGGTAAAGGAACGATGACTCGATGCCTTGGAATCGACCCCGAGACCCTGGGACCCAATCCCGAGCCTCCGAGACCCGATCCCGAGTCTCGAGAATCGACGAGAAACCCATGAGAGGCAAGGAGGGACCAAAAAGCTCTTAAGGGAGGCCTACAAGACCCAATCCCGATCGGGAAGGCCTCAACCCGATCGGGATGAGGTGCACAAAGGACGCGCTCACTGACAAGCATTCCCGACCGGGTTCAAGAATTCCCGATCGGGAAAGTGGAATTTTCCCGATCGGGATTTCCCATTCCCGATCGGGAATGTCCCAGTATCTGTTCCGCATCTTTTCTTTCATCTTCCTTCCACTTGTAACCCTATATATACTCTTCCCTTGTTATCTTATCTTATGTTCTTCACTTCCCACTAAACCCTAGACTATTTTAGGTTAGATTAGTTTACATTAGAGTAGATTAGTCGGTAATTAGTTCTTAATCTTAGTTTAATACTTGTATTAAGGGAATTCTTCAAGATCCATCCAAGATTGACAACCTTGGTGGTTTGTTTTGGGTTTTCTTCATTAATGCAAGTTTGAATCTTTCATCCTTCACTAGTATGGTATAATCTTCTCTTCCTTTTTACTCTTTATCTTGTTTATTCATCCAAGTTTTAATCTTTGTTCATCTTATTGTTCTTAGTTCACCTTTTTCACTAGTTTCATTATGGATGTTTTGATTCTTCTTGTTCTTGTTAGTTGTAGTTTGATTATGTTAGAGTAGTGTTCTTGCTAGGGTTAGTAAGGTGATTAGGGTGTTAAGTGGGTGATTAAGGGTTTGTTGGAGGAATTGGTGGAAGATTTGGGTTTCCTCTTGGTTGATGCATATTACATGTTTGTTGGAATGCTTGAATGACTAAGTAGGTTAGAATGCTTGTTTTTCTTGCCTTTCTTTTGTGGGTGTTAGTTTGTTGTGGGTTCGGTCCCCTCACTAAGTTGCGAGAGCCCGGTGAGGACGACCCCTAGGTCGGTCTAAGTTGCGAGAGCCCGGATTCGACCTAGGCCACCATAGCGCGCTAGAACCCCGTTTGTCATGTGTGTCGCCGAGATGGGTTCCATGTGGAACCTCTAGGTCGGTCTAAGTTGCGAGAGCCCGGACCAACCTAGATCACCCTACTACCTCCTTCGCTCTAGCTCTTCCTTGACCATTCTGTTACCCCTTTGACCCCGACCTAATCCTAGCCCGTTTCTTTGTTTGTTTCTCCGGTACCTTAGTCTTAGTCTAGCCTTCTCCCCTTTTATCATCTTCTAGTTTCGTTTAGCTCGTTGACTTAGTCTCGTATTTGGGCGACCTTAGTCTAGACGCCTCTTACCGTCCCCGTGGATTCGACCCGACTTACCCTAGCTACCCTAGTTAGGTTTTACCGGTTTTATTTGATCGGTGGGATTCACGACAAATCCCGCCATCATAGATCAAGACAAATCATTTGCTATTCTCTACGTCTGCTTTTCCAACCAAGTAGTATTATTTGACATGTTAGTCCATTACCGATTTGTAGGTATATCCGTCAAAAAGGAGACTTACTTGTGTTGGTGTATGTTCGTTCTTCTTTTGTGTAATTATATATGTCCAAAAAAAGAAAGAGTGATGTGTTAAGATGCAATACTATTTCCTACATCGGTGGTGTAAAGATGGAACAATATATTTAGGGGTCGTTTGGTTCAAACAATAGGAATGTAATGGATTAGTAATACCCTGGTTATAATCATATGTCGTTCTGTAACCAATACCATTGTTAATATTGAGTGACTATAGTTTAATGTCAAGGGACTTGGTCAAGAGAGGTAAGGTATGTGAACTTCGGGACAAAGTTCCTTTAAGAATGGTAGATTGTAATACCCGCACTTTTAGAGTCGACCTGAGTCAAACCAAACCTGGCCTGAGTCACAATTAAAGTTTAATTAGTTGTTACAGAGTATTAGACATTTGTTATTGCAAGCAAATCGTTGTTCGAGTAGGCATTTGGGGTGGCGCGTGGGAGCCCGTAACGCCGGAAGTAGTCATGTTGGTTGGCTAGGGCAGTGTCCAAACCGGAATGACCATCTCGGCTACTCGGGATGGGTCGACAGTCAGTGAAGGTGGCCGTGAATGGTCGTTCTTTGGGGGATCTCGTACACAGAAAATCTCTTTTTGTCCCACATCGACCAAGAATGACAATTTTATGAGGAGAATTAGTATATATAACCCCCATTACCACCATTTTCCCTTCACTCACAACTCTTGATATCTCTTTTATAAAAGTTTTTGTTTACGAGAGGTAAAAGAGTAAAACGCCTTTCGGGAATTTAGCCTTTACAATTTTTGAGACCCAAATGTTGTCCCGTAGGGCTATAGGGTCTTGTCCAGTGGACAATTTGGTCATGAGTTGTTCGGGAGCTAATAAAATATAAAAGAAAGTTTTGTACTATTATTGAATGTATTGACTTGTGTTACAATGAACTCATATTTATAGTATCGTAATGATACCAAATCTACTCAAACTAAGTTACTAATAATATAGTTTCTTAAAATTCTATGCTAGATAATATCTTATCTTATTTCACAATATTATCGCAATATTGTGTTTCCTAAACCTACTAAGATACCGTAATAATGTGATATTTTCAATCTTGATACCGTAATACTATGATATTATGTTACCCTCTATTAGGAGCAGTCAAGGAGCCTCTATTGGGTCATTATGTCAGTCTATCGTTTGTCTGGTTAGTATTTCTTATTTTCTTAGTTTATGTTATAGTAGCCTGATAGGTTAGTTTAGGTTGTCATAGTATTTATGTTATTGTAGGGTATATGACTTTAATAGAGATTGCGGTTGTATAAATGGAAGGCATCGATAGGCTAGTTTAATTATGCCCTAGTCGGAGGGACGAGAATCATTAGTATGTCCGTAGATACCGAGATACAACCATTTATATAGGTTTAGATATATCCGGTTGTGACGTTGCGTTACGATTAATTATTGTAGGTGACGATTTCGTAGAAGAATTTTACTGAGGCCTGTATGTGTTGTTGCCTATTAGAGGTGAGGACTTTCTTAGTCAACTTATGGTAATTTATGATGATTTATATTGTAATTGCATCGAGTCGTAATGCATATGTCGGCGTGTGGAGTATCATGTTGTTATTGTTGTAATTGGTTGAGTCATTAGTGGCGTTATGATTATTAGTGGCGTGATGATTATCAAGGTTAGCCCGGATGATGATAACGATCTCCTCTCTGATTTCTCCCCCTAGAAGTAAGCCTAGGGGGTGTGCACACTCGGAATGACGGTGTTGTTTTGGCCTATGACCGGATGGTTGGGTTTGTGATTGTGATGATGGAATAGAATACCGGAACAATGGATAACCGTGGTGAAGGATGATTATTAGTGAGTCACCATATTTAATTATATTGCATCTTGTCATTTTATATGAATTGTTGTACTTGGCATTGCTTGGCTGACCGGTTATCCGTATCTTCAATGTTACCCAATTTCTCGGGAGTCTGCGATGATCCATTTTATATTTCTGATCTTTTTGGGGAGCAGTCTAATATTAGACCTGGCAAACAGATCGGGTCGTATCGTGTTCGTGTCATTGGTAAACAGGTCACGAACCTCCCAACCCAAACCGGACCTATTTAAGTTTTGTGTCGTGTTCGTGTTGACCCACTTACATAAATGGGTCTTTAAACCTCAACCCAAACCCATTTATTTTGTGTCGGATTCGTGTCGTGTTTTCGTGTCATGTCCATATTTGAAAAGTATTAACATATTTATGTTAAAAATGATTAAAAATATTTAAACTAATTTAGTAAAAAGGTTATTCGTGTCAGGTTCGTGTTTTAGGACCTCAATCCAAACCCGACTCAATTAAATCCCGTGTCGATCCACTTACATAAATAGGTCATCAACCCTCAACCCAAACCCATTTATTTTGCGTCGGGTTCGTGTCGTAATTTCGTGTCATGTCATTATTTGCTGGCTCTATCTAATATGCAGGTTGTTGTAAATGTGAAGATTGTATTCTAATTGATTGTACGGGAAGGGTTTGCGAAGTCACGACTTTGGGCCTAGACCTCGTCGAAGATTTTAATCGTAATAGTGTATTCTTCGGTTGTAGTAATTATTATATAGATCTAGTGATTGTGACAATGTTATGTATTTTACTATTTTAAATTGACTTGGGTCTCGTATTGTATTGTAATGACACAGCAACCTCGGTTAACCGAGATGGTAACATCCTTATTTACTTAGGAAGGTCTTGATAAGGCTCTTATCTTGGGTAAATGGGGGTGTTACAAGTTTGGATTCTAAAACCAGGGAGGTACGGAGTTAAAACACAATGCTTATTAATACTCGTTTGGTTTGATCTTGGAATGAATCGTAAATGTGTATGAGAAGGGATGAAGTTGGAATCTTAGGTAGAAACTATGGATTGGGATTCCAAGGGATGACGGTGGAATTAGAACCTCTTGGGTTTCTAACTCCATTCCAAAAGTGATGAACCAAAAACTAGAATGCATGGAATCCATGACAATCCATTCCAAAACCCCAACCAAACACCCCATTATAGTATTCACAAGCTATAATAGTATAAGATGTTTTTGGAAGAAACCAAATAGTAAATTCGTGAGTATTTGAGCCAAAACTAAGAATATCGTACTAGTGTGGACCATGGATACCAACGCTTCAAAGTTCAAAGGCCTAACATGAGAATATGAGATATCAACTCTTCCACGCATAACAAGCCGTATAAGAGTTCATGGTTGATTGGGGCTAAAGCACAAAAAGAAAGCATAAAAAACGATTAGTGGTAAGTTTAGTGGTGGTCTGAAGCGACGCGCTAAGGCAATGGATACATACCTTGTCCAGATTATTTTGGATGTATAATACGGAGTAGTTTAGTTGCATGAGCATGAAGAACCATGAGCATGTGAGGTACTCACTTGATCAGCGGTGACATGTGGTGCAGACATGCATCAGTAACATGATGCTTGGAGTTTAGTTTTGAACAATCTCCTATATACTCAAAGATTAAGGGAAATAAAAAAATTTGTCAAAAGCGCTTTAACATAGAAACTGGACCTAATATAGAGGCCTAACACTAAAAAATTGTAAGTATTGTATTAAAAAGTAGTCATTGTGCATCTAAATGTATTTTTTTTCTTTTCTATCTATGATATATATGAGAAATAATTTACTGAAAGAAAAAAATCATTAATATACAAAGCGAATATTTTGTACTCCCTCTGTCCCGATCAATTGTTGTCCTATTCTATTTGGGGCATCTCAGTCAATTGTTGTCCTTTCTATTTTAAGATTGCATTTGATCAACAATTTGATCTTCCAAATCCAACTAGTTTTTGTTCTTGTGCAATGCACGAGGTCCTCTATAACTACTTTAATGAAAATTATTTTGAAATAATTATACACTACAATGGATTTAATAAAATAAGAGTACTCACACCATTTTTCTATTTTATTATCATTTTATTAAAATAGTCATCATATATAATTGCAAAATGAGAAGTAAACAAAAAATAGAGGGAGTAATAATTTCAATAAGTTAGTACGTAATTTATATATCCTCACATATAATTGTAAAATGAGAAGTAAACGAAAAATAGAGGGAGTAATAATTTCAATAAGAGTGTGTATATATATATGTGTGTGTGTGTGTGAGTGTGTATATATATATAGAGATAGGTTCTTATGAGTCCCTCATAAGTATTGAGTCCCTAAGTCCCCATCTCATCCGTTGGATGAGAGATGGATCAAGGGACGAGATAAATCAGTATTGTAATAAATAAAAAATAAAAAAATAAGAAGATACTGTATCCAACAAAATAGGAAGGTGAATATTTCATTAACGTAACATTCTCGTTCATTCAATCATTCATTCTCTCATTCATCAATTCTGTTTCCATCACTTTCTTCTTCATCGTTCTCTCGCTCATTCAATCATTCATTCTTCAAAATCACATTCAGTCAGTCATCGTCTTCATCGCGCCGCTGCCATTTATTTCAAAACCACACAATCAAGAACACATTCACTCAATAATCGTCTTCATCGTGCTGCTACATAATACGTTCGATCAATCCGGCTTCTACTTTTCATTCAATGGATGATATGCAAATCATGGAAAAAACAAACGGTGAGTATATATATTGTAGTTTATACTTGAAAGGACATGGAGTCATTAAGATGATACTAAATTATTAGTTTCTACTTTTCTACGTTGAACTGCATATTAAATTATAAAGATATTGGGTTATTTTAGTTCACATACTGTGTTACTTTAGTGTAGAGTGTCTGTTATTTTAATGACAAACTTCTATTACTTTTGATTGGGGTGGGCCGCCTGTCAATCAGCCGCCTGCTAGGCAGGCCCCGAGACAATCCCTGTCAAGGAGTCGTAAGACCAGCCCCTGGCAAGGAAATAGAGCAAGCGTAAAACGCTAAAGGTTGGCCGTCAGCTGCTGAGAGCACGGGCCAACCCAGCCTGTCGGAGCTTGGCAGCCCCCTGCCTGAAGACTGTCTGCCCTGGGAAAATCCCTGGCCGACAGGGTCAGGACCCCCAGGGGCCCTCTCGTCATTTTGCCTAAGGTAATTGGGAATGGATGGATGAGAAGCGGCCACTTGTCACTTCTTTATCCAACCATTCCTCTTTCTCTTCTCTCTCTTGTGGGAAGGTATAAATACCTCCCCATTTCCCACATGAGAGGGGTTGGATTTTCTCTCTCTAGACTCTTACTCCTAAAAACGCCGCCTAGTTCCTCACGAGCTAGGTTCGTAAAGGCATTTCACGGACTGACTTAGGCATCGGAGAGGGTTTCCTCGGACAACCTCCGAGGCCCTGTGCGTTCATTGTGCAGGGAGCAGGCCGTTTCCGCCGGGAAGGTCCGACCCAAGGAGTGAGAGGAAGGGGAGACCAAGGAAATCAAACGATCACTTGTTCATCGTTAATTCAATTATACTACCCGGATCCTAGGCCGGGTGAATTGTTTCCGTGACCGGAACAATTTGGCGCCGTCTGTGGGGAACTTACGGTTGTGCTCACGAGTTACCCACTAAAATCAACCACTCATAATCACAAAATCAAACACAATCATGCCAGAAATCGGTGATGCCAGTACAGGAGCGGGTCCGACGGTCCCGCCGGTGACCCCCCTGTATGGTATGCCGCAGTCGGATAGGGTTCCTCCTGCCACGATCCTAGCGGTAGGGGGAACCAATCCCCTCGATGGATCAAACACTGCTGCGACACCTGAGTTGGGGACACACCCAGGACGTGCTCTCAATCTGACCCCAGCTCAGATGGCACAGGCGGCCGCGTTCTTCTCTGCGATGCTGAATCAGGAATTCACACCTGAGGACTTGGTGGGCAGGGTCGCGTCGGCTCCCAGGCAACCGTCCCCAGTCAGCAGGGACGAGGCCGAGGGCACGAGGCGGACCGCCGCCAGAAATGCTCAGAGAAAAGCGAGAAGAACAGCTCAAGTGTATACGCATGCGCAGAGGCGCATTACTACTGGCAATCCAGAGCCACCTGTCCAGCAGGCGTTCTCCATTCACACAACAGAATCGGCGTCTGGAGGACAGGGGGGCTTATCTCAAGGACTACAGGAGCGCATGAGGCCCAGGGAGCCTGTTTCAAAACGCTTGGGAGAAAGGCCAGGCGGAGTTTTCTCCAGGCTGACACCTGCAGCCAAGGAACAGTCGGCCCCCGGCTTATCCCAAAGCCTGCAATCCCGGCTCAACCGGGGACAACCGCTCGAGTCCAGACACCATCAGGGTGAAAACCTCTGCCACTCTCAGAGGAAGAGGCCCAGGCAGATCTCCCCGGAAACAGAGGATGAAGCAGTAAGCAGGCCACCACCGAGGCACCGCTCCCCCAGTGCGAGGAAACCGACCCATAAACAGTGGGATTCTCACGGTAACCAGTCTGGGGAAAGCAGGTCACGACTGGTGGGCAGGCCCACAAAAACTCCGCTACACCCTGAGGTACAAGAGTACCCCATTCCAAAAATCAAAATGCCAACCATCAAATTTGACGGGACGACAGACCCTGAAGACCACCTGGCAGCCTTTGAGAGCCACATGGGCATGTATGACGTAGATGATGCCATATGGTGCAAAGTTTTCCCTACCACCCTGGTGGGGCTCGCGCAGGGATGGTTCAGAGACCTCCGCCAGGGGTCGATCAGGTTCTTCATAGAGTTGGCTGAAACTTTCCTCGAACAGTATGCCGGAAACAAGAGAAGACGCCTTACCCGTTTCGATCTCATGACCCTGAAACAGAAAAAGGGTGAGAGTGTGAGAGAGTACATGAGAAGGTTTGATCTATCCTACCAACAGGTCAAGGAGATCGATGATTCCACTGCCGCCTACGCCCTGACAATCTCCCTACTTCCAGGGGAAATGAAAAACCAGATGATCAGGGCCCAGCCAGAAACCTTGGCCATGGCCAGGAAGAATTCTGAAGGGTTCATTCTGCAGGAGGAATTCCACGGCCTGACGGATACCCCTGCAGGCCAAACAAAGCCTCAAGGGGGACCGCAGGGTGGAAGGGGCAGAAGTGAGCCAGGCAAGCAAAGGGAAGAGGGAGACACTCCCAAGAAGGAGCGCCCAGTCTACCAACCCAGATTCGACAGTTACACCGCTCTGAACAAATCTAGGGCGGAAATCTTCGAACTGGAAAAAGAAACTGCCAAATGGAACCGCCCAAACAAACCTCGCAGCCCAAAAGGCGACCCCAAGAAGTTCTGCACTTTCCACGACTGTATAGGCCATACCACCGAGGAATGCCGTCACCTAAAGGACGAGATCGAAAAATTGATCAGAAACGGATGGTTAGCCAACTATGCGGCCAAAAATAAGTCTCAGAAGGAAGTGTCTGAGAAACCCGAGGGGTCAGTACAGAACCGGATGGTAATCCATGTAATTTCAGGGGGCACTGAGGGCCAGCTCAGTCGAAGAGGCCAAAAAAGGCAAATGCGCGAGCTGAGGAACCAGATCTGCTATGCTGAGAAAGAAGGGAGTCCAAGGGGAGTGACATTAAGTATCACCCCTGATGATGCAGGACGGGTGATATACCCGCACAGTGATCCTCTGGTGCTGTCCCTAGAGATCAGCAACCATATTGTGCGAAGATGTATGGTGGACACGGGCGCATACACGAATCTATTGTACAAGGATGCTTTCGAAAAAATGGGCCTGGAAAAAAGGCACCTGCGGCCTGCTCCCGGATCCCTGTATGGATTCAGTGGGGCAGGCGTGCTGCCCATGGGGGTCATCGACTTGCCTGTAACCTTCGGGGAAGGTTCCACAGCCAGGAATGTCAGGGCAACCTTTGTTGTTGTGGACGCAAGGTCTGCCTATAACGCCCTGATTGGCAGGGCCACGCTGGATGAAATCGAGGCGGCAATCTCCATCAGGGCTCTCACCATCGCGTATGTCACTGACTTCGGGCTGGAAGGAAAGGTACGTGGGGACTAGGAGTCAGCAAGACAATGCTACTCCGTGGCCCTGCAAGAGCACGAGAGAGACAGAAAAGGAAAAAGAAAAGCCGACAATTCCCCCTGCAGAGAAGGTGAAGTCCCAGTCGAGCACCCGGTGTCTGACCGCCTGGAACCAGGGGGCGAGAGTATGTTGGTAGATTTGGAGCCAGGAAGACAGGTCCTGGTAGGAGCAGGTCTGGAAGAATCCTACCAGGCCGAACTGGTCAAGCTACTGAAGGAGAACAAAGACGTATTTGCCTATTCTGCAGACGAGATGCCTGGCGTTGATCCATCATGCATCGTTCACAAGCTGAACGTAAGCATGGAAGCTCGCCCTGTAAAGCAGAAGAAACGAAACATGTCTGCAGAAAAAGACGCAGCAATCAAGGAAGAAATTGACAAACTCTTGAAAGCAGACTTTATTGAAGTCTGCGACTACCCAGAATGGCTGGCAAATGTTGTCATGGTCAAGAAATCGTCTGGCGCATGGAGAATGTGCGTCGACTTTACGAACCTGAACAAAGCCTGCCCGAAAGACTGCTATCCGCTCCCTCGGATCGATCAATTGGTAGACGCCACCAGTGGCTACACCATGCTAAGCTTCTTAGACGCCTTTTCAGGGTATCACCAAGTGTACTTGTGGCAGCCGGACAGGGTGAAGTGTGCGTTCATCACTAGTTCGGGCACTTACATGTATAAGATGATGCCCTTCGGGCTCAAAAATGCAGGGGCTACGTACCAGCGGTTGGTTGATAAGGTGTTTGAGAAACAAAAAGGCAGAAACATCGAGGCTTACGTTGATGATGCCATCGTAAAAAGCAGGGAAGACAGGGAACACCTGGCAGACTTGCAGGAAACCTTCAGTTCTCTGCGCGCTTACAAAATGAAACTAAATCCGAAAAAGTGCACGTTTGGAGTCCGCTCCGGAAAATTCCTGGGGTTCTTGGTCAGTTCTCGGGGTATAGATGCCAACCCTGAAAAAATTCAGGCAGTTCTGGACCTCCCTGAGCCCAAGACCATCAGGGACATCCAACGCCTGACGGGTCGAATGGCCGCCTTGGCACGGTTCGTTGCCCGGTCAGCAGACAAAGCCACTCCTTTTTTCAAGATACTGAAAGGAAACAAACAGTTCAAATGGGAAAACGAGCAGAAAGAGGCCTTCGAGCAACTGAAGGACCATCTTAAGAGGCTCCCTACCCTGGCAAGACCAGTAGCAGGAGAAAAACTTTTTCTCTACATTGCAGTAACCAGTATAACTGTCAGCGCGGTCATCCTGCGAGAAGAGGCAGGCGCCCAGCAACCTATATACTTTGTGAGTCATGCGCTGGGGGCAGCCGAGAGGAATTATCCGATGGTTGAAAAAGCCGCCTACGCGGTCATAATTGCGGCCAGGAAGCTCAGGCCTTACTTTGACGCGCATCCAGTCGTAGTCCTCACCGACCAACCCCTGGAAAAGGTGTTGGAAAAATTTGAAAAATCAGGGAGATTGTTGAAATGGGCAATTGAGCTGAGTGGGTTAGGTATATCTTATCAGTCGAGAACAGCCATCAAGGCCCAAGCTTTGGCAGACTTTTTGGCTGAGTGCTCCCATTCAGGGGAAGAGGAAGCCCCTGCCCAGGAATGGACCGTATATACTGACGGGTCCTCGACGGCCAACGGCGCGGGTGCAGGCGTCGTACTAACCAGCCCAGAAGGGACCGACTTTGAGCATGCTCTCAGATTCGTTTTCCCAGCATCAAACAATGAAGCAGAGTACGAAGCAGTACTCGCAGGCGTCAGGTTAGCTAAAGCCGCAGGGGCAGAACGAATTGTCTTGGCGACAGACTCCCAACTCATCGCCAACCAGATTAATGGAGAATACGAAGCAAGAGACCAAGCAATGGCCACGTACCTGGAGATGGTAAAGGGAGAGTTGTCCGACCTAAAATCATATGAGGTCAAGCAAATTCCCCGATCCCAGAACAACAGAGCAGATGCCCTGTCAAAACTGGCAAGTTCCAGTCTGCAGGACATCCGGAGATCAGTATGGGTCGACGTTTTACACGAGAAGTCTACTAATCCCTGTCAAACGATTAATGCCATGGAAGAAGAACTGGAAAGCTGGATGACTCCCTTCATCCAGTACAAGAAGCATGGCATCTTACCATCAGACTCGTTACAAAAGAGGAAGACGCAGGCTAAAGCAGCCTGGTTCATACTCATCAATGAAGAGCTTTACAAAAAATCTTTTACTCATCCACTGCTCAAATGTCTGCGGGCGGATCAGGCCGCTGAGGTATTAGAGGATATCCACTCAGGGATATGTGGACATCACATTGGTGGAAAAGCACTGGCCCACAAAGCCCTCCGGGCAGGCTACTACTGGCCTACCATGCTGGCAGACGCCAAGAGCCTGACCCAGAGATGCAGGAAATGCCAACTCTTTGCCCCATCAATCCATGCCCCAACCCAAGAGCTCAGGCCAATCCTATCCCCTATCCCCTTCGCTCAATGGGGGATGGACATCCTGGGACCCTTCACGGTGGCAACAGGGGGCAGAAAATTCTTAATTGTCGCCATAGATTACTTCACCAAATGGGTTGAAGCCGAAGCAGTGCCCAATATCACTGAACCGGCGGTCAGGAAAGTGATCTGGCGAAATATCATCACCAGATTCGGTCTACCAAAGATGTTGGTATGTGACCATGGCAGGCAATTCGATAACGATCCGCTGAGAATCTGGCTGGAAAGCCACAACATTTCAGTCGCCTACTCAGCTGTCTGTCATCCCCAAACAAACGGGCAAGCAGAAGCAGCCAACAAACAAATCCTGAACGGTTTGAAGAAAATGGTGGATGATTGCAAGGGTAGGTGGGCTGACGAACTCCCCAGTATACTCTGGTCGATCCGAACCACCAAGAAAGAGTCTACAGGCCAAACCCCATTTGGTCTGGTATATGGCGCAGAGGCACTATTGCCAATCGAAGCAAGGATTCCCTCTCTGCGCTCCCTGCAGTACGACCAGGCTGAAAATGAAGCTGCAATGGTCGAAGCCTTGGACCTGGTAAATGAACTAAGAGAGGAAGCCAGTACCAACATCGCTGCCTACCAGCAGCGAATGAGGAAAGCATTCAACAGCAAGGTCCGACAGAGGAGCTTTCAGACGGGCGAGCTGGTTCTAAGAAAGACACAGGCGATTGGGAAGTCAAGAGAGCATGGAAAGCTGAGTGCCAATTGGGAGGGCCCCTACCAAATAACTCAGGTTCTGGGGCCAGGCACATACAGGATAGCCAATTTGGAAGGACAAGAGCTAAGCGCTCACTGGAATGCAGATACACTAAAGAAATATTACGCCTAAACAAGAATATAGGCAGTTTTTGCTTTCACTAAAGTAAAAAGGCGGAGGACGATCAAAAATGTCGACGGCTCCGACCACCCCAATGTCAAAAAAGAACTTTTTAAAGGAATGAGAAGATACGGACTTATACTCGTTGCCTGTTCACACTCGCGTCTTTCACACACAAACGAGCAGGGGGCAATAGGGGGAGGCCCCCTGTTGCCGAAATTAGTAAAAACGAACCCCCCAACGCAAATCAAAAGCCACCCTGCTTACCTCTGGGCAGGCAGGGGGCAGGCCCTCTGGACTTTGAACGAAAAGCCAGGGACAGGCCAGGCTAACAAGGACTGGGGGCAGGCCCCCCAACCTTGTATAAAAAACGCACAAGCTACCCCTGCTTGCCTCTGGGCAGGCAGGGGCAGGCCCTCTGGACTTTGAACGAGAAGCCAAGGACAGGCCAGGCTAACAAGGACTGGGGGCAGGCCCCCCAACCTTGTATAAAAAACGCAAAAGCCGCCCCTGCTTGTCCCTGGGCAGGCAGGGGGCAGGCCCTCTGGACTTTGAACGAAAAGCCAGGGACAGGCCAGGCTAACAAGGACTGGGGGCAGGCCTCCCAACCTTGTATAAAAAACGCACAAGCTACCCCTGCTTGCCTCTGGGCAGGCAGGGGGCAGGCCCTCTGGACTTTGGACGAAAAGCCAGGGACAGGCCAGGCTAACAAGAGCTGGGGGCAGGCCCCCCAACCTTGTATAAAAAACGCAAAAGCCACCCTGCTTACCTCTAGGCAGGCAGGGGACAGGCCCCCTGGACTTTGAACGAAAAAGCCAGGGATAGGCCAGGCTAACAAGGACTGGGGACAAGCCCCCCAACCTTGTATAAAAACACAAAAGCCGCCCCGCTTACCCCTGGGCAGGCAGGGCGCGGTCCTCTAGACTTTTTGATCAAAAACCAGGGGCATGCTATGGTAGACGATCAAACAAATGAGGAAAGAACCCCTGAGTTTTAAAATAGTTTGCCATAAAAAGAAAGGAATATCCCACAGAACAAAACCCATGAAGGGTGGAAAGATCTTTGCAAAGTCAGAGAAAAATACAAGTAGCAAAATATTACAGAAATAGCCACAAACACTGGCTCAGGGCGGGAAAATAAAAGCTTTTGTAAAAAGAAAGAAAAGAAGGGGCGTCATGCAGCATCCTGGTGAGCGTTGGCGTCTGCCTCAGGCTGCCTGGTCACCCGGGCTTCGTCCTTGGCAGAATAGAGACTCCGGAAGGCGTCCTCGTCAAAATTAGGGAACATCTCCCCTATCACCTCCATTACCAGCTCTAGAGAAGAGTTAGCACCACTAGCAAAGCTGGCATCTACTGCAGCCTCAGCCTCCTCAGCCAAAGTCTTTTTCTCTTTCGCCCATTCCCCCTTGGCCTGTTTAAAAGCCGACTTGGCCTGTGACAGCTGCTCCTCCAGGACAGTCACTCTCCCCTTCAAGTGCCCCATCTCGGCCAAAGATAGGTTGGCTCGGTCCAACGACTGCCGGCTCTCCTTCAGATCGGCCTCTAACTTGGAAACCTCCTTCACCGCCATTTCCCCCTGCAGCCTCCATCGATCAGCCTGTTTCTTGGCCTCCTCCAACTCCCCCTCTTGCCTTGTCATTTTCTCTTTCAAAGAGCTCATCAAGGAGACGTCCCTCTCTATCATGGCCAGGCGGTCGGGAGGAGGAGCCCCAGGGGTAACTGTTAGCTCTTCATCGCTCAGGCGGCTGAGAGCCGCCAGTTCCGCAGATGCCAACATGACCTTGGAGGTACGCTGAATATATTGAAGCACTTGATGAGAAGTAGAAGTCACCATCTTTGTGAGGCGGTCGGCCAAGATAGCTCCAGAGTCAGAAAGTAGGCCCGAAACGTCCACGCTATCACCAGCCGTGTAGTGGAACTCCACATTTTCCTCTGGGAAGGGAATGCTAGAGGACTCACGAGCAGGGCATTTCGCATCAGGGGTAGAGACATCCGCCTCCAAATCCACCACGTCAGCACTAGGAGGCTCCCTCTCCCTTTTCCTCCTTGTTTCCAAGGGAACACTCTCCCCAGTCCCCTCGGAATCTCCAGGCTGCGTTCCCTGCGAGATCCGAGGGCCAGCCGGAGAAGCACCCTGCTTTTGACCAGGGGAAGGAGTAGCTCCTGAAGTGACCTCCGCTTCCCCCTGCTCATGAACGCTGGGAGTAGGAGTCGCCGGCTTCGACGAAGGCAGCCGGGGGGGGAGAGGTAATCTTCGACCAGCGGCAAAATCCTTCACAAGCTTCATGAGGGCCTTACTTCCTTTTCTAAAATTTGGTGGAAGAGAAGGACGCTTTGAAAGAACGTGCAATTCCTCGCTCAAACCTAACCTTCTGACCTGCTTCTTGGTCCAGGTCCAAGAGTAGGAATCTGCAGGAAAGGAAAGGCGGTCATTTAAAAAGCAGGGAGAAATAAAATCCCTGGAAAATCGTGACAACAAGAAAACCCTAGAACTACCTTCAAGGCCACGAATCAGGCCCATGGGAAGCAGGTACTCGTCTGTCGTGATGAGCTCCGCATGAGGGAGCCAGAAAACAGGGCAAAAGTTCCCATGTTTATCCGTCACGATCTCAAACTTTTTTATCAAAATCTTCTCCTTATCGCTCAGCCTGACTTCCAGAGCCTTCCCCCCAACACGAGGATGATACTCCTCACGCGTCTCCATGCGGGTATGGACATGATTCCTAAAATGTCTAGGAATTTTCCACCCCGACGCACTATGGACATATATGAAATTGTTTTTCCAGTCTTTGAGACTGCTCATGGCCGGCCAGACCAAGGCGTACTTTTTCTGTCTCAGCAGAGACCAATAACCAGGGGAGCCATCCCCCCCCCCAGATGAAGACACCATTTGGAGGCCAACCATAAAGCGAAGGGCGTCAATGTAAGGCCCCTCACCATGGAACAGGCAGGTCCAAGTGTAGGCCACTAATGCCCTAATGGCCGTTGCAGTTAACTGAGCGATGGCGACGTTCATCCTCCTGAAAGTTTCTTCCAGGAAGGGATGCAACGGGAATCGCAGGCCGAATTCTAGGGCCTTATGGAAGACGGCTACACACCCATCTGGGGGACAACATACTGTGTCTTTTTCCCCAGGGATCACCACTGTGTACCCCTCCCCAAAATTATAAAACTGCTCGATGGCCTCAGCCGCGTTACATTCCAAGATCAGGTCCCTATTTTTAGCCTCGGGATAGGTCTGTAAGGGAACCACGTATTTTTCTTTGTCCAGAAAATAGGTCCTCCCTCTCTCCCTGCGGATAAGAGGACCGGCCACCCTGGCAGGGTCCACCTCCAGGGCTTCATCATCAGAATCAATCACATCGAAGGGAGCTGGGTCGGGTGACTCAGCACCCTCTCCCCTGTGATCGTCTTCCTCCCTGGGGCCAACCCCGGAGGAAGAGGCAACGTCATGGCGACTACCGTCACCGCCGCCAGTTCTTCCAAGCAAAGAATCAAAGGAAAGGGGGCGGACTCGAGACATTCAGGCTATAGAAGGGAAGAAAAGAAGCGAGAGATTCGAAAGTTCTAACCTAAAAAACGCCGGTAAAGTTGCCAGAGACGGCGACAAGAAGTGATCCTAGCTCCTCAAAAAGAAAACGCTCGGTCAATGAAGGAGATTCAAGAAGTGTTATGGGGAGTAAGGTAGCAAGAAGAGTAAAAGAAGAGAATGAAGGGGGAGAAGGGTTTATATAAAGCCCAAAGAAGTTCAAAAGGCAAATTCCCTGACAAACCTTCGAGGATCGTCCACGTGTCGCATACTGAACACCAATTTCTCACCTTTTTCAAGAAGAGCCTCGGTAAACAGAAACGTCAGAGAGAAAGGTCAATCAACGACCTCATTCAAAAGATAATAATAACAAAAATAATAACATAATAAACTCATATTAAAAATTCAAATGCACAAAATATTCATTTCATTGAAAACCCCGCAAGGGAAAGATACATCGTGGGATGGGCATGAAAGAAAATTACATAAGGCTCAAAAAGTTCCAGCCTGACAGAAATCAAAAGCCCTGCCACGCAGGCCTAGTCGTCCCCCAAATCTGGGGAATAATCCCCAGGACTGCCTGGGCTCCCAAGAGCCGAGCCCCAGTCCCAACTTGGGGAACCCTGAAAGGGGTCATCAAAAGCCCCATCTCCGTCCCTGTCGCTCAGGCAGCCAAGACCTTCGCTGTCGTCAGAGTCGTGGCTGCTGTCTTCCCAGTCCCTTCCAAAAGGGACAGCTCGGGACTCGTCGCAAGTGCGACAGCCTGTCTTCTTCACAGGCGAAGAGGGACCCGACTCCAGGGAGGAATCGGTGTCAGAGTTGGGGCCGAATTGTTCAGGGTGCAGCCATGGAAAACACTCATGACACCCCCTATCATAACAGCCCCCCCCCCCCTGGGGGCAGCGCCTAAACCTAGGCGCAGCAGGAGGCGAGGACCTCCTAGGGCGTTTGCCCATCCTAATGGAGGCCTTCTGACCCCTCCGGCGGAAGCAAAGTCGGGAACGGTAACTCCGGCGAACAGCTAAATAAGCGGCCCGTGCATATCGGAGCCTCCAAAACCCTCTGAAGATGAAGGAAACATGTTTGACCCCACGGCGAATTACGCTTTTCTTGATCCAAGTCATGTTCAAGATAAAGAAGGTGGAAAGATTGAAGGTGGGATGAAACACAAATGATAAAGGAAGCTAAGGATTTTATACCAAGGGAAACACAGCATTAATGAACGCTCCAACCACCCTGGGAAGAGAGCCACCAATCAGGAACCCTTCACGGTTCCCCAAAATCCGCCCAGAAGAAAAGGGCAATCATTACAAAAGTGCTCTCACCTCTTTGCATTCCTGACAGGAACAGTGCAAAGTTCCTTGGGAAGATGCGAAATATTAAATGCTGCAGCAGACATGGAAGTCAACCCCCCTCCAAGCAAGAGTCGCCAGCAGAAGAGAAGTCTCACTTCCCTCCTACTGACGAAGGCCAATTGATTGGGGTGGGCCGCCTGTCAATCAGCCGCCTGCTAGGCAGGCCCCGAGACAATCCCTGTCAAGGAGTCGTAAGACCAGCCCCTGGCAAGGAAATAGAGCAAGCGTAAAACGCTAAAGGTTGGCCGTCAGCTGCTGAGAGCACGGGCCAACCCAGCCTGTCGGAGCTTGGCAGCCCCCTGCCTGAAGACTATCTGCCCTGGGAAAATCCCTGGCCGACAGGGTCAGGACCCCCAGGGGCCCTCTCGTCATTTTGCCTAAGGTAATTGGGAATGGATGGATGAGAAGCGGCCACTTGTCACTCCTTTATCCAACCATTCCTCTTTTTCTTCTCTCTCTTGTGGGAAGGTATAAATACCTCCCCATTTCCCACATGAGAGGGGTTGGATTTTCTCTCTCTAGACTCTTACTCCTAAAAACGCCGCCTAGTTCCTCACGAGCTAGGTTCGTAAAGGCATTTCACGGACTGACTTAGGCATCGGAGAGGGTTTCCTCGGACAACCTCCGAGGCCCTGTGCGTTCATTGTGCAGGGAGCAGGCCGTTTCCGCCGGGAAGGTCCGACCCAAGGAGTGAGAGGAAGGGGAGACCAAGGGAATCAAACGATCACTTGTTCATCGTTAATTCAATTATACTACCCGGATCCTAGGCCGGGTGAATTGTTTCCGTGACCGGAACAACTTTTATGGTCTGTTACTTTAATTCATCGAAGTTGTTACTTTAGTTCTTAACGTCTGTTATTGTAACGCAGTAGTGAGTCATGTGAATATATGAAACCGCCATGTTTAAGTAATAATAAAAAAAGATATTGTTTCCTATAATGGTGGGACGTGATTGCCAACAAAATAGGAAACAAATAAAAAGAGTAACTGCCCTAAGATTTGCATTAAAAAAAAAAAAAAAAAAGAAAAAAAAAGGACAGATACTGCTTCCTAAAATAACTCTCATAATTTTAGGAAACAGTAAATCACTTTATTCATTCATTCACATTACTACGTTCATCATATGATGGCGGATATGCAAATCGTCGAATACACAAACGGTGAGTATTTGGTTTCTAATTTATACTGAAAACGCGTCATTAGGATGCTCCATATTATTAGATTTTAAAGTTTACAATATGGAAACTGCATATTATTGAAGGTCTAATCATTATATGAATTTTACGCACGAACAAATATATGGAGTTATAGAACCAAAGCGGCCAGTTTTAGAGAGAGAAACGAAGAGAGGGAAACCTTCTTGTTCGCAGCAATGGCGCCATACAGGAAGGTGAACTCGGCTTCAACTCGAAACGGATCACGCAACAATCACAAAACTAATAGTATTAAGACATCATCTAATAATCAATCACAAAATAATATCATCGGTAATAAACAAACTTCTAGTAACAAAACCTTGCAGGGGAGAGATGAAGTGGTGATACCAGAGGAAATTGATGCTGAGTTGGAAGATGTGCTCGAGGATGGAACTGAGTTGCCTGCTATGCTTCAGATAACTGCAGAGGATACAGAGGGAGAACGAAGTTACTGGAGTACAGCGGTATACGGGTTCGTAGTCGGAGCTAATCCTCCTTGGAGCATAATATCTGGGTTTGTGCATAGAGTATGGAAGCAATTGAAGATAGATAAGGTATCCTTTATGCCAAATGGAATTTTTATAGTTCGATTTCTTGATAAGGAATCACAGCAAGAAGCGATGAAATCGGAACAACTCATGTTTGATAACAAGCCTGTTATCATACACGAGTGGTCTGAGGATGCCAATTTAGCTAAGCATGATGTGAAAGTTTTGCCGATTTGGGTTAAATTGATGGAACTTGACCTCAAATTCTGGGGAATTGAATGTTTGCGAAAAATAGGAGGACTAGTGGGTAAGGTTGTTAGAACTGCTGCAACTACAGATCAGAAACAATTTGTTGGATATGCTAAACTGTTGGTAGAGGTGGAAATTGGTCAAAAATTTCCAGATACTATCAAGTTTTTGGATGAAAAAGGCTGTCTGCAGCAAATCCAGGTGAAGTACGATTGGTTACCGATAATGTGCACAAGATGCAAAGGGATGGATCATGATGAGGCTCAATGTAGAACGAAAGCCGAAAGGCAGAAAACTAAACAAGTATGGAGACAGGTCCAACAACCAATTAAGGTTATGGAAACTCCTGTAATGCAACCGGTTACTGCAATTACTTCTAATTTGCAACCTGCTGCAACAAAACCTATGAGGGAGACTGGAATGCAGTACAAACCGGAAGGTCTTTCATTCTTGGAAATACTAACATCATCCTTGAAAAAGACGGGGAATAATGGAAGGGATAAAGATAAAGGTGAGGAGGTCAGTCCAAATTTTAATAATGGATAGAATTGGTTTCTGGAATATAAGGGGTATGAATAGAAGTAAGAAGCAAAAGGAAATAAGGTGGTTCCTTCATCACAATAAAATTCAGATGTTTGGTTTATTGGAAACGAAGGTAGAGATGAATAATTGGCATAATGCTAATATGTGCTTTCAGGATTGGTCGATAGTTACGAATAACAGTAGACACAAAGGGGGAAGAGTCTGGTGTTTGTGGAATCCTACTAATGCTAATGTGGATGTTTTGGATATTCAGGCTCAAGTAATTCATATGAAAGTAACAGATATACAAGGAGGGAATATGTTTTGGTGTTCTATGGTTTATGGTTTCAATAAACCAGGGGAGCGTATATCTCTATGGCAACAACTTAGGGATTATGCACCTAACTGTGGTGGAGCGTGGGTGGTTTTAGGAGACTTTAATAACGTGTTGAATAAGGAGGATAGGTTGGGGGCACCTATTACTCTAGCAGAAATTAGACCGTTTCAAGAATGCATACAAGATTGCAATCTTCAAGAAATCAAGACTATAGGGGCGCATTTCACTTGGAATAACAAGCAGGATCCGATGATTAGATCTTATAGCAGGATTGACCGGGTATTATGCAATGATGACTGGCTGTTACTCTATCCTAATGCGTATGCGAATTTTCTTCCTGAAGGTTTATTTGATCATTGTCCTTGTATCCTCAGTTTGGATAGCAAAGTCAGTGGTCAACAAAAAAGGGCATTTAAATATTTTAACATGTGGTCTAGCTCTGATTCATTTCGAGATATAGTGGAAAAGGAATGGGTAAGAGAGATAAGAGGCAGCCAGATGTACCAGATCACAAGGAAACTGAAGATGTTAAAATCAGCGTTGAAGGCAATTAATGATACTCAGTTTAAGAATGTCGAGGGTTTGGCAACTGTAATGGGTGAAGCTTTACATTGTATTCAACAGCAAGTAGTACAGAACCCACAAAACGTAACATTGAAGCAGTATGAGGCAGCTATTTCTCAACAATATACAGTACTAGACAAGGCCAGGTACAAATTCCTACAACAAAAAGCAAAAATAAAATGGATTGAAGAGGGAGATCTCAATACTGCCTATTTTCATGCTTCTATAAAACATAGAAGGGCTACTAATAGAGTCCACCAAATTCAGGATATGGGAGGAAATATTAAGAAGAACCCAGTGGACATTCAGGAGGCTTTTTTGGAGTATTTTCAGAATATACTTGGGGAATCAAAAACCGTTCAGAAAGTGATTATCCAAGTTGTGAGGAAGGGGCCTGTGGTTTCAGAACATCAAGGGGCAAGACTTATTGCCCCGGTGACTGACAAGGAGGTAAAAGAAGCAATGTTTAGTATCCCGGGGACGAAATCTCCTGGACCAGATGGCTACACTAGTCAATTTTTCAAAGATGCTTGGAGCATTGTAGGCCCGAGTGTGTGTGCAGCAGTTAAGGACTCAATTGTTTCCTCTAAAGTGCTAAAGCAGATTAGCAACACTGTCCTTACATTGATTCCAAAAGTTCAGAATCCTCATAATGTAGGACAATTCCGCCCTATTGCGTGCTGCAACGTGACGTATAAGTGCCTGTCTAAGGTAATTTGTAATAGGTTGAGTCAAGTTCTTCCCGAGATTATTGATCCAAGTCAAAGTGCTTTTGTGAAGGGGAGGGATATCATTGAAAACATTCACATCTGCCAAGAGCTGATCCGACTGTACAATAGGAAACAATGTTCTCCTAGGGTGATCATGAAAATTGATATGCAAAAGGCATATGACTCAATTGAATGGGAATTTGTCGAAGACATGTTATATGAAATGAAGTTTCCTGATAGATTTGTTAATTTGATCATGGAATGTCTTAGGTCCCCGAGTTATACACTATCTCTGAATGGAGATCAGTTTGGGTTCTTCAAAGCCCGTCGAGGATTAAGACAGGGGGACCCTTTATCACCTCTTCTATTCACTATATGTATGGAGTATCTTAGCCGAATCATGAAGATTATCCAGGAGAAGACTGAGTTTAAGTTTCATCCCTTATGCAAAAGTGTCAAACTAAGTCATTTATGCTTTGCGGATGACTTAATGCTTTTTTGTAAAGGGGATCGAGGCTCCGTTACTTGGGTCATTAAGGCGTTTACTAAGTTTTCCAAAGCTTCTGGGCTTCTTATGAACAACACTAAGTCTAATTTATATCATAATGGTATTGATCAGGAGGAAGAGACCTATATAGAGCAGATTACAGGTATGACTCCAGGAGTCCTACCGTTTAAGTAACTGGGTTTCTCTATGTCGCCAAAGAAGCTGTCGGTGTTGGAATGCCACATCTTAACGGAAAAGATTGTTCAAAGGATTAGGGGATTTGGAGCGAAGAAGTTGACATATTTAGGTAGGCTGGTTCTTGTACAGTCAGTATTGAGCTCAGTTCATCTGTATTGGTCGAGAATCTTTATTTTACCTACAGCTACTATCAACCGCATTACAAGCATCTGCAGGAACTTATTTGGAAAGGAAGTGAGCACTATTCTTCTCCTCCTTTAGTGGCTTGGGATGTAGTTTGTCAGCCGAAGAAGGAAGGAGGATTGGGGCTGAAGGATCTAAAGGAATGGAATATAGCAAGCATAGCAAAATATGCTTGGTGGATTGCAGTCAAAGCTGATAGATTGTGGGTTAGATGGGTTCATGGAGTATATTTGAAGGAGAAGGAGTGGAAGGATTATAAACCTACTCTTAACTCGAGTTGGTCTTGGCGCAAGATCTGCTGGGCTAAGGACCTTTTCTACACTAATAATTGTTTCCCTAGTTTGATCAGCACAGGAAGAGAATATACCATTGCGGAGGGATATAAGTGGATACACAATCATGGACAAAGGGCTTCATGGAGTAATTTGGTTTGGACACGGTTGGGGTTACCTAAATATGAATTCATACCTTGGTTAATTTGCAAAGAACGGTTACTCACTAAAGACAGATTAGCTCGTATGCATATGGTGGTGGACGATAGCTGCTTCTTATGTGGAGATGGTATGGAGACGCACAGACACTTGTTTGCAGAATGCTGCTACGCTAAGGAATGCTTCAAACTTGCAGCCAACTGGACAGGAATGAATATCTCAGCTAACAACACTTGGGAATGGTGGAATAAAATTAGACATAAATCGCTCTTTTATAAGCAAGTCGTGGCTGCTATTATCATAGAAGTTTGGTATTATATTTGGTGGGCTAGAAATCATTGTCGTATTAATATGGTGGTCGTAAGTCCTAAGTATATATTAGGTAAGATTAGAAGTGAATTAGATGTTAAAATCCGAACTCAACGAAGGAGTGTGCCTAGTAAATACTATGACAGGGTAGAAATGATGATGAAATGAGGAGATGTATGGAGGACTTGGATGTAAATTTGATCATATGAATATACTTACATTTACACCAAAAAAAATATATATATATGGAGTTATTGTAATGCACATACTGTGTTACTTTAATATACACATTCTGTTATTTTAATGGCTAACCCGTGTTATTTTAATGGACATAATGTTAATTGAATCTAATGTTACTTTAACGCACTTCATCTGTTACTTTAGTTCTTTTCATCTCTTACTGTAATGCATTGAAGTGACAAAAAAGATTTAGAATACCGCCATATAAAAAAATAAAATAAAAAAGAAAGATATCGTTTCCTATAATTATGGGACATGATTGACTTCAAAATAGAAAACAATATCAAAGAGTATCGCTCTCATTCAAAGATAGATACTGCGTACTCTCAATTTTTATCATTATATGAACTTTTTGCACTAACTTGTACCTGGTGTTATTTTAATGAACATTATCTGTTACTTTAATTCACACTATCTGTTACTTTAATGTCTGACCTCTGTTACTTTATACCTGGTGTATAAGCATCCTCTGTTAATTGAATCCAGTGTTACTTCAATGCACTTCATCTGTTACTTTAATTCTTGTCATCTATTACTTTAATCCATATTTCAAGTTTTGATTGTTTCTTTTTCGCCACATTTATTGGCACTGTTATTGTGTTTCAGTAGACGCAAAAGCACATGAATGATGTAGGGATGCGAGTGAGAGTTTCCTCCATACATAGGGCAGATCTTCAAGGACGTTGATGAGTCAGTAAACTTCTATAAAATCTACGCATTGGCTTGTGGATTTGATGTGAGGAGGTCCACAACAAAAAGATGGCGCGGTGGTTAGATTAAATCAAAACTTCTGACGATGATGATGAAGAAGAGGACGAGGAGGATGAAGAAGCAGAATTCTAAGTAGGACAGTATATTGTTAGAGTAACATACATTATTCGTTAGAGTAACATACTTAATGCGTTACAATAACACAAATTATGAGTAATAGATGTGAAACATTGGAATTGTAATGAAGTTGATTCAGTTGGAACTCTTGTATCAATTTTTGTTTTGGAATATCCTTAATAAAAACAAACATTATTCTTTTGGTTAATTGGAACGACTCATGTTATGCAAGAGACTATTATGCAACGAAACAGATTTTACGAGTTAGAGTAACACAGTTCATGAATTACAGTAACACATTGTATGAGTCAAAGTAACACAATCTATAAGTTAAAATAAACAGCGTCAAAACGGAGAGTAAGTTATGCGGGAGGATTTGTGAATTGAAAAAAATTAAATTTGAATAAATGTGTTGTGTGAGAGAAAGAAGATCAGTGAAAAAAAGAATTAATAGGAGAGAAGATTTGAGTATATAATTAGAGAGGAGAGAGAGAAAATGAAATATTTACAAAGATTTTGTTAGTTATTTCCTTAATTGACACAACGAATCTTGACCATTAATCTGTAATTAAATCAAAGGCTAAGATGAGGACTCACGGACTCAAAATATATAAGTGGACTCACCTGATCCCACTTCTCTCTCTCTCTCTCCCTCTATATATATATATATATATATCTATATATATATATATATATATATATATATATATATATAGGCAGGATCAGGTACATTTAGTAAATTTGGTACAATTTACCTAGTAATTTAAGCCATAGGATTTCATGGGGATGAAGGGCCAAGATGTCAGTATGTTAGATTAAAAAAAAATTCCCCATATCCTATAACAGTTACAAGATTCTTTTGACAAAATATTTCTAACTTCCTTGTACGCTTATCTCTAAAAATCACAATCAAATAAAAAAAATTCTACGTATAACTTGAACAATTGAAATCTAAGTTCAATTTCTTCGTTCAATTTTTTAAATTATGATAACAATATCACATGTTGGAATACTTGTTAGTGTACTATATAATAACTGCAATCATATAATATAATAACTAAACATTGCATTTGAACAATAACTAAACGAATACTGAAGTACAAAATAACTAAATTACCATTACGAAATAACTGGTTAAACACCTTACGATAATTATATTTGTGGATTAGAATAACTGGATATACATCTTACAATGACTGATGATAACAAGTACAGTATGTTTAATTGTGATAACTATGAAAATTGAAATACAATAACCTTATTTAAGCATTAAAATAACTAAACCTTATTGAAAGACAAAAAAAAAAACAAGAAAGAGGGGCCTAGTTGAAAGTACACAAATTGAAATACAATAATCACACATATGCGATAGAATAACCGTAAAAACACCATAAAATAATTGTTTATAAAACACATTAACTAATATAATGAAATAACTTCATCAATAATGTAAAATAAACGCAACAATAATATAGAATAACTTAAATAACATAATAAAATAACTGGGTATTTCATAGAAATAATAATGTACAAAAAAATAGAAAATTCCTACTCCAAAATAAAATGTAGTTAGGTCAATGTTTATATTCAAGTATTTTATTCTTCATATTGCAATATTCATAATTACAATTTTTAATCTTGTAAGCAAAGATGCAGAAATTACTATGTAAGAATAATTGAAATAACTATAACAACCCTATATAATAACTAATTGTAAGAATTAGAATAACTGTAACAACACTATGCAATAACTTTCAATTCTTTGAGAGAAGGGCAACCAGAAAATAAATTATTCGCTGAATTTTCGTCGGAAAAACCATCAACGCCGAGGTGTAAGGTCTTGAGATTTGGAATGAAGACATTTTTAGGAAGCTTTAAAGTGCATTCCATGCATATCTTCAAGGTCCTTAATGATCGGGGATTAACGACACAACCAGGCAACCGAAACTGATTTTGCAAGTCAAGGAAGAGCTCAAGCTCTTTCACATTCCACCTAATTGCAGAAGAAATCCTTGAAATAACACGTGTTTCACACCACACTAGACAGGAGAGTCGAAACTTAGCAATGCATTTTATGTCACGGTGGATAAGAACTCGTTCAACAAAGTCGTGAAATAAAGCATGTTCAAAGAACTTGACCGAGTTTTCAGTAAGATTTGTACTTCCGAAGTACAAGTGTTTGTCATCAAAATCGACGTTGGGAAGAGAGGTCCAAAGATCCTGTCATATGTGGGATAAGAGACAGGTGCCATATGCATCTTTAGTATGGAGGAATGACAAAATATGACTTAACATACATTTGGGTAAACTATTGATAAAATGTTTACTGTCATCAGGCCCGTCTAATGGGGGGAGCTGTAGGTGCATTTGCACCGGGTCTCCAAATTATTGGGGCCTCATAAATTTAATTTGGTGTTCAGATCCTACAGTTATCTGAAGTTCCCTAGATGGTTGAATTGTTGGTTTCATAACAAGAGGGCAGGAGTTCGAGTCCCTGTGGCCCCGTTTTTCTTCTTTTTATTTTATTGGTTACTCAATTCATTAATTAATCTTTTTATGGAAATTTGTGTTAATTGACAACAAAGTTTATCATATTGAGATGATAATTTAACTATATCTGCAATAAATAACACAAGTTTGTAATATAAATTCTCTTGTTTCTCTTTTTTAAAATTCTTTTTTACCATTCATTTACCCATAAAAATTATACTCCGTAACGTCATATGGAGTAAAAAAAGTCTTGAATTAAAACGAAAAGAGATACAGAGTATGATGCTTATAATGTGATTTACGGAGTACATGATATTGGAGATGATTTTTAATAAATATGACTATAGTAACGAATGATTGAGTCACCAAGTAATTACTCACCAACGGGAGAAAATTTATAGGTAAATGATTGTTTAACTAAACAGGTAGGGAAAAACATCGTTCAAATAACAAAATTTATTGTGAAAAAAATGGCATAATATTATTACTCCGTAATATTGATCAAATGGGGCCTTCATTTTAAAGTTTGCACCGGGCCTCCAAATTTCTTGAGACGGCCCTGACTGTCATCAGTATCTTGCTTTAGTTGAAGTTTCTGTTTCTTGTTGTTGTCTGTTACCTGAAACACCATCACTGAAATCAAAGAACTAGACACTCAATTGATTCTAACAAAAAATTCTCGACTGTGTCACATCAAATTGATGATTATCACCTAATATTTCATTACCAAGACAAGATAACAACACAGCAATACTCATAGTTATACCAAGCAATGTTAAAGATGATCTCTTATTGGTTAATATATATGAATTCATTTATACCTTGATTATATGCATGTCAAATACAAGTGACTATTCCAATATAAAGAGTAATTTTTATATCGGTTCGTAAGAGAAGAATATCAGAGCTAGGAGGGTCATAGCATTGCTCGAGTTGTACCAAGAGCCATACAACTTTTAAGTAGCATACTGTATACATTAACCCCTTTGAAAATAAACAAGAAAATCCAACATAATATTAAGCTTATAATACAAGCCACAATATTTTAGTGAAAGTCATCGAGTCACCTTAAATGTATGCTCCAAGATGTGATGCAAAATGTTCAAATATGAAATCAAACACAAATTTTATCGTACATTCTACAACGACCATACAAAAACTTTTATGCCTAATTTTTCCCTAATTTTTTCTACTACTAAAATAACAATATCTTCTATGGAGTAGCATCTAACCCTCATTGTTTCTATTATAACTAATTTAGAGGTAACGATACCTTCTATGCCTCATTTACAATTATAAGTAACTTACATGTAACAATACCTTCTACGCCTCATTAAACCACTATAATTCTATAACTAAACGAGGCGTAGAAGGTGGCTCTATCATCATCCATCACCAAGAACTGACACTTTTTTAAATATTCTCATGAAGTAAAACTCATGTCATTAATATAAATAATGTCTAATTAGTCAGTCTTCATACACGGAATTCAGCAATATCCAGTACATGTAAAATAAATAATAAAAAAACGAAATCAGCTGTATTCAGTATATGTAAAATCAGCAAAAAAATTAACACAAAATCAAAAATTGAAGCAAAATTGACAAAACTTGAACAAAATCGACCTATTATTGATCACAAAATTCTAGGGTTTCTATAATTGAACACAATTGAACAACGAATAGGTTTCAGTAATTGAACAAAATTGACCACGAAGTTCTACGGTTCTGTAATTGAACGTAATAACACGAAATTCTAGGGTTTCTGTAATTGAACAAAATTGAACAAAATTATAGCAAATTAAGATTGAAAATACCTCGATTTGGATGCAATGTTTGTAGAGATTCAGAGAAGCACTTCGTGAGAGGATTCGTGAGTGTTCTGATTTCGTGCTTGAGGTTGAGGCGTTTTTGATTCGTGCGTGAGAGTGTGTTTTTGTGATTAGAGGTTTGGAAAGGGTTTGATTTTGTGCGTGAGGGTTTGATGCTTCGGTCCTTAATCTTGGCCCTTTGATTGAATTATATCCAATGGTTGTGAAAGGGAGGTAAATTGTACACAATTTCACATGGGTAAAAGATTCTACTTCTATATATATATATATAGAGAGAGAGAGAGAGAGAGAGAGAGAGAATTAAGATTATGTGAGTAGTATCAATTCGGTGAGATATAAATATAAAAAGCAAGCAAGAAACTAAGTCTGGTTGCTTGAGAAATTTTTGTACAATTTGAACCCATTTAGAAGAATTAACGTATCCAACAATTACTAAGAGATATGAACACAAAATTATTATTTTCTTCGGAGTGTAAATAATACTCGTATTACATAAGCAATGAATATGAACAACATCAAAGGACAAAAGAATCATACACACTAAATACCAAAGTATAACGATCGACCAAAATAATCACACACTAAACACCAAATACATGAAATTGTATTACGATAAAAATGGGTTGGAAGAATGGAAGTCATACTTTTAAACCTTTTATATAGATAAGATTACATTAGGCAATAATTTTCGCTCGTGCCCTCCCCGAAATTTATACTCGTAACAATGAAGGTTATATATAAAGTGATCGTATTTTATATGATCTGTAATACTCTTGAAGTAGTAATTTAGAGAGTCATCAAATAGATTTATTAGATTTTAGAGGGTATATTATGGGAGTGAAAAGGTCAAGTAGGAGTAATATTTTTTTTTGGTTAAACGAAGAGGGCAATTAGTCGCAATACAATATAGGGGAGGGGAGATTCGAACCTGAGACCTATTGTCCCAGAGCACCTAGCTTTAACCACTAGGCTAAGACATCTTCGGTAAAGTAGGAGTAATATGAAGTTATTAAAAATTAACTTATGTTGAAGGCTGCCACGTGGCGTTGCTAGAAAGCACAAAAAAAAACTTGTTTTGGATTGACTTTTAATACTATATATAGATAGATAGATATAGATATAGATTAAAACCACTTGTCATGTTATAACTGACCCCTTATCCTTTTTCCTTGGTCTTTGTGCCAAAATCAAAGGACAAAAATTTATCGGGACGGGGGAGTATTAAGTACAAGTTTATTATACTCGGTATAAATGAATGAGGGCTTGAAGAGTCTATAATAAATCAAGTTACGATGAATATGACTAAACTAAGGTTCGGTTCTTCTCAATTTCTTTTCAGTTTACAAAGTTCAGTTGAGTTTAATTTATTTCAGTCTATACTACTTCAGTTTAGTTAGCACTTAGCCCCATAAGGTTCATTTGTCTCAGTAGTTCAGTTTAATTCAGTTTAGTTTAATTCACTTTTGTTCTGTTTGAATTCATAAGTTTTAGTCCCAAAATAGAATAGAACATGTCTAAAGAGGAGAATGAGTAAAAGTTATAGTCGTGATAATTCATAAGACCACTCCCAAACAATAATGTGGAAGGGTGATATAATAGAGTCTCGGACACCTAGTCTTAACCACTAGGTTAACATCTTCGGTACACAATTGAGACACTCTAAACACCCATTAATAGAGTAGTTAGTAAGAAAAGATTAATTCATGACCTTTCTCGAAGTAACATGACCTCCTACTTGACATCATGGATGAATAGAAAAGGTTCATTGACTGATTCTTACGTGGGGGAGGGGGGTGTCTAAAAAGCACGTGAAACTAACCATCCTCATCCAAAGGTCACCCTAATGGAGGTCATCCCTCTTTTAGTGTTTTAATCAAATTTTTGACCTCACTCATTTTAACACTCTCATTCAGAAAATCATGACCTCGTTCATCAACCCAATCATTTCCTACTTTTCAATCCAATTATTTCTCACTTTCTCTACCTCACATATCTCTCTCATCCCTTTTACATATTTTTGAGTGTCGTGACTTAGGTCATCCAATATTTTTGAGTGTCATCACATGACACTCAAAGCCAAAAGTTAGCCAAAAGGTCATGTTAATTTTATACAAGGTCATTTATTAATCCATCATTAGGATGACACTCACATTTCATGACCTAGGTCATCCCCTTGGATGAGGATGTGGTCTTAGACCATCCCTAAGCACAGGTTAAGTTAATCGGGTAATCACCCATTTTTACTCTTAAGTCCTTTATTTATCTTGATCCACCTGCACCCTCCCATGTAGAAGGTCATGACCTTTAGTTATCAACCTCATTATTTACTACTTTCTAATTAATAAATACATATTTTATATGTATTATTTAATCCAATCAAATCTTCTCTCCTACAATTATTTTTGTTTCAAACAAAAATGGGATAGCTATGAGGTCACAAAGGTCATGACCTTGGACCCCAAATTGACCTCTTGCCCACTTGGATCATGCTAATTCCCCACTTGGGTCTTGCTTAGAGGCTGCAGGAGATGCAGATCCTCCTCATATCAACGACCTTAATTATAATTAAATTATACTCCTGGGGAGGAGAGTGGGTTTGTAGCTGCTTGAATTTAGAGTGAGGTTGAATGTCAGAACTCAAAAGTCAGAAGCCATCTTGCATTATGACATTTTTGACGAAAATATTCGTCTTAAGTTTATGATTTGTCAAATATATGAGTGTAGACACCCACATTTGGCTGCTAGGTGTCTATAGCAGTTTCCCAAAAAACACCCGATGATGATCGGACGCAAACATGTTTCTACGCGCTCGGATATGGCTCGAAACCATTAGTTTCTGGCTTGGGCTTTTTACGGAGTACAAATCTCACAAAACTAACCTCAAATTCAGGCCTAGTGGGTCGTTTCCAATCAAATGAGACTAAGTTGGGTCAAAACCGACACCAGAAATAAAACCGTCTTTTAGCGACCGGGTCAAACCCCGGTCAAATTCGTTTCCAAGACATAAAATAGCCTTGCAAACATCAAAAGTCCAACCCAAATACAAAACCCACAAAATATCCAACCTGAGGTCCAAAAGACTGGACCCCTTCGTTTCAGCTAACCCACTCGATCGAGTGTCAGCCCACTCGATCGAGTGGGCCCTTAAATAGGCCTGTCTGTAGCTGCTTTGGGCCACTCGACCGAGTCAGCAGGGCACTCGGTCGAGTAGCCCTAGATCGGGTAGGGGGAGCATTCCTATATATACACCCCTTATGCATGCAATTTACCCATCTTTTTTACCTACAACTTTCACCTTCATAACACAACTCTACAACCCTAATCAACACTCAAGAACCCTAATCCTAAACCCTAGCATCTAGGAATCAAACCCTAAACCACCGTAACTCCGTCTACATCTCGATACTCCCGTGCAATTCACAACTAACGAGTCCCGTCCGAGAACAAGAAACATGTAGGTTAAGGGTGAAATAATTCTGATTTCTTCTCCCTTTCTCTCCCTCACCTCGTCCGTCCCTTTTGTCGTCGTCGTCGTCTTCTATTTATTCGTATTGTCACGTTTATGATATCGATAGTACTACTAATATAAGACATTAAAATACTTGTGGATTCGTGTCGAGCGTGAATGATGACGGGATAAGGAAATCCGAATATACAAGGGTGCTTCACCTGACGTTGTAGGTCGCTTATCCCGACACCCCGAACGCTTGATTGTTGAAGCAAGTCAACCTCAACAAAATTGTCTCCTTTTATTCTTGTCGCGTCATTGTGATCATCTACAACATCACATATGCATCAATTCTAAAACTATTTTCCAATAAAACATTTTTTTTAATTAAGTCGAAACCTGTTGATGCGGATCCGACATCACACAATCTGTAAGGATTTATCGCGATGTTGGGATGCGGAGGGAATCAAGTCGAGTCCTTTTAAATTCAAGCAAGTATAAAGTGTCGATCTATTAGATTCGATACCAACTCAATAGTTGGATGTCGAATCTAAACGATTTAGTCAACTAATTCAACTAATACGATTTTCGTTGATGCTAAAATATTCGTCACCTAATTCGATAGAATTAATTACGACACAATAAACGCGGAGATAATCTATATCGTTTTAGTTTAATTTAAACGACTTACAAACGTATTTTCTAGATCTCGCTCTAAATATTCGATATCGATTCAATAATCGAATATCGGATACGATGAGTATCAAAGTCCGAGTCGGGCATAAATCATACAATTTTTATGTCCGATTCAATGAAGTCATCGATTTTTAAAAATCAAAAAGCAATTTCGAAATCAACAATAAATTGCGAAGAGAACTCTAGTTCGTACAGGGGTCACTCGATCGAGTGACATCCAAAAATTGAGGCAGAATTCATTTCGAGGACCACTCGGTCGAGTCTCTCAATGACTCGATCGAGTGGCGACCTACTCGATCTAGTATCTTCGTGACTCGGTCAAGTAACACCTCAAATTCTGGCAGACCCCTTCTCCGAGGCACACTCGTTCGAGTCCTTCAATGACTCGATCGAGTGCCCTCTCATCACGTCAAAACGTGAGCCCTAAACACAATCCGAGCCTCGTAAAATATTCTTTATGACTTCGGTCAACACGGGTCAAGTCAATCATGTGATTTATTACATTCTAAAGTCGTGCATCATGTTATTTAAATCATTCTATAGCATTTTTACATTATTCGCAAACCGTTATTATCATTATCACCGTTACTAACATGTTTGTTTCTATTTTTGTCGATTTATTCTCATTATTTCTTTTATTGTACTAAAAGAATCTCGCATGCTAAATATAACTTTGACGTTAATTTTAGATGCATTAAATTGACTTAGCAACCCATTTATAATTTTCGCATGTTTAGTTAAAACGTTGTTTGCATATCATCTCATCGTATTACTAACGCGCATATTCGAAAGTCAAACGATATCTTAGTAGAGGCCGCTAATGTGCGGGCGGGGTTGGGTGTTCTTTATGAACTTCCCAACACGTACCCTCACCCCTTACTCAGAACCTCGGTTTCCGGATGCCCGAAACCGTTGGCGCACGAGAGTCATCCAACACACGGTATCCGATAATGTCGGTATCGGTATCAAATGCAAAGGGACGAACCCAATTGTGGACATGACATAGGTCCACCCCGACGCGGCCACGCGCGGGTTTTGGGGAGGCGAATGAATCTCCATGAGATGGTCAAATGGAAATTTAAATCGAAGTCGGAGTCGCCACCGAATTTTATGGTTATTCGGAACCGTTTGAGCCCACTCTATGTCGTAGTGGGCCGTGTACAAAATACGGCCCATTTCCGATGTCAGAGTTTATTGGGCTCGTCCCTTTGCATATCGATATAGATGTCGACTAGAGCGGTTAATAGTATATTGAATGACTCTCGTTGCCAATGGTTTCGGACATCCGGAAACCGCGGTTCTGAGTAAGGGGTGAGGGTACGTGTTGGGAAGTTCACTAAGAACACCCAACCCCCCCCCCCCCCCCCCCCCGCACATTAGCGGCCTCTACTAGGATATCGAATGACGTTTTAATGCGCGCGTTAGTAATAAGATGAATGATTATGCAAACATTGTTTTCTAAGCATGTGAAAAATTGAATGGGTTGCTAAGTCAATTTAATGCATGAAAATTGATTAACGTCAAAGTTGTATTTAGCATATGAGATTCGTTTTAGTATAATAAAACAAATGAAATAAAAGGATGAATTTGCTACAAAACAAACAAACGAGTTAGTATCGATTTGTAAATAAAAATATAGCAAATAAAATAGACGAAAACGAGAAAACGAATATTAATCGAAATCTGAAAAATATTGTTGGAAAGAACGTTGTTTTGTATAAAAAACGAAGTTCGAAAAATAATAAAAAGACGGAAAAGGCCGCGGCAGAACAGCCGGCTGCACGACTCGCCCGGGACGCCGGCGGGTCGCGTGGTGGCCTGTTTCGGTGCCGGTTTTCGAAAACTCGATGTTCGTGTTAAATCGCGTATGAATATTGCATGATTCGTACTCGAATTAATATTTTCGATATTCGTTATATTCGATAGTTGACTATGAAATCAATATCAAATACTTGGAATAGTTTTAGAAAAGATATAAATTTTAGAAATCGTTCGAAAAATGAATAATAAAAACGAACGAAAAGAGTTGAAAAAGGAGCTCGGGTTTCAGGCTCGTGCGCGAATCGCCGGTGAGGGGCGCGACTCACGTGCGGGTCTGTCCCGTTTCGCTCGTTGTTCGAAAATTGTTATTTTGATGAATCGCGTACAAATTATGAATTAATTTGTATTCGACTCATGTTTTCGATATTCGTCGTATCCGATATTCGATTATGAAATCGATATCGGATATTTAGAATGAGTTTTAAAAAAAAGATTTTGTAAAATTATTTGTTTTGGACGAAAAGTAAAAGAAAAGAATTTTGAACGAAAAAAAAAGATGTAACGATTTTTAATATCGTCGAGATCTTAATATAATTCTTTTTGATACGATATTCGATTATAGAAAAATCGATATCGTATGTTTAAGAATATTCGTTATGAAAATAGTTTTTCGTTAATAACGATATTGGGAAAAGGAAAAAAACGACTCTTGACCCGTAAAAGAAATAAGACGGACGAAGAGGAAAAGAGGAGAGAAAGGAAGAAATTGGGTTTGGTACACCCTCAACCTACATGCTCTTGTTGACTCGGATCGGAGCTCGTCGGAATGTGGCTAGGCACGGGAGCGTCGAGTTTTGGTTCGGCTTGGGGGGTTCGGTTTGGACGAGACAGGTGAAGGGTGTCGGGTATAGGACCGGTTTCCTTCGGGTTTGTAATATCGGTTTCTCGATGCTAAGTGTAAGGATGATTGATGAAAAGTTGTGTATTTTTGATGTGAAGATTTGATGTCGATGATCAATGTGTGTGTGGGATTGTATGAATTAATTGTGTTTTTTATGTTGGATGCAAGGGGCTATTTATAGGGAGTTCCCGACCTTGGCTTAGGAGAGTTTGACTACCGCTTAGGATAGGAAACGTAGGAATTTGAGAAGCATGAGAATTCCGCTTTCTTGTGAAGGAAGAAAGGGAAACACGGCTGATTTGCTGCTGTTTTGGCCGAGTGTTTGCACTCGGTCGGGTGTTTGAATCGGTTTTTGGATAGGATTCCCGTTTGAGCTAGAATTACCGCTTGAGTAAGAAGTTGAGGAGAACGAGAATTCCGTTTTCTTGGTGAAGAAGTAAGAAAAACAGGCTGGTTGTGTGTTACTCGGCCGGGTACTTGCACTCGGTTGAGTGTCTGAGTCGGTTCTCGGATAGGATTCCTACTCGAGATCGAATTCTACCTTAAACGGAATTGTTTATTATTTTGTGAAGCTGTTTTTTGTGGAGTTGGAGTCCGATCAGGACGCGTGAGACATCACGGTCGGTCCACAAGTCTCGGGAAATATCTTTGACCGGGTTTTGACTCGGTCGCTAAAAGACGGTTTTACCCCTGGTGTCGGATTCGACCCAAATTAGTGTTATTTGACTCGAAACGACCCACTGGGCCTGAATTTGAGGTTGGTTTTGTGAAATTTGTACTCCGTAAAAAGCCCAAGCTAAATATCCATGATTTCGAGCCCATTTCCGAGTACGTTAAAGCATGTTTGCGTCCGATCATCATCGGGTGCTTTTTTGGAAACTGCTATAGACACCTGGCGGTCAAAATTTGGGTGTCTACAGAGCCCCCACTCTGACTGAGGCTTGGACAGGGCGAAAGTCAGAGTAGCTACCAGGTCAATCAAGGATTAAAACCCGGTAGCTTCCGATCGGGTCGTTTAAGGTCCATTAGACCTGCGTGAAGGGCCCGCCGGCCATGGACTAGAAATGTACCTGAACTGATGATGATAACTCCGTGGGGAATTGAACTCGTCGCATAAGACTTAAAATGGGCCTGTATGTGGGCTCATTTTGTTAAATGCCGCTGGGGAGCTATATGAATTGCGCGGTCCTGAATTGTACCTGTATAAGTTACATAAAATTTTGCATGCAACACGTAGGCAAAACAAATATGACTCGCGCTGGGGAATAAAAATGATTTTTGCTGCATTTTGAAATCGAAGTCCTGAAAGCAACTCACGTGCTAGGAAATAGGTTTTCAAAATTGAAAGAGTTGAAAAGAAATTCGCAGTTTAAATAGATTGAAATTTGACCTTGTCGAAAAGATTTTTTTTCAAATGGCTAAGTTTTTGCAAATTTTAAAATGACAATTTGAAAAGAGAGGCCTACCGGCAGACTCGACTCTGGACGCGACAGGACGAGTTGACAGACACGACTTGGACTCTCTAAGGGTTGGACCGTGACTTGGTAAGGAGGTGGGCCACCTAAGATGACAAGACTCTTAAGTTGCGCTATTCCGTAGCCTAGGCGAGTGACAACACGGTCGAATCCTCAGAATAGGAAGGATGTGCTATGGGGGGATTGCAATAGTCTGTAATGAGACCGTTTTGGCATGACAGGACTTTTAGCAGTAGCAATGCCGTAGTCTAGTGCTCTTCTGGATTTTTGATTTTTTTGGGTACATTTCCAAGGTGGGTATTGCCTCGAGTCCTGACAGATTCTTGTCTTCGACTGAGCCGAGTATTAGGACACACTACAGAAAGGAGGCTAGATTTTTTTGAATTTATCTGGATTTTGTGAGTGGATGGAGGTCTTCTGGCTAAAAGAGCCCTCAGGACGACAAAGCTAGCTGTTGAGAACATGACGGTGTCGTGACCGAAATGATGGTGCTTTTTGAATGTGTGTCAATGTGGGTGGTTGTGCCTCTGTTGAAAGGCTGCCTACGTATTCACATGTGGTGAAATCAAACCAAGCCGTAGTTCGGTGGATTATGGTGCCTAGTTTATTAGGGCTTTGTGTATAACTAGCCATAGTAATGGTGTAGGCTAGGTGCATTCCCAGTGATGTCTTGATCAAAGGGCTAGAATGGTTAGGATATTGATCCTGTGACTGTGAGCGTTCTCCGGGATAACCTCAGAGGTGGTGTGAACCATTTAGGCATGTTCTATGCCGACCGCAAGTTGAGTTCCCGTGCTCGAGGTTAGTAACTGGTTTGAATGAGAAGAATTGGGAAGGGATTTTAACGAGTTCTGCTCTCGGGGATTTTAACGAGTTCTGCTCTCGGGGATTTTAACGAGTTCTGTTCTCGGGGATTTTAACGAGTTTTGCTCTCGGGGATTTGACGAGTTTTGCTCTCGAGGGATTTGACGAGTTTTGCTCTCGGGGGATTTGACGAGTTTTGCTCTCGGGGGGATTTGACGAGTTTTGCTCTCGGGGGATTTGACGAGTTTTGCTCTCGGGGGGATTTGACGAGTTTTGCTCTCGGGGGATTTGACGAGTTTTGCTCTCGGGGGATTTGACGAGTTTTGCTCTCGGGGGATTTGACTAGTTTTGCTCTCGGGGGATTTGACGAGTTTTGCTCTCGGGGGATTTGACGAGTTTTGCTCTCGGGTTTGCGTATGGTGATTGTGAATTTTGTTATGTAAAGGGGAAGTCGAGTAAAATGGCTCGAACTTTGATCGGGATAAGTTTTGATAATGCGAGATCTGATTTCCATGTCTGGCCCTAATGGTTAGGGGTATCCTATGGAGCTTGAATCCTCAAAATTTCCGGGCTGTCTCTAGCCTGGGTCTCGGGAAGGTCTTGAGGGTTGTAATGTGGGAAGGCTAAATGTGGTGTTAGCTGACCAGCTTGATTATCTCTCCCTTATTTGATGGTATGAATTTTGACCGTACCCTGGTCATGGGGCTTTCACTTGAATTGACCGTTGATCATGGTCATGGGTTTTTTTTATCATGGCCAGCTCTTTTATTTTGGGCTTTTGCTTTTTCTTGGATTGGACTTCTGATTTTTTTTTGTCCTGTTTTTTCCTTTTTTTGTTGGTCAGACTAACACCTAAGGTAGAGATTGGTCAGTATTATTGGATGGGTGTTTATTGTGGGAAATGGGCTTGCCTCCCGTCTTGAACCCAAACTAGGAGACTACCTAGATTTGTCATAGGATTCGATATCGCTCCTGCTAGGGTAGTTATGTGGCTTTCTATACCAGACATGGAATAGGTAAAAGGAAAACACGGGCTCGGTTTCCTGCAGTCATTATAGATGTGCCTATAATAGTCACGTGCATATGCTCACAGTGTACGATGGTGCTCATCATGTTCTCGGAAACATATATGGAAAGCATATAGTGGAGATAGAATATTGAAAGCTGATTTTATTGAATTTTTGAAAAGAGGACAGAATACAAATGACTCTGACGCTGATTTGGAAATGAAGATGTAGGGTATCCTAGACTCGAACTCAGACTTAGACTCGAATCAAATCCGGACTCGGATGCTCGGTTGGTATATGTTCTTTTTTGATAAGGTCATTGATTGGAGAAAACGACAGGTGCCACGACTCGCCTAAACTCGACTTTGCGCAAATGCAAGAGAGGGTGTCAGACTAGACACGGCCCGGGGTGACGGGAATGACTAGGATTCTCGGACCGGGAAACCCGAACGTTGATCTAGACAAAGTAATGACCGCGAATTAGACTCGAGCCGCAGAAAAGTGAGTCCGAAAATGGGGTGACCGTGTTTGACTGCGTCGCGTGCTCGGACCAACCATGGTGACATAACCCTAGGTGACTCGAATATTCGTAGCATAGGTACGACTTGAAAAAGGCATCGTAGGGTACTCTCTAGGGTAACCGTGGTTGACTGCTCGGGTGGAGGACAGCCCCCTGAGTAAGGCTAGAGACTCAGATGGTGTGACATCTAAGTGACTCGAAAGTGGGATACGTGAGACAACACGTGCAAGACATGACCCTTAGAGCAACCGTGATTGACCGCTCTGCTAAAGGGTAGCCCCCGACTGGGACTGAAGACTTTGTTAAGACTCGAGTGAGTGACACTTAGACGTAAGGACCGTGAACCTTTTGTTATAGGGCTATGCCATGTAAAAGATTGACTCGGGAAAGACACCTAGACGGGTGACTCGTGAAAGGTGGGCCTCCCTTAGGATCCAGCTGTGTGGGTTGGGTCCTGTTTGAAAGAAGGTCCACGTGAGACATTCCCAGACTTTAGACTCGATTGTGTAAACTAGGCCAACCTTTGTAGGAGTATATCCTACGTAGGTGGGCCTTGCCTTAGTAAGATAAGGCGGACTAGGATGGGGGGAAACTCGTGATGTAAGATCGACAGAGTTTCGACGCTAGAGACCTCAACGACTTATGACACGACCCGATACTGCTAAATACGGGAAGTCTAAGAAGAGGAAGTTTTGAAATATGATTTTGAAAGCCCGAATAAAAATCGGGGAGAAAAATCCGGCCCTTTTTCGAAAAAGAAAAAAGAAGTGGGCCGAATGACGGGTTTTGAAAGTTTCGAAAATATTTTCGAGTTTTGAATTGGGCATAATACCGGCTAGAAAAAGGCGATTTTGAGTAAAATCATGAGTCCTAAATTCGGTATATGTCCGGGGTTTTGAAATTGGATATTTTGAAAAGGATGCAAATTTTGAAAAATGACGGTTTGAAAAAAGATGATGTGGATCAAGTAGCACGTAGTCATGGAAACAGTATAATGACGCCATGTATGCTCTTAGGCTAAGTCTCGGTCAGTCTATAAGGGTCTATACCAGTGTACATAGCCTATCGAGAATCGGGGTGGACTCCCTAACTCGAGTTGAGATTAGGACATGCCGTAAAACCCATACGAATCGGCTAATGGACACCTTTGACATAACCAATTTGGACTATATCAATGGTATAGTGGGACGTCGGTCACGAGTACCGGCCCGGGAAAATGGGGTTATGCATGAACCGTAAAACTAAAACGCGCATTGTACTAGTCAAACGATTTCTATTCGAGTCTCACCCTGAGGATACCGAAGGTTATTAACTCATCAGTAAATCCCCAGCGGAGTCGCCAAATTGTGGACATGACATAGGTCCACCCCGACGCGGCCACGCGCGGGTTTTGGGGAGGCGAATGAATCTCCATGAGATGGTCAAATGGAAATTTAAATCGAAGTCGGAGTCGCCACCGAATTTTATGGTTATTCGGAACCGTTCGAGCCCACTCTATGTCGTAGTGGGCCGTGTACAAAATACGGCCCATTTCCAATGTCAGAGTTTATTGGGCTCGTCCCTTTGCATATCGATATAGATGCCGACTAGAGCGGTTAATCGTATATTGAATGACTCTCGTTGCCAATGGTTTTGGACATCCGGAAACCACGGTTCTGAGTAAGGGGTGACGGTACGTGTTGGGAAGTTCACTAAGAACACCCAACCCCGCCCGCACATTAGCGGCCTCTACTAGGATATCGAATGACGTTTTAATGCGCGCGTTAGTAATACGATGAATGATTATGCAAACATTGTTTTCTAAGCATGTGAAAAATTGAATGGGTTGCTAAGTCAATTTAATGCATGAAAATTGATTAACGTCAAAGTTGTATTTAGCATATGAGATTCGTTTTAGTATAATAAAACAAATAAAATAAAAGGATGAATTTGCTACAAAACAAACAAACGAGTTAGTATCGATTTGTAAATAAAAATATAGCAAATAAAATAGACGAAAATGAGAAAACGAATATTAATCGAAATCTGAAAAATATTGTTGGAAAGAACGTTGTTTTGTATAAAAAACGAAGTTCGAAAAATAATAAAAAGACGGAAAAGGCCGCGGCAGAACAGCCGGCCGCGCGACTCGCCCGGGACGCCGGCGGGTCGCGTGGTGGCCTGTTTCGGTGCCGGTTTTCGAAAACTCGATGTTCGTGTTAAATCGCGTATGAATATTGCATGATTCGTACTCGAATTAATATTTTCGATATTCGTTATATTCGATAGTTGACTATGAAATCAATATCAAATACTTGGAATAGTTTTAGAAAAGATATAAATTTTAGAAATCGTTCGAAAAATGAATAATAAAAACGAACGAAAAGAGTTGAAAAAGGAGCTCGGGTTTCAGGCTCGTGCGCGAGTCGCCGGTGAGGGGCGCGACTCGCGTGCGGGTCTGTCCCGTTTCGCTCGTTGTTCGAAAATTGTTATTTTGATGAATCGCGTACAAATTATGAATTAATTTGTATTCGACTCACGTTTTCGATATTCGTCGTATCCGATATTCAATTATGAAATCGATATCGGATATTTAGAATGAGTTTTAAAAAAAAGGTTTTGTAAAATTATTTGTTTTGGACGAAAAGTAAAAGAAAAGAATTTTGAACGAAAAAAAAAGATGTAACGATTTTTAATATCGTCGAGATCTTAATATAATTCTTTTTGATACGATATTCGATTATAGAAAAATCGATATCGTATGTTTAAGAATATTCGTTATGAAAATAGTTTTCGTTAATAACGATATTGGGAAAAGGAAAAAAACGACTCTTGACCCGTAAAAAAAAATAAGACGGACGAAGAGGAGAAGAGGAGAGAAAGGAAGAAATCGGGTTTGGTACACCCTCAACCTACATGCTCTTGTTGACTCGGATCGGAGCTCGTCGGAATGTGGCTAGGCACGGGAGCGTCGAGTTTTGGTTCGGCTTGGGGGGTTCGGTTTGGACGAGACAGGTGAAGGGTGTCGGGTATAGGACCGGTTTCCTTCGGGTTTGTAATATCGGTTTCTCGATGCTAAGTGTAAGGATGATTGATGAAAAGTTGTGTATTTCTGATGTGAAGATTTGATGTCGATGATCAATGTGTGTGTGGGATTGTATGAATTAATTGTGTTTTTTATGTTGGATGCAAGGGGCTATTTATAGGGAGTTCCCGACCTTGGCTTAGGAGAGTTTGACTACCGCTTAGGATAGGAAACGTAGGAATTTGAGAAGCATGAGAATTCCGCTTTCTTGTGAAGGAAGAAAGGGAAACACGGCTGATTTGCTGCTGTTTTGGCCGAGTGTTTGCACTCGGTCGGGTGTTTGAATCGGTTTTTGGATAGGATTCCCGTTTGAGCTAGAATTACCGCTTGAGTAAGAAGCTGAGGAGAACGAGAATTCCGTTTTCTTGGTGAAGAAGTAAGAAAAACAGGCTGGTTGTGTGTTACTCGGCCGGGTACTTGCACTCGGTTGAGTTTCTGAGTCGGTTCTCGGATAGGATTCCTACTCGAGATCGAATTCTACCTTAAACGGAATTGTTTATTATTTTGTGAAGCTGATTTTTTGTGGAGTTGAAGTCCGATCAGGACGCGTGAGACATCACGGTCGGTCCACAAGTCTCGGGAAATATCTTTGACCGGGTTTTGACTCGGTCGCTAAAAGACGGTTTTACCCCTGGTGTCGGATTCGACCCAAATTAGTGTTATTTGACTCGAAACGACCCACTGGGCCTGAATTTGAGGTTGGTTTTGTAAAATTTGTACTCCGTAAAAAGCCCAAGCTAAATATGCATGATTTCGAGCCCATTTCCGAGTACGTTAAAGCATGTTTGCGTCCGATCATCATCGGGTGCTTTTTTGGAAACTGCTATAGACACCTGGCGGTCAAAATGTGGGTGTCTACACCAATAAACTCTGACATCCGAATGGGCCGTATTCTATACCCGGTCCACTGAGATATAGAGTGGGTTTGAATGGGACCGAACTCCCACAAAGTTCGGTGGCGACTCCACTTCGATTTAAATTTCAATTCGACCCATTTCATATGGAGATACATTCGCCTCCCCAAACCCGCGCGTGGCAGCGTCGGGGTGGACCTATGTCATGTCCACAATTTGGCGACTCCGCTGGTGATTAACTGATGGGTGACTTACCATCGGCATCCTCAGGGTGAGACTCGAATAGAAATCGTTTGACTAGTACAATACGCGTTTTAGTTTTACGGTTCATGCATAACCCTATTCTTTCCCGGGCCGGTACTGGTGACCGATGTCCCACTATACCGTGATGTACTCCAATATGAATATGTCAAAGGTCTTCATAGTCGATTCGTATGGGTTTCGCGGCATGCTCTAAGCTCAACTCGACTTAGGAAGTCTGTCCCGATTCACGGATAGGCTATGTGCACTGGTATAGACCCTCTATAGACCGACCGAGACCTAGTGTAAAGCATACATGATGTCGTTATTATGCTTGCGTGACTACGTGCTACTTGGTTTCTAAGGTCATTTTTCAAAAACCGTCAATTTTTCAAAAAATACATCTTTTTCAAAATATCCAATTTCAAAACCCGGGACGTATACCGAATTTAAGACTTATGATTTTACTCAAAATAGCCCATTTCTAGCCGGTATTCTGCCCATTTCAAAACTCGAAAATATTTTCGAACTTTCAAAATTGTGGCCCGATACACTTTCCGATTTTCGAAAGAAAATCGGGCCCTCCACCGAGTCTTCTCGGATTTTCCAAAAAAAAAAAATCCCTCTTCGAAGCCTTCCTCTTCTTAGGACTTCCCGTATTTAGCAGTGTCGGGTCATGTCATAAGTCGTCAAAGTCTTTGGCGTCAAAACTCTGTCGATCTTACATCACGAGTTTCCTCCCTATCCTAGTTCGCCTTATTTGACTGAGGCATGGCTCACCTACGTAAGACATACTCTTACAAAGGAGGGCTCGTCTACACATTCGAGTCCAAAGTCTGGGGTTGTCTCACGTGGACCTTCCTTCGAACGGGACCCGACCCACTTTGCCGGATTCTAAGGGAGGCCCACCTTTCACAAGTCACCCGTCTGGGTGTCTTTTCCGAGTCATTTCCTTTTCAATCTTTCCTTTGCTCGGGATGTACTTTTTATTCCAGGGTTTGGGCTAATTTCTGATTACGCGGTATTCTTACAGACAGGCCACCGTTAACCAAACGCCAGAAAATGCAAGCAACTCCGGATCAACTGACCGCCGCACTGGCCAAAATCGAGACCCAATTGACTGCCATTCAGACCGACCAAACGACCCTTGCCACCCGTTTAAGTGCCGTGGAGAAAGGGACTCCTGTTGCGGGATCTGAGCCCACCGGGCCCATATCTGAATTAATCAGCGTCGTTCGCAAGCTCGAAGAGCAAGTCCACTTGTCAACAAGCAACTCGATCCATACGGAGAATGCTCGCTCCTACTCGCCTCTGAATGACGAGTTACCCGCCAACCTCAACCTTACGGGAATACCGATGTTTGAGGGTACTGAAGACCCGGTCCATCACATCCGGGCTTTCAAAGAATTTATGGCTATCAAGGAGGTGAAGTCCACCATGTTCAAGCATTTGTTCGCTTCCTCCCTCGAGAAGCATCCCAAAGCCTGTTACTACATTCTCAATTCCAAGAAGTACAAGACTTGGGACGATGTGGCAACTGAATTTTCTCGGAATTATGCTGATAATATCGAGATCCAGACTACGATGCGTACTCTGGAAGTTATGGCCCAAGAGCCCAAAGAAGGTTTCACCAAATACCTTCAAAGGTGAAGGGCCAAGAGCGTAAAGGTCGTCGATAAGCCCAACGAGAAAGTCTTAGTGAAGGCCTTTGTCAAGAACCTCCTCCCTTCCTACCGGGTCCATCTCCGGTACGCTGTCATTCCCAACTTTGCCACTCTAACTGAAATGGGTACAAGGATCGAGGACGAATTAAGGTTAGAGAGCCTAACTAAGGCCTCTACCAAGGGATATCAAGGGGCCAGTTCATCTGTGAGCAAGCCCACACCTGCAGCTGCAACCCGCAGCATCTTCGATGAGGTTAATCTGCTGGATACCTCATCCAAAAAGAATACTCCAACTCGGGTATTCACGGATATAGGGACTACCTATACCTACGCCTTACAAAGGCTATCTTCAAAGGGCCTAATCCAACCAATAGACCCAACTCCAGAAGTTCCAGTGGAGAAAAGATCCAAAAGCTACAATGTCCAGGCCTATTGCCAATATCATCGAGGTAATGGGCACGACACGGAAAATGCTGGAAATTGAAGCATCTGATCCAAGATCTGATCGAGAGCGGGAAAATACCATTGCCCGGAGACAAGCCGAGCAACAAAGAAAACCCGTTTGGTGCTCATGCTATATTCACCGGAGAGGTAGTTGACTGTTCTCACCTCATTTCCCCGTTTATCCCACAAATTAACGGGATATGGTTCGATGATGAAGAAGACGTCTACCTAGCCAAAGGGGAAGTTCTCCCCATCACCATTGAAGAGGTCCGAAAAGCTAAGTCTAATGCCTTAGCCACCAACCACCTCGCCACCACCGGGCATCCTATCCCCACAACCGTCACTGAACCTGCCAGGACGGAGCCTACCCTTGAGAAACCGAGCAACGACACGGCCCTGGTCAAGCAATTGAAGAGGGTTTGGACCGATCTAACCATATGGCAACTTCTGGTTAGCTCGCAAGCATATCGGGAAGCACTTACCAAGGATCTCGATGAAATCAAGGTCGACTCAAAGGTTACCCCTACTGAAATGGTAGCCACTATCATGCCCTATCTCAAAGGCAAGCCCAAAGAAGAAAGCCCACTTATCACCTTCTCCGAGTCCGACCTTCCACCATTCGGGGCCGCCCATAACTTGGCCCTATACATCATGGTCATCTGCCGAGGGAAATACTTCCCAATGACCCTAATCGATGATGGATCCGCTGTGAATGTCCTTCCTTTAAGAACCGCAAAAGCCCTCGGCATCACCGAGGCCAACTATCTTCCAACAACACAGACTATCCAGGCTTTTGATGGAAGCCCAAAACTAGTTGCTGGGGCCGTGAAACTAACAATTATAACGGGCCCAATTGAGAAAGAACTGGAGTTCCAGGTGATTGATGTCACCTCCTCCTTCAACTTGCTTCTCGGAAGGCCTTGGATCCATGCGGTAAAGGTCGTGTTCTCTACCCTCCATAGAAAAGTCAAGATGCCTCTTCAAGACGGTGTCATCACACTGGAGGCAACCCCAATTACCGTAGCAAGCTGCAACGCTACTGGTCGGGCCGACCCACGAGGATTTGATTTCGTGCGGATGATCAAAGAGGAATATCTCTTCAGGCCCTACTTCACTACTAGCATCAATACAATTCTACAAAACTTGGGCTACTTATCGGGGGCTACCTCGAGACCATATCTTATAACCGGGAAGATCATCGAGGTCCTAAACGACGACGAATCACAGTTCGGTTTGGGGTATGCTATAACCCCGGAAAACGTGGTCCGGGCCGGTATTCAGAAGGCCACCAACATCATCAAGGGCACCTACTTGGGCCCTTACAGCCCAAAGCTAGTCGATTACTTCGTTACACCAGTTTTTGGGGCTATTCAAGTGGGGCTATACCAGCCCGCTATCACATATCCCGAGACCAAAATGGGTCGGGAATGCAACTTCATCCCTGATGATATATTCACCCTTGTTCAGGCCGAATCTAAGGAAGGTGAAAACAACTCTAAGCCCGTGCTGGGGCTCCTATTCGGAGAAGACAAGGCCATCCCTGCTCCAAAAGAAGATATGGTCAACCTGATCCTCCGCAGCAATCGGTTTGATCCAACAAAGTTGATCTCTAAAGTTGGTGCAGACACCGGGAAAAGAGCCTCGAGGAAGACGATCAAGTGGACCGACAGCCAGGGTTGAGTCTACAAGGACATGCCGGGGATAGATCAGGAAATAGCCGAACACCGTATACCCATCAAAGATGGGTGTAAACCGGTAAAACAGAAACTTTGAAGAATGAGGCCCGAGTGGTCTCTCAAAGTTAAAGAAGAAGTCGACAAGCAATTCAAAGCGGACTTTATACAAGTGTCTGAATATCCAGACTGGGTTGCAAACATCGTGCCAGTACCCAAGAAGGACGGCAAGGTGCGGGTATGTGTGGACTTCCGGGACTTTAATAAGGCCAACCCAAAAGATGATTTTCCATTACCCCACATCGCCATACTGGTGGATAACACAGCTGATCATGCCCTTCTATCATTTATGGACGGGTATGCCGGGTACAATCAAATTAAAATGGCAGAAGAAAACATGAGTAAGACCACCTTCATTACACCTTGGGGTACTTACTATTACACCGTTATGCCATTTGGGCTCATCAACGCCGGGGCCGCTTATCAAAGAACCGTCACAACTTTATTACATGACATGATGCATAAGGAAGTGGAGGTTTATGTGGACGACATGATTGTCAAGTCCAAAGACCGAAACGGGCACATTGTGGCCCTAAGAAAATTCTTTACCCAACTACGCAAATACAACATGAGGCTAAACCCTCTCAAATGCAGCTTCGGGGTAACACCTGGCAAATTACTGGGCCATATCATTAGCCAACGTGACATCGAGGTCGACCCAGCTAAAATCAAGGCCATTACCGAGATGCAGCCGCTCAAAACCGAAAAAGAAAAAAGGGGGTTCCTCGGGAAAGTCCAATACATTAGCCGGTTTATTTCAAAGTTAACCATGGTATGTGAACCCATTTTCAAGAAACTGAAGATAGGAGAACGAACACTATGGGACGATAAATGTCAAATGGCTTTCGATAAAATCAAGGAGATTCTGTCTGCACCGCCGGTATTAATGCCACCTCAACCCGGTTTGCCTTTGTCGTTATACCTAACAACAACCGAGACAGCCATGGGGGCTATGCTGGCCCAGGCAGTCGATTCAGAAGAACGGGTTATTTACTACATCAGTAAAAAGTTCCTGGAATACGAATGCAAGTATACAATGCTCGAGAAAACGTGCCTAGCTTTAGTTTGGGCCACTAAAAAGCTCCGACACTATATGCTTAGTTACGAAGTACATGTTTTATCCAAACTGGATCCTATCAAGTACCTATTCGAGAAGCCCATCCTTAACGGTAGGATGTCCAGATGGACTTTAATGCTAGCAGAATTCGACGTCAAGTTCGTACCATTAAAAGCCATCAAAGGCCGGGTAGTAGCCGAATTCTTCGCCGATAGTCCCGTATCCGAAGAAGGGCACACCGATACTTGGGCTTTTCCAGATGAAGACATATTCCATTCCGACACCGAGACATGGGATTTTTATTTTGATGGCGTGTCCAACTTCCGAGGATTCGGAGTCGGGATTTTATTATTTTCACCGAAAGGAGAGCTGTTACGTTTTATTTTGTAGTACCGCAAGCGTACGGGTATTGTAGCATACGGGTCGATCTCAGGGAGGTGAATGATTAAGTACTAGCTAATTTTTGACTCAAGTTATCTACATCGAATAAATCAAAATGGTGATTGTATAACTAATTTCTAACAAACTAGTACGGAAGGTAATAAATCTAGATGAAATCAATAATAGAAAGACTTAGGGCAGTGGTTCACCATTAACATGGATTATTGATGCAATCAAAACGTGAGACAACTTTGTCAAATTATCGTCTTGGGTGAGACTAGCATTCCAATTTTAATCAATACTTTAAATTCTCTATCGAGACATAAAAAGCCTATCTAGCATGTTATAAATCCTATTCTCATGACACGAATAACAAAACTAGATGCATTAAGAATCGATACTAACATGTCCCAATTATTCCAATTCACTATTCTCATGTGAAAGTTCAAATCTTGTTTCGGTTCTCTAAATTAAAACCCGACTCTCGTCGTAATTAAAATTGAGTAGAAATTAATCGACAAAGATACAAACTTTTAGGTATGATTCATATGAAAACATCCAACTTTCATTGTAATGATAATCTAGACTCAAACCTAGCAATTCAAACTAATCAATCAATTATTAAGCACAACCAAAACAAAACCAATTCAACAATTCAACAAAGCGCGATTAAAATCAAAGCATCAATAACCCATATTATCGGCTCACCGAGCCCTAGATAAAAGAACTACTCACAATTCATCATCACAAAAACAATCAACAAATAAATAAAAAGTAGAGAATTAGAAAATCTTATTGTTGATTGATGATCAAAATGATGAACGATCGTCTTCTTCAAAGTCTTGGAGTAATAAAACTAAAATGCCTAAATCTAATAAAATTGTATAACTTTTATGTATCTAGTCTAGGAATAATATGCATATTCTAATAATAATAGTAATCACATATAAGTAGGATAGAATAGAGGGAGATCAAAAGTCACACGCGGGTAGCTATTCGCTAGTAGCGGCACATTTCGCTACTCGCGGCACTCTGGAAGCTTCACAAATTGCATGAATTTTGATGAAGCCTCTACTAGCGGCAATTTTGCTCTTCGTCATCCGCTAGTAGCGGCACTTGAAATTCTTTATTCTCTCTTCTTTTCTTCATTCAATCCTCGATATAACCCGGCATTTGACGCGTATACCACCACAATAATCCGGGCATAATACATGAATTTCTCGGCTCTTCAAAAATAGCTAGAAGCGTCATCAAAAATCACATATATAATCAAATCATGTGAGATCATCGGAAATCACTCAAATATCACTATATCGCCCCAAATCCACTCTTAAACACTACAAATATGACGATATGCACTCACAAATAGTGCTAAAAATAGCACTTAACAAATTCCCCCATGCTAAACCTTTACTCGTCCTCGAGTAAACTCAAAAGGCATAAGACGATATCAATGCAAGGTCTAGCGAACTCCCTCACTCACAAATGGTTAGCTCACAATTTCCTTCTTATATCACCCTCACTACCTACTCCGAAATCGTCTAGCTTAGCATGGTCAACACCAAAAGATAAACCAAGGAGTCAAGTCAGTGTATGACTCCCCCATGCTAGCTCAAAAACACTCTCTAACCACAAGCCAATAATATCGACATCAATAAACATCAATTCACAATCATAACCAAAAATAGGATCACAGCAACCAACGATCCCCAACACACAATCCAATTCCAACACAAAACTACGACGCCAAAAAATGATCCTAATCCTAACCCTTACCTCCGAACGCTGTTTCTTATGTCGCCGATCGCCATGATGTTTACTATTTGCCCATAGTATGGGATATTATGGCCCCTTTTCTTTCTTGCGGCTCTTTTTTTTCTCTTTATTCTTTTTTTTTCATTTTTTTTAATCCCTCATTTTGCCTAGGCCGCCCTTTCGGGTTTTCAACCTAGCTCTTTTTTTTTCTTTTTTTTCTTTTTTTTTTTTTGAGAAAATAAATATATACACAAGTGAAATGTCCCTCCCCCATGCTTGAATCGAGCAATGTCCTCAATGCGACAAAGACAAAAATAAAAATAGGAAAGAGGGGACAAATCACCTATCATGAAGAATCAGAGGAGTCTCCAGAAGATCGACGAGAGTCACTACGTGTCTCCCGACGACTGTTAATAGCGCTCCTCTCAGCTGCCAACTCCGCATAAAACTGCTTCGAATGGGAAGTGTATGTGTCAGGATGCTTAGCTGATAAGAACTTGTCGAAACCTCGACACAACTCTAGCACTTCCCGCATAACTAACCCTCATTCTGCCCTCCAATCATCGACCTCTAACCTCCACATATCGGACTCCCTAGAAGAAGAAGAGGCATGTGTGGATGAGGGTGGTGGTCACCGAATTTTGAAGCATAAATGCACACTCCAATGTATCAAAATCGAGAAAATGACCTCCCGTCACCATAGTAACTGTGCTAGGAATAGTGACTTTCAAATGTGTGAGTATCAATGTGACCATGCCACCCATACTAATTTTTCCTTTAACGTTCTTCCTACACTTAAGACAGCTCGATACAAACAAGTCAACCCAATTAGGCACCATCGAAGCTTCGGGCATCAACTCTCACAAGTAAGTCATTTCAGTTTCCCCGCACCTTCAATTTTTTCCCTTTTTTTTTGTTTTTTTTTCTTTTTTTTCCTTTTTTTTTCTTTTTTTTTCTTTTTTTTCTTTTTTTTCTTTACATAAATAAAACGAAAAAAAATACATACGTAGCTTGGGTTGCCTCCCAAGAAGCGCTTGTTTAACATCATTAGCTTGATGCATTCTTTTGTAGTGTAATTCTTAAGAAGATGCAGTCAAAGCTCTTAGGAGACGATCATAAACCTGTGAATGCGACTTAGATAACTGTGAATAACAACATGTTAACCAATAGACAAAGACCCAACCAAAAGATCGTAGGAACTTATCATACATTTTTGAGCAACTATTATCATGCAAAAACACATCTATCCATGTTAGAGTCTTAAGTCCATCAAATTTTGTAGCATGAGATTTGATGGATGAGACATCATCCTCAATATCACAAAGTAAAGGCGAAATATCATTAATAATCATCTTAGAAATTTCAGGAGGCCTACCTTTATCTGTTCCAAAACTATCACAAAGAGAAGGTGATCGACACCAAGCAAACTCTTTCATACTTGTGGAATTATAAGAGGGTAATGAGCTTAGACAAGGTGGAGGATAAAGGAGAGGAAAAGATGGAACCATATTAAGGGGATTATATTTGAAAGATGGATATGAAGTACAACCATAAAGAGTGATATTAGAATGGTTGTGAGGAACAAATTCCTCCCAATCACAATCCTTAACTTCCTCCTCAGCCAAAAACCCCTCAATAGGATGGTAAATTTCACTCACGCTCCTATCATGCTCAATACTATTATTTACAAGCTCACAATTATCACTAGTTTCCACATAAATATTGTCTTTAACACACAAAGAAAAAGAGAAATTTGGCTTACAACCGTCACGAGATAGCCAGTCATAAAATTTCAATGCTTCATCATCAGACTTGGAAGGAAAATCTCCATTAGAAAAGTTAAGCATTGATTGTGTACAACTGTTGATACCTTTCTCTATTGTTAGACATAGCTCTTCGTCACTAAAGCCATGACCATCCAGTGAGACAAGATATTGTTTAAGTCGATCAAGGTAAGCCCAAAATTCTTCATCTTCATATTGTGGAAAACCGAGATAAAACATAATTAAAGAAAATTGTGCATTTATAGTACCGCAAGCGTACGGGTATTGTAGCATACGGGTCGATCTCAGGGAGGTGAATGATTAAGTACTAGCTAATTTTTGACTCAAGTTATCTACGTCGAATAAATTAAAATGGTGATTGTCTAACTAATTGCTAACAAACTAGTAGAGGTAATAATTCGAGATGAAATCAATAATTAAAAAGACCTAGGGCAGTGGTTCACCGTTAACATGGATTATCGATGCAATCAAAAAGTGACACAACTTTGTCAAATTACCGTCTTGGGTGAGACTAGCATTCCAATTTTAATCATTACTTTAAATTCTCCGTCGAGACATAAAAAGCCTATCTAGCATGTTATAAATCCTATTCTCATGGCACGAATAACAAAACTAGACGCATTAAGAATCAATACTAACATGTCCCAATTATTCCAATTCACTATTCTCATGTGAAAGTTCAAATCTTGTTTCGGTTCTCTAAATTAAAACCCGACTCTCGTCGTAATTAGAATTGAGTAGAAATTAATCGACGAAGATACAAACTTTTAGGTATGATTCATATGAAAACATCCAACTTTCATTGTAATGATAATCTAGACTCAAACCTAGCAATTCAAACTAATCAATCAATTATTAAGCACAACCGACACAAACCCAATTCAATAATTCAACAAAGCGCGATTAAAATCTAAGCATCAATAACCCATATTATCGGCTCACCGAGCCCTAGATAAAAGAACTACTCACAATTCATCATCACAATAACAAAAAACAAATAAAATAAAAAGTAGAGAATTAGAAAAACTTATTGTTGATTGATGATCAAAATGATGAACGATCGTCTTCTTCAAAGTCTTGGAAATTTGGAATAATAAAACTAAAAAACATAAATCTAATAAAATTGCCCAAGTATTGTGTATCTAGTCTAGGAATGATATGGATGTTCTAATAATAATAGTAATCACATATAAGTAGGATAGAATAGAGGGAGATCAAAAGTCACACGCGGGTAGCTATTCACTAGTAGCGGCACATTTCGCTACTAGCGGCACTCTGGAAGCTTCACAAATTGCATGAATTCTGATGAAGCCTCTACTAGCGGCAGTTTTGCTCTTCGTCATCCGCTAGTAGCGGCACTTAAAGACTCCCAATTCTTTCTTCTTTGCTTTTCCTTTAATTTTTTCTCTTCTTTTCTTCATTCAATCCTCGTTATAACCCGGCATTTGAAACGTATACCACCACTATAATCTGGGCATAATACATGAATTTCTCAGCTCTTCAAAATAGCTAGAAGCGTCATCAAAAAACACATATATAATCAAACCATGCGAGATCATCGGAAATGCTTCAAATGTCACTATATCGCCCCAAAATTAACTCTCCACACCACAAATACGACGATATATACTCACGATTAGTGCTAAAAATAGCACTTAACAAATTCCCCCATGCTAAACCTTTACTCGTCCTCGAGTAAACTCAAAAGGCATAAGACGATATCAATGCAAGGTTTAGCGAACTCCCTCACTCACAAATGGTTACCTCACAACTTCCTTCTTATATCGCCCTCACTACCTACTCCGAAATCGTCTAGCTTAGCATGGTCAACACCAAAAGATAAACCAAGGAGTCAAGTCAGTGTAGGACTCCCCCGTGCTAGCTCAAAAACACTCTCGATTAGAAGCCAATAATATCAACATCAATAAACGTCATCATAACCAAAATAGGATCACAGCAACCAACGATCCCCAACACACAATCCAATTCCAACACAAAACTACGCCGCCAAAAAATGATCCTAATCCTAACCCTTACCTCCAAACGCCGTCTTCTTATGTTGCCGACCGCCATGATGTTTACTATTTGCCCATAGTACGGGATATTATGGCCCCTTTTCTTTCTTGCGGCTCTTTTTTTTTCTCTTTATTCTTTTTTTTTTCATCATTTTTTTTCATTTTTTTTTAATCCCTCATTTTGCCTAGGCCGCCCTTTCGGGTTTTCAACCTAGCTCTTTTTTTTTAGCTCACTTTTTTCACTCACAACCTCAATGTTGCCTAGAACGTCTGCCCTTGCAGATTTTCATTCTAGCGAGGCCTCCCATTTTTTTGCCTAAGCCGCCCTTTCGGGTTTTCGACTTAGCGGGATTTTCTTTTCTTTTCTTTTTTTTTTTTTTCTTTTTTTTTTTTGAAAATAAATATATACAAAAGTGAAATGTCCCTCCCCCATGCTTGAATCGAGCAATGTCCTCAATGCGACAAAGACAAAAATAAAATAGGAAAGAGGGGACAAATCACCTATCATGAAGAATCAGAGGAGTCTCCAGAAGATCGACGAGAGCCACTACATGCCTCCCGACGACTGTTAATAGCGCTCCTCTCGGCCGTCAACTCTGCATAAAATTGCTCCGAAGGGGAAGTATATGTGTTAGGATGTCTAGCCGATAAAAACTTGTCGAAACCTCGACACAACTCTAGCACTTCCCGCATAGCTAACCCCTGTTCTGCCCTCCAATCATCGACCTCTAACCTCCACATATCGGACTCTCTAGAAGAAGAAGAAGAAGAAGCATGTGTAAATGAGGGAGAAGGTCTCTCGGTCGCATTTTCATCATCACTACCATCCATAGCATCCATCATTTTCTAGAACTCGCTTCGCTACCCTTTTGTCACCCGGCTCCAAGAGAGTAAGTGGGTCACGTGGTATATATAAATCGATGGTCCTTGGCCCGGTAGGAATAGATTGCTCCGTAGAACGAGGCAATCGTAAGTAAGGTGAAGCTTTCGGACCACGTCTCCATAAAAAATAACCACGGGCCACCGAATCTTGAAGCATAAATGTACGCTCTAATGTATCAAAATCGAGCAAATGACCTCCCATCACCGGTGGAACTGTGCTAGGAATAATGACTTTCAAATGTGTAAGTATCAATGTGACCATGCCACCCATACTAATTTTTCCCTTGACATTCTTCCTACACTTAAGGCAGCTAGATACAAACAGGTCAACCCAATCAGGCATCATCGAAGCTTCGGGCATCAATGCCCACAAGTAACCCATTTCATTTTGACTAATCTTCGATGGTTCCCCTTGACAGAAAATCGCCATAGACCAAAATCGGTGAATCATACGGAGACATGGGTGAGGAATACTAGAGCTTACATCCCCCTTTCTCTTAATAGCCTGCCCCGTAATAGATGCCCAAAATATGCCCGAATCTCCACCTTTGAACGGATTCCACTCTTTTGTGCACTCCCCAACAAATCCAAAAAACTCTCGAAGCTTAGAATAGGAGATTTGATGGGAAGTTCCACCAAGTTTAAAATCAATAACTGGGCCCTCGGTTCTTTTTGAAGTTTTCAAGGTCGCCAAAAATTCCAAAGTATACCTAGTATACGTTGGTGCTTGTCGATCCAACAACCCTTCCATCCCCACTCTTTTCAACAACACCGACATAGGCTCTAGTAATCCTAACCGTGACAAAGTGTCTCGATCAAAGAATTTAGTTGGTAGGACATGACGGTTTGCTTGTCTCAAATTGGTGAGATAGACGAGCTCATCACCATTTATATGTGAAAGACCCGGTGGAACCGAAAGATGCATCGTGAGAGTAGAGACGGTCTTAGACTTTGACTTGGACACGGGACCCTTGCCTTTTTTTACACTCCGTCCCATTTTTTTCACTCTTTTTTTTTCTTTTCAACTCACTAACTCACAATCAACCAAACTCCCTCAAATATCCGCACAGAACACTCACAAACAGGACTCAATAAGGCTCACACAACACTCACGGACACACACTAATTCAAATCCCGTCAAAGATGACAATCACCTCACAAGAATGACAAACACCAATTTCCCTAAATGATAATCAAATCAAAACAACCCACCACCAACACAATTTATATACAACGGAAGACACTATGTTTTTTTTTTTTTTTTTAGACAAAATCAATAACTGCAAATAATTTGAAATTAGTAACTTCAAATAATTGAAATTAGTGACTTCAAAAGAATTCAAATTATTTATATATATAAATTACTAATTGAAATTAAAAGATGAGACACAAATAGGCAAAGAATAATCAAACCTTCAATTGAGAGAAGAAAGCAAAGGAGACAGACATTACCGACGAAAAACCGACGCCATACCTACGTACGGACATCAATTGCTTGATTCCGACTCCAATTTTGCCCCAAATTGCTCTTGATAGTAAAACCCCAAATGTTAGGGTTTTTGTTTTCTTCTTCTTTTGGGTTCAATAGAGAGAGGGAGGTGGTGGTAGAGGGCGGTGGTGGTGGTGAGTGGCGGCAGAGGGCGGTGGTGGTGGTGAGTGGGGCAGAGATGGTGGATGACGGTGATTGGGTTTTTTTTCCAATGTACGTACTGTACGTACTATTGTGTCCCTTTTTTTATTTTCCTTTTTCCTTTTTTTTTGTCTTTTTTGTTTGAGTATGAAGGAGGAAGGAGGAAATATACATGATGGAATAGAAATTAGGGCCGCTAGTAGCGAATTAGGCCGCTAGTAGCGAACAAAAATCGACTTTTAGCATGAAACTTAGGGGGAAGGGCTGAAAAAGCAGCTAGTAGCGGCTCAAATAGCCTTCCGTGGCCGCTACTAGCGGCCTTGTACTTGGAAATTGGAATTCCCGCTTCTTCGATCTGCAAAAATGAGTCAAATTAGCTATCTCGGACTCATTATAACACCGTATCACTCGTATTTTTGGGTTTTTTAAATTTTTAGTTTTTTTTTTTTTAGTCATAAAAATAAAATTACAATAAAATAGAAATATGTACAACACGGGTTGCCTCCCGATAAGCGCTTGTTTAGAGTCATGAGCTTGACTTCCTGTTTTTTTCTTTCAATTGAGGGTGGGAATGACGGAAAGTGTATAAATCACTTTCTCCGGAATCGGATCACCTGCAATATAGTGCTTGAGACGCGCACCATTGACCTTGAAACTCCCATTTTCATCGCTAGAAACCTCGACCGATTCATATGGGAATACTTTGGTGACTCGGAACGGTCCGGACCACCTCGAGCGCAGCTTGCCCGGAAATATTTTAAGTCTTGAGTTAAATAGAAGAACTAAATCCCCTTCATGAAATTCACGCCTCAAAATTCTATTGTCGTGCCATCTTTTTGTCCTTTCCTTATAAATTCGAGCATTCTCGTAAGATTCAAGGTGAATCTCATCGAGTTCATTCAATTGCAAAAGACGACGTTCTCCCGCACTCTTGTAATCGTAATTAAGAGCTTTGATGGCCCAAAACGCACGATGTTCTAATTCTACCGGGAGATGACAAGATTTCCCATACACCAATCGAAATGGTGAAGTACCAATCGGTGTCTTGAATGCGGTGCGATAGGCCCATAATGCATCGTCAAGTTTCATTGACCAATCTTTTCTCGAGCTTGCGACCGTCTTTTCTAAGATAGCTTTAATCTCGCGATTGGAGATTTCAACTTGTCCACTTGTTTGTGGATGATACGGGAGCCCAAATCGATGTTGAACACCATATTTCTTCAACAATGCTTCTAGCTTCTTCTCAATAAAATGAGTTCCATTATCACTTATCAACACTCTAGGAACACCAAATCGGGGAAATATAATCTTTTTGAAGAATTTGGCCACGACTTTGCCATCATTGGTAGGTGTAGCGACGGCTTCCACCCACTTAGAAACGTAGTCGACCGCGACAAGGATATACTTATTCCCATAGGAGGAGGGATAAGAGCCTTGAAAATCGATTCCCCACACATAAAATAATTCAACCTCCAATATAAAATTAAGAGGCATCTCGTTCCGCCTTGAGATATTCCCGGCCCGTTGACAACGATCACATGACTTTACAAATTGTGCAACGTCCTTGAATAAAGAGGGCCAATAAAAACCACATTGAAGAATCTTCGCGGCGGTTTTTGTTGTACTAGCATGCCCTCCAGTTGGCATATCATGACAATGAGAAATTATCGATGTCGTTTCCTCCTTGGGTACACACCTACGAATGATTCCATCGGCACACGACTTGTAGAGATGTGGGTCATCCCAATAATAGTGCTTAGCATCGTGATAGAATTTCTTGCGTTGGTATGAACTTAAACCTTTAGGAAGAATCCCACAAGATAAGTGGTTCACAATATCGGCATACCATGGCAATTCGGACTCGAGAGCAGCAATAGAATAAAGGTGATCGTCCGGGAAGGAATCATCAATGGGTAACTTATCATCATCTTCTAACAATAGGCGAGATAGGTGGTCAGCTACCACATTCTCGGCGCCTTTCTTGTCTTTGATCTCTATATCGAACTCTTGAAGCAATAGAATCCAACGTATCAAGCGGGATTTAGCATCTTTCTTTTGCAACAAATACTTAAGTGCCGCATGATCCGTATGAACAATAACTTTCGAACCTACAAGGTAGGACCGAAACTTCTCAATGGAGAACACAATAGCTAACAACTCCTTTTCAGTTGTGGTGTAATTAGCTTGAGCAGGATCAAGAGTTCTACTAGCATAGTAAATGGCATGGAGTTTGCCATCTTTTCTTTGGCCAAGCACGGACCCAACAGCGTGATCACTAGCATCACACATCAACTCAAAGGGAATAGCCCAATCCGGTGGTTGGATAATAGGTGCCGATGTGAGAGCCTTCTTCAACCTGTCAAAAGCCTCAAGACACGCATTAGAAAACACAAAAGGGATGTCCTTGGCTAATAGTTCCGTTAGTGGGCGGGCAATTTTTGAAAAATCTTTTATGAATCGACGGTAAAACCCCGCATGACCGAGAAAACTTCGCACCCCTTTCACATTAGTAGGGGGTGGGAGTCCCTCGATGACTTCCACTTTGGCTCTATCGACCTCGATACCCCGATTAGATATAATGTGTCCTAAGACTACACCCTCTTGCACCATAAAATGGCACTTTTCCCAATTCAAAATAAGATGAGTTTCTTGGCATCTATGAAGCACTCTAGTCAAATTTTGTAAACAAGTGTCAAAGTTAGTGCCATAGACCGAGAAATCATCCATGAAAACTTCCATGATGCGCTCTACGAGATCAGAAAAGATAGCCATCATGCATCGTTGAAAGGTAGCGGGAGCATTGCACAATCCAAACGGCATTCTACGATAAGCAAATGTGCCATATGGACATGTGAATGTCGTTTTCTCTTGGTCACTTGGATGGATGGGGATTTGGAAAAAACCAGAATAACCATCCAAGTAACAAAAGAACGAGTGCTTTGCCAACCTTTCAAGCATTTGATCTATGAATGGGAGGGGGAAGTGGTCTTTTCGGGTGGCTTTATTCAATTTTCTATAATCGATACACATGCGCCAACCTGTCACCGTTCTAGTAGAAATCAATTCATCTTTATCGTTCTTAACAACGGTCATGCCACCCTTTTTTGGAACCACTTGAACCGGGCTCACCCATGCACTATCAGAAATAGGATAGATGATGCCCGCGTCAAGCAATTTCAAAACCTCTTTCTTGACAACCTCTTTCATGTTAGGATTAAGGCGTCGTTGTGATTCAATAGAGGTGACATGATTGTCTTCAAGCAAAATACGATGCATACAAAAAGATGGATTGATTCCTTTGATATCGTCAATGGTATACCCAATAACATTCTTGTATTTACGAAGAACATCAAGCAATTTCTCAAGTTGAATGTCATTAAGGTTAGCATTGACAATAACCGGATAAGTAGAATTATCACCCAAAAAAGCATGTTTCAAATTTGGGGGAAGGGGTTTTAATTCTGCTATAGGAGGATTAGGACGTACCTCGGGTGTAGACTCCAATGATAATACCTCAAAAGATGAACCATGATCATAATAAGAGGGAGAGGAATCGAGGAGTTGAGTGTATGAAAGCACCTTTATGTCATCGGTATTGTCCTCAATTAAGCAACTTTGGAGTGGGTCAGTAGATGCATCATCCAAAGCTCTTTCTTCAACTAGTTTGTCGACAACATCAACATGGTAACATACCTCTTTCAATGTTGGTTGCCCCATAGATTTGTGGAGTTCGAATTCCACCTTTTCATTGCCAACACACATTGAAAGTTTACCACCCTTCACATCGATAAGTGTACCGGCGGTGGCTAAGAATGGTCTTCCAAGTATAATTGGGATTTGGATATCCTCCTCCATATCCATGACAACAAAATCACAAGGGAGCACCAATTTCCCAACTTGAATGGGAACATCCTCTATAACACCAAGAGGGTATCTTACCGATCTATCGGCCAATTGAAGAGATATCAAAGTGGGTTTCAATCCACCCATATGAAGTTTCTCACAAATAGACAATGGCATTAGACTCACACTAGCTCCAAGATCACACAATGCCTTTTGGATAGCCACATTACCAACCGAGCATGGAATAGAAAAACTACCCGGGTCTTGCATCTTCTTTGGTAACTTGTTTTGCAATATGGCACTACATTCCTCCGAAAGAGCAACAAAATTATGCTCTACTAGTCTCCTCTTGTTTGATAGAAGATCTTTGAGAAACTTGGCATAAGAAGGTATCTCGGATATAGCTTCCAAAAATGGGATATTAATATGAAGCTTTTTCAAAATTTCAATGAACTTACCATACCTTTGCTCTAGCTTCTCCCGTGCCAACCTTTGTGGAAAGGGAATATGAGGATAATGTACCCTTGCAGGTGTAGATGTGTCGTCGGCTTGCTTATCCTTTTCCACTTTCTCAATTGGAGCATCTTCAATAATTGGCTCTACCTCGGTCTCATCCACTACCACAATCTCCGGTACTTTAGTTGGTCGCACCGGATCTTCAAGTTGCTTCCCACTTCTCAAAGTAACCGCATTTATCTGTCCCTTGGGATTTACTTCGGTGTTCCCCGGGAATTGTCCACCCGACTTAGACAAAAGATTGATTTGTTGAGCCATTTGGGCCATTTGAGTCTCGGTCATTTTTTGAGAAGCCTTAATTTGAGAAATTGAAGTCGAGAACTCATCATTCTTCTTGTCTTGATTTTGCATATATTGAGTTTGTTGAGCAAGGACTTGCTCTAACATCAACTCCATATTAGACTTTGGTGGAGCTTGTTGTGGAATCGGTTGAACTTGTTGAATCGGTGGAGTTTGTTGTGGTCGGAACATAGGCTTTTGCCCATAGCCCGGAGGTTGTTTGAAAGGCCTAGAAAATTGTTGTTGGTGTGACAAAGGTCCTTGAGCATTGTTGTTTTTCCAAGAGAAATTCAGATGATGGGCCCAACCGGGATTGTATGTATTTGAATATGGATCAAATTGTTGCTTTTGATAAAGAGCATTAGCTTGTTCCACCATCGACACATTTCCACAATCAGTTGAATCATGACCCCGAATACCACACAATTGACACGAGGAAACCGATGAGCTTGAACCACCTAGGCTAATCTTGGAAATTTGTTGAGATAAATCATCAAGCCTTGTGTGGACCATGTTCAAGTCATTATTTTCTACCTTCCTTCCTCGCACTTGACGGTCACTACCCCAATGATATGTATTTGCGGCCATTTCCTCAATTAATTCTCTAGCCTTATTCCATGGTAGACTATCTAAGCTACCTCCAGCAGCAGCGTTAAGACTCATCTGAGATTCCGGCTTCACACCATTATAGAATGTAAGAACAAGAAGGTAATTAGGAATACCATGATGTGGGCATTGACGTTGGAGTTCCTTGAACCGTTCCCAAGCTTCATATAATGATTCACTCTCATGTTGAATGAATGAGCTAATATCATTGCGTAACTTTGCAGTCTTACCCGGTGGAAAGAACTTGTGAAGAAACGCGGTGGAGAGCTTGTCCCATGTATCAAAAGAGCCGGCATCACAATTTCGCAACCATTCTCTAGCCTTATCTCGTAATGAATATGGAAACAAACGCAATCGAATAGCATCATCGGAAACCCCATTGATCTTCACATTGTCGCAATTTTCAAGGAAAATATTAATGTGTTGATTAGGATTTTCCGTTAGTGACCCACTAAATTGATTTTGTTGAACAAACGAAATCAATGAAGTCTTCAGCTCAAAATTATTTGCTTGCACAGCGGGTCTCGTAATGCTCGAATTGAGCACAACTTTAGGAGCACTTTCATCCTTAATAGACGTCATAGTAATTTCTACCTCGGTATCAGTGACTACTTCCTCAGTATTAAGAATTACTTCCTCGGGTTCTGGCTCACGTTGAGCCTGCTTCTTCTTTCTCTCTGCGTTTCGTCTTCTAGCGGTGGCTTCGATCTCGGGGTCAAATTCGTATAAACCCTTTGATTTACTCCTGCGCATAAAGATCACAATACACAACTAGTGAAATATTAGTAACAAAGAAAGCGTACCAATGTACGCGGAGAAAGACGTAATCTAACAAATCAAAAATCTAAGCTAATATTAATCCGTTACCTCCCCGGCAACGGCGCCAAAAACTTGTTACGTTTTATTTTGTAGTACCGCAAGCGTACGGGTATTGTAGCATACGGGTCGATCTCAGGGAGGTGAATGATTAAGTACTAGCTAATTTCTGACTCAAGTTATCTACGTCGAATAAATCAAAATGGTGATTGTATAACTAATTTCTAACAAACTAGTACGGAAGGTAATAAATCTAGATGAAATCAATAATAGAAAGACTTAGGGCAGTGGTTCACCATTAACATGGATTATTGATGCAATCAAAACGTGAGACAACTTTGTCAAATTATCGTCTTGGGTGAGACTAGCATTCCAATTTTAATCAATACTTTAAATTCTCCATCGAGACATAAAAAGCCTATCTAGCATGTTATAAATCCTATTCTCATGACACGAATAACAAAACTAGATGCATTAAGAATCGATACTAACATGTCCCAATTATTCCAATTCACTATTCTCATGTGAAAGTTCAAATCTTGTTTCGGTTCTCTAAATTAAAACCCGACTCTCGTCGTAATTAAAATTGAGTAGAAATTAATCGACAAAGATACAAACTTTTAGGTATGATTCATATGAAAACATCCAACTTTCATTGTAATGATAATCTAGACTCAAACCTAGCAATTCAAACTAATCAATCAATTATTAAGCACACCCGAAACAAAACCAATTCAACAATTCAACAAAGCGCGATTAAAATCAAAGCATCAATAACCCATATTATCGGCTCACCGAGCCCTAGATAAAAGAACTACTCACAATTCATCATCACAATAACAATCAACAAATAAAATAAAAAGTAGAGAATTAGAAAAACTTATTGTTGATTGATGATCAAAATGATGAACGATCGTCTTCTTCAAAGTCTTGGAGTAATAAAACTAAAATGCCTAAATCTAATAAAATTGTATAACTTTTATGTATCTAGTCAAGGAATAATATGCATATTCTAATAATAATAGTAATCACATATAAGTAGGATAGAATAGAGGGAGATCAAAAGTCACACGCGGGTAGCTATTCGCTAGTAGCGGCACATTTCGCTACTAGCGGCACTCTGGAAGCTTCACAAATTGCATGAATTCTGATGAAGCCTCTACTAGCGGCAATTTTGCTCTTCATCATCCGCTAGTAGCGGCACTTGAAATTCTTTATTCTCTCTTCTTTGCTTTTCCTTTGATTTCTTCTCTTCTTTTCTTCATTCAATCCTCGATATAACCCGGCATTTGACGCGTATACCACCACAATAATCCGGGCATAATACATGAATTTCTCGGCTCTTCAAAAATAGCTAGAAGCGTCATCAAAAATCACATATATAATCAAATCATGTGAGATCATCGGAAATCACTCAAATATCACTATATCGCCCCAAATCCACTCTTAAACACTACAAATATGACGATATGCACTCACAAATAGTGCTAAAAATAGCACTTAACAAGAGCACACGCCGTTATCCATTAAACTGGACTTTGATGTGACTAACAACGCAGCCGAGTATGAAGCATGCATTCACAGGTTGCAAGCCGCCGCTGATTTAGGAGTCACAAACCTCCGGGTCCACGATGACTCATCCTTAGTCATCAATCAAGCTCTCCAAAAATGGAAAACTCGGAACGCCAATCTTGTGGCTTACCAAGCGCGAGTAAGGGTTCTCGAGAAGCAATTCCAAAAGGTAGAATATATCTATCTACCCCGAGAAGAAAATCAATTTGCAGATGCACTTTCCAAATTAGCATCCTTACTAAATATCCCGGAGCACCTAACCAGCATGCCAATCTGCGTTGAAAGACGGTCCAAGCCGGCCTATATCCACGTTATCCAAGACATCGAAGTAACTGATCCGGAACCTTGGTATCAGGCTGTTCTAACCTACTTGACGACGGGAGAATATCCCCCAGGAATTGAAAACCGGGCCAAGAAAGCCTTGCGAAGATTGACAACCCAATTTGTTCGTACGGATGACGGACAGTTATACAAAAAGACGGCACAGGGGGCTCTCCTCCTGTGTATCGATAAGGTACAAGCCGAGAAGGTTATGTCCGAGGTACACGATGGTGAAAATGGTCAGCATATGAACGCCCATATGCTAGCCCGAAAAATCTTGAGGCTCGGGTATTATTGGAACAACATGGAAACTGACTGTCAGTTATATGTCAAGCACTGCCATAACTGTCAGATTTTTGCCAATGTACAACATATGTCATCTTCCCTACTATATACCATGACGTCGCCATGGCCATTCTCAACATGGGGAATTGATATAATTGGAAAGGTGAACCCTTCCAGGACGGGAGGTCACTGCTTCATTTTGGTGGCTATCGACTATTTCACCAAATGGGTCGAATCCGAGTCGTACCGGGTCTTGAATGCCAAGCATGTTGCCAAATTCATCCAGAACAAGATCATATGCCGATACGGGATCCCGCACGAGTTCATCAGTGATCACGGGACCCATTTCCAAGCTGAAACCGCTGCATTGCTAGCGAAATATAAAATCCAAAGGCATACATCTTCACCTTACCGTTCCCAAACAAATGGAGCGGTAGAGGCAGCTAATAAAACGATTGTCACCATACTTAAAAAGATGGCTGAAAATTATCCGGACTTGCCCGACAAAATACCTTTCGCCCTATGGGGGTACCGAACGTCAATTCGCACCGCAACTGGGGCAACTCCCTATTACCTGACGTACGGAATGGAAGCAGTCCAACCAGTCGAACTGGTCGGAAGTACCATCCCTTAGGATTTTACTTGAGAGCCAAGTGCCTGAAGCAGATTGGGTCCAAGCCCGATACGATTCGCTAGTTCTTTTAGACGAACGACGGTCCCGGGCCCTTAACAATATTCAGATATACCAAAAGAGGATACAACGGGCTTTCAACAAAAGAGTTAGGCCCAGAAATATCAAAGAAGGGGATCTAGTTCTAAAATCCGTCCGGGCCTTGCTACCGGTCGACCCCAAAGGAAAGTTCAAACCCAATTGGGCTGGGCCATATTTAGTAAAGAAGGTCCTATCAGGAAGAGTGGTGATGCTAACGGACTTGGACGGGAACAAATTTGTCAACCCAATCAACTTGGACCAGTTGAAGCGCTACTACCCATAAACCCTATCTCAATGTCATTTGCAAAAAGTTTATAAAAATTCGTCTTTTTATAAATTTTCAAAAATTATAAGCAAGTCAATAAGCTAAGATTACTTATCCTACTATCGAAGATCTTGAACTAATAGTCTTGATGTATTTCGAAAATTGCAAAAAAAAATCTATGTTTGAACTACGTTTGGTTTGATTCCGCTAAATGTGGATACGTAGGCAACCCCTCAAAAGGGTACAACCACTGCAATAATGGAAAAGACAGGAACGGTATTCACTAATATGTCTTTTATTAAAAAACCGATAAACTAGAGAATTCCAAAATTACACCACACACACAAAAAACGGCAAACACACGGAAAAAAAAAAACTAAAAACAAATAGTAATAATACTAAAATAATAAAATTTAGGAGACTAATGGTTGTGCATTTTGCCCTTTCCCTTGTCCTTTAGGTCGCACGAAGCCCGAGGACGCCGGGGCAGGGACGAGCGTTCCCGAATCACGAGAGGAACCTCTTTAGCTCAAACCCGTTTCTTCGACAGCGGGTCTTCTGCCATGGTCACCGGTCCAAGTCGAGCCCGTACGTGCTCAAGTAGCCTGTCTCTCGGGCCAAGTCGGTCCTACACTGCCAGTCTTGGGCCAAGTCTCCTTTCCAAGTCAGTCTGGGGGCTCACTTTCCCCCGCGCACCTCTAGCACTAGACCCTTCACCTTGAGTCCTAGTCTTCTTTCTTTGACCTGACATAAGACGGACCCGAGTAGCTGGAGTGTCGCCTTCGTCAAAAAAGCTCCTATTGTCTTTGACTTGTTCCCTTCGCAGCAGGTCGAAAGCTTCATCAACCTTTAGAGCAGCCCGGGCCTTGGTGGTATCTGCTTTAGTCCACTTGACATAGGAGTCTGAAACCCAGATTGAATGAAGAGCTTTTTGAATGGGCCAAGTATGCCGGGTGTACCATCTTTGCATCCAGGTATCGCACATCACATCCGTCAGTTGGGTAGATTCACTCACAACTGCTTCAACCTCCGGGATTCTTCGGGTCCAACCATACTGCCTTAGTTTGCGATCGGGGTAAAGATGGATCGTCTGCCTGAAAGACAAGATTACCTGGTAGCGAGCCTTATCCCTCGGAGCCAAGCTCGTCCAAACATAAATGGGCCACCATGGCACTACCCATCGAATCAGTGGACCGCTATGGAAAGATAACACTTCATCCCAATACTTTTGAGTAATCTGGCGAGAAAAATTAATAGCCCGTCTCCTCGTCATCACCTGATTATGGCGGTAATTACTCGAGTCGAGGGGAGGATCTTTGACTGATAGCCTCTCAAATAGCCAGATCTGAAAAAATGAAACAAAATATAAGTTTTCAGGACAAAGTGGGTGTCCGCCTAAGGGCACTTGATCGAGTGCCTGGGAGTCACTCGATCGAGTGGAGCCTCTGAAATCGAAACAGGAGGCTTTTACGAGGACACTCGATCGAGTGCCAGGGTGACTCAATCGAGTGCCCACTACAGCAGGAAAATCGCGGAAAAATCAAAAAATTGAGAAATTGAGAAAAATGAGAAAAAAATCCGAAATACCTGCAATAAACGGGCACTTCCAGTCAGACGAACCGATGAATCCCTCTTACGATTATCCAAACCCTGGATGATTTCACTCGTAATCAACCAAGCCGGACTGTGCTCAGTCTCCATTAGATCAACCACGGTTAAAAGACGAGCGTTACCCATGCACGACAACAAATCCATGTGACCTTCAAAGGCATAAATGTGGAGCATACAAAAGGAGAAAGACCTACGGCTGTGAATCGGTCTGACCCGGACATCATGCGGGTTCATAAATTTCTCGGCCAAGTCGATCAAAGAAATACTATCATCCTCCATCATGCGAGATACTTCGTTATGGGAAAGTCCTAAAAGTTCCCGTAACTTCCTCCTGGGATCATGGACTGAAAACGGGACGGCGGGACGAAGTATCGGGTTCCATCCCCCCACAGCAGCAATCTCCTCGGGTAACGGACAGATTTCGCCCCGAGGAAAGGCAAAGACATGATATGTATCGTCCCAATAGGACAAACAAGCATCAAGAAAGTGGCGATCTATCTGCATCTGACGAAACGTACACAGCTGAGTAATACCCGTCTGGTTCAAAGCCACCCTATCCGTGTTCCTAAAGCGTCGGGACCATTCTTGCAGCATCGCGGTCAATCGCTTGATTCCCATGACTAACATTCTTGAAAGGAACAAGGAACTTTCTTTTGGGAAAAAAAGAATTGTGAGGAAGTTGTGAAGAAAATTAAGACAAGGGAGGGGTATTTATAGCATCAAGTTTTACAACCCTCTTTCCATATCACTTTTCCATGAAAATTTCCTAATCCCATTGGGTTCACACATACAGGCCTAGTCTCAGATTCCCCAATCTTAGCTCGGGAATTAGTCATCCTGAGTATTCCTAATTTTTCAAAAATTTCAATTTTTCAAAATTTCAAAAATTTCAAAGATCCAAAATTCCAAAAAAATCAAATTTTTATTCCCCAACGCGAGTCTTATTTTTACCTACGTGTTGCATGCAAAAATTTATGTGACTGCTACAGGTGCGACTCAAGGCTTCAGAGGCAAGCCCGCACAACTCATATATCTCTCCAGCGGAAAGCCCTAGGCAGCATTTTCCCCGGAATAGCACGGGATGGGCCAATATATAGGCGCACCCAGGACTTATACAACAAGTCTGATTCCCCACGGAGTTATCATCATCTACTCAGGTATGATTTCCGTCTTATGGGTGGCGAGCCCTTCACGCAAGTCTAACGGATTATAAACGACCCGATCGGAAGTCTACCAGGTCTTAATCCTCGATTGGCCTGGTAGCTACTCTGAATTTCGCTTTGTCCAAGCCTCAGTCAAAGTGGGGGCTCTGTAGACACGCACATTTGGCTGCTAGGTGTCTATAGCAGTTTCCCAAAAAACACCCGATGATGATCGGACGCAAACGTGTTTCTACGCGCTCAGATATGGGCTCGAAACCATTAGTTTCTGGTTTGGGCTTTTTACGGAGTACAAATCTCACAAAACTAACCTCAAATTCAGGCCCAGTGGGTCGTTTCCAATCAAATGAGACTAAGTTGGGTCAAAACCGACACCGGAAATAAAACCGTCTTTTAGCGACCGGGTCAAACCCTGGTCAAAGTCGTTTCCGAGACATAAAATAGCCTTGCAAACATCAAAAGTCCAACCCAAATACAAAATCCACAAAATATCCAACCTGAGGTCCAGAAGACCAGACCCCTACGTTTCAGCTGACCCACTCGATCGAGTGTCAGCCCACTCGATCGAGTGGGCCCTCAAATAGGCCCGTCTGCGGCTGCTTTGGGCCACTCGACCGAGTCAGCAGGGCACTCGGTCGAGTAGCCCTAGGTCGGGTAGGGGGAGCATTCCTATATATACACCCCTTATGCATGTTATTTACCCATCTTTTTTACCTACAACTTTCACCTTCATAACACAACTCTACAACCCTAATCAACACTCAAGAACCCTAATCCTAAACCTTAGCATCTAGGAATCAAACCCTAAAACACCGTAACTCCGTCTACATCTCGATACTCCCGTGCAAGCCACAACTAACGAGTCCCATCCGAGAACAAGAAACATGTAGGTTGAGGGTGAAATAATCTCGATTTCTTCTCCCTTTCTCTCCCTCATCTCGTCCGTCCCTTTCGTCGTCGTCGTCGTCTTCTATTTATTCGTATTGTCACGTTTATAATATCGATAGTACTACTAATATGAGACATTAAAATACTTGCGGATTCGTGTCGAGCGTGAATGATGACGGGATAAGGAAATCCGAATATACAAGGGTGCTTCACCCGACGTTGCCGGTCGCTTATCCCGACACCCCGAACGCTTGATTGTTGAAGCAAGTCAACCTCAACAAAATTGTCTCTTTTTATTCTTGTCGCGTCATTGTCATCATCTTCAACATCACATATGCATCGATTCTAAAACCATTTTCAAATAAAACATTTTTTTAATTAAGTCGAAACCTGTTGATGCGGATCCGACATCACACAATCCGTAAGGATTTATCGCGATGTCGAGATGCGGAGGGAATCAAGTCGAGTCCTTTTAAATTCAAGCAAGTATAAAGTGTCGATCTATTAGATTCGATACCAACTCAATAGTTGGATGTCGAATCTAAACGATTTAGTCAACTACTTCAACTAATACGATTTTCGTTGATGCTAAAATAGTCGTCACCTAATTCGATAGAATTAATTACGACTAATATGGAATAATGTAAATATGATGATGCATGGTTTTTGAAAAAGTGATGTTTCACGTGATAGATTAGACACGTGTTGACCTAAGTCATAAAAAAAGTATTATCGAGACTTGAATGACACTATAGGACTCACGGTATTCGTCGTGATAAGGCCACTCGATCGAGTCATCGAGGGACCCGACCGAGTGGATCTCTGAAAAGGCTCTTGTCTCGTATTGTAGACCCTACTCGATCGAGTTATTGACGAACTCGACCGAGTACGCTGCCACTCGACCGAGTCATTGTGAGACTCGACCGAGTGGAGGTCGAAAGACATTCTGTCTCGTTTTTAGGGTTCCACTCGACCGAGTGGGCTAGGCACTCGATCGAGTGCCCCCTGTACGAACTAGGGTTCGCTTCGCAATTTATTGTTGATTGCAAAATTGCTTTTCGATTTTGACAATTTGATGATTTTGTTGAATCAGGCATAAATACTATATAATTTATACTCGACTCGAATATGCAATACTCGTCATAATCGACATTCAATTATTGAATCGATGTCGAATATTAGAGCGAGACTAAAGAAATTGCTATAAGTCGTTTAAGTCAACCAAAACGACATGAATTTTCCTCCGCGTTTATAGTGTCGTAATTTTAACGAATTAAATGACATCTATGTTAGCATCAACGAAAAAATCGGATTGATCAAATTATTTGACTAGATCGTTAGATTCGACATCCAATTATGGAACTGGTATCGAATCTAAAAGATCGATACTTTAATTAAGAAACTCGACTTGATTCCCTCCGCATCCCGACATCATAATTAAAACTTGCGAATTGTTTGATGTCGGATCCGCATCAACGGGTTCCGATCCTTATTAAAAAAAAGGTGCTTCGAAAATAGTCTGTAATTGATAAAAATCGCGATTGAATGGAGACTATGCGGACGGAAATAAAAATTATTGTTTAAATTGACTTGTTTCAATAATCAAATGATCGGGGTGATGGGATAAGCGACCGGCAACGCTGAGTGCAACACTCTTGTATATTCGGGTTTCCTTATCCCACCATCTCTCACATTCGACACAAATTCACAAGCATTTTAATGTTTTATACTAGATATGTTATCGATATTAGAATGCGATGATAAAAAAGACAAAAAAACGACGAAAAAAAAGGAAGAAGCCGAGAGAGGGAGGAGAAAGGAAGAAGATGGGTTTTGCACCCTCAACCTACATGTTCTTGTTCTCGAACGGGACTCGTAATTGTGGCTTGCATGGGAGTATCGAGATGTAGGTTAAGTTGTGGTGGTTAGGGTTCGAATTCCTAAACGCTAGGGTTAGGGTTTGTATGTGAGTTTAGGGTGTGTAAAAGTTGATAGATTAGGGTTTCTGAAAAAGTGTGTAAAAAGTTGTGCATGGGGGTGTATATATAGGCATTGCCCATGTACCCCGGCTAGGGTTACTCGATCGAGTAGCCCCCTGACTCGGTCAAGTGGCCCAATCAAACGCAGTTGGGCTCGAATAAGGGCCCACTCGATCGAGTGGAGCTGACACTCGATCGAGTGGGTCAGCTGGATCGAGTGGTCCGGGCTTTGGGCCTGGAATTGGATATCTTGTGGGTTTTGTGTTTGGGCTACACTTTTTGAATGTTTGAATGGCTGTTTTGTATGTCTCAGAACGACTTTGACCGGGGTTGACCCAATCGCTATAAGTCGGTTTTATTTCCGATGTCGGTTTTGACCCGAATTAGTCTTGTTTGACTGGAAACGACCCACTGGGCCTGTATTTGAGGTCAGTTTTGTGAGATTTGTACTCCGTAAGTGCTTAAGCCATCAACTAATGGTTTTGAGCCCATATCCGAGCGCGTAGAAACACGTTAGCGTCCGATCATCATCGGGTGTTTTTTTGGAAACTACCATAAACACCTGGCAGTCAAAATGCGGGTGTATACAGGAGGAATTACAATCTTTTATGGGCATTGCATGGAATCCTATAACTAAAGATGTCGATGTGGATGAGAAGAGTTTGGAGCGGTGTAACTCATTCAAAGAGGCAATGTTATTTATAAGTAACTAATTGGTATTTGGTACTATATTAAAATGTACTTTACATTTGTTGGATAAATGATTTAAGCTAGAATGTTTATATTTACAGCGGAATGGAAAGTATTGTTTGAAGCTGATTAGACAGAGGCTAGCAAACACAGATGAGTTGGCTAAGTTATTTGGTGGTAGAGCCGCTCGTGGAGTGAGTGGTTGCTTTTCTCCGGGAATGGGAAAAGGGCCATCATACTTAACTACACAAAAAGAAGATATGCAAGAAGGGTCCGGAGATAGTGTGGATACTATTTATAGTGACGGAAATACTCTCTCAGGTGATGAGAGCATATCTCCACCACCGTCTGATGCGAGGAAAGCCATAAAGAGTTCCTCCCGAAAACGGAGAAGTTGAAATATTGAAGGGTCAAGTGAACTTAAGAGAAGACAAACAAGTTTCGATAAGGTTATCAAACTTCTATCAACTGTCAACGAGGTTGGTGCATCAAGTAAAGTATCTAGGAGTCAAATGATCAGTGACGAACTCGTTAGATTGGAAATGGTGGAGGAAAAGGGTAATCGATTCTCTCTATCGGCGATGAAATATTTGAGTGATGAGAAACAAGCTGAGTTATTTTTATCCCTACCAAGTGACGAACTAAAACGGATGTACCTTTTAGAGATGGAAGAAGATTTCAACAAGTTGTCGTAACCATTCACCTCCCGATAACATTAGCTAATTTCGTGTGTTTGACTATATGTGTTTTGGTATTGTATTTGCATTTTCTTTTGTTTAGCTACTCATGTGCCTTTATGCTTCACTTTGTTCTGATATTGAACTTTTATCATGTGCGGATATTGAACTTCTGTTCTGATATGCTCCACTTTGTTCATTGGAATTCATCTTTCATTTTTTTTATCTTATAAGCTTGTAACTTTCTCCAATGTAGAATGGATGATAATGTTAGACGTGCATGTATGATTATTGCATTAGAAGAGTTACGCACATCACTTGAACAAAGTGAGTTGGAAGAACAAGTGCCAACAACTAGAAGACCTGCAAGAGAAAGAAGTGAAACAGGTGCAGAATATATACATAGGTTGTTGAATGAAAATGATATAGCTTGTTTTCAACAACTCCGACTTGATAGAGTTATGTTTAAACAACTGGTGGAGTTGATGGTTGAAAGAAATTTGCTAGTGGATGGTAAATATATAAAGGTAGATGAACAACTTGGAATTTGTTTTGGATACTTTGGTGACATTATCGCATGATATCATTAGACCGCATCGTAATTTACAAGAGGTGCCTCTGGAGGTAGAAAGTAGCTCACTTTATTGGCCATATTTCAAGGTAAAATTACCCTTTTATTATATCGAACTATTTTTACTCAACATTTTTTATTTCTGTATTTCTTTAGTTATACATTTGTTTATCATTTTAGGATGCTATTGGTGCTTTAGATGGAACACACATAAAAGCCGTTGTTAGCGACAAAAATGGTGTAGCATTTCGAGGTCGCCATCGAGATAAAACTTGGAATGTGTTGGCTTGTTGCTCATTTGATAGAATATACACATTTATAAATTTGGGGTGGGAAGGAAGTGCTCATGATCTTACTGTATGGCGGAATTCTATGACTAATTCAAAATTTGTTTTTCCACATCCACCTGAAGGTAAGTATAATTACTTTGGTTTTTTTTTCTTCCGTTTTGGTTCTAATGTTAGTTCATATAATTTGTAGGTAAATACTATTTAGTGGACTCGGGATATCTAAATACCCTTGGATATTTGTCTCCTATTATGGATAAGAATGTTAGATCACATGTTCCGGAGTTCAAGCATGGGCCTCCTAGAGGAATGGCAGAACACTTTAATTATCGACATTCATCTTTAAGGATGAAAGTTGAAATGTCATTTGGTCAATTAAAGAAAAGGTGGAAGGTGTTATACGTTATGCCTCAAATGGAACCAAAATACCAAATGGCAATTATTGTTTCCGCTTTCACATTGCATAATTTCATACGGATGCAGACACTTGGTATACAAGTAATACAACATGCAATTAGTCAGGGAAGAACAGATACAAACATGAACGACGTCAAACGGAAGAAACTTATGAACAAAGTGCGAACGACTATAGCTAAAGACATATGGTTAGCTAATCGTGCCGATAGTGACATTGAAGAAGATTCAAATGAAGATTCCGATGAAGATGAAGAGGAAACGGGACAAATTGATGTAGATGATTTACTTAATCATTTGACGTAATTTGTATTCATCAAAAGTATTGACGTAATGGATTTAGATTGTATTGACAAAAATATTTGTTGTCATTTATGTTAGTTTAACTTCGAAAATATCGTTCTTTTACCGTTATTATTTTCATCATCCACTGTAATAATAATAATAATAATAATAATAATAATAATAATAATAAAAATAAAAATAATAATGCAAGTTCTTGTAATTTGTTTCGTTTTTAATGCAAGTTTCGGTTTTAAAAAAAATAAAAATAATAATAATAATAATAATAATTTCGGCCGGTAAGGAGGTAGATGTCGGTTTGATTGATGGGCACGACAGGCCCTTACGCCCGGCGGATTTGCTTCTTTATTCTTGGGATAGGGGCCGTGATGTGTGTGTCGATTTGACGGGGTCGTCCCCTTTGACCCAGTCTGCGATGTCTGAGTTTCTACCTGGCCGCGCAGTCGCTGATGCTGCTCAGCGCAAGTGCGCCAAGTATGGAGATTTGTGCACCAAGACTGGATATGGGTTCCTGCCTTTCTCTTTCTCTTCTCTAGGGGAGCTCGACGTGGAGGCCGCTGCTTTACTCAAGCGGATTCAGAAATTCTCTATTTCTCAGGACGCGGGAGCTCGGGCAACTGCTTTTATTTTTACTTGTCTTAGTTTTTCTATCGCTAAGGGAGTGGGAGCCCAGATAGTATCTCGGCTTCCCTCCAACTTCTTGTAATTTGTTCTGGTGTTTAATGAAAGTTCCGTTTTATAATAATAATAATAAAAAATAAAAAATAAAAAAATAATAATAATAATAACAACAACAACAACAACAACAATAATAAATCTGAACTGAACTGAACTGAATGTGTCCGAAATGAACTGAACTGAACTGAATGTGTCTGAACTGAACTGAACTGAACTGAAAGTGTCTGAACTGAAGTGAACTGAACTGAACTGGAAGTGTCTGGAAATAAGTCCAGGAGAACAGGGCCTAAGCTAAGTAGCCACTATAACATACTCCGTATAATATTGTCCTTTTATTAAAGTCCAAAAATTCATAAATAACACTTGTGTCTAATGAGTCTCCAAATATTATGAATCGTGTCCGACACGTCTCTAAATAAATTAAAAAAACTGGATACAATTTTATAGGTGTCTGACACGTATTGTCGTGTGTCCGACGTGTGTCGGCGTCCGACACGACACAACGGTTTGAAGGAGTGTCTTGCTACTTATTCTATCCTTTGCATTATTTAATTAAGAAAAATGCCTAAATTTGTGATACGAGTGGTGCACACTGCACGATTTCAAGCAACGCATCCAATTTCACTTCTACCATTATTTTAACCCTTTTTTGGTGACAAGTAATCGTCATATTAGAGTAGGTTTATTGAGAGACGGTCTCATCAAATGTATAGAAAGACCAAGTACAAATGAAGGTAATGGTGTTACTAAACGTAATAGGTACGATTAACATAAAGTACTCCGTATATAAATATAAAACGGATACATTTGTTATAAAAATAAATACAAAATAAAGCTACTCCTATAACCTTCTAAGGATTTTTCCATTTGATTATTTTATAGTCACCTAAATGAATATCTGATGGCAGGGGATCAGACGACGGAGTATGGAGAGGCATCGGTGGAATGGGTGGTCGATGGGGAGGAGTCGTCGGATAGTCGTGGCAAGTGCGTTGTGGGGAGGTTATGGACAGATCGTCAGATCAACTGTAGGGCTTTGATCGATACCCTGATTACGAGTTAGAAAATGAAGCATCGGGTTGTGGGAGAAGTTGTCGATCGTAAAACAAAACTTGTCACGTTCAAATTTGACAGTGCGGATGACAAGGAGCGCGTTCTCTCGGAACAACCATGGCACTTTGACCGACATCGAATGCTACTCGATGATCTTCATGTCGATGTGATCCCGTCTAAGGTACCCTTATTTTTCTCTCCTACTTGGGTACGAGTGTACGATTTACCTATAGTAGGACGTCTGAATGTGGAGAATGCTAGTAATATCGGAAATACCCTAGGCCTGTTTGTGATGGTGGATAATTCGGTGAACCCGGAGATTAATAGGTCTATGCGTATGAAGGTTATTATTGATGTGCGCAAACCATTGGTGGATGGAGTCACCTTGCGTTCGAAAGGCGGGAAACAGTGGTGTGTGAAGGTGTGTTATGAGAGCCTACCCATTTTCTGCTACATTTGTGGGCATGGCGAGAGGGACTGTGAGGAACGTACTGGCCAGGTAGGAGAGGGCAGGCGTTTTGGGGACTGGCTAAAAGCGTCGCCTTGGCGTGTTGCAGTTAATAGCGGGGCTAGGAGTGAAACGGAGAGTGGGTCGTGTGCGAGGAAGCTGTTTACGGAGGAGGATAAAAAGCGCACTGAGGACGAGGCCCTAGCTCGTATGGTAGACAGACTGAGGGGGGTGAAAATTACTGAGGCTCCCGTGGCGATTGAGCATTCAGAGCCAGCTACTGGCACACCTATTTCGCTTGGTATACAGGTGATGGAGCCGAGAGTTTTACCCCAAAGCAATAGGGGCAGTCCAATGGAGACCCAAAGGCAGGAGATTAATATTGAGGGGCGAGTTAAAGCTCGTAAGTTTTTGAAGATTGTTAGGACCAAAGGGGTGTCGGGTCAACAGGGAAGCCCACCTGGACCTGGACCGCCTCTGGTTGGAGCGAAACGGAAAGGGGATGATGTGGAGGAACCGGGTGATGAGGCAAAGGCTGACAATGCTAGTAAAAGGAGTCAAGGTGTTACTGAAGTCATGGAGATGCACACTCAAGTAGCGGTGACTGGCGATGACCAGCACCGTGAAGAGCAATGAAAATATTCAGTTGGAACTGTCAGGGATTGGGCAACCCCCTGACGGTTGGCTCCCTCACCGAGCATTGTTGGAGGGAGTGCCCTAACATCGTCTTCGTTATGGAGACGATGATGAGTGAGAGTGATCTCACTTCGGTTCGGAGCCGTTGCGATTTTCGTGATGGAATATGTATTAATAGTCGAGGTAGATCGGGTGGTATAGGTTTTTGGTGGAAGGACATAAACGCGCAGCTCGTTACCTATGACAGCAATCATGTTGTTGTCGAAGTTAATAATGAGGAGGGAGTAGCTCAATGGCGTGCGGCGGGTGTTTATGGCTGGCCCGAACACGAGAATAAATACAATACCTGGCAACTTATACGACGCATTCATCGGGCCTCCCCGGTCCCTATAATACTGTTTGGAGATTTCAATGAAATCCTTGGTCAAGACGAAAAGGAGAGGGGTCGTTTTCGTAGCGAAGGGTGTATTGATGCTTTTCGTGCTACACACGACGATTGTGCACTGTATGATCTGGGGTTTTCGGGCAATAAGTTTACATGGCAACGGGGTCGGAATATCAATAATCTTATTTGAGAGAGATTGGACCGGGCTGTAGCGACCAATGGCTGGAGCAATTTATTCCCAAATACAGAGGTGCGGGTCTTCCCAATTCATGCTTCTGACCACGCACCGTTGTTGATACAGGAACATGCCGTTAACTCGGAGCCTAATCGAAGTAAGCCTTTCAGATTCGAACCCATGTGGCTATCCGAGAATCAATGTGGCGAGATAGTTCGCGAGGCTTGGGAGGAGGTGCGAGGAGAAGGTATCCTGGAAAAAGTGGCGATATGTTCAAAGAGGTTGAAAGCTTGGGCGAGGGCGAAATTCGGGGATGTTAAACGAAAACTAAGACGGGCTGAGGAAGAGTTGGGTAAATGGCAACGCAGGCCTGACTCGGCTGATATGTTGTCGAATTGTCAGAGACTGAGCCAGGAGGTTGCTACTCTACGTACTCAAGTCGAGACTTTCTGGAGGACTAGAGCCAAAGCTAATGAGATTCGCGATGGGGACAGAAACACGGCCTATTTCCACCACAAGGCCAAACAGAGGAGGAAAAGGAATACGATTATCGGCCTTGAAGACAGCGATGGGGCCTGGTGCTCGGAGGAGAAAGATATTCAGTGCATAGTGTCGAGTTATTTCTCTGATCTGTTCTCTACTAGTAAGTAATCCCACGGAGATGGAAGAAGCTTTAATTTGTGTCCCGAGCCTGTTGACTCCCACCATGAACTTCGAGCTTGATAAACCGGTGACAGACGAGGAGATTCGCGTGGCCCTCTTCCAAATGCATCCAAACAAAGCCCCGGGTTTAGATGGTATGAGTGCTTTATTTTTTCAAAAGTATTGGGAAGTTGTGGGTCATGATATTTGTTTGTTTGTACGGAACTGGTGGGAGGGAAGGGTCGATTTAAAGGAAGTTAAAATCATTGTCGTTTTGATTCCAAAATGTGGGTCTCCCCGTAAGATGGCGGAATTTCGACCTATTAGTCTGTGTAATGTCCTTTATAAGATTATTTCCAAGATGCTTACTAACAGGTTGAAACCTTTTCTCAATGGCCTGATCTCGGAGAATCAAAGCGCTTTTACTCCCGGGCGACTCATAACGGACAACACGCTCATTGCTTTTGAGACGTTCCACTCTATGAAAAGGGGAGGTGAAGGTAAGGATGGTACGGTGGCTCAAAAACTTGATATGAGTAAAGTGTACGACAGAATTGAATGGAGCTTCTTAGAAGGGGTGTTGTCACGATTGGGCTTCTCGGGAAGTTGGAGAAACCGTATCATGAGCTGTGTGATTTCGATTAGACAGGCCTTTCGTATTAATGGGAAGACTATTGGGGAAGTAGCACCAGAACGGGGACTCAGACAAGGCGATCCTATTTCCCCGTACCTGTTTCTATTTTGTGCGGATGTCTTTTCTCATTTGATACGCAAGGCTGCTAGTAGCCAGGCCATACACGGGGCTCGGGTTTGTCGAGGTGCACCTCGAATTTCTTATCTGTTTTTTGGTGACGACTGTATCCTTTTTGCTAGAGCTAACGAAAGGGAGTGCTCCACCTTAACTAATATAATTAGCCTATTTGAGCGAGCCTCGGGTCAGAAAATCAACTATTCTAAGTCTGAAATTGTGTTTAGCAAAAAAGTTTCAGAACGGCATCGGGAAAGCATTTTGAGATTATTCGACGTTCGAGTGGTGGACAAATACGAGAAGTATTTGGGTTTACCAACTATTATCGGGAAGTCCAAGAAGGCCATTTTCTCCGGGATAAAAGATCGCATATGGAAGAAATTACAAGGGTGGAAGGAGAGGTTATTGTCCAAACTTGGTAAGGAAATTGTGATAAAGGCATTGGCACAAGCTATACCGACTTATATGATGAGCCTGTTTGCGCTCCGGAAGGGCTCATTGGTGACATTCAAGGTATTATTGCGAGATTCTGGTGGGGTTCGACGGAGACAAAACGGAGAATACATTGGTGGTCGTGGGATAAATTGTGTCGACCTAAGCGCGAAGGAGGCCTTGGCTTTAGGAATTTGGGAGTTTTCAACCATGCTTTATTGGCGAAACAGGCGTGACGCTTGCTTACAAACCCGACTTCGCTGGTGAGTAAGGTTTGTCAAGCCCGGTATTATAAACACACATCGATTTTGGATGCTAGACGATGCTATGACCCGAGTTTTGTTTGGCGAAGTATTTGGAACTCAAAACCGATTTTACTTGATGGGTTTCGTTGGAGAGTAGGAAACGGTCAACAGGTGGGAGTGTGGGATAGTGATTGGGTTCCGGTTCGAGATGGGTTCCAGGCTCTCCAACCCAATATCAAGACAGACCCGGCTTTGATGGTAGCGGACCTCATTGATGCGAATTCTGCTTGTTGGAAAGAGGAGTTGGTCCGATCTATTTTTCGTCCTGTTGATGCCAGACGTATTCTTAGTATACCGCTAAGTCGACGACTTCCTGCTGATCGGCTATACTGGTGGCCAAGTAAAGACGGTGAATTCTCGGTGCGATCCGCCTACTGGCTAGGGTTGAGGATGGGGTATCCCCCCGGCCTTAGTGTCGAGGATCCGGAGGTTGAAGGGACGTGGAAGGCCATATGTGGGTTAAAAGCAATGCCAAAAAATTTGCATTTCTAGTGGCGAGCCTGTTCTAATACACTTGGAGTGCGGGCGAACTTGTTTATTAGGCATTGTATTCCTGACCCGTTATGTGGTTTATGCGGATGTGAGGCCGAGTCGACTTTTCATGCCATTTTTGAATGCCAGTGGGCTAAATCGTTATGGGACGAGAGTGAGTTTTGGGTACCTGTCATGAATGCACCTCGATCGTCCTTTACAAGGCGGTTAGTGTGGTTGTTGGTTGAGGTTCAGTCTGAAGGTTGCTCAAGACTACTCACCATGATGTGGGCAATCTGGTACTATCGGAATATCCAGACCTTTGAAGAACACCTGCCATTGGCAAGAGCTGTGGTGAGCGGTATCCTGGCCATGGTCGAGGAGTATGATAGATATTACAAAGAAAGGTAGGTCGTTTCGTCAGCCTCTCATTCGAGTAGCCCGGCTAGCTGGACCACTCCGCGGGACAGTTTTATTAAAATTAATACCGACGCGGCGGTGTATGCCAATGGGGATGTGGGTCTCGGAGCAGTGGGTCGGGATGTTCATGGGAAAGTGGTGCTTGTTGCATGCAAACGGTGCGATGCCGGGTGGGAGCCTACTATAGCTGAAGCCAGAGCAATGGAGTGGGGGCTGGACTGGGCGAGGAGACTTCAGCTGGAACAGGTCGTGGTTGAAAGCGATTCCCCAATTGTTGTGGACACGGTTAGAAAGGGTCGCAAGTTTAGAGACACAATAGGCTTATTGGTCGATGATATTTTATCTTTTAGGTCGTTTTTTACTCAATGTATGTGGTCTCATGTAAGAAGGGAGGCTAATACGGTAGCACACTATGTTGCTCGGTTATGCCCGCAAAGTGGGGTCGAATCTGTGTATGTTTGGTTTTTCCCCGATGCAATCCTTGCATTGGCGGAGATTGATCTAATATAATCCCACTTTCCACCAAAAAAAAATGAATATCTGATGGAAAGATGTTAGAAAGTGATACTGAAAATTGGTCTCTCAGCTAGTTATTGAGAGACGATCTCTTCCTATATTTTGTGTTAGCTATAAATAGTGATGACCAACACAATTTGACTTTTAATCAGATTAGATTTTTTTTAACGTGAAACCAAATTTATGTAATGGAGGGAGAATTTAGGCCAAAAAATTGAAATGAAATTATTACTCCTTGATTTTGTTTTAATGAATACCCATTCATTCCAAATAGATCTTTCATTTGATTATTATATTTCTCACAAATGAATATAAATGAAAAAATCTATTTGGGATGGAGGGGGTAGGGGATAGGGGATGGGGTAGACTTGACAAAACTGATCTAATCCGAATAAATTAACTCGAACTCAACCCGACACCTGAATTGAAGATCGGAGTTTGACCCGTAACTCGAATTGACTCGAGCTAAACTCGAAAATGACCTGACTATTACTCCCTCCCTTCATATCCAAACACACCATTTGCTTTTTCACATTTGCCGAGACACGTTTTACACCTTCAATATCTTTCATTTTACATTACTAAAAATTCTAAAAATATGATATTCTTACTCTACTCATAAAGATGAATCAAACAAGATCCACATGACTATATTTTACTTTGTAGATTGTCGAGAATATCGAAGATTCTATTGACTTGTGAATAGTGGCAAAATGAGAAGTGGTGTGTTTGGTTTTGAAGAAAGGGAGTATTATAGAAAACGACTCGATATTCCTAAAAACGTTGAAAGTAGTAAAATCCAAAAATGATCCGAACACAAAGTGATGCGACATGACCCAAGTCATATAACCCGATCCGGTTGATCCGTTTGAGAAGGGTAGGATAGGGGATCCATTGAGATGAAAAGGCCGGGAGGTTTTTTTTTTTTTGAAGTGAAGATCAATTTCATTAATAATTAGCCATCCGGCATCTACAAAGGATGTCAAATTGAACTGAATACAGATTTGTAAAAAATAAATAAAGAACACCTTTAAGACAAAGATCGTTATTAGAGTAATGCGCTTCTGCATAGCCTTCTATATATCGCTGTTTATTGACACAGCCTCTCGCGAAGGAATCTATAGATCTGATTAAATAGTCTTCAAAGGGATGAACTTTCTCTATTTCGACAAATAGTAGACCGAGATCTGACCTCAATTGTATCACCAAACGTAGAGATTTTATTGCTCTCATGATCTTGCACATAAATCTTGTACCTCTCCCAAAGAGGGAGCAAACCCACCGAAAACATAGGAGCAAACTCATCAATTAATGGGGGCAAAACCTCACAAGGAGGAGGCAAGAGTTATTCATAATTATCTAAAAACTAAATAAGATTAATAATAATATTGTAATAGAGATTAAAATTTGGGGCTTACCACTACCGAAATTGGTAGATGGCAGCCCCGAACGAAGAATTTTTTTCTTTTTCTTTTTTAGGGTTTTGGGAGGAAGAGGAGGCAGGGAAAAATTAGTTGTTATACTTTTTAGGCCGGGAGGTAAGAAGGGGATGATTGATATACTCCATTGGATTATCAACCCTCTTATCAAACCAGAAAAGGTTTTGAATCTTCCCAGTATAATAAACCTATGTAGGCAGTGAGTAACAGGAAGAACAAATCAATGGCAGGAGGAACAACAGGAAGGAGTCTCGTCACTCTCTCACTCTCCTCAAACTTCATATCTCGTTCATTTTTAACTAATTCTAAACACTGTTTTCTTCCTAAACTTTCTTTCCCTCCAAGGGTTTTACTAGGGTTTAGACACTGCTCCTCCACAATAGCAACTGCCACTGCAACACCAACATTTGTAGAACAACAACAACAACAACAACAACGAGAACACCAAGAAGAAGGAGATGAACAGCTCTCAAATCCCACCAAGCAACAGTCCATACTTCTTGAAAAGCTCAGGCTTAGGCACCTCAGAGATTCCCCCAAAACCCCACTTTCTAAATCTAAAACTTCTGGAGTTTTTGATGCCCAAATGAGAAAGGGTACTGGTACTGCTTTGCACAATGTGGGTTTTGAGGATTTGGGCTTGAGAGAAGAGGTTATGGCTGCTTTGGAAGAAATGGGTATTTCTGTGCCTACTGAAATTCAGTGTATTGGTATTCCTGCTGTTCTTGAGGGTAAAAGTCTTGTCTTGGGCTCTCATACCGGTTCCGGCAAGACTCTCGCTTATTTGTTGCCTGTTGTTCAGGTTGATTTTCCCATCCTCATTATCTCTATTTGTCTTCGTTTCATCATCATCATCATCATCATGAGGTTGCTTATGATATTGTTAACTTGGTTTATGGCTTATGATGGTATCATTGAACTAGCTTTGGCTTATGTTCTGAATTTATGTGTTGGATTGAAGAACATATCTGATGGATACTTTAAAGCCGTATTTGTTTTTGGATTGGATATAATTTGGATTCCGGTATTGTGTCTGTCTATTGGATGTCTATTGACAGTGTCTTTGACAATGTCTCAGCTGTTAGATAGAGTAAAGCTTGTTATGATCTTTCTAGTGACTCTAATAGGGAATTGCTTGAATTTTGAAATCAGAGAACTGGGAAAAAGGCTTAGTATGTCTTTCAGATTTTCACTGCTTGTTTTACTGTTACATAAACAAAAATACTTGTCTTTCTTTTTTAGTGTGAGCATCATTCTAAGGGTGTGCTTGGATAACAAAATGAGAGGGAAAGGGAGGGGAGGGGAGGGAAAGGGAAGGAAGGGGAGGCGAGGGAGAGTGGAGATGGACCATTTTCCCTCCAAATCTTGCCTATTTTGGAGGAGAAATATTTTGCCTTGGAGAATCCATTCCCCCCCTCCAAATCCCTTCACCCCATTTTTGTAACCAAACAATGGAACTTGCTCTCCTCCCTTTCCCTCCAAATGCCTCTATCCAAACACACCCTAACTGTATTTGTTGTTTGAACATGTGGCTCTTTCCTGTGTTCAGTATTGGGGTTTTATCAAATATGTTCTCTTTTAGTTTATTCATTGTCAGTATGTTGGTAGTTTCTAACTGTAATTCCATGTTGTGCATTTGGTTGATATAGCTTATGAAACGGGATGAGGAAACATCAGGGATTCTAATGAAACCAAGGCGTCCACGAGCTGTTGTTCTTTCCCCAACAAGAGAGCTGTCCGAGCAGGTTTACTTCTATATATATATATATATATATATATATATATATATATATATATATACTCCCTGAATTGGCCAACTTGAAATAGTTTTCTTCTAACATTTGATTGCCTTGATAGGTATTTCGCGTAGCAAAGTCTATCAGTCATCATGCACGCTTTAGGACTACAATGGTTAGTGGAGGTGGCCGGTTAAGGCCTCAAGAGGATTCTCTCAATGTCCCCATAGATATGGTAGTTGGCACTCCCGGGAGGATTCTACAACATATTGAGGATGGGAATATGGTCTATGGTGATATTAAGTACTTGGTAAGAATCATTGTTAGTTCATTCCAAGCATTCCTAAATGCATTGGCCCTTGAGTTTGATACCTTGTAATATTGACTCCTAAGTTTATCCACTAGGTTTTGGATGAAGCAGACACCATGTTTGATCATGGCTTTGGTCCTGATATTCGCAAGTTCCTTGCGCCACTCAAAAATCGTGCTTCGAAACCTGATGACCCTGGGTTTCAAACAGTTCTGGTTGCAGCTACAATGACAAAGGTTTGCTTGATCTGACATTTCCTTAGTGTTATGGTCTGCTACTTCATGACTTTGCTGTTATCTTTGTACGCTGCCCTGCATATAATTTGTTTTACTTGATGTCAATTATTCCTAGTAACCTTTGCATTTGAATGTTTAACTTCAAGTATTGTCTGATATGTCCTCTTTCTTCTGCATTTTTCTTTCTTGGACAACATGTCCTCTTTTCATCTTCTTGGAGGAAATTAAAAGGGGGCTTTAAGTTAAGATACCCATCTGAATTCCTTATAAAATCATTATGCCAACATCACAGTAACATTTGATGTGTTTTTTCCCATCTCACGAATGTGATTTTATACTGCTTGATAACTCCTATAATAGAGCATTTCAATTGGAGGACACCAAGTGTACAAAAAACCCAAAGAGGGCGATGACCGTAAACAAAAAAGAGAGCAAGATGTTAAGCTCTTAAGAAAGATTTATATACAAAAAGAAGATGAGAGTGGTACAAATAGGAAACGGAAACATTTTCAATCTATTTTAGCTTTTTTTATATTTTCCTTTCCCACTAATCGAACATCTTAAGCCCTACAAATATGGATCGAACTCAATCAGCGAAGAGACTAGTATATGGAACATGACTTAAGGGCATGAGATTGAAAATGAAGCCCCTTTACAAAATATAAACAACGTAAGTGGTAGCAATACCCCTTAACTTTGTTAAATTATTGCCTTGAAGCTTCAATTGTAAATATTGATCACTCTAACCTTAGCAAATAGTGAAATTCAATGCAATTGTTGTTTTTCAAGTAAATTCTCACAAAAGAATAATTTTATATTCATTTATCCCGTGTGTTATACACACAAGTTTGCTTATTACTACGACATTACTACTTTTTGTTCAATTAATATATCTTAAAATTTATATAAATACAAATGTTAAAAAATGGTAAATGTTTTTTTTGAAGCTATCACACGTATATGAATTGTATGAAAATTAGTATTCCCTCCATTGTATTAAATTAGCTCCATTGGCCCACTCTAGTACTCTACCCCTTCACAAAAGTGGGCCAATGTAGCCAATTCAATCAAATGAAGGACATATACTGGTATAATTATTCTAAAATGTATGTTAATTTGAAGTATAAAATGTGTAAACCTGTAAGAATTGTTTTATACTCATTATGTTGAATGGACTTGAATATAAATGATTTCACGATGAGATCTATTTAAATTAGTTTTAACTTTTGTTTAAAGTTAAGAAGCTTAATTACTATACTCGAAAAGTAATTGCTTTCTTAAGGTAATTCTGTGAAATATAATCTGCCTGGAAGTAAGAAATTCCTTCGATTTTATAAAGGTTAGAAGCCTGATGCCCTATAGCTGTTATCAGCCAGGTGTTGTGTTCCCTGCTAGACTATATTTTGAGCATTTGAGCAGCAAAATATATGTTTGTTTTTAGTCTGTGTAAATTTCCCATACATTGATAGTTTGGGAGGAACATAATTTTTATTGCATGAACTTATCTAAAGGATATTTTCTGCATTGCTGTTGTGTTCGCTAAGTAATTCCTTATGAAATTTGGTGTTCCTATAGACTTTAGCATTTGTTTGGACTCCTTGTGTTTCTTGAGCGGGTGTAGTGCGCTTCAATGTTTGTGCTCATATATTGGTTCGTTCTCTTATAAAGGCTGTCCAGACGTTGGTTGATGAGGAATTCCAAGGTATAATGCATTTACGAACTTCGACACTGCACAAAAAGGTCGCTTCTGCTCGTCATGACTTTATTAGACTCTCGGGGTCTGAAAACAAGCTGGAAGCACTGTTACAGGTATGTTTCCTTCTTTCAATCTTCTTGATGAGTATATTGTTTCGAGGTCTTAAGCGCGACTGTCTGAATTGACTTGGCAGTTCGTTGCTTGTCACATATTTCACACCTGGTTATGTTCCAATATACATTAATTCTGGAATGGAATTCAGCACCTATTAAATGTGCAACTAGCAGAATGAGTTTACGAATTGTGGTCAAAGATTAATCTGTACCACTGGTTCGTGCAATTTAGCTGCAAAACACACTCACGTAGTCATGTCTACAATAAAGAGGATACTTGAAGCATTAGGAACATGTGTGAGGGTTAGAATATCTGTTACCGTCATCATTATGTCATTAATCAAGGAATCCAAAAGAGCATCAGATAAGTCATCATCTAGTTTCCCATGCGTTCTTTAAAAGTTTACTACTATACTTATCAGACCCCTGGTTGTATCATTATTATTGCCCATAAAACACTGTTAAATACCTCTCGACTGACATTTGGCATCACCTTTTATTCTGAGTACTTCTATATAATTTGAGGCACCTTTGCTTGTAAAATGTTGCTTATGAGTTGGGAACGTATTTCATTCTTGTGCAGGTCCTTGAACCTAGCTTATCTAAAGGAAACAAGGTGATGGTCTTCTGTAATACTTTGGATTCAAGTCGTGCTGTGGATCATTTCCTTGGTGAAAACCAGATTTACACTGTTAACTATCATGGAGAAGTTCCAGCAGAACAAAGGTGAGCTGATACAAAGCGTTGACTTATTGATTAATAGAGGCCATTCACATAAAGCTGATCTAAGGTTTGGCTTAAGTTTTCACTCTTTCTAGTAGCTGTATTCTGAAACATAGCTTTTTGTTATAGATGGTTCATTGAGTTGCATTTGTGAAGTTGTTCTCATGCGGTTACCGTACTTGAAGGCTGAAATATATATTATTAGACCACAGCAGCAAAGCAAGATATAGTTGTGAGTCGCAAAGCTCTAGGATAAACTCTTTCATGCATAGCTGCGCATGTCTATTGAGAATTCTTTTGCCTAGTTTTCAGTTTTCACAATAATTTCGTTTGTATCGATCTCAATATTTTGAATTTACTTTTTTTTTTCTACTCGATTGCTTTTGAAAAAAAGCAAAATTATATGATTCTTGTAAGTCTATAGTTTTGTCTACTCTCGTTATAAACATGTTAATTATTTTCCCCTCATCTTGTCCCATCCTCCTCTCCATCCCTTTTTCATTATTGTACTTGTCATTGATGGTTTAAACCGATGATCCTATGGTAACATAGTTGTTGTATAGTTAATTTGTTGTATAGTGAAGTCAGCTAGATTTGACAAGATGAGGACTTCAATATAACCATTACGTTTGCTGCAATAAACCTTCATTAAATTTCGACTGTTCGCTCATATTTAAGATGCTGACCTTAGGGTTGAAAATCTCAAAAAGTTCAAGAACGAAGATGGTGATTGTCCCACTTTGGTTTGTACTGACCTGGCAGCTAGGGGATTGGACTTGGATGTGGATCATGTGATCATGTTTGACTTTCCCAAAAATTCTGTGAGTTTGATTTTTAAATGTTGTCTCGACTATTTAACAATTTACGATTGTTGTCTATACTTTAAATAACGTGGGTTGGTATCCATGCCCTTGCAAGCTAATATATCATCTTCGCTGCAGGTTGATTATCTTCATCGGACTGGAAGAACTGCTCGTATGGGTGCTAAAGGTATGCTAGGTCCTTTGTTGATGCATCAGTATGAAAATACATTTAACGTCTTATGACTAAACTTCTTGGTTTGTTACTTTGTTTTGCACAAAATAATTAAGAAAAATAATCTTATGTGGATTGAAATGCAAGTTGATGAAAGATCCCAAATCATAATGACCACAAAGTATGCATAAAAGATAGATTCGGGATGTTTCTTTTGGGGGTGCCATACGATTGAAACCATGAAGATTCATGAATGAAGTTCAAATTAAAACGTTTTCAGTTAGTTACCTACCTATGTTTTGGCTTATGCGGGAGTTTGATAGCAACTTACAATAACGTATAAAATGATGGTCTTGAAGCACATGCAATAAAATGTCTCATATGTATTGCATATCTTTTAAGGGGTAAAAAGCCATTTGATGTGGTTCTGCCTTGCCTCCATGTCTACAAAATTGTGTTTGTCATTTAAATGTTTGTTCCGATTGGTGCGGGTTAGTTGCCCTATTAGGTTTTTTCATCAGCATTAGTTTAGATTCAGCTAGTCTGAAAATATATTCAGTTGGCTCGAAATGCCTGCTTTCTTGAAATCAAATACCACAATATTGTTCCTTTGCACTAAAGACTCTTGCAAATGGTGGGATGAGAAAGTTGAATGCATCTAGCTTACCGCTTTAGCATGGAGAGACCAGACTGTAACTCGATGTCTCGATGACCCAAAATTATCGCATCAAAAATAAAATGACTGCTATTTCACAATAAAAAAACCCTTTATTCTTACATACTATTAAACAGTCGAAGAATAGTGTTCTGTTTGCTTGTCTTTACAGATTGAGTCAACTATATGTTCTTTTAAACAGGGAAAGTTACAAGCTTGGTTACGAAGAGGGACATCCCTTTGGCCACTAGGATCGAACAGGCTATGAATAAGAACGAGAGCTTGGAGTCTCTAAGTGTAGATAGTATTAGGAGGGATAATGCTAGGGCAAAGATTAGTCAACAGCAAGGAAATAATATCAGATTGGCCACGACTTCAAATTTGAAAAGTAGCGGCAGAGATGCGGGAAAAACTACTGGCAGAACTACTTTAAATGGTAAAAGTATGGGGCGGAATACTTCAAATGTAAAACCTACTGGAAGAAGCGGTAGACCTACTGGTGGAACTGGTAAACCTACTGGCAGAACTACTACAAATATGAAAACTACTAGCAGAGCTACTTCCTCCAAATCTCCAGGACTCACCAGCAAAACAAATCCTAACCCAGCGTCTCCAAAAAAAAGCAGTGGGAGTAAATTTGGAAGTGTAACAAGTCAATCCAAAGGTAAATCTGTAAAGATAGGCGGGACATCCAAAACTGCAAAGAAATTTGTCAAGAGGCCAAAGGCATCAAGCTCGAGTACCCCGAACAAATCTTCTAAAATTAGTGTGGTTGGCTTTCGAGGACGAAGTTCTTCCTCTGGAGACAAGAAGATGACTTAGGTACCAATCTGTTTTTTTTGTCTATTATTATTTTTATTTTTTATTTTGTGTATGTTTAATTATAAGATTCTGTCAGATGATAATATGGGCATAGCAGCAGATCACAGTTTTGTAGTAACCACATTTTCTAATATGAGGTTCAATTATATTGATGCCTGAATATCGACAGATCAATTAGTCGTGAAACGTGATTTCTATTTAAGCATTGGTGTACAAATGTGTGAAGTATGTTTTTTTTAATGACATGGCTGTATTATTTGGATGATAATCAACTCCTGGTTATGACAATTGAAATCAAACAAATACAGTAGGTTTATCATGGTAAATGCAATAGTAGCATTTAACTTAACTAAATTATCTCCATGGAAGAGCAAGTTGAGAAGGTCTGCCGGGTGTGACGACGTTTCCAGCAGGGTCATATATAATGACCCCTGAAAAATCCGGTAGCTCGCATTTCCCCCCCATGAGTATGTGCTTCTGCCAAACGGGCCCGGAAACTTGTTGGGGTTCTGCTGGACTATGTGGAGTGAACATCATCCCTTCATTCTGGAGATGAATGACAGGATCATCATTACTGTCAGGTCTATAGCAAGCGGTCCAGTGGCGCCATCTTCTTGAATGAGAGGCGCACATAAACAAGGCAAAGACGCAGAAGAAAAGGGTAAGGGCTGCCAGCCCGGTTTGAGGCCCGCTCATGGAGGAATTTGTGGCTGCGGCTGAAATAGGGTAGCGAACCATAGTCGTCGAGCTTTAATGGTTTCTTGGATGGTGTATCGTGATTATGGGGTTTAGGACTTTATATAGACCAGCGTGGTTGGAATGTTAGGTTTAGGAGGGATTAGAGAAATTGGGTTTGTTGCCTCCACCAAAACCACATTGGCACAAGTGCGTGTGCATCAGAAAAGAGCAGGTCAACCTGATCCCTTTGGATTAAGTGATTTGTTTGATATTATTAGGAGATTATTATTTGAATCTCTAGTAACAATGTAAAATGACTCACTAAATTCACGAGACTTTTTTTATCTTCAAGCTAACAATCTTTTGATGCACTTCTTGACATAATTTGTATCTTGGATCATTTCGAAACAACCTCTTTGTGTTGCTAACACAAAGATAATGTTGAATCCATCCGACACAAACTACCTCGTATTCAAGAGTCTTGAGACATTGGAGACGACCCGTTTTGACTCGTTGTGTTTCCGATCGGCCACTCCTAGGACTTGCTAACACTAGCGATTCAAATGTTTCTTACTAAGTGTACTCCACTTCACAAAGAAACATGACTTACTCTTAATCCTCCTAGTTCCACCCGTTAGTCAAGCATTGATCTCTTAATTATTATAACCTCGAGTTTCGAGACTTGCTACATTTACTACATTCAAGTGAACACTAAGATAACACAAGTATCATTAACTTATACGAGTATAAAAAGAGGGAGAATGGCCAAGAAGTTTTACGTAATATTTTGTTTCCAGAAATGCCCCTCTTCATTCATGATATTCACAAGTTTGCCATTAGGCTTGGTTACTTGGTTTTATTGTCTTACTCCGTATTATGCTTTTTATTAAATTTTTTATTTCTCACTCCCTCCGTAGACAAACAATTGAATGGAACAGAGGAATGATTTATATATTAATAACCTTTTTAATAATTGGATTTGTCTCAACCCAATTGTAATAGGGAGCGGATTATACAAATCACGAGTTGGATTTTTTTGGTCCAACGAAGAGCGCACGTAGTCGCATTACAATATAGGGAAGGGGGATTCGAACCTGAGACCTATTGTCCCAGAGCACCTAGCCTTAACCACTAGGCTAAGACTTCGGTAATATGTATTTTATATTTAAAGTAGTTTGTTGAGGGATTAATTTTGGATTTCAACAATAAATAACATAAAGGAGTGTTTTACAACCCGTGATAAAAAAAACACAAAATCTTGAAAGAGACGGTCTCTCAATAACTTATTGAGAGATCACTCTTCAGTACCACTCTATGTCATTATTCGTACCTTTAAATTACAACTTTGTTTTGTACCTATTTTTATAACAAGCGTACCCTCTTTATATTTGTATACTCTTTTATGTTAATCGTACCTACTTTTGGTACCACTGTTACTTTCATTTGTACTTAGTCTCTCAGTAAAGTTAATGAGAGACCGTCTCTCAGGAGACCTACTCTAAAAAAAATAGTTCAAAAATGAAAGATGAATGTATTAATAAATAGAGTACTCCGTGGTACATTATGATGTTAAATAATGGTTGGTTTTGTGTATGAAACTTGAAAAACGTCTATATTATAGATGCAATAGTGAATATACAATTAAAAAAGTCTATCAAAATCAATCACACAAATCATGTCAGTTATACAAAATCAAAAGATTGATCGTCTTTTACAATTAAAAGATTGATTTTAAATAAAAAAAGATATACAATTATATCGTATAGAACTAATTATAATAATATCTTCTAGTATAGACTCAGTTAACCAAAATGTCATTTCTAGTATATTATTACCCTCTAATTATTATACTGTCAAAGATACTCAGAAATACAATTATCGGTATTACATGAAACTTGATATGGGATGAAATATAATGTGATATAATAATTATGGCATATATATGGAATGCCCTAAAATTATGATATATTTAGCATATATTTAGCCTTACGTATACTGTTAAATATATGATAATATATATAAAATTAGATTGTATTGTCAATTAATCAATCAATTAATTAGTATGATATATAGAAAAAGATTTATATTATTTTATGGTATAACAAAAATGGTAGTATCTTTTAAACATATAGCTATTGATTGCAGTTAACATGTAAGCCCAACCAATATATATTAAATAATCCAAAAGTAGGTCCATATAGTAGGCCCATATGTTAGTAGGCGGAAAAATTTGGAGATTTGTTATTTGGTTAGTGAAAAGGGAATTTCATTGTGTTAAGTTAAAATATAAAAAATCAATTATAATATGGGAAAGATCTCTCCCGTTAACACTCTACCAGGGTGATGGTGAGTGACTCTGTCTCATTAAAAAAAGGTTTACCACCTTTTTTTTTCCAACGGTTCAAAATCCACCCTATTATAAATTTAGGGCAATAACCTTTAAGTTATGCCTTCTTTTGTTTAGGGATCGAGTTACTACATAATACAACATATAACTAATAGATACTAAGAATTGATAAAAGAAATGAAGATTGCGCCTAAGAACAAAGTGTTGGTGATGGGTAGTAGGAGTGGCACGAGCTGCATCACACTTCACATCATCAAGGTTGATCAATCCGGTAGACAGCATACTCCTCTGATCGGGAATGTGACAAGAACAAGTTGCACTTACGTCACAAGGACGTAGAAAGAAAACGGGGAAAAACTGGCCAAAAGACCTGTCCCAGATGGAGATAAACTCTTGCAACTTAGTAAATGAACAAACCGAACAAAAGACCAACTATCCAAGGGAAAAAGACACCCCACGAGAGGAAAAGAGGAACAACCCCAAACCATATCCGTAGCCAGAACCACCAAAGAGAAGTCAACACACAAAGGGCCCACGGTCTTCATTCTCCTCAAGAAGGAGATTATTAGGAAAATAAAAAGTAGCATAAAATATTTAAAAGACTTCATCGAAAAGGAGAGCACACCACCACAACCAAACCACACGACACCAAAATCCGACCTAACTCTAAATCAACCAAACACTCATCAAACTGCACCAATGAAAACCAAGCCAAGAAAACAATCTCAAAGATCACATGCATTGGGTGTCAGTCACCGCCCATGACAAAGAAGAGCCAAACGGCAAGAGTTAGAAAAATCCGATCCAAGCCAAGAATGACCATCAGACACTGACCACTAACAACAGACCCATACGAAAACCTCTTACCACCCTAGACCTAAAAAGACCCATAAAAACCAATCTTGAACCGTCTTACATAGGGCTACGATGGGGAAGGGGGGAGAGGGGAGGGGGGATCATCTAGCCATCCATGCAAGACAACACCGAGACCAGACAAGAAAAAGACGACAACTTACTAGAGATGGAGGAAGGGTGCGAGGGGAGGGGGAAACACCTCTAGAAGTTGAAGACAAACACATGCAAGGACAAAACCGTATCCTTGCAACAAAGAAGAAAAGACTTACTTGATTTTGATTTTGAAATCATTGATTAAAAAGGAAAATCTTTAAAAGATTTTAAAACAGAAGACGGTGGACATTGAAGGAAACCAAACAACCAAACAAACGCCCATCACCACAAAACAAGAAAAGAGACCACAAACCAACACCATCGGCAAACAGACAGGAACCAAGGGTGGCGGCCGACAGGAGAAAAGAGGAAGGATGACGGCCGGAGAAGGGACGGAGCACGACAGGACGCAACAGACGACTATTGAGCAGAACGATCGGGACGAAACTCAGGCCGAGACACTCAGAACACAAAATCGAGAGGCGGTGAGCGAAACCAATGCACGGAATACAGTGAGACATTGTACCAGGAAAGGTCACTCAAAAGCGTAAAATGATCGACTGGCCGGAGATGGAGCTAATAAAAGCCCCATCTCCGACAAAGATTGAAAGATAGGAAGGAATAAGGGTGGTGGCGGCTATGATGGTGGTCAATAAGGGTTTTGGTTTTGAGGTTTTTTTAGAGAGGGGAGAGAGCGTTTTTAGAGAGAGGTAATTCTACACAACTGTGACCTTTGTTTACCACCTTACTAGTATTACCCCGTGCAAAATTTGCACAGACATGTTTTATTTCAATTTTAGTTATAATTTTCTATGTTATACGATTTACGTACCTACTTTTATATTTCTGTAAATTATTTCGTTTGAGTTACAACTTTCTATTCTTTTTTGTTAAAAAATTTGAAAGTCCAAATCTACTGTATTTATTACTCGTATTTTTTTTTTGTTTTTTTATCAGTAGAATATTACGATCTAATTTGAAACGAAGATGGTAGTTTTTTTTTTGAGTTTTTATGTTTATGTTATACAGTAGTTGTTTATGTAAATATTAAATTTTTCGTTTTATCTTCCTTTTTTTGAAATTTGAGAGATAGATAATCGAATATGCATCCTTTTTTTTTGTTAATCATTAAAAGTTTTACATTTTAGTTAATTTTTTAAAGAACCTGTAAGATTCGACTATCATCTGTTTTTGTATGTTTTGTTGAAAATCTAGTCTATTCAGATTAAGATATTCATTTATTACTTACATATATTTTTTTCACTTATTTAGTTTATATTGGCCGCTTTATTTTTTAAAATTTCATGTTTTAAATTAATCAAAATACAATAAATATAAGTATAATTATCAAACATTATTTAAGAATTAAATGCAATAAAAGCGTAATTAATATTTTATGTAGTAAGTGAAAATTAATAAGCCATAATAAAAGTTTAACTAAAATAAATTGTGACTTACTACGTACTGTATGATTAAGTGAGTTAAGTCTTAGGGAGTAATTATTAATTTTTTTGAACTCAAGCGTAGCCCATTATGTTAAATCAACTCCGGCCAACTCAATTGCAGTCGGCGGGAAGTTTGAGACAGATACAATCTCACACCTGATGTGATTTAGAATGAACTTTGAATAGGTGAATTGGAGATTGATACTAATTTGAGATAAACGAAAACAAGCAACGAAATCAGATTGAAATAGTTGCTGTAAAGTGATGATGGAACGTAGCCAAGGATAGTGTGCTAAGTGAGATAGACCTATTGTAGACACCCGCATTTTGCCTGCTAGTGTCTATAGCAGTTCCCGACAAACACCCGATGATGATCGGACGTAAACGTGACTTAGTATACTCGGATTTGGACCCGAAATCAACAATATCTGACATGGACTTCTAGCGGAGTAATAATCTCACAAAACAGACCTCAAATTCAGGCCCAGTGGGTCGTTCCAAGCAAAATAAGACTAATTTGAGCCAAAACCGACACCAAAAATAAATCCCGTCTTTTGGCGACCGGGTCAAAACCCGGTCAAAGATGAACCCGTCGCAAAAACAGCCCAAGTACACCTTCTAGAAGATGGCGCCCAACCCCATTTTCAAAAAAAGATCACACAATCAACCAAGTCAACCCTTTCCTCTTTTATCTCGGTTTACCTGATCCACTCGATCGAGTGGATTGACCCACTCGGTCGAGAGGAGCGTCAAAGACTGGATCAGGCCCATTTTCTAGGGCACTCGACCGAGTGCACTAGGGACACTCGATCGAGTGACCCTAGGTCGTGGGGTAAACTCTATAAATACCCCATGACCCTCACTCATTTCACAACTTTTACCAATCCATTTTTTACCTACATTCACCCCACATTTCAGCCATACTCTCTACCCTACAACCCTAAGCAAACACACACCAAAAACCGAGTCCCTTGTCCCTCGAAAAACCGACAATTCATCCACACACACACACACACACCATAACTTACATACATCCTCGATACTCCGACGTCCCGTCACTATTCGCGAGTCCATTTCCGAGGTCCTTACTAAGCATGTATGTTGAGGGTGTCCTAAACCCCATTTCGATCTTTATTACTTTTATTTACGTTTTTTGTATCGTTAATATTATACCTATACTAGTATTGTAATCCTAACATCCTAACTCTAACTCTAACACCCTAACACTTTACATTTTTGCATACTAACTTTTTATTCGCGTTACTAACATATTACTATCATACCGCGTGTATATATATATATATATAAGTATCAAAAATTCGGTTTCTGAAACGTTTGACTATAATTGTCGTCTAAAATCCGTCTAATCCCTTTACGAGCAACGACGGAGGTGGAGCCCTTTCGAGGAGCCCCGCCCCAAAGTACTCAAGGGCGTGACGTGATCGCGACTAATCGTAGTTGAACGCATTCGATCCCATTTTAATTAGTGCGGAACCCGTTGACACGAAAACCGACATCACATAACCCGAGAGGGTTAGTTTCGATGTCGTGACGTAGAGGGATACATTCCGTTACTAATTCAAATTTTCCACGTAAATGTTTTCATAAAAATCCCGACAACGGTATCATAATCGTACATGTACACGATTATAGTACCGGAGGTCGAGTTAAATTCAAATCATGCGATATTTGCATTTAATTCGACTGACCGTCGATTTTGCACCCAAAAAACGAAACGAGTCAACACTCGTACAGGGGCTACTCGGCCGAGTGTATAGGCCACTCGATCGAGTAGCGTCCATAAAACTGGGCAGACCCTTTTTCGAGGGAGCTACTCGACCGAGTGCGTAGACCACTCGATCGAGTAGCGTCCACAAAGCTGGGCATAACCTTTTTCGAGGATGCACTCGACCGAGTCAGACCATGACTCGACCGAGTGGGTCCTGTAACCCAGAAAACCGAGAGCTTAAATGCAACATTTAAGCCTCGCTTTTTTTACGACTTTTAGTCGACACGTGTAAAGTCAATCACGTGAACCCACTTTTCAAAACTAACGTTCATCACGACACCTTAACGACTTTGATCGATTTTTCGACGTGATAAGTCGGGACAAGGCATCGAGGCATAGGATCGGGCTAGCATCACGCCTAGGCCCTATGTCTCCGTCCTTCGTTTGATGTACAACATAATGTGCATTTAAACGGGGTTAGTCCACTTACACATTTCGCGGTCAAGTTTACATACGGGTCCGTTCCCATCTTTTTATTATCTATTGTTCCGTTTATTTTTGTATTGGCCGGGTTGTATTTCCGCCCGTGTAACTTGTACGTTATTTACTTCCGAGTTTTGTTTATTTACTTGCTTATCGCTTTATAAATGAACCTCGCATGCTAAATCATTTCGACTATAATCAAGATGCATTAAATGACGTAGTTCACATACTATTCACATGCTTAGCCCGAAAACGCTGTTTGCATATCATTTAGTCATTTTACTAGCGCACTCACACGAACACGAACGATGTCTTAGTAGAGGCCGCCATGTGCGGGCGGGGTTGGGTGTCCTTAGTGGGCTTCCCAACACGTACCCTCACCCCTTACTCAGAACCTTTGGTTTCCGGATGTCCGAAACCCTTGGCGCACGAGAGTCATTCTATATACGAAAGCCGGTTTATACGGTATCGATATTGCAATGCAAAGGGACGAGCCCAATGAACTCTGAAATCGAAGTGGGCTTACTTTGTGTAAAGCCCATGACGATATAGAGTGGGCTCGTATGGTTCCGAATAACCACAAAATTCGGTGGCGACTCCATTTTGACTTAAATTTCGAACCCGAGAACAATCTCACCACGAGATTCATTCGCCTACCCAAACCCGCGCGTGGCCGCGTCGGGGTGGACCTACGTCATGTCCACAATTTGGCGACTTCGCTGGGGATACCTGATGTACCACATGTCATCGGGGTTCCTAGGGTGAGACTCGAAGAGAAATCGTTCGAATATTAGTGTGCGCGCATTAGTTTAATGATTCATGCATAACCCAAATTTTGCCCGGGCCGGTTACTTGTGACCGACGTCCCACTATACCACGGTGCATTCCTACACGGGTGCACTAAAGACTTCGACGGCGGAACTCACCGGGGTTTTACGGCAGATCCTAGTTCCAAATCGGCTAGGAAGTCCGTCCCGTTTCGTGAGAATGCTATCGTTGTTGGTATAGACCCTACTTTGACCGACCGAGACTTAGCGTAAAGCATACATAAGCGTCGTTATAATGCTTGCTTGACTACGTGCTACTTGGTTTCCGTGTCATTTTTCAAAAAACCGTCATTTCAAAAAAATGCATCTTTCCAAAAATACCCAAATTTTCAAAAACCCGAAATGCTGTCCGTTTCGGGACCCGTCTTTTCAAAATATCCAACTTTCAAAAATTCGGAATGCCGCCGAAATTTTGGATCAAATGATGTGACTCAAAATATCCTTTTCTCTAGTCGGCATGCTGCCCGTTTTAATTCATGAATTTCCAACACCATCTCGATTTTCTAAATTTTTTTAAAATTCTAATCTTGGTTTTCGAAATTCCGTTTTTTTATTTCCAAACCCTCGGAAATTTATCCACTTAATATTCAAATTTCAAGCATCCAACTATCCTAGTAAATCTTCCTTATTATAGGACCTACCGTCTAGCCGTGTGTCGGGTCTTTGCATAGTATGTCGAAGGTCTATAGCGTCGAAACTCCGCTGATCCTATATCACGAGTTTCCCCCCTTTCCCGAGTCCGCCTTATCCGTCAAGGCACGACCAACCCGCGTAGGGCATACCCCTACAAAGGAAAGTCCGTCCATACACTCGAGTCAAAAGTCTGGGGAAAAGTCTCACGTGGACCTTCCTTCGAACGGGATTAGGCCCACAAAGCCAAAGTCCTAAGGAAGTTATACCACCCATCGAGTCATCCGTCTAGATGTCTTTCTCGAGTCTTTAGTCTTCTTTCCTAGTGTCGCTCGGGATATACTTTTCCTTCCTTTTTTCCAAGGTCTGGGTTCAGTTTCTGATTACGCGGTGTTCTTACAGACAGGCCGCCGGCAACTAGACACGCTCGAAGGATGGCTACTTTGAACAGCCTACAAACCTCTTTGGACGCCATGGTCGCGAAGCAGACCGATATCGAAGCCCAACTGACCGAAATGAGGGCTGGCCAAGTGGCCATTGTTGATCGCCTAGCTACGGTGGAGCAAAGGGCTCCTAATGTCGAGGCTAATGAGCCTCTAGGTGAACTAGTCAGCGCGGTGCGCCGACTAGAGGAACAAGTCCATTTGGCTGGGAGTAACAACATCCATCGGGAGAACAGTCGAGAGTACAACCCGCTGAGTGACAAGCTGCCCGCGAACCTGAACCTCACAGGTTTGCCCATGTTCGAGGGAACTGAGGACCCGTTACTACATGTGCGGGCCTTCAAGGAATTCATGGCCATCAAGGGAGTGGATTCTACCATGTTCAAGAATCTATTTGCTGCATCCCTTGAGAAGCACTCACGGGCCTGGTACTACAGGCTAGACCCGAAAAAATACCCTACATGGGATGATGTGGCTACCGAGTTCGCTCGGAACTATGCTGACAACACCGAGATCCAAACCACGATGCGATCTCTGGAGGTTATGGCCCAAGAGCCAAAAGAAGGTTTCACTAAATACCTTCAACGCTGGAGGGCCGAGAGCGTGAAATTGGTTGATAAGCCCAATGAGAAAACTTTGGTGGAGGCTTTTGTCAAGAACCTCCTCCCCTCCTACCGGGTTCACCTCCGGTACGCTGTCATACCCAATTTCACCACCCTTACTGAAATGGGTATGAGGATCGAAGACGACCTGAGACTAGAAAGCCTCACTAAGGCCGCTAGCAAAGGGTACCAAGGGGCCTCTTCCTCCACCACTAAGCCCCAGGCTGCAACTCGCAGCATTTTTGACGCGGTTAATCTACTAGATGCCCCGTCCAAGAAGAACACCCCACCTCGGGTCTTCACGGATATAGGTACCACCTATACCTATGCCTTACAAAGGCTGTCCTCCAAAGGCCTAATCCAACCGATAGGCCCAACTCCTGAAGTTCCGGTCGAGCGACGCTCCAAGAACTACAATGCTCATGCCTATTGCCAATACCACCGGGGCAATGGGCACGACACCGAAAAATGTTGGAAGCTGAAACACTTGATCCAGGACCTAATCGAAAGCGGTAAAATCCCGCTACCCGGAGATAAGCCCAGCAACAAGGAGAACCCTTTCAGCTCCCATGCCATCTTTGCCGGGGAGGTGATTGACTGCTCTCACCTTATCTCTCCATTCTTCCCGCAAGTGAACGGGATCTGGTTTGACGACGAGGATGATGTCTACCTCGCTAAAGGGGAAACCGTTCCCATCACCCCTGAACAGATTCGAGAGGCCAAAACTCGAGTCCTAGCCAGCAACAACCTTGGTCGTCCCTACTTAGCCACAAGCACTAGGGACACCCCTATCCCGACAACCATCACCGATCCACTCAGGATGGAAGTCGCCCCTGAAGAGCCGACCGCCGAAACGGCCATTGTGAAGCAACTGAAGAGAACCCGAGTTGACCTCACTATATAGCAACTCTTAGTCAGCTCACAAGAACATCGAGAAGCACTTACAAAGGCTCTCGATCAAGTCAAGATCGACTCTTTGGCTACCCCTGCTGAAATGGTAGCCACGGTCCTACCCCACCTAAAGGGTAAGGCCAAGGAAGGAGGCCCAATGATCACCTTTTCCGAAGCCGACTTGCCACCATTTGGGGCCTCCCACAATCTAGCCCTTTACATCACAGTGATTTTTCGAGGAAAATACCTCCCGATGACCCTAGTCGACGACGGGTCAGCTGTGAACGTCCTTCCCTTAAGGACCGCCAAAGCCCTCGGAATCACCGAGGCAGATTATGTCCCGACGGCTCAAACCATCCAAGCCTTTGATGAGAGTCCAAAGTCGGTAGCCGGGGCCATAAAGCTGACCATCATCACGGGTCCGATAGAAAAGGAGCTTGAATTCCAGGTGATTGATTTCACCTCATCATTTAACTTGCTCCTAGGGAGGCCTTGGATCCACGCGGTGAAAGCCGTATCCTCCACCCTCCACCGTAAGATCAAGATGCCTCTACTCGACAATGTTATTACTTTAGAGGCAACCCCAATGACCGTGGCTAGCTGTAACGCCACCGGCTGCACGGACCTCTGGGGGTTCGACTTTGTGAGGATGATCGAGGAAGAGTACCTCTTTAGGCCTTACTTCACCACGAGCATTGACACGATGCTCCAGAACCTGGGGTACCTTCCGGGGGCTACCTCTCGACCCGACCTTCCAGCTGGGAAGATCATCGAGGTCCTTAAGGACGAAGACTCTCACTTCGGCCTTGGCTATGCCATCACTCCGGACAACGTTGTCCGAGCAGGAATCGAAAAGGCCTGCAACATCATGAAGGATATCCACTTGAGCCCTTACAGCCCACGGTTGTCTGACTACTTTGTCACACCCGTATTCGGGGCTATCCAGGTTGGACTATACCAACCCAATGCCACGCACCTCGGGACCCACTTGGCCCGGGATTGCAACTACATCCCGGATGAGGTGTTCGCCCTCATCCAGTCCGATGGAGCGGACGATGCTGAGCCCGCGCTGGGGCTGCTTTTCGGGGAAGACACCATGGTCCCAACCCCAAAAGAAGACCTGGTCAACCTGATTCTCCGCAGCAACAGGTTTGACCCGACCAAGCTGATCTCGGATGTTGGTTCCGAGACGGGAAAAAGGGCCTGGAGGAAGACTGTCAAGTGGACTGACAGTCAAGGAAAGATCTACAAGCTGGTCACCGGAGAGGGAGACATGCCTGAGTCTGAGTCCAAGTCTGAGTCGGAGTCTGAGTCAGAGTCTGAGGTCGAGTCTAGAGAAGTCGGTGCTAGAGTCACTCCTGTAACCCCCCTCCCTTCTATCATTCCTGCTGCTGGCACTTCGGGGTCTGTCCCGAGTGCTTTACCAATTCCGCCACTGACCAATGATCAGATGGCTGCTCTCTTTGAGCTGTTTTCCAAGTTTTCAATCAATAATAACAACCGTTCTGCTTACGACTTGTCTCTTTTAAATTCTGCTTTCAAAAATGATTTATGCTATGACATTGAGAAATCCGACGAACAGGTACCCTTACCTCCACATCTGATCGAGCAACTAGAGCAAAGGGAATCCCGGAATCCGGTAATTGAAGAGACCGAGTCCATAAATGTGGGAACAACCTTAGAGCCTTAGATACTTAAGATAGGGTTATCCTTAGACCCCGAGGAGAAACGACAGTTTATAAACCTTCTCCAAGAGTTCAAAGACGTCTTCGCATGGTCCTACAAGGACATGCCGGGGATAGACCGGGAAATAGCCGAGCACCGCATACCTATCAAAGACGGGTGCAAACCGGTCAAACAGAAGCTTCGTCGAATGAGGCCCGAGTGGTCTCTCAAAGTAAAGGAAGAAGTCGACAAACAGTTCAAAGCCGGCTTCATACAAGTGTCCGAGTATCCGGACTAGGTTGCAAACATCGTGCCGGTTCCTAAAAAGGACGGTAAAGTGCGGGTGTGCGTAGATTTTCGAGATCTTAACAAAGCAAGCCCGAAGGATGATTTTCCGTTACCACACATCGATATACTGGTGGATAACACGGCCGATCATGCCCTTCTATCATTCATGGACGGGTATGCCGGGTATAATCAAATCAAGATGGTGGAAGAAGACATGAGTAAGACTACCTTCACTACACCTTGGGGTACTTACTGCTACACCGTCATGCCTTTTGGTCTCATTAATGCCGGGGCCACATACCAAAGGACCGCTACCACTCTACTACATGACATGATGCACAAAGAGGTAGAGGTCTATGTAGACGACATGATCGTCAAATCCAAAGAACGGGACGGTCACATCACCGCCCTAAGAAAATTCTTCACCCGATTGCGCAAATACAACGTGAGGCTAAACCCTCAAAAGTGCAGTTTCGGGGTAACATCAGGCAAATTACTGGGTCATATCGTTAGCCAACGAGGTATCGAGGTAGACCCAGCTAAAATCAAAGCCATTACCGAGATGCAAGCTCCTAAAACCGAAAAAGAAATAAGGGGATTTCTCGGGAAAGTCCAGTATATTAGTCGATTCATTTCCAAGCTAACCATGGTGTGTGAACCAATTTTCAAGAAACTGAAAATAGGGGAACGGATACTATGGGATGACAAGTGCCAAGCTGCTTTCGACAAAATCAAAGAAATTCTGTCTGCTCCGCCAGTTTTGATGCCACCTCAACCCGGTTTGCCTCTGTCGTTATACCTGACAACGACTGAGACAGCCATGGGGGCTATGCTGGCTCAGACAGTTGACTCCGAAGAACGAGCCATCTATTACATCAGCAAGAAGTTTTTAGAGTATGAGTGCAAATATACCATGCTCGAAAAGACGTGCTTGGCTCTAGTCTGGGCCACTAAGAAGCTTCGACACTATATGCTCAGCTATGAGGTCCATGTTCTATCCAAGATGGACCCGATCAAATACCTCTTCGAAAAGCCCATCCTCAATGGCCGGATTTCAAGATGGACTCTAATGTTGGCAGAGTTCGACCTGAAATTTGTACCGCTAAAGGCAATTAAGGGGCGAATAGTAGCTGAATTCCTCGCTGACAGCCCGGTAACCGAAGAAGGACACACCGACACCTGGTCCTTCCCAGACGAAGATATTTTCCATACCGACGCCGAAACATGGGATTTATACTTCGATGGAGCATCTAATTTTCGAGGGTTCGGAGTCGGGATCCTCCTAATTTCACCAAGAGGGGAGCATACTCCCGTCTCCATCAAACTGGACTTTGATGTTACCAATAACGCAGCGGAGTACGAAGCATGCATTTACGGGCTACAAGCCGCCTCCAACCTGGGGATCACAAATCTCCGGGTACATGGCGACTCATCCTTGGTAATTAACCAAGCACTCCAAAAATGGAAGACTCGGAATGCTAATCTCGTGGCCTACCAGGCACGAGTAAGGGATCTCGAGAAGCAATTCCAGAAGGTAGAATACATATACCTGCCTCGGGAAGAAAATCAGTTTGCGGATGCACTTTCAAAATTGGCATCTTTACTGAACATTCCCGATCACGTGACCAGTATGCCAATTTGTGTCGAAAGACGGTCTGAGCCGGCATACATTCATGACATTGAAGACATCGAGATCACTGATCCCGAATCCTGGTACCAGGCTGTGTCAACATACCTGACCAACGGAGAGTATCCTCCCGGGACGGAAGGTCGAGCCAAGAAAGCCTTACGGAGGCTAGCCACCCAGTTCATCCGTACTGATGACGGGCAACTGTACAAAAAGACGGCACAAGGGGCCCTTCTCCTTTGTGTTGACAAGTATAAGGCTGAGAAGGTTATGGCCGAAGTACATGATGGTGAAAACGGCCCGCATATGAATGCTCACATGCTGGTTCGAAAAATCATGAGGCTCGGGTATTACTGGAACACCATGGAGGCTGACTGCCAGTTATATGTCAAACATTGCCATAACTGTCAAATCTTTGGCAATGTGCAACATATGCCGTCATCTCTGCTCTATACCATGACGTCACCTTGGCCGTTCTCGACATGGGGTATCGACATAATCGGGAAAATAAATCCCTCCGGTACTGGCGGACACTGTTTCATCCTGGTAGCTATCGACTATTTCACCAAATGGGTCGAGGCTGAATCATATCGCATTCTCAATGCTAAACATGTCGCCAAATTTATCCAAAACAAGATAATATGTCGGTATGGGATCCCACATGAATTTATCAGTGATCACGGGACTCATTTTCAAGCTGAGACCGCAGCCTTGCTGACCAAATACAAAATTCAAAGGCACACGTCCTCGCCCTACCGTCCCCAAACGAATGGCGCGGTAGAGGCGGCCAATAAAACAATTGTCACCATACTAAAAAAGATGGCTGATAATTATCGGGACTGGCCCGACAAAATACCTTTTGCCCTATGGGGGTACCGGACATCAATTCGCACCGCAACCGGAGCGACACCATACTACCTAACTTATGGGATGGAGGCAGTCCAACCAGTTGAGCTAGAAGTACCATCCCTCAGAATTCTGCTAGAAAGTCAGGTGCCCGAAGCTGACTGGGTTCGAGCACGGTACGATTCGTTGGTTCTACTCGACGAACGACGGTCCCGCGCTCTCAATAACATCCAAATCTACCAGAAACGGATCCAACGGGCCTTCAACAAGCGGGTAAGGCCTAGAAACATTAAGGAAGGGGATCTAGTCCTTAAGTCTATTCGAGCTCTACTACCAGTTGACCCAAGGGGAAAATTCAAACCCAACTGGGCTGGGCCATACCTGGTGAAGAAGATCCTATCAGGGGGAGCAGTAGTGCTGACGGACCTGGACGGGAATGAGTTCGTCAACCCAACCAACCTGGACCAGCTAAAGCGTTACTACCCTTAGCCATTTCTCAATGTCATTAGCAATTTTTTTTCAAAATCGTTTATTTTACAAAAAGCAAGTCAATGAGCTAGAATTACTTATTCTACTGTCACAAAACATCTTGAACCATTAGTCTTGGTGTAATTCGAGATTGCAAATTTCCTAAGCCTGAACTACGTCTGGTTTGATTCTGCTAATCGCGGATACGTAGGCAGCCCCTCAAAAGGGCACAACCAATGCAATCGAGAAAAGACAGGAACGGTTTAAATAATAAACTTCCTTTTATTAATTATCACAAAAAAAAAAACAAGAAGCCCCAACAAACTTGGGAAAATTACAAGTGCAGGAATTCAAAAAACTACAAAAAAAAAAACAACATAAGACAAAATAATAATAATATTTAAATAATAAAAACTAAGGACTCGGTATTTAGGGCATCTTGCCCTTCCCCTTGTCCTTGGCCTCCTTGGCCGTCCACTGACGACGACGCGGAGGAGAATGTTCCCGAATCACCACATGAACCTCCTTAGCCCGGACTCGTTTCTTGGAACTCGAGTCCTCATCCATCTCGATAGGCCCGAGTCGGGCCCTCACGGGCTCTAGGAGCCGGTCACGCGGACCTAGTCGGTCCCGGGCCGCCAGCCTTGGCCCAAGTCGCCTCTCCAAGTCAGTCTGGGGGCTTTGCCGCCCCCGTGTGCCACTAGCACCGGCATCTTTCGCTCGAGTCTTAGTATGTGACTTAAGACCCGATTCTAATCGGACTAAGGTAGCAGGGGTCTCTCCCTCATCGTAGAATCCCATATTGTCCTTGGCCGTCTCCCGACGGACCAGTTCGAAGGCCTCATCGACCTTCAGAGCTTTGCGAGCCTCCTCGGACTCCTCAGAAGTCCATTTTTCGTAGGCTCGAGAAACCCAAGAGGATTGGCAAGGGTTGGGAATAGTCCATGTAGGACGAGTAAACCATCTCTGCAACCAGGTGTCGCACATAGCGTCCGTCAGTTGGAGCGAGACGCTAATAATGGCTTCAGTTTCAGGAATGCGCTGAGACGAACCGAACTGCCTCAGGATGCGGTCCGGGTAGATGTGAACTGTCCAGTCAAGGGACAGGATCACAAGGTAACGAGCTTGGTCCCTCTTGGCCAACCCCGTCAGCTTAGAAAGGAACCACCAAGCAACCGTCCACCTAATCAATGGGCCACCGTGGAACACCAATTCCTCGTCCCAGTAAGCTCGATTTATATGGTGATTCGAGCTTATCCGGCGCCCCCTTGAACTGATCTGGCTGCTACGGTAGTTGGGAACGCTCGGAGGAGGCTCTATGATCGATAAGCGTTCCGACAACCAAACCTGCAAAAAGTATACACAGAATTCATGAGCGACAGAATGGTTCGCTACAGCCCACTCGATCGAGTACACCATCTGACTCGATCGAGTAAGGCTCCCTAAAGACAACCAGAAGCTCGTCAGGTGTGACACTCGATCGAGTAAAGCATCCCACTCGATCGAGTAGACTCTCCACAGAGGGGCAGAAGCACTTTGCAGACATCACTCGATCGAGTGATAGGTCCACTCGATCGAGTGACTTACGGACCTCAGGAAATCGCGAGAAACACAAAAAAAGAAGGCAAAAAAAAAATATATATAATTGAAAATCGCGAGGCATATACCTGCAGAATAAGGGTGCTCCCCGTCAATTGCCGGGTTGGGTCAAGTCGCCTAGCATCCAGACCCATGATGAGTTCCCCAGTGGCTAGCCAAGCAGGGCTATGACCAGTCTCCATCTGGTCAACCACTCCAATCAGCCTAATTTGACCCACGCATGAGTCAGCATCCATCATCCCCTCGAAAACGTAGCGGTGCAGCATGCAGAATGCGAAAGCCCTACGCCGGTGAGAAGGCGTAGCCCTTACATCTTGACTGTTCATAAACTTGTCAGCCAAGTCGAAGAGGGAAACAGTATCTCCCCGCACCATTCGATCTGTCTCAGCATGAGACAGACCCAGGAAATCCCTCAGTCTTCTCCTCGGGTCCGGGTAGAACGGAGGAATGGCAGGACGAGCCACAGGGCTCCACCCCCCGATGGCTGCGATCTCCTCGGGAAGAGGGCATATTTCTCCCCGCGGGAACGCGAAGATGTGATGGGTAGTATCCCAAAACGCCAGACAAGCGTCCAAGAAGTGTGAATCAGGCACTAGACGCCGAAGAGGAAACAAGCTGACAATCCCCATTTGGTTCAGCTGAATCCTGTCCTCGTCCCGAAAGTGTTGGGACCAGGCGAAAAGCATTGAAGTGAGATGCTCAATACCCATGGCCGGAGTCTGAATTCTTTTGAAAGACTAAGAGATTTTTTTAGAAGAAGAAGGGTTTTGATTTGAGGTGCAGTAAGCTGAAGCAGGAAGACCTGTATTTATAATAGGGAAGCCTGACTGAAAACCTAACTACCCTGCCTCCTCAGCAAACTGGGCCCCAGCATGTGCAGGCCTGACTCCAACCCAGAATAGGAATCTAGTTGTCCCGAGCTTTCCTAATTTTTTTTCTAAAAAATCCCTAAAATTCTAAAAAGAAAATTTTCGAAAATTTCAACTTCTTTTCAAAATTCGGTACATTTTCCCCAGCATGAGTCGTTGTTTTGCCTATGTGTTACATGCAATTTATCATGTGTCAGCATACAGGTACACCCCAAGACTTCAGAAGCAAGTCCCCGCACAACTACTTCACTCCCCAACGTGAGCCCATATCTATCCCATATGCTACAGTCAAAGCCATGATGTATCAGCATACGGGTACTCCTACACCTTCAAAAGCAAGTTTCACTCCCCACGGAGCTATCATCGGCAGGGCAGGTATGACCCTCTGCTTATGGCTGGCGAGCCCTTCACGCTAGTCTATTGGACTATAAACGACCCGACCGGAAGACTGCCAGGTCGTAATCTGCGATTGGCCTGGTAGCTACTCTGACTTTCGCCTTGTCCAAGCCTCAGTCAGAGTGGGGGCTCTGTAGACACCCGCATTTTGCCTGCTAGTGTCTATAGCAGTTCCCGACAAACACCCGATGATGATCGGACGCAAACGTGACTTAGTATACTCGGATTTGGACCCGAAATCAATAATATCTGACATGGACTTCTAGCGGAGTAATAATCTCACAAAACAGACCTCAAATTCAGGCCCAGTGGGTCGTTCCGAGCAAAATAAGACTAATTTGGGCCAAAACCGACACCAAAAATAAATCCCGTCTTTTGGCGACCGGGTCAAAACCCGGTCAAAGACGAACCCGTCGCAAAAACAGCCCAAGTACACCTTCTAGAAGATGGCGCCCAACCCCATTTTCAAAAAAAGATCACACAATCAACCAAGTCAACCCTTTCCTCTTTTATCTCGGTTTACCTGATCCACTCGATCGAGTGGATTGACCCACTCGGTCGAGTGGAGCGTCAAAGACTGGATCAGGCCCATTTTCTAGGGCACTCGACCGAGTGCACTAGGGCCACTCGATCGAGTGACCCTAGGTCGTGGGGTAAACTCTATAAATACCCCATGACCCTCACTCATTTCACAACTTTTACCAATCCATTTTTTACCTACATTCACCCCACATTTCAGCCATACTCTCTACCCTACAACCCTAAGCAAACACACACCAAAAACCGAGTCCCTTGTCCCTCGAAAAACCGACAATTCATCCACACACACACACCATAACTTACATACATCCTCGATACTCCGACGTCCCGTCACTATTCGCGAGTCCATTTCCGAGGTTCTTACTAAGCATGTATGTTGAGGGTGTCCTAAACCCCATTTCGATCTTTATTACTTTTATTTACGTTTTTTGTATCGTTTATATTATACCTATACTAGTATTGTAATCCTAACATCCTAACTCTAACTCTAACACCCTAACACTTTACATTTTTGCATACTAACTTTTTATTCGCGTTACTAACATATTACTATCATACCGCGTATATATATATATTAGTATCAAAAATTCGGTTTCTGAAACGTTTGACTATAATTGTCGTCTAAAATCCGCCTAATCCCTTTACGAGCAACGACGGAGGTGGAGCCCTTTCGAAGAGCCCCGCCCCAAAGTACTCAAGGGCGTGACGTGATCGCGACTAATCGTAGTTGAACGCATTCGATCCCATTTTAATTAGTGCGGAACCCGTTGACACGAAAACCGACATCACATAACCCGAGAGGGTTAGTTTCGATGTCGTGACGTAGAGGGATACATTCCGTTACTAATTCAAATTTTCCACGTAAATGTTTTCATAAAAATCCCGACAACGGTATCATAATCGTACATGTACACGATTATAGTACCGGAGGTCGAGTTAAATTCAAATCATGCGATATTTGCATTTAATTCGACCGACCGTCGATTTTGCACCCAAAAAACGAAACGAGTCAACACTCGTACAGGGGCTACTCGGCCGAGTGCATAGGCCACTCGATCGAGTAGCGTCCATAAAACTGGGCAGACCCTTTTTCGAGGGAGCTACTCGATCGAGTGCGTAGACCACTCGATCGAGTAGCGTCCACAAAGCTGGGCATAACCTTTTTCGAGGATGCACTCGACCGAGTCAGACCATGACTCGACCGAGTGGGTCCTGTAACCCAGAAAACCGAGAGCTTAAATACAACATTTAAGCCTCGCTTTTTTTACGACTTTTAGTCGACACGTGTAAAGTCAATCACGTGAACCCACTTTTCAAAACTAACGTTCATCACGACACCTTAACGACTTTGATCGATTTTTCGACGTGATAAGTCGGGACAAGGCATCGAGGCATAGGATCGGGCTAGCATCACTCCTAGGCCCTATGTCTCCGTCCTTCGTTTGATGTACAACATAATGTGCATTTAAACGGGGTTAGTCCACTTACACATTTCGCGGTCAAGTTTACATACGGGTCCGTTCCCATCTTTTTATTATCTATTGTTCCGTTTATTTTTGTATTGGCCGGGTTGTATTTCCGCCCGTGTAACTTGTACGTTATTTACTTCCGAGTTTTGTTTATTTACTTGCTTATCGCTTTATAAATGAACCTCGCATGCTAAATCATTTCGACTATAATCAAGATGCATTAAATGACGTAGTTCACATACTATTCACATGCTTAGCCCGAAAACGCTGTTTGCATATCATTTAGTCATTTTACTAGCGCACTCACACGAACACGAACGATGTCTTAGTAGAGGCCGCCATGTGCGGGCGGGGTTGGGTGTCCTTAGTGGGCTTCCCAACACGTACCCTCACCCCTTACTCAGAACCTTTGGTTTCCGGATGTCCGAAACCCTTGGCGCACGAGAGTCATTCTATATACGAAAGCCGGTTTATACGGTATCGATATTGCAATGCAAAGGGACGAGCCCAATGAACTCTGAAATCGAAGTGGGCTTACTTTGTGTAAAGCCCATGACGATATAGAGTGGGCTCGTATGGTTCCGAATAACCACAAAATTCAGTGGCGACTCCATTTTGACTTAAATTTCGAACCCAAGAACAATCTCACCACGAGATTCATTCGCCTACCCAAACCCGCGCGTGGCCGCGTCGGGGTGGACCTACGTCATGTCCACACCTATACCTCAACAAAGCGGGTCCTTATTCAAACACTCGATTGAAATAGCGAGTATAGAGCTTGTAACGCGACTTACTCTAATACTTTGTCTTGTGAACTACAAAGACGAAAAGAAAAGCAAAGCTTAACTCAGATTTTGTTTTTGATAAAAGTTGAATGATTTATGTATCTAAGGTGGCTATTTATAGCCTACAAAAGGACCCAAAGACAGGCCAACCAGAATAGTCAAGCCTCTTAAAGTGGGTGACAAAAACAAAGAAAGGGAAATGAACTAGGCTAGAACTAAATAGCTAGATACAATGAATAAGTGAGAACACAATCAGCCTACTTTCCATGCTCCAAATCAGATGCAAGGCCCTTGTTTGCTCGAGTAGTCTTGATTAAACGGACTTGAAAATAGCAGCTCTTCTCCTCGGGAATTTATTGAAAGCTTTAAAGAAAATCGAGGCAAAAGAAACAATTTCGTCAAAGAATTTAACAGCAGAGTTTTTCAATGCACAGCTGACTTGTTTGGGGCATAACTTCGTCAATACTTGTTCAATGAACCTTCATGAGCAGTCATTGGAAAGATAAGCTCAAAATCTATCTCCTCTATTTTGAATGACTACAAAATTCCAAGTATAAATCGAGATATGGACCGATCAAAACAACGCTGCAAAATGACCTCGCATCATACTCTCCTTCCTTGAAAAAGAATTGTCCTCAATTCTTGTAACAAGTATCCCACCTGGATCAAATAAAAAATTTGTTAGGATCAACGCATCCTCACTACAAATAGACATAAGTGTGGGTAACGTTGGTATTATGGTTAGACTACAAGCTCGACTCCTTTTCAAATAGGTGCAGTTTTGAATGCTTGTGAACTCTACTTTGCTTGTGAACAAGGATGGATCAAGTATCTTTTGTTGCTCCTCAAAATATTCCACAAGCAGAATCCCTTTACTCTCCATGTTTGTTTTGGCTAAGATCAGAATTTGTTTCTTCTTGCACAACCTGTTTGGTTGAAGATGATACTCGTCAAAAACAGGTGGTAACGTTGGATCAAACACCAAACTTTCCTCGTAAGTGTTTTCAAACGAGAAAATTGCTGACATTTTTTTGGTGAACAGTACACACGTGAACAGTTTTTTTTTTTTGAAAATAAATCGAACTTCAACAAGAGCCACGAAACAATCAAAACCGATTAACCCTCGAACTACCCGCACGAGTTTAACCTTTGAATTCCAATCGCAATCAGAAATTCAACTAATAACTTGGCTTCGACGCTTCTTGGACCGTCTTGATTTTAAGAAAAATCAAGAGTTGTAGCTCTGATACCACTTATGATGTGATTTAGAATGAACTTTGAATAGGTGAATTGGAGATTGATAGTAATTTGAGATAAACGAAAACAAGCAACGAAATCAGATTGAAATAGTTGCTGTAAAGTGATGATGGAACGTAGCCAAGGATAGTGTGCTAAGTGAGATAGACCTATACCTCAACAAAGCGGGTGCTAATTCAAACACTTGATTGAAATAGCGAGTATAGAGCTTGTAACGCGACTTACTCTAATACTTTGTCTTGTGAACTACAAAGACGAAAAGAAAAGCAAAGCTTAACTCAGATTTTGTTTTTGATAAAAGTTGAATGATTTATGTATCTAAGGTGGCTATTTATAGCCTACAAAAGGACTCAAAGAGAGGCCAACCATAATAGTCAAGCCTCTTAAAGTGGGTGACAAAAACAAAGAAAGGGAAATGAACTAGGCTAGAACTAAATAGCTAGATACAATGAATAAGTGAGAACACAATCAGCCTACTTTCCATGCTCCAAATCAGATGCAAGGCCCTTGTTTGCTCGAGTAGTCTTGATTAAACGGACTTGAAAATAGCAGCTCTTCTCCTCGGGAATTTATTGAAAGCTTTAAAGAAAATCGAGGCAAAAGAAACAATTCCGTCAAAGAATTTAACAGCAGAGTTTTTCAATGCACAGCTGACTTGTTTGGGGCATAACTTCGTCAATACTTGTTCAATGAACCTTCATGAGCAGTCATTGAAAAGATAAGCTCAAAATCTATCTCTTCTATTTTGAATGACTACGAAATTCCAAGTATAACTCGAGATATGGACCGATCAAAACAACGCTGCAAAATGAACTCGCATCAACACCCCACTGTGGAACAAATCTCGCCATCCAGTGGGCAACGGTATTACCACTACGCTTAATATGCATGCATCGAGCTAGAGTAAACTGATCAAGTAACCCTCTAATGTCCTCGAAAATACACCCAATAGGCGACCTCCACTGAGCTCGACGGGCCACGTTATGGATGACATTGAACGAATCCCCCTCCAAAATAACATTCCGAAATCCACCCAGTAAGGCATGAAACAACTCAAAGCAAGCCGCCTTTGCCTCCGCAATCTCCGGTGTCCAACGAGCCCGAACCCTTCTACCCCCCGTTATTACCAGGCGTCCCTCATCATTGCGGATAACAAAACCCAGTCCAATCTCATCATCGGAGATAATAGCTGCATCAACATTTATTTTCACTGCCCCTCGGTTCGGTTTTTCCCAGCTGGTCCCTCCAACTCCTTGTGTCTGATCATTAACACCCAAAACCGACTGTTGGTAGAGAGTGTAATCACGTACAAACGACAGCATACCATGGAATGGAGAATGACACTTGGTGGTTTAGGATGTTCCTCAAACAGCAAGGAGTTACGGATAGCCCATACTGCCCAAGAACGCGCAAGGAACCGAACTCTAGCTTCCCCGTCAATCCCATCCAAAACTCCCTGTAAGACCACCAAGAGATGCTCTCGAAGATCCACCTGCTCAATCAACTGTTCAAATTCGGACCCCTGCCATACCCATTTCGTCCTATCACATCCCCATAGCGCATGGTTAATAGATTCCTCCCCCCTGTTGCATAGACACACCTCGGTGACTCCGCACAATGACGATAATGGAGGAGTTGTCGAACCCTAAGTGATCCCGACCCGGCTCGCCAAACAAAGTGGGCAAGCTTAGGAGGGATGTTGAGACCCCAAATACGCTTCCAGATCGTACTCTGCGTTGGCTGACCCGCACTTTGTCCACTTCCCCCCTCCCTGCATGCCCAGGTGGTATGCTGAGCGAACTGTGAAAACCCCGTCTTTGGCCGGCCACCAGAATAACGAGTCCGAGGTACCATTGATGGACAGGGGGATTTCCAGAACAGACCGCACGTCCTCCTCGACAAAAAGCTCTCGAATACGATTGAGGTCCCACTCTCGGGTCTCATGGTTAATCAGCTCTGAAACTCGCAAGTCAGCCGCAAAATCCAGATTCGGAACTGGAATACGGGCGGAGGTTGGTCCCGGAAGCCAAGCCTCCGACCACACATTAATATTAAGCCCATTCCCGACCCGCCATTTGAGACCCTCGAGGAGCAACGGTTTAGCTCCCCACATACTCCTCCAACTATAACTCGAATCATAGCCTCTTCGAGCCTCCAACACGGACGTATGCTTATAGTATCTAGCTTTTAAAACGCGAGCAACCAACGAGTTTGGGCAAGAGTGAAGGCGCCAGAGTTGTTTAGCCAACATTGCGTGGTTAAACACTCTCATATCTCTAAATCCCAACCCTCCACTTCCCTTAGCTTTGCATAGCTTCTCCCATGACATCCAATGAAGTTTCCTTTGTGTCTCCGATGATCCCCACCAAAATCTAGCCATTGTTCTATGCAACTCATCCACAATTCCTTCCGGAAGAGAGAAAATGCTCATCATATAGGTAGGGATCGCTTGTGCCACCGCTTTGAGTAAAACTTCCTTCCCGGGTTTTGAAAGCAATTTTTCCTTCCAACCATTTATTTTCCTCCAAACTCGGTCTTTTAACCCCATAAAAATTGCCTTCTTAGACCGCCCGATTATGGTAGGGAGGCCTAGATATTTCTCATGTCGAGCCACATCACGGACACCCATTATATTTCTAATCGTTTCGCGGATATTAGCCGTCACTTTTTTGCTAAAAACAACCTCCGTCTTGGCATAGTTGATTTTCTGTCCCGAAGCTCCTTCATATTGGCTAATTAAATTAGCTATTCTCGAGCATTCATCCGAAGTCGCTTTAGCAAAGAGTATACTATCATCTGCAAAAAATAAATGAGAAATAATAGGCGCACCTCGACATACCCGGATGCCATGGATCTGCCGGTTTCGGACCGAGCGTCGTATGAGGTAGGAAAAAGCATCAGCACACATAAGGAATAAATATGGGGATATCGGGTCGCCTTGCCTTAGCCCTCTGCTCGGCATAACTCGGCCCGTCAATTCTCCATTAATAACAAAAGCATGAGAAACGGACTCAATGTAGCACATAATTCGACGAACCCATCTCTCCGCGAAGCCCATAGCTCTCATCATAGCATCCAGAAACTCCCATTCAACCCTATCGTATGCTTTGCTCATGTCAAGTTTAAGAGCGATATTTCCATGTTTGCCTTCTCCACCTCGTTTCATCGCGTGAAAAATTTCGAAGGCTATAAGAGCATTATCGGTAATAAGCCTCCCCGTCGTAAAAGCGCTCTGCTCCTCGGATATAATTTCATTCATAAAAGAGTTAAGCCTATTGGCCAATGTTTTAGAGATGATCTTATATAGGACATTACATAGGCTAATAGGTCTATAATCCGATAATTTCCTAGGGCCCGCAACCTTGGGAATTAACACCACGGAAGTCTCATTGATCTCCTTCAAATTTCCCCCCGCGACCCACCACTGACGAACGTAGTCACAAATGTCAGGCCCGACGATATCCTAATGTCTCTGGTAAAAAATGGCATGCATCCCGTCCGGGCCTGGAGCCTTATTCGGATGCATATCAAACAGGGCCCTCCGTACCTCCTCATCCTCGATTGGTCTCGTGAGCATGTTATTCATCGTCTCCGTAACCCTCCCCTCAACCGCCTCCAACACTTCATTCACCCCACAAACTCCCTGGGACTGAAACAGCTCCCCAAAAAAGGTAGTCGTCGTAGCGACAATAGACTCCTTCTCGGTCTGCCATTCGCCATCCTCGCCCTCAAGACCCTTAATTTCATTCCGTTTCCGACGTTGAGATGCTTTATGATGGAAATATTTTGTATTCTTATCCCCATCACGCATCTCATTTTTACGGGCACGCGCATACCAGTAAGATTCTTCGAGCCTCCGTAAAGAATCGAGCTCTTGAACCAGACTAGAACAGGCTGTGAGCATATCCGCCGACGGGGATCTTTTCTGCCAGTCTTTCAGCGCCTTCTCCGCTCCTCGAATTCGTCTCCTTATGTCGCCAAAAGTGAGCTTTGCCCATTCCCCCAACTCCCTCGCGCACGCTCGTATTTTTTCCTTTACCCCGCCTCCGTTCGAACCACCCCAAGCTTGACGCACTACTTCCCTACACCCTGGGTCAGACAACCAAAAGGCCTCAAACCGGAAACGTCGCCTAGAACCAGTCCAATTGTGGCTCGGAGAGGTCGAGACCACAATCGGAGCGTGGTCAGAAGCGTAGATGGGTAAATGTCGAACACTTACTTCATCATAGATTTGCTTCCAATCGATAGAGACCACAGCACGATCAAGTCTCTCCCTAATAACATTCCCCACCACACGGCCGCGTTGCCATGTAAACCTATTCCCTTCGAACCCCAAATCTCCTAGGCAGCAATCGTGGAAAGCATCTCGAAAAGCACCCATTTCGCGGTCACCCCGAATCGTGCCTCCCTCCTTCTCATTAGAGTTCAAAATCTCATTAAAATCTCCAAAAATAACTCTCGGAGTACTCACGGAGTGACACAAACGACGAAGTAGATTCCACGTTTTATATTTCTCCGCTGTACGAGGCCACCCATACACTCCGATCGCCTCCCACGTCACACCCTTCTCCTCATCCCGCACTCTAATACACACATGACGATTATCATAAGTGGCCAACTCAGCATCAATATTGCGCCACCATAACCCAATCCCACCCGACCGACCACTACTATTTACACAGATACCTTTATTAAAACCACATTTAAACTTAACCTTCTCTAACTCACTCGCTGGTAACATCGTTTCCATGACGAAAACGATGTTCGGGCCCTCCCTCCAGCACCGATCTTGGAGGGTATTGACCGTCAGGGGATTGCCTAGCCCCTGACAGTTCCAGCTTAAGATTTTCATTGCTCTTCGCGGGGCTGCTCAATAACAGCCTCCGCTACTTTTACAATGTCAACGTTCATTTCAGCCTCCTCCTCGCCCGCACAAAGCCTCTTCGCCCCGACCGCCTCAACCTCTTCTTCCGACTCCCCCTTACCACGATCACGTTTTTGACCCCTATTGCGCACATCATTCTTCGTAAAACCCTTACTCCCACTCCCTCCTCCCTTACTCGAAACTCGGACAGCTTTGAATAAATTCTTCCGTCTACTACACCCCACCGCACACTCAGTCCCACCATTTCTCCCAGGTACGGGCTCAGGCATCTAAGATTTTTGTATGTCAGTTGATGGGAATTTTGGCTTTGTGTTCCACTACCAGCTGAACTTTCTTCACTCGGCGCTCCACTCTTCTGTTTTCCACTCTCTCCAATTGAAACAGACCTAAGCATCTCCACCATTTTACTCAATTCCTTCTCCTCCTCCTTAAGCCCGTCTTCCTCATCCATAAAGAGTTTCCTAGCGCGGTGAGATTTGACAGTATCTTGCTCAGTCTGGGGGACTCGAGCAATTCTCCACGGCGATGCTTTAAGCCAGTCACCAAACCTCCTACCCTCCCCCATCGGACCCACGCGATCCCGACAGTCCTTTTCCCCGTGCCCAAGATGGCCACATACATAGCAAAATAGGGGCAGGTTTTCATAGGCCACTCTTGCCCTCCAAGTCCTCCGAGTAATTATTAATTTCACCATCACCATGGTAGTTATTTTTATAGAAACTTAATTTAGGTAGTGAATGTTATGAGATTATTTTATTCTCCAAATATTTGTGGTATTGCCACGTATGCGTTTTTTTGGTGAGAGTGAATGTGATTGCTCTAAAAGACATTGCTTTATATAAATAGGGATAGAGATTGTGAGTAGACATAACAGAAGGAGATTGAATAAAATCTTCTTTCTATAAAAGAAGACACCACTCTTAGCTAGGTGGCACAATGTAGGAGCTTCATTTGGGAATTAGTCTTTATTTTTAATCTTTTGGAATAGTTATGTATATTAGGTTTAGGAATTGAAATTAGATTGTTTAGGGGAGAAGTAATCCTAAACCCTATTAATGATCCCTATTTCGTGAATTGCAATGCCTCATGGGTGAATGTATCATTCTGCCATGGAAAATGCATACATTCATTACTCTTTTATCTTTTTTCCATGCTTCCATTGCATCTACTCCACTCTCAAATTATTGCCTATATATTTACTGTGTTTATTCATCAACTTTGCTCTCATCTCAAATACCTTCCATTAATTCAGTACATTCAAAAATCAAAACAATTCCGAAACTCTGCTTACCCTAAAAATATAAACAATAATGATCATAATTTCTTTCAAATCTCACAATCATCAACTCCGATATCACGAGGAGACCATTTACATGCTAGATCTCATATGTCTATGAGCCTTCACGACGACCACAAGCGCGACCACCACCTCTAATGGGAGGAGATGGGCGGCGGTGGTGGTTCACCTTCAATTGTTGATCATCGTCATCATCATGATGGGTTCTTCCAATACAACAATTTCATAATCTATGGAAAGAGGTGATCTACAAAAGGTAACCCTAAGCTTAGGGTGAAGAGGATAGATGAAGTTTATGATCAATAAAGATGGAGGTGGGTATCAAAAAGATGAAAATGAGTGATGAAGTGATTATTAGAGGGGTGAATGAGTGGGTTGACGGCAGAACAATAGTGTTATCCCTATGTTTTACTCCATCCGGACATTATTTTTCGCCCCGTTACCCTAATATTTGTGAGGAGTATTTTAATGAAATTGGGCAAAAAATAGTGTCAGGAGGGAGTAGTAAATTAGGTTAGAAAAGAAAATTACTCATTTTATTTTATTTTTACCTTATTAACATAATTAGCACACAAAATAAATTGGTGTAGATTATCACAATGTAATTTATTTTAATGAAATAAATTAGTATTTACTATGGAATACTTTATATTAATTTGTTAGTTTTGAATGTATCCTAATTAGTAATTTAACAAATGAATTGATAATTTGGTACCCAAGTTGATAATTTAGGAATTGGAATACATACTCTATAGTTACAATTCATGTTCACTTATAAGTGAAAATTGAATATTAATATTGTGTTTTTCATCATAAAAAATAGGAGTAGTAATTAATATGGTTTTGTTATTTTTGAAAATAGTTGTTATTTGTTGAGGAAAAAAAAGAAGGATAATAATTATAAATTGATATGATTAAAATTGTTGAAATTTGAAATTCCTCCCGTAATCTAAGTGTTTATTTTTTATTTTTTACAAGGGTAATGTATTGCAATAGTTTTTTCTAATACGGAGTACATATTAATGCTTTTCTTTTCTACTTTAGATTGCATTTAGGAAATTATTATGAAGCCACTTATTTCAAATCTAAGTGGTGCACTACATGTCTATACCTCTATATTGATGTTATTTGTAAACAAAATTTCGCATATTAGATGGTCTTATAGAAAGAGTAATACTTTTTATACTTGCATATTACTTAATTATATTTTATACATAAAAATTACAATCCTACCCTTCCCATTTCTCATTTTCCTTTTATTTTCTAGAGATCTTTTTAGGAGAGGATTTTTTTTTCTAACAATATACGGAAATAAACTTAAACAAAAAAAATATAATTAATTAAAATTATACAGTAACAAAATTAAACATACAAAATTAATTCAATATTTATAATAGAAATCTAATTACAAATTAGAAAATATAATTCAAATAATAATACATACAATTAAAAAAATGAAAGGCAAACATTACACTAAAAAAACCGTACAACCCCCATCCCTCCTAAAAGGCTAAAACCAACAACTCCTTTCACCACCGCCCTCCACCGGAAAACTAAATTAACCCTAATTAATTTTGAATTAACCCTCAAGTCAATGTTATTCTATTAATTCTAAATCAAAATTAATCCTAATTCATTAAAATTAATTTACGATAAAATATCGATTACCGAATTATGATCCATATTGAATTCGCAAATAGTTGATGGAGTCGGTTTTAGAATTGACGAAAATTAATTTTGATGATAAAACTTAGGGTTTAGTTTTGAAAAAAAAAATGAAAAGGAGAAAAGGGTAAAATTGGAAGATTTATAAAATTTTAGGGACAATCGAGTAACATACGGGTATGAAAGAATAATTCCGTTGGAGGGTGAATGTAATCAAGACTAATTTAGAAATTAGTGAAAATTAGTGTATGCAGCAAGCCACTTAAAAAAATAATCCTATTAAATCACACAACATGTTAAATATAACACAAGTCTCTTCGAATATTTTTCTCGCATTTCCCAATTGTGAACATGTCTCTAGGTTCATTTAATTTTCCTTTTATTTAAGTCTCTGCCTACCATTAATATCGTCCTACTTTTTCTACCACCTCAATTATTAAAGAGTCTAACTCTTTGCAAACATCACATTTTTTTCTTCCCCGTAAATCTCCTTACCAATAGATCATATACGGAGTAATTAAATGTGGGCAATTAATGTTCTACCAATGTTCTTACTATTAAAAATTATTAATCAACTCCATTTTTTTGAACGACCCATACAAAATACTAATACCAGTCTAACTTATGTTTCCCTTTGGTTTTGGGAGAAAAATATTGGAGTATATATTTTGATTATAATCCTAATATATTATTCCCTCCGTTTTAAAATGTTTACCACATTTCCTAAATTTATGCGAGAAGTACATATTATTGAAATAAAGCAAATATAAAAAAAAACCAGTGAGAGTATATATAAATACAAATATTTTATGGAGTATTAATTTAATAAATTCAGTTTGATCTAACGGTGAGAATATATATAAAGAGTCTAACTCTTTGAAAACATCACATTTTTTCTTTCCCCATAAATCTCCTTACCAATAGATCTTATAAGGAGTAATTAAATGTGGGCAATTAATTTGAGTGAGTTTTAAAAAAAAATACTCCTAAGAGTTATATCGTTTATTTAAAAAAGTATCGTTTTTATATTACCAATGTTCTTAATATTAAAAATTATTAAACAACTTTTTTTTTTAACGACCCATACAAAATACTACTACCAGTCTAACTTATGTTTCCCTTTGGTTTTGGGAGAAAAATATTGGAGTATATATTTTGATTATAATCCAAATATATTATTCCCAACATTTTAAAATGTTTACCACATTTCCTAAATTTATGCGAGAAGTACATACTATTGAAATGAAGCGAACATAAAAAAAATCAGTGAGAGTATATATAAATACAAATATTTTATGGAGTATTAATTTAATAAATTCAGTTTGATCTAACGGTAAGAATATATATAAAGAGTCTAACTCTTTGAAAACATCACATTTTTTCTTTTCCCATAAATCTCCTTACCAATAAATCATATACGGAGTAATTAAATGTGGGCAATTAATTTGAGTGAGTTTTAAAAAAAATACTCCTAAGAGTTATATCGTTTATTTAAAAAAATATCGTCTTTATATTACCAATGTTCTTACTATTAAAAATTATTAAACAACTCTTTTTTTTAACGACCCATAAAAAATACTACTACTTCCGAGTCTAACTTATGTTCCCTACGATTTTGAGAGAAAATATTATATATTTTGATTATAATCCAAATATATTATTCCCTTCGTTTTAAAATGTTTACCACATTTCCTAAATTTATGTGAGAAGTACATGTTATTTAAATGAAGCAAATATAAAAAAATCAGTGAGAGTATATATAAATACAAATATTTTATGTAGTATTAATTTAATAAATTTAGTTTGATCCAACGGGTCCAATACGTAATGACCCGTTTACGTATTTTTATCTTCTACAAAAAGAACTTATCTCAAATTATAAGTGATATATTAGGTTAACTACTTCATCTTCGTATGATTTTTGTACATGCTACACAACAAGTACATGTGCAAAAATTTTGTAAACCCGTAATATGTCCAATTCATTAATTAGAAATTCTTTTACCATTGACCACTTCTACATTCTTTGTCCTCATTTTCTTGACCTCATTTTCTTTGACCAAAATAACCTCATTTTCTTGACCTCTCAGTTTTTTACATTCTTTGTCCTTTTTCGAAGTTTTGTGACGGTTCTCTAACCAATAAATATGTAACCTAACATCAATAGGTAGCAACGCAAGGATCATACCTTCGTTGTTATATGAATTTGAAATCAAATGTCGCAAATAACATTCGTATTGTCATTACCAAACTACACTTCCAATGTTCTTTATAATTCTGTGACGTGTCACGGGTGTCTCACTAATTTTCTTTTTCAAGGTTGTGTGCCGGGTTATATTGAAACTACAAATACGTAACTTAACGTCAAGAATTGTGTCAAACACATATTGTGTATAACGGGTTATATTATAGGCCTTCTTACTTTTTTGTATGAATTGTGTCAAACACATATTAACACGTACTCATTTCGACGTCATATGTCATTATACTTGTGTGGACATGACGTAGGTCCTCCCCGACGCGGCCACGCGCGGGTTTGGGTAGGCGAATGAATCTCGTGGTAAGATTGTTCTCGGGTTCAAAATTTAAGTCAAAGTTGGAGTCGCCACCGAATTTATGGTAATTCGGAACCATTCGAGCCCACTCTATGTTGTCATGGGCTATACACAAAGTGCGGCCCACTTCGATTTCAGAGTTTATGGGGCCCGTCCCTTTGCATTGCGATACCGATACCATCTACACTGGTATCGTGTAAAGAATGACTCTCGTGCGCCAACGGTTTCGGGCATCCGGAAACCGAGGTTCTGAGTAAGGGGTGAGGGTACGTGTTGGGAAGCCCACTAAGGACACCCAACCCCGCCCGCACAATGGCGGCCTCTACTAAGACATCGTTCGTGTTCGTGTACGCGCGCTAGTAAAACGACTAAATGATATGCAAACAGCATTTTCGGCTAAGCATGCGAATTATTGGTTAACTAAGTCATTTTAATGCATCTTGATTCACGTCAAAGTGATTTAGCAAGTGATGTTCATTTAAGGCAATAACTGGCAAACATCGAAAATAGAAAACTCGTAAATAAATTACAAATTACACGGGCGGAATACAACCCGGAATTCACAATACAACGAGCAATAAAATAGAATAATCGAATAGGAAATGGTAAACGTTAACTAGAAACGGACCCGTATATAATAAATATAAACTAGACTGTAAGTTGTGCAAACGGACGAATTTCGATTAAATACACATTATATTGTGTATTAAACGGAGGACGGAGATATGGAACCTAGACGTGGTGCTAGCCCGATCCCGAATCTCGATGCCTTGTCCCGACTTATCACATCGAGGAATAGAGTCTAAATTAATCATGTGTCGGATACGACTAAAGAGTCGTCGACACAAGATTAATAGTGCGAGACCGTCGATCAAAGTCGTTTTAAGTGATATGATATGCATGAGTTTTGAAAAATAGGATCACGTGATTGACTTTACACGTGTCGACTAAAAGTCGTAAAAAAATGACGAGGCTCAAATGATGATCAAAGCGCTCGGTTTTCCAGGCTACAGGGTCCACTCGATCGAGTCATGGCACGAAATCGGTCGAGTGTGCCTTTAAGGTGGCTACTGCCCGGTTTTTGGGGTGCTACTTGATCGAGTGGCCCATGGCACTCGGTCGAGTGCCCCCTGTACGAGGCATGACTCGTTTCGTTTTATTTGTTCAAAGTCGATGGTTGGCCGAGTTAAATAGAAATATTGCATGATTTAAATTTAAATCAGTTTTCGGTGCTATAATCGTGTACTATTACGATTATAATACCGTCATCAGAATTTTATAGGAAAAGTTGTTATTGGATTGAAAAGATTTGATTAGTGACGAAATGGTGTCCCTCCGCGTCACAACATCGAAACTAATCCTAACGGATTATGTGATGTTGATATTCGCATCAACGAATTTCCCACTAATCTTAGAAATGGAGTCAAACGCGTTCAACTATGATCGACCACGATCACGTTACGCCCTTGAGTACGTTGGGGCGGCGCTCCTCGAAAGGGTGTCACCTCCGTCGTTGCTCGTAAAGGGATTAAACGGATTTGGATGGTCGTCATAGTCAAACGTGTTAGGACCCGAATTTTATATTATTATGTACATATACACATACACGGTATTAATTGTTAATGACGAAATGTAAATAAATAAATAAATAATGTTAGTGGTTAGAGTACATAAATAAAATGTTAGGTGTTAGAGTACATAAATAAAATGTTAGTAGCAAAATTAAAATAATGTTAGTAACGGAATTAAAATGTTAGTGCTAGTAATAATAATCATCTATTTATTAAAAGAACAACCATGTTAGTATGGATGACATCAGCAATTAGTGTAAAATTTGTATGAAATGATGTCATGATGACATCATCTTGAAAAAACTACTCTTCAATTAGTTTATTTTGCTTAATACTAACAACACTTTCACATATAAAATTTACAAATAATTTTATATCTAAATTAAGTAATTAAGTAATATACCCAATTTTCTTATACATTACAAATTTACAAACAACATATTTTTTTCTTATACATTAAAAACTACAAATGTAAATATAAATATGGCAATAAAAATAAATAAATATTAAAGATAAAATGTACACGTACAATGTGATACGTCGGCAACTATTATGGCTGCTACATTCTCCGCTTTATTAGGGTTGCAACACGTAAGCTACCAGACATTTTAACTTAACAATTTTTTTCGATTACGAGCTGCCGCCGTTCCGAATTTATTAGGGTGACATAAAGGTAACTCATCTATTATTTATAGACGATTACACTAAATGCCGCCAAACCAATAACGTCGGGTGACAAAACGTAACTACAAAGTAATTCTTAGTCAAACAGTATAAACTAATATTCATCATCGTCAATCTCAATCTGCATAAAAATAACAGATTAATAAAGATCAATAAAGATTAATAAAGAGTAATACTTACAAAGTAATTCTTAGTTAAACAGTATAAATTAATAAAAATTAATAACATATTAACAGCTAAATTAGTTAACTCCTGAAGTTAACTACCCATGACCCCCACTAATATTATTTAACTTCTGCAAAACTAACATCGTTTAGTACCCATGACCCCACCAAAAAAAACCACCTATCTTAAGTTATAAGTTCCCCATTTAACGGCAGTAATTGTCATTCAAAACACCAAGAAAAATAATATCAAAATGTTACATGCAACCGAAAAAATACTAATTTGTAAACTAAAAAGAGAAGTATTTGGCGTCCATTTGAAAGGAAGAATTGTTCGAAAATGGAAAAAAGAGAATTTGAAAAACAAAGAAGTAGAAGACTATGTATCTCTAGAGATATTATTGGTTGATGAAGAGGTAATTACATGAATTGACAAAAAAAAATTAATTACATGTTATTCATTTTACTATATATCACACCATAGATAAATGCAATTAATTACCTTAAAAACTTTTGAAGGGAGACATTATTCAAATGACAGCAACAAAGGATTTGATTCAAGTCTTCAATGGAAAAACTACAAGATCGACAGATTTCTGATCATGCTCAACAATGGATACAATATAGCAACACCACATCCATGCATGTCGTTTGAAATAAGGATCAACATCAATTGTTGAAGAGAAAAAGGATGACTTCCCAATCAATTAGACGAAATACAAAAATTACATGATTGTCGTTATATATCAGCGTTTGAGGCCGTGTGGAGAATTTTTGGATTTCCAATTCATTTTAGGACACCTCCTGTTGAAAGGCTGCGTTTTCACCTTTTCGATGAGCAAAACGTCATTTTTAATGACGAAGATCCCATTGACGCAGTAATTGACAATCCTACAGTTGGTATGTCAAAAATTTTAGCTTGGATGGATTGTAACAGCTCAAACGAAGTCGCTAAAAATTTTTTGTACACTCAGTTTCCAACCAAGTTTGTTTGGAAACATCCCAATCGAGCTTGGTCTCCAAGACAACGTGGGTTTGCTATTGGGAGAATGCATCATGTCTCACCAAGTTGTGGTGACTTATATTACATGAGGACATTGCTCAATTTTGTTAAAGGACCCAAAGATTACGATGATATAAGGATAGTTGACGGGGTTGTGTCTGCCACTTTTAGAGAAGCGTGTTAATGCTCTTGGTTTGCTTGGAGATGACAATGAGTACATAGATGCTATACGAGAAGCAAGTGAATGGGGATCTATGTTTTACGTGCGAAATCTATTCGTAACATTGTTGTTATCAAACACCATTTCGATGCCAACTAGGGTGTGGAATGAAACATGGATGCTGCTTAGAGATGACATCCTGTATAAACAACGGAGATTATTAAGAAACCAAGGTAAGTGCATACTCTACATATTTTGTTACAATGTTATATACCGAATCATATTTTGTAATATAGCTCATGGTAATCTGAAATGGCCTATACGAACAATAATTTTAGTTTAAATCTTGCAGACTTGAAACTCACTAACGATGAACTTAAGAACTACACACTATTAGAAATTGAAGCATCTCTTCAGCGTGATGGTAAGCAGTTTAAGAAAGTTTGAAGGTATGCCGCAAACGAATTCCTCCACATCTTATCATTCTAATACCTTACTGTTAGATGAGTTATCCTATGATAAAGCTTCTTTACGGGAGGAACATCTCCGATTGTTAGCCACAATGACTCAACAACAACTATTAGTGTACAATGAGATAATGGAGGTTGTTAATGAATGTCGGGGAGGTGTTTCTTTGTAAATGGATATGAAGACACAGGTAAGACATTCATTTGGAGGACCTTAAGGCTCTGTTCTTTTGGACTTATATTCAGTCAGTTTCAGTTCAGTTCAGTTTAGTTCAGCTCCAGAAGGCATATTTTGTCTCTATATTTCAGTCAGTTTCAGTTAAATTAAGTTCAGTTCAGTTAAGTTTAGTCAGTTTCAGTCCAAAAGAACAGAGCCTAAGTGCTGCCATATGAAGCGTTGGAGACATTGTCCTTTTTGTGGCGTCTAGCGGCATTGCGTCCATATCTTCCTGGTGGTCGAACAACGCACTCGAGATTTGGTATTCCACTGAATGTTTCAGAGAACTCCACATGCCCTAGGATTAAACCAGGTACTGATTTGACAGAGCTTTTGATTTACACTAAACTAATCATATGGGATGAAGAACCAGTGATGCGCAACCATGCCTCTGAGGCCCTTGATAAGAGTTTAAGAGACGTCATTTGTGGTTCGAACGCAAACCACGCCATTCGGTGATAAGGTAGTTGTTTTCGGTGGTGATTTCCAATAAATTCTTCCCGTGGTCCCAAAAGGTTGATCGGACATTGTGCATGCGTCTTTGTGTTCATCATATCTTTGGTCTTCATGCAAGGTACATTGCATGTCTGTTACTTAATTTTTTACAAAGACCATGATATATAACTATTACCGTTGAAATACCATATTTAACTGAACATTACACACTTATGTCATTACTAGGTGCTAATGTTGACAAAAAATATGCGTCTACAAGTTGGGAGCTCACTTTCTGTTATGGTAGAGGTTCGTGAATTCTGAAAATTGGAGACGGTTTAGCTGGAGACCGAAATGATGGGAAAGTTGACGTTGAGTTGCCACCTGATGTATAAATTGACCATGGGATGAATCCTATTGTTTCCATTGTTGAGAGCACATACCCATCTCTTCAAACCGAATTACGAAACCCTGATTATCTTCAAGAGAGGGTCGCCCTTGCACCAACCCACAAGATTGTTGAATTGGTTAATGAATATGTTTCCTGGGGCAGGAAAAATTTACTTTAGCTTTGATGAGGTCTGCAAAGATGAGGGGAATTTTACGGGACACAATCTATACTCCACAGAATTTTTAATTGGTATTAAGTGTTCCGGCCTTCCAAATCACGAGTTTAAGTTGAAGGTTGGTACAATGGTTATGCTCCTGATAAACATTGATTAATCGCAAGGATTATGTAATGGCACAAGATTATTGGTAACTGATTTAGGTACTCGAGTGATTAGGGCCATGGTGTTGTCAAGTAGTAACAAGGATGATAAAGTTCATATTGCCTGTTTAACACTTACCCCATCAGACACTACCAAATTTCCGGTTCATTTCAATAAAAGACAGTTTTCGATAACAGTATGTTTTGCGATGACTAATAAGAGCCAAGGGCAGTCCTTATTAGCCCACGTGGGCTTATATCTTCCACGCCCTGTATTTACGCACGGACAACTTTATGTGGCTTTATCGAGGGTTACTAGCAAAAAGGGGCTGAAGATACTCATATATGACAAAGATAAATATTTATCTAATAGTACAAAAAATGTAGTCTATAAAGAAGTTTTTGAGTATTAAGACAATTAAATTGGAGTCGAAGTCCTAATTATTTCCTCCTACTGTATAATATATTTCTACTAATGTTTATTATATTAGTTGCTTTGTAACATTTCAATTTGTTCCAATTAAGTAGAGTTATACAAGGTATTCCATCTCAATCATATTAAACATAAACCAATTCGATGTTACAAAATATTGTTCTGTCACTATAAACTCAACTTAGAAATATTCCGTGCAAACGTGCACGGGGTAACACTAGTAATAATAATAATAATAATAATAATAATAATAATAATAATAATAATAATAATAATAATAATAATAATAATAATAATAATAATAATAATAATAATAATAATAACAATAATAATAATAATATACATATATAATCGAAAAAGAGAAAGGAGAAAGGAGATGTCGGGATTTGAATTACACCCTCAACCTACATGCTTAAACGGCCTCGGAAACGAACTCGTAATAGCGACGGGAGCGCGGGAGTGTCGAGATATGTAAGTAGAGTTATGGTGTATGTGTCTTTGACCAGTTTTGATCTCGGGAATTTGAATGTGTATATGTGTATGTAGATGGATGATTGAAAGGTGGTGAAGTTGTAGTGTAAAGTTGCAAAATGGGATGATTAGGGTTGAAAAAAACTTTGTTTTGAAGGTGGTAAAAGGTTGAAAAGAGTTGTGTAATGTGTTGGGGTGATGGGTATTTATAGGGAAATACCCCGGTTAAGGGTCACTCGATCGAGTGGCGCGGGTGCACTCGATCGAGTCTCCGGTTTGGGTCTGGATCGGCCGGTTCATGGCCTTACTCGACCGAGTGGATGTGAACCACTTGACCGAGTGGGTCAAAATGGAGGGAGTATATTTAGGGAATGATTTGTTGACTTTTTTGAATGAGATTTGTTTGTTGGACAAGCTTCTAGAAGCGAACTTGGCTGTTTTTTGTGTCGGATTCGTCTTTGACCGGGTTTTGACCCGGTCGCCAAAAGACGGTTTTATTTCCGGTGTCGGTTTTGACCCAAATTAATCTCATTTTATTGGAAACGACCCACTGGGCCTGGATTTGAGGTCGGTTTTGAGAGATTTGCACTCCGCTAAATGCCCACGTCGGATACTATTGATTCCGAGTCCGTATTCGAGCGTATTAAGTCACGTTAGCGTCCGATCATCATCGGGTGTTTTGTCGGGAACTGCTATAGACACTAGCAGGCAAAATGCGGGTGTCTACAACTTGAGACATCTACATTTATCATACCGTCTCTCTGAAATTATTATTTACTCACGTGAGTTCTTTGACTTCAATATTGAACACACTATAATAATCATATGCGTCAATATTTATTTCATTTTCCGTTCACCCTCATATGGATTGTAATTTGTCTTTTTGATGCAAAAAAACGTTTCAACCCCGTGAATTTTCACGGGTATTACGCTCTATTTCTAACTTCCTATTATTTTTAAAAAAAATGTTCACAAACCCGTGACGTGTCACGGGTATTACACTGGTGATAATTGAAACTATTGACTCGTAACATGATTTCACTTAATTCTTAGTACATGGACGTGGACGGTGACTCTGTAGGATGGGAGTATATATATGAAGAGAAGCATGAAAATATAAAAGTTGGCGTCCAGCATAGCAGCCACTAACTATCACTTTCAGTATCTTCAGTGCGCTACCTCCACCTCCTCTAATAATATCTATGCTACTCTATATATCATCCTTCATATGAGTGTGTAGAAATTATTAAGATAGAAAATGGGGTTATTGAGGAGGAGAGGAGCGGTGGTTTACAAGCCAGTTGAGGACACTGATCTTGGTCCTAATAGTGATGAGCATTATATTACTCCCATTGTCAAAGGATTATAAACTTAATTTTATGTTTCCGAGTATTAATTTGTCACGGTTTTTGTAATTTAACGGTTTTTGTGACACGTTTCTCCGTAAACCCCGGGATCATATTGCCCTTCTCTAAACTTAGGACAATTTAAACTAAGTTCGATGTTAATGTGACGTCTTAAATTTTTACCGATAATAGTTTGTAGCGTTCATCGTAATACTATTAGATCGTACTGTAATAGCATTCATCGACAAAATGTAGGATATCTACATTTACGGATCCGCAAAAAGTGAGTATGTCACATTTTGCGGATCCGTAAAACGTGAGTATGCCACATTTTACAGATCTGTGACGTTTTGCACCTTTTTAAAAAAATAAAAAAAAATAAACCGTAATTGTTCCGGTCACGGAAACAATTAACCCGGCTCTGGATCCGGGTTGTATAATTGGATTATCGGTGAACAATTGATCGTCTGATTTCCTTAAACCTCTCCTTTGTCTTACTCCCTTGATCGGACCTTCCCGGCGAAGTTGGCCTGCTCCCTGCACAATGAACGCACAGGGCCTCGGAGGTTGTCCGAGGAAACCCTCTCCGATGCCTAAGTCAGTCCGTGAAATGCCTTGACGAACCTAGCTCGTGAGGAACTAGGTGGCGTTTTTAGGAGTAAGAGTCTAGAGAGAGAAAATCTCACCCCTCTCATGTGGGAAATGGGAAAGTATTTATACCTTCCCACAAGAGAGAGGAAGAGAGAAAAGAAGAGAGGGAAATGGGTGGATGCTCGTGCGACACGTGGATTCACCTTGTCCACTCATTTCCCCTTACCTTTAGGCAAAATGACGGATGGGTCCCCGGTTCTCCTTTGGTCCTGCTTGGGCGGGGCGCCCTGGAAGCAGGCAGGGGGCTTGGTTGCCCTGCTCGGCGGGCGGCAAGGCCATGTCAGGCAGCCAAGTGATTAAGGCCATCTACTTGGAGGTTTTAATGATATTGCTGGGAGGTCTGCTGGGCAGGCCTTCCCTTATTCCTGGATTTGGGTACCCTGGGGCCTGACTGGCAGGCGACCCGAGGCTGACTACCGACCTCCATCAATTGGCCCTCGCCGGCTGAGGGGGAGCGGGGCTCCTGCTCGGCAGGCGACATCTTATTTCGGGACGGCGGGAGGTTGACTCCCTGAACACTCTTGCATTAAATGCGTTGCATGTTCCCGAGGGAACGAGCTTTAACTTCTCTGGGTATGCAGAGAGTTTAAACGTCGTCTTTCATGATTATTCTTCTTTGCAAAGTGGGTTTTCGAACAGTGTGCCAGTTTGATGATTGGCTCTCCTTTTTGCAGAGGTGGTTGAAGCTCCATTAATGCTCTGCTTCTGCCCTTTGTACAAATTGTATCTTCCTTCACCATTTTCTCGACCCATTTCCAACTTTCCTTCCTTTGTCTTAATCATGGTTTGGATCAAAAAATCTGTGACTCGCCGCGGAGTTCGCTACATTACTTTCATTTTTAGAGGATTCTGGAGGCTCCGGTACGCTCGAGCTGCTTACCGAGCTGTTCGTCATAGCCGTCGTTCACGGCTTCATTCCCGTCGGAGGGGTAAGAAAACTCCTGCTAGGTTGAACAAGCGTTTCAAGAGGTCCTCACCCCCCGCTGCTCCTAGGTTCAGGCGTTGCCCCCAGGGAGGGGGTTGCTTTGACAGGGGATGCCACGAATGCTTTCCGTGGCTGCACCCTGAGCAGTTTGGCCCTAACTTCTCTGATACTGACTCCTCCTTGGCGTCAGGCCCCTCCTCGCCTGTGAAGAGGACAGGTTGTCGCACCTGCGACGAATCCCAGGCCGCTCCCTTTGGCAGGGACTGGGAGGACAGCAGCCAGGACTCCGACGACAGCGGGGGTCTTGGTTGTTTGAGTGACAGGGATGGGGATGGGATCCCTGATGATCCTTTCCAAGACTCCCCAGACTGGGACTGGGGTTCGGACTTTGGGGGCCCAGGCAGCCCTGGGGACCCTTCCCCTGACTTGGATGATGATTAGGCCTGCGTAGCAGGGCGTTTGCTTGTTGGGCCGGAATTTCTGGGCCCTTGTATATTTTCTTTCCTTGTTGGGCACTGAATGTAATTTTCCCCTTTAAGGTTTAATGAAATGAAATTCAGGCAATGTGTTTGTGTGTTGTATTTTTAATTTTTGTTTATTATTTTTTGTTTGAAGCGAAGAGGGGACGTCATAGGGTGATCAATCCCTTGACACCCTTCGGTCCTTTCGAGGTTGCTCTTGGGAAACTACACAGGGCTGACTTCTGAGAAAGTGACATGTGGGTAGTAGTCTGTGGGTGGACTCCTGGGACTTTGGCGACCCTTTGTATGCCCTTCTCCCTATAAAAGTAATCAGTCACCCACTCCTCTTCTTTTTCCTTCTTCAATCTTTCTTTTCTTGAAATCTTCCTATTCTCTCTTTCTGCAAAACCCTTGGGTGTTGACGAATCGTACCCCACTTTGTACCCCCATTTCTCTGGGAGATTCCTTCTTTGGGCTTTTACCGCACTGGCAGGCGATTTTAGGTCAGACTTTTGTCTTCCATTTCTTGCTTTTTCTTTTTGATTTCCTGTTTTCCGCTTCCATTAGAGTAAAATGTCTAGAACTCGTGAGCGGATTCTACCCTTTACCGACCCATCAAAGAGGGGGGAAGGGGTGAATTTTGCCTCCTCCTCTAGGGAGGTTGGTTTTGAGGAAGAACATTCGGCGGACAGCGGAGGTGGTAACTCCCCTGACCCTTCTAGAACCTCAGGCCCCCTTGTTCGTCGGGAGAGGGGTAGGGTTTACTATTTAGATAAAGTCAAATACCGCATTCCCCTGAGTACCTATCCTGACCCGAAAAATCGGGACTTGATCCTTGCAAAGAACACCACCGGTGTGATTGAGCGGCTTTACAACTTCGGGGAGGGGTACACAATCGTTATCCCCGGCGAAAAAGATACCGTATGCAACCCTCCCGACGGGTGCATAGCGGTTTACCATAAGTGCCTGGAGTTCAGCCTTCGCTTTCCCCTCCATCCTTCCCTGGAAGAGATCTTCAAGCGTATGAACGTCGCCATCGCCCAGCTGACAGCCACGGCTGTCAGGGCGTTGATTGCGTATGTCTGGACTTGTCTGTTCCACCACGCCGAGCCTTCCATTGACGCCCTGCGGTTTATGGTGGGTTTACAAATGGTTTCTTCTGGGAGTGTGGGCTCTCCTGGTTATTGGTCCCTTTTGAGGCAGAAGGGACATTCTCTGGTGTGGCCTGCCATGGATAGTTTGAGAGACTGGAAGAGCAACTTCCTTTATGTGCACAGCACCCATGGGTGGAGGATTCCTCGTCATTTCAGGAATCATGTCCATACCAGGCTAGATACCCCTGAGGAGTATCACCCCGGCGTGGGTGGAAAAGCCTTGGAGGTGAAGCTGAGCGAGAAAGATAAGGAATTGACGGGCTATTTTGCTGCCCATACTGATAAGTATGGGGTGTATGGCCCTACATTATGGCTCCCCCATGTGGAGCTTATTGCGTCTGATAAATACCTGACCCGGCTGGGCATGAATCCGGGTCTAGATGAAGGTAGTTCAGGAGTGTTGATGATTCTTTCTTACTCTTTTTCCTTTTAAAGTGTCCTGACCATTCGCCTGTTTGCCTTGCAGCTCTTGCTACCTTCATTTAGAGAAAAGGGGAGGTGAGGCGCCTGGGTCTGTCTGAAACCCTTACTGTCGTCCAAAGTCGCCCTTCTCTTCCCCCTGATTTTAAGAGAGGTGAGAAGAATCTGATGAAGCACTTGAAGGGTCTGTCGTTCAGTAGACCAAGGCTCCCTCCCCCTCCTAGAGCAACGCCTGCAAAAACGGCGGTTTCTGAGGCCACCCCCTCTCCAGTTGCGAAGGTGATTGCCTGTGAGGCTACCCCTTCACCTGTTGGCAGGCAGGGGGGCCTTTCAGCAGGGGTTCAGATTCCCTCGGGGCCGCGGGCTGCGGGCTCCGAAGAGACTTGGGAGAGCACTCCCAGGGGACTGATCAGAAAGAGGAGCAGGGAGGCTCCAAATGCTGACCAAGTGGTGGACCTGGAGACTACCACGCCTGAACCCAAACGTTTTGCTCAGGGGGTTCCTGCTACCCTCTTTTCCGAGGAGAACACTGAATTTCATTACACCGCCGGGGATAGCCAAGATGTTTCCGCCTTACTCTCCGACTCTGGGGCAGTTCTAGCGGACCATCTTCTCAAGACTGTCCATTCTGCCACCAACCAAGTGACCCAGTACGTCCAGCGTACTGCCAAAATCATCCAAGCTTCTGCAGAGCTGGCGGCCCTTAACCGCCTGAGTGATGAGGAACTGTCTAACTCTGACCGCCTTTCTGCAGTCGAGAGGGACGTTGCTCTCATTGCCAGTCTGAAGGACCAGTTGGCGAAAAAGGAGACCGAGCTGGAAGAGGCCAAGGGTCAGGCGATCCACTGGAAATCTGAGAATGAGAAGGCTATCAGAGAGGTGTCCCGCCTGGGGGAGGAGTCAAAGAGAGCTCAGCAGGCCTTCGCGGAGTTGGATCAGGCCAGGAAAGCTTTGGCTGACCTGGATCACGCCAAGAAGAGCGCCGTCGACCTTGGGGAGCGCCTTTCCAAGGCAAATTCAGATCTGCAGGCGGCTCTTGGCGATCTGGCGGCGAAGACCAAGGAGTGGGAGAAGGAGAGGGACGAAATACTCCAGGAGGTGGAAACGGCTGTGTCGGCGGGTTTTGTGAATGGGGCCAACTCTTGTTTGGGGGTAGTTATGGAGGCTGTCAGGGAAATGTTCCCTGGTTTTGATGAAGATGCTTTTCGGGCCCTCTACACTGCCAAGGACGAAGCTCAAATGCGCAGACTGTCTGAAGGGGCTGCTACTTCTGGCCCAGACGCTCCCCCTGCTTAATATGGAGGGCAATCTTCCTCAGAGGGCTCTTGTTCGTCTCCCGCTGCGCCTGTACCGATGCCTTAACTTCTTTATTTCTTTGCGCGCCGAGCCCTTTGTTGGCCGGCTGCCGTGCTTAACTGTAACCTCCTTTGTTGGAAAAACTCTTTATCCTGTGTATATTTGACGCTTTATATCCTTTTTATGTAGATCTTTCTGTTTGCTTTGTCTTTCTTTGTTTGGTTTTTCATGAGTTTGATGCGCAGCCTGTCCCTGCCTGCCCAGAGGTAAGCAGGGGGGTTCCTTAACGTTTTTTATACAAGGTTGGGGGGCCTGCCCCCAGTCCTTGTTAGTTCGGCCTGTCCCTGGCTTTTGTTCAAAGTCCAGGGGGCCTGCCCTCTGCCTGCCCAGAGGTAAGCAGGGTGGCTTTTGCGTTTTTTATACAAGGATGGGGGGCCTGCCCCCAGTCCTTGTTAGTTCGGCCTGTCTCTGGCTTTTGTTCAAAGTCCAGGGGGCCTGCCCCCTGCCTACCCAGAGGTAAGCAGGGTGGCTTTTTGCGTTTTTTATACAAGGTTGGGGGGCCTGCCCCCAGTCCTTGTTAGTTCGACCTGTCCCTGGCTTTTGTTCAAAGTCCAGGGGGCCTGCCCCCTGCCTGCCCAGAGGTAAGCAGGGTGGCTTTTGCGTTTTTTATACAAGGTTGGGGGCCTGCCCCCAGTCCTTGTTAGTTCGGCTTGTCCCTGGCTTTTGTTCAAAGTCCAGGGGGCCTGCCCCCTTCCTGCCCAGAGGTAAGCAGGGGGGTTTTGATTTTTTTTTTGTTGGGGGGTTCATTTCTCCTAGTTTTGGCAACAGGGGGGCTCCCCCTATTGCCCCCTGCTCGTTTGTGTGTGAGGGCGCAAGTTTGAACAGGCAACGAGTATAAATCTGATGCTTTTCTCATTTCTTTCACGAAATTTTGGACATTAAGGTGGTCGGAGCCGTCGACATTCTTTGACCGTCCTCCGCCATTGTTTTTAGTAAAAATAAAAACTATCTTTGGACCCTGCTCAGACATAATATTTCTTTAGGGTGTCTGCATTCCAGTGAGCATGCAATTCTTGTCCTTCAAGGTTGGTCATTTTATATGTGCCTGGTCCCAGGATTTGAGTCACTTGGTATGGACCTTCCCAGTTGGCACTTAGCTTTCCATGTTCCCTTGATTTTCCAACCGCCTGCGTTTTTCTCAGAACTAGGTCACCTATCTGGAAGTTTCTCTGGCGCACTCTGCTGTTGAAGGCTTTCCTCATTCGTTGCTGGTAGGCAACGATGTTGGTACTGGCCTCCTCCCTTAACTAATTGACCAGGTCCAAGGCCTCGACCATTGCAGCTTCGTTTTCAGCCCGGTCGTACTGCAGGGAGCGCAGAGAAGGGATCCTTGCCTCAATTGGTAACAACGCCTCTGCTCCATATACCAGACCAAACGGGGTCTGGCCTGTAGATTCTTTTCTGGTGGTCCGGATTGACCAGAGTATACTGGGAAGCTCGTCAGTCCACCTACCCTTGAGGTCATCCACCATTTTCTTCAGGCCATTTAAGATTTGTTTGTTGGCTGCTTCTGCCTGTCCGTTGGTTTGAGGGTGACAGACGGCCGAGTAGGCGATTGCGACGTTGTGGCTTTCTAGCCAGATTCTTAGAGGATCATTATCAAATTGTCTGCCATGGTCAAATACCAACATTTTTGGCAGGCCGAACCTGGTGATAATATTTCGCCAGACCACTTTTCTGACCGCCGGCTCAGTAATGTTGGGCACTGCTTCGGCTTCTACCCATTTGGTGAAGTAGTCTATGGCGACAATCAAGAATTTCCTGCCCCCTGTGGCCACCGTGAAGGGTCCTAGTATGTCCATCCCCCATTGAGCGAAGGGGATGGGGGATAGGATTGGCCTGAGCTCCTGGGCCGGGGCATGGATTGACGGGGCGAAGAGTTGGCATTTTCTGCATTTCTGGGTCAGGCTCTTGGCATCCGCCAGCATAGTGGGCCAGTAGTAGCCTACCCTTAGGGCTTTGTGGGCCAGTGATCTCCCTCCGATGTGATGTCCACAAATCCCCGAGTGGATATCTTCCAACACTTCAGCAGCTTGGTCTGCCCGTAGGCATTTAAGTAGAGGATAGGTAAAAGATTTCTTATAGAGTTCTTCACCAATGAATATGAACCAGGCTGCTTTAGCCTGTATCTTTCTCTTTTGTACTGCGTCTGATGGTAGGATACCATGTTTCTTGAACTGGATGAAGGGAGTCATCCAACTTTCCGGCCCTTCCTCCACGGTGTTAATCGCCTGGCAGGGGCTGGTAGACTTCTCATGTAAGATGTCAACCCACACTGACCTCCGTATGTCCTGTAGACTGGAACTTGCCAGTTTTGACAGGGCATCTGCTCGACTGTTCTGGGAACGGGGGATCTGTTTGATCTCATATGATTTTAGGCCTGATAACTCTCCTCTCACCATCTCTAGGTACGTGGCCATTGCCTGGTCCCTAGCTTCATATTCACCATTGATTTGGTTGGCGATGAGCTGGGAGTCTGTTGCCAGGACAATTCGTTCTGCCCCTGCGGCCTTGGCTAGCCTGACGCCTGCGAGTACTGCTTCGTACTCTGCTTCGTTGTTTGATGCAGGGAAGACAAACCTGAGTGCATGCTCAAAGTCAGTCCCCTCTGGGCTGGTCAGTACGACGCCCGCGCCTGCGCCATTGGCTGTCGAGGATCCATCAGTATGCACGATCCACTCCTCGGCGGGGGTCTCTTCTTCCCCTGAATGGGAGCACTCAGCCAAAAAATCGGCTAAGGCTTGGGCTTTGATGGCTGTTCTTGGTTGGTAAGATATCCCTAGCCCACTCAGCTCGATCGCCCACTTCAGCAATCTCCCTGATTTCTCAAACTTTTCCAACACTTTTTCCAGCGGTTGGTCGGTGAGGACCACGACCGGATGCGCGTCAAAGTAAGGTCTGAGTTTTCTGGCAGCAATAATGACTGCGTAGGCGGCTTTTTCGACCATTGGGTAATTTTCCTCGACTGCCCCCAGCGCATGGCTTACAAAGTATATAGGTTGCTGGGTTCCTGCCTCTTCCCGTAAAATGACCGCGCTGACGGTTATATTAGTTACAGCGATGTAGAGGAAAAGTTTTTCCCCTGCTACCGGTCTTGCCAGGGTGGGGAGCTTCTTAAGATGGTCCTTCAATTGCTCGAAGGCTTCTTTCTGCTCGTTTTGCCACTTGAATTGTTTGTTTCCTTTCAGTATTTTGAAGAAAGGAGTGGACTTGTCTGCTGATCGGGCGATGAATCGTGCCAGGGCGGCCATGCGGCCCGTCAGGCGTTGGATGTCTCTAATGGTCTTGGGTTCAGGGAGGTCCAGAACCGCCTGAATTTTCTCAGGGTTGGCGTCTATTCCACGAGAGCTGACCAAGAATCCCAAGAATTTACCGGAACGGACTCCAAACGTACACTTTTTTGGATTGAGTTTCATTTTGTAGGCGCGCAAGGAACAGAAGGTCTCCTGCAGGTCTATCAGGTGCTCCCTGTCTTCTTTGCTTTTCACGATGGCGTCATCGACGTAAGCCTCAATGTTTCTGCCTTTTTGACCCTCAAACACTTTATCAACTAAACGTTGGTATGTGGCCCCTGCATTTTTAAGCCCGAATGGCATCATCTTGTACATGTAGGTGCCTGAACTGGTGATGAACGCACACTTCACCCTGTCCGGCTGCCATAAGTATACTTGATGATACCCTGAAAAGGCGTCTAGGAAGCTCAGCATGGTATACCCACTGGTGGCGTCTACCAGTTGGTCGATTCTGGGGAGCGGATAGCAGTCTTTCGGGCAGGCCTTGTTGAGGTTTGTAAAGTCTACGCACATTCTCCATGACCCGTACATAGGCCGTACATGTCAAAAAACTCTTGATCACTTTCTTCAAATAAAAAAACTTTTGATTACTTAAATTCACATGTACGGCCTATGTACGGGTCTATCCTGGTTATAAACCTAATATCCTACTCGTAGACATGGATAAATTCTTTCAAGTTTTAAAGCATGAATAGACATAAGATTCTAGTAAATGCAATGTGTTTGTCTCCCAATAAACACCTATATCATCATTATTGACGCCTGCCTAACATTCTTCGAGCTCTACAAAAAATGTCTTAACCCAGTGGTTAAGACTAGGTAAGGCCACATATTTGAATCTCATTCTATATATTGTAATGTGACTAAGTGCGCACTTCGTTGAACAAAAAAAATCATTATTCATCCCTTGGAAAGTGATGTTTATATCTGAATGTACTCTGTAAATGTTCATCCCTTTATAGTTCTTCTTTTGATAAGGAGTAAATCTTTTGAAAAACTATTTCAAGTTAAAATATAAAAAATCAATTATAACATGGGAAAGATCTCTCCCGTTAACACTCTACCAGGGTGAGGGTAAGTGACTCTGTCTCGTTAAAAAAAAGGTTTACCACCTTATTGTCAGTACTCAGTAGACATAACAGAAGGGGATTGAATAAAATGATAATTGAAACTATTGACTCGTAACATGATCCCATTTACGGGCAACATAACCCAATTTGATCCAACCCATACAATAAAATACAATACGGAGTACCGGTAGTGTGTGTGGGAAGTGGGAACCAAATAACCCAATTGATTTCGTAAATTCATGTGGAGAAATGTGTGTAAACCCTGGGTGAAAGTGAAACCCTGAAACGATTCCCCAGTCTTTCATCCCACACAACGGAATCGGAGAAAAATGCATCAGAGATCATCAGTTTCCCTCTCCAAATTCATCCTTAGATACCCTTTTCACCATCACCCAAAACCCACTTGTTCATTTCTCCCCAGATTCGTAACCACACATACACATACACATCCACATTCATCGTGTTGTTTATCCCCAAATCTAGCAACTTTCGTCAAACCCACTTCAAATCACCCAGCAAGCTCCATTCGGAGTTTTAGTGCAGAATTCGACAAGAACAAGATAGTTGATGACATAAACTTGAAGTTTGCTGAAGCAAGGGAGGAGATTGAGGCAGCCATGGATTCCAAAGAAACTGTCTACTTTAATGAGGAAGCTGAGTGTGCTAGAGATGCTGTTAATGAGGTCTTGGATATGTTTAATGGGTTGCTTGGGAAACTGGAGGGCAAAGAAAGAGACGCTTTGATGAGGTCTATGGGATTGAAGATTGAGCAGCTTAAAGCCGAGCTTCACCAATTGGATGATTGATTTTAGGTTTTACGATTTGTATCGTGCCCTCTATGCCTGGGTTTAGTGCTACTACCATTTCCGATTTTGATGAAACAAACAACTAGTGACAATATGTTGTACAATCTTCATATGAATTGCAGGCTTTTCAGATTTTGTAAGAAATTTCAGGAATGTTTTCAATAATTTGACTTCTTTTTTCTCTACATTCTTCTAATTGCTTAATGCCTCATATTTTTTTTTTTGATGCCAGTTTGCTGAATTACTTGGTAAAAGCAGTAATCTAATCGATGTCTTGGGGGAAGCATAGCGTTGATGACGCAAACAAAATGGGGTGGTTTTTCTCTTCTGTGTTGAAGAGCTCTGTCTAGAGCTTACCAAGTATCTATTGTACGAGTAGTGTCTCATACTCCCTTGCCGATGAGAACTAATCACTTTAAAATCTAAGGAGTCTTCCTCACACCTTGAATTTGTTTCAGTATAGAATCATCAATTATCATTGTTATCGCCTGATGTTGTTTTTTATATGGTTTATATTATGTACGGAGTATTAGAGAACTTTTGATTGGCGGATATTGCTGATTATTGTTGGTTAACACTGGTAATAGCTGAGTAAGTCTAATTGGTTTGTCCTGTTATCAGTCTTTTCTAGATGAATAAGGTAGGACATGTTTGTCTTGAGGGTATTGGTTCCATGTGTTTTGATTGGATTTGTTATTCATTTTCACTATGCTGCTCCCTGTGAAATACTCCTTGATATTAGTACGATGCTGTCTCCTTTATCTGGTAGAGAGGAAGTTGACAGAGTGTGTTTGGAATTCTGTCTGACGTAGGAGTTTTCAAACCCAAACTAATAGACATAGCTTAAAAGATTCACCGCTTTAGTTACATTGGATGTACTCCAATATTTACGGACTCAAATCCTGCTGGATGTGATGAAATGCAAGCTTGTCGTTTTATGACAGTGGTTCTTATAGACATAGCTGAAAAGATTTGCTGCTTTAGCCAATTTGAGTTTTTATTTGTTTGGGTGCCCCCAACATGATAGACGTCTTCATCCTTCTCTTCATGTTATACGCCATCCATAATCATACCATCATAGTTGTTATGGATTTACATTCTCGATGGTGCCTCTGTGTAACCTCCAATCTCTAGCCATATTTCTTCGTATTAACCGCAGTATGTCCATCAGTTGAGGGTAAGATGACCATTTTTGGCGGCTAATTAGTTTAAGAAAATAAGCCTATGTTTTTAGGTTCAATGGTTCCAACTATGATACAGTATTATTTTTTGGCTCGAGGCTCGATCTCTGAATCACTGATGCTGTGACCCGTCTCGGTTGTTGCACCTGATGCGGTTAATACTGTCTGAAAATGAGGTCACGACTGATGAGCAGTGGGCACATGCGACTCAAGTTTAGTTTTTCAGGTACGCATATACCCATGTGGGCATGTTAAATTATTACTCCATCTATTTTGGTGGACAGTTGTGATAGACATCTATTCATGCTTAGTTTCTGTTGTAGATTTGTACTTATACCTGGACAAGGCTGTGTAACCCCATGCTGAAACACATTGAATTACCATATTTGATTCAAAATTTCGTACAGTATATTTTTCCGTCAAGTTCTGAGGATGAAGCATAGCATCTAGAAGACAAGGATAAGTAGCATTAGTGGGTGAGAATAAGAGGGTGGTGACACAGTGAATAACTTGTGTTTGCTTTCAGTCAATATACCTAGCTCATCTCGATATAAGAATGATCCTGGTTATAGGTTTTGAGGTGATGATGATGATGATGATGATGATGTATGGATTCCTTAATATCCTGGTGTATGTATTTTAAGACTTGTCTCTGGATGATGTTGCATGGTTATCGATTGTCATTCGTGTTGCCTATATTTTCAGGGTTTTTATAAGGCATTCCAATAATGGAATAAATCGACTGTCCCCAGTATTTTGCTCTTGGAACCCTTTAGCAGTTTGAATGGAAAACATGCATTTTACATTTCTTTCATGCCTCCTTCACGATGTCAGATTTTTCTTATCCCTCTACAAATAACTCCTTCGTAATCTACCTCTATTTATGCTTCATTGGTGTGTAATGTGTTGATGAAAAACCAATAGCTCCTTGCCTGTCTTCTTAGCACGAGCAAACCGATTCCAATATGTGGCATTTCCCTAGAACATGTCCTATCATCAACATCGACCCTGACTTCCTAGATGAGACTCATGCTTTCTGGAACATATGCGTCCGTCGGTGTATGGGACACTAAACGAACTTCAGTGTTGAGCTCATTAATTTTAGGATCGTGATTTTTTCTAACGAGTTTTTACTCAGTTTTAATGACACTTTACCAATTTTTCACGTTCATTTGTTTAAATTTCTCTTTAAAAATTGAACCTCAAGCGATGATGCAAAACCCTAAAAATTAATCAACTAGAAAAACCCTAATTGATGAACTTACCAATGAATTGATTAAAGAAAAACTAAAGTTAAAACCTAAAAGAATATTACTTCATCGGTAAATGGAGAACTAAGATCGATAATTGATTTGCAAGAGTTCGATTGATTGATCATATTTTTTTGCTAGAGATTAGAGGTAATCAGATGGATTTTTTTAACCCTAATAGAGAACTTTATATAAAGTTCTTAAATGAGATCCATTTTTTTCATCTTATTTTTTATTAATTAATGAAATAAAAAAATTTGATTGGTCTTTGACACATTCCAATGTCAATTTAATTACTCTGAACTTCTGTGAATTGAGAGAATAGAATGAATTGTGTATTATTGATTTTTCAAAAGTCTCTTCTGTATACAAGGTTACATGTATATATATGTAGGTGGTTAGAGGGTCTTGTGTCTTGTAACAACTTCTAACAACCCTATAACCGACTCCTCAACTAACTCATTACATATATATTAATATCCCCCTCTCAAGCTTGAGTTGGGGTAATAATCAAACCAAGCTTGCTAGCTAGATATTGATGCTGGTCTGAACCTAGGGCCTTGGTCATTATGTCTGCCAATTGTTGCCCAGTGCTGATGTGCAAAGTCATCAAAAATCCTTCTTGTTGTTTGTCTCGAACATAGTGACAGTCGATATTCAAGTGCTTCGTTCGCTCGTGGAAGACTGGGTTGTTGGCAATGTGTTCGGCTGCTTTATTGTCGCAGTACAGAGGTATTGGTTTAGGAACTGACACCCTCAAGTCGTTCAAAATGTTGTCTACCCACACCATCTCTGAACTCGTGTATGACATACTTCTGTATTCAGATTCTGCTGAACTTTTGCTTACCGTCTTTTGCTTTTTCGTCTTCCATGAGATCAGTGATTTTCCCAAAAACAAGCAGAACCCACTCAAAGATCTGCAAGTGAATTGACACTTAGCCCAATCTGCATCACTGTATGCTTTGAGGGACAAATCTGAATTTGCGCTATAGAAAAGACCAGTATTCACTGTTGTTTTGAGATATTTGAGCACATGAATGGCAGCTTGAAAGTGAGGTAATCGTGGTTGACTTAAGAATTGGCTGAGATGTTGAACTGAGTAAGAGATATCAGGTCTTGTGGAGTTTAAATACAATAATCTTCTAACTAACCTCCTGTATTGTTCAGGTTCCTCTAGTATGACACCATCATCGATTGACAATTTTAGGCCTTTTTGCATAGGGAAATCAGCACCTGTGCAATTTTCCATATTCATGTCCTTTAAGATATCCAAGATGTATTTCCTTTGGTTTATTATCATGCCGGAAGCATTTCTGGATATTTCCAAACCCAAAAAATACCTTAATTGACCCAAGTCTTTGATGGAGAAGGCTTTGTCTAAACTTTTCTTTACTTCAACAATTGCACTGCTATTGTTTCCTGTAAGAATCACATCATCAACATAGACTAGGGCAACTGTAAATTCATGAGTGACATCGTTGAATCTGGTATAAAGGGAGTAATCTTGCTTTGATTGTTGAAACCTGTGGACATGACATAGGTCCACCCCGACGCGGCCACGCGCGGGTTTGGGGAGGCGAATGAATCTCCATGAGATGGTCAAATGGAAATTTAAATCGAAGTCGGAGTCGCCACCGAATTTTATGGTTATTCGGAACCGTTCGAGCCCACTCTATGTCGTAGTGGGCCGTGTACAAAATACGGCCCATTTCCGATGTGAGAGTTTATTGGGCTCGTCCCTTTGCATATCGATATAGATGCCGACTTGAGCGGTTAATCGTATATTGAATGACTCTCGTTGCCAATGGTTTCGGACATTCGGAAACCACGGTTCCGAGTAAGGGGTGAGGGTACGTGTTGGGAAGTTCACTAAGAACACCCAACCCCGCCCGCACATTAGCGGCCTCTACTAGGATATCGAATGACGTTTTAATGCGCGCGTTAGTAATACGATGAATGATATGCAAACATTGTTTTCCTAAGCATGTGAGGAATTGAATGGGTTGCTAAGTCAATTTAATGCATGAAAATTGAGTAACGTCAAAGTTGTATTTAGCATATGAGATTCGTTTTAGTCTAATAAAACAAATGAAATAAAAAGATGAATTTGCTACAAAACAAACAAACGAGTTAGTATCGATTTGTAAATAATAATAGCAAAGATAAATATGTGAAATCGAGAAAATAAATTAATCGAAATCTGAAAAATATTGTTGAAAAGAACGTTGTTTTGTATAAAAAAACAAAGTTCGAAAAATAGTAAAAATACGGAAAAGGGCCGCGGCAAACTGCCGACCGCGCGACTCGCCCGGGACGCCGGCGGGTCGCGTGGTGGCCTGTTTCGGGTCCGGTTTTTGAAAAACTCGAAGTTTGTATTAAATCGCGCATGAATATTGTATGATTCGCACTCGACTTAATATTTCGATATTCGTTATATTCGATAGTTGACTACGAAGTCAATATCGAATATTTAGAATAATTTTTAGAAAAGGTGTAAATTTTTAGAAATCGATCGAAAAATAAATAATAAACGAACGAAAACGTAAAAAAAAAGAGGAAGAAGATCCGGACGGTGTGCCGTCCGGTTTTTTGGGATTTTGTTCGAAAATTGTTATTTTTAATAAGTCGCGTACAAAACATGAATTAATTTGTATTCAACTTATATTTTCGATATTCGTCATATCCAATATTCGATTATGAAATCGATATTGGATATTTAGAATGAGTAAAAAAAAGGTTTTGTAAAAAAGTTTGTTTTGAACGAGAAAAGAAAAGAATTTTTAACGAAGAAAAGATGTAACGATTTTTAGTATCGTCGAAACCTTAATATAATTCCTTTCAATATAATATTCGATTATGGAAGAATCGATATCATATTTTTCAGAATATACGTTATGAAAAATAGTTTTTCGTTAATAACGATATTAGATAAAAAAAAGTCGACTCTAGACCCATAACATAAAACGGACGAAGAGAAGAAAGGGAGAGAAGGGAAGAAATCGGGTTTGATTACACCCTCAACCTACATGCTCTTGTTGACTCGGATCGGGACTCGTCGGAATGTGGCTAGGCACGGGAGTGTCGAGGCAACGTCGGTTGGGTTAGGGTGGTACGGTTTTGACGGGTGAAGGGTGTCGGATATCGGGACCGGTTTCCTTCGGGTTTTAGATGTATTATCGGTTTCTCGATGTGTGTCGGGATGACAGAAAATTATTGCTGAAAATATCGTGTGTGTGTGAATTGTATTATTTTTCGGTAAAAATTGATTGATTTTAATTGATGGATGCAAGGGGCTATTTATAGGAAATTCCCGACCTTGACTTAGGAGAGTTTGACTACCGCTAAGGATAGGAAACGAAGGAATTTGAGGGAAATAAGAATTCCTCTTTCTTGTGGAGGAAGAAAGAGGAAACCGGCTGATTTCCTACTGTTTTGGGCTGTCTCGGCCGAGTGTTTTACACTCGGTCGGATGCTCGAATCGGTTTCTGAACGGGATTCCTGTTTGAGCTAGAATTACTGCTTGATTAAGAGACTGAGGAGAGCGAGAATTCCGCTTTCTTGTGAGGGAAGAAAAGAGGAATACCGGCTGGTACGTACTACTTGGCCGAGTGGTTGCACTCGGTTGAGTGTCTGAGTCGGTTCTCGGATAGGATTCCTACTCGGGATCGAATTCTACCTTAAACGGAATTGTTTATTATTTTTTGTATGGCTGATTTTGTAGAGTTGGAGTCCGAATAGGACGCGTGGTATGTCACGGTCAGCCTACGAGTTTCGGGAAATATCTTTGACCGGGTTTTGACTCGGTCGCTAAAAGACGGTTTTACCCCTGGTGTCGAATTCAACCCAAATTAGTGTTATTTGACTCGAAACGACCCACTGGGCCTGAATTTGAGGTTGGTTTTGTGAAATTTGTACTCCTTAAAATGCCTAGGTCAAATGTCCATCACTTTGAGCCCATTTCCGAGTACGTTAGAGCATGTTAGCGTCCGATCATCATCGGGTGTTTGTCGGAAACTACTATAGACACCTGACGGTCAAAATGTGGGTGTCTACAGAGCCCCCACTCTGACTGAGGCTTGGACAGGGCGAAAGTCAGAGTAGCCACCAGGTCAATCAAGGATTAAAACCTGGTAGCTTCCGGTCGGGTCGTTTAAGGTCCATTAGACCTGCGTAAAGGGCCCGCCGGCCATGGATTAGAAATGTACCTGAACTGATGATAACTCCGTGGGGAAATTCGTCGCATGAGACTTAAAATGGGCCTGTATGTGGGCTCATCTTATTAAATGCCACCGGGGAGTTATGTGAATTGCGCAGTCTTGAATTGTACCTGTATAAGTTACATAAAATTTTGCATGCAACACGTAGGCGAAACAAATATGACTCGCGCTGGGGAATAAAAATGATTTTTGCTGCATTTTGAAATCGAAGTCCTGAAAGCAACTCACGTGCTAGGAGATGGGTTTCCAAAATTGAAAGGGTTGAAAAGAAATTTGCAGTTTAGATAGATTGAAATTTGACCTTGTCGAAAAGATTTTTTCAAATGGCTAAGTTTTTGCAAATTTTAAAATGAGACTTTGAAAAGAGAGGCCTACCGATAGACTCGACTCTGGACGCGACAGGACGAGTTGACAGACACGACTTGGACTCTCTAAGGGTTGGACCGTGACTTGGTAAGGAGGTGGGCCACCTAAGATGACAAGACTCTTAAGTTGCGCTATTCCGTAGCCTAGGCGAGTGACAACACGGTCGAATCCTCGGAATAGGAAGGATGTGCTATGGGGGGATTGTAATAGTCTGTAATGAGACTGTTTTGGCATGACAGGACCTTTAGCAGTAGCAATGCCGTAGTCTAGTGCTCTTCTGGATTTTTGATTTTTGGGTACATTTCCAAGGTGGGTATTGCCTCGAGTCGTGACAGATTCTTGTCCTCGAGTGAGCCGAGTACTAGGACACACTACAGAAAGAAGGCTAGATTTTGAATTTATCTGGATTTTGTGAGTGGATGGAGGTCTTCTAGCTAAAAGAAGCCCCCAGAATGACAAAGCTAACTGTCGAGAACATGACAGTGTCGTGACCGGAATGATGGTGCTTTTAGAATGTGTGTCAATGTGGGTGGTTGTGCCTCTGTTGAAAGGCTGCCTACGTATTCACGTGTGGTGAAATCAAACCAAGCCGTAGTTCAGTGGATTATGGTGCCTAGTTTATTAGGGCTTTGTGTGTAACTAGCCATAGCGATGGTGTAGGCTAGGTGCATTCCCAGTGATGTCTTGATCAAAGGGCTAGAATGGTTAGGATATTGATCCTGTGACTGTGAGCGTTCTCCGGGATAGCCCCCAGAGGTGGTGTGCACTATTTGGGCATGTTCTATGCCGACCGCAAGTTGAGTTCCCGTGTTTGGGGTTGGTAACTGGTTTGAATGAGAAGAATTGGGATGGGATTTTAACGAGTTCTGCTCTCGGGGATTTTAACGAGTTCTGCTCTCGGGGATTTTAACGAGTTCTGCTCTCGGGGATTTTAACGAGTTGTGCTCTCGGGAATTTTAACGAGTTTTGCTCTCGGGGATTTTAACGAGTTTTGCTCTCGGAGGATTTGACGAGTTTTGCTCTCGGGGGATTTGACGAGTTTTGCTCTCGAGGGATTTGACGAGTTTTGCTCTCGGGGGGATTTGACGAGTTTTGCTCTCGGGGGATTTGACGAGTTTTGCTCTCGGGGGATTTGACGAGTTTTGCTCTCGAGGGGATTTTAACGAGTTTTGCTCTCGGCGGGATTTGACGAGTTTTGCTCTCGAGTCTTTGTATGGTGATTGTGAATTTTGTTATGTAAAGGGGAAGTCGAGTAGAATGGCTCGAACTTTGATCGGGATAAGTTTTGATAATGCGAGATCTGATTTCCATGTCTGGCCCTAATGGTTAGGGGTATCCTATGGAGCTTGAATCCTCAAAATTCCGGGCTGTCTCTGGCTTGGGTCTCGGGAAGGTCTTGAGGGTTGTAATGTGGGAAGGCTAAATGTGGTGTTAGCTGACCAGCTTGATTGTCTTTCTCTTATTGGATGGTACGAGTATTGATAATTTTGAATTGATCGTTTTCACTACGGTCATGGTTTTTTGAATATTTTTTGGTTGACCTCTTAGCTCCGGTCTCGGGATTCTTCATTTGGATTGACCGCTTAACCTCGGTCATGGGTGCCTCTTTTTTTTTATAATGGCCTGCTTTTTTGTTTTGGCCTTTTGCTTTTTCTTGTATTGGACTTTTTTTCTTTTTTGTCCAGTTTTTTTTTGTCATGGCCAACTCTTTTGTTTTGGCCGTTTGCTTTTTTTTGGTCAGACTAACACCTAGGGTAGGGATTGGTCAGTCCTATTGGATTGGTGTTTTATTGTGGGAAATGGGCTTGCCTCCCGTCTTGAACCCAAACTAGGAGACTACCTAGATTTGTCATTGGATTCGATACCGCTCCTGCTAAGGGTAGTTATGTTGCTTTCTATACCAGACATGGAACAGGTAAAGGAAAACACGGGTCTCATTTCCTGCAGTCATTATAGATGTGCCTATAATAGTCACGTGCGTGTGCTCACAGTGTATGATGGTGTACATCATGTTCTCGGAAACACATAAGGAAATCATATATGAGAGATTGAAAAGCTGACTTTACTGAATTTCGAAAAAAGAGAACAGAGTACAACTGACTCTGACTCTGACTTTGAAGTTTGAAATAAATAGTATATCCTAGACTCGGACTCAAACTTGGACTTAAATCAAATCTGGACTCTTGGATGCATAAGAGGTAGATTGGATGCTTTGGTCATCGGGCCCTGTATAGTCCATGAGAGGCTTTGCAAGTGACAAAGTTTCCAAAACGGGAGTCTTCCCGGCATCGAGGAAGTCTTGAATGAGGTGTTTCAGTTTCCAGCACCGTTCTGTATCGTGTCCCCTCCCTCTGTGGAATTTGCAGTAATGCTCGGCGTTCCATGCTTTGGAGCGTTTTTCCAAAGGTGGGTCGGTTGTTGGGCCTATAGGTAGTATTAGGCCCTTCGGAACCAACCTCTGGAAAGCAACGGTGTAGGACATATCCAAGTGGGTAAATGTCCTTTCCTTTGACTGGTTCTTGATTTTTGGAGAGGTGACTTGAGGGTTACCTCCCTCGGCCTTGCCATCTTGAGGATACCGGACAGTTTCGTAAGAGTGTTCACCCTTTAAATGGCTCAGTTGGGTGATAGGTTGTCTTACCCGTTCTAGTTGTGTTAGACGGGATCGAGTTCTTACAAGGTCTTCTTCGATGGTGGTCACCCTGGCATTTAGGTTATCTAGAGCGGTATTGATTTTTGAGAAGATATTGTTAATGGAGCAAGATAGCATAAGCATGCTTCCTTGGATATCCCCTTTCTCGACGGCGCGGGATATGTTATGGTTTGGTAGTGTCTCGTTCATAGGGTCCCTGATCGGAAGAAACGACAAGTGTTAGAACTCGCCTAAACTCGGTTTTGCGCAAATGCAAGAGGGAGTCAAACTAGGTACGGCCCGGGGGCGGGAATGACTAAGATTCTATGACCGGGCTACTTAAATGTTAATCCAGACAAAGTAACGACTGTGACCTAGACTCGACCACGAGACTCGAGCTGTACAAGGATAAGTCCGAAAATGGGGCGACCGTATTTGACCGTGCCTCGTGGTTGGACCAACCGTGGTGACCTAACCCTAAGTGTAGCGTGGGTACGACTCGAAGAAGGTATCATAAGGACGCCGGTGTAGGATGAACGTGGGGTACCCTCTAGGGTAACCGTGGTTGACTGCTCGAGTGGAGGACAGCCCCCCGAGTAAGGCTAGAAACTCAGATGGTGTGACATCTAAGTGACTCGAAAGTGGGATACGTGAGACAACACGTGCAAGACATGATCCTTAGAGCAACCGCGATTGATCGCTCTGCTGAAGGGTAACCCCCGACTGGGACTGAAGACTTCGTTAAGACTCAAGTGAGTGACCCTTAGACGTAAGGACCGTGAACCTCTTGTAAAAGGTTGACTCGGAAAAGACACCTAGACGGGTGACTCGTAAAATGTGGGTCTCCTTTAGGATCCAGCTATGTGGGCTGGGTCCTGTTTGAAAGGAGGTTCACGTGGGACGTTCCTCGACTTTAGACTCGATTGTGTAACTGGGCCAACTTTTGTAGGAGTATGTCCTACGTAGGTGGGCCTTGCCTTAGTAAAATAAGGCGGACTGGGATAGGGAGGAAACTCGTGACATAAGATCGACGGAGTTTCAACGCTAAAGACTTTGACGACTTATGACACGACCCGACACTGCTAAATACGGGAAGTCCTAAGAAGAGGAAGGTTTTGAAAAAGAGATTCTTTTGGAAAATCCGAGAAGTCTCGGTGGATGGCCCAATTTTTTCGAAAAAAATGGAAAAGTGCATCGGGCCATAATTTTGAAAGTTCGAAAAAAATCGAGTTTTGAAATGGGCAGAATACCGACTGGAAAATAGGCTACTTTGAGTCAAATCGTAAATCCTAATTTCGGTAGCATTCCGGGGTTTTGAAAAGTTGAATATTTGGAATTTTGAAACATGAGTATCGAAAAAAAGGAATTTCCGACAATTTGAAAATTGAAGATGAGATCCTGAAGATTTGAAAATCGAAAACGGCATCTCGAAGATTTGAAAATTAAAAATGGCATCTTGAAGATTTTGAAAATCGAAACTGGTATCTCGAAAATTTTGAAAATCGAAACTGGTATCTCGAAAAATTTAAAATCGAAATTGAATTTTGAAAATTCGAAAATTGAATGGTGGATCAGAAATTCGAATTTTGAAATGGGCAGCATGCCAGCTAGAAAATAAGCTTGTTTTGAGTCAAATCTTAAGTCTAAATTTCGGCAGCTTTCCGATTTTTTAAAATTTGAATATTTTCGAAAAAAATGCATTTGTGGAATTTCGGAATTAAAGATGAATTTTTGAAAATCGAAAACAGGATCCCGACTTTTAAAATTGGCGAAAATGACGTCGGGCTTGAATTTTTGAAAAGCCATAAATTTTGGATTTTTGAAATGGATTTTTGAAAGCCCGAAGAGAAATTCGGGGGATGGGCCGGTTATTTTTTCGAAGAAACGGAAATTGAACCGGGTGACGGTTTTGCAAGTTCAAAAAAATAATTTTGAGTTTTAAATTGGGCATAATACCGGCTAGAAAAAGGGCTATTTTGAGTAAAATCGTAGGTCCTAAATTCGGTATATGCCCGAGGTTTTGAAATTGGATATTTTGAAAAGGATGCAAATTTTTGAAAATGACGGTTTTTGAAAAAAGATGTGGATCAAGTAGCACGTAGTCATGGAAACAGTATAATGACGTCATGTATGCTCTTAAGCTAAGTCTCGGTCAGTCTATAAGGGTCTATACCAGTGTACATAGCCTATCAAGAATCGGGGCGGACTCCCTAACTCGAGTTGAGATTAGGACATGCCGTAAAACCCATATGAATCGGCTAATGGACACCTTTGACATAACCAGTTTGGACTATATCAACGGTATAGTGGGACGTCGGTCGCGAGTACCGGCCCGGGAAAGTGGGGTTATGCATGAACCGTAAACCTAAAACGCGCATTGTACTAGTCAAACGATTTCTATTCGAGTCTCACCCTGAGGACACTGAAGGTTATTAACTCATCAGAAAATCCCCAGCGGAGTCGCCAAATTGTGGACATGACATAGGTCCACCCCGACGCGGCCACGCGCGGGTTTGGGGAGGCGAATGAATCTCCATGAGATGGTCAAATGGAAATTTAAATCGAAGTCGGAGTCGCCACCGAATTTTATGGTTATTCGGAACCGTTCGAGCCCACTCTATGTCGTAGTGGGCCGTGTACAAAATACGGCCCATTTCCGATGTGAGAGTTTATTGGGCTCGTCCCTTTGCATATCGATATAGATGCCGACTTGAGCGGTTAATCGTATATTGAATGACTCTCGTTGCCAATGGTTTCGGACATCCGGAAACCACGGTTCTGAGTAAGGGGTGAGGGTACGTGTTGGGAAGTTCACTAAGAACACCCAACCCCGCCCGCACATTAGCGGCCTCTACTAGGATATCGAATGACGTTTTAATGCGCGCGTTAGTAATACGATGAATGATATGCAAACATTGTTTTCCTAAGCATGTGAGGAATTGAATGGGTTGCTAAGTCAATTTAATGCATGAAAATTGAGTAACGTCAAAGTTGTATTTAGCATATGAGATTCGTTTTAGTCTAATAAAACAAATGAAATAAAAAGATGAATTTGCTACAAAACAAACAAACGAGTTAGTATCGATTTGTAAATAATAATAGCAAAGATAAATATGTGAAATCGAGAAAATAAATTAATCGAAATCTGAAAAATATTGTTGAAAAGAACGTTGTTTTGTATAAAAAAACGAAGTTCGAAAAATAGTAAAAATACGGAAAAGGGCCGCGGCAAACTGCCGAACGCGCGACTCGCCCGGGACGCCGGCGGGTCGCGTGGTGGCCTGTTTCGGGTCCGGTTTTTGAAAAACTCGAAGTTTGTATTAAATCGCGCATGAATATTGTACGATTCGCACTCGACTTAATATTTCGATATTCGTTATATTCGATAGTTGACTACGAAGTCAATATCGAATATTTAGAATAATTTTTAGAAAAGGTGTAAATTTTTAGAAATCGATCGAAAAATAAATAATAAACGAACGAAAACGTAAAAAAAAAGAGGAAGAAGATCCGGACGGTGTGCCGTCCGGTTTTTTGGGATTTTGTTCGAAAATTGTTATTTTTAATAAGTCGCGTACAAAACATGAATTAATTTGTATTCAACTTATATTTTCGATATTCGTCATATCCAATATTCGATTATGAAATCGATATTGGATATTTAGAATGAGTAAAAAAAAGGTTTTGTAAAAAAGTTTGTTTTGAACGAGAAAAGAAAAGAATTTTTAACGAAGAAAAGATGTAACGATTTTTAGTATCGTCGAAACCTTAATATAATTCCTTTCAATATAATATTCGATTATGGAAGAATCGATATCATATTTTTCAGAATATACGTTATGAAAAATAGTTTTTCGTTAATAACGATATTAGATAAAAAAAATCGACTCTAGACCCATAACATAAAACGGACGAAGAGAAGAAAGGGAGAGAAGGGAAGAAATCGGGTTTGATTACACCCTCAACCTACATGCTCTTGTTGACTCGGATCGGGACTCGTCGGAATGTGGCTAGGCACGGGAGTGTCGAGGCAACGTCGGTTGGGTTAGGGTGGTACGGTTTTGACGGGTGAAGGGTGTCGGATATCGGGACCGGTTTCCTTCGGGTTTTGGATGTATTATCGGTTTCTTGATGTGTGTCGGGATGACAGAAAATTATTGCTGAAAATATCGTGTGTGTGTGTGAATTGTATTATTTTTCGGTAAAAATTGATTGATTTTAATTGATGGATGCAAGGGGCTATTTATAGGAAATTCCCGACCTTGACTTAGGAGAGTTTGACTACCGCTAAGGATAGGAAACGAAGGAATTTGAGGGAAATAAGAATTCCTCTTTCTTGTGGAGGAAGAAAGAGGAAACCGGCTGATTTCCTACTGTTTTGGGCTGTCTCGGCCGAGTGTTTTACACTCGGTCGGATGCTCGAATCGGTTTCTGAACGGGATTCCTGTTTGAGCTAGAATTACTGCTTGATTAAGAGACTGAGGAGAGCGAGAATTCCGCTTTCTTGTGAGGGAAGAAAAGAGGAATACCGGCTGGTACGTACTACTTGGCCGAGTGGTTGCACTCGGTTGAGTGTCTGAGTCGGTTCTCGGATAGAATTCCTACTCGGGATCGAATTCTACCTTAAACGGAATTGTTTATTATTTTTTGTATGGCTGATTTTGTAGAGTTGGAGTCCGAATAGGACGCGTGGTATGTCACGGTCAGCCTACGAGTTTCGGGAAATATCTTTGACCGGGTTTTGACTCGGTCGCTAAAAGACGGTTTTACCCCTGGTGTCGAATTCGACCCAAATTAGTGTTATTTGACTCGAAACGACCCACTGGACCTGAATTTGAGGTTGGTTTTGTGAAATTTGTACTCCTTAAAATGCCTAGGCCAAATGTCCATCACTTCGAGCCCATTTCCGAGTACGTTAGAGCATGTTAGCGTCCGATCATCATCGGGTGTTTGTCGGAAACTACTATAGACACCTGGCGGTCAAAATGTGGGTGTCTACAAAACCCAATGCTATTAAGGAACTTGGTCAATTCCTTATTCCATTGTCTTGATGCTTGCTTCAAGCCATAGAGGGATCGTTTTAGTTTGCATACTTTCCCTGGTTTACAGATGTAACCTTCAGGAGGAGTCATGTAAACTGTTTCATCCAAAAAACCATGCAAAAACGCATTATTAATGTCTAACTGACTCAATTCCCATCCTCTGGCAGTAGCTAAAGCCAGTACAGTTCTCACAGTTGTGAATTTTGCAACTGGTGAGAATGTATCCTTATAGTCTTTGTCCTTGACCTGATTATATCCCTTGGCAACTAGACGAGCCTTGAACCTTTCTACAGATCCATCAGGCTTATACTTGATCTTATAGATCCATTTGCAACCGATTGGCTTGTGCCCTTGAGGCAAGGATACAAGTTCCCATGTTTGATTAGATTCTAAAGCTTGGACTTCTTTGGTCATAGCTTCGACCCATCTTGAGTCTTTACTGGCATGCTTAAAAGTGTAGGGCTCATACTCAGCTATTACATTAGCTAAGCTTGCCACATATTCAGGGTGAAACTCCTGTAAATCACGTAATACAGCAGCGTGAAAAGCTGCTGCAGCAGTATGTCGTGGTTGCTGGACTGGCAAAGTGACTGGACAGTGATAAGGTTGAAGCTTGACAGAAACCTTTCTCTCCCTGGTAGATTTCCTAGGCTGGACAGCTGCAGGAATCTCTACACCTGCAGATTCAAACTCAACTGTACCTGCAACATCCTCAATACTATGTATAGCATTGCTATCATCTGTGGATGTCTCAAGGTTATAATTTTCAGCATTATTTGTATCATTATCCTCAAACATCTCATTAGTGGATGTATTAATCTCTGGAATTATAAGAGTAGAGGAAGCAGGATTAACAAGTGTTGGCTCAGCCACATTATTCTTAAAAGGAAATATATTCTCTTGGAACTTAACATCTCTACTGACGAAAGTTTTATGAGATTCAAGATCATACAGCCTATAACCTTTCTGAGCATGAGGGTAACCTAGAAACACACATTTTCTAGCACTGGATCCGAATTTATCAGAGTAAGTAGGAGGCATTGTGGAGTAACAGCTACATCCAAACACCCTTAGGTCAGAATAATTGGGATTCTTATCAAATAATAGACTGTAAGGAGACTTCCACTTCAGAACTGGTGTTGGCATTAAATTAATCAAATGCGTTGCAGTAAGAATGCAATCCCCCCAGAACTTTATTGGTAAACCAGACTGAATTTTCAATGATCTAGCTGTCTCAAGCAAGTGGCGATGCTTCCTTTCTACCCTGCCATTCTGCTGAGGACGGCCTACTATACTAGTCTGATGCACAATGCCTAGGTCTTTGAACAACCTAATGCATGTATGATCCAAGAACTCAGTACCATTATCAGTCCGAATAGTCTTAAAGCATGCCTTAAACTGTGTTTTTGCATACATCAGAAAATCTTTAACAAGACCAGGGACCTGATCCTTCGTTTGAAACAATATAGTCCATGTATTTCTAGAATAATCATCTAGAATAGTTAAGAAGAAACGAGCACCAGATAATGCAGGTGATTTATACGGACCCCATACGTCCATGTGAATAAGTTCAAAGCAAGATTTTGCCCTAGAATCACTAATTGGAAACGGGAATTTATGATGTTTTGCCAGTACACAAGTCTCACAAAAACTGTCTTTTATTGAACTCTTTACTGAATTAGGTACATTTGACAACCATTTCAATTTGTCTAACGGCATATGGCCAAGTCTCAAATGATACAATTGTGATGATATGTTTGAATTTACATCAGAAATGCTATCAGCTATAGCATTATGTACTAAGGAATCAACTAAAGTCTTATTTTTGTCTTGAAATCTGTACAAGTCCCCTATTCTCTTCCCAGATGCCACCCAAGATTTACTGAAAGGGTCCTGAAATACACAATGAGCAGAAGAAAACACCACAGACAATTAATTTAGAAACTGATAACAGATTTTGCTTAAACTCAGGTATAAACAAGACATTGCACAAATTGATCCTATCAGTCAGGCATATATCTCCAATCTTATGTACTTTGTTAACTCTCCCATCAGTCAAACCGATATGCAAAGGCTTAACAAGACTCCGAACATTGTGTAATAAATTGAAATCATATGTCATATGATCCGATGCTCCAGTATCTATTATCCAATCGTGTATAACCAATTGATTATTAACATAATTGGACTGATTAGGGACCATACCTGCAAAACCAGTGTTACCAGCCAAATTAGTCACATTGTTTACTGTTTTGTGATCATTCATTCTTTGCATCACCTGGTCAACTACAGAGGTTACCAACCCTTCAACCATTGCTGGATCAAACCCTTGTGTTGTACCATGGCTCTCCAGTGGATTATCAGCATCAGCAGGCGAGTAATTCTCAAGAAGATCAGCATTGTGTGCTCCCTTCCTGTAATTAGTCTTTCCCTTAGCATTCTTTCCCTTATTCCTTTGATTTTTATCAGGAAAGCCAATAAGCAGATAACAGTTTTCCACTGTGTGCCCAGATTTTCTACAGTGAGAACACTCCTTAACTCTGAAGCAATCCTCCAAATTATGGTTATCCATGTCACAGTGACTGCAGTATTTTCCAGTTCCTCCTTTCACAGACTCATTCTTGAACCTTTGCTTGGAATTTTGCCCTTTGAAACTGGCATAAGCTGCAGACTCATTTAGAGGATTAGCTTGATCTGAAACCTGTTTCTGCCTTTCTATTTTTTGCAGCAAACTCAGTGCTTTGTTGATAGATGACAGAGGCTCCATAGAAAGAATCTGAGACCTTACATTATCGTACCCTTTGTTTAAACCCATCAAGAGCTGGATCAATTTTCTGTTATTTTCTCGTTCCAGCATTCTTTTGATCAACGAGCAAGAACACTTATCCAGAATTTTACAAGAACACTGAGGAATTGGGTTCAGACTATCTAAAGTCTCCCATAAATTCTTCATTTTTCCATAGTATTCTACCAAGGTTGAGTTGTTTTGACTTACTGCATCTAAGTCCTTCTGTAACTGATAGATTTCAATAGCGTTTGCAAGCCCATACCTTTCCAGTAATTCATCCCAAAGTTCTTTAGCTGATTTCACATATTTGACATTATCCCTGATTGATTTATCCAATGAGTTCAAGATCCATCTCATTACCATCAGGTCACATCTAATCCACTGATGTAACTTTTTATCTGCTGCTTCAAGTCTTGCACACGTGCCATCTATAAACCCTTCCTTGTTCTTGGATTCTAGAGCCATGAGCACCTCCTGTTTCCAGCCTAAGAAGTCTTGACCATCAAAACAGCAAAGAACCAACTGAGAAGACGTTTGATCTGACGATGAAAGGTATAGCGGATCGTCGTAATATTCATACGAGTTTGAGCTTGCCATTGTAGAAGATGAAGATGAATGTTGTTTGATGAAGATGAATGAATGTTGTTTGAATTGTATTACTTGATTATGCGGAAAAAACGAGAATCTTCTTTGAGCCTAGAGCTCTGATACCATGTGAATTGAGAGAATAGAATGAATTGTGTATTATTGATTTTTCAAAAGTCCCTTCTGTATACAAGGTTACATGTATATATATGTAGGTGGTTAGAGGGTCTTGTGTCTTGTAACAACTTCTAACAACCCTATAACCAACTTCTCAACTAACTCATTACATATATATTAATAACTTCCAAGATTTTACAAACTAAATTCTTAATTTAGAACTTGTTCTTAAATTTAAGTACAAACTTTATTGTGCAATTGAAGAATTTTTGAAAATAGGATCTTGATGACAAACCCAATAAAAAAAAACTACTACTTATTACACTTGCTCTGAGCTCCTATTAGAAGTTTGCTAACAGAGAATTAATTCCCTCGAGTCTTTGACAATATTTGTCTTTAACGATTTTCTACATGGTTATCCCGTGTTTTTAGTTTTTCTATATGGTACCCCTACAGTTTTATAATGTATCCCTTGCTTTTAGTTTATTATGTCTCTATACCCTTAATAACGTTTTTCATTTTTTTTACTTCATTTTTTTTCGTTAGTTGTGTTACTTATACAAAAAAGGGGAGGTTTAAGATTACATAAGCAACCACTTAAGCATAGTTAAAGTAACACAACTAACGGAAAGAGAAAATCAAATAAGACGGAAAATGTCATTAAGAGTATGGATCATAATACCCGTAAAAATACGGGGTACCAGGTAAAAAAACCCTTTATGTCATATGCACAAGTGGTAGAATACTTGACCTCTCTTAAGTTTAAGACGGAGAGTACCGTCCGTCACAAACAAGTACGAGTACTCTGTATTTGACGTGAGCTAAGAGCCTTGACAACACTTATTGATATCGAAATACTGGTAGAAAGTAAATTGACAGTGACTCAATGACAAAAGAGATCAATGCTAAACGACCCATTGGCTATTGAAAGGTTCCATTCCATAATGTAATCCTACTTGCGACGTGATATACCGATAGATATGCATCGGATCTCATGAAAACTGAATGTTGAACGTCGTAATTAACCTGCTAATAATGTCGGGGTTGTATATCCAACTTGCTCTATAATCTTATCCTTTAGATCGTCATGTACAATAGAGAAGATAACTTATTTATCTTATTTCTTTTCTCTTTTCCTCTATCTTTTTGATACATATATTCTCTTTCATTCACCTTATTTTTCATTGTTTTCATCATCTTTATTTTCTCTTCTACAATTTTACCCCATAATAGAGATGATACTCTTAATTATCTTTCTTATTATTTATTTTAATTATTTAATAATTAATATTATTTTTTATTTAACTTGATTATTTACATGACCAATATTATTTGATAGCACACACAATAGTCAATGTTAAAGTTCCTCTAAAATTAGAGCAAGTGATCAACCTCCTTCCTCTAAATAAGAGGATCTTCCATGTTGATGCCACATCGGAGAGAAGGTCCTCTTAGAAGAAAAAAAGTTCTAAAAGGAGGATAAATTTTCTCTCGTATACATGCTCTTAGACCATCCCCAAGTAAGGGTCAGGTTAATTGGATCACCGCTCATTTTTTCTCATCTTATCTTATTTAGTTTGACCCACCTCCACACTTTTAATTGATGTTTAACTTGACCTTGGGGTCATGACGACCTCTCTATCCACCTTGCTTGGGGATGGTCTTAAAGCGGAACTATTTGGGGTCAAAGATTGTAGTCTGTAGACACCTTGATTGACTTTTTCTAAAGACCTTATTTATTTCATACTGATGATGTGATGACTACTATTGTCCTACTCGAGAATAAAATTGACTTTATTTACGACTCTTGATAAGTTCTCAACTCTCAACATCAACTTTGGTCAAACACTTCTTATTTGAGTTTAGGAGGAGTTAGATATCCCCAAAATTTCATTCTACTATGTTTATGTTTTTTTTACCAGTATTTAGGCAACTTAAAATATGTGATTTTAAATGTAATGCGATTGGTTAAGTTAATGTGATTTTACCTTAAGTGTACTCTTCGTTGAACAAAAAATAAATTAAAAAATATGTGATTTTAAACTCATTTACCTTTAATACAATTAGTTAAGTTAATGTAAAAATTCACTTTTTAAGGGCTCGTTTGGGATGGAGTAATGTTTCGAGTAAAAGAGTCGAAATGGAGTAGAAAATGACGGAGGAATAGAGGAAATGAGGTTAATATAAGCTATTTGGGGGGAGATCATTACTCCTCTCCTCCTAAGTAATGCATTACTCCCCGGGTAATTGTTCCTCCTTTCTATCTACTTTACACCATAAAATGTGACAACCAAGTATCAATCTCCTCAATTTCTAATTCATTTTAGCTCCATTTCTAATGCGTGTCTTGTGTCTTCAAAGTTCAAAGTTGTCACCATGTTTTTTATAGTGTAACAAAAACATTCATCTAGAGTTTCAAAATAGGCATACACATGCACATAACTTCACTCTTTCTTTCAATCAAGGGATTTGTTGGTTATGAGTTTTTCTTGGGTTGAGATTGACTTTGAGTCGTTTTGATTGGATGTGTGAGTGTCGTGGTGTAGGTTGATTGGGGTGGTCCTTCTTTAATGAAGCTTCTCAATCGCTTTATCTTCTTCTTTAGTCGTTCTAATAATTTCAAAGTTTATTGTAGTACGAATAATAGCCCCTATGAGGCAATGTATGTTATGTAGCGATCGGTGTGGGTTGTCCCGATCATATGCTGGTCTTGTATGGTGTCTTTCTGAGAGAATTTGGATGAAGAACTAGCTTTATCTTCGATTCACTGCTTGCTGGAGCCGTTTGTTCATTGATATTCTGACCGTAAAGATCGATTTTCAAGGTGTAGGAGATTTTTCTCCACCGGAAGCAAGTATGCTCTCCACCTTTTCTTTCTACGCCCTTTTCGTAAGAGCGTAAGTGCACCTTGCTTTTGTCACTTTGCGACTCAACTGTATCATTGGTCTTTGGGTGCTGGCTGCTGGTTGGATGATGTGGATAAAGAAGCTCGAGTCCATTCTTCCGTGAACCACCAACTCGACTTAGTGTACCGAACGAAGCTACTTTTCAGTTTACCTTTCTTTTGAAATGTATTGTATTATCAATCTATCCCTTAACAATCGAGGACCCGCTTATGCAATTTCTCCTCAATTGTTATAGGGTGGACCTTGTACCGATGGCAAAAAAAAAAAAAACATACAATTGGGTCAGAAAAGTAAGTATTTTGGACTTACACAAACCCACTCTCAAACACAAGTATTGTGTATCAAGTGGGCTGGACCCATAACATTCGGGTCGGGTTAGGCTGGTTTCAACTCATAGCATTGGAGTTCTAGGTTTCGGGCATTATTGGGAGTCAATTTGTGAGATTGGTCAACTATAAGCCACCTATAATGATGAAGATGGTGTAGTATCACTCACTATCAGCCAAAGGAGATGAACTTGGTTTTCAGGACTAGAAATTGGGTTCCTAATAATTAAGAAGAGTAATCCCAGATGTGGTATGAAACGTTGCGTGCGAATGAATGAATGAATGAATGAATGAGAAAGACTGTTATGCGGTCACGACTCACGTAGCAGGTCAGTACATTATGGGATTGCGGGTGGAAGGTTAAATCAAGCATTTAAGCATGCTCTAATGATCCAGTACGTAGTGCACACACTCCAATCTCACACTAACTAGCTAATGCAAAATAAGTCTATAAAAACTAGTCACAAGGAAAGCTACTTCTGATGTGAAATACAATCTCTATGTCTCACCACTTTCAACTTCACAAAATCCTCAAACTCTATTATAACCGGATAATAATAATGACAAATGTGTATCCGATTTCTTACCAGAAATAAAGTCGCAACTCTAAAATAGCAAATTCTTGTTTGTGACGGCACTATCCGTTATAATCTTAAGATGAGTCAAGTAATACATCAACTCACATGGCAAGTGATTTAGCAAGTGACAATTGTTTTGTTTTTATCTATACTATATAATAAAACAGCAACCAAAGCATGGTTTTTTGGCGCCAAAATGCACATTCCTAAATCATCCCACTTTCCATATTAATCTATATAATATAAATATTATAAAATTTATAATAACCATTAATCTAATATAATACTTTGTATTAATCAAAAGTTTCATATTAATAAGATATTTTAGGTATGTACATTTGTTAAAACGTCAAAGACACAAGTTTATAATATTTTGATGGTAATATAATTTTTCACGGGTTAAAACATTTGAAAACACCATAGATATAAATATGTTGACAAAACATCTTATTATATTAACTGCGATTTAAATTATTTTTATACTAATAATCTAACATAGATTAAACATTGTCAAATTTATTTTTTTTATTTTAGTAGCTAGGTTAATAGCCGTGCAAAATTGAACGGGTATAAATAAAATAACTATGTAGATTAAAATAATATTAGATGGGTATACCAATAAGAATTTAAAAAAAAAAAGATATAAGTTATGAAGATTTTAATGTATATATTTCATCTATTGATAGTCTTTTTTTAGGGACATCTATTGATAGTATACTTACTAATGAAGAAGTCTTATTTGGAATATTGAAATTGAAGCGTATTACACGACTGCTATGATATTAATCTGTACATACGTATTTATGATAATAATCACACTTATCTTTTTAATGTTACACTTTGATTCCTTGAGATGGTTTCAATTAGAGGCCTATTTTTTATTCGCAATTTCTTAAAATGTTTTGGGTTATGATTTTCTTATCAAGTTTAATTCTACTAAAAGTAATTTCTCCATTATTTTATAAAACATAATTTAAGACTAATTATTCAACGAATAATCGTATCAAACATATGAGATATGTGTATATTATGATAACAGTTACAGCTCAAGCATATATCTTGACATAAATTTTTCATGTGTGTGTAATTCAAGTTGATTGTACGCGTATATTTTTTTCCATATGATAAATTATTTTGTTAAATGTTGATATCCAAACATGATTACCTACGTAAGTCTTTTATATATACCCGTGCAACTTTGCACGGGTATTAACCTAGTTAGACATATATGGTAGTATTTGATCCGTTTTAAAGTTTATAATGGATACTCCATCTTAAGCAAGACCAATTGATTTTGGCTTCTACTTCTCTTCCATTTTTTTGGCAATAACCATCTTTTTTTCGATCATAAAATCAAGTAACGTGCGTGTCTGATGGTCCATCTTAATTCTAATGTCATGTTTCCACTATGTTTGTTAAAAGTAATTGGAAAATCACAAATTCTTATTTGTGACGGAGATATCCGTCACAAATATATGACGGGTCAAATAGATACCAATTAGATGGGATAAGACAAAAGTAAGATTGGTGGGACCTAGATAAACATTTGTCATTATCTCCTCAAATGACACTTATTTGACACGTTTTACGCTTGCAATGGATATATCTGACGCAAGAGAGACCAACTGTTGAAACATAAAAAATATGTGAAATTAAAAAGCGTAAAAGGTATTGTACTCCTAGTTTAGAGCTTTCAATGATATAAGTGAAAAGTTAAAGCTCATACCATAGTCATATCTTGCTTTCTTCATATTTTATCAGATCTTCGTGGTTATTATTAGTTGTGATCACACGTGCTCCGTATTTGTCAGATTTCATTTTCCACCACATATTTATGGAGGAGTAAATCTTAACAAATGTAAAATATGTTGATTTTATCTTAAGATTGAACTCAAACTCTTTTATTTGTTCCACATTATCTATCCGACTCATCAAAAAATTTTATAATAATGTGTGAGACCCATTAATACCGTTTTATATAAGTACAAAAATACTATTTAGGGCAACAACAACAATGAACGTCCATCCAAGTTCATTTTCCGGCACGTCACTGCCACAACACTTATCTACAAACTCAAACTCCATAAAACCAATGTCAACAATAGTAATGAGTTCCACACACAATCTACTCACTACTTCAAATTAATTTTTATCAAAATATTTCATTTTTAATTTAACATCATAATATATTTTTTAATAAATGTCTAATAAATTACTCCATACACTTTTAAACAACAAATCTTAATTTAAATTACATTTTTTTTTTAATAATTTAACAACCTAAAAAAAATTAACACTTCCCACCAACAACTATAATTATACATTTATTTATATTTAGATAGTTCCTCCAAATCGTTGCCAAATATGCTCAACCAAGTCCGCTTTCAAATTGTTGTGAACTTCACGATCACGAAGCTCGTTACGCTTATGAAGAGATGCTTGAAAATCACTCAACAACCCTCCATTTACTTGTACGAAATCTGTTTCGACATCATTTTCCCAATTAGTTATCTGCGTTTCTTCATCTTCAACAATCATGTTATGTAGTATAATACATGCGTACATGATATTTTTCAAATTTCTTCTATCCCAAAAATGAGCCGCTTGGCGTATAATCACCCATCGCGCTTGAAGAACACCAAAGGCACGTTCAACATCTTTTCTAGCCGATTCCTGTATTTTCTTGAATAACTGTCTTTTAGGGTCCATTGGATTGAGGAAACTCTTTACAAAGGTTTCCCACTCTGGGTATATATCATCAACTAAATAATAACCTTTCGAGTATTAAGTTCCATTAGCCGATAAATGAACTTGCGGAGCAAATCCATCAACAACATCATAATACAATGGCAATTGACGAAGAACGTTGATATCATTGTTTGATCCGGCCACTCCAAAAAAGGCATGACATATACATAAATCTTGAGACGCAACAACTTCGAGCATAATGGTGGGCACTCCATGATCACCTCGCGTGTACTGACCATGCCAGGCAACTGGACAAGCTCTCCAATACCAATGCATGCAGTTGAGGCTTCCAAGCATGCCTGGAAAGTCGTGACGATCTAAGTGCATTTGAAGTAATCGTTCAACATCTGCTTCATTTGGCCTTCTAAGGTATTGAGGCTCAAACACTTCAATAACACTGCGGCAAAAATTAAACAAGCACTCCTTCGCCGTAGTTTCCCCAATTCTTATGTACTCATCGTAAGAATTAGGAGGATTTCCATATGCCAATTGTCGAATTGCAGCTGTACATTTTTGGATTGGAGAAAGTCCCCTTTCTTTTGCTGCATTGTATCTTAACTGAAAGTAGGGATACCTTTCAGATAAAGTGTCCACAATACGAATGAACAAACTTTTGTGCATTCGAAACCTTCGACGGAACATCTCAGATGGGTACACCGGGTTGTCGGAAAAGTAATCGGCAAAAATGCGATTACGACCATCAAGATGATCTCTTAAGATTGGTTGCCTTCTTATTATAGCACGTTTCCTTCCTCTCCTTCGACTAATGCCCTAAACATTTCCTCATCTTCATCGTCCATCAATTCGTTAGCTATAAATTGTGATAAAAGCATATTATTTGTGGTAGAGCTAATGTCAAAATTAAAATTGAGATAGTTGTTAAGATTGTTCGTCATTTTTTGATTGAAAGCGATAAAAAAACTTGAGTTGTAAGAAACATGTATTTGTAATCTATATATATATATATATATATATATATATATATATATATATATATATATAGAAATAGGATCTGGTGTAAACACACCAATTTGGTGTAAATACCCTAATAATCTAGACCGTTGATCTAATACTTGATCAACGGTGGAGATTAGATCTAAGAAATACACAAAATCTGTTTGCAATTCATAAGGTCATTCTAATTTTTCTTTCTCTCTCCTCATATTTTTTTTCATCCTCTCTTTACTGCATCTACTTCTTCAACCTCTTCAACACCATTTTCAATTTGCTTCAGTTCCTTCACTCCGATTTCCTCTAATCTTCTACTGCATTTTTCATCACCATCAATTTCCCCTAATTTCCTCAATATCGGTATTTTCGTTTATCTATTACTTCAATTTCTTCAATTCGATTTTGATATTTTGCTCAATATATGTTAGTATAAAATTTATTTTCTTCAATTCGATTTTGATTTCGATTATGTTTATTCTGATCATAATTTTTGTTTCTTCTTCCGATTTCCTCTAATATTGCTTCATTTTTTTTTCTACAATTATTTTTGAGTTGTTAGGGTTTTTAATTTTGGATGATAATTGTGTATGTATAAGATCAGTATTTCCATGATAATTACAATACTTCAATTATATGCTATTGCATTGTTTGCTGAATTGTTTCTTGTTTGTTCGTTACTTGTTTCAACTTCAACTTCAATTTGATTGAGGTAGTGCTTTTTGAGTTTTATGTATGGAGATGATTCAGGAGCTCTGTTAGGTTGAATTTTATGATGTGGTTTGTACTTGATTAACTCAGTTTATGTACTCTTTATGATCCAGTTTCTTGTTTACGGTTTCCGACCACATATCAAGCTTACTACCTGCAGAACATGTCAGCTAGAAAGGAATATGCAGCTTGTAGCTCATTTAAATTCCCTGTTTTTAAAAAACCAGTTGGATCTGTATAACGAAGGGAACGTAATAGACCTTACGTATGTCATGAAGGAGGGATTTGAGGTGATTCATGAGTATTCCTCAGATTGTATCAAATGTCGAGAGTCGGGTGGTATATGTGGGTCATCTGATGATTCCCATTTTATTTGTTGGTTCTTCTAATTTGTTTGCTGAAATGCTTGAAAACGTGCAGATTTTCTGTGCCGCTATCTCTGGATGTAATACAGTCGAGGCTTGAAAACAAGTATTATCGGAGCTTGGAGGCATTGCAGCACGATATAAATGTTGTGTTGTCGAATGCAGAATCTTTTTTCGCAAAGAATGCAGAGGTCTACAAGAAGATAACGTGGTTGTCTGACTGGTTTACTCGGACTTTGTCGCGGTTGGAGTTTTAGACATTTTCTAATTCAATTTTGTAGAGCAATTAGGCTATTTTACGCTATGCTCTCCTTTTTGTTCTTATTATATTAATCATTTGTTATTAGTTAATGACACTGACTCTGCCACGGCTAAACCACCGTCTTGGCTGTGCAATTTTTTTTCCCTAGGCTAGAAATTTAGAACAAGGAATAGAGAGATGGCTCCTTATATCTGGCACAGAACTATGTACATATTGAGATGGAAGTTTACCAAGATCGAAAGGAAAATCACCTTTGTTCGTTCAACTCTGGTTACATGACTCATATTCCGTATTTACTACCTACATTTTTAACATACCACGATCAAGATCGTTTAATAAGAAACACGAGTTTAGGGAGTGGGAGTTAATATCATGCTCATGGACCTGATTTGTGTCTTGCGACCTACGTTTAGGTGTTAGGCGTGCCTGTAGAAATGTCGATGATAGATTTTGAATAACCCTTAGTTGGAAGCAACTGTACGTTATGAGTTATGACTACGATAACAACCAGAGTAGATAACAAGTACTCCGTAAACAATATTCACATTACACCTTGAACAGGATAACAAGGAAACGACATTCGAAGGGAGAAGATCTAGAAAACAGTCTTAAGCATATTAGCAGCAGCAGCGACAGCAGCTCCGGTGATAGCTGATTGCACAACTTGCTCGTGGGTAGTATTGTCGGATGTAAGTGCTACTGCCATCCCTGTTACTACTCCTGCCACATCACTGTTCTTCTGTATATATAATAATGTAACCACACAAATGGAACAAGTTAGGTTCAAATCAATTCACCTAGGTCTCTGTCTGTCTACCGTCCTTGTCCATCGCTACCACCCGGAGTGTAAGTCAAGCTTAGAGAATTGGTGCTATTTTCAATAGTTGGTGCTGTCATAATGGGAGCATTGTTGCTAACTTGAGTATGATTGCTATCAATGGATTGGGTTTCTTCTGCAAACATATTCAAGTACTCCAATATTCAAATTCAATTACTCCAACACATATACTCAATTACTCCAACACATATACTCAGTTACTCCAACACATATCCTCAGTTACTCCAACATATATACTCAGTTACTCCAACACATACTCAAGTACTCCAATTACTCCAACACATATACTCAGTTACTCCAACACATATACACAGTTACTCCAACACATATACACAGTTACTCCAACACATATACTAAATTACTCCAACATATATACTCAGTTACTCCAACACACATATACACAGTTACTCCAACACATATACACAGTTACTCCAACACATATACTCAGTTACTCCAACACATATACTAAATTACTCCAACATATATACTCAGTTACTCCAACACATATACTCAGTTACTCCAACACATATATTCAATTACTCCAACATATATACTCAGTTACTCCAACACATATACTAAACTACTCCAACATATATACTCACTCAATTACTCCAACACATATACTCAGTTACTCCAACACATATACTCAGTTACTCCAACACATATACACAGTTACTCCAACACATATACACAGTTACTCCAACTCATATACACAGTTACTCCAACACATATACTCAGTTACTCCAACATATATACTCAGTTACTCCAACACACATACTCAAGTACTCCAATTACTCCAACACATATACTCAGTTACTCCAACACATATATTCAGTTACTCCAACACATATATTCAACTATTCCAACACATATATTCAACTATTCCAACACATATACTCAAGTACTCCAATTACTACAACACATATATTCAACTATTCTAACATATATATTCATGGACTCTATAAAATTATGAGATTACCTTCAAGTTGATTCATTTTTTCAGTGTTGAAATCAATATTCATCATAAAGAATTCTAGAGGAAATCAAAAACCAATAGTTAAAAACGAATCCATGCTCAAAAATCGGATAAATTTACTTAAAAAACGAATCTATTCAAAAACGAATAGGTATTGAATTATAATGACATTACCTTCATGTTCATCGACAAAAGGTTCATGCTCGGTGGAATCCATGCTCATCAAAAACGAATTTCTGAAAATTGAACGAATTGAATTGAATTTCTGAAAATTGAACGAATTGAATTGAATTTCTGAAAATTGAATTGAATTGAACGAATTGTATATGAATTGAACTAATTGTATACGAATTGAACGAATTTCGTATACAATTGATCAAATTTTCAACATTAGGATGATAGGAATTTTTGGGGTTTTTGGGAGAAAATTTGGGGGTTTTTGGGAGAAAATTTGATAGTAACCCTAGATAGAAGAGAGAGAAAGAGAGGAGAGAGAAAGAGAGGAGAGAGAAAGAGAGGTGGGTTGTGAGATTTTTTTTGGGGGTTTTGTTATCTTCTGATGGTTAATCTCAACCGTTGATCAAGATTAAGATCAACGGTCCAGATTGTTAGGGTGTTTACACCAAAATTGGTGTTTACACCAAATCCCACCTGTATATATATATATATATATATATATATATATATATATATATATATATATATATATATATATATATATATATATAACATCTGAGTAAGGCTCTTATGAGTCCTTTACTCTATATGAGTCCATGAGTCCACATCCCATCCGTTGGATGGGATGAGGATGGATGGACAAGATTCATTGCATTAAAAAAGAGAGGAAGATTTACGTTCCTAAAATAGCCCCCAAGAATTTAGGAAACAATAACCCACTACATCACGTTCATTCATCATTCATCACATTCATTCATTAATTCAACCGTGAGAAAAAAACCCTTTCTTCATCACGTTCATCCTTTCATTCAATCAATATTGTGTACGAAAACGCGTTACAATGGATTCAATGGCAGCATCATCTTCTTCAACAATTGATAAGCAATCGATAGAGTATAACAATGGCGAGTTTCAATAATAATTTGACGTCAATTTTCATTGTTGCTATTACTTTCATTGTTGCGCTATTTTTTAACGTCGATTAGGATGTTGATATTGCTTTCGTTGCTATTTCATTGTTGGGTTATTTTTTACTTTCATTGTTGCGTTATTTCATTGTTGCTATGGTGAGATTTACTTTCATTGTTGCGTTATTTTTTGACGTCAATAATAATTTGACGTCAATTTTCATTGTTGCTATTACTTTCATTGTTGCGTTATTTTTTAACGTCGATTTGGATGTTAAGGCAGAAACATCATTGAAGTAACATACCGTCTCAGTTACAGTAACACTTATCTGCAATTATAGTAATACTTTGAACATTTAGAAGAAGGATTTAGATGATGATGTTAAAGTAACATACTGTACTAGTTAGAGTAACACAACTTATTAATTGAAGTAACTCAATAGTTGCATGAGTGTAACGTTGATTAATTTTGTATTAAGGCAGAAACGTCATTGAAGTAACATACCGTCTGAGTTACAGTAACACTTAATTGCAATCACAGTAACACACTTAACGTTTAGAAAAAGGGTTTTGATGATGATGTTAAAGTAACATACATTCTGTACTAATTAGAGTGACAGAACTTGTTAATTGTAGTAACCCATTGGTTTCATTGGTGTAACGTTGTTTAATTGGGTGCAGGTGGCATTGGCAAAGAAGCAAACGCACAGGACAACAGTGCAAAAGGTGAGATTTTATTCATGTTATTAATCGTGGGTTAATAACAGTGGTTCATCGCTCTCGTTTTAACTCAGATTCCAGATTTAACGTATGCTTCATTGATACTATCGTTTTGTTTTGTATTAACGCAGAAACGTTGTTGAAGTAACACACCTTCTGAGTTACAGTAACACTTAATTGCAATTACAGTAACACACCGTTCGTTTTAGAAAAAAGGTTTTGATAATGATGTTAAAGTAACGTACTGTGTTAGTTAGAGTAACGTAACTTATGAATTAAAGTAACACATATGTCTCAATTGTGTAACGTTGTTTAATCTTGTGCAGGTAGCGCTTGCCAAGAACCGAATGCACAAGAATGGTGCAGAGATGTGGGTGAGGCTTTCACTCCGTACATGAAGCAAGTATTCGGAACAATTGAAGAGACAGTGGAATTTTACAAAATCTACGCACTGGCTTGCGGATTTGATGTAAGAAGGTATACAACAAAGCGATGGCACGGTGGTGAGATAAAGTCAAAGCTCCTAGTCTGCAACAGACAAGGTTTCACGAAATCCGTTAAAGCTGTTAACAATACACCTGCGACTGTGAAAGTTGTTAACGATGCAGCTGGGGGAGGAGTTGTTAAAGCTGTTAACAATACACCTGAGGCTGTGAAACCTGTTAACAATGCAGCTGCGCCTAAAAAGAAGACGAAAGTCCGTCGTTGCGGGTGCAAGGCAAGGATCAGGCTGTTCAATAAAGGAGGCATTCTCAGGATTGATAGGTTCCACATCGGCCACAACCACGAACTGATCTCACCAAAAGACAGAGAATTCCAAAAGCTGTCGAGGAACCTGAAAAAGTACCACAAGCAACTGATCTTGAACAATTCGCGGGTATGGAGTAACACAATTTCTTTTATAGAATAACATTTTAGTAAGATAGGTGTAACACCGTTTTTTTGCTAGAGTAACACAGCTGGATTAGTCCAGTGTGTGCATAATCTAATTACTTTTGCTAGAGTAACACCAGTGAACCTATAGAGTAACAGTACTTAAGAATAAGAGTAACACAACTGGTGTATTAATGTTAAATTGTCACAACGCTTGATTCTTATTTTCAGCTGAATATCGGCGCAACACGGACGTACAACATGTGCAAGGAGCAGGTGGAGGGGTTCGGAAACGTGGGTGCGAGCTTGGTTGACTTCAAAAACTGGGGAAGAGATATAAAGTGCTTCCTACATGAGAGGGACGGTCAGCTATTCATCGATCGTTTCAAAGACATGGCTAAGAATAGGAGGAGTATCTATTTCGACTACGACCTGGATGAAGATTGGAGTGTGAGCAAGGTTTTCTGGGTTGACGGTGAGGCGCGGCGAAACTACCAGTTATTCGGGGATGCAGTTTTGTTCGATCCGACATACGGGACGAACAAATATAAGATGATATTCACGCCGTTCACCGGCATTGATCATCACAAACGATCGGTAACTTTTACTGGGGCTCTGATAGCGCATGAGGATTAAGAGCCGTTCGTCTGGGTGTTTGAGAGATTTCTGACAGCAATGGGAGGTAAGGAGCCGGTGTATATTATTACCGACCAAGATCCGGGTATTATACCAGCCGTGAGGGAGATGTTTAAGACGGCGCTACACCGTTTCTGTATGTGGCATATCTTGAACGAGGTTCCTACAAAATACGGTGCATCGCGGAGTGACTACCAAGATTTTTTGAAGAGATTGAATGCTATAGTATGGGATGTGGATATTGATGGAGATGAGTTCGACGCGGAGTGGCGTGACATAATGGAGGAGTACCATAGGAGTGATGTCGAGTGGTTTTCAACTACATTCTCCATTAGGGAGCAGTGGGTGATGGCACATTGCAGGGATTTAAAGATGGGCGGCTTAATGCGAACAACGCAAAGGTCGGAGAGTGAGAACAGTTTCTTCAAAAGATTCGAACAAAAATCGGGGACGTTGGTCGAATTCTGGATGCGATTCGAGAGCGCCATGGACCAGCAACGGTATACACAAAAAAAACTCGACAACGACAATGTTCAAGCCTCTCCAAAAACAGCAACCCACCTGCCAATTGAACATCACACTGCTAAAATTTACACCCACGCCGCATTTGAAGAATTCCAGGAGGAGGTGAAATTTTCTGTGGGCACTTGCAGCGTGAGGGGCTTCCTTGTGAAGGACGGGATAGAGGAGATACTGGTGAGGGATGCTACACGAGATAAAGAGTTTACGGTCCAGTATATATCAGGTACTGCTTAAACTCACTCATGCGCTGACATTTGGTTCATGTGATAGCAGAGTTGTTATAAAAGTAACACCAGTCAGTCCTTACAGTAACATATATATTGAGTTACAGTAACGGATGATAGCATTTGGACATCTGCGTTGTGAATGCTTAAAGTAACACTGAACATGCATTAAAGTAACACCTCACATTCTTAAAAGTAACTCATTCTGCCCTCCATTACATTTTGCACGCCATTACCTCCATTATAATTGTTGTCTCTACTTATTGAAAAGATGGATAATATATTGTTATTGACGCATTGTTTTGCGGGTGCAATGTCACATTAATATGTCGTCATCTTTCCAGGTACGTGTGAATCAAGCTGCACATGTCAGCTGTTTAATTTACGAGGGATACTGTGTATATTCATCAAAATGGCTGACCACTATACCCGAAAACATGGTAACCAAAAGGTAGACAAAGGAGGTTGTTCGCACTGCTCGAATCAGTGATGAAGGATTAGACGGCGAAGACATTGACATCATCGACGAAAAACAGATAGAGATGTCGAAATTGTGGTTGGAAATCCATGAGACCATGGGACTTCTAAAGGCAGGAGACAAGGCAGATGTGGAAAGCTTGTGCGGATTAATTCGGGAGTTCAGGTTGCAGAGGCAGCCAGTTTCTGGTGGGGGAAATGTTGGCAAGACACAGGAAATTGAAAATATGCTCGGGTGTACGACCTCTGACAATATCACAATACTCCCCCCCAAAGATTTCTAAGACAAAGGGCAGTGGAAAGCGGATGTTATCAAGCAAGGAAAAGAAGGTCGCACTTTCAAGAAAGCCGAAACGCATGTGCAATAACTGCAAACAGATGGCGCACCATGACAAACGAAAACTGTCCAAATCCGTATGCAGCACAACCCCCTAAACAGCCTACTAAACCACACAATGATGAGGATGAGGAGGACGAAGTAAATGAAGACATCGAAGGAGAGGAAACTGAAGAAGACACCGAGGAGGACGAAGAGGAGGAACAAGTGTTTTGAGAATACTCGATTTTTTTGTCATTCTAAGAATTTTTTCTTTTTTCCTGGTCTACACGAAAAAATAATGCCGTACGGATTTTTTGACACATAGTGTTGTGCTACAATGCAATTAACACTACATTTTATTTAATACATGTGGTTTTTTGGAAAAGTAACTGATCTCATGACTGTAATATCATTATAATAACACCATTGATCTCTTAGAGTAACACAATTTGTTCATTAGAGTAACATTTACAGTAGAGTAATACCAGTAGAGTTTAACTAAAGTAATCCCCATAGTAATACAAGCAGAGTTTAACAGCTTTTTTCCATTGCTGATAGTCAACATACCAATGCAATCAGACAAGTATCTAAACAATACAAAAGTACCAACATTTGTACCTTAAAAAACAATTTATAAGGCTTCTGGAATTGACTGTAATATCATCATAATAACACCATTGATTTCCTAGAGTAACATAATTTGTTCATTAGAGTAATACCAGCAGAGTTTAACTAAAGTAATCCCCATAGTAATACAAGCAGAGTTTAACAGCTTCTTTCCAATGCTTATAGTCAAAATACCAATGCAATTAGACAAGTATCTAAACAATACAAAACTATTAATTCGTAGTTAGAAAAGAGGTGGCATGATTCAGTAAAAAAATTATTTTTTTCGGCCCTTTGTTGTCTTGCTCTTGACCTTGACACCGTCAATGATCTTTTGTCTCGCGTCCGTATACTTGTCCACGTTTTCCAACAATCGCGACCGCACCTTGTTCCTATCTGCCAATAGAAGTGTGGCTGCAAGTTGGACCACCAAATATCGTCTGTTGACCTTCCTCTCGAGGTCTATGTGGTGGAATGTACAGCCCTCGTACATCAACATGTGCATCATAAGGAAGATTCCTGACTCGTCCCAAGTTGCGTATGCTTTCTGCCACTTAAACTTGACCTCTCTAAACTCGTAAGTAACGATATTAGATGCATCAGGGACTTTGAGCTTGTCGAGATAATCACTAATTGTTGACACCTGTGAGCATCACAGCGACGTTATTAGGAGAAAAACTGATGGCCGTGTGCAATAACAACTACTAGCGTACATATACTGATCGGAAGAAGAGCACTAACCATTAACTTTGCGGCCTTGTACAATTTTGTTTCTTGGAAGTTCGTGTAACGTTGGCGGTCAAAGAGATCTATTGTCTTATCCTTACGGTTAATGCACACGCATGAGTAGTACTCATTGATGTTGATCGGAACAAAGGTAAGATCAGCTTCCAAGTTAAGAGAACGACCACACTTCCTTCTAAAAAGATCGAGATGGGACATCAAGATGTCCACTGCCTGCGTGGATGGGCCGTCTTCATAATTATCAATCATCCTATAAAGGCAGTCCTACAAACATATTCAATGTGTCTCAGACTATGTCCAACTGTATAGAAGTCTTCCAATCAGAGCATGTTGAAGTAACACATTCACTACGTATCAGACTACTAGAATAAATATACAAAAAAGGATACACATTAAAGTAACACGTTTTCTGTATTACAGTAACACCAACAATGCTTTAAAGTAACACAATATTTAAGTAACAACAAAGAATTAATGTACCACAAAGAAAGTACTAGAGTAACAAAAAGTGCGAATTAGAGTAACACATATAAACAATTGAACGTACCAAATATGTATTAAAAAGTAACACGTCTTATGCATTACAGTAACGCACTTCCATCATTAAAATAACACCATACATGTGCTGATACATTATGAACTTGGCTCTCAAGCAAAACTTTATGTGAGGAACATGTGTTCTCCTAGAACAATGGTGATAATTATATATGCAAGCAGATGCAACAGTAATGCGTACCTTCTGTCGTATACCAAAGTATGTCGTCGTGGGTGTCTCGACCGAATTAGTGACGGGAGATGAAAGCCTGTTCAACAGCATCGACCAGCATTCGACGATGCACGACGCCATTTTCTGACCCGGTAACATTGAACGTATGTCACTCCGCTCAATTGAAGCCAGGAATGAATAGTTTGCAACTTCCTCGCTGAACGAAAAAAAAAATACCCAATCAAAAAATCTGTTTTAATATTCACCGATTATTAATGTTACAGTAACTGCATACCAATTATCTAGTGTTGCAAGCACCACAAGGCAGTAGTCCACCACGTTTTTGCGACGGATGACGATATGGCTTAACAACGTCTTGTTGTTCGCAAGAAATGGTGACAACATAGGGGAGTCCGCATCTTCGTCGCCGCAGTCAATTGAGCATCCAAGTCCGTCACCCACACCACGGTTTCGGCTCTTCAGGACAGATCTAATCCGCGTTGAGAACTCAGATTCAGGCATCGTTTCTGCGACCGGGGTTGTAGGGTCAGGAGTCGACAGTCGGCTCTTCTTCGGCGGTCGTTCCTCATAATCTACCTCGCCTGCCCTCTTGACGATTTCCCCGGTAGACCCCGCAACACCATATATTGTTCTCTCGATGGTGATGTTCGCTTTATCGTTTAAGAACTCCCTCACCCTTGCTATAACCTCGTCTCTGTCCTTATTGATATCGCACAGGACCAGGGTTGCTACTATCTCCGCTCTGAACAGGTTGTTCGCCTCCATTGTGCCTAGGCAACAGTCGAACACTTTCCTCCGGTACAGCATCATGTGTATCATGAGATACACACTACAGTCGTTCGCCGAGAACCCTCCACCCTGCCATGCGAATGGGACGTTGACAACAGGGAACTCCGCGACAGCCGATCCCTTTGCGATACCTTTTTTGGCCATGTACTTTCCCAATGCCACAGCCTTGATTATACAAAAAAGACATATAAGGACTGACAACTGACAATGCGTGTCCTGGTGTATAGAATGATGTCCGAATATATTTAACATAAGTACACTTACTGCGATTTTCGCCATACCAACGTATGGTAGGCTTTCGAAATCCTGCCCTTCGTAACTCCTGTTGTCGAGGTACTCAATCTGCTTTGACAGGAAGTTGATACAAGCACAACTGTAGTGGTCGTTGTCGGTTGAAAGCACCGGGATGAAGACCTGTTATTTGGTAATAAAGTGATTAACGATTATTATTAAAGAGCTGTAGTAAAGGGTCACCCGTGTGAGTGTTTCATATAGATGTACCAAGTCAGAGTCTAGCTGTAAGATGTCTTTATTTACTTCGGTCCAAATATCCCAAAAGTTGAACAAGTCATCGCCGATGTCGACCTTTGCACCACTCTTTATGGCCTTCCACAGTTTCATTACTGTCTTCTGCATGACACATGTTGAAGTAACAATTCATGGTCAAGACAATAAGACAGAGTAACACGTTACTTATTTAAAGTAACAATGTGAAAGCCTTGCACTAACACTTGTTTTGTGTTAGAGTAACAGTATTAATGTCTAAGAGTAACACTAGTTATGGATATCATGACTTATTAAAGTAACAGTATACACCCCTTACAGTAACACTCGTGTGTGTATTGAAGTAACATTGACAGTAATGAAGGACAATTATGAAAAAGGACAATTATTAAGAATGTTCTTTAGAGATATGTTAGCAACACTAGCTGTTGGTTGTATTATTATGATCAAAATAATAGAGACAAGCTTACGCTGTGGCTAACGCCAAAGAAGCAGCGTGATGTTGGACACGGTGCAGTCTGATTATAGTCCAGTTGGTTAAGCAATATGCACCAGCTATCGATGACAGCGTTTGACAGCTGCTGCCCCGGCTGGAGTGTCGACAACTCGTCACGAGGTATGTTGAAGAAATCATCGACCCTTACCAGCATCTCACTGATAGAATACGAATGAATTATGTGACAATCGATGAAAAATAACGTAGAGAAAAAGAATAAGGTAAAGGACGTTGATCACTGTAGAAAACTTACTCTGCACTGTACTTTTCATTGTTATAAAAGACGTAATCCATTACGTCTTTCCGAACACACAAAACGGACCTGAACACCCTACTGTTTCTGACCAGAAATTCCGATACAATTAGCTGGTCTGGTTTAGGGGTCCCACACTCATACGAGCATCCAAGTTTCTCATCAATAACTTGCATGCATTCCAAAGGTTTTTCAGAGTGGATAAAGTAAGGATGGAAAACCTTCCGTCCATCAACTTCCACCCACAAATGCTCAATAACATTAGCTTCATCAGGTAGGTGGTCACTGTCCTCCGAACCACCTTTAACAGCCTCAACCATCTCCGCTGTTGTGTAAAGTTCGAAGTCAGGACCGCCTCGATTCCCATCCCCAGTCCCAACATCCTCATCTCCAGTCACATCTGTACACACTCTCCCACCTACCGGCTGTGTAGGCTGGCCTGTGAATGCAGGGCCTTTGGTCGTCGCGTTCTTTGCACGTGCGTACGCCTCACACACTTTATCGACCGTCCGGTGGAGCTCTTCTCCACTCCAGAAGGCTTGCGAGGCCTGTGACGGAACGGGGTCATCGTTCAGTGGTTTGACGGATGTTATTCTTCTCAGTTTGGAAGCGGCTGAGATCCACCAATCATGTAATGCAACTGTATTCCTTGCCATCATGAGGTACAATTCATGTACCTCCTGCATCAAGAGTAAACAAAAAGTTTTAATCTGGAGGGGAGGCTGTAAAACATCTGTGTCATTAGAGTAACATGTGGTCAGCATTAAAGTAACATATATTCATGCTCAGATGAACGCTTAAAAAGGTAACTGGATACCTTAAAGTAACAGATGATACGCATTAGAGTAATAGGAATTGAAAGTTAAGGTAACATATTTAGGCAACTATAGTAACTACAGTAACAACTAATTCAATGTACACAGACATATAACAGGAAATTTATTGATAAAGATCATTATTACTTACGTCAACCGCCTTAGCTTTTAGATCAGCGTCATCCTCGACGCCATTTGCTAGCTCAATGGTTATGGACTTCGAAGCTTTGTGCACGGCTGATTTTGGGGCATCGATCTGCCGGAAATTCGTTATCCTCAGCGGCACCACGTTATCCACCAACTCCTCGTCCACCACCTCCTCAAGCACACAACGAGGGTATTTCACCTTTGACTTGGTAAGTCGACCAAGCCCACTCCCAGCAATTTCACCCAATAACCGAGCTAGCATCCGCTCGCGGTCCCAATGCTTGATCAGCGGTAGATCGTGCGGACAACGGTGATCACGGTATTGGAAACGGTGAAAGTATGTGATCATCAAAAACGGCAGAAAACCGAGCAGGTATGTCGGTTTCCGAAGAACAGAATCTCGACAGGCTGCAGCAAGCCCATCCAATACAAGCGTGCACCAATCATAATTCCTGATCTGCTCTACGTTCTCCACGCAGCTCAGCAGACTCAGGTCAACAGAATAATTTGACGTTGGATTAAGAAAGATAGACATGCTGTACAGAACAAACAACCTGCAAAAGTCGTCCCCACCTTCAACGTCCTTCTGCAGTACTTCCAACAATAGAGACAGAGAGATCGTGTCGCTTCCAATAGGAACATGGAACTGGTCCCTCCATGCTTGTATCAGACTGACGACATCCTCCGCCAGTGCTTCCTTCGATCGACCCATTGGGAGCAGGTCAACGGGGTTCGGACCGTATGGTAGGAGGAAGCAGTCGTAAACATCATGCTTCGTTACCAAGAATTGATCGCTTTTCCTTGACAGTCTGAAAATCAGAGTGTCATCCGCAAAAAGCTTCATGAATTCGGGAGCATACTTACCGGGGAAACTTTTGAGACGCATTTGTAATAGGCCACCAAACCCGATGCTGATGACAGCCTCCCGCTGCCTATCATTAAAATTGGCCATTAACTCAACGAGGCTCTGAGGTCTGCACCGGAAGTGGATCTTCTTATCAACGATGACTGCTTTTTGCTCCTTCTCTTCATTCTTCTGAAAAGGGAAAGAGATAATTAGTATGTTCAACTGTTATTGATAATGCACCAGTTAAGAGATAAACATCAACAATGCTAAGGCTCACAAGCCTACAACTGACCTGTCCTTTGCTTTGTCTCCTCCTTTTGCCATCTGTGGCACGAGTGTTTCCGGATTTGTCTCCACCTTTTGCCATCTGAAAAGTACAATAATTAAGTGGCTGGTATGCACAATAACCTTGTATGTAAAGTAAACGTGCAGCTGATACGCGTTAAAGTAACATAAATATAGAACAGAGAGTAACAAATTAAAGTAACACGTCCTCTGGATTACAGTAACACAATCATTCTTCAAAAGTAACACCATAAGTGTTACATTAGCACCATAAGATGCAACACAGCTGGTAAGCATTAAAGTACCACAAATAAAGCATTAGAGTAACATGAGAAGCGAATTAGAGTAATAGATGTACATAATTGAGTGTACCAGGTTACAAGCATTCAAAGTATCACGTCTTCTGCATTACAGTAACACGTCTTCTGCATTACAGTAACACATCTTCTACATTACAGTAATACATTGTCGTACATTACAGGGTGAGAGTTAGAGTAACACGTCTTCTGCATTACAGTAACACATGGTCGTCTTTGAAATAACACCATACACGTGACACAGTAACGAATCGAATTCTTACAGTAACACATCAAGTTTATTACAGTAACAGCGTATGGGCATTAAAGTAACATCAAGTTTATTACACGGAACAGATGAAACCCAGATACCACAACAGTCTTTGGTGAAAATAAATTAATTATAGGGCACAAACACAGCAAAGTTAATCAATCAATAATTAGCGAAAAAATAAATGAAATCAGCCAAAGATGTAAACTAAACCTAGTTCTTCAGCAAAATAATCGAATATTAGCGAGTTACCTTGATGATAATGTTTGCTAAAGTTAGAAAGCTGCTTGAATGTAACCTTGCTCGCGTTGAAGGTGAGCGATTGACTTGAGTTGAGTTGAGCGACTGAGTGTTAGGGTGTGCTTGAATTGAGCAAAAAAATTGAATGAGATGAGAGATGATGAATGTGAAGGATTTTTGTTAGGCGTTTGAATGAGAAATAATGAATGAGATGAGAGAGAAGAAGAAGTTGGCGGTAATCTAGGAAGGAGAGAGAAATTTTTTTTTTTCCCAAAATTTGGTAGTTACTACCTTAATTACTACACACAATCTCAATCATTCATCCCCTTTAGATCAATGGCTCTAAAGAGGACTCATGGACTCAAAAAAGATAAAAGGACTCACTTGATCCTTCCTCTCTAACATCTTATCTAAATGTAATTTAATATATGGAATCATATCTTATCAAAATCTTATCCGGATATCCTTTCCTTTGTTTTATTAGCAATGTGTAGTATTATGTAGTCACATCCATTCTGATATCTTATGTACTACAATATTTGTCAGAAAAGTAGAGTTGTCAATTCTTAATTTTAAATATGGGTTGTCTTATTAGCAAACTTTATGTCACAATGGATGCTTTTGTTCCTATAGGGCATTCGCTAACTTCGTCGTCTCCATAAGAAGAAGACCTCTTTGATCCCACTGATGGTTCTGTTGTTTCTTCCTGTTCTCTAGCGCCATTCCACTTTGCGCACTCCTTTGTAATCTCCCACATATGCTCAAGGGTGAAATGTTTTCCCTTCTTCAATTTACACCATTCCTCACGTGCAGCTTGTTTCTTCTGGTCATCAGACTACCCACTAAGGTAGTGGTTGTTAATACGGTTGAATATCTCATTAAATTCATTTATCTCTGTCTGGGCTCTATGGAAAGGAGACTTGATCTTCTCAAGTGTTTTACTATTACCGTTGCTATATTTGTTAAAGTAAGTAGTGACTCTTTTCCAAAAACACCTTTGCTATTACCGTTGACTATTTGTTTTACTATTACCGTTGCTATATTTGCTATTACCTTCTATGCAGTACCTACACTTGGATCTATGGATATCGTCACCCATGCTTGCGCAAGTGCTTTCTCTTCATCTATTGACCATCTAACTTTTTTACCAACAACACCATCATCTTGAACTTGGATATTTTCTAAATCTTCTTGAGTAGAGAAAGGTGGAACTAGTGAATCAGAGTCATCACCTGAAATATTGTCTCCCGGAATTAATATTGGCCGAGTCTTTGTCGTACTTGAACCCTTGCTATTGTTGTGGGTCGTCCCAACTGAACCTGTTGGAGGTGGACACCAATTTGGTTGTTGTCAATTTTGCGGTGGCATATTTGGATAATTTGGTGGTGTCATATTTGAATAATTTGGTGTTGGCATATTTGAATAATTTGGTGGTGGCATATTTGGATAATTTTGGGTGTCATATTTGGATAATTTGGTTGTGGCATATTTGGGTAGCCATAAAATTGCGGGTATGGATAGTTGAAATAATTTGGTTGATTTTCCATATTTTCTTGAGTTTCTTGATTGATATTGTTCAATAAATTACTGAAGGATCCTCTCCAGTTGGAATTCGTGATTAAATAAATTTTTTAGTTATTAACATGAGTAAAATAAGTTGTGAGTAAAATATGAATTTGTAATCATGAAGAGCATCACTATATATAGAGTATCCGAATTCGTATCTTAATCATATCTTATGTAAATGTAATCCAACGTATGGAATTATATCGTACTACAAAATCTTATCTTATCAAAATTTTATCCGGATATTGTACCTATTGTTTTATTACCATTGTGTAGCCACTTTTATTCTGACATCTTATTAAATGGGTCACTAAGATTCGTCACATGCATTCCTTTATCTTATTAAATTTTATTTGTTTCGTCACATATATTGTGCCATCTTATCAAATTTTATTACCGTTGTGTAGTCAATTTCATTCTGACATCTTATTAAATGGGCCACTGATGAGATTCGTCACATGCGTTCCTTTATCTTATTAAATTTTATTAGCACTGTTTCGTCACATGCATTGTGTCATCTTATCAAATTTTATTACCATTGCGTAGTCACTTTCATTCTGACATCTTATTAAATGGGTCACTGAGATTCGTCACATGCATAACTTTATCTTATTAAATTTTATTAGCACCGTTTCGTCACATGCATTGTATATAACTTGATATCTTCATCATAAAATTTCATTCCACTCTCATTCAAACAACTCTCATTCTAAAATTTTGAAAATCAAACAACTCTCATTCAAAACAATATCGTAAATATGATTCACTGGGATGATGAAGTTAAAAGGTTTCAAAGAGATATTAACTCCATCAAGAACCACACTCCAAATTTCATTACCCGTCTGAACCTCATAATGCCAGAGACGGTGTACATGAATATGTTAAACTGTACACCACCGTTAACAATGTTGGGGTCCATCGTATCCGGAAATGCAGTAGCTATGTTAACTCCCCTGATTTTGTACAATGAAACTATAGGTAATATATATACTTCATATTCAATTAATAAATTACCTTTATAATCTTTCATTTGAAATTAATACTAGAATTTTTTTGCTTACAATTTTGCAGATTCTTATCTCCTAAAAGCTAATGAGCATCGTATGTTGAGGAAAGAAGTCGTAGAAATTGTTCGTAGATTGAGTAATGTCATGAAATTTGAACCATCTGTACGATATATTGTCTGGGGATGGAAGATTTTTTCTACCACGCCACCGGGAGTTGTAGACGTCCGTCCGCACCGCCCGGCGCCCCGCGCGTGCCCGCGCGGGACCGACCTGGTTTTCATCATGTGGCGGCAGCCACCCACGCAACCCTCTCCCTACCGGGGGCCGGTCCGATCTTGCATACGGGGCGAAGTGTCGGACCTCGATTTTGATGACGATCCAGACTTGTACTAGACGGGTGCGGGCACCCGTGTTTCCGTTTGGGAATCGATCGAGACGTGGTTGTAAATGTTTAAAGGCCGATTCATTTGGTAAGGCGACCTTTTTAGTGAACTGAATTCGTTGCCGATTTGTGGAGTCGCCACCGAGTCAATTATGGGGACTCGGAAACCGTTCAAGTCAACTTTGATCCCTTACCGGCTCAAAGTTGAGTGGCACGGGACCTAAAGATAAAGACTTGTACCCTTAAGCACTCCATGCCTGGAATGACTCTCATTGCCAATGGTTTCGGACATTCGGAAACCGTCGATTTTAAGTAAAGGGTGAGGGTACGTATTGGGAAGCCAACATCCGATAGATGTCAACACCCAATCCCGCCCGCACTATAGCGGCCTCTACTAATCAATCAGTGAGCTGATTTCCTAGTTCTTTTGTTGTGGTGGAAGTACTGTAACATCCGTTGTTTTAACCCTATGTCTTTTACTATGTCGGTTGTTTTAAGGACAGATAAGTTTTATCGTCAAAATAGTAGTGTTTACATTCTTTGCATGCAATTTCACGTGACAAGTAGGCCATGAAAAGATGCACGTTGGAGAGTAGAGAGTACTGTGTATTATACGTATTAGCAAATCAGATTTAACGCAATACGGATATTAGTCATTCTTGTGGTATACCTTACCTGGTATTCTGCTTAAGATGCGTCGGTTCGGCATTAATAGACATGCGTCGAACCTACTAAGGTGAGCACCCGGACTAATACAGAACCCGACCATCACTTTGTTCAGTTTTAAGTTATTTTACGTTTTTAATTCTGTGTTAGGTGATTTAGCATGCGATTATAAGGTCATAAAAGCAATAAATCCTACGAAAAACTGTAAATGCGAATGTAAGTAAATCACATTGTGAGGAGTTGCACCCTCGGAGTATACACTAAACAAGACTCGATGCATAGATAGTTTTGTGAACGGATCTCGGAATTACTCGGGTCTATTTAGTGTGTTTGGTTAAGGTTGGGACGTTACGTATTTTAGTAGATGCTTGTGGGCTAAGGTGTGGTGAGACCCAAGCGCGTTGGGTGGGGCGGTTGGGATTTTGAGGATAGGGTTTTGATACTTTCCAAAACCGTGAGACGGGTGTATGATATGTTTCTTGGGCGTTAAGGCTTCCCACGGCTTGACCTAGCGCCGTGGGTTTAGTGGGCCTCGAGTGTTCATCCCGAGGCTCGCTTGACACGGTGTTGACTCGGTTCGAGTTTCGGGGCCGACTCGGGGTCCCGGTGTCGGAATTGACTCTAATTAGTGTCTATGTGACCGTAACGACACGACTAAGGCTGCCATCATGTTAGTTTTTAATTTTTTCGAGTAATTATTTGATCCGTTCTATAGGAAAACTACTTATAACATCGCGAACCCGTGTCGCGTTGCAGTTTTATCGTCATTGGGTGTTTGGTGGGCACTTCTGCAGCCACCGGGTCCAAATCTGGGTGTCTACAGGAGTATTTTTGTGATGTGTACAATGAAGTTACTATGGAGGAAGAATTAGAATTTCTAGCGGCTCAAGAACAACCAGGTGACAGCCTTAATTTCTCCTCTAACGATAATACTTCATCTGATGACGATAACTCCTACTAAGTGTAACTTGTTCCGCAGAATAATGTTTAATTAAGTTGTTGTCTAGTTTAACGTCTTATTTCATGGTTTAGTATTACTAAGTATAAGTTGTATTAATTAGTAATGTTTAATAAAGTTGTTGTTTGATTTAACGTTTTATTTCATGGTTTAGTATTACTAAGTGTAAGTTCTTTTAATTAGTAATGTTTAATTAAGTTGTATTTCATATTAATGTCTAATTCGATGGTTTAGTATTAATGTATTTTAATAAGATATTTTGTTTGTCTTGTTGGGTCGGAAATAGTTCATACCGGCTGAAAGTTATATTTATTAGACATTATATTTAGACCTCGCAAACAGATCGGGTCATGTCGTGTTCGTGTTCGGGTCATAGGTAAACGGGTCACGAATCCTTCAACCCAAACCCGACCCATTTAAGTTTCGTATCGTGTTCGTGTTGACCCACTTACATAAATGGGTCATTAAAGTTTCAACCCAAACCCATTTTCGTGTTCGTGTCTGTGTCATAGGTAAACGGGTCACGAATCCCTCAACCTAAACCTGACCCATTTAAGTTTTGTATCGTGTTGACCCACTTACATAAATGGGTCATTAAAGCTTCAACCCAAACCCATTAATTTCATGTCGAGTTCGTGTCGTGTTTGTGTCATGTCCACATTTGGAAAAGCTAATAAAATTTATTATACAAAACACTATAAGTATTATATAAAATTTATTAATGGTGGATAGTAGTATAGTACTACTGTAGCAAATTGGAAGACAAATGCAATATTTGCCTTTGAAATGAAGTGTGAAAGCCAATGCATGAGGTCCACTGCGCAGGCAAAATCTTCAAATAAACACAGTTCTTTCTCACAAACCTATATGAACGTACATGAACAAACAATAACAAAAACCAACAAACGAACGTTCGTAGTTAAGAACTTACCCTACGAACGTCCTAATGCTAATGCTCTTAGCTTGTATGAGATGGTCTCGCGATAAATTTATCGTGAGACCTCTCACATATAAGTAAGTTATTTTTTATTAATATTTTAATTCTATTAGTACACCTTACAATATAATAGCTTATCATAAGATGGTCTCACGGTGACGTAGTTCCCCAGACGACACAACGCCCGGTAGCAGAAAGACGGTAAGAAATTCAGAAACATCATGGACCTAAAGGCGTCCACGGTAGGATGGTACCTCCTAAACAAGCAGACCCAGCAAAACGAGACGGCATAACGAATCGCCTAAGAAGTTAGCTGACCTAAGGCCACGTTCATCCTGGCCAACATCCTCCCAATGAAAAAAGGGAGGGGAAACCTCAAGCCAAACTTAAGGTCCTCAAGATAAACCGCCACTCGTTCCGGCGGAGGGTTGCATGTCGTCTGCCCTTCTCCCAGGGGTACACCTTCACCGCTCTGGCCATCAAACCCCCTTCCAGCACGCTCTGTTGCCAAGCAAATTCGACGGTGGTGGGTGGAGGTGGTTGGATCTCTGAGGCTCCCCCCAGGGGTCGTCTTACGATTTCCTCGCCGAAGACGTTGAGGAGGAGGCTCATCCGTGTCTTCGTCCTATGGACGAGAGGGTGAAGCTCCGACTTGCTCTCTTTTAGCCGGCACCTCCCCCACGATAAAGTGCTCTGAGGGGGAAGGAACTGGGCGAAGAGGGATCGGGGATAACACGCCGTCAACCGCCTCTTTCGCCGGCGACTCAGGCGTCACCTCCCTTTCAGAGGGAGTAATCCCTTCCTCAGAACGGATAGTCCGGCGGTGAGTAGACATAATGGAGGGGCAAGAGAATAAAGGGACGAAGAAAGAGGGATCAAGGAAGAAGAAATGATCTCAGGGGGGCCAACAACTGAGCAATTGCCCGCTGAAGGTAGGAGTCCAGGAGCAGCCGGTAAGACAGAAGAAAAGGGTAGAAGATTGACAAAACAAGAAAGAGAGAGATAAAGAAGTTTTGGTAAAGGAAAGAGAACAATGAAGGGGGAAAGCTTTTATTTATAAGTAAAGAAGGTCAACCTCAAACCTACCAACCTCCTACCAAATGTCAATCATTGAAGTCGAAAAGACAAGTACGGAAAACCGCAAAAGCGTGCATGGGAATTTGCAAATTATAGCGGGAAAAACAGGCATGAAATTCAAATTTAAAAGTATTTCCATTAACTTGGGGTACAAGGCAAATGCACACATTGAAGGACATACGTCAAAAAGCTACACGGGGGCCGGGACCCCGTACAAACACCTGGCAATCTGACAGAAAAAATTACCACTACTAAAGTTAAGGGGCACGAGGCCACCTGAGAAACTAACCACTAAGACGGCTGACCGCCGCCACCAAAACAAAGTCACTATGACCGCCAGAAAATACATGCCTTGCCGTCCCCTATGCCCAAAACATTAGCCGCTTTCACCAACAAAACGAAGCGGACTACCCCACGCCCAGTGGAAGCTTAGCTACCAGGAAGGTGACATCCATACGTCACCTAATAGGTGTAAGCAAACTGCTCCCAAAGAGCCTCCTCGTCTGAATCATCCATGGGGATGGGAGGAGGAGAGCGAAGAGCAGGTAGGCTTGCCGGGCTCATCGGCGAAGGGGGCCTAGATGAGTAAAGAGGGGAAGAGGCCCTACGAGGTAGGGAATAGTAACTGTCATCTTCCTCCTCCGACTCGAGGAAGCAGTAGTCGCTGTGAACGTGGGGATGACGGGACCCCCGCTGGACAAATCTGGCAAAAGGATGGCTGGCATGAACCGGTCGACGGTCCCCTCTCGCCTGGCCAACAAGACGGGCGCGACGTCTAAATAGGCGTCCTTGATGAAGAAGGACGATCAGAAACACTTGAGCGTGGGCAAGGACGCCTCACCCTATTAGGAGAACCAGGCGACACATTCGAGGAGCTGGGTCAGACATTTTGAAGATAGGGAAAATTAAAGAGTGAGAAAGAAATTGGGGAGCAGAAAATGAGCCAAAAATGGCATTAAGGATCCTCACCACCCTAGACGCAATGATTACCTAGGAAGCTCTCCATTGGGTTAGGAGAATTTTGCTGCTTCCCAATGAAGAAGGTGAAGAGACAACCCTTGAAGATCACCCATTCAAAGCGTGCAGCCAGAAGGAGCCGCAGACTAACCCTGATGATGAGATATCAGCCTCATGCCGATGGCGAGGCAATTGATGGGGGGCTCACTTCAGCCGACTAGCCTTAGACGACCGACGCCCCTTGACATGCCTTCGTCGGCCGGCAAGAGACACCACTGCCCATGGGCCCGCCGGGAAACGTTGACGGCTAGCAGTGTTAGGACGACAAGCTTGCTGTCAGGGAGACCTCGCACCTATAAATTTGAGGCCATCTGCCACCAGCCAGAGGTTCAGATTTTTAGCCACAAGAAAACACTTATCTTAGTAGAGTTAAGGTAAATACCCAACCTAAGACTAAATATCATCCAAAATCCCATTACTGACTTGAGCGTCGGAGAGGCAACCTCGGACAACCTCCGAGGCCCTTGTGTGTTGCATGAGCAGCGTCTAGACGACAGGACATCCGGTGACGCAGGTCAAAGAATACCCAGCCGGCCAAAACCAGCTGGTTTGCATCCCAAAAATTACCTTTATTGGAAGTCGGTTTTAGCTTATCACGATAATCGAAAAAGTTGGTTTTATCATCGAGTTTTAATAAACCAATAATCTATCAAATGTAAACGTAATATTATTTCAAGAATAAATTGCAGGGACAAAGTTGTCATTTTACGTAATTAACGCCGACGGTAAAAAGTAGTTCCGATTAAACCTAGTCTTAAAGTTTTCGTCAAAGTAATTCAAAAGGTAACTCATGATAAACACATAAAGGTATATGTGATGGATTTTTAATAAAATTGATAAGAAAGTGAACTTTCACATGATGAAGATAGATACTTCCACCCTTCACCAAGATGTTCCACATTTTCTTTTAAGAAAAAATTCACTAAGATGTTCCACTTTCTTTTTTAGTACTTTGTATATGTTATAATTTTATGTGATTCCTATTATATGGGACCCCACTTTCTTTTTTCCATTTTCATTTTCCACCACATATTTCCTCTTCCTTAATTTCTTTCCAAAATCAATTGTGAAATATCTAGAGAAGGGAAGGGAGTATAATTCTTCTTTAATGGTTAGTGTAATACGTAGTATCTTACACTAACCTATAACTAGAGTGCGACGGTTTCCCAAAGGACTTAATTACTTGGTGATAAAAATACATATATAAAATGGTATTTAAAAATAAATATTTATAATTGAAGTGCTATCTTTTTTATTTAGGCTAAATTTTTTGTCTCATGCTATGATAAGTAGTTTTGTATTTCAATTAGATTATTCAACTTGCACTGTAACATTTAAATATTGTCAAAACACTTGATGCACAACAATAAACATGTAGGAGAAATTTTGGCAAATAAACTACTTCGTATTTTGCTTAATAAAACATGATGAAATTAAATGACGTGGCAAAAGTTTTGTGGGCATATTTTCTCCTCACATCAAGGTGACGACTTCAAAATAACAATAAGGATAATAATAATGGTTGTAGTTCTATATCACATATTCCCATTGTCACCAAAGTACATCTAACTATATGGAGTATGAAACTTTCTATTTCTCCTCAATGGTAAACATTTCATACATTTATTGTGGCTGTCTTTTTTTCCTCTCCTTTACACGTATGAAACCCATTTCTTGCTTTAGAAACCGATTTCAGCTAAATGGTTAAGGAGCTCCTTATATGGTATGAAACTCCTTATATGTCACCGTTGTTATTACCTAACGTAGGTTTATCATATTGAGAATCACATAAAGATTGCTTTATCTATTTATCTAATCAAATTATTTATCTATTTATACAAAAATTGCAACACAATTTCTTATGTGACGAAAATATTTGTCAAATTGTAATAACATATAACGGGTCGAGTTTATATCCATTTATGTAGACAAGGACAAAAACATTGTTATTGCATAGAAACAATAATTTATCGTTATCTAACTAAATGAGTAATAACTAACCCGTTTTAATAATACGATGGATAATACATTACAAAGGTGACAAAGTAATTATTTTTAATATTTAAGACTTGTTTGATATCTACCGAAGATGTCTTAGCCTAGTGGTTAGGACTAGGTGCTCTGGGACAGTAGGTCTCAGGTTTGAATCCTCCTCCCCCTATATTGTAATGCGACTAAGTGCGCTCTTCGTGGAACCAAAAAAAAAGACTTGTTTGATATCTTTATGATGGTTCATCAAGACAAAACAATGAACAAAATTAGATAAGAACAATATCACTCCGTCTAATGAATTTTGTAAACGGGAGATGTCAAAGTGAACCCGTATCCAAAAATCGATAAAAAAAACTTGAATTTATAACATATCTAACACCTGATATGGTTAAGATGGACTAATACGCGAAACCTGTTCAATCCGAATATAATCGAACTTAAATTGAACTTTGTATAATTGAATGATACCGAACCTAAAAATATTTGAACTAATGACAATCAAACCGATTCAAATGATTTATAAATATTGCACTTTTTTCTCATAGAAAACACGCCAATGTAGGAGTTTGTTAATTGATTCTTTTTTTATTAATTGTACTTGGAACCGTTATATACAATTCGAAAAATAATTTAACGAACATTAAGCTAAGTTTTAATGTTCGACCCGAGAGATTTATGACCTAAAACTCACTTGGTTTGATATTGTCCTGACTAGAATAACACAAATCGAAAAAGTTGCTAACCAAAATGAACCCGATAATTTAAATCGAAGTGAATATGAAATTAAGGTTTATTAGAATATATTGTAATTAGATGATTATAAATATTTGCTAAAGAATTAGTGGTTTTGATGAAATCACGCATTACCTTTAATTGCTTTTATAAACACCTATAAAAGGTGAGTATAGTTTTTTGGTTTAATATATGCTTAAAGTAAATAAGTTCCCTCATCTTTTATCTATTTTCAATATTTATTATCAGTGGTATCAGATCTTCTTTAGTCGGTAAATTTTTCTTCTTTTCTGACCAGAACAAATACTTTTTCTTCTAGATATCCATTCAAGAATACTGATTTGACATCTAACTGAAAAATAGGTCATGAATTTTTTGCAGCTAATGCAATCACCATTCTGATTGTATCATGTCTTGCTACAGGGGCAAACACTTCGGTATAATCAACCCCAGATTGTTTTTTTGTTGTAATGTAAGTATATTAATTCAAAGAATCTCAAAAAATACAAGAATTACTAGACGGCTATAGCAATGTCTGCAACCATCTAGCATCTTTAACCGGAACCGGATAATGAATCAATGTTCGTATTCTACTCATGATTTCAGTCGTAATCTCTCTACTAACCATGTGAGGTCGTTTCAGAACACCATCTAGCCTACTCAAATTTTGTTGCCTCCAAACATGGTAAACGCAAGCATTCATTACAGCTCTCGCAACCATGTGTACTGGAGCTTCGACCCTCGGATCCTGAAATCCTTAGTCAGACGCTGAGGCAAAGCCAAAAGAAACCCTAAATTGTTGCTTATATATTTTGGTCACTTATCGTGTCTTGTATTTATCCACTTGACCATCTTTATCCAACGTTGTTTTGAAAACCCACTTTACACCTATTGTCGTGTGTCTTTCGGGGAAATCGCATAACTCCCATGTATTATTCTTTTTAATGGGTTTACACCACTTAGATTCTTTTATTGCAACATCAAATAATGTTGTTAGACCCAATTGTCTGCAAATAAAGAAAAATGAGAAATAGAACTCGATCTCATCCTGATTAATCCCTATTACTTCGTAATCTTCCATCCATGCTTGTCTTTTGCGATTACGCTTGGGGCGTGTTTCATTTTTTTTCATGATTGTTTGGTGTCTCTTCATCATTATTTTTTGAATTTTCAATATCATTGGTTGCTTCTTCAATATGTAATGGCTCCTGTCTTACTTAGTCATCTTGCTCATCATTTAAAGTTAATGGAATAGATGGTTTGTTATTCTAACTCCATGTACTTTCTTCATCAAATAAAACATCACGACTAATTTGATATTTTGTGTGATCGGATTATAATACATTGTTCACAACATCAAGCTTTGCAAGTTTCGCTAACTCCAAGAAAAATACATTTTTCATCCTTGTCATCAAGTTTCTTTCTTTGCATATTTGGAACATGTGCATAAGCATCGCAACCAAATACTCAAAAATGTTCAATACTTGGTTTTCTTCAACTTCAGGCCTCTTCCGACGTCATATTTTGAAGAGAAAATGTGGGACGTCTATTCAAGATATGAACACTCCAATTTACCGCTTCTGGCCAAAAAGTCTATGGTAATCTCTGATTTGCCAATAAGCTTCTCACCATATTAAAAATAGTTATGTTTTTAATTTCATTTCTGATACACAATTTTGCTGTGGTGTATACGTTGCTGTAAGCTCTCTACGAATAACACTCTCTTTGCAAAAAGCTTCAAAATCATTAGAGCAGTACTCACCTCCACGATCAGTTTGGAGAGTCTTAATTGTCTTTCCAGATTCATTTTCAACTAGAGCTTTTCAGATTCATTTTCAACTAGAGCTTTGAAAACTCTAAACATAAAGAAAGCTTCCGATTTTTCTTGTAGAAAATAAACCCATGTTTTTCTTGAATAATCATCAGTGAAGGTAATCACATACTCCGTATCTCTTATTTGGATTAGTAGATGGATTTATCCTGCAAATATAGTTAGTCGTGAAACGAATGAAAGCGGACAAAGAACCGAGAGGCTGGAAACCGAGGGCTACAGGAGCAGTGGACAGAAAAATTGAAAGGCAACAGAAATCGGGCAGAATAAAACCGAGGCAACAGTAAAACCGAGGCACCAATAAAACCGAGAAGGCAACAACGGACATAAGTATCGAAAACAGGAAGTAGGACAGCAGTGTCTGTAGACACCCAGATTTGGACCGAGTGGCTGCAGCAGTGCCCAACAAACACCCGATGACGATCGGACTGCAACGCGACGCAGGTTCGCGATGTTTTAGATAGTTTTTCTATAGAACGGATCAAATAGCTACTCGGAAAAAATTTAAATTAACATCATGGCAGCCTTAGTCGTGTTATTACGATTGCATAGACATTAATTACAGTCAATTCTGACACCGAGACCCCGAGTCGGTCTCGAAACACGAACCGAGTCAGCACCGCGCCAAGCGAACCTCGGGACGCACACCCGAGGCCCGTTAGGCGCAACAACGCTAGGTCAAGCCGGAGAAGACTTAACCCCCAAGCATGGTATAATACGCGCAGTTCTCGGTTTTGAAAAGTATCAAAATCGTATCTTCAAAACTCCGAGCGCCTCACCTTGCGCGCCTGAGTCTTCACTCGCCTAAGCCCAGGCGCCTGAGTTCTGGTGCGCTTGGACTCAGGCGTCCATCCGGGTGACGAGGGCCGAAAATACCTTTAAATACCCCCCCTCCACCCTCTTAATTCGACACATCTCATTCTCATTCTCTCTTCCCTCTTCACTCGTTAAGAGTTTCTCGCTAAGGGCTCGCACTCCGACACCCGAGGCAAATGATCCACTCGATCGTAGTTCTGATAAAAGCGAAATCGACGCTACTCCTCACCTTCGAGCACTCCACTCGATCCCGAGGTGCCTGTGTTCGACTAGCCGTCCCGAGTCTAAACGGAGTTCTGCCGGATTAGCCACATAACTAGCAAATAGTAGCGGAGCTCTACCGGATTAGCCGTAGGAGGGTCCAACGGTAACGGAACTCTGCCGAAATCACCAGACAAGCTAGGAGGATCCACCTTTGAAGTCGGATCGTCACTAGGTTGTCATCTAAACAAAACTTTACATTCTTGCACTTTCATTATGCACTACAATAATGTCAAACGTGGACACTAGGTTCGTCACACCTACTAAAACACGTAACGTCCCAACTTCAACCATAAGCTAAAGCACTCTAAATAGACCGGAGTAGTTCCGAGATCTTTTCTCAACTATCTATGCATTGTGTCTCGTTTAGCATATACTCTGAGGGTGCAACTCTTCACTGCGTGATTTACTTACGTTCGCATTTACAATTTTCGTATGATTTATTGCTTTTATGACCTTATAATCGCATGCTAAATCACCTAACATGGAAATCAACACGTAAACAAGCTAAAACTGAACAAAGCGATGGCCGGGTTCCGTATTTGTCCCGGTGCTCGCCATCACGGATTGACGTATCCCTATTAATACGAAGCCGACGTATCTTAAGCAGAATACCGGGTAAGGTATACCACGAGAACGACTAATATCTGTATTATCGCGTTAAAACTGATTTGCTAATACGTATAATACTAGTATTCTCTACTCTCCTATGTGCATCTTTTTCATGGCCTGCTTGTCATGTGAAATCTCATGCAAAGAATGTAAATGCAACTACTTTGATGACAAAACTTGTCCTTAAACAACCGACATAACAAAAGGCATAGGGTTAAAACAATGGATGTTACAGTATTTCCGCCACAACAAAGGAACGAAGTTATCATCCCACCGATTGATTAGTAGAGGCCGCTACGTGCGGGCGGGATTGGGTGTCGATGTCTAACAGACGTTGGCTTCCCAATACATACACTCACCCCTTACTCAGAATCGACGGTTTCCGGATGTCCGAAACCATTGGCAATGAGAGTCATTCCAGGCATGGAGTGCTTAAGGGTACACGTCTTTATCTTTAGGTCCCGTGCCCCTCAGCTTTGAGTCGGCTAAGGATCAAAGTTGACTTGAACGGTTTCCGAGTCCCCATAATTGACTCGGTGGCGAGTCCACAAATTGGCAATGAATTCAGTTCACTAAAAAGGTCGCCTTACCAAACATATTGGCCTTTAAACATTTACAACCACGACTCGATCGATTCCAATGAAAACACGGGCGCTCGCGCCCGTCTAGTACAAGTCTGAATCGTCATCCGAATCGAGGTCCAAAACTTCACCCCAAATGCGAGATCAAACCGCCCCTCGACCGGGAGGGGGCCGCGTGGGTGGCCGCCACGATTGAAAAGCGGGTCGGTCCTGCGCGGGGCGCCAGGCGGTGCGGACGAACGTCCACAGTGTCGTGGTATGTAGGCCACTGACTTGAAAACTATATCGGTGTGACTCCGGTGGTTATCGCTTACAATGCCGGTAGTTTCCCAAGGTGAACACTATAGCGTACGGATTCGACCACTCAAATCTAAACACTTTTGATGACCAAAATTTACGAACCCAGAAAAGAGAAGAAGATATGTCGAAGGAGGAGAGTGTTTATGTGTCTTTTGTGTGTCAAAACTAAGAAGAAGGACCTGGTATTTATAGGACAAACAGCCAGGAGGAGCCTCACTTAATTAAGGTGTTGATCACAAAATGAATGCCCTTAATCACCCTCTTAAATACCTGTAACAGTCAATTCAAAATTGTCTGAAATAAAAAGTCCAACACTGAACATGGCCAGCACACAGAAGCCCAATGAACCTAGACAAACACATAGAAGCAAAGGCCCAAAAAGGTAAAAATCGGACACAGCCCGCACCGCAGGTGCTCTACCCAATCCCAAACCCAAGCCCGAGCTCCAGCCAAGTCGGGCGTGCGCGTGCGTGTGTGTTTTCATAGGGCCGCCCAATCCACACCACTCACCATAAAAGGCCCACTTGACTCACAACTTGAAGACCAAAAGACAAGAGAGCCTTATAAGGAACAAAAAGGTTCCTCCACCCACCGATGTGGGATAACAAAAAAAAGGAAGAAGGCAAAAACCACTACTTGCCAAGTTGCCATCAACAAACATATCGAAATATACTAATTCCAAAATAGCTTTTCCTCTCCAAGACTTTTCTTTTGGAAATTGAGTATGATGATGTTTTCCTATCATACATTCTTCACAAATTTGAGAAAGAGCGGTGATATATGAGGAAGATCTGTTACCTTCTATTGAAGTGTCCTTAGTCTACCAAAACTTAAATGGCCATAATGAAAATGCGAAAGCCATGTCGAGTCTTTCAACTTAGCCATCAAGGAAGGATGAATGCTTTCAATCTTCAAAGGAAACAACTCTTGTGGGGGCATATATTACAACACATACCATTCTGTATAGTTATTTTATATCCTTTCTCTTGTAGTTGTCCTACATCGTTAAATTAGTTTTTAGATCTGGAACATATATCACATTTGAGATTGTTATAATAAAACCATTCTTGTTTTTTAGATATCGCCTTTACCCATAGCCAGCTTTTACTGTTGAACAATCACTAAATCTCACTGTAAAAAGAAAATTTTCAACTATCTATATATCTATATACTTTATTCCGTTCATGTGGTTACTACAGCCTGTATTCACAAACCAAATAACGTTGTCGGATAATCTTATGCCATCTTGAGTCGCCATCGGCAATCCAAAAACCAAATATTGTTCTCAACGAAGTTTGAATTTTCACTTTTCTCTTTGTCGTGTGGTAGCTTTGTGAAACAATGATGTGTCGTGTTTATATAGCTTTGTTTCCTCGATTCCGTTGTCTTTTCCGGTCGGAATGCGCTCTTTAGAGCCGTTTCTTCTAACATTTTGCTTTGAGTGAGTGTTTTTGTAGATTTTGCATAATTTCAGATTTCTATGCGCATTTACACTCATATCTGGTTAGAAGAACGATCCCGGAACGAGACTCGTGCCATAAGCCATTTAGGCGAAGAAGAAATTGAGACGAGATGATTCATTGGGCCATTAGAAGTGGCCCAACCCATGCTTCAAATAAGATGTGCGTGCCACCCTACAGAAGGCAGGCCCCCTGTGGGCCGGCCTGAGGGACTTACCTCTTGGATTTAAATATTTTAAGCATAATTTGAGATGTACCTCGGCCCCTGTACCCGACCGGCTCCCTGCCGACCGGTTGGCGTGCACACCCAGCTCATTTCGTCAACTTTTCTATTTAACCAAGAAGCACTTGTATTAGGGGATCACTTTTTTTTACTTAGACATGTATTAGAAAAACTACTCATGACTATTAGCATTCCGCACTCCATCTCAAACTCGTACTCGATTTCGGTAAATTTGTTTATGCAATTCGGAGGTTTATGTTTCAATCTCCATCGTTAATTACTTAGTTCATCGTAAATTTTTCTTTTTACAATTTGTTGTTGCGTTAGTTCACTAGCTTCTCGTTTGTTTATCATTAAACTTACTTACTTTCCTTTTATCATGAGTTATATATTTGCGATTTGTTGTTCCCTAATTATCATGAGTAGCTAATTTTCTCGCTAGGGTCGAGGGGGATCGATGGGTTATTACACGATTTTGCTACTTCGATATTAACTCGTAATTGTACTAGTGCCATTTTCGCAAGTTTTATTTGGTGATTAATCTCTTAAAGGCCACAACTTTTTAATCCGATTAGAGAAGTTCTAGTTCTTATGCGAAAGCCGAGTTAGGATTAGATCACACGCGATTTGGTAGGAAGTCTAATAAGTTACGAAAGCCCGATAGATCCTTCTAGGTTGATACGATTCGAGAGAACGTGTTATAGCCAACTAGCATGTCGATGTGTTATTGTTGTTGTCGCATAATTGTCGAACACTTACCGTGAACTCCTGACCTTAGTTTTCATCTCATTGTTAGAATATATTATTTATTAACGCATTTTAGTAATTTTTTTAGAATTTCTATCAACCAGCCGTTAGAGCATCTTAGAATCGACATAGCTATTAAACATTTTTACCGTTTCCCTGTGGATACGATACCTTACTTGCCACTATCTTCTTTTTTAGTAGCGTTGGGTTATTCTTGATTTGGTGGGACGACTTAAGCTATATCAAACAATCAGAAGCATAATGCCCAAATATGATGTATGACATCTATAATATTCAGTTGTTGATTTATCTAAAATTTGACCTCAACCTCTTCCCTGAGAATGGTCACAATTAGTTTTATTAGTTTTACCATCATCTCCATATACATGAAATCCTCTTCGGCTGCCCCTTCCTCTAAAGTTTTTAAATTGGGTATTGGTAGAAGCCTTTTAAAGCTTGATCTTCCTTTGGAAGATTTTTGTTAATGTTTTGCTCGTGAACTAATAATGAGCTTTGCATGCAACTCGTCAATTGAGAGAGTATCAATATCTCCCGATTCCTCAATTGCGCAAACGACATAATTAAAGTCTCTTCGTAATGTTCGTATTCCACAATAGTTGTATCAGTCATCTTTTCTCCATGAAATCGCATCGTGTTGCAGATTTTCATTGTACGAGCAGAATTACTTGAGACCGTTTCTTTGTCTCTCATTTCTAATGTTTTGAAATTATTTTTCAAAGTTAGAAGTTGTGCGGGTTTCATCCTTCTTGAACCTTGATATCTCTTTTTGATTGAGTCCCAAATATCCTTACTCGTATCTTTACAAAGATTAGTCTCTAGAACTGAACGATCAATGACCTAAATTTTTATTTTGTCGGCCTTCAAATCCTTAACCTTTATAGCTTCTAACTCTTTCTTTTGTGTATCGGTAAGAGTCACGCCTTCTACAGGCTCTGAAGTTCCAGACTCAATAACAACAAAAAAATCTTTGAACGTAAAAAGTTTTCCATTAACATGCTTCAATGATCATAATTACCATCAAAGCGTGGAATGGCTGCTTGGACAAAACTAGAATTTGTTTCTGAAGTCATCGAATTATATTGGACAAAGGAAATGAGCAAGATTTTTCATTTTTTTTCTTTGTTTTTATTGTTTTTTTTAATGGATATCAACCCTGTCGGGCTCTAACAAGACCGGATATATAGTATTTCGTAAGCCTAATTAGTAGATATATGGAAAATACAACATAATTACTTTTGTTAGCCGCAAAAAGAATTCTTCGTTATTTAAAAGGAACTCAAGATTTTGGATTATTCTTCATCACTAATAGCGATTACGTAGGAGATCAAGATAATCGAAAACTATTTCTAGTTATGTTTTTATGTTTGGAACATGCGCTATATCATGGTCGCCTAAAAAAAAGCTCATTGTCACATTGTCAAGCACAAAAGTCGAATTTGTCGCAGCTATAACTTGTGCTTGTCAAGCCTTACGGATGAGAAGAATGCTAAATGAACTATTGGTCAGACAAAATCAGCCTACAAAATTTTATTGTGACAACACTACTTCAACAATTAAATTATCCGATGGCAAAAAAAAACAATTAAATTATCAAATTTGTGGCGTTTTTCGGATGCCGCACCTTAATATTCTATTTGCTGACCTACCATTTGCGGCATCATGAAAAATGCCTTAAATAAGAGTTTTTTTGGAGCCGCAAATTACCTTTTTTCTACTAGTGACTTCAACCGTTAAATAAATTATCAATTTTTCGTCAGCCTATAAAATTTTTTCCCTACTAATTTAAGCTTCTTCTACTGATATCTTGCTTTATTTTTGTAGTTTTAAAAAAGTACGAAGTAGAAAATAATGGTAAATCTAATACAATTTCTAAGAATATTTCATTACATTTTTGTAAGTCAGTAAGTATCGAAGCAAGACACTGTTCTTCTAGCATGTGACTTTGTGGGGACACTATACTATATCACGTTTAGACAATTTAGTAAAGAAAATTTATTTCGGTTTTTCTAACATGTGCCCAGTGGGCACATGTTAATAACTTAATTAAGGCAACATTAGTCAAGATATTATCATGAGAAGTAAAAATATTAAGCTTTAATTAACATACTTATACGATATCCTGATTAATGTTGCCTTAATTAAGTTATTAACGTGTGCCCACTGGGCACACGTTAGAAAAACCGAATTTATTTTAGGTGACGTGGATATATGTCATACTCCATAATACATTTATAGAATAAAATACTATTCTAGTTTATTATTCTCTTTTGTTTTATTAATGTTTGCTCTATTCCCTCAATATATGTAACGATTATTTTATTAAAAGTATCAAACATTAAAAAAGAGAGGAAGTTAATCATGAATACAGAGTAACTGAATATGATGATAATAAATTAACCGAACTTGATTTTCTTGAACTAAATTTAATAGAGCAAATATGACTGGTGAGATTCTATCTCCCCGCGATAAAGAAGGCTTCATTGTGTTTTTACGGAGTAAGCATTTGTTTAACTCGGATCGTGAGGAATACTTTAATGATTTATCATCCAGATGAGACATTTTGGGGAGATTATTTGCCAAGCAACAATGAATTTTGATCTTGTTTAGTCTTCCAAAGGGGGCTAATTAATAAAAAAAAGTTTAGGAGACTGACCCACAAACAAGTACGGAGTAAGATTTACTCCTAAACGAAAACGGATTGAGAGTAATAGAAAAAGTATGTAGTCCACAGGTTGATAGGAAACAATAGTAGGAGAACATACGTAAAAAGGAAGAGAGTTCAACCGATCTTACATGTGGTATAGCTGGAAGGCTGGAATAGACCAGACAGGTCAGACGGATGCAAAATTACAATGTGGAGAAGCCTCACAAAGGCACAATGTACTACGTAGTACGTACCCACAATTATGAAAGCACGTCGTACGTAGTCGTCCAAAGGAAATGAAAGCACACATCTTAATCTTACAGATGAACAAGCAAAGATTATTTTGCAAGAAAAGTGTGTTTTTTTCTCTGGTTTTTAGATACAACAACAAATAAAGGACTTTATTCAATCTCAAGTATCGTCGCTTAAATTGGATTTATTTTTGTGAATTTGGGGTTAGTGCTACATCCTACTCGTACTAATAGTCTTGAATCTTGATAAAAAAATGAATGGTGTACTCCATCGCCTGAACTTTATTGTCCCGTACACATCATTAATTATTTTATTTTCAAATATATTATTTTATTCTTTGTATTTTTTTTATATTTGTGAATGCGCGTTTTTTTTCTGTCTATCTTTAGCTACGTATTTCTAAAAATTATTAAAATTTTGATATTTATAACGTACTCAATTAAACAATTTAAACCAGATCTCATGTGACTATATTTTATCTTATACAAGTATATATTAGTCCATCCATCTCCTTCATTTGTTTGTCTTTGATTAAAATACTTCTCACAATAAATATAAAAGACAAATGAACCGAATGGAGGGAGTAGAATTTACATTGACGATTTCACTCAGAATAGTGCCCAAAAAACAAAATGCAAAGAATCAAATGAAACGGATGAAGTATTTCCTTAGGTTTTTTTAAAAATATTTTCCCATTGTAAATGGGGCCTTAATTTTTTGTAACAATATAAACAGATAATACAATATAAACAGATAAATTTAAGTAAATAGTAAATGTTGAATAGTACTCACCCGTTCATATCCAAATGGAACGTATTTTTTTTGGGTCGTTCAAATTCAATTGACCAATTTCTTTTTTAGTCTTTTTTTTTACTAAACTATCCTTATTCTGTTAGCCAATTTACACCCTATGCCATTGTAAAAGGATATTTTGGATAGATAAATGCTAATTTGTCCCTAATTATTGTATTTTTAATATTACTTTAATATTTTCTTAGTCATTGTACAAAATAGAAACGTATCCTTTACATACGAACGGAGAGACTAAGAAGTATGAATAAATAGGAAGGAACTATGGTGTAAAGTGTTGTAAATATGGGTAAATAGTGGGGACAATATTGTAAAAGTATGGATCAAAATGGGAAGATAAAAGAAAGGAGGAAGTAAGTAAATACTCAGTATTAGGGTGCAAACCTAGATCATGTTCTGTGTCGATGACGTAAAGATGAAAGATCTTTATAAATATTATCCCGTATGCCTTAACAAATTACTCTGTAGAATAATATGATACCTTTTCGAAAATAGTCAAGAATAAATATGCGAGAGTCTCGCTTATACTTCGTATAGAACAATATCGTACGTGTATAACACCAAAAATAGTGAATTCTCAATCTTACCCTCAATTAGACCAACTTATTCTCCATGTAACCTTGTTTACATTTATCAGTTAAAGGATAATTGTATTTTCCTAATATTTTGTAAAGGATTACGTTAAAATCATTGAACCTTTTTAGGGCTCGCTTGAATTGGGGGTAATTATTTCGGGGTAATAGAGCAAAAATGAACTAAAAAATGACGGAAAGTAGTGATGATGTTAAGCAGAAATTGAAAAAATTAAGAAAATATAGCTTATTTGGGGAATTATTACTCCCCTCTCCCCAAGTAATGCATTACCCCTAATGAGGGTAATTATTTTCCCCTCATATGCCTTTTACACCATAAAATGTCACAACCAAGCAAAAAGTTCATTCATTTTTAGTTCATTTTTGCTTTATTACCCCGGAATAATTACTTCCATTCCAAGCGAGCCATTAATATTGGTATTAACTTAGGAATTAGTGACTGAACTACACATAAACCTATAAGTATTTATTTCTTATTTTAGTTTCTTATATACAAATAAAAACTCGAATGAATGCCGAGCTTAAAGATATAAAGATTTGATCAGGGATTATATTTTATTTTATAATATACGTAAGAAATTAAAAACTGTACATCCTAGTACATTATGTTATAGTTGATGAATAAATAGAATTGAATTCCACCTAAAACCGAGCGCATCGGGTATATGAATGCTCCAACAAGATATAAATGCAGCCGAGTATGTTTTTTATTTGGTGACTTAAATGTATGCGTATGCAGTTGGCCTGGCCTGTATCGTCTTCAATGTCTCCTCCATATTTGATATGTTTACGTATATATATGTGTAAAAGCCTAAGTTTAATGCGGTTTGACATGGGTGAGTACGTACCCAGCCAACGTCCTGCCAACTGTAATTTGTAATAACAACAACAACAACAATTACCCACCAATCATCCGCCATATATAACAAATCCATAACCAAAAGCCGGCACGCCCACATTTATCACGCACGCTAATCAAATTACCTCTTTTAATAGGGGACTACATACTACTCTACTCGCCCTCCCATGATAAGAAGCGAATGTGTTAATCTATCACATTCCAAATGACATGTATATATATTTATCATCATTTTATATTGTGCGTCATTAGGGTTTTGGCAATCAAATGAGCCTCCTCGATCAGTCCTTTAAATCGTTTATATGTCCGAAGATCGATTCGACATGACCTATAATCGGTAGCTTGGTTGATTCATTTTAACATTGGGTCATTTGTGTTAGCTATACAGTACTCTATTTATTTTTTGTGTACGTGTATTGAATTGTAATAATACTCTTTAGTTTGCAAGTCATCATATTCATGGATGGGGCAATAAATATAACTTTTACTTATATTCAAGTGGAGGCTCTATATTTGTACAAATTATACTTTACTATACCACCGTTGTACCGTGTGACAAACATTAAAATCAAGAATTTATGGTAAAAAGTTACTATATTACCTTAGATTATTTAGTGACCACTTCACATTAAAAAGTGACCAATTTTTGATACAAAAAAGTGATAATTATTTATCTGAAAGTGGTAACTAGTTAATCTAAAATGATCACTTTTTATCGTAAATTACTAATTTTTATTTTTGTTGTACGGTACAATGATTATACACAAAAAATATTAATCTCTCCGGTTGCTATTTTTTGTCACATTTAAATATTGGTGTAATGGGATAAAAAAATATTATCTATAGGAAGTATTTGAAACCACTTAATAATTTTGATTTTTGAGGCATTCAAAACCTTGAACATCCCCATTTGTACAGCTCACTATCTAACAAAGACATCATAACAATATTTTCTTTTTACTACTCTGGGTAAGCATATAAATATTTAGGGTTGCAGGTAAGAGCACCTCTATTCATTTATATTTGCTCATTCTTGATGGAGAATGGAGAAATTTTAAACCTCCATCCAAGAATGAAATATTCTTGGGGATGGAGAATTGGATTTCAATCGAGTGAACGAATGGAATGGAGTGAAGAAGAAATTGGGCGGGTCTATACAGCTGAAACTTGAATGTTGCAAAATTTGGAGGTGAGGTGAACCATTTGGGGTGTGACAAGTGGAAAGTAGAAAGGGGCGTATGCGTTTGGTGATTTATTTTCCTCATACAAGTAGTTTTGAATCGGTTACTTAATTTATTTATAAAAAAATTTATACATACTCAAAATTTTTAACCATTTTCACAATTTTTTTTTATCAAATCTAATCTTTCATACATCTCACTAAAGACATACGGAGTACAACCCCATATTTTAACCCAATTTTTATCCAAAATACGTTTAAAAAAATAACGTTAATTTTTAATTAAAATATGTGAAGTTTACAAAAAAATATTTAAATTATTGATATTAAAATAAAATAGATAAATGTAAAAAGGATTGAGTTGGATAATGTAAATGAAGTGAAAAATGTTGGGATTACTGAAGAAAAGAAAACTCATTCTTAGATGGAAGAATTTTTTTAGGATGAAAAAAATGTGGTAGATATGATGAGGTGAAAGAAGCGGGTTCTACCAAGAATGGAAAAAGCATTCATGAATAGGTATGCTCTAAGACATTAAAAGAGGAAATAAAGTTTTAATACATGTACTCGTATTAATTATATCAATGTTTGTGCAATTTGTTCCTTAATTTCTAAATTTATTTCAATTGTAGAAGGTTTTGATGGTTTAAATACAACCCTTACCCTAAATATTTAAAAACTTCCGAGTAGATGGAAAACATAAGCTGAATCGCAATCTCGCCAGCTTTTAAATGGAGAAAATTATTTGCAATGGCAAACAATTATTTCCGCTATAATTACTTCTTACTAAATATTTATTCAAATACATTTTTCTCTCTCGAAATTTATTTTTATTTCTTCTTACGAAATATTTATCAAGTTATATTTTTCTTCCTCTAAATTTATTTTGGACGCCAATTTGAAAAGCTCTTGAATTTATTAATCAACGATCTTAATAAGTAGTTTGGGCCAAAGCAACACCATTAAGAAAAGGATTTACGCAATACTAGCATCCAATAATATCCGTTAATTAATCCTTTGTTTTATAAATGTTTTCTTGTATCATCACAATAATATCACATTTGATTACACAAATAATCTACATTTGCCTAAATAAAATCACAAATATGAGCTACTTACCTCCTATTCAACCAATTCTTTACGTAAAACTCTTTTAAGGTACCTAAAGAATTTGTTGAATAAAAGGGTATACTAATAATAAAATTTCGGAAGGGATGGTCATTTAGTCATTTACCATGCTTTCAGCGGATACCTATTAATACAATCATTCCATGGATTTTCATCATAGCTTGAGTCATCTAACGCCTTCCAAACCAAACTCCCAACCTTAAATCCGGTTCCAAATGCCAACATCCATAGTTTATCCCCCTTTTTAATCCTGTTTTTGGCTTCAAAATAGGCCAATTCATAAAACACGAGGCTGCTGGACGTGTTCCCGAACCTATGCAACGTCATCCGAGCCGGCTCTGTTACCGACTCATCCAACCTCAATGCCTTGGCCACCGATTCAATCACCGCCTTTCCACCCGTATGTATACACAGGTGATCAAACGCCTTTGTGAAATCGGGCACAATTGGCTTGGAGTCGCCCTGAGTCACGACCGATTTCACGACCGATTTAGCATACAGAACCAGTTGACTGAGCGGGAGGACCCGCGGGGCCAAAATCCGTAGGTGGGTCCTCAGGTTTTGGCCAGCCACTCTGATGAGGTCTTTGGTGAGTGAAATTCCAGTAATGCCATTGTCGTCCTCCTCCTGGAAGGCGGCCTTGTAGGAGCTGTCGTCCGACCCATGGTGGGTCCGGAGCGACTCCACTAGCTGGAACTTGGCTGTCCGAGCACGTGCCGGGTCGTTGGTAACAATGGTCGCCGCACACCCGACCCGGAATAAAACATTGGTCACCAACATGGGTCGATTATCACCCAAGTACCAATTCAGACTGATGTTCTCCGTGATCACAATAAGCACATTCTGGACCTTACGCCCCGAGGCACGTAACAGATGAGAGGCCATGTCGATCGACAGGACCCCGCTCCCGCACCCCATGCCGCCCAGGTTGAAGGTGCGGACGCCGGGGTCCATCCCGTATCGGTGCACCAGCAAGGAGGAGAGGGAGGGCGCGGGGGAGAACCCTCCGCACGTGACAATAACGATATGAATATCTCGAGGGTGGATGTTGGACTTGAGAAGTGCGGAATCGACGGCCGAGAACATCCCCTCACGTGACTCCAGCATAACGGACTCATAGGGCGCCTCGTCGTAGCCTTGGAATACAAAGGGCGGGATGTAAGTCTCGTCCCCGAGGCCGGACTTTTTGTAGATGGAACGCATGAAGTCGATGCTTTTCTCGGAAAAGCGCTGGGTGCGGCGGACGAAGTACTCGTCGAACTCGACATTGGACTTCCTGTCGTTGGGTGGCTTGTAGCAGGAGTAGTCGAGGAGGAAGATGGGGTAGGGCTTGAAAAAGAGGTAGTGAGTGAAGTAGAGTAGAAGGAGAGTGAGGAGAAGGAGAAGGGTGAGAGAGAGGTGGATGGAGAAGGGTGGAAGTTGGGAGAGAAAGAAAAGAAGCAAGAGGGAGGATTGCAGGAATATGTGGGTGTAAGTTAGAGAGATATTCATTATGTATTTTAGAGTAGGTGTATTGGGAGAGGAATGGAGGGTTTGTTCCTGCTTTATATAGGAAATCTGAGGTAAAATGGCATTGAATAATAGACTACTTTGATGCTGGCCTGGCCTGGGATAGATTTGACACTGTAATTACTACCACTACTTTGTTTGTTTTGTACCGTTGGGGGGTTGTATCATATATATATCCAGGAAGAAATCACAAGCCGCTTGTTTGGCATTCGTACTTGGTAGGGTTGACATTGTTCCATCTAAAGCTGGCCAGCCTAGCCCGACCCAACTAACCGATTCGAAACCCGAGTAATACTGACTCGTTGTGACCAAAAGATGTAGTGACATGACCCAACTTGATGATGACTCGCTTCAGGCGGACCCGAACCCGATCCGAGGTGTCACGATAAATTATCTGACCCGACCCGATCCAAACGCTGACCTGATGTTCCGTCAAGAGGGCTTCGACAAGGAGATCCTCTACCTCCATTCCTCTTAGTTTTGTTCTTTGCAAGGAAGTTCTTTCCTCGAATCTCAGATACATGCAAAGATCCAATGCAATTCAAGGAATTAAAGTCCCTCGATCTGCCCTTACCATCTCGCATTTTCTCTTTACTGATGATGCTCTCTTTTTCTCTATGTGCTCAGCTAACAACATCGAGAATTTGCATTGTACTCTTTTAAAATTTTGTGAGGCCTCGGGCCATGTTAATAACAATAATAAATCCTCTTTCAGCCTGAAAACAACGTTAGCTATGGCTAGAAGGTGCAACAACATTTTTGGTATCTCTTCACTGCGGGTAATTATCTTGGCCTGCCACTTGATGGCAATGTTTTCTTCAATGAAGCTTATTGATGGGGTCGGCTGCCTCTTCCGGGTCGCCCTCCAGGCAAGCCTGGAGGCAGACCCGACCTAGATAATATCCGGGTCTTGGAGTAGCCTGCTATATATATAGACCACTAGTCAGACCCTTCCAAGCAGTCCTCTGAGGCATCCTTGAAACATCTTGCCAAGTCCTAAACCTGAGGCCCAGCCCTCGACCTGTCGAGCCGGACTACTCATGCAACCCTAGCAGGAAGAAGGGATCTCACCCGGCCTCTGAGCGCCAGAACAACCTGCCCTGCCGAGCCCAGGCTGGTTAGGCAAACCCTCTTGATCAAGCCCAAGGTAAAAAGGGAACAAGTGGAGGACGTGCCTCCACGTGTCCATCTTTTCTCTTTTTTTCTCTTACTCTCTCTTGTGGGAACCTATAAATAACCCTTTATTTCTCACAAAAGAAGGTAGTTAACTTTCTCTCACTAGAATCTCACTCTAAAAACGCCACCTTATTCCTCACGAATAAGGTTCGTCAAGTGCATTCACGGACTGACTTAGGCAACGGAGAGGGTTCCCTCGGAGACCTCCGAGGCCCTGTGCGCTACCTATGCAGGTGACAGACCCAATCCGCCGGGAAGGTCCGACGACGGAGGAGAGGAAAAGTGAGATGATAATTAGAACAAGTTCCGAAGTGAATTTAAACTAATCAGGGCCCGAATCCGATTCGGGTGTTATTGTTTCCATACCGGAACAAATTGGCACCGTCTGTGGGGAAATATTTGAGTTGAACATCCTCAGAGAACGAAAAAAGCCATCAGAAGTTGTAGAAACTGAAGGGGGAGCTGACCTGGCGGGACAGATGATCGTTCCTTGGTTCGGCATGCCCATTACACCAAGGGAAGTAATGCCTGCAACCACACTCCGGGGAGTTAGGCAGGCAAAGAAGCGACAACCGCTGCTGAGTAGGAGACAAAGCAGGGTCTAAACCTAGGGCTCACTCCTGCCCAAGCCAAGCAGGCTGTCGCATACTTCTCGGCGATGCTCGATAAGCAGGTTACGCCAGAGGACCTGGTAGGTGGAATAACAACAACCCCCAGGCACCTGCATTTCACAAGTACTGATGGCGCTGGGGGCACGAAGCGAACCGCCGCCAGGAATATCCAGAGAAAGGCGAAAAAAGCGGCCAGAGGTATGTCCAGGCAATGAAGCGCTTCCTGACCGACGTTCAGGAACAGCCGCCTCAATGGAGGGATGGATCTGTCCATATCGTGGAATCGACCGCGTCGGCAGAAAAGGGATCTCTGTCTCAAGGAATGCGAGAGCGACTGAAGGCAAAAGAGCTCGTCTCGAAGCGCCTGGGACCAAAGCATATTGGGGTGTTCAGTGGACTGACGCCAGCTGGGGAGCAACAAAAGGCACCAGGGCTGTCAAAGAGCATGCAGGCGAGGCTCAACCAGGGCTAACCAATCGAGCCAAGGCACCATCAGACCTAGGGCCCGGAGCCTGAGCCCTCTCAGCCGACTCGCGAGAAGCGACCCAGGCATCACTCTCCTGTAAGAGAGAATGAAGCGATAAGTAGGCATACGCCCAGGCATCGCTCTCCTAATGCTAAGATACCGACCCCTAATAGGTGGGATGACTACGGTTATTACTCGATGGAGAGTCGGTCTAATGTGACGGGCAGACCTACCAGAACACCGCTCCATCCGGACGTTCAGAGCTGTCCCATTCCTAAGATAAAGATGCCCACGGTCAAATTCGATGGGACTACTGACCCTGAGGATCATCTGGCTGCTTATGAGAGCCATATGGGCATGTACGACGCTGACGATGCCGCGTGGTGCAAAATCTTCCCCACAACCCTGGTGGGGCTGGCCCAGGGGTGGTTCCATGACCTGCCATGAGAGTCAATTTACGTCTTTGAAGAGTTGGCAGAAATCTTTCTAGATCAGTATGCTTGAAATAAGAGGCGCAGGCTGACTCGCTTCGACTTAATGACCCTGAAGCAAAAGAAGGGTGAGTCTATTAGGGAGCACCTCAAGAGATTTGACCTAGCTTTTCAACAAGTCAGAGAGATCGATGACCCCACCACATCATATGCCCTGACTAACTCACTGCTGCCGGGAGAGATGAAGAATCAGCTTATCCGAGTCCAGCCCGAATCCCTGGCAAAAGCACGAAAGATAGCTGAGGGTTTCATGCTCCAGGAAGAGTACCACAACCTTCCGGATACCCCTGCGTCGTCTAATAGACCGCAGGGGGACCGCAGGATGGACACAGTAGGGGAGAATCGGCGGGAAAGCAGAGAGCAAAAGAAGAGGACGCCCCAAGAAAGGAACGCATTCCGTACCAGCCGAAGTTCAACAGTTACACCGCCCTTAACAAGTCAAGGGCTGAGACATTCGAGCTTGAAAAAGAAGCGGCGAAATGGAATCGCCCGAACAGACCGCGTAACCCAAAAGGCGACCCAAAGAAATTTTGCACGTTCCATGACAGCATAGGGCACACGACTGAAGAGTGCCGGCACCTGAAAGACAAGATAGAGAAGCTTATCAGAAATGGTTGGCTGAGAAACTATGACGCCAGAAACAAAAACCAGGTCACAACAGAGAGGCCGGAAGGCTCGGTACAGGATCGTATGGTCATTCATGTGGTATCAAGGGATGCTGGCTGCCAGACAAGCTGAAGGGGCCAGCAGCGACAGCTCCGCGAGCTCCGAAATCAAATCTGCTACGCAGAAAGAGCCGGGAGCCCGACTGGCCTGACCCTTAGCATAACCCCGGAAGACTCAGGTCGAGTGGTCTACCCCCACATTAATCCCATGGTACTGTCGCTGGTTATTAATAACCACATAGTGAAGAGGTGTATGGTGGACATCGACGCATATACGAATCTGCTATATAAGGAGGCCTTTGAAAAGATGAACTTAGAGAAGAGATATCTCAAACCTGCCCCGGGGTCCCTGTACGGATTTAGTGGCGCAGACATCCTCCCAATGGGGATAATTGAACTGCCTATCACATTCGGAGAGGGGGCATTGGCCAGGAATATCCAAGCATCCTTTGTAGTGGTGGACACAAAGTCAGCATACAATGCTCTCATTGGCAAAGCCACCCTAGACGACGTAGAGGCAACTATATCTATCAGGGCATTTACCATAGCCTACGTCACTGACTTTGGGATGGAAGGCAAGGTCCACGGAGATCAAGAGTGGGCTAGGCAGTGCTATTCAGTCGCACTTCGCACCCATGAGACTGAAAGAAAAGGTAAAAGAAAGGCAGACAGCTCCCACAGCAGGGAGGGAGAGATTCTGGTTGACCACTTGACCATGGAGAAACCTGCTGATCACCCAGAACCCGGGGGTGAGAGCATGCTGGTAGAGCTAGAGCTAGGGAGGCCAGTCCTGGTCGACACTGACCTGCAAGAACCTTACAGAGAAAGGCTGATCAAAGTCTTGCAAGACAATAAAGACTTCTTCGCTTACACGGCCGACGAAATGCTGGGAGTTGACCCAAGTCATATTGTTCACATGCTGAACGTCAACCCGGATGCTCGGCGTGTAAAGCAAAAGAAGAGAAACATGTCAGCAGAGAAAGACCTGGCTATCAAAGAAGAAATTGAGAAGCTCTTGAAGGCTGACTTCATCCAAAGTTGCGACTACCCGAAATGGCTCGCCAATGTGGTGATGGTAAAGAAGGCCTCAGGGGCCTGGAGGATGTGCTTAGACTTTACCAACCTTAACAAAGCATGTCCAAAGGATTGCTACCCCCTCCCGAGAATTGATTAGCTGGTCGATGCTACCAGTGGGCAGCCAGGATTAAGCTTCCTGGATGCCTTCTCGGGTTACCACCAGATATACCTGTGGCAGTCAGGCAGGGTGAAGTGTGCATTTATCACAAGTTCAGGGACGTACATGTAAAAAATGATGCCTTTCGGCCTCAAAAACGCAGGGGCAGCCTATCAACGTCTGGTAGACAAAGTATTCGAGAAACAAAAAAGCAGAAACCTGGAGGCATACGTGGATGATGTCGTAGTTAAAAGCAAGGGAGACGCAGAGCATCTGGAGGACCTGAAGGAGACATTCGCCTCCCTGCAAGCCTATCAGATGAAGTTAAACCCCAAGAAATGTACTTTCGGGGTTCGGTCTGGAAAATTCCTGGGGTTCCTCGTCAGCGCCCGAGGGATTGACACTAACCCTGAGAAGGTAAATGCTATTTTGGACCTCCCAAAGCGAAGAACGATTAGGGACATACAGCGGCTGACGGGCCTGGCACGTTTCATAGCTAGGTCTGGTGACAAGGCAACACCCTTTTTTAAAATACTGAAAGGGAACAAGAAGTTTAAATGGGAAGCAGAGCAAAAAGAAGCTTTTGAACAGCTAAAAGAACATCTGAAGCAGTTGCCGACCTTAGCTAGGTCGGTTACCGGAGAAAAACTCTTTCTGTACATATCGGTAACAAACTCGACCATAAGTGCAATCATCCTGAGAGAGGAGGCCGGGTCTCAGCAACCAATCTACTTTGTAAGTCATGCCCTGGGGGCAGCTGACATAAATTACCCGACGGTCGTAAAAGCAGCGTACGCAGTAGTTATTGCAGCGCGGAAGCTCAGACCATATTTTGATGCCCACTTTGTCGTCATACTAACCGACCAACCCCTGGAAAAAGTGCTAGAAATATTCGAAAAGTACGGAAGAATGTTAAAATGGGCTATAGAGCTAAGTGGACTAGGAATATCCAGGATTGCCATCAAGGCACAGGCTCTGGCAGATTTCCTGGCCGAGTGCTCCCACTCAGAAGAAGACGACCCCCTACCGGCGAAAGGATGATGTACACGGATGGCTCGTCTATAGCCAACGGTGCGGGGGCAGGGGTCGTACTAAACAGCAGGGGCAGAGAGGGTCATCCTGGCAACTGACTCACAGCTCATCGCAAATCAGATTAATGGTGAATATGAAGCCAGGGATCAGACTATGGTCTCCTACCTGGAGAGAGTCAAGCAAGAGTTGTCAAGACTAAAATCATACGAGGTCAGGCAGGTCCCTAGATCACAGAATAGTCGCGCTGACGCCCTGTCCAAACTGGCAAGTTCCGGCCTGCAGGATATCCGAAGGTTGGTTTGGGTCGATGTAATACAAGAAAAATCCACAACGCTCTGACTAGTCAGCATGATAGAGGAGTCAGAAGCTGAGAACAAGATTACCCCAATCATCAAGTTCAAGAAAGACGGCACTCTGCCGCAAGACCCTGCTCAGCAAAAAAGAATGTCGTCCAAAGCCGCGTGGTACATACTAATTGAAGGGGAGTTGTACCGAAAATCATTCTCCGCACCCCTACTCAGGTGACTGGGGGCAGAACAAGCCGCCGAGGTACTGGATGATATCCACTCAGGAATTTGAGGACATCACATCGGTGGAAGGACACTAGCACACAAAGCCCTAAGGACAGGGTACTACTGGCCCATGATGCTAGCTGATGCAAAGAGTTTGACCCTGAAGTGCAAACAAAACCAACTCTTTGCCCCGGTAATACATGCTCCAGCACAGGACCTCAGACCAATCCTGTCCCCCATTCCCTTCGCTCAATGGAGGATGGACATTCTAGGTCCATTCGCCGTAGCGACAGGGGGCAGAAAGTTTCTCATTGTTGCAATAGACTATTTCACTAAGTGGATAGAAGCTGAAGCTGTCCCAAACATAACAGAACCATCAGTCCGGAAGGTCATATGGAGAAATATGATTACAAGGTATGGCCTACCAAAAGTACTTGTGTTCGACCATGGTAGGCAGTTTGATAATGACCCATTGAGGACATGGCTGGAAGGGCATGGAATCACGGTTGCCTATTCCGCCATATGCCACCCTCAGACCAACGGTCAAGCTGAGGCAGTAAACAAGCAGATCCTGAACGGATTAAAAAAGATGGTGGATGACCTCAAAGGCAGGTGGGCTGATGAGCTCCCCAGTGTCCTATGGTCAATCCTAACTACTAGAAAAGAGTCTACAGGGCAGACCCCATTTAGGCTGGTTTATGGAGCAGAAGCTCTGCTGCCCATCAAGGTGCGCATCCCTACCCTAAGATCCCAGCAGTTTGACAGAGAGAGCAATGAGGCTGCTATGATGAAGCTCTTGACCTGGTAAATGAAGTGAGGCAAGAGGCTAGCTCCAACATAGCAGCCTACCAGCAAAGAATGAAGGGAATCTATAACAGAAAGGTAGACACACGAAGCTTCCAGATGGGCGACTTAGTCCTGCGTAAGACCCAGGCAGTTGGCAAGGCAAGAGAGAATGGCAAGCTAAGTGCGAACTGGGAAGGCCCATACAAAGTAACTCAGATTATGGGTTCAGGAACGTACAGGCTCGCCAATAGTGAAGGCCAAGAACTGGCAACACACTGGAACGTGGACACCTTAAAGAGATATTGTATTTGACCTAAAAGTTAGATTCTTTTAAGAGTTGGCGGAGGACGCTCGGAATTCAATGTTGACGGTTCTGACCAAAGTATTTGCTTTTTTTAAAAAGAAATGAAAGAATTACCTCCTATTCATACTCGTTGTCTCTTCGGTTTCGCACCTCACACACAAACGAGCAGGGGGCAATAGGGAGAGGGCCCCCCTGTTGCAAAACCCTTGGAAAATAGGCCTCCCAATGTAGAAGCAAAATTCCCTTTGCCTACCTCCGGGCAGGCAGGGGGCAGGTCTCTCTCTTCAGCAAGAAGTCAGGGCCAGGCCGGGCACCCATGCCGAACTAACAAGGGCTGAGACATAAATCATCATTGTATAAAAAACGAAGTCCCTTTGCCTACCTCCGGGCAGGCACGGAGCAGGCCCCCTGACTCCAGCAAGAAGTCAGGGACTGGCGGGCCACCAATGCCGAATTAACAAGGACTGAGACATAAATCAGCCTTGTATAAAAAATGCTAAGGCCTTTTGCCTATCTCCAGGCAGGCAGAGGGCAGTCCTTCTGACTCCAGCAGGAAGTTAGGGGCAGGTCAGGCATTGATGCCGAACTAACAAGGACTGAGACATAAATCAGCCTTGTAAAAAAGATGCTAAGTCCCTTTGATTACCTCCAGGCAGGCCGGGGGCAGGCCCCCTGACGTCAGCAAAGGGTCAGGGACAGGTTGCATAATAGCAAACAACTTAACAAAAAGTGCAACAAGCATTCAAAAAGAAACAACAGATAAGAAAAAGCCAATAAAGCTAAATAAAGTCAAAGCAAAAGCTTAGAATAATCGGGTCCATAAAAACAGAAAAGTACAAGTTACAACCAATACTAGCAGCTGGCCACGTCTTGGCTCAGCACGCAAAAAAGTTAGATCATAAAAGGAGAAGGCGCTGATGGGTAAGGACACGAACCCTCAGAGGACGACTGCCCTAGATCTCACGAAGGAGGCGCCCCTGGGGCCGTGTCAGATGATCCGTCATGACCCCCCTGAGGAGCCTTGTAGGCCTAGCTTCATTCTTGGCAATATACAACTGATTAAAGGCATCTTCATCGAAGTCCAGAATCAGCTCCTTGATAACCTCAAAGCAGAACTCAGAAGAGGAACTGGCACCCGCAGTAAAAGCCTCGTCAACCTTTTCGTTAGCCTCCTGCACAATGCCCTCTTTAACCTTCAGCCAGTCCTTCTGAGCCTTCTGATCTCCCCGAGCTGACTGCAAGTCGAATTCTGCCTTGGACAGGCGATTAGCATAGTCCTTAAGGCGCCCCTTTAGTTCTGTCGCATTCTTCTTCACCTGATCCACTCCAGTCTCCAGATCCGCCGCCTCCTTCATAGCCTTCTCCCCTTGAGCCTTCCTGTTCCCCACCTGGCGCTTGGCCTCTTCCAGCTCACCCTCACATCCAGACAGCTTGAGTCGTAAGTTAGCAATAAGAGCGGCATCTCTTTCTACCACTGCAATCCGATCTGAGAAAGAAGACTCAGAGTTAATAGTCAGCTCCTCATTACTCAAGCGGTTGAGGGCCACTAGCTCACCTGAAGCCTGGAAAACCATGGAGCAGCGGTAAAGGAGCTGGGATGCCTGAGCGCTGGCGTGTGACAGTATTTTGGCAGCTTGATCCAGGGAAGCAGTGCTAGAAACTGAAAGGAAGGCAGAAGCATCAATGCTCTCTGTAGCATAGTTAAATTTGGTATTCCCCAGACCCAGCAGCATTTCTGGGAGGTTGGGGGCATGGCGTTTAGGCTGAGGAGTGCTGACTTCAGCCTCCAAATCAACCACCGGCTCTTTGTCCTTCCTTTTCTTGGTCAGAGGAGAAATGTTTTCCTTAGCTTCCTCAAATGAGGGAGTAAGACCTGCAGTGGTTAGATGAGCCCAGGAGGAATAACCCTCACACCGGGCAGCCGAGGGAGACGCATCATCAGGATCCCCTCTCTTTTCAGCTGTCCTAGGGACATAAGTTGACGGGAGGGGACGCCTAACGGCTTGCCCAGGAGGAGGAGGAAGCTTGGTCCTGCTGGCGGAAATGCTCTTCACATGCCCCATGAGACTTTCCTTCTTGAATTCAGGAGGAGCAACAAGGCGGGATTTGATGGGCTTGTAATCTTTGCTCAGTCCCAGGGCCCGGAGATGCCGAGGGGTCAAAAAATCACCGTAGGCGTCTGCAAAAAAAAACCCAACAAAACAACCATGTTAGCGTGCAAAAAACTATCTTAAAGAGAGCGTGCAGCTGCAGAGCCCCCAAGCTACCTTTGGGGCGGACAGGGTTCGATTCCACCGGGGTTAGGAATTCATCAGTAACTATGAGATATGCCGGGGGGAGCCAGTCGGTGGGCCCGACCTCACCATTTTTGAGTTTCGCACAAGTGAATAGTTTGACCTGTATTTTCTCCATCTCATTTAACTTCACCTCCAAGGCTCTCCCATTGACCTCTGGATGGTACTCTTCACGAGTCTCTAGGCGGGTATGGACGTGATTCCTTAAATGCCGAGGGATGGACCAGCCCCCCTCATGATGAATATATAAGAAGTTATTCTTCCAATTTTTGAGGTTGTTCATTGCCGGCCAAACCGGTGAATACCCCTTTTACCGGTGCATAGAAATGTAACCCGAGGGCCCCTCAGTCGAAGAGACCATCTGAAGACCTATCATGTACCTAAAAACGTCTATGGAGGGCACATGTTCAATGAAAAGGCAGACCCAGGTGTAGGCCCCCAGGGTCCTGACAAATACAGCTGTCAGCTGTGCAATGGCTACATTCATTCGCCTAAAAGCTTCTTCGAGAAAAGGATGAAGTGGAAACCGGAGGCCGAACTCTAGGCACTTGTGGTAGACTGCTATACATTTTTCTGGAGGATTACAGACCGTATCCTTCTCCCCAGGAATGATAATCGAGTAGTCAGGTCCGAAATCATAATGATTAGCGATGGCCTCTACATCATTATTGGCTAATATTGTCCCTCGTGGCCCCGGTTCAGGGTATGTGTGCAGAGGAACTTTGTACTTCACCTTGTCTAGAAAATAGACACGCCCAGGCACCCTAGGTTTCAGAGGGCCGACGATGGAGAAAGGGTCAATCTCTAGCTCTTCGTCGTTCGTGTCAGGGATATTAATTGGGGCAGGATCAGGAGAATTTATGCCCTCACTGTCCTCCGAAGGTGGACCCCAGGCCACGGTAACCTTAAGCCCAGCAGAAGAGGAGAGGAGACTGCCGCCAATCTCCTCAATGCCCTCTGCCGGAGTTTCGGTGGACGGTTCGGAAAAAGATAATATTCGATGGCGACTTTGCATCATAATTTTTGGAAAAAGCAAAATAGGCGAGAATGAAACAAAAAGCAAAGGTGTAAGGTTCTAACCTAATCAAAGCCTTCAACGATTGCCGGAAGCGGACGCCGGAGAAGTCCTTAATTAAATCGCGCAGCAAAAATGAAGAAGAAGAGTTTGGGAGAAATGGGGTTTGAGTACTGAAAGTGTGAAAAGGGGAGGAGAGGTAAGAGAGAGCCTTTTATATGGGGAGGATATTGAAGAGTCCCTTCTTCATGTCATCTTGTCAGACCCTTTCTCCATAAAACCCCCTACACGTGTCACACTATCAACTAACCCATCCATCACATCCCAAGACTTCAAAAACATAAAAAGGTGGGAAGAGGAAGAGTCACATTACGTCATCCAAGGAATGATTTAAAAAAAACAAAAGAAAAACAAACACACACAAAAATAAGTCATAATAGTTCTTCATTAAAGAAAAGCCCGAAGGCTAGAATGACAAATCAGTCGACGGATTCAAAACAAAGTTGAGCAAATGTTCTAAAAGGACAGTTACAAACAAAATGGGCCTGAAGCCAAGCTCGGCCAAGCAGGGGACATAGCAAGTCCTACTCTTCATCAGAGCCAGGGAAGTAGCCCTTGGGGCTGCTGGAGCCTTCACCATCAGACCCCCAGTCCCAGCTACCAGGGATATTCATGGGGTCATCATCCCCTTCCTCCTCGCTTCTTAGCATCTCGTGGCCTGACAAATAACCTTTGCCCTCGCTGTCTCCTGAGTCATGGCTGCTGACATCCCAAGCCTCCCCGAAGCGAGCCAGCTTGGTGCCCTCAGGGTAGCCAGAGTTGCCTCTCAGTCTCTTGGGCGTTGGAGGAGAGGATCATGAGTCTGGAATATCAGGGTCGACATTCTCTAGCTGCAGCCAAGGAAAACACCGGCGGTAACCCCGGTAGGAATAACCCCCTGCCTGCGTATAGGAGTCAGACCTCTATTTCATAAAAAAATGAGGCCTTCCTGGGACGGCGGATGGCCTTCGGTAAAACATCTACCCCAGGGGCATAAGGGGACGCCAGAGGGCGGTCAACTTGCAGTGGTGGATGATCGTTCGTACCTGCTTGGGGTACCTGAACTTCCTAGCAGGCCTAGTGTACTTGAGAGTATTGACAATGACCTCTCGCCTAAAGATTTTATATTTCACCCAAAACATTGCGAAAAGAAAACAAAAGGACAACAAGAATGTTCAAGGTTTATGAAGAAGAACTAAGTAAAACTCAGCCCTTTATAGCCACAAGAGGAGATGGTCGAGCATTTAATGATGTCCCAACCATCCCAGAAAGGTAAGCCAAGTGTCACCCAGACACAAGGCCCGAGGGATCTCCTGAGAGTATGATCATGATGAAGGATTTTCTAACTCTTCGCATGTCCTGGTAATTAAGACATTCCTCATAGGGAATACGTACAACATTAAATGCAAAGAAGATCAAATGCCAACCTCCCACCAGGCGGAGTAAGAGTCGACAGTCGATGCGAGCTTTGCTCTACCCTGCTGCCGAGGGACAATTGATGGGGTCAGCTGCCCCTTCTGGGTCGCCCTCCAGGCAGGCCTGGAGGCAGACCTGACCCAGATAATATCCGGGTCCTGGAGTAGCCTGCTATATAGACCACCAGTCAGACTCTTCCAAGAAGCCCTCTGGGGCAACCTTGAAACATCCCGCCAAGTCCTAAACCTGAGGCCCAGCCCTCGGCCTGTCGAGTCGGACTACTCCCGCAACCCTAGCAAGAAGAAGAGATCTCACCCGGCCTCTGAGCGCCAGAACAGCCTGCCCTAGCGAGCCCAGGCTGGGTAAGGCGAACCCTCTTGATCATGCCTAAGGTAAAAAAGGAACTAGTGGATGACGTGCCTCCACGTGTCCATCTTTTCTCTTTCTTTCTCTTACTCTCTCTTGTGGGAACCTATAAACCCTTTTATTTCCCACAAGAGAAGGTAATTAAATTTCTCCTACTTGAATCTCACTCTAAAAACGCCACCTTATTCCTCACGAATAAGGTTCGTCAAGTGCATTCACGGACTGACTTAGGAATCGAAGAGGGTTCCCTCGGAGACCTCCGAGACCCTGTGCGGTACCTGTGCAGGTGACAGACCCAATCCGCCGAGAAGGTCCGATGACGGAGGAGAGGAAAAGTGAGACGAGAATTAGAACAAGATCCGAAGTGAATTTAAACTAATCAGCGCCCGAATCCGATTCGGGTGTTATTGTTTCCATACCGGAACAATTATCATAAAGTTATTGTACGGATCTCGTCTTGGAATGGGTCGCTCCTTTCCCTGGGTAGCTGGTTGTCTTCATCTCATAGTCTCATCTCTTTTTTTCTCGCCTCCCTATAAGTTCATCTTCTATCGGTATTCAAGTTATCGGTAACTGTGGTGGATAGAATTAATAAGGAGGAATGAGAGGACGATTCATTGGCGACCTGGCGTAGTAATCTCTACTTTTCCCTTCCTAAATGTGATGAAGGTCTGGGCATTAGGCATATTATTCATAGTCTTAATTAAGCTCTGTTAGCTAAACTTTCTTGAATTTTTTTGAAAAACCCGCAATCCTTCCTTGGCCAGATTATAAGGGCAAAGTACGAGTGCAACCCTTTTTATTTGGATGATTTGATAAACACCACTCGCTCTAACTCTTTATGAGGACGGAATGGTATAAGATGGGGATCTTATTTCTTATTACATGATCATTTGGCTTGGGTTTCGGGTAACCCTAGTAAGATTCAGATTAATTCTTTTAAATGGGTCAATGGTCATATTCCACCCCTCAAGGATGGCGTTTCAGACTATGCACCTTCTCTGCTCGTCAGTGACTTGATTTCCTCCATTAACGTCCGGGACCCTTTGGTCTTGTGATCTCTTTACGAGGAGGATTGCGCGCGTGTAAAAATTCTCAACTATCAGTTTTCTCTGCAGAGATGCCCGAATGATTTCTATTGGCGGTTCACCTCTACTGGCGTTAACACCGGTCAAAAGTGGATATAAGGTTATTTTTGACTGCATGGTAAAACCTCAGGTAACTCATAAGTTAAGTGACGGGAAAGTATTAAAGTTCTGTAAGACTCTTCTATGGAAAATTAAGGGGCCTGCAAAATGGCGGATCTTCTTATGAAAATTCATCAATGATGCACTCCCAGTTGGTGAGGAATTCCAGTGAAGGGGTATCCATTAAAATTTGGCATGTCCCATTTCCCGTGGGGAGAGTTCTATTGAATCTTTCTCACTTGTTTCAGGATTGTTGTTTTGCTTTTCACTTATGGTCGGGATGTGACTTGGGGATTTGCTCTTCCACTAACCAAACTATTGACATCAAATCATGGATAATTGATTGGATCTTCTCTCTTCATGCTACCCATAAGAGCTCGCTCTAAGGGCATTTATTCCTTCATTAATGCATGTTTTATGGACTATTATATGGATAGTTCGGAATTAATGTCTCTTCTAAAGCTGCTCTCCTAACGGGATTTGGGCTATTAATTTTCTTAAGGCGCAATTTCCATTTGCTCTTCAAGCTCTGGATTCATGCTTACATTCTAATGATGCTTTACAATCCCCGGATTGTAATTCCACGACTTTGACTAAGACGCCTTTCTCTCTTGTGCGATCGCTTAGCAACTGCCCACAAATTCAGATCTTTGTTGATGCGACATGGAAAGGTCTCAATTCTGCATCTATGGGTTGGATTTCACTGTCTCAGGATGGCAACATTCTAGCTATGAGGAGTTTCAAAATCAATGCGGTTTTGCCTCTTTAGGCGGTGGCTTTGGCTTTCTATAATGCAACAAAATGGGTGATGCAGATGGGCTTCCTCCATGTCTCTTTTTTCACGGATTGTCTCCATCTTGTTTTGCAGGTTCAGAACAAGGCTCGCAGCGCCAATGATTTTACGTATCGTGGACAATATCTTGTTCCTTGCTTCGTCTTTTCATTCTTTTCCTATTTCTTTTGTTCCAAGAAAGCTAAATACTCTAGCTCGTGGCCTTAGCTTGTTGTGGCCGAGCTTCGTAGCGCTTAACCCTCTCTCTTTTCCGGCTAGCAAAATAAATAAAAAATTACGTTTATAAATTTATGTAGATAACTACTACTCACAATCAATTTAATTCAATTGACATAGTTATTATTTTATAAATTTTCCATACTTCATTCCTAAAATTATGTACTCCTTCCCATCTAATCCAATGGTAACATTGGGTTGAATGCATGTTTTAAGAAAGTGAGTAAAAAGTAAGGGTATTATGGGTAAGTCAAATGATCAAATGTCGGGCCCCACATAAAGGTGGGTAAGTCGGATGATGTGTGAGGGTCGTTTGCATAGTGTTGCGCCCGCGCATTTTGGACTAGGGTCGATTGTTTTGATTGCATTCTTCCACTTGACTTGTATTGTGGACGAGTAAAGGTTCAAGCATAGGGATATTTGATAGGTCGTATTTAGTAGAGGTTGGAATTATCAATTTGGAGGTATACTCGGTGTAATAAGTGGTGCTTATGAGTCATAACTCATAATAAATTAATTCCCATTCGATGATATTACATATATTGGGCATAATTAAAGAGTTTTAATCTTCAGAAATTACCTTTTATTTAGGGTGTTTTGTGAGAGACTAATTTTTTTTTCTTCTGTTTTTTGGCTTTCCACTACCTTTTATTTTCGAGTTAATGGCAAGACAAGGGACTTAACTTTGCCTTTTTTCCAGTTAAGAGTATGAACTTTTAAACTTTCCAGTTAAGGGATTCACATCTTTTTCCGTCACTAATTCCGTTAATGTGGATTGATCTCGTCATTTATATGAAAAAATTGACATTGATTTTTAAAAAACTTCTTAATTTAAGTACTTTTAAAAATATTCTTTCAAGACTAAATTATATTTGATGTTATTAATTATTGTGTACAACCGTTGTATCATGCGACAATAGTAAAAATTTGCAATTTATGGTAAAAAGTGACAATTTTAAGTTAGTTAGTTACCGCTTACATATAAATAGTTACCACCCATTTTCGTATCAAAAAGTGGTCACTATTTAACCTAACGTGGTCACTTAATAACTTAAAGTGGTAACCTTTTATCACAAATTTTTAATTTTAAGGTCCGTCGTACGATATAACGGTTGTATATTATAATTTGTTGATTGTTTTTTTTAATCTGATGTAATGATGAGTGATAAAATTTACGCTCATTTAATAATTGTGAAGTATTTCACATTTAATACAAATATTATTGCTTATAAAATTTACTTGAAAGAGTTAATAACATTAGATACCATTGTTTTTTTTTAATGAAATTTAAGAATAACATTAGATAATTGTTGTTAAGATAAACTTAATTATCTAAAACACATCTGAGCATTTGAAAATCCTTATAATAATGTCACTTATGCTAGCGATAGGGCGCCACCATGTAATATAGTAGTACTTAATTTCGACGTCACCGTAATAAAAAAATTATCCTTTTACTACTAATTGTTCTTAAATTTATTATTTGTAAGGAAATTAGGCAAATTACTATAATACCTTGATGGTGGGAGTTTGTCGTGGATTCCACCGATCAAAATAATAACCAACGAACTTAACTGGGTAGCTAAGGCAAGTCGGGTCGAGATCCTCAGGGACGGAAAATGAGTCAGACTAAGGTGTACTACGGTCTAGACTAGGTTCAAGAGGAGCTAAGGTGACGGCTAAGGTGAACTAATGACTAAGCTAAACAAATAACTAATGATAAATGGAAGCTAATAAATCAATAAGAAGAAACTAGGGCTAGGTCGGGTTCATGGATGCCAAGGAGATCAAAAGAAGAAAAACGGGGGTGTTAGCATGTTTTCGTAGCCTAGGTTACGATCGGGCTCTCGCTACTTAAACGGCGTAGGGGTCATCCTCACCACGCTCTCGCTAATAATGAGGGAACCAAACCTACCAACCAAACAAACACATGCAAGAGAAGAGGCAAGAAAAACGAGGAATGATCATCTCAAGTCTCACAAGCATTTCATCAAACATGTAGAGTGCAAGGTAAATGGGAAACAACAAAAACAACAACTAGTACCACCCATCTCACCCTAATCATCCCTAATTACACCCAATCCCCTACTAACCCTAGGGGATAACTACTCACACATATCTAAACTAAAACCAACACAAACAGGAAAAACCAACACAAACAAGAACATTCATAATGGAAAACAAGGATAAACAATAAACAAGATACAAAGATGCAAACTTTACTAACTATAAAGGATTAAAGGAAAAGAGAGAAGAAAGATTATACCAACTAGAAGAGAGGAAAAAAATTAACACTTGTATAGAAGAAAACCCAAATAATTCTACCAAGGTTGTCAATCTTGATAGATTCTTCAAGAGATCTAATAATAATAGAATAACTAACTAGATTAAGGAGTAATTAGGGACTAATCTAAACTAATCTAAGCTAATCTAACCTAAAGTAGTCTAGGGTTTAGTGGGTAATGTAGAGTAATGAATAATGTTCCAAACAATACAAGAGGGGGGTATATATAGGGTAACAAGAATAAGGGAGGCGGAAAAATGAATCAACGGCTGAACTGGGCCCTTCCCGGCCGGGAAAGAGGTGATCCGGGTCGGGATGGGGTGGTCCCGGTCGGGATGGACATGGTCCCAGCCGGGATGGACCTCCAGTAGTCCGTCTTTGCTTTGCACTTCATCCCGGTCATGATGGATGTGTTCCCGACCGGGATGGGTCTTGTAGGCTTCAAATACGGTCTCATAGGTCCCTACTTGCTCTTCCTAGGCTTCTTATTGATTCTTGGTGCTCGGAAATGGGTCCCAAGGGGCTCGGGATCGAGTCTAGGCCACCGAGTCATCGTCGCTTCTCTTCGTTGGCTTCAAATGCATCGGAAACGAGTCGAAATCATTCCATTTCTCCAAGATAGGCCCTAGGAACCTAAAACAAGATAGATAAGAAGTGTAAGAAGCCTTGAAAACCGCTTCGAAGAGCAATTCCACGAGAGAAATCGGGACCAAACACAAGAAATAAGCACTACAAACCACACTTATCAACTCCCCCACACTTAACCCTTACTCGCCCTCGAGCAAGCACTAACTAACTACCAAACTAATAAAAACTAAAATACTAGCCGAGCGGGTATTAGCGCACCCTACGCCCTTTCAACTCACGCGAGAACACTTAGAGAGAAAAAAGTGCTCTCCACAAGGCAAGTGAGGTCTTGCGACAAAACTGTGGATACAACCGAACACAAAAACACACAAACAAACAAACATTCGGTTGCATCCAAGAAGAAACAAATACCGCTTCCCTCAACAAAGGGGTGAAAGAAGCACCGGTTAAGGACTCAAGGCAAGTGACAACGTTCCCAAGCTAATAACACAAATCAATATGGACAAAACCCTAATAGTATGACAACAAAGCAATAAAAACTTTGGTAACTTACCTAGTTCCTCCTAACCTTCTAAGAACGTACTACGGGACGATAGGCGGGATGGAAAAAGGATGAGCCACGGAGTTAGTCGACACCGTAGGTAAGTGAAACCCCGTCCCCTTTAGCGATAGGCCAAGAGGGTTGTCCCATGCTCAAAATAGCCTAACTAGTCCAAGTAAAACGGTGGATAATGGTTGCAAAATGAGGGAAGACCGACCATTACCGCTATCATCCTTCCTAGGGACTTGGTCCTTTGGTAGGCTCTTCACGATAACGATCGGTAAAAGGCTTATTTTTGAGGGTGTGAGAATTTTTTTTGTGAAATGATTTTCTTTGGCCTTTTTCTTTTGTATTTTGCTTTTGAGTTGCCATGCCATTTCTTTTTCTTCTTTTGTATTTTGTTTTTGATTTGTTGTGCCTTTTCTTTTTCTTCATTCTTTTATTTCTTTTTTTTTTTCTTTCTTTTTGCCTTGGTTTGCCCTTTTGGCCAAATTTTGTATGCAATCATCACAAACAAGCATGTGTAGAAACCTCGAGGCAATGCAACTTATTTGTGAGATATGTGTAGAAGGTAGGGAAATGGGTATGTTGGGCGCGCTTTCCCTTCAAACCCACGAAAAAGAGGGAAAAATTTGGACTAATCAAACAATTTCGAATCATGGTCACCTAAGAGGACGGAACTCGGCAACCAAGGCCTTTTCACTCCGTGGGTGGCCGGACAAAGTGGTCAAAATGCAAATCCCGCAGTAAATCCCTAGTAGACTAGGTGAACTTAAGGTAAAGAACCAACGAAACTATTGATTTAAAGTCATTCTACTAGACTAAAGTCCAAGAATCGATTCATATCACTAGAAAGGGAAAGTAAACACTTGCGCCCTAGCCTCAAAACCGGGTTTTCGAAAACCTTTTTACACTAGACACAACTAAGTAAGACAAAACAAAGACGCAACATAAACGAAAGAAAAAGAGACAAAACAAAACAAAACAAAATAAACAAACACCACCCCTAAACATCCAAACAAGCCACCAATCAACCATGAATTTCAAAAAGCTCCACCCGAGCATACACCATCACAAAACATCCTCTAAACTCCACAAAAAGGGAAAAAGGAGAAAGAAGTGAAAGGATATTACCGGATGTCTTGGGCTTCCTGAAACTTATCAACGATCACGCAACCTACAAGGAAAATCGGGGGAGCAAAACACACAACACAACGAATATACGACACAAAGACTCGAAAGAAAAAGACACAAAAGAAATTTTTTTTGGTTTTTTATGAAAACTTTCAAATTTTTTGGGATTTTAAAGATTTTTCGAAAAACTACGAAAATAAAACTAATCTAGACTACGATATCGCTCCCCCACACGTAAACCGAGCAATGTCCTCATGCTCGATCGGTAGTGTGTGGAAGACACTAAAAAAGAAAAGAAAAGAGGAAATAAAACTAAAAAAACAAAAAAGAAAGTGAAGAAAGTGTAGAATGTGTCCGGCCGGGGTGTAATCAAGTCACCAAGGGCCGAGACAAGAAAAGATATGGATGGGGGAAGAAATAAAAAGAAGAAAATAAAAGGAAGTGGGAGGGGAGGGCTAGGTGTAATCAAGTCACCTAGACCTGATTCCGCCCGAATCCGACTAAATTCTACCAAAATAAGGAAAAAGTGAAAAGACTTACAAATCCTAGAAACCAAACTATCCAATCATACAAATACAAATACAAAAACTCAAAAGAAAAGGAAAAAGATATTTACAACATGGTACTCTCACCATCTACGCCTCCATAGCCATCAAGAGCTCGGAGGAGTAAGTCAAATGCTGTAGCAACATCTTCATTAAGGCTCATGTGGCCGAGCCAAGCTACTTTCAAGAGCTTCCAAGTCGGAGGCAAGAAGCAATCATCTAATCCATTATGTTTGGGGTTCTCGTGATCTTCCAGGTCTTTCCAACCAACATAGCAACGACTCTTATGACCATCCGGTGGGTATAGTGGTCTAAAGTCATGCTCGGCGTTATGATTCGGGAGATCACACCCTAAGGGTGTTGCTTCTTCTACGGGGTCAAGAGTGAATTTTTTTCCCGCCGCCTGACAAGGATCTACTTCATCAACCATATCACAAGACAAGGGACTTGAAATCAAGTGCGGTAAAGGAGGTGAAGGCATCAAGTTTTCTTCTTCGGAGGCTTTAGGGGAGACCTCATCGTTGTCCTTAATAGAATTCTCACCATGAAGAAACTCAAGGCCTTTGATGGCGGTCTCAATTTCTTCAACGGTTTGGTCTAGCATAACATCTCCAAATCCCCTAATCGGCTCCTCCAATTTCCCATTCAAGGCAAGTTCTAAGGCATCTATCTCTTTCTCCCACGTATTACCTTCCTTTTCACTCACCTTGTCAAGTTGGCCTAGAGGAGTATTCTCTTCAATTGGCTTTGGATTGTCAAGATCCGGTGCATCACGAAAAAAATCATCAAAATCCAATTTAATAGCCAATACATTGGCTCCCCAAGAGTTACCTTGAGAATCATGTTCAATTTCCTCCTCATTGGCGACCCTTGAAGCTTTAACTTCCTCCATTATTCCCATAGCTTCACCATCCAAGCAACTCTCAACAATGATCCCTTGGTTGACCCTCTCTTCTTCATTTGTGGCTTCATAATCGGGTTGATTTCCTTGTGGAGACAACCGAACTTCTTGCCCAAATGAACCTTCCTCAACAAGTTGTGGAGCTCGAGTGGTCAACATCATGTAACGAGCCATGAGTTCATTGATTCGAGCATCTTGCACCTCTTTTTGGGCCTTGAACTCCTCTTTATCCCTTTGCATTTGAATCATCATCTCTTGTTGACTCTTTTGCAATTGAATCATCATCTCTTGTTGACTCTTTTGCATTTGAATCATCATTTGACAAATCACAAAGTTGGGGATTTTTGGTTGTGGTTTATGTGAGGGTATTTGGTAGTTGTTAGGATGTTGGAATGATCCTTGACAACTTTCATGGTAGCCATATGAAGGGGGTTCATAAGATTGTTGATGAGATTGGTATGGTTGGTAAAGTTGTAGGTTTTGGCAATTTGCCCCATGATTGTCCCATGACGATTGATGGTAGCTTGGATGCGCCATTGACATAACGTTGCTTTGATACATTGGATGAAATAGAAGCACTTGAGCAAACGTTAGTAGCCTAGTGCTTTTGAGGCACTAGGAAGAGAGAAATAAGCACACAATGAAATAATGACGATACACAAGGAGAAGAAAACACAAAAATCAAGAACAAGTCTAAAACTAAGCACACAAAAGTCTAAACTACGCTGTCCACGGCAACGGCGCCAATTTGACGCTGGGAGTTTGTCGTGGATCCCACCGATCAAAATAATAACCAACGAACCTAACTGGGTAGCTAAGGCAAGTCGGGTCGAGATCCTCAAGGACGGAAAATGAGTCAGACTAAGGTGTACAATGGTCTAGACTAGGTTCAAGAGGAGCTAAGGTGACGGCTAAGGTGAACTAATGACTAAGCTAAACAAATAACTAATGATAAATGGAAGCTAATAATCAATAAGAAGAAACTAGGGCTAGGTCGGGTTCATGGATGCCAAGGAGATCAAAAGAAGAAAAACGAGGGTGTTAGCATGTTTTCGTAGCCTAGGTTACGATCGGGCTCTCGCTACTTAAAAGGCCTAGGGGTCATCCTCACCACGCTCTTGCTACTAATGAGGGAACCAAACCTACCAACAAAACAAACACATGCAAGAGAAGAGGCAAGAAAAACAAGGAATGATCATCTCAAGTCTCACAAGCATTTCATCAAACATGTAGAGTGCAAGGTAAATGGGAAACAACAAAAACAACAACTAGTACCACCCATCTCACCCTAATCATCCCTAATTACACCCAATCCCCTACTAACCCTAGGGGATAACTACTCACACATATCTAAACTAAATCCAACACAAACAAGAACATTCATAATGGAAAACAAGGATAAACAATAAACAAGATACAAAGATGCAAACTTTACTAACTATAAAGGATTAAAGGAAAAGAGAGAAGAAAGATTATACCAACAAGAAGAGAGGAAAAAAAATTAACACTTGTATAGAAGAAAACCAAAATAATTCCACCAAGGTTGTCAATCTTAATAGCTTCTTCAAGAGATCCAATAATACAAGAATAACTAACTATATTAAGGAGTAATTAAGGACTAATCTACGCTAATATAAGCTAATCTAACCTAAAATAGTTTAGGGTTTAGTGGGTAATGTAGAGTAATGAATAATGTTCCAAACAATAAAAGAGGGGGGTATATATAGGGTTACAAGAATAAGGGAGGCGGAAACATGAATCAACGGCTGAACTGGGCCCACTACAAGAGGTAAAGTTAGTGGCGACTGAGCTTAGCTACTGTCATCTGTCGCTAAAAAGAGACGCGCGACTGTTAACAGTCGCTAAGCGACAGTGGCTATAGTTAGTCGCATCTAGCGACTGATTTCAGTCGCTAAAAAAATGCGCGACTGAAATCAGTCGCTAAATGGTGTAACGTGGCGTCCTACATCGACTGATTTCAGTCGCTAAATAGAAAATTTAGCTACTGATATCAGTCGCTGCTGTACCTGAAATAGGCCGGTTATATTTATTATTTGTCTAGCCAAAATCTGCACAATAAAACAAACCAACAACCACAATACATTGCAAACATCATTCCAAACATTTTTCCAACGTTACGCAAGCTTCGCACTCCAAAATCGGCAACCAAGTACGCAAACGTCGTGAATACACAAAATTAAAAGTGTTGTTACAAACTGTTTTTTCAACAAGCATTCAGAAACTACAAATTGTTTTCATTCAATCTACTCAGCTAACAGGGAAACTAGCTGACGCACCACTACCACCGTCACCGAAGGGGTCTCTAGGATCCGGGAATCGGGGAGTGGGGCCGGAGTTGCAGTTATACTGCTGCGTGTTCCTAAGACGCCGTAGCTCTTCCAGAATTTGCAGGTTAACAGACTCCTGCATCTTCAGCCTCTCATCCTGCTCCTTCAGCCTTTCATCCTGGTCCTTCAGCTTCTCAGTCATAGCCGCCCATAGCGCCCTCTCCTCTTAGATTTCCGACCTCATCTCAGCCATTTCGGATGGTACACACTCTGTCGAGGTTGCATGGCCCCCCCGAACATTGGGTGGTGTCCAGTCAACCATTTTTCAATTTCTTAAGATCTTTGAACTCTTGATCGGTCCCGTCAACAGTAGATGGGAACTCTGAAATCACCTCCCAAATCTCATCTCCTTGGAGACGAATCGGTGCCTCATCTAGCACCACCTCACCCTTCTTGAAAGCTCTCGTATTCTTCCTGTACATGTGACCCTCGGGTAGAAACTGTCTATGAAAGTCAAACCAACTAATTTTGCTTGAATTACGTAGGTAGAATGCTTTACTTTCACTCATGCAACAAGGACACACTTTTTGGCCAGCCGTAGACCAACCGCTCAACATACCATACGCAGGAAAATCGTTTATAGTCCACAACGATGCTCTAAGCTGGAAATTTTGTTTCAACGACACATCATATGTCTCCACCCCTACTTCCCACAAGTGTTTCAATTCCTCTATCACTGGTTGTAAGTAAACATCCAAGTGGTTTTTTGGGATTTTTTAGGTCGGGAACAATGAGAGAAAGGAAGATGAAAGGTGGTTTCAGACAAAGCCATGGGGGTAAGTTGTATGGTGTGACCATGACGGGCCAGCATGAGTATGACTTACCGAACTGACCGAAAGGGGCGAACCCATCGGTACACAACCCAAGTCTCACGTTACGGGGTTCCTCAGCAAATTCACGGTAAATCCTATCAAACCGTTTCCACTCCTCCCCGTCACTAGGATGACACATCTTCCCCTCTACACGAGTTTCTTCTTGATGCCACCTCATTTGTTCGACAATGGTTTTGGCTGCGTATAATTTTTTAAGGCTAGGGGCGATGGGAAAGTAGGTAAGTCGACTAAGTGGTATATGTTTTTTATTCCTCGCAACACTCTTTCCCTTCTTACCCCTCAAAACAATATTCCCATCTACAGTTTTGTATCTACCCTTCCCACATATCGTACATTCCTCAAGCATGGCATCGTCCTTCCAAAAGAGCATACATCCATCGGGACAAGCATCGATCTTTTGATGCGGAAGTTCAAGACCTTTAACTATTTTTTGGTGTTGTAGAATGTTTTGGTCATAATGTTCTCTTTTGGGATGAGTTTCTCAATCAACGCAGCGATACCGTCTACGCACCCAAAAGGTAGGTTATACTCACATTTAAGGGTCACTACCATAGACGCGACTTCTAACAATGTCACATCACATCCTACATATAATGGCTTCTCCGCAGCCTCTAACATATCAAAAAAAGCTTTCACTCGTGGGTTTGGCTCTTGTGGGTTTGGTTGGTCATCGTCCTTAGTGTACATGCTCTCATCATTAAACAAATTGCACTCAACCACATCAACATTCATTTCTCTCACCCCGCCCTCATTCTGATCAACCTCAGATTCCTCAACAGCAGACGTCTCACCATGACAAATCCAATAATAGTAATTTGGGCTAAACCCATCTGAGATAATATGTTCCTTAATCAAAATACTATCCAAGAATTTGATGTTCTTACATTTCACACAAGGACACCTAAATCTACCCTCTGACGCGTATTCAGGATGGGTTGTAGCGAACTCAAGAAAGCGATTAACACCCTCTAAAAATTCCTTTGTGTGACGTCGTTTCTTATCGAATCTTTCCCCATACATCCATTTTCGTTCTTGTCTCTTCATTTTTTTATCTAAAAAAACTGAGACAATAACCACATACAAATTATTTCCTCCAAAGTAATTTACTAATATATATATACACTAGTCAAATATTCTGTAAAATTCTCAATTCACCTAAACATAGTACTATTTCCACCCAATTCATCCATAGTTACATCACTAAATCGGCATAATTGTATTTTACTTCCAATTTCCTAACACATCAAAACAACCCAATTCATTCAACTGCTTAACCACAAACCCTAATTTTATACTAACAATCTACATATTTCAAATAGGGGAACCTATTGGGCGATTAACATTCTAACTACACTAAATACTCCAACACTAACAACAACACTACACTATAAAAACATCTAACTCAATAACTAATCTATTTATATCAATAAATAAAAAATTTAACAAATAATTTAAATTAAGTATAGATAAATGTGGACATGACATAGGTCCACCCCGACGCGGCCACACGCGGGTTTTGGGGAGGCGAATGAATCTCCATGAGATGGTCAAATGGAAATTTAAATAGAAGTCGGAGTCGCCACCGAATTTTATGGTTATTCGGAACCGTTCGAGCCCACTCTATGTCGTAGTGGGCCGTGTACAAAATACGGCCCATTTCCGATGTCAGAGTTTATTGGGCTCGTCCCTTTTGCATATCGATATAGATGCCGACTGGAGCGGTTAATCGTATATTGAATGACTCTCGTTGTCAACGGTTTCGGACATCCGGAAACCACGGTTCTGAGTAAGGGGTGAGGGTACGTGTTGGGAAGTTCACTAAGAACACCCAACCCCGCCCGCACATTAGCGGCCTCTACTAGGATATCGAATGACGTTTTAATGCGCGCGTTAGTAATACGATGAATGATTATGCAAACATTGTTTTCTAAGCATGTGAAAAATTGAATGGGTTGCTAAGTCAATTTAATGCATGAAAATTGATTAACGTCAAAGTTGTATTTAGCATATGAGATTCGTTTTAGTATAATAAAACAAATGAAATAAAAGGATGAATTTGCTACAAAATGACAAACGAGTTAGTATCGATTTGTAAATAATAATAGCAAGAAATAAAATATGCGAGATCGAAAAATAAATATTAATCGAAATCTGAAAAATATTGTTTGAAAAGAACGTTGTTTTGTATAAAAAACGAAGTTCGAAAAATAATAAAAAAGACGGAAAAGGACGCGGCATAACAGTCGGCCGCGCGACTCACCCGGGATGCCGGCGGGTCGCGTGGTAGCCTGTCTCGGTGCCGGTTTTCGAAAAAGTCGATGTTCGTATTAAATCGCGTATGAATATTGCATGATTCGTACTCGACTTAATATTTTCGATATTCGTTATATTTGATAGTTGACTACGAAATCAATATCAAATACTTGGAATAGTTTTTAGAAAAGATTTTTAGAAATCGATCGAAGAATAAATAATAAAACGAACGAAAACGTAAAAAAAAAGAAGTCCCGGATTCCAGGCCTGCGCGCGAGTCGCCTGGGCATGGCGCGACTCGCGTGCGGGTCTGTCCGTTTTTGTATTTTTGTTCAAAAATTGTTATTTTGAACGAAAAGTAAAAGAAAAGAATTTTGACAAAAAAGATGTAACGATTTCTGATATCGTCGAAATCTTAATATAATTCTTTTTGATACGATATTTGATTATAGAAAAATCGATATCGTATGTTTAAGAATATTCGTTACGAAAATAGTTTTTCGTTAATAACGATATTAGAAAAATGATAAGAAAACGACTCTTGACCCATAAGAAACGGACGAAGAGGAGAAAGGGAGAGAAAGGAAGAAATCGGGTTTGATTACACCCTCAACCTACATGCTCTTGTTGACTCGGATCGGGACTCGTCGGAATGTGGCTAGGCACGGGAGTGTCGAGGCAACGTTGGTTGGGTTAGGGTGGTACGGTTTTGACGGGTGTGTGAAGGGTGTCGGATATCGGGACCGGTTTCCTTCGGATTTTGAATGTAATATCGGTTTCTCGATGTTAAGGAATTATATGTGTCGGGATGGTAGAAAGCTATTGCTGAAAAATCGTGTGTGTATGTGTGAATTGTGTATCTTTTCAGTAAAAATTGATGTCTATAATTGATGGATGCAAGGGGTTATTTATAGGAAATTTCCGACCTTGACTTAGGAGAGTTTGAATACCGCTTAGGATAGGAAACGAGGGAATTTGAGGGAAATAAGAATTCCGCTTTCTTGTGGAGGAAGAAAGGCATCTCGGCTGTTTTGCTCTTGTTTTGGCCGAGTGTTTCACACTCGGTCAGGTGTTCGAATCGGTTTTTGAATAGGATTCCTGTTTGAGCTAGAATTACCGCTTGGGTAAGAAGCTGAGGAGAACGAGAATTCCGTTTTCTTGTAAGAGAAGAAAAGAGGAAAACCGGCTGACTTGTACTACTTGGCCGAGTGGTTGCACTCGGTTGAGTGTTTGAGTCGGTTCTCGGATAGGATTCCTACTCGGGATCGAATTCTACCTTAAACGGAATTGTTTATTATTTTGTGAAGCTGATTTTTGTGGAGTTGGAGTCCGAATAGGACGTTTGAGGCCTCACGGTCAGCCTACAAGTCTCGAGAAATATCTTTGACCGGGTTTTGACTCGGTCGCTAAAAGACGGTTTTACCCCTGGTGTCGGATTCGACCCAAATTAGTCTTATTTGACTCGAAACGACCCACTGGGCCTGAATTTGAGGTCGGTTTTGTGAGATTTGTACTCCGTAAAATGCCTAAGCCAAATATCCATGATTTCGAGCCCATTTCCGAGTATGTCAAGGCACGTTAGCGTCCGATCATCATCGGGTGTTTGTCGGAAACTACTATAGACACTTGGCGGTCAAAATGTGGGTGTCTACAGAGCCCCCACTCTGACTGAGGCTTGGACAGGGCGAAAGTCAGAGTAGCCACCAAGTCAATCAAGGATTAAAACCTGGCAGCTTCCGGTCGGGTCGTTTAAGGGCCATTAGACCTGCGTGAAGGGCCCGCCGGCCATGGGCTAGAAATGTACCTGAGCTGATGATAACTCCGTGGGGAATTTGAACTTGTCGCATAAGACTTAGGTGCGCCTGTATATGGGCTCATCTTGTTAAATGCCGCTGGGGAGTTATGTGAATTGCGCTGTCGTGATTTGTACCTGTATAAGTTACATAAAATTTTGCATGCAACACGTAGGTGAAACAAATATGACTCGCGCTGGGGAATAAAAATGATTTTTGCGCATTTTGAAATCGAAGTCCTGAAAGCAACTCACGTGCTAGGAGATGGGTTTTCAAAATTGAAAGGAGTGAAAAAGAAATTTGCCGTTTAAATAGATTGAAATTTGACCTTGTCGAAAAGATTTTCTTTCAAATGGCTAAGTTTTTGCAAATTTTGAAGTAAGAATTTGAAGAGAGGTCAACTGACAGACTTGACTCTGGACGCGACCGGACGAGTTGACAGATATGACTGGACTCTAGAGGGGTTGGACCGTGACTCGGTAGAGGGTGGGCCACCTAAGATGACAAGTCTCTTAAGTTGCGCTATTCCGTAGCCTAGGCGAGTGACAACACGGTTGAATCCTCAGAATAGGAAGAATGTGCTATGGGGGAATTGCAGTAGTCTGTAATGAGACTGTTTTTGCAGGACTTGGCAGTGGAATGCTGTAGACTAGTGCTCTTTTGAATCCTTTTTTATTTTAGGGTACATTTCCAAAGTGGGCATTGCCTCGAGTTCTAATAGATTCTTGTCCTCGAGTGAGCCGAGTACTAGGACACACTACAGAAAGGAGGCTAGATTTTGAAGGTATTTGGATTATGTGAGTGGAAGGAGAACTTCTGTCTAATAGAAGCCCCCAGAATGACAAAGCTAACTGTCGAGAACATGACAGTGTCGTGACCGGAATGATGGTGCTTTTTGAATGTGTGTCAATGTGGGTGGTTGTGCCTCTGTTGAAAGGCTGCCTACGTATTCACGTGTGGTGAAATCAAACCAAGCCGTAGTTCAGTGGATTGTGGTGCCTAGTTTATTAGGGCTTTGTGTGTGACTAGCCATAGCGATGGTGTAGGCTAGGTGCATTCCCAGTGATGTCTTGATCAAAGGGCTAGAATGGTTAGGATATTGATCCTGTGACTGTGAGCGTTCTCCGGGATAGCCCCCAGAGGTAGTGTGCACTATTTGGGCATGTTCTATGCCGACCGCAAGTTGAGTTCCCGTGTTTGGGGTTGGTAACTGGTTTGAATGAGAAGAATTGGGATGGGATTTTAACGAGTTCTGCTCTCGGGGATTTTAACGAGTTCTGTTCTCGAGGATTTTAACGAGTTCTGCTCTCGGGGATTTTAACGAGTTCTGCTCTCGGGGATTTTAACGAGTTCTGCTCTCAGGGATTTTAACGAGTTTTGCTCTCGGGGGATTTGACGAGTTTTGCTCACGGGGGGATTTGACGAGTTTTGCTCTCGGGGGATTTGACGAGTTTTGCTCTCGAGGGGATTTGACGAGTTTTGCTCTCGGGGGATTTGACGAGTTTTGCTCTCGGGAGATTTGACGAGTTTTGCTCTCGGGGGGATTTGACGAGTTTTGCTATCGGGGGATTTGACGAGTTTTGCTCTCGGGGATTTTAACGAGTTCTGTTCTCAGGGATTTTAACGAGTTTTGCTCTCGGGGGGATTTGACGAGTTTTGCTCTCGGGGGATTTGACGAGTTATGCTCTCGGGGGATTTGACGAGTTTTGCTCTCGAGTTTGCATATGGTGATTGTGAATTTTGTTATGTAAAAGGGGAAGTCGAGTAAAATGGCTCGAACTTTGATCGGGATAAGTTTTGATAATGCGAGATCTGATTTCCATGTCTGACCCTAATGGTTAGGGGTATCCTATGGAGCTTGAATCCTCAAAATTTCGGGCTGTCTCTAGCCTGGGTCTCGGGAAGGTCTCGAGGGTTATAATGTGGGAAGGCTAAATGTGGTGTTAGCTGACCAACTTGATTGTCTCTCCCTTATTGGATGGTATGAGTATTGATAATTTTGAATTGATCGTTTTCACTACGGTCATGGTTTTTTGAATATTTTTTGGTTGACCTTTTAGCCCCGGTCATGGGTGCCTCTTTTTTTTTGATAATGGCCTGCTTTTTTGTTTTGGCCTTTTGCTTTTTCTTGTATTGGACTTTTTTTCTTTTTTGTCCATTTTTTTTCGTTGGTCAGACTAACACCTAAGGTAGGGATTGGTTGATCTTATTGGATGGGTGTTTATTGTGGGAAATGGGCTTGCCTCCCGTCTTGAACCCAAACTAGGAGACTACCTAGATTTGTCATTGGATTCGATACCGCTCCTGCTAAGGGTAGTTATGCGGCTTTCTATACCAGACATGGAATAGGTAAAAGGAAAACACAGGCTCGGTTTCCTGCAGTCATTATAGATGTGCCTATAATAGTCACGTGCGTGTGCTCACAGCGTATGATGGTGTTCATCATGTTCTCGGAAACACATAAGGAAAGTATATATGAGAAATAGACAAACTGATTTTATTGAATTTTGAAAAGAGGACAGAATGCAAATGACTCTGACTCTGATTTGGAAATGAGGATGTAGGGTATCCTAGACTCGAACTCAGACTTAGACTCAAATCAAATCCGGACTTTTGGATACTCGGTTGGTATATGTTCTTTTTTGATAAGGTCATTGATTGGAGAAAACGACAGGTGCCATGACTCGCCTAAACTCGACTTTGCGCAAATGCAAGAGAGGGTGTCAAACTAGACACGGCCCGGGGTGACGGGAATGACTAGGATTCTCGGACCGGGAAACCCGAACGTTGATCTAGACAAAGTAACGACCGCGAATTAGACTCGAGCCGCAGAAAGGTGAGTCCGAAAATGGGGTGACCGTGTTTGACTGCGTCGCGTGCTCTGACCAACCATGGTGACATAACCCTAGGTGACTCGAATATTCGTAGCATAGGTACGACTCGAAAAAGGCATCGTAGGGTACTCTCTAGGGTAACCGTGGTTGACTGCTCGGGTGGAGGACAGCCCCCTGAGTAAGGCTAGAGACTCAGATGGTGTGACATCTAAGTGACTCGAAAGTGGGATATGTGAGACAACACGTGCAAGACATGATCCTTAGAGCAACCGTGATTGATCGCTCAGCTGAAGGGTAGCCCCCGACTGGGACTGAAGACTTTGTTAAGACTCGAATGAGTGACCCTTAGACGTAAGGGCTGTGAACCTTTTGTTATAGGGCTATGCCTTGTAAAAGGTTGACTCGGAAAAGACACCTAGACGGGTGACTCGTGAAAGGGTGGATCTCCTTTAGGATCCAGCTATGTGGGCTGGGCCTTGTTCGAAGGAAGATTCACGTGAGACATTCCCAGACTTTAGACTCGATTGTGTAAATGGGCCGACCCTTGTAGGAGTATGTCCTACGTAGGTGGGCCTTGCCTTAGTAAAATAAGGCGGACTGGGATAGGGAGGAAACTCGTGATATAAGATCGACGGAGTTTCGACGCTAAAGACTTCAACGACTTATCACACGACCCGACACTGCTAAATACGGGAAGTCCTAAGAAGAGGAAGTTTTGAAATGTGATTTTTTTGAAAAGCCCGAAATGAATCGGGTGAAGAAATTCGGCCCTTTTTTTCGAAAAAGAAAAAAAGGAGTGGGCCGAATGACGGGTTTTAAAAGTTTCGAAAATATTTTCGAGTTTTGAATTGGGCATAATACCGGCTAGAAAAAGGCTATTTTGAGTAAAATCATAAGTCCTAAGTTCGGTATATGACCCGGGTTTTGAAATTGGATATTTTGAAAAAGGATGCAAATTTTGAAAAGATGATGGTTTTGAAAAAAGATGTGGATTAAGTAGCACGTAGTCATGGAAACAGTATAATGACGCCATGTATGCTCTTAATCTAAGTCTCGGTCAGTCTATAAGGGTCTATACCAGTGTACATAGCCTATCAAGAATCGGGGCGGACTCCCTAACTCGAGTTGAGATTAGGACATGCCGTAAAACCCATATGAATCGGCTAATGGACACCTTTGACATAACCAATTTGGACTATATCAACGGTATAGTGGGACGTCGGTCACGAGTACCGGCCCGGGAAAGTGGGGTTATGCATGAACCGTAAAACTAAAACGCGCATTGTACTAGTCAAACAATTTCTATTCGAGTCTCACCCTGAGGACACTGAAGGTTATTAACTCATCAGAAAATCCCTAGCGGAGTCGCCAAATTGTGGACATGACATAGGTCCACCCCGACGCGGCCACACGCGGGTTTTGGGGAGGCGAATGAATCTCCATGAGATGGTCAAATGGAAATTTAAATCGAAGTCGGAGTCGCCACCGAATTTTATGGTTATTCGGAACCGTTCGAGCCCACTCTATGTCGTAGTGGGCCGTGAACAAAATACGGCCCATTTCCGATGTCAGAGTTTATTGGGCTCGTCCCTTTTGCATATCGATATAGATGTCGACTGGAGCGGTTAATCGTATATTGAATGACTCTCGTTGCCAATGGTTTCGGACATCCGGAAACCACGGTTCTGAGTAAGGGGTGAGGGTACGTGTTGGGAAGTTCACTAAGAACACCCAACCCCGCCCGCACATTAGCGGCCTCTACTAGGATATCGAATGACGTTTTAATGCGCGCGTTAGTAATACGATGAATGATTATGCAAACATTGTTTTCTAAGCATGTGAAAAATTGAATGGGTTGCTAAGTCAATTTAATGCATGAAAATTGATTAACGTCAAAGTTGTATTTAGCATATGAGATTCGTTTTAGTATAATAAAACAAATGAAATAAAAGGATGAATTTGCTACAAAATGAACAAACGAGTTAGTATCAATTTGTAAATAATAATAGCAAGAAATAAAATATGCGAGATCGAAAAATAAATATTAATCGAAATCTGAAAAATATTGTTTGAAAAGAACGTTGTTTTGTATAAAAAACGAAGTTCAAAAAATAATAAAAAAGACGGAAAAGGACGCGGCATAACAGCCGGCCGCGCGACTCGCCCGGGATGTCGGCGGGTCGCGTGTTAGCCTGTCTCGGTGCCGGTTTTCGAAAAAGTCGATGTTCGTATTAAATCGCGTATGAATATTGCATGATTCGTACCCGACTTAATATTTTCGATATTCGTTATATTCGATAGTTGACTACGAAATCAATATCAAATACTTGGAATAGTTTTTAGAAAAGATTTTTAGAAATCGATCGAAGAATAAATAATAAAACGAACGAAAACGTAAAAAAAAAAAGAAGTCCCGGATTCCAGGCCTGCGCGCGAGTCGCCTGGGCATGGCGCGACTCGCGTGCGGGTCTGTCCGTTTTTGTATTTTTGTTCGAAAATTGTTATTTTGAACGAAAAGTAAAAGAAAAGAATTTTGACAAAAAAGATGTAACGATTTCTGATATCGTCGAAATCTTAATATAATTCTTTTTGATACGATATTTGATTATAGAAAAATCGATATCGTATGTTTAAGAATATTCGTTATGAAAATAGTTTTTCGTTAATAACGATATTAGAAAAATGATAAGAAAACGATTCTTGACCCATAAGAAACGGACGAAGAGGAGAAAGGGAGAGAAAGGAAGAAATCGGGTTTGATTACACCCTCAACCTACATGCTCTTGTTGACTCGGATCGGGACTCGTCGGAATGTGGCTAGGCACGGGAGTGTCGAGGCAACGTTGGTTGGGTTAGGGTGGTACGGTTTTGACGGGTGTGTGAAGGGTGTCGGATATCGGGACCGGTTTCCTTCGGATTTTGAATGTAATATCGGTTTCTCGATGTTAAGGAATTATATGTGTCGGGATGGTAGAAAGCTATTGCTGAAAAATCGTGTGTGTATGTGTGAATTGTGTATCTTTTCAGTAAAAATTGATGTCTATAATTGATGGATGCAAGGGGCTATTTATAGGAAATTTCCGACCTTGACTTAGGAGAGTTTGAATACCGCTTAGGATAGGAAACGAGGGAATTTGAGGGAAATAAGAATTCCGCTTTCTTGTGGAGGAAGAAAGGCATCTCGGCTGTTTTGCTCTTGTTTTGGCCGAGTGTTTCACACTCGGTCAGGTGTTCGAATCGGTTTTTGAATAGGATTCCTGTTTGAGCTAGAATTACCGCTTGGGTAAGAAGCTGAGGAGAACGAGAATTCCGTTTTTTTGTAAGAGAAGAAAAGAGGAAAACCGGCTGACTTGTACTACTTGGCCGAGTGGTTGCACTCGGTTGAGTGTCTGAGTCGGTTCTCGGATAGGATTCCTACTCGGGATCGAATTCTACCTTAAACGGAATTGTTTATTATTTTGTGAAGCTGATTTTTGTGGAGTTGGAGTCCGAATAGGACGTTTGAGACCTCACGGTCAGCCTACAAGTCTCGAGAAATATCTTTGACCGGGTTTTGACTCGGTCGCTAAAAGACGGTTTTACCCCTGGTGTCGGATTCGACCCAAATTAGTCTTATTTGACTCGAAACGACCCACTGGGCCTGAATTTGAGGTCGGTTTTGTGAGATTTGTACTCCGTAAAATGCCTAAGCCAAATATCCATGATTTCGAGCCCATTTCCGAGTATGTCAAGGCACGTTAGCGTCCGATCATCATCGGGTGTTTGTCGGAAACTACTATAGACACCTGGCGGTCAAAATGTGGGTGTCTACAATAAAAAACATACCGTAATTAAAAAAATGGAGGAATGAAGAAGGAAGGAATGATAAGGTGGAGACGGATTAGAGAGAAGGGAGAGAGTTTGTAGAGAGAGAGAGTGAAATGGCGAATGTGAGAGGGGGAGGGGGCTGTTCGCGCATTTAAAAAAATTGACACACTTTAGCGACCGAAATCGGTCGCGCTCCACTTCGATTAGCGACCAATTTCAGTCGCTAAATCCGTAGCCATTTCAATAATTTAGCGACCGAAATCGGTCGCGCGCCCTTTATTTTAGCAACTGATTTTGGTCGCTAAGGATAATTAATTTTTTTTAAAATTCGTCTCCTCGTCCAGCGACTAATATCAGTCGCGTGTTGTACTTTCAGTTGCAAAATTAGCTACTGAATTTATCAGTCGCGCGTGGTTGGTAGCTATATGAAGTATTTCTTGTAGTGGCCCTTCCCGGCCGGGAAGGAGATGATCCCGGTCGGGATGGGGTGGTCCCGGTCGGGATGGACATGGTCCCGGCCGGGATGGACCTCCAGTAGTCCGTCTTTGCTTTGCACTTCATCCCGGTCGTGATGGATGTGTTCCCGACCGGGATGGGTCTTGTAGGCTTCGAATATGGTCTCGTATGTCCCTACTTTCTCTTCCTAGGCTTCTTATCGATTCTCGGTGCTCGCGAATGAGTCTCAAGGGGCTCGGGATCGAGTCTAGGCCACCGAGTCATCGTTGCTTCTCTTCGTTGGCTCCAAATGCATCGGAAACGAGTCGAAATCGTTCCATTTCTCCAATATAGGCCCTAGGAACCTAAAACAAGCTAGAAGAAGCGTAAGAAGCCTCAAAAACCGCTCCGAAGAGCGATTCCACGAGAGAAATCAGGACCAAACACAAGAAATAAGCACTACAAACCACACTTATCATACCTCGAATGACAAACAAATTAATTGTTACCGGGTGATGTTATCTCATTTTCCACTATGTATTGCGAATGATTAAATTTTTGGTCAAAGAAAATGAAAAAAAAAAACAAATATTTGAAATGATTATTAAAAAATACGAGTACATAAATTAAGAATTTTGAAAATGAGTATAAGTTTTTACATACAAAGAATGTGATCGTCCCACAACATTAACGGAATTAGTGACGGAAAAGGAGGTGAATCCCTTAGCTGAAAAGTTTAGACCCTTAACCAAAAAAAAAACTCAAAGTTGAGTCCCTTTTCTTACCATTAACTGTTTTATTTTCATTTTTTTTAAAGACTACCTAAATCTAACTTCCGGTGACGAAAGTCAACTTTCCGGCCTTTACTTTTCTTTCACATGTGAGAAGCGAAAAACTTCTAACAAACCCTACCCTTATTTGTCATAAACTACCTTTAATCCTTTAATTCATTTTCCTCTCACATTTCCCTCTAATTTCATTCCCCATTTCATTTCTTCCAATTTTATAAACTCCCTTCGACAACGTCTTCAAGCCCTAATTGACGCCCGGTTCGCCATAGCTGAACTTACGTCGTCTTTTGGCAGTTCACACTCGACTTCTCCGACATCCTTCTCCTTGGTTGGGGTGACGGGTATTACAAAGGTAGTACTAATACGACGTCGTCTAGTAATAACTCGGTTGAGCAGAAGCATTGCAAACAAGTGCTTCTTAAGCTTAATTCGTTGATATCCAGAGCTTCGGATGGCGGAGGTGGAGGTTCGGATGAGTCGAGTGTTGATGAGGATACGACGGATACAAAGTGTTTTTTTTGTTTTCGATGACGCAGAGTTTTCAATCAGGGGAGGATTTTCCGGGTCAGACTCATATGAGCTCAACCCCGACCTGCCGAAGGGTCAAACCGATTGGCGAATTCGTCGTATAATCTGGCACTTTTTGGCTCTGATAGTACTAGGGAAGGTGGACCGGGTTGGTTTGGCCGGTTCAAGGGCTGGTTATGTCCGACCTTGCTGCATTATGGATTAGCGATCCGCCTCCGGCTCTAGTTTCAACTCCAACTTCAACTTCTGTTGCAGCTACTCCGCAACCACTGCCGCCACAATCGACCGCTTTGACGACGAGTAAGACGACGATGGTGCAACAACCGACAACATTAACGCTATAGAAACAACATAATAATCTACAACATGAGTTTTTTTACGAAGGAATTGAATTGGAGGGAATGAAATTGGAGGGAAATGTACGAGGGAAATGAATTAAAAAATTAAAGGTAGTTTATGACAAATGAGGGTGGAGTTTGTCAGGAGTTCTTCACTTCCCACGTGTGAAAGAAAAGTCAAGGCCGAAAAGTTGACTTTCTTCACTGGAAATTAGATTTAGGCAGTGTTTAACAAAAAGTGAAAATAAAGGGTAGTGAAAATTCAAAAAAAAAAAAAAAAGTAGGTAGTTTTTCACAAAAAAAACACTAAGAGCTTGCTTGGGATGGGGGTAGATTATTAAGGGGTAATGGAGGTCAAAATGTGAAGAAAATGAAGGAAGGTGGTTAATAGTCAGTGGCGGATCTTGAGAAAAATATTACGGGGGGCCGAATTTTTTTCGTAAATTACCACTTCGTAAATTTTTATCGTTCCTTTAAATTTCTAACTCTTGGTATTAAATTACTCTATTTTAAACTCTCAAAAATGGATGACATTGAAATTTTATTAAAAAAATCGATAAAGCTCATATGGTCCTAATGAAAATATTGTACATAAATGGACACAAAAAATATGTTCTTAGCAGGATTCGAACCTAAACCATTCATGTTAGTAACAAAATTTCCAACCAAGTGTGACACTCTAAACCAATGATGTAAGATCTAAAGAACTTATTTTTATTTTAAAAGACTGCTTAGACCGAATCTAATAGAAGCTTCGCAATTGAGTTGGGGGGCCGGACCCCTGCCCGACCCAACCAAGATCCCCCCCTATTAATAGTGAGTAACAATTACCCCCATACGGGGGGTAATGCATTACATAGGGGGAGAGGGGAGTAATGTATTATGGGGGGTAATTCTTACCCTTTCACCTTCACTTTACACTATAAAACACCACCCATATCCACCTCTATTCTCCGTTTTCTTCACATTTTTATCTCCACTAGTTTTACAACCCGTGAAAATTCACGGGTCTGTTTTTATAGTTGTGTTATATATTAAATGATCTAAAAGTACGTAAAAATTATGGATGAGATATATCATACTTGTACTCACAAAGAATAATTGTATTGGAAAAAAGTATAGTACTTTTATATGTGCAATATAATACAATATTAATTAACTAAACAAACTGAAAAGAACGTGGTCATACTTAGACTTGTTACAACTTAACCTGATCCGCAGACCATACCGAACAATGTTTTAGGATCATGGACATTTTTTCCGACACGCGTCCCATTTGACCTAAATCGGAAATGACCCGTTAAGTTAGGGTCCAAACCCGACCCGACCCGTCACCCGTTGGGTCGAAGGAAATTTATTAAAATTAATTTAAAATATTTGTATTTGTATTTATATAGTATTATATTTCGATTTATAATTGAAAAAAAATTATCACTTTTAATATTATAAAAATATAAACAAATAATAAATTTAATACAATTTTTTTTGCTTAAATAATAAAATATTTTTAAAATAAATAAAAAAATTAATATCAATTTTTTCTACTTAAAAAGCGGTAAAAAATTAGGCTTCGAAACAATTTCTATCCCATATTCTGACCCTAACCCGTATTTGATCTGACTCGTATATATGACCCGACCCGTTTGACAGAGCTAGAACTCATACTACTACACGAAACTATACTCAGTAAAATCATACGGAATAAATTATAAATAAGTCGTGTTAACATGTTGTGGTATTACTCGTTAATTTATCATTTTATAAAGAGTGGAATCAATACCCCTAATAAAACACATTTTTCAAACAGTATTCCCTTTTGATATTTTTTTAAACTACACTCAAATTATTGCTAAACTTTGAAATTATCTCTCAAATCGTTATATACACGTTTTATGATGAAAATGTTATCATATGTATATTTTTTGTTTGTGAGATTAACTGAATATCATAAATTGTTATTTGTAACGCACATATTCGTCATAATGTCGTAACAGATCAAGTAGTTATCTATATATTTAAATGATAATCATTAGTAGAGTATATAATATTTGATCCGTTATGACGATACGACGGATAACCAGTCCCAAGAGTTACTAACTGTTTAAACATGTGCAATTCTAGAAAGATACCATTATCCTAAAATTTACAATAAAATCATTCCCTATTTTTATTATCTTATTATTAATAAAACAATTGCAACATAAACTAATAATTTTAGGGAAGGTCGAGCGTTTTTTAGGAGAATGGTGTACAGATAAAATTAGTTGTGAGCAAAGATTCGATTGAAGAAAAAAGAGAGTTTTTTTGTTCAGTTTTCCACTTTTATGACAGAAAAAATGATTGATCAATTATATTCATTCAATAAATTCATAACTTTGTAGATCGATAATATTTATATTATTTATCTTGACTGCAACTATAAACAACTTCTTATGCAATGAAAAGAACATTCTATCTAATTTGTGTTAATTAATGTGAACTAAAAAGTTTTTTTTATAATAATGCACTCATATATTTTTGGTATGTTTTCATGATGTTTACTTAATAAGTAGGAGTATATAATAAAGTGTATTAGGAAACGTATTTACGGCAAAAAAATATACTCCAAAATGATACGGAGTATATATTTTTGATGGCAAATAATCTTACTAGATAAGTCGCTCAATGTATAATATGTACAATTATAATTCTGAATAATAATAAAAAAAAATCAAAATCAAAGAAATTTATCTAAATATGTTGCAGAATCATTGCATTGGCTACGATATCTTTTTTTACTCTTTTTATTTATTTATTAAAATCATTTAAAATATTTTCAATTGTGATAAATAAAAAATATAAAATGATTTTTTAAAGTACAACATCATAGATATGACAAAGAAATACAAACTTTTTTTAAAATTTTAATTTCTATTCGAAAATTTGACATAACGTTTTGCCATATTGAATAGTCCGATTGTTTAATTTGTTTATTATTTTTTAATTTTTTCTCAACGACATAAATTTATTGACATTATATTTAATCAATAAAAATGATTAAATTACTTGGTTTGTATTACGATTATTTCATGATGATAAAGTGATTCACAAAGTAACGAATAGTTTACATGGATCCAAACCGCACTCACTAAGATAAAAGTAAGTAATACTCTGTACGGAGTACAAAAATTCGGGAAATTTTGAAAAATAAAAATGACATGAACTTGAAAATGAAAAACTATAATAAGAAATGGCAAAAGTAATTATTTGCACGAATATATATACAAACATTAAATTACAAATATTGGAACACTTTTTGATACACCACATTAGTAGTAGCATCGGAAGTGCGTTTATTGCTATCAAAAGTAAGAATCTTCAACTTCAATCCGCGCTTGTTGGTAACCTTTCATATTGCAATGTATAGCTAACAACACGGGCTTGGGAAGATAAAAAACCAACCTGAGACAACGATTAACCTTGATAGAAATATATTTTTGACCAACGAGAGACAACGTTCGATATATTTAGATATGAATCATGTCATAATTATGATATAGGAGTGGGAATAGATTGGTTTCAGTCTTTCGGGTAAGGTGAGTCATTCTTCATCGTCCATCGCCGCTTTAAATTTTTTCAGACTCATCAGTCTTCAGTGATATTAAACCTTCCCACGTCTACTAATGGCGTGTATTTACATCAGAGTGAATTTAATGGTGCTTATTGATTGTAACAATCAAATTACTGGTTGAGTTTCATAGGCATTTAAGTGGTTGAGTTTCAGTAGACCCATTTGGGTGGTCTATAAAACGTGTCCATTGCCATTACAAATTTCTCGTTGAACTTGAGATTCACATGAAATGTGTTGTGCAAGCTTGACCTCTCAAGTAAGATATAAAAATTACCCGATCAAACATAGACCATCTCATCTATATTATTCTCCTTGATTTTGGTAATCAATTTTGACTGCCTATTTATTACCCATCTCAATCGATCATCAAATTAAATGTCAAAACAATCCTAAATCCCAAAATTCAATTAAATTCATACAGAAATCCTGATTCCACCACCGATTATACTCAATTTTCATCCTCATAACTCAATCGATCATCAATATAAAAAATCGAACTAAGAAACTTATATCAGATGTCCCAAATTTCAATTAGAATTCATACAAAAATTTTGATTCCACCACTAATCACAATTTATTCTCATTCACAAACCTCAATCAATGACAAAATAAATAAATCTAACCAATCATACGTATATTGTAAAAATTATGGTCTACAAAAAAACTTGATTTTTAGAAAGATGGAAGGACAAATGTGGTCAGGAGAGGCGATAGGGATGACAACTATTTCTACCGAACAAATGATTCCATCGAAAACATAAAAAAAAACAAAAAAAAACGAAGAGAAAGAGCAAGAATTAAATAATACCAGCCAAGTCGGTGACTTTTTCAAATTTGAGAAGGGTAGTGATCACAAAGAACGACAATTGATAATACAACTGCATCAAAACAAAACAAAGCATAACAAAACAACGTCAATTGACGAATTTTGAAAAACTTGAAGAATCAAATGAAATGAAGAACTATCTCGGTCACGGTGATGTTGATAAGATTGTTTACTGGATTTTTAATATGGAGGTCGGAAGATTGAAAAATATGGAGAATAATAAAGAAGGAGATATACTGCAATTTTGAGGGATGATGAAGTAGTTATTGACTTGTGGGTGGTTTTTCACCGGATAAGTTTGAGTAGTGCGTAAGCAGTTAGGGAAATTAGTAGGAAGTTACTTACCAAAACAGTAAACTGCTGCCCATTTTTCTTTTTCTTTTTTAAATTGTTTTTTCAATTAAGCCAACTCATCGCCATGTCACTACCATGTGAGCGCTTAGGTGGACGCTGAGGTGGATGAATGTGAGGCCTCTAAATGTTTCTGCTTTAAAAGATTAAGATAAGATTATCCCTTAATAATAATCTACCCATCCCAAGCATGCCCTAAATAAAAAACAGTTTATGACAAAAACTTTATATATAAATATATATATATATATATATATATATATATATATATATATATATATATATATATATATAGAGTAAGGCTCTTATGAGTCCCTTACTCTATATGAGTCCATGAGTCCTCATCCCATCCGTTGGATGAGATGGGGATGGATGGACAAGATTCATTGCATTAAAAAAAAAAAAAAAAAAGGGAAAGATTTACGTTCCTAAAATAGATCCCAAGAATTTAGGAAACAATAACCACTCCATCACGTTCATTCATCATTCATCACATTCATTCATTAATTCAACCGTGAGAAAAAAAACCCTATCTTCATCACGTTCATCCTTTCATTCAATCAAAATTGTGCACGAAAACGCGTTACAATGGATCCAGAATCAGTATCATCTTCTTCAACAATTGATAAGCAATCGTCTGAGTATAACAATGGTGAGTTTCAATAATAATTTGACGTCGATTTTCATTGTTGCTATTACTTTCATTGTCGATTTTCATGGTGAGTATAACAATTGTTTTTTCTTCATGGATTTCAATAGTCATATTGCTTTCAATTTGTGTTTTCATATCAATGTTTTATCGCGTCGAATTGCGTTTTTTTACGTCGATCTTCATGTTTATAGTGCTTTCATTGTCATTTCGTATCACAGTTTCGTATCAATTTGCGTTTTTTTGATGTCATTGCGTTTTGATATCACAGTTTCGTATCAATGGTATTTTGATATCTTGATCTCTATAGATTACAGGTCTTTATGCTTTTTATTAAGATTTTCCCTGATATCCATTGATTCTATTTTTTTTATTTCAGTTAACGCAGATTCGTCGTTGAAGTAACATGCCTTCTGAGTTAAAGTAACACTTAATTGCAATTACAGTAACACAAATGAACGTTCAGGAAAAGGGTTTTTATGATATGCTGGAGTAACGTATTGTACACGTTAGGGTAACACCACTTATGAATTACAGTAACACATTATTTACATTGATGTAACGCTGTTTGATTTTGTGCAGGTAGTTGCGCCAGAGATGCGAACGCACAAGACAACACTGAAAAATGTGGAATTTAATTCGTTTGATTAATTATGGATTACTATTATGGTTCATTGATATTATTGTTTCACCGATATTATTGTTTTGCTTTATGTTGAAGCATGCATGGCATTGAAGTAACACAAGTAATGAATTACAGTAATACCTACTTTTAATTAGAGTAACACAAAAATGTAACACTAAAAAAGGGTTTTTGGCGCTGACGTTGGAGTAACATCTTTTTAGAGTTAAAGTAACGCAACTTAGGAGTTACAGTAACACTTATGCCCATGGGCCTGACTTTTCTTAATTTTTGGCAGGAAGCATTGGTAAAGAGACGAATGCACAGGAATGGTGCAGAGATGTGAGTGAGATTTTCACTCCGTACTGAAAAAGACACAGAGGAAGACGAGGATGAACAAGTGTTTTGATAATACTCGTGTTCTTTGAATATTACAAGAATTTTTTCTTTTTTCCTGGTTTACACGAAAAACTAATGTTGTACACATTTGTGCAATTAACACTATATTTATTTAATAAATGTGTTTTTAATTAGAGTAACATCTCATGTGCGTTGAAGTAACACTATTAATTTGTTACAGTAACAGAAAAAATGCATTGTAGTCACTGAGGACAGCAGTGTTGTTCATTCATTGAAAGAGTACCAATATTGGTGATTGCAATATCATTGTACTAACGGCATTAATCACTTAAAGTAACATAATTTGTTCATTAAAGTAACACACACAGTGCTTCGGTGTAACACACAGATTGTGAGACCAGCGAAAATTGTGTTAATTTCAATAATCCCCATAGTAACACCAACAGTGAATTAGAGTAACAGGTGCAGCTGGTCATTGTAACAAAGTTTCACAGCTTCAATGTACTGGTGATAGTCAAAATACCAATGTAATTAGACAGGTAACTAAAGAATAGAGACCATTAAATCGTAGTTACAAAAGAGATGACATGATTCAGTAAACACGCTATTTTTTTCGGCCCTTTGTTGGCTTGCTCATGGGACCGTCGATGATTTTTTGTCTAGTGTTCTCATACTTGGCTACGTTTTCCAACAATTGCGATCGTACAGTGTTCCTGTCTGCCAATAGAAGTGTGGAGTAACATAAGAAGCAGATTAGAGTAACAAATGTACACAATTGAGGGTTTACAAGGATTCAAAGTATCACGAAGATGAGAGTTAAAGTAACACCTCTTATGCATTACAGTAACACATGGTTGTCTTTGAAATAACACCGTACATCAAACACAGTAACGAAGCACCCCTTACAGTAACACATCAAGTTTATTACAGTAACAGCGTATGTGCATTAAAGTAACATTCGATATATGTTCGTCTGTAGTTGAATTCAATTACACGAAAAAGATGAAAACCCAGATAGCAAAACAGTCTTCAGTGAAAAAAATTAATTATATGGCACAGACGCAGCAAAATTAATGAGTTGAGCGCAAAAGTTGAAGTTGAAGTGGAGCGATTGAGTTTGAGTTGAGCGTTTGAGTGTAAGGCTGTGATTGAGTTGAGCGAAAAAAATTGAGCGAGATGAGAGAAGAGATGAAGATGAAGAGTTTTCTTAAGCGGACGTTTGAAAGCAAAAAAATAAATGAGATGAGAGAGAAGATTGCAGTTGGCGCTAATCTAGGGAGGAGGAGGATTTTTTTATTTTTTTTCCAAAATTTGGTAGTTACTACCTTAATTACCCTATACAATCTCACCCATCCATCTTGTTTAGATCAATGGCCAAGATTAGGACTCATGGACTCAAAAAAAATAAAAGGACTCACTTGATCTTTACTCTATATATATATATATATATATATATATATATATATATATATATATATATATATATAGGTAAATTATATTCTATGGAGGTGAGTGTATTTATTGAGTTATGCTTTAATTTTATTAAATTTTATATCGATTTTATTTAAGTGTGCGTCCATTATATTGATTAAGATTATCCCTTAATAATCTACCCATCCCAAGCATGCCCTAAATAAAAAATAGTTTATGACAAAAACTTTATATATAAATATATAAATATATATATATAGAGTAAGGCTCTTATGAGTCCTTCTCTATATATGAGTCCATAAGTCCTCATCCCATCCATTGGATGAGATGAGGATGGATGGACAGGATTCATTCTACAATTTGCATTAAAAAAAAAGAAAAAAAGAAAAAGAAGGGAGATACTGTTTCCTAAAATAACTCCCACAATTTTAGGAAACAATAATATCACATTCACTCACCCATTCATTCATTCACGTTCATCCACGTTACCACATTCATCAAACCTAAAAAAAAAACGCTTCCAACATCATCACGTTCATCCATCCATTCATTCAAAATCTGTGCTCGACATCACGTTACTATGGATTCAATGATCGCGAGATCATCATCAACTGTTGATAAGCAATTCGTGAAGTACAACAATGGTGAGTTTCGATATTACTTTCATGTTTTGCGTCAATTTTATTCATTTCATTCATCATATATTCATATAAACGATTCATTGCTCTTGTGTTAGTATAGATTGCAGATTGTTAGGTTTATTATTTAGGTTTTTTTCATAATCTTCACTGATTATTATTTAGGTTTTTCATAATCTTCATCAATTGTTATGCTTTCATTGCCATGGAAGTCATTAAGATGCTCCATATTATTAGATTTTACGTTCATAGTATGATTTTTTAAAGATCTGATCATTATATGATTTTTTCGTACAAACATATATATGGAGTTATTGTAATGCACATAATGTGTTACTTTAATATAGACCATCTGTTATTTTAATGTCTAACCCTGTGTATAGACATTTTCTGTTAATTGAATCTCGTGTTACTTTAATGCACTTCATCTGTTACTTTAATTCTTGTCATCTGTTACTGTAATGCATTGGAGTAACAAAGGATTTAAATTACTGCCATATTAAAAAAATACTGCTTCCTATAATGATGGAACGTGATTGTCATCAAAATAGGAAACAATATCAAAGTATAACGTTCTCATTCATACTCTTATAGTATACATGTTTATACTGTCATTCATACTCTCATTCATACCTAATGTATTACAGTAACACGTTTGAAGCATTAGAGTAACATGTCATCGGATTTAGTTATTAATGTTTTGGTTAGAATACCGCCATATTTCAAGTTCTGATTGTTTGTTTGTCGCCACGTTTATCGACATTGTTCTTGTTTTTGTAGTAGATGTAAAAGCAGAGGAATGGTGCAAGGATGTGGGTGAGAGTTTCACTCCATACATAGAGCAGATCTTCAAAGATGTAGATGATAAGAAGAAGAAGAAGAAGAAGAAGAAGAAAGAATCATTAGGAAACGTCATGTAAGTCATCGTTTGACGATGAAGAAGGAGAATAAGAAGAAGAAGAAGAAGAAGAAGAACAATTCTGAGTAGGACAATATATTGTTAGAGTAACATACATTATTCATTAGAGTAACATACTAAATAAGTTACAGTAATACAGTTTATGAGTTTGATTGATTTTCCAATATGTAGTCCTTAAAGTAACATCCTTTATTGGAGTAAAATGAGTTAGAATAACACACATTATGCGTTATAGTAACATACTTAATGAGTTACAGTAACGTAGTTTATGAGTGTAATTTGATTTCCAATATCCAGTTCTTAGAGTAACATGTGTGAAACATTGGAATTATAATGGAGTTATATAATTTTTGTTTTGGAGTATCCTTAATAGAAACATACATTATTCTTTTGGTTGATTGGAAGTCATGTTTTTGCAAAAGACTATTATGCAACGTAACTGATTTTATGAGTTAAAGTAACACAGTTTATGAATTAGAGTAACACATTATATGAGTTAAAGTAACAGTTTTTGCAAGAGACTATTATAAACGTAACAAATTTTATGAGTTAAAGTAACATAGTTTTATGAGTTAAAGTAACACAGTTCATGAATTAAAGTAACACATTGTATGAGTTAAAGTAACATAGTTTATGGATTATGACAGTAACATAGTAACATACGTACAATGACAGTAGAAAAATGATGATTTTTTGGTGAAGATGAAAAAAAACTTAATTTTGAAGAAACTTGTTGTGTGAGAGAAAGAGGCAATTAAAAGATTGATATGAGAGAGAGAAGATTTGCATTTGGATAATTAAGGAAGGGAGAGAAATGATATATTTACCAAGATTTGTTAGTTATTTCCTTATTTCACCTTAAGCAATCACAACCATCCATCTTCCACTTGATCAATGGTCCAAGATTGGACTCATGGACTCAATATATATAGGAGGACTCACTTGATCCTTCCTCTATATATATATATATATATACTCCCTCCGTCCCACTAAGATTGTCCCGTATTCCTTTTTGGGTAGGTTCTTAAAGATTGTCCCATTTCTCAACTTTCCTTTTTAGTCCATCCTTTTTTACAACTTCGTCCCTACTAAGACAAAATATTCACCATTTTGTCATTCTATTAACTTACACCACCTCACACATCACCCTATAAAGTAGTCATAATTGCCTATATACTCCATCATTACACAATTTTTTTAATTATTGTGCAAAAGTAAATGGGACAATCATTTTGAGATGGAGGGAGTATATAGGTAAATTATATTCTATGGAGCTGAATGTATTTATTGAGTTATGCTTTAATTTTATTAAATTTTATATCGATTTTATTTAAGTGTGCGTCCATTATATTGAGTAAGGAGTTACCAATATTGAGCGAATTAGCGTAGTTGGACACGGTTAGAAAGAAATTATATACAGTAACTATAGTACTAGTAGTGCATACAAGGAGAATAAACACATGTATTTTTCTCAAAAAAGAATAATAGATGTAGTACTCCCTCTGTTTTTTAATATAAGTCATTCTCACTTTTCGAGACAACCCCTTCTCTTTTCAATATCTCTCACAACATAAGAAAAAATACCATGGAATGTATACTCATTTGAAAGCTCTTTTCGTAAGGGATTTTATGGTGCAATTTTAAAAAAATTTGGAATAATATATTTACATAAAAATTAAAGTCAAACCTCACCTCGAAAAAGTCAAACGTCATATAAAAAAATACGGAGGGAGTATTGATTTTAAAAAAAATACAAGTCTTAACTAGGGAGCGAGGGAGTAATTAATAAGAGTAGTCTACTCGATCATATAAAGCCAACGTATTTAATTCCTTCCCTAACATTGTTTTCAACATGCTTATGTCATGAATGATGTACTAATCTCATACGGAGTAAATCTGTACTTTATTTTCTTGTAGTTATAATACTATCATACGAGTATTAAATTCCTCCAAGACACAAATTAAAATTATCGTTATAATCACAATTGGAAGTCCTTGTTCTAGAGGTTAGTTGTTGCAACAACTTTATTTTGTCCATTGGGACAAAAAATTTGTTTAACAATTTGAAAAACTTGATATGAAAATAAGAACCAATGCGAGTTCTTGTTAAATTCAAGATAAAATTGTTCAATTGGTATTTTTTTATTTAACTATCACATTTAATAACTTTATTAGAATTCTTCCCCTCTTAATAATAGTTCAAAGCATATTGAATTTGTCAAAAACTTACTTGACAATGGCAAACTTTATTTTGAGTTGTCCATTGTAATTGCTCTAAAGCTTCTGAGTCGCGAGCAGGCCCGTTGAACAGCCAGTTCAACCTGTTCTAAGAACAGGGGCCCATCAACATTAGGGCCCAAATTTGCCATATTTACAGTAGTCAATACCCAGTAGTTACTCATCAGTTTTATAATAATAACCTCTTTGTTTTTGCTGTCTGCGGCTTCTTGCTTCCTTCCAAGCATCTCATTAATTATTACTTGGTCATCTATATTTTCTTGAAACCATCAAACTTGTAAGTCCCAAAATTACATTAATTGTAAATTTAAAACTTAGGTTCATCTAATTAGAAATTTCGATTATACATCAGTTTATAGTATGAATTAAAACTTATAAATCTCCAATTTTTACTATCCATCAGTTTTCTCCATAGTCAATTCTTATTGAAATTTCAATTTTTTCTTCAATTAAATTTTATAACTCCACAAATATATATACTCGTACTATTTTTGATCAAACATTATTTCCTAGAACATTCAACAATACTTTGGCACCTCAAAATTGATCAAGTGAACATTTTAGTCTTCATTTCATCTGTACAATTTCTTGTAATGAATTACAGTACAAAATTGAAAGGTAAATCTCAATGTTTTTAAGGCAAATCATTTTTTTTTAATATTGTGGGCTTTAGTGTAAGCCGTGAAATGCACATCAAAATTGAATTCTAGTAATTGTTAATTGATTTTAGTCTTGCACAATTGAAATTGATTATCTATTTTCTTAATTAACTTTTTGTCAACTAATTTTGATTTTTTTTCTTTTAAGTTGGAGTACAACCTCTTGGATTTCAGTCAAAATAGTAGAGATATTATCTCATCTACAATATTAATTGACGTATGTTTTCAAGAATGAAAAAAGAAGAAAATAATCAAAGTACATATAGAAAAGAAATTAAAAAAAAAAAAGAATAGAAGAGTTAATAAATTGTAAGTGGAATTTTGATACTATTTTAACATTGAAAAACACAAATAATTCTACTGAATTAGTTTTGTGTTTATGTAATATATAGTTTCTGCCGTGGTTAGGGCCTCATCTCACAATTTAGAACAGGGCCACTCAAATTCATTTGACGGGCCTGGTCGCGAGTGACCAGTGCTTTCATCGTCTCAATTATTAACTATTTACATTTGTTTAGGTAAAATCCACATGGTAGATAAAAAAAATGCATTTCTTAAAGTGGAATGAAAGTAGGATTGTTTGATAAATTTACACTTATATTGATCACATTAATATTGATTTAATATATATTTTTAACATTAAATACAGTCTTAAAATTATATATAATTTTACTAATTTTAAAGTAAAATTAGGAAATAAGTAGATTTATCCTTCGTACGACGGGATGTTGTTTGGATAACAAAAATTAGAAGAAAGTGGGGGAGGAGGGGGGTGATAAGTGTCAATTTTTGAGATAAAAGTATTAAATAAACAAAATATATAATGACAACTTCTATCATGTTATTTGTTTGAGTAATGAATAGTTGCGTAAATAAATGTTTGACTCGCTTATTAATTTTTAGAACCTACAATTCCTGTAATTATGATTATTAATTTTTTGACTCGTTTAAATATAACAAGTACGTAGTATATTTTTTGACTTAAAAATTGATAAAAAAGCTAGCAACGTAAATTTTTTATTCACCTTCTATTCTAACCTGATTCACCCATGACATGAAAAAACCAGGAGATAAAAAAACTGAACTGAATGTGTCATGTCTGAACTGAAGTGAATGCGTCTGAACTGAACTGAATTGAAAATGGAAGAATATAAGTACAAAAAAACATGCCTTATGTTAACTTGACTCACCCGTAGCGAGAAAAAAAAGACGTAATTTTTTTATCTGCTTTCTTATCCTAATCTGACTCATGCAATACAAGAAAAAGAAAAATGAAACAAGTGTAATTGAGAGGAATGACCAATGTATATGGAGGAGTATCATTTTCCCTTCAAATTTTGTTGACTTTGACAATATTTCATTTTGGTAAAATGAAGAAACTCATTGCCTCAATTTTCTTCTCCCTCTGTAAACAATGAAATGCATCCTTCCTTTCCCTCCATTTACTTCTATCTAAAGGTACCCTTAAATTAGGTGTGCACAATTTTTAAAAGGTGTAGAAAAGGATTTGGGAGGTTTATATTCCGTATTTTTTTAAAACAAAAAACTCTAAAATAATAGGGTTGCACTTGCTTATATATCCGATCCGTACATCCCTCTCGTGTGCCCCTACTACATGCATGATAGTTTTTATTTTTAATAATATAACGGTAGAGATCGATTAAACAAGAATCTGTATAAGACTGTTATAATGAGGGACAAATATGCAATTAGTGATTGACAGCGAAGCAGATGTTAATGGAGAAATTGGTAATTAGAAACTCCAGTACTACTGCTACTGGTAGTGCTTTTAAGTTCCTTCAAAAATCATGATTCTAAATAGGATTAGTAATAATGATGCGATGTGTTTGAGTTATTCTATTTTTCACGTTTCATAAATAGTTCCATATCTAGTTGGACGGTGAATGGACAATTGAAATGAGTTGAACACTTCTTCTCCATATTTTGCAATATTCATAAATGCCATGTTTGAACCACCTGAATGCGTGTTAGAAATTAAATTAACCACATATGAATTTATATGACTAATATACCAAAAATGTTTAGAGATTTTATGATAATAGTGTTGTAAATATTTTGTGAAATTTTTAATAAAATGGAAAGGAAAGTTTTATTGATTGATAATGAAAAACTGAAATTACAAAGCCTTAAATAGAAATGAAGTGAGCTACTCCCTCCGTTCCATTCAATTGTTTGTCTTTTATATTCATTGTGAGAAATATTTTAATCAAAGTAAAACAATTGAATGGAATGGAGGGAGTACTAATTAGCATCCACAGTGAGCAATGACAGGTCTTGTGTGTATGAGATAGTTCAGTTACTAAGCTCCGGTACACTACCCTTTTAGTTGAGGGTGTTGTGCCATCATCCTTCTGAAGTTTTTCATTAGTGCTGATGGGTGTGTTTGATGCCTTGCATTCCACCATTTTGAACTTCTTTACCAAATCACTGACATACTTCTTTTGGCATAAGAATATCCCATCTTGACTCTGCTGTACTTCTAACCCCAGAAAATATTGCAGCAATCAGTCAACTCAAGTTCATTCTTCATTGCTGTCATGAACCCATCTATCAGCCTTTGAGATGTACTGAAGGAAATGATGTATGTCATCTACATAGTGACATACCATCAGTACTCCCTCTTCCTTATCCTTCTTGACATACAATGTTGGTTCATTCTCACTTCTTCCAAAGCCATCTTCAGAGAAGAACTTATCAATCCTGCTGTACCAAGCCCTTGGTGCTTGCTTTAACCCATACAAAGCCTTTTTTAGTTTATATACCTTTCCTTCTATCTTCTTTTTTCAAGAATCCATGTGGTTGATCAACATAAATGTCCTCCTTCAATTCACCATTCAGAAAGGCTGATTTGACATCAAACTGATGTACAGATATGCCTAGTTGTGCTGCTAAGGCCAGAATGACCCTCATAGTCTCAAACCTTGCCACAGGTGAAAAGGTTTCACCAAAGTCCACGCCTTCAAGCTGAGCATACCCTTTTGCCACCAGTCTTGCTTTATGCTTCTGTTTGGTTCCATTTGTATAAAACTTGGTTATGAAAACCCACTTCAGACCAATTACTTTCTTCCCCATAGGAATATCAACCAGTTCCCAGGTGTTATTCTTCTGAATGCACTTGATTTCTTCTTCCATGGCTGCTTGTCACTCAGCTTTTTGCATAACTACTTCAAAGCTTGTTGGCTCTGCAACCATTAGTGCAAAGCCACATGTCTCATAAATGTCAGCCAATGATCTTACCCTTCTTGGAGGAGATTCCTCTGAGGATTCAGAGAAGCTGCTGCTCCTTGATGGTATCACCTCCTCATTATTCTGAACCTGAAGCTACACACCTTGATAATCAAGTGTGATTATCCTTTGATTGCCTTCATCATTGGACTCATTTGACCAATTCCATTATGATTCTTCATCAAAGATGACATTCTTGCTGATTACCACTTTTCCAATTGCAAGATTATACAGTTTATAGGCCTTAGAGTGTATTGCATAGCCAATAAAAACACATTTGACTGACTTATCAGCCATTTTACTTCTTAAACTGATCAAGGAATATACAATACAGCCAAAGACCCTGAGGTGACTTACAATGGGCTTCTTTCTTCTCCTTAATTCATATGGATTGGCCTAGCATTGATAACAGCTCTTATGGGTGAGATGTTCAAGAGATAGACTGTTGTTGACACAACTTCACACCAGAACATTTCTGGTAACCTTGTTCCCTTTAACATGTTTCTTGTCATCTCTACCACTATTCTATTCATCCTATCTGTTACTCCTTTTGCTCCGGGGTGTAAGGAGCTGTTAGATCACTTCTAATACCCCGTGTCTCACAGAATTCATGAAATTCCTTTGAGATAAACTCACCTCGCTTCTCTATCTGTTCTTAATGTTTTCACAGTTTTTCCACTTTGGTTTTCAACCATAGCCTTAAATTTCTTTGTAACAGCCCTAAATTTTTCGCGACCAAAATAACAAAACGAAACGAAAAATTCAAAGTTGTTACTCCGCACTTAGCTCACAAAGCCAAAGTGCAAGGCAAAAAAAATGATATAAATCAACTGAAAAAGAAGTTTGATAGAAATAATTGAAACGAAGTAGAATTTCGATAATTAATTAAATGAAAATGTTGCAGCGGAAGTCTTAAGTCTTACAAAATTCAAAATGATTTAAAACAATTTCAAACCAATAAATCTGATAAATCGATATTTTTACATATTTTTACCCCGTTAATATTATTATTATAATGTCGTCTTTCGTATTATTTGAGCTAATAACGTATTTTTATGACTTAACGGGTTCATATATACGTTAGTATTATTTATATGCTAAAATAAGTTTTATTGTCTATTTTTGATAATTTAGAATAACTCATTTAATTTGAAGGTCAAATAATACATATATTCTCGTATACATTGTGTAGGTGTATCTTAAGACGACGATATCTCACTCATACGATATCGGAATCAAGTGATTCAGGATGCGTTGGAAAGCTAAGTTTGAGACCTACAAGTTTATAGAAGAGAGCAACATCAAATTCAGTCATCTCCTAGGACAAAATTGAGCTACAAAGCAGCAAACCAATAGATATCTACACCAAACAAATGGGTTGAAGCCTATTACTACAAAAAATGTGTTAGGAAACAAGAAAAAAAGAAAATAAAGAAAATAAAAGGGTTTAAAAATAAGAGGGTTTAGGAAAAAATCATATGAAAGAAAAAGGAAAGAAGAATTTAATAAGAAAAAAAAGAAGGAAAAAAGAAGAATATAAAAGAAGAGGAAGAACAGGGAGGATGAGGAACAACGTGGAGGAGAAAGAAAAGAGGAGCACGAAGAGGACGGAGGAAGACAGCAGCCGCAGGACAGACCAACAACACACGGCCCCACTCCGCCTAAATCAAATTCTGTCCCGATTTTTATGAGTTCTTCTAATCTTTATCTTATTTTTATTGTTATTATGTTTAGTTTAGAGTAATTTTTAATTGGAATATGTAATTGACTATTGATGTTAGGGTTTATGAGATTATGATATCGTTTTGACTGATTAATTTATTTGTTGGATATTTATATAAGATTCATTATTTGACTATCTGATTCGTGTTTATTAATTTCGTTTGGCCAACTTAATTGTATTCATTGAATCGGTCGTTGAATTAATAATAATTTTGGTTAGGTTGCAGCGTTCTGGTCTAATCTTAATTGCTAGAAGTGTAGTAGTTGAGTCAGATATAATTGCAGCGTTCTGGTTATATTTTATTCAACTGGTTAGTAATCTTAAAGCGACTTAATTTATTAATTTGATTCATGCGTTCATGGTTGATTTGATAAATTGGTTAAGATTAAACTTGCGTGCGTTCACGGGGTTTAATGAGTCAGAAAGATAAAATTGGTAATTTACTTGCGTTCAAGGATTAACCGATTAACTAATCTATCCAATATAATTAATTAAGTGAATCAATGATTTTACCCGACATCTATAGAAAATTACATATCTCCTATTTATCCTTTATAAGAACTTTCTACCTATTTATTGCGATTATTAGTGTTATTCGTTTTATTTATTTAATTTTAGTTAGTTAGTTTAGTATAAAAACAACCCAAACAAACCCCCCCATTATTATATTTATACTTATATAACTAAATAAATATTACTAAATTGATCTGAGATAGTATCATTAGTCCCTGTGGGTTCGACCCTTACTTGTCCTACTACTAGTTAGTTAGAGTCTTGTAAGTGAATTATAAATTTAATTTTGACTGCGGTTACGACACGCATCAAAATCCAATATAAGTAAAATATAAATAGCTCGGAGTCAGAGTTAAATAATCAAAATCCTTCCTCGCTCAGCAAAACCCGAAACCAGAATGCACTCATGCAGCATATCAAGTGTACCTATCAACTGTACCCCAAAATCACGAATAGGTACATGTTCTAGTGGAGGGAACGACCCAAAACAAAAGGACGTCAGCAAAGCTGACTAAAATATATTATAGTAAACTCGTGAAATAATAATAATGATAATAATTTATAGTAACTAAAATTAGAGTTAAAATCATCGTTTAAATACCAAAATACAATAAAAAGAGTAGTCGAAACCAAACCAACCAAAAAAATATATTTTTCACCACCTGTGTGCCAAGGTCCTACCCTTGCACAGTCTAGAGGTAACTACCTGTGCTTAGTTAGACTCATAATAGTGCGAACCTCTCACATTTGGACAGTCAGTAGGATGAAACTGTCAAAGGAGAAAGTCTAACTCCCTAGCGAGTGAGGGCCGGACAATCCCCACTCAAAAATAGTTTCGGGACGAAGTCCCAGGAACGTCTTAGACGCACCTTAAAACCGTCTAGACCAACAGAGCTCCCAGAGTCTGTTATAAGTTACCAAAAAAACTTTACCAAAATAATGTCAATGTGTGACTCGTGTCACAAAGTTCAAAACTGAATGGGCTTTTGAATTGTTTTCCATAAATGCAGTCCTCACATACCTTGAGGTCTCCTATTTCTGGTAAGCCTATTACCATTTCTTTGCTACTTAGGAGTCTTAACCTCTATCTATTTAGGTGCCTATATCTAAGATGCCACAATTTAGCATTGTCATCTTTTTTGACTACTAAAGCTGTACTCACATTTTTTAACAAATCTAAAGCAAACATCTTGTTTTTCCCCATGTATGATTTAGCCAAAACTTCATTGCATTTATTCTCCTTAATCAAGCAAGACTATTTATCAAACAGTAAAGAAAACCACAACACAACAATTAACCAACACTAAATAAATGATAGGCTAACATGGCAAATACTGAACATTGTGCAGCTATTTGGTGTTACCTTGCACAGTTTTGATGGCCACAGTTCCTATTCCTTCTACTAATAGCAACTTATCATCACCCAATATGACCTTACGCTTTGCAGATTCATCCAGTTCTTTGAACAATGACCTGGTACTTGAAATATGGTTAGAGCAACTACTGTCAATGTACCATTCACTAGATACTACTTCACCTTTTGCTCCTTCTCTGGTGATAAACAACTTTTCTTATTGTTCTGCAACATGAGCTTTATGACCCTCTTTTTTATCCTCTTGATCTTTCTCCTTCAACCAACAATTATCCTCTTTGTGATTGGGCTTATTGCAATAGTAGCACTGCATAGGATTTTTTCCTGATTGAGTCTGGCCCTGACTTTTCTGATCTTGGTAGTTTGAGGACTGGCCTGAGAATCTTCCACGTCCTCTTCCCCTGTGGCCACTTCTTCCTCTACCTCTTCCATTGAACCTATTTGAGCATTCTTTGGCAGGATCATCCTTCACTTGGAATGCTTTTTCTTCCTTCTTTCTGTGGATCTGCTAAGCCTTTCTTCATGCACTTCTAGAGACCGCATAATTTCTTCAAAAGTATAGGTTCCATATCTTTTGACTCTTCTATGGCTGCAACCTGTAGATACTCAGATTTGTACCTAGTGACTACTAAAGCGTTCGATAAACACCGGATGATGATCGGACTGCAACACGACACGATTTTACGATGTTTAAGATGGTATTTATATAGAACGGATCAAATAATTAATCCGAAAAATTAATTCAACATTTAGACGGTCTTAGTCGAGTCGTTCCGGTTGCGTCAACACTAATTAGAGTTAATAAAGACTCCGGAGCCCCGAATCGGTTCTGAATGCAAAGTGAAACCTGAACCAACAAGTCAAACCCGAGTCAAACTTCGAAACCCGAACCGAACCCAAAGCAAGCCTATGCACGCGGTTCTAGATGCCTTAGGAAGCAAGTCACGTGGCCAAAATATCTTGAGATTACATATTTCTCCGTTTTGGAAAGTTTTCCATATCTCGACCTCGAAAATTCAGCCGCGCGCAGCAGCTGTCGCGCCTCAGAATTTAGGCGCACGAGGCGTCGCGCTTATGTGCTTTAATCCAGCTTCGAAACAAGTATATACACCCTCTCCCTCCACTCATAATTGACACAACATCGACATTCATGGATCTCACGAGTTCATTAACTCCTTGTTCCTTGAATAAATAGTTTCCTTCAACTTCTCCCGAGTTCATAATTCGTACAAGATTGACAAGGGCTTCGAACAAACAAAGAATCCTTATGCTTTGTAGTCTAACCTTTCTCTAACATACTAATCGAAACTTCATTACCGCGTACCACGATATTCAAGTCAGAAGGGTCGAATTAATCCGGTTCCTATCGGAATTAATTCAAGCGTTCCTACGCTCCTTGAGATTGCCTTTGCCTATGCCGAACGGTTGTGGACATGGCAAATTCCACCGCGACGCGGCCACGCACGGGTTTCGGTAGGCAAATGAATCTTGTGGTGAGATTGTCCTCGGGTTGAAATTTAAATCGAAGTTGTAGTCGTCAGCAAACTTTATGGGAGTTCGGACCCGTTTGAACCCACTCTGTACTTAGGCGTATTATGCACAAAGCACGACTTGCCTTATAGCACTAGAGCTTGTGGGGTTCGTCCCTTTCCATAATGATACCGACGTCGAATTATCGAATATCATGTATCAAATGACTCTTGTTGCCAATGGTTTCGGGCATCCCAAAACCGAAGATTCTGATTAAGGGGTGAAGGTACGTGTTGGGAAGCCCACGAAAGACACCCAACCCCGTCCGCACATAGAGGCCTCTACTAAGATATTGATTGGTGTTTGTGTACGCGCATTAGTAAGACGGTGAAATGTATGACAACCATTATTTTAGGCTATACATGCGAATTACGTGTTCACTATGCCGTTTAATGCATCTTGATTTGTATCATCGAAGTTTTTTTTAGCATGCGGTGTTCATTTGAAAAAAATAAATGCTAAAAAAGGAAATAAATAACTTGAAGAATACATTACAAGTTACAGGGGCAGAATACAACCCGAATTTTACAATACGACAAGCAATAATATTATCGAGTTAGAAACGGTAACATAAACTATAAACGGACCAGTAAATAGTAACGCAAATTGAAACCATAAACCGAATGATGGGACAGACTTTGATCAGTTACACATTACGTTGCGTATTGATAAGAAGACAGAAGCTCAGGCGTACGGGCTGGTGCGGCCTGGAAGTCAGGCGCCTGGTGCGAGGCGGCCCAGCATTCAGGTGCCAGCACCAGGGTGCTCAAACAGGCAGCGTGACGCTATCTTGATCCCAAGGCCTCGATGCCTCGTCCCGACTTGTCATAGTGAGATCTGTCTGTCTCCATTCATCGTACACCGAGTCTGGCTAGGGAGTCATCGGTATAAGACTTATATCGTGAGATGTTCACTCAAAGTCGTAATGGGATAAAATGAAATATGGAATGTGGGTTTAGAAAGGAACACATGATATATTAGCACGTGTCGAGTAACGTCGCAAGCATAATTCCCTAGGTGAAACTCGTATCATTGTCGACTAAATCGAAAGTCCACGATATCTTGTTTCGGCCATAATTGGGTACTTGTCCTTGATCGACCCGGTTTATGATTTGGATCGAACATATCGACTTAATTCAAATATCGGAACCCTTCGTATCGCGACATCATTATCGGGTCACTTAGACCGTACGACTCTCGGATTGACGTCGTTCGGTTTTGTATTACTTCGATTTTCGATGAGTCTTTATGCTCGACGTTCGATTACGGAATCGATATCAAGCATTTAGAGAGACGTTTGAAAATGACATCGAAAACACTCGACGAAGGATTCTACGATAGCCTCATAACCCGCTGGTCAGGTGCACGCCATGAGGCGCCCTGACCCTTAGGCGCCTTGGGTGCCGTGCCTCAATTGTGAGGCACCACAACCCGTGCGTCCTGCCTGATGGTTATGCGGACTCTAGGTAGAGTCGATTGTCGAATGCGTTCAATTGGAAGGATCAATTCGTCATCGCAAACATTAGGTCCTTTGCATTTCGGCGTCGTAGTTTGGCCTTTAGGGCCTACGACGCTCGATTTAGCGTCCTCAGATGTTTGCCCGAATCCCATATTTGAAAATAATTTTGTAATAATATGTGTGGTATTATACGGAATTATAAGAGCGTTTTAGGGGGTTGACTCGCCCTAGACAACCAATTACGTGGGGTAGCGAGATAAGCGACCGTCGTCGCGAGTGCGGTACTCTTGTGTCCGTGTTTCCTTATCTCGTGACCCTTTGTATTCGATACGTTAAAAGGCGAGTATTTTATAGTCTAATGTTAGTAGTTAGATGTTACGAACGGAAAAGTAAAGTGTTAGATGCTAAAAGTAAAATGTTAGCATACGATAACCAAAATGTTAGTAATGTTAGAGTACGATAAGTAAACGAGTGTAAGGATTAGAAATGGGGTTTGGACACCCTCAACCTACATGTTAAATGCTTCGAAATACGAGCTCGCGAAGTATCATCGTGAACACGGGGGGCAGTTCGATGTATGTAGGAGGAGTTATGGTGTATGTGAGGGAGAAAAAAGTTCTCGATTTTTGATTAAGAGTTTCGGAAAAATGAAATGGTGACCCTTGAAACGATGGACGTAATGGTATATTTATAGAGTCTTGCGAAATGTTCCGACTTAGAATTTGGGCGCTCGGAGGCCAACGCCTTGTTATTGGGGCGCCCCACTTGAGGCGACTCAGTTCTAGGGTGCCTGGTTTCAGGCGATTGAAATCGCGCGTATCAAGAGTTGCTCAAAATATGGATTGATATCCGTGTTATTCGAGGTATGATTTCATTCTGTTTGACTTTGATTCATTTTGTATTTGGACGCCATTGTGGCTCTTTTGAATTTTGGGTTTCGACTCGGTCGACAAAAGACGATTTTGCCCCCAGTGGCGGTTTTGGCTCAAAGTAATTTTATTTCGTTGGAAACGACTCACTGAGTCAGGATTTGAGGTAGGTTTTAAGATATTTTTACTCCAATAAGTGCCCACGTCAGATTTTATTGATTACGAGTCCGTATTTGAGCGTATTGATGCATGTTAACGTCCGATCATCATCGGGTGTTTTGTTGGAAACTGCTACAAACACGAGCAGGCAAAATGCGGGTGACTACAGCGGTTGTCACTAGGTTGGTTCTCTATCTACACTTTATCGCTTTCCTTTACATAAGGGTTGAGCTAGGCGGGTGCACTCCATCCAATTAGCTCAAACATGTCGCCCGATGAGGATTCATAATCCGCTCAATCGACCCGTATGCATGTAGTTCCCATTCCAGGTATGGTGTACAAGCTTTGCTCTTGCTTGGTTCCCGTCGCAGTGCATGTCTGTTCGACCCCCTAGACCAAATCGTCCAAAATACGCAACGTCTACAACTTCAACCCGAAATTACTAAAAAACCTAAATCCGAGAAGTCGTTATAGATTCGTTTTTTATTGTCTACACATCGTACTTCGTTTAGTGTACATTCTGAGGGTGCAATCCTCCTAACATTATTTACTTATGTTCTCACACATTTACCACTTTCCTTGCATGATTTACCTATTTTATGACCTTAATCGCATACTAAATCACCTAACCAGAAGCTAAATGAACAACCAGCACTAATCAAACACATAAACGAACCCACAAATCGCATTTAAACTCGGACACTTAGAACTAGGGTGCACGACCCCGTGCGCCTGAACACTGTGACGTAAGGGAGGTCGCGCCTCCCCTCTGTGGACGTTTCCTTGTTTGATTAGTTTAATAAAAAAGAGCAATGGTCTAGTCCTGTATTAGTCCAGATGCTCATACTGTCGCGCCTCAGTATCAGACCACACAATGGCGTGCGCCTGATTACTGAACCACATGGCTTGACCGCCTCTATTAATGCCTTACGGATGCACTTTAAGCAGAATACCAGGTAAGGTATATCACGAGATCCAGCTAATATCCGTATTACCACGTTAAAACTGATTTTCTAATATGTATAATAACTAGTACTCTCTACTCTCCTATGTGCACCTTAACTTGGCTTGTTTGTCACGTGAAATCGCATGCAAAAAATGTAAAAACACTTATTTCGACAACAAAATACTTGCTCCTAAACTAACCGATATAGCAAAGGCACAGGGTTAAAATAATTGGTTGCTACAGTTTTACACCACATTAGAACAAGATACATCCAATATCGATTGATTAGTACAGGCCGCTACGTGTGGTCGGAATTGGGTGTTGACAGTCAAACGATATCAACTTCCTAATACGTACCCTCCCCCCTTACTCAGAATCTACGGTTTTCGGACACCCAAAACCATTGGTAATTAACGAGAGTCATTCCAGATATGAAGTGCTTAAGGGTACAAGTCTCTATCTTTAGGTCTCACTCAACTTTGAGCCGATTAAGGATTAAAGTTGACTTGAACGGTGTCCGAACCCTCATAATTGTTCGGTGGTGACTCCACATCACATCACAAATTCGGCTCCACTAAATGGTCGCCAGACCAAATGATCCGACCTTTAAACATTTACAACCACATCTCGATTGATTTCAACGGAAACATAGATGCGCCCTAGAGGTGATCAAATGGCCCAAGCCCATAAGCCCAGCCCGGCCCGCTTTATTGAAGGGCTTGGGCTTTATATTATGGCCCAATAAATCCCATGGGCTGGCCCTAAAAAGCCCGAAGTGTTTTTGGGCCGGGTTGGGGCCACGAATTTGGTCCAAATTTTGGCCTAGCCCTGCCCATACTTAATAAAAATAGATAATTTTTATTACTACTTTTTAAAGTTAGTGATAAGATTATAACTCTTTTTATAAATTCTTATATAGTTATACGTAATTTATGATTAATATCTCCGTAATATGATCGTAATTACTCAAAGTAATAACCAATATGAGTATATATTATATTCATGTGTATTTTATTAAACATTTTAAATTTGTTACGTTATTCATTATGGAGTATATAATATTTAAAGTGATATATGTATGTCGATATGTTGTTTATCATTAATTTTTAACGAAATTATAAAATTTATAAACAAAACACATAAGTTTAAATTATTAAACGGTGATATTAAGATATCTTTTTCATACGAGAGCATAAATTATAGGGCCCAAAAAGCCCATTTTGGCCAGAAAAGCTCGTACTAGCCCGCTAGGGCCGGGTTTGGGCTTAAAAAATAGGCCCACTCGTTTGGCCTGGCCCGGCCCAACCCGCTCATGTGGGCCATTTTTATTGCTTAGGACCGACCCAAGCCGCATTGGCCCGACCCATGATCACCTCTAAATTGCGCCCATACATCTATCTAGTACAACCCACGAATCGTCAACCAAATCAAGGTCCGACACTTCGCCCCGAACGCGGGATCAGACACCCCCCCAAGGGGGGGTGCCTGGTGGCCGTCACGGGTATATGCAATGCGCTGGTGGCATCGTCCACAGTTTGGCGATTCCACTGGGGAGATGAAAAGCTCGACCATGTCGGGCCTACAAATTTCCAGCGGTGGTGAAACTTGAACAAGGTCGACTGTCGCACTGTTTTGAGTTTTTTGTGGTCACTACATGTTTTTTCGGCCCTCAAAAGGCCAACCCCAATCGTTTCTAGGACCAATCGACCTTCATTAGTGGCGAGGTTAAACCCGAACCGTTGGGAAGGCCCCCGATTGACATTCCGTTCGTCTCAAGGTAGTCACGCAGTTCGTGATATGCCAAGTATTAAGCACCGTGTGGAACGGGGACAGCATTCATCCTCACTCAGGGTGACTCGTCTCCGCAGAAACAAGGACTTTTTATGGGATGGTAACCCATCCTAGCTTACCGGCGTCTGCATTTTGTATGTGTGAATACTTGTTAGCTATGTGTAGCGTGTTTGACAACCCGAATAAGATATTAAACTCCGGATTCAAACCACGAAAACATATTCAACTACACCAAACTTCGTTTTCAAAAGTTTTTCAAATTCATTTAACGCCGTTACTCTGACCAAATCTACACTAATGATTCCCAAAATCCATTTTAGCGCTGTTACTTTGGCCGAATCTACACTCATGATTTTCAAAATCCTTTTTTTAGCACCGTTACTTTGGCCAAATCGACGCTCACGCTTTTCAAAACTTTTCAAAATCCATTTTAGCGCCGTTATGTTGGCCAATTCAAAACACATTTTCCTCAACACTGTTAAAACCGCCGAATTATTAATCAATGAGATTTTGGCACATCACATGGTTACATTTTATTTAAATTCAATTTTCCACCCATTTCTAAAAGACAACACCGTTAAATCACCAAATTTTTAATAAATGAGATCCCGGTACATCACGGGATTCCATTCTCTTTCAAACTCAATTCTCCATTTTCTTCTAAAACAAGCACCGTTACTATCGCTAAAATTCCAATTCATGGAACCTAGGCGCCAACACGGTTACCATACCATTTTATTTTCAAGAACAAAGCCTTTAAAATGCCATTATAATCACCGGTTTTCCGGGAAAACATTGCAACAAAAACAAGATACATTTATTTCCGAAATCATTTTACCAAAACCAGCATGCACATATCTTCACCTCCACCATTTTATAAAAACAAAAAAGGCCATCTCGCCCTTTTGGAATTCCCGTTTTCAAAAAAATCATTTTACGCCGTCACTATCGCCAATTTTTCAACTCATTAACTATTGGAACCGAAATGGCAATACTCTCCAACATTTTCAAAACATCTCCGATTACAAACATCAATTTCAAAATATCTTTCAGATTCCGAGCCGGGATCGCGATCAACCTTTAATGTCGTAACATTGTGTTTGCTAAAATTTGCAATGTCACATCCGTTCGAGGTTTTCTATTTTGGATCATCTCATTCCGAGAATCTACTCTAACTCTCACCTAGAGATTTGCATCAAATTGTCTCGCTATAGAGACTCGTGTCCATCAGGCGTCTCGTCGAACACACTAGATTGTTTAAGGAGTCAAGCACGAGAGTCCCAAACCCGATCTGAAGATCGCCAACACGCGTGAATTGTGGGACTCTCGTCTCACTCGCCCAAGTGCGTTTCTCGAGTCGTATTTCTTACAAAGACATCCATTTTGAGTTCCTTTAAGCGTCGTTCGGTAGGTCCTTTTCTCACTTACGATCGTGTTCTGCAAAGTTGCCGTCCTTCATGGCTGCAGTCCCAAGTTTCAGTGTCGAGGATCTAACCAATGTGATCTACAACATTATCACCTCCGTGATCCACTACAAGAAAGTATCTCATTAACTACCAAATATGTGCGACAGAAACTATTAGTCGCTTCTATAGCGACCGACGATTATAAACTCGGGCGACAGATATCCATTGCTAGACAAAGAGACAAAGAGGGGAAGTGGGTGGGAAAAATAAATACACTATAGAGACAGATATCTGTCGCTAGAAGGAAATAAGGGCGACAGATATCTGTCTCTAAGAATAACACGGGCGACAGATATCTGTCGCTAAGCCATCCCCATTAGCGACAGATATCTGTCGTTAAACGAACCTCAACGACAGAAATAAAAATGCCGGGCGATAGATATCTATCGCTAAGGGGTTGGATTTTTTTTTAAAATCACGCAACACCCCCCCCCCTATCCCCCCGATCACACTTTCCATTTCACTCACTCTCTCTCTCTCTCTCTCTAAGTTTTGTCTCCCCTCTCTCTAAACTCGCCCCCTCTTCATTTCCGCTTCATTCCTTTCTTTTTCTCTCATTTTCCTTGAGTAAGATATGTTTTTCTAGCTATACTTAGTTTTAATTATTTGTTAATTTTGGTTTTATTGATTTAAATAAATTAGTTATTGGGTTAGATAGTTTTTTAGTGTAGTCTTGTTGTTGTCGAAATATTTAGTATTGTTAGCATGTTAATTGCCCATAGGTTCCCCAATTTGAAATAGGTAGATTGTTAGTATAAATTTAGGGTTTATGATAGAGTATTTCAATGAATTGGGTTGTTTTGATGTGTTAGGAAATTGAAAGTGAAAATACAATTATGCCGATTTAGTGATGTAATTATGGACAGATTATGTGCAAATAGTATGTTTAGGTGAATTGAGAATGTTACAAAATATGTGAGTAGTGTATATTAGTAAATTACTTTAAAGGAAATAATGTGTATTTGGTCATTGTCTAACTTTTTTTAGATAAAAAATGAAGAGATTTGAACGAAAATGGATGTATGAGGAAAGATTGGATAAGAGAAGATGTCCCACAACAGAATTTTTAAAGAGTGTTGATAGTTTTTTGGATTTAGCTAACCAACAACTCGAATACACATCGGATGATAGACTTAGATGTCCTTGTGTGAAATGTAAGAACCTCAAATTAGATTATTGTGATTAAGGAACATGTTATCTTAAATAGGTTTTATCCAAATTATTATCGTTGGATTTGTCATGGTGAGACGTCTCCTGTTGAGGAATCTGAGGTTGAACAAAATGAGGGGGGTTGAGGTCAATGATAGTTGATGTAGTTGAGTGCAATGTGTTTAATGACGAGAGCGTGTATACTAATGACGACGACCAACCAACCCCACAAGAGCCAAACCCACGAGTGAAGGCGGTTTTTGATATGTTAGAGGCTTCAGAGAAGCCGTTATATGGAGGGTGTGATGTGACATTGTTAGAAGTCGTGTATATGGTAGTAACCCTTAAATGTGAGTATAACCTACCGTTTGGGTGCGTAGACGGTGTTGCTGTGTTGATTGAGAAACTCATCCCAAAAGACAACATTATGACCAAAACATTCTACAATACCAAAAAAATAGTTAAAGGTCTTGAACTTTCGCATCAAAAGATCGATGCTTGTCCCGATGGCTGCATGCTCTTTTGGAAGGACGATGTGCTGCTTGAGGAATGTAAGAAATGTGGTAAGGGTAGATACAAAACTGTAGATAAGAATATTGTTTTGAGGGGTAGGAAGGGAAAGAGTGTTGCGAGGGATAAAAAACCTGTACCACTTAGTCGACTTACCTACTTTCCCATCGCCCCTAGACTTCAAAAATTATATGCAACCAGAACCATTGCCGAACAAATGAGGTGGCATAGAGAAGAAACTCGAGTAGAGGGGAAGATGCGTCATCCTAGTGATGGGGAGGAGTGGAAACGCTTTGATAGGATTTACCCTGACTTTCCGGAGGAACCCCGTAACGTGAGACTTGGGTTGTGTACCGATGGGTTTGCCCCTTTCGGTCAGTTCGGCAAGTCGTACTCATGCTGGCCTGTCATGGTCACACCATACAACTTACCCCCATGGTTGTGTCTGAAACCACCGTTCATCTTCCTTTCTCTTATTGTTCTCGGTCCAAAAAATCCAAAAAATCACTTGGATGTTTACTTACGACCAGTGATAGAGGAATTTAAACACTTGTGGCAAGTGGGGGTGGAGACATATGATGTGTCGTTGAAACAAAATTTTCAGCTTAGAGCATCGCTTTTGTGGACTATAAACGATTTTCCTGCGTATGGTATGTTGAGCGGTTGGTCTACGGCGGGCCAAAAGGCTTGTCCTTGTTGCATGAGTGAAAGTAAAGCGTTCTACCTAAAAAATTCAAGCAAAATTAGTTGGTTTTATTGTCATAGACAGTTTCTACCTAAGGGTCATCCGTATAGGAAAAACTAGAAAGCTTTCAAAAGGGGTGAGGTGGTGCTAGATGATGCACCTATTCGTCTCCAGGGAGATGAGATATGTGAGGTGATTTCAGAGTTCCCATCTACTATTGACAGCACCGATCAAGAGTTCAAAGATCTTAAGAAATTAAAAAATGGTTGGTTTAAAAGAAGCATCTTCTTCGACCTTCCATACTGGAGTACTTTATTACTCCGACATAATTTGGATGTGATGCATATTGAGAAGAATTTCTTTGAGCAACTGATTCACACCGTCATGGATGTAGAGGGTAAGACAAGTGACATCGTAAGATCGCGAAAAGATTTGAAGAAAATTTGTGACCGTCCAAAATTGCATATCAAGCGGGATGGGTCCAAGCCTAGGGCCTTGTTTATCCTTGATAAGGGTCAAAAGGAAGGCCGTGTTAGAGTGGGTAGGGAAATTAAAGTTCCTTGATCGGTACGCCTCCGATTTCAGTCGGTGTGTCGACATTAGTAACCTGAAGTTGCAAGGTTTGAAGAGTCACGACTGCCACGTTTTCATGGAGCTGTTACTACCTGTGGCTTTGAAGCAACTGCTACCGCAAGGTGTTTGGAATCCTATTACTGAGATATCTCAGTTTTTTCGAGATTTGTGTTCATCTGCAGTTACAATTGACGACATGACTTGTTTGGAGGATCAAATTCCTCAAATACTGTGCAAACTTGAGTTGATTTTCCCACCCTCCTTCTTCTTCTCAATGGAGCATCTACCGGTCCACTTGTCCTACGAAGATAAAGTGGGAGGACCGGTCCAATATAGATGGATGTACTCATTTGAGAGGTGAGATTTTTATACTTAATGAAACACTAACGTTAAATATTGTACTCTATTATTAAAAAAATTGCTTGATTGTTATAGATTTCTCAACCATTTGAAGAAAAAAATTGGTAACAAGGCGAGGGTCGAGGGATCCATATGTAATGTTTATCTAACAGAGGAGATAACAGGGGCAGGAGGATGAGCAGTTAAACGAGAACGAGATGGTCACAGGGAACGAGCAGCCCACAGGGGAGCAACAACCCCCTCTCCACCACCACCTCAGGTGTTCAGATATCGGGAGCGTGACAGGCACCTTATTCTGAGCCCCAAGAACACATGGTATACTTCAATCGTATTAGGAACTTCATTATTGTGAACCAGTTAAGGTTGTCAAATACTTTTACACTTCAATCTTATTTCATATTTTGGTGTAGTTTTCAGACTCGTAGGGTGGTGACTGGTGTCACCGATAGTTTCCTGCAGGACTTGACGACCTACTGCACAAGTTGGACTCAGGTGTCTACGTGGCAGCAGGAGAAGTGGCTCGATAATTTCAAGGTGCACAATTTTTTCTGTTTACGTTAATAGTTCTCTATTACTGTTTACGGATTACTAGTTTAATAACGACAAACTATCTTGCAGTTAAAACACTATTGGGACCCCAGACTCGACGTGGCTGCAAGGGATCGCTACATGGACGTCGCAGTCGATCGCTATAGGGACACATGTTCAAGATAGCGAATGAGGGGAAGGCTGATAAATACCTTAGAGGTTTGATTACTCAATTCAATTAGTGTTCGTAGTTGAATAAAAAGTTATATATATCTTCGCTTACTGATCTCTTCATATGAATTGTAGGTGAAGCACTTGAACAGTTCCAAAAAGCTCGATCCGACCCCAAGTTTGTTAAGAGATCCCTCCAAGCGAAGAAAAACAAGAGGCGGGGAGGAGACCCTGAGACGGAATTGGAGCCCACCCACTACGGTGGGTCGCAGTCGATGCACCAGCAGGCTATGGAGGTAAGTATTTCCTTTCCTTTGATTTTTATTTTGGATTCTTATTTAATGTTTTCATTAAAAATATTAATGAGAAATCTACATTTACTGTTAACAGTTAAAGAGTTTAATGTCGTGCACGGGTACCGCAAGGGAGCGGTGTACGCTACGGGGAATGCTCACACCCTGTACTGGACACCACCCAACGCTCGGAGGGGGCATTCGACCTCAACGGACCACGTACCGTCCGTTGTTGTTGAGATGAGGTCAAAACTGCAAGAGGAGAGGACGCAACTGGCTGCTTTGGCTGAGAGGATGAGGGAGCAGGATGAGAGGTTGAAGGCGCAGGATGAGCGTATCTAGCGACAAGATGCGGTCAGCTTGCAAATACTAGAGGAGTTATCCCGCCTGAGAAGCATGCAGCAGCAGAACTGCAACTCTGGCCCTACTTCACAACGCCAAGACCCTAGAGACCCCTTCAATGGGGGTGGTAATGGCGCTTCCGCTAGTTTTCCTGTTCATTGAGCATGTAGATTAAGAAACACAACTTGTAGTGAATGAATGTTGATTGAAAACAGTTTGTAACATTACTCTTAATTTAGTTTATTCAAGTAAAATTAGTTACCTTGCTTGGCAATTATGGAAATGTGAAGCCGACATTATGTGGACGATACGACATGGTGTTTAGAACGTATTCGTCATTGCTGGGTTGTTTTTCTGTTTGCAGATTTTGGCTAGAAATGAAATAAATTGAATCAACCAAATACTGGTCTTGCAGCGACTGATATCTGTCGCTGAAATGGCCAAATAGCGACAAATAACGGTCGCTAACATAGATGCCCAAGGTCCCCAACCCCATCAGTTAATCCCCCTTAGCGACAGATATCTGTGGCTAAACTGACTTCATTAGCGACAGATATCTGTCGCTAACTGACCCTTTTAGCGACAGATATCTGTCGCTAACTGACCCTTTTGCGACTGAAATCTGTCGCTAACCTTAGCAACATATATCTGTCCCCTGGTTTTTTTAGCGACAGTTATCTGTCACCCGTCTCCTTTTTAGGTGAATACCCGGCGCGACTACTTTTCAGCAACTGTCATCTGTCGCGCGTCTTTTTTTACGACAGTTGATGGTAGCTGCTATCAGTCGCCCGTCACGTATTTTTTGTAGTGGTCGCAATGGAAGCGTCCATTCATAACCTGAATGAACGGGTTAACACTCTTGTAACCACTCCAACAACACCCTTGCCAAACCAAGGAGAGAAGGTCAAAATTAATTACCCGGAAGGGGCGAGCCTCCAGGGATTTCACCAATTCGTGCGAAGAAGCATTAAAGCTTTCACTTAACCATGGCCTAATATCTCCTCTAGAACCAACCCCAGACTCTCCTCTAGGACAAAGAAGTAAGTCCTGAAACCCAAAGGCTTTCTGCTCATATCATCAAGGACATGGTCATGAAACCCAATCATGCAACAAACTGAAGCATTCTATACAAAACCTAATCGAGGAGAAGACATTTCCTCTCCCCCTCCCAAAAAAATCAGTATACATTCAATTCGGCACTATCAACTTCGAACAATACCTGAACGACAACATGGTCCACGGAGTCTGGGCCAATGATGATGACGACGACCTATATATCCGCTCAAGTCATCCCCGTACTCCCCAAAGATCTTCCAAAAACGTTAGACATCGACCACGTAACATGATCCGGGCGCCATTACTAGAACGTTACCGCTAACACCCCCGCTACTACAAACACCCCTGAAGGAGTTACTACCAAGGAAGCACCAGTTTCGACCTCGTAAGTAAAAATAGTCAAACAACTTCAAAAGATCAAAGCCGACTTCACCATATGGCAGCTTATAGCCAATTCCTATGACCATCGCGTGACCCTAATCCAAGCCCTATGGAGTATAAATGTGGCATCCTCAATCACCCCCCAAGACTTGGTGGGACACGTGATTCAAGACCCCGTCGAATTAAAAGACCCCGTCACCTTCTCCGACAAAGATCTCCCTCTATTCGGAGCTAAGCACAATCTAGCCCTTTACGTAACCGTGACATGTCTAGGCAAAAAGTTACCAATGGCCCTCATAGATGACGTTTTCGCGGTAAATGTAATTCCACTCAGAACCGCTTTAGCATTAGGCGTGAAGGATACTGACTTCGTTCCCAATGAGTCGGTTGTGCGTGGTTACGATAGCACACGGCAGCCAGTGACCGGAATCGCCACCATCAACACCATCGTAGGTCCCATTGAGAGAAAAATGGAATTTCAAGTCCTAGACGTCGAAACAAGGTCATACAATATGCTATTAGAAACGCCATGGATCCACGCAACAAAGGTCGTTACCTCCACCCTACATCAAAAGGTTAAGGTCCCGCTAAATGGGGAGATATTCACAATCCATGCTTCGCCAATGAAAGACTTCGTGGACAAAGCGACAACCCTACAAGTCACATAAGATGCCGATACAGAATTAAGGGGATTTCACATGGTAGGCTTACTGGAACACGAGCTAGCACCTTTTGACTTCGATCCGTACTCTAGCCTAATTATCCATTACATGATGAAACAACAATTGCGTTTCCCGGGACTATCATTAGGCTGCATTTCAAAGACCTCGTACGAACTCCAAGACTTTACAGGCCAAACACAAACCATAGACTTTGGATTCCCCACCACTAAAGATGAGATCCGCAACCAAATGGCAGTCGTGTGCACCCGCAAAACTTAGGGGAAAATAATCCCTCCTTACAACCCGACCCTGAACGAATACTTCGTAAAGAAAGGAGAACTCGAACCATTCACAGAATTACATGAATCGGTTTTCATAAATGGTGTCCGCTACCCGGGAACAGAAATCTTCTAAGACTGCTATTTCATCCCTCAAGAGCCACAAGCTAAGGCAAAAGTTGAGCAAACACCATGCCTAGACAGGTTGGCCAACAATTTGTTATTCGGGGAAGAGCGTTTCGTTCCCGCCAGGCAAGATGAGTTAGTCAACTTGGTAATATCCAACGAAAAGTTCGACCCCACCGCTCTAAACGCCAACATAATAGACGCCAAGGAATGTCCCGGCTGGAGAAAATCTATTGCCTGGACAAATCAACACGAACGGAAGTTCAAGCTAACAACAAAAGAAGGGGAAATGTTTGAAGATTCCAAATCCAAAGCAGAATTTGAGTCCGAGTCTGAATCCGAGTTTGAGTCGGGTCTAGAGTCTAGTACTGTCTGTCTCCCGTCCACATCCGTGTCTGTCGGGAATTAGCCAGGGCCTGTCCCAAAAATTCCCCTTCTTTTGTCTTTGTCAAAGGAACAAAGGGCCTCCTTGTCTAAATGTCTCAAAATGTCTAAATACTTTTGCTTATGACTCCTCTTGCTTAACATGCAATGTCATTATCGATAACGATCAAAACATAAACGATCAGGATTACACTTCCGTCTCACTAGAAGCCTTGAGAGAGTTAGAAAAACAAGAGCTAAGGCCACCGGTAATCGAGGACACCGAATCCATAAACGTAGGAACCTCTCTAGAGAAACATAACCTCAAAATAGGGACCACCTTATATCGTACTGAGAGAGAACAATTCATCGACCTTCTTATGCAATACAAGGACGTATTCGTGTGGTCCTACAAAGACATGCCAGGCATAGGCCAAGACATAACCGAACACCGAATCCCGATTAAACCAGGATTTAAACTGGTAAAACAAAAGCTACGCTGTATGCGACTCGAATGGGCCCTCAAGGTTAAAGAAGAGGTAGACAAACAATTCAAAGCCGGGTTCATTCAAGTATCCGAGTACTCTAACTGGGTGGCTAACAACGTCCCCATTCCCAAAAAGGATTAGAGAATCCGGGTTTGTGTTGACTTCCGAGACCTTAACAAGGCAAGACCAAAGGACGACTTCCCTTGACCACATATCGAAATCCTAGTAGACAACACCGCAGACCAAGCGCTACTCTCCTTCATGGACGGGTACGCCGGGTTCAACCAGATAAAAATGGCCGAAGAAGACATGACCAAAACAGCCTTCATAACCTTGGGGAACATATTGCTATTCCGTCTTGCGCTATGGACTCAAAAATGCCGGGGCAACCTACCAACGAACCACAACCACACAACTACATGACATGATGCACAAAGAAGTCGAAGTCTACGTAGATGACAAGATAGTCAAATCACTAAGCCGAGAGGGACACATCAATGCTAGCGAAAAATTCTTTAAACGCTTACGCCAATACAACATGAGACTAAACCCTAAAAAATACGCCTTCGGATCACATTTGGAAAACTCCTAGGCCATGTCGTGAGCCAAAGAGGGATAGAGATTAACCCATCAAAAATAAAGGTCATACTCGACATGCCCACACCCAAAAGCGAGAAGGAAATTTGAGGGTTCCTAGGCAAAATACAATACATCAGTCGTATCGCTAAGCTAACCATGATCTGCGAACCCATCTTCAAGAAGCTAAAAATTACCGAACCAGCAACTTGGGACAATAAATGCCAAAATGCCTTCGATAAGGTAAAGGAAACGTTGGCCAAAACACCAGTACTGATGTCTCCTAAGAAAGGGATACCCCTATCTATCTAGCTTATCGTAACGGAAACTGCAATGGGATTCATGCTAGCACAAACCATCGACCAAGAAGAAAGAGAGATCTACTACATTAGTAAAAAGTTCCTCGAATACGAGACAAAATACACACTCCTAGAGAAAACATGTCTTGCTTTAGTATGGTCAACCAAGAAGCTACGCCACTACAGCTTAGCTATATAGTACACGTACGCTCCAAAATGGACCCTATCAAGTACATCTTCGAGAAACCAGTTCTCAATAGGCGACTTTCGAGGTGGACCTTAATGCTCGCAGAATTTGACCTGGCCTGCGTACGCCTCAAGGTCATCAAAGGAAAGGTCGTTTTCGACTTCCTAGTAGAAAACCCAATAGAGGAAACACAATCGACCGATACATGGTGTGGATATGACATAAGTCCACGCCCGGCGCAAGTTTTGGTAAGCGGATGTTCTAGTGTGAGATTGATTCGAGTTGAAATTTAAATCAAAGTTGGAGTCGCCACCAAAATTTGTGGGAGTTCGGACCTGTTCGAACCCACTCTATACTTAGGCGTATCGCGCACAAAGCACGGTTCGCCTTATAGTACTAGACCTTGTGGGGTTCGTCCCTTTGCATAACGATACCGATGTCGAATTATCGAGTATCACATATCGAACGACTCTTATTGCCAATGGTTTCGGGAGTCCGGAAATCGAAGGTTCTGAGTAAGAGGTGAAGGTACGTGTTGGGAAGCCCACGAAGGACACCCAACCCCGCCCGCACATAGCAGCCTCTGCTAAGATATAGATTGATGTTTATGTACGCGTGCCAGTAGGATGGAGAAAATGTATGACAACCATTATTTTAGGCTATACATGTTAATTTGTATGTTCACTACGTCAATTAATGCATCTTTAGAACTTGTCGAAGTTGAATTTAGCATGTGGGTCCATTTAAAAGTGATAAATGCCACACAATGAATTAAATAACTTGAAAATAGAAATTACAAGTTACACGGGCGGAATACAACCCGAAATTCACAATACGACAGGCAATAATATTATCGAGTTAGAAACGGTAAACGTAAACTATAAATGGTCCCTTAAATAGAAACGCAAACTGAAACCGTAAACCGAAAGATTTAGACAGAGTCCAATCAGTTACGCATTATGTTGCGTACTAATAAGAGGACAGAGGCTCAGACGCGGAGGCTGCTGCATCCTGAAAGTCAGGCGCCTGAGGTGAGGCAACCTAGCATTCAGGCGCCTGCCATAGGGCGCCCAAACAGGTTGTGTTCGGGACCAAAACGTGATGCTAGTTTGATCCCAAGGCCTCGATGTCTCGTCCCGACTTATCATAGCGAAATCTGACTGTCTTGATTCATCGTACACCGAGTCCGACTAGGGAGTCGTCAGTATAAGACTTACATCGTGAGACATTCACTCAAAGTCATAATGGGATAAAATGAATACAAAATGTAGACTATGAAAAATGACACGTGATAGATTAGCATATCTGATGGTTGTTAGGCGCCACCTACCGCACGTCATATCTGATGGTTATGCGAACTTTGGGTAAAATCGATTATTGAATGTGTTTGATTGGAAGGATTGATTCATCATCGCAAACATTAAGCCCTTTGCATTTCGACGTCGTAGTTTGGCCTTTAGGGCCTACGACGCTCGAGTTAGCATCATCGGACGTTTGCTCGAATCGTGTATTTAAAAATAGTTTTATAATAATATACACGGTATTAATATAACAGAATTATAAGAGCAGTTTAAGGGGTTGACTTACCCTAAAATACCAATTACGCTAGGTGGCGAGATAAGCGACCGTCGATGCGAGTGCGGTACTCTTGTGCCCGTGTTTCCTTATCTCGTCACCCTTTGTATTTGATACGTTAAAAGGTGAGTATTTTATAGTCGAATGTTAGTAGTTAGATTTTAGGAACGGAAAAGTAAAATGTTAGATGTGAGAAATTAAATGTTACTATACGATAAATAAAATGTTAACGTAGTTAGAGAACGATAAGTATACGAGTTTAAGGATTAGAAATGGGGTTTGAACACGCTCAACCTACGTGTCAAACGCTTTGAAATACGGTCTCGCGGGAGCGTAATTTGATTTATGTAGTTGGATTTAAGGTGTATGTGAGGGAAAGGAAAATGCTCTCGGTCTTTTGGAATTGAGTTTTCGGAAATGAAATTCTGACCCTTGATGATGTACGTAAGGGTGTATTTATAGATTTTTGCAAAATGTTTTGAAATTCTGACCCTTGGTATTGGGGTGCCCCACATGAGGCGGTTTAGTTCTTGGGCGCCTGGTTGCAGGCGGTTGAAATCGTGTGTATAAGAAGTTGCTCAAAATACGGGTTGATATCCGGGTTATTTGAGGCATGATTTTATTCCACTTGATTTTAATTGATTGATGTATTTTGATGCGATCTTGAACTTAGTTTGTTTTGGGTTTTCGCCTTTAACTGGGTTTGACTCGGTCGACAAAAGACGGTTTTGTCCCCTGGTGATGGTTTTGGCACAAAGTAGCTTTATTTTATTTGAAATGACTCACTGAGTCTAGATTTGAGGTTGATTTTGAGATATTTCTACTTCGCTCAGTGCCCACGTCGGATACTGTTGATTCTGAGTCTATATTCGAGCGTATTGATGCATGTTAACGTCCGATCATCATCGAGTATTTGGTTGGAGACTGCTACAGACCCGAGCTGGCAAAATGCGGGTGTCTCCACAAGGCGACCATACACCCATATCCGTAAAACTATGCTTCTTGGTAACCAACAATGCCGCCGAATACGAAGCTTGCCTAATAGGAGTGCAAACCGCAGTTATACTAGGAGTCAAAAACCTTAGGGTCCACGGTGACTCATCCATAGTAGTAAACTAAGCCATGGGAATTTGGAAGGTCTACAGCGATAGCCTAGCTCCATACCAAGCAAAGATCAAAGAGATATCCTTGCACTTCAAAGAAATTGACTTCGTGCACATCCCGTGCAAAGAAAACCAATTCGCAGACGCGCCATCCAAACTAGCCTTACTGATCAACATGCCCGATAACCTCTCCACCATATCAATTTTTGTAGAATGGAGGGAGCAACCGTCCTACATCAATGACATCAAAACCAATGGCAACGACACCAGCAAAGAACAATGGTACAAAACAATCCTAGATTTCAAGAAGGATGGATCATATCCTCTCAATTCAAACACTAAAGAGAAATGTGCTCTTAGAGTGCTCGCCGCTTATTACCCGTTAGTCCAAGGACTTCTACACAGAGGTTCCCCGCAAGGAGTACTGCTCAGATGCGTTAATGAAACCAAAGCTGAGAAAGTCATAGAAGAAGTACATGTCGAGGAATGCGGACCCCAGATGAGTGCTCATACACTAGCCCGCAAAATAATGAGGTTAGGTTATTACTAGACAACCCTAGAAGTGGACTACGGACACCACGTTCGTTACTGCCACAATTGTCAAATATTCACCAACATTAGCACGTGCCGCCACACCCGTTGCACACTATAACGACACCGTGGCCCTTCTCAAACTGGGGAATCGACATCGTAGGCAAAGTACACCCAGCCAGAACAGGAGGACACTGTTTCAAACTACTAGTTGTAGACTACTTTACAGGCCTCAGACTAAGTAGGTCGTTACCTTACAGGCCTCAAACTAACGGGGCAGTAGAAGCAACAAACAAAACCATTGTCACCATCCTCAAGAAGATGATAAACAACTACCAGGACTGGCCCAAAAAAATGTCATTTGCCTTATGGGGATCTTGAACATCCTATCAAACACCCACAGGGGCTACTTCATACTACCTAACATACGGTTCGGAAGCCGTGCAACTAGTAGAGTTAGAGGTCCCGTCCTTAAGGATACTAGTCGAAAGTGGAATTCTCGGAGAGGAATGAAACCAACAGTGTTACGACGAGTTCGTCCTTCTAGACGAGCGCAGGATACAAGCGCTATCAAATGTGCAAGCATACCAAAAACTATTACAACATGCATTTAACAAGCGAGTCAAATTTCAAAACATACAAGAAGGGGATTTAGTGGTTAAATCCGTTAGAGCTCCTCTCCCTGTGAACCCTAGAGGGAAGTTCAAACCCAACTGGGCGGGACCATACATCGTCAAGAAAATCCTCACTGGAGGTGCCGTCATACTCACCGACTTGTCGGACAAGAGTTCTCAACACCTACTAACATGGATCAACTCAAGTGATACTACCCTTAGGTTACCACCCTAGAAAACTCACCCTACTATCCTAAATCGATAATTGGCATGACGAGTCTAAAGCACCAAATCACTTGCACTATCCGAACTACGATCATGGTTTGATTCTGCTTCACAATAGATACGTAGGCAACCCATTTCGGGTTCAACGAAAACAAAAAATAAACTAAGGTTGAATTGTGCAAACAAGGTGATCAAAATGACGAAGCACACTAAAAAAAATTGCGAGCCGAGGACGGAGTAAAAACTCGAAAGAGCGCTCCGGGAAAAAGGAAGAATCGAGTTGCGAGCCGCAAGAAAAAAGATAGCAAAACAAAAAAAAGAAAAACAAAAAATGGTAAGCCGAGGACGAAGTGAAAACCCAAAAAGAAGCTCAGGGCAAAATGAAAAATCGAGTTGCGAGCCGCTAAAAATAATTGTGGTAGGAAAGGGGAAACTGAGTAAAAATGACTCAAAATTCAATCGGGCGGGATATAAATTACGTGGGATCTGATTTCCATGTCTGGCCCTAATTGTTGGGATTATCCTATCACGGTTAAGTCCTCAAAATTTTGGATTGTCTCTTAACAAGTGTCTCGGGAAGGTCTTAAGGGTTCTAATGTAGGAAGGCTAAAATTTGGTGCTGGCTGACCGACCTATTTTTCTTTTCCTATTTTATTTTGTTTTCTTTTGATTGGTACTTGAAATTGGGATATTTGATTTTGACGATTTGATTTGACCATTGATCTTGGTCTCAGTCGTTTTGTATCATTGAATACGGCCTTTTTGTTTCGGCCTTTGTTTTTTTTGTCTCGGCCCTTTTTGGCCTTTCAGGTTTGTCTTTTTTTTGTCAAACTAGCACCTGTGGTAGGAATTGGTCAGTCTTTATTTGAGGGATGTTTATTGTGGAAAATGGGTTTGCCTTCCGTCTTTGATCACAAGCTAAGAGACTATCTAGATTTGTCATAGGTTTCTGTAACGCTCGTTCTAGGGTATAATTACATGGCTTTCTATAACAGACATGGAATAGGTAAAAGAGAACACGAGATCTCGGTTCTTGTAATTCTTCGTTGTTTTGAGGAGTCGATAATTGCATGGCATGTTGTTTAAACCTGACGAGTCGCAAGCATAATTTGTTATTTAAATCAAACATGTCGAGGCCGTAAGTGAATAAGATAGAAAGATAAGTGATTTAATTGATAGCTAGAAATGATATGTGACTAGAACTTATGAGGTCGGGACAAGCCCCCCTGAATCTCGGACTTAAAGCATAATAATGATGGTAAAAAGGAGATAATTGTTCTGGTATGGAAACAATTGACCCGAAGCGGATCCGGGTTCTTGGTATTTGATTGGTGTTGCTTCGTTGATGATCGTTTAACTTCCCGGATCTCTCCTTCCTCTTACTCCGGTGATAGGACCTTCCCGGCGGAGATGGCCTGCTCCCTGCACAGTTAACGCACAGGGCCCCGGAGGTGTCGGAGGGAACCCTCTCCGATGCCTAAGTCCGTCCGTGAAATGCCTTGAAGAACCTTACTCGTTTTAAGTGTATATCTATTGTGTTATATTGTGCATCTAGTTGGTGAGTCTTTATCGAATAATTTCAAAATGATTAAAAAATTGTATTTACTCCGTCATAAAGAGTATCAAGTGAGTTATTTTGAGTGGGTAACCATGTGTGCATGACTACATTGCATAACGTACATGTTTGTATCCATTGAGTTATTTACTCCGTCATCGAGTAATATCATTCTTATTGATATTCATATTCGTTAAGAGTATCTAGGATTATTTTGTTTGTGAATGATATTTCTGATGAATTGTAGATTTTTCAATAGCTTACTTGCTTACTTGTCATGTTTTGTAGTCACAAGACAGAATAGTTTGTATCTGTTTATGACCTAACTTCAAATATATAGACAAATTAGCTTTTTTTAATCCAGCTAATATATTGGTCCAACTAATTTATCCAAGTGTTAAATTAACATCTGCCTAGGCAAATTTATTGGTTTTTTTTTCAAAGAAGCGCTTGTTTAATTGTATTACTATAAAGGAGAGTGGAGATTTGAAGGTAGACTTATAATTTATAAATCACACATCGGCTTTGATCGTCTAGATATCATTTGAGGCAGGAAAGGTGGGAAACGAGTGAAGTTTAAGGTAATGTGATGTTAATATGTTTTAAGAAGGTGGAGATTAGGTAAGTTTATTTGAATACTCTGTTGTGCTATACTTCCTCTGTTTTTTAATGTTTGGGCATTCAACAACTACCATACCAAGTACGGGACTCTGTTTATTTCTGTTTGCTTCTTTTTAATTTATTTTTTCATTGTTAGTACAGAATTCTCAACTCACATTGGGTTATGTAACAATAAAGTAATTATTACTCACCTTGGATTAAGAACTTGAAATCTTGTGTATTGATATACAACAACTCAAATTTATGTTACGGAGTATCACTTATGAGAAGTACAAAGTATTTTCTATTGCATTGTTTTTCAAGATTGGAGGACTAATATTTACTTGTTATATAAGCTTGTATTGTGTTTCAAAATTTTAAAATTTAAATGGAAGCTTTAATTATATGTATTTTGTATAACTTAAAAAAAGTTTTACTCAAATGTCAACCTTAATTATTTATCCAATTATGTCAATCTTGTTTATTTGCTAAAAATATTTGAGAACAACGAGTATTCACCTTCTACAAAATTTCAAATTTTTATGAAAGAAAACATTGTGAGAAGTGTCCTGGAGAATGCAAGTAGTTGTCCTCTATAGTTCGATAAGAGATCCGATGAATACTATAGGTATGCTGAAGCGAATTGACTTAAAGATACCCGAAGATCTTGATGAACACCAAAGTAGTTGCCAATCGGCGACCCAAAGATCTTCCTCATGCTTGAAGAACATCCAAATTACCAACAAAAATAAAGGTTTGTAAACAAACCCACTTAGAATGGTTGTGTCACCATTAATAACGCCCAAATCATGTTGTGGGTATTATTAAGTGAGCATTATTAACACACTTGTAATGTTGTAGGGGCCAATCTTCATGTTAGGAACACTTTCGTCGTTGTGGACGGTTGCAATCACATCATTCATGACATACCAATACTTCTTGGTAATGATATAATTTCTATTGGTAAAGTTTCTGAAGGTAGTCCCCACTTATTTTCCCTACACCTTATCTTGAGGGAGTTTGAGATGCCATGAGAAGTTTTGTTCGATGGTCAAAGGAGCTAATTAATAATTGTTCAACCTTTCTAACTTCATTAGAATTCAAATGGTTGCAGCCATGTTATAACCTTGAGATAGTTAATTGTTTTTTTTTGAAAGAATATAAGAATAATTAAATATTAGTTTATTTATACTATGTTTTGTCGGCTAATACATCTTTGTAATTTTGTAGTGGATCGGATCGAAGGATGCTTATACGGTTGAAGAGATGAACAAGGTTCGATAACTGTATGTTACCTAGTTTGGGGAGGATCATCTTTATTTTAGTGTTACTCTAACACTTCAAGTGGTAGTAGATACAATATTGGTATGGTCGTATGAATTATTTTTATATGAATTTTATTATATATATATATCCACTACATGATTAGTTGGTCGACGTTGTAGAACGATTATTGCTACTATTTAGTTTTGTAGATGTGCATAATTATAAATGTGCTCCATATGTAATTGGATGGATTTTATATACTATAAATGTATGCACTACTTGGTTAGTTGTTCGACATTGAAGAACGATCATGTTTACTGAGTATTAAATTTTGTAGTTGTGCAGGATTATTAGTGTAGTCCATATGTAATTAGTTTGATTGTGGCATGTTGGCTACAGTTTCACCATTAATTTTTTTTCTTCAAAAAAACAACATTTCGCAACGGTCGTTTATAAACTGATACTAAATTGTATACTTTTTGCAACGGTCACAATAGTTAACTGCTGCAAAATGTACCCTTTTTGCGACGGTCACTCTATATAACCGTTGCGATGTATGAACTTTTTGCAACGGTTACTTTTGCAAAATAGACACTTTTAGCAACGGTTATTCCATTTAACCGATGCAAAATAGACACTTTTAGCAACGGTTATTCCATTTAACCGATGCGAAAGATCTTTTTGCAACGGTTTTAGAACCGTTGTGATAAGTGGTGGACCTATTGCAACTCCGCGAGATACGGCGGTCAACGACCGTTGCGATATGTAGTTTTTTACCGTTGCGATATGTAGTTTTTGTACTAGTGTTAATGTTACTAAACATATAACTAGATTTCTTCTCTATTTCCAAAAGCTGCCGAACATGCACACTCACTCTATTTCCTATCTTTCTCCTTGATCTCCTTCTTTTCTAAGTAATTGATCTATAACAAAAAAAATAATTCAACCAGAGAGTCATTTGGAAGAATCATAGTGGAATTCCTATATGGTCATATGTCTGCAAGTTTTGGTTTGTTTCATCCCCCTCCATACTTTAATTTGATTTCTTTTTTTAGTTGTTTCACTATTCATATTGTCATATGTCAAACACACCTGCACGTTTTGGTTTGTTTCATCCCCCTCCATACTTTAATTTGATTTCTTTTTTTAGTTGTTTCACTATTGATATCTCTAAAAACTCACGTTTATTCTTCATCATTCACTATTACACTTAATCAGACCCATTTTCCGAACTCTATACTCATTTTTCATTTTTAACTCGTAAGTTCCTATATAATACAGAGTAGATAAAGTTTACTTTGAATTATTTCGTGCTCGAGGTTTAATTTTACGCTTCTCCTAAGTTATATGTACAATTTTTTATGGTTTAACTAGATTATTGATAGTTCATTTTAGATTTTTAAAATTGGATTACAAATTCATATGAAGTTGGACTATAGCCTGGTCATCTTGAGTTCTTACTGATTTTCATAATCATATGAAAGTGTGACTATATCCTGGTCATCTTAAGTTCTTATTGTTTTTCATTTTCAAGTAAACAAGATAAAGGGTTGGGTTGAATCATAGCATGATATACCACATTGAATTATATGGATTAATGAGGGGCGTATTAAAGAGTTGCAAGAATTAAAGCATCAAATAAAAATCGATTCTCTCACGTTCACCAATCGATTGCCCTTAACTTGAACGAGATTGCCCCAGAAAAGTATCTTACGAAAAAAAGCAAAAATAAAACACAAAGAGAAAGAAAATCATAGACATACCTAGCGTGATTGTGACATCTGAATTACAAGCTAAAACTCTTGCAAATTTCGTGGTAAATGCGGCGCGAAGTTACTGAAGGAAAAAAATTCAAACGAAACCAAGAATTATATTATGAAGTGACAAATTAGGTCAAGTAATTGTGCAATTAAGAATATTCTAGTGCATTAACTGATTACCTAGTACTCCGTAGGTTGATTAACGTTGGAGAGAAGATACCAATCAATGGCGTGAGCAGAGCATAACGTAGCTGATGGTTGCTGAAAAAGTGATTAAAGGAAGTAGTTATTTCAGGATGAGGGTTTGTGAATGTGAGGGGTGTATGAAGATTTTGAGGAACATGTTACATTTATGTAGGAAGGTGTAGTTTGAATAATGTGAGGATTTAGTTTAAATAATGTGAAGGGTGATTAGTTTGATTTAAGGAGCTGCGCTGCTGTTTGAACAACCAATCTAATTTGTGTTGCCTGTTTATAGGAAATTGACCCAAGCCGCAAACTTGATCAGATCAAACCGTTTTTATAGAGTTAAGAGTAAAGTGTTGAAGTTTGACTCGTATCTTGAAATGAATTCAATCTAAAAATGACCCGTTAATATTAGGGTGACACCTAAACCAGGCAAAACTGATCCGACCCGAATAAGGTAACCCAAACCCGACCCAACACCCGAACCGAAGACCCGAAGTTGACCCTTAATCCGAATTGACCCGGGCTAACTCGGAACTGACCCGACTATTATTATAGAAAATGAGTCGTTATCCTTAAAAAAAATTGAAAATAGCAAACCCGAAAATGACCGGAACCCGAAATGACCCAGTCCGACCCAAAGTCAACCCGATTTTAATAACCAAAAAGTGGTCTGACCCGAAGTCGATCCGACCCGAATCCCACCCATTGAGCAGTTTTGCCAAGCCTAGACTGACACCCGACCTAACCCGCTTAGATAGTTGAGTATTTAAGTCAATAAAAGCCATTTAAATTATACCGAGTAATAAATCGATATTTAAATTTTATAGTTAAAATAATATTTCCAGTTATTAATTTCGATATTTTAAATTACAAATATTAAAGAATATGAAAGCTTATACAACTTCAATATCATTTAATAATTAAATAACTATGTAAATAATGTAGTTTTAATATTAATTTATAAATATGTAACTAATGAGTATTACATTAGTATTAAAACGAATACCCGGTATTATTTTGACTTAAAAAGTGGTAATAACAAAGTTGCCGGAAACTATTTTTTATGCGAATTATGGTATGAACTTGACTCAGGACTTGTACAACACGACTTGTATTTGACTCGGCCCAACCCATGTCCAACGCCCGCGACCCGTTTGGTAATTTATGGCATTGATTGCCATATATATAAACCTAATATTAAAAAATTGACCTGACAAAGTAAACCTGAACCCGAAAATAGACCAAAAATATACATATGAATTAATAACCGATCAAACATGTAATATCAGTAACCTCAATAGATCCAAAATTTATCTCAATCCAAATCGAATTGAGTTCAATAATAATAAATGAATGATAACTAAGCTTGTTATATCTGAATCTATATATAAGAGCTCAACTAATAAAAACAGTATTAAAAATACTCATTATACGAAAAACCTCATATTTTTAGTGTTTTTTCATTTTTTTAATTATCAATGATATTATAAACTATTATATTCAAATATAAAAGTATACGATACCTTTAAACTAATTTTAGTGGTTATATAACACAAGAAATTATGATAGACCTGACAAACGGGTCAACCGGGTCGGATTCGATTCGGGTACGCTTCGTGTCGTCCCACTTTCGAGTTATAAGAATCAGCCTGACTTCGGGTCGGGTCATTTTCGGGATTGTTATTTTCAACTTTTTTTAGGGATATCGAATTGTTTTATATAATAATAGTCGGGTCACTTTCGGGTTAGCTCGGGTCGATCGAGTTACGGGTCAAACTCGAGTCCGGAATCTCAACCATATTGATAAATTAGATAGTTCTAGATTTTCGAATTATAATTAGAGAAAAATAAAGTTGTTCTTAATTTTAATCATAGAGAAAAAACAGTTATCATTCTCTTAGTCTAATGATAAAAAATAGATAATCAAGTGAAAAGAGTACAACGTCGAGTAAAATTGATATTGCGATGAATAACTACGTTACATTAATCATATACCAAATAATACAAACTGAATTCATTTTTATTTTAACAAGTAACCACTTTCAATGAAATAAAAATTGGCATCATTTATAATTTAATAACAATTGACAATATTACAAAACATTAGCATCGAGTTTGATTCAACAATCCATTAAGATATAATTGGCGTTAGTTTCAATATAACATCTGATGGCAATATGTTAAAGAAAATTAGCATCAGTTTTGATTTAGAAACTGAGGCCAAAAATAAAATAAAATTATACCGGTACCAGCGAATCATTGATGCCAAAAAAAATAGAAATGACATTCGTTCCAGCGAACCACTTATGCCAGTTTTTTTTCATATAATAAACAAAATTGGCATCGATTCTAATCTAACTAACAATACTAAGTCAAAAAAAAATTGGCATCAGTAGCAGCGAACCACTGATGCAAAAAATAAATAAAAATGGCATCGGTTCCAGCGTATTATACCGGTGCTAGTTATTTTTTTGTATATACTAAACAAAATTAGCATCGATGGTAATCTAACAACCGATGCCAATTATCTAAAATTGAAGTTGTCTAAGTTAACAATCGATGCCAATTATAGAAAAATAATAAATAGCACCGATTCTTAAGTCATGGCCGATGCCAATTACACTTTAATTTGCAATTGGCATCAGATTTTATTGGAACTGATACCATGTACCGATGTCATTCGCTTGAATTCTATTAGTGATTGTTCGGTGTTATCTCCGTTGTTGTTCTCGTTGTGGATGCTTGCGTTGGAGCTAGAATCCGAAAACATGATGTAGACCAACTGCGTAGAACATTACTCAGGGTGAGAACAGACCCACCGGACGACTCGAAGAAGACTCGAAAAGAGTGAGTTTGAAAATGACTTGGAAACACGGCTCCAAGAGTGCTATGGACGAGGGAGACAAATAAAGACCCACGAGGCACACGGGTTTGCGATTCTCGGGTTCGAAGCTCTCGTGCCTGACTTTCTAGACATCTAGTGTATTTGGCGAGACGTCTAATGGACTCGGGTCTCTAAAGCGAGACGATATGACGCAAATCTCGAGATGAGATTTAGAGTAGATTCTCGGGATGAGATGACCCAAAATAGAAAACCTTGGACGGATCGGAGGTGACATTACAAGTTTTAGAAAGGACATGCACACTGTTACGATGTTGGGGTTGATCACGATCCCGGCTCGGAATCTAAAGGATTTTTTATTTTGAAATAGGATGTTTGGAAATCGATGTTTGTAATCGGAAAGTGTCTTGAAAATGTAGTTTGAAAATGTCGGAGAGTGTCGCCATGTTGGTTCCAATAATTTATGAGTTGAAAAATTGGCGATAATGGCGGCGTAAATTTCAAAATGGGAATTCCAAAAGGGCGAGATGACCTTCTTGGTTTTATGAAATGGTGGAGGCGAACATGTGTGTACGCCGGTTTTTGGTAAAATGATTTTGAAAAGAAACATGTATTGTTTTGTTGCCATATTTTCCCGGAATTCTATCGAAAAACCGATGAACGTGAAAGCATTATGAAGGCTTTGTTTTTTAAAATGGAATGATAATGTAACCGTATTGGCGCCTAGGTTCCATGAATTGGAATTTTGGCGATATTAACGGTGCTCGTTTTAGAAAGAAGTGGAAAATTGAATTTGAAATAAATGTAATTGAATGATATACTGAGATCTTATAATTGAAAATTTGGTGATTTAACAGTGTTGTTTTTAGAAATGGGTGGAAAATTGCATTTTGGAGGAAAATGTAACCGTGCGATGTATCAAAATTTCATTAATTGAAAATTCGACGGTTGTAACGGTGTTAAGGAAAACGTGTTTTAATTCGGCCAGAGTAACGACGCTAAAACGAATTTTGAAAAAGTTTTGTAAGTCATGGGTACTGATTTGGCCAGAATAACGGTGCTAAAACAGATTTTGAAAAAGTTTTGAAAACGGAATTTGGTGTAGCTGAATATGTTGTCGTGGTTTGAATCCGGAGTTTAATGTTTTATTCGGTTTGTCAAACACGCTACACATAGCTAACATATATACGCACATGAAGGATGCAGACGCGGGTAGGCTAGGGTAGGTTACCATCCCATGAAAAGTCCTTGTTTCTGCGGAGACGAGTCAACCTTAGTGAGGATGAGTGTTGTCCCCATTCCACGCGGTGCTTAACACTTGGCATATCACGGATTGCGCGACTACCTGAGACAGGTGGAACATCAATTAGGGGCCCTCCCAACGGTTTGGGTTTAACCTCGCTGCTAAGAAGGTCGATTGGTCCTAGAAGCGGTTGGAGTGGGCCTTTTGAGGGCCGAAAACCTGTAGTGACCACAAAACAACTCAAAATAGTGTGGCAGTCGACCTTGTTCAAGTTTCACCACCAATGGAAATTTGTAGGCCCGACAAGTGTTTTCGTTGAAATCGATCGAGTTGTGATTGTAAACATTTAAAGGCCGGATCTTTTGGTCTGGTGACCGTTTAGTGGACCCGAATTCGCGAGGGACAATTTAGACAACACACAAGGTTAGTACTCGCTGAGTATTGCTAAATAATCAAACCAACTCTACGACATCTATGCGATATGCAATGTGATTGGAATGATATGCTCAGGACCAAGGATGCAATGCATACCAATGTACCAATACCATCATCATCTTAACATCGATACAAATACCACGTCGTAATAGTGTACAACATAAGAAACCATGCTCAACACTCTCAGTACCATCAATGGTACCAATCAACAATAATCTCATCTCAACTCTTTTGTCAGCTCTTTCATTACAAGTGTGCACAGCCCTAGGGTCATCCAAGAGGGAGAAATCAGTGCGGGGGACCGTGATCGAAGGTCTCGACTAGGTATAAAGTTAGCCTCACCATATAATTCCGCTATACTAATCGATAGGCCTCAAGACCATCATATTATTCCGCAATACTAATCGATAGGCCAGGCCTCAAGCCCACCATATAATTATGTTATACTAATCGATAAGCCTCAAGTCCACCATATAATCCCGTTATACTAATTGATAGGACTCAAGCGCACCATATAATCCCACTATACTAATCGATAGGCCTTAAGTCCACCATATAATTCCGCCATAATTGTGTTGTCAAATTTTGTTTATTGAATACTCTTATTTTACATAAGTTTGGAGATCCCTCCACTTATTTTTTAATGAACTCTTACATGATTTTTTATCATTGGGTGTTGTAATTTTATACTCTCTCTGTTTTTTTTTTCCTGTTTTTTTTCATTATTTTGTTAATTATTTTGGTTTATGTACGCTTTGTCAAATTTTGTTTATTTTTTTAACAAACCCTAAATGTGGGGTTAAATCATAACATTAAAATCATAAAAAATAACAGCTTCCACGTTTGTCGGACCAATGTCCTCCCAAACGCGCTTCCCGACTTAAACTGACATAGCACGCGATGACACATGAGCGGCACGGTTACAATTACGTGGAACAAAAGACCAGCTAATACTACCAAAATTACAAGCAAAATCAAGAATGTCATCAAGTATAAGAAACAGGTCGTTACGCCTCTTCCTCGCACTCTGCAAGTGGTAAATGACGTTCTTGCAGTCACTTTCAACAATCACATGTCTCTGGCCCCGTCTCCAAGCATCCTTAATACCTTCGACAATCGCTTCCGCTTCTGCAGAATTAGCATCCATCGCCCCGAGTCTCCTAACATTCATCCCCCACACCATACATCTGTCCTCGCCCCTCCTCACAATTCTCATACATATCCCTCCTCCCCGCAAACTTGCATCACATTTAACTTTAATCGAACCTGCAGGAGGAGCATGTCACCTCTGCACTCTTCCACCATCCCCGATCCCTTTACATCTGTCGCGCCCCCAATTCCCTCATCTACAGTTTCCATCTCCACCAGGATGTCATGAGTTCGAGTCAGCACATCCTTGATACACACCTTCTTTCCCTCAAACACCCACTTATTGCGCGCTTCCCACATCGCCCAACACCCCACCATAACCCTCCCTCGCTTCTCATCCTCCAACTCCCTCCAAACATCCTCCACCCACTCCCTCACCAGCTCGTGCCCATTTTCCTTCTTGACAAGCACCCCTAACCCGTCCCACAACCTAAACCCCCACCCAGATCCCTTTACGAAATGGAGACAAGTCTCCACCTCGCAACATCAAACAGGACAAGTACCATCAAAACAGGACATAGGATGAGCAATATTACCTTTCGTTGGGAGCACATTAGAGCATAACTACCAGAAGAAAATCTTAATGCGGGGGAGCACACTCGCTTGCCAGATCCGGGTCCAAAGCCATTTCTCGCGGGTTAGATCAGATGATCCCTGGTTGGCCTCCATACTTACGTAAGAAGCCTATATGCAGACTTGACCGAATAAATAACATCTTTCTCAAACTCACAGCACCACGTATCCTCCACCTGACGGGGACTCAAAACGAATATTCAAGATAACCTCTTGCTCAAAAGGCAAAAAATTAGTCCGACTCTTAGGCACATCCCACAAGCCATCACTCCACCGCAAATCCGTTACCAGCCACCCATCCCTCCCATTTATACATGGAGAAAGCACTCGCTGCGAACTATCACCTGGTGACCATGAATCATGCCATACCCTCGTCCCGAGCCAATTCCCAACACGCCGTCTAGCACCCTGCAAGATCACTTCCCAAGCCTCGCAAATACCTTTCCAAGTATAGCTTGGATTGTAGCCCAACTCCGCTTGCAAAAAGGACCCATGTCAGTGGTTAACCTCCACGCTTGCTTGCCCAGATGATAGGGTTAAGTCGTATCCCTATTCAAAGATACCCTAAGGGCACCAACTAACGTAGATAGTGAAGTCAGGGATCGAACCACAAGGAGACATGATTTAGTTATTTATTTTTAAGAATTAGACTCTAGGTTATGGGTTATATAGTTTTTGTTGGTTTGGCAAACTAAACCTTAATACTAAGACGGAATAACAATGGGGAAAAAGTTTAGGGTCTCATGTTCACTATGAATTTAGTCGGGATCAGGAAATTAACTAACTAATCATTAACCGAACTACTTAAGGTCCAAGTATGGTCGGTACAATACAACCTTTAGATCTAAACTTAACCTGCGGTCCCTAGCATTAAGTCAGTCTACCCGATTTATCGTGGCCTAATTAGTTCTTTACCCGATCGATGAAAAGCCCTAATTTGCTGTGCTAATTAATTGAATTATGCATCAAACAATCAATCAGATTTAAGACGATAAACAAGCAATAGTTCATGCGATTAACAAACAATCAATTAATTATAACCCTTCCTAATATGCATAGATCCCTCTTAATCCTAGATGAGAAATTAGCTATTCATACTAAAATTAATCAAACTAATCACAATTGGAATGAATCTAAACATATTAAGATGACGGAAAGTAATTAACAATAATAAAAGAAGAATAAGTAGAGAACAAGAATCGAACGCAAAACAATACTAGAACAATAAATAAGAAAGATGAATTGAAAGAAGAATTGAAATTGAATACCGAATGATTAATAAAATAGTATAAAGGTTGAATCTTGAATCTCCGTAAAATCTGAAACTAAGAAAGCTCTCTAACTAGATAAGCTAAACTAAGAAAACTGAATAATGAAAAGTGTGTCATGGTTGCCTCGTCCTAATATGAATAAATAAGAAAGAAATTTGGGCCAAAAGAAGTGTGGACGAAATATGCTTAGCGGCCCGAAAAGAAGCGCACCCGATAGAGTCCACCTGGGGCACTCGATCGAGTGACCCCCCAAAAAACAGGAAGGGAACTTCTAGAAGTGGCACTCGATCGAGTAACACTATAGGTCATAACATCGCGCACTTGTATTCAAACGGCTGCCATTTCTCTGTTACGTGTTCAAATTGGGTGTGTAATATACCGTTGGAAAGCAAAGAAAAAAATGTTCCAACGCCACCTGAATCACCCTAATTGAAGTTGTAGAACGTTAGTTTTGATTTAACCCGTTTGTAAGCGATCATTCGTTCTTCTCGTTTCGCGTCTTTTCCTTCTTTGATCTTTGTTTCTTCGTGTATTCCGCGTCTTCTTCCTTCGATTCCGTGCTTAAATGTAAATTCTTCAATTATCGATTCCGTAATCCTCCAATTAGCTCCAAATGCATCCAAATCTTCAGGATACACACAAATACGAAAGTATCGACATTCAAAGTATATTGTATCATTCTTAACGAGTTAGGCACAAAAACCGAGATAAAACTAACAATTAGGGGATGGAAATATGTATACAAATGACACTCATCACCAGGAGAGCCATATTAAACTTTCGAAAATCACGGAATCCAAGTCCACCACGCACATTAGGGGCACAAAGCTTCTCCCATGCAAGCCACAATATCTTTCGATTCCCATCCTCTGACCCCCACCAAAATCGAGAAATCATGGAACGAAGCTCCTCACAAAAACTCAAAGGCAGTATAAAAACACTAATGACATCGGTAGATATAGATTGGGCCCCATTCTTTATCACAATTTCTGGACCTACTTTCGACAGAAGCATTCTTTTTCAACCATTAAGTTTCCTAGTAATCTTGTCTCGAAGCACTCTAGTCAACTCAAGTTTCGACTGACCAACGACGGTAGGTAAACCAACATACTTTCCTGGATTCGCCACTATCTGCACCCCATTAGTCCTGCCACCTCCTCCCGTCTCGGTCCAGCAGTACCCAGCTAAACGAAGCAATAGTTTTATCAAAATTAACAAGCTGACCCGACGCTGCCTCATAATCCCGCAAAATTGCCTTCAACACCCGCGCTTCCGCATCACGCACTTGACAAAACAACAGACTATCATCTTTGAAAAATAAGTGAGAAATAACCGGAGCGTCATGCGCTATCCTAATTCCATGAATCGACTAACAGCCAGCCTAATCTAGCTCGAGAATATTTCAGCACAAAGAATAAACAGATAAGGAGAGAGAAGGTCACCTTAGCGTAGTCCCTGTCTGGGCTGGAATTCACGACCAGGTTGTCCATTCAGCAGGATCTCAAACGTGAAAGTAGTCATACAATGCATGACCCGATCTAGCCACAACCCGTTGTGGACACTGCCACCAACGCGTGCGCACTTGCGTGTAGAGAAAGAAATCTCCGTGGCGGTCACCCACACGGCCCACGGGAGGCCGGTTCAATCCCGTGTTTGGGGAGATGTGTCGGACCTCGATTTGGTTGACTATCGACACCCAATCCCGCCCGCACATAGCGGCCTCTACTAGTCAATCGATGTCGGACACTTCTCTTTCTAAAGTGGTTTGAAGTACTGTAACAATCAATTGTTTTAAACTCTATGCCTTTGCTATGTCAGTTGATTTTGGGAACAAGTATGTTAATGTCGGAGTAAGTGTTTTTACATTCTTTGCACGCGATATCACGTGACAGGCAAGCCATGTTAAGGTGCACATAGAAGAGTAGAGAGTGTTACTATACGTATTAGCAAATCAGTTTTAACGTGATAATACGGATATTAGTCGGATCTCGTGATATACACTACTACAAAACGTATTGAAGACCCAGATTGTAATCGCTTTGGAATTTGCATTTTGCCACTCAAATCACTGGACCGTCTAAAAGATTGCAAAAGAGGGTTACCAACAGTACCAGGTAAGCTTCATCTTCAAGAAAGAAAAACAAAAAAAATGTAGAAGGGATTTCAACATGAATTGAACATAGAGGCACTTTGGCCACCAAATTCAGAAGACTAAAGGGGTAAAATTCTCATAAATCAACCAAAATTCACCTGAATACTAATTAATTAATTAACTCATCACCTATAAAACCAAACACAATAGCACTGACACAACTCCTCTCCTCTCTCCACATGTTTGACGGAAATAAAATCAGAAGAGTAGCAAGCACGATACACGGCAACACGACAATCAGAATGAAACAACAGTGAACTGGTAGGTATTACAAAGAAAGAACTCAAAATCAATCATGATATGTAATCACTGAGTCGCTATCACTGGTTGAGTTTGTCCTCAAAATTAGGAAACACAACTAATTAATTAAGGAGAGATTATTACTATAATTACGGAGTTGCTATCGGACTTGTACATAATCATTACATTGGCCCACGCTCGAGCGCATCATGTCCTAAGTTTATTGGTGCTACAGGCAGATATGTTAAAGATAGGGCTATTGACACATGAAGTCATATACCTTGTTCTATATAAGGCATACCGAAAAATTGGTGATGCTAAATCGACTCTAAGCTGCTTTGCAGATCTAACAAGTTTGGGGATGAGGAAGCCAAAAGATATGTCACCCACGTTGAGCCCTTCATTTGTATCAAACAAACTGCCTTTTCTGAACGATATAAAAATTTGATGAAACAACCTGAATGTTGAATAGCTTCAAATTGGTATGTCAGATTTGATAAGAGAAGGTAAGACATTTTTCCTTGTTGACTTTGATATGATTCCTGGGTTACAACTTACGACGTAATGTATTCTCATTCGGGAGCTACTACTGTAATTTAATGTTGTGTGCATGAGGTTCAATCCTAATAAATCTGAGGTTGTCATTGTCAGCTACGTTAACAAACTTCTTATATAGTACCCACACATGATGCATTTCAAGTGCCGCACTTAGGCTATTTTACAGGATTCTTGAAGCATTTTTATGTATGGATCATGCGAAAACAGCCACTGTGTGCTATTTACATGAGAGTAAACGTCTTACAGTTGTCCCCCTTATGCCGTGTCATTTAGGTGATGTTAAATTTGTAATACGAAAAGGAAAGTGTATGGCCTATGGAGGTTTTATTTCCTCATCTCATTTTTGCCATACCAAGAATAGAGAAACGGAAGATTCTTGTCGACTTGCTTTTTTTTTTGTCTTTCTCCAAAGGAAGCCATAAGGGCGATTATGAATTTATGATGCTAGTACGTGGACATCTGCCGACTTGTTTATGTATATACAATATTTCGTTGATTTATATTTTAACTGCTTTTTGTGTTAGTTGTTGAATGCATGTACCCTCCCAAAGGTTTTGTTGCATCTTACTCCGTATTAAAAACCTCAATGAAGTTGTCTTCTTGTTTGGTATAGAGTATTCATTGTAGTCCTATATTAACCATAATTTTACTTATATTGTGGCAGGAAGGATACCATTCTCGTACTTGGAGGAAATTTATATGCGGTTTATGAAAAATTACGGCAGGGTAGCTCAGCATGCACCTTCATATGCTATGAACGATGAGTTCTCTAGAGTCTTACATCAGCAAATGGAGTTCTTTTCCAGCAGCCCGTCTGCAGATACTCTCAACCGTGTCCAAGGAGAAGTTAACGAGGCAAGTATTTTTCCGCAGACACCCGCTAATATTCCATTTCTGCATTGTGATGTTTATTTCAAAATTTCTAATTTTTCTTTACTGTTTGTAAAACGCTGACTACCAGAGCTGTCATGCATATCACTTACAAATGAATTAATGTTGCATGCAGATTCGAACAATCGTGGTAGATAACATTGAGAAGATATTGGAGAGAGGTGACCGTATCGAGCTTCTTGTAGATAAAACTTCGACAATGCAAGATAGTGCTTCATTTCAGGAAACAGTCAAAGCGCCTTCGCTGTGCTCTCTAGATGAAAAATGCTAAATTACTGTGAGATTCTTCCCCTCTTTATACTAGTTTGCCTGTGACTGTATTTTTCCCTACAATTTTTAAAACTTCATTCTTCGTGAAGGATGTAACACAGTGTTATCAGTAAAGCTTGTAACACAGTGTTACCCTTGAAGGATCAACGCTACATTTTGGTCGGACATGGCTTTCCTCACACGAAACTTAGTTCAAAAGCATGTTTTTTTTGTTAACAAAATAGCTGTAGTTTCTAATCCTTAATACAATATGTTTTTTTTAAAACCCTGTCACGAGTCATGACAATCTTGTTGTTGAACTGTATTATAGGATGTGGCTAACATGCTTGATTGTAGTGCTACTGTACATTATAATCGCTGCTACTGTACAATATGGTGTGTATCAGTGCATGTGTTCTTTCCTATGTCGCTATGGACTACTAAATCCGAAGTCCCCAAATATTAGGATGATTCTTCGGTTTCTCTGGTTACAGTCTCACCGAGTACATGTCAGAAGCTTGGGTGATTTCAGTTGAATTTGTTCGACAACAATTTTTAAAATTTTTTTATTTTTTAAATTGATGCAACTCTGAACGATTCTTAGTTTCGTAAAACGCTTTTAGTGATTTAGTTTCTTGTATTTTAGTGTTGCTGGAAGTGTTTCATTCTTGTTACCATGTTTGTGTCAGTATGCCCTAAAATTTCTTTCCTACTTTGTTCTCCTACAGGTCTCTGTGAGACTGTCATTTTGATTTTGTATATGAGATCTTAGCTGTATATGAGATCTTAGCTTCGAAAGACTTGGGAGGCAATGTGTATCTCCAGTTCTCCAGTATCTAGCAGAGAGTGGGGTTTGATCATGAAGTTTTCGATTCAAGTGGACATTTAAACTTGTCTCATGCTTTCAAAAGCAAACCAGATTTTGAAATGTGCATATATCATGACAATCTATTACTTCAGCCATAATATTCTCCAGATTTTATACGTGGGAGTTTTTTCCTGTAGTCCTATGGAGTGTGAACACATGCTAATCTCTGTTTGTCTCCAAGGTTCGTAGCAATCAACGATTTCTCATACTTTCTCTTGTTTCAATCATTTGTTTTACGCACACAATTGAAACAAAATAATTAGTTCATTTATATTATTGATTTTGTAGTATTTCAATGATATAAGGCCATATTCTCAAGAAGATATTGACGAGGTTCCACTAATACAAAATCATTAGTTTCTTGACACTTTAAGCTGGACGCTTTCGTAAGTGTCCATCCTTTTCCTTATCAAATTTTCCTTCTCTACCCTTTAATGTGTCGAGAGTTATATTTTTATTAGGGGTGAGCAAAACCGGGTACTAGGTTTTTGAAAACCGCTTTTTTTCCGAACCGAAACCGGCCCAGTTTAAATCGAGCACCCAATTTTTTTTTCATATTTTAAACCGAAACTGAATCAGTTTAAACCCGAACCGCTTTTTATGACCCAATTTTTAAAAAAAATTGTTATAACCGATTTTTGACCCGGTTTCACTAATTTGCATATAAATTTTTTTTTTCGTTTAAAAGTGTAAACCGGTTCAAAAATGGGTACCCGGTTTTTAAAATTGTGAACCGAACTCGACCCAATTTTTCACTAAAAAACTGGTTCGGGTACTAGAACCGGTTTTCAACTTCAAAAATCCGGTTTTTTGGGATTTTTAAACCGGATTTCGATTCGGTTTCGATTTTTAAAACCGGTTCAATTTATTTTGCTCACCCCTAATTTTTATTATAATTCATAAACAAAACCCCTAAACTCCTCTTAATTGATGAATTGAAATGATGAGCGGTGTAAAAAAATTTGTATCCCGCCTTTAACAAATAAAAACCAATTACCGCCTCACCTGCTCTAATTAATTTGGAAATCCTCATACTAACCTAATCAATCACCCGCTCACCTGTTCATCAATTACCTTCGTATCATTCCAAGCTAATTAAACCTAATTCGTTCATCAATCACCTTTGTTCATCACCGTTCTGCTTCAGATTTCGCATCACGGTTCTGCTCTCGATTTCGCGTCACCGTTCTGCTCTTGATTTCGCGTACTACCATTTATTGATTTCAGGTACAAATTTAATTTCATCACATCACCCTCTTTTTGTTTCCCCTCTAATATCTTTCATTGCATCGATCCTGCTTATTTAAAGCGTTTTTGATATCGTTTTTGATCACAGTAAGATATCGTTTTTGATTTCATCACAGTAAGATATCATTTTTGATGTTTTCGTTACGTATTAGTATAATTGTTTGTTGACGATGTTCCTATGGGTTCCTGTTTGTTTCATGTTAGTTTAAATATATTAATATATTCATATTAGTATAATTTCTGAATTAATTGAAAGTCTGGTTCTTACAGAGTAATTTCTGTGTTTTTGATTAATTTTTTTTCGTTGAAATGTCAGTCGACTCACTGCAAGACAGCCATACAAATATACAATATAAGTTCTGAGACTTTGAGGTAACCAGAGACCATAATATTATACGAAGTAGTATAAAGAATATGAATGTCAGCATTCATTGCTGACATATGATATTAACACATTCAAAATTGTACTGCGGTTGCCTATAGCTGATGTACACAACATTGCTGGGACTCAATAGCTGCTGTGCTGCCTCACTTGTCTCCAATATATCATTGCTGGGACTCAAGTGAGTTCCAGGTCGCTAATGCTAGGACTTTGAGGTGGCGACTGTGTAACACCCGCTATTTTTCCTAGCATTTTTATCCTTACCGTTATGACTTCGTCATAACTCTGTCACTTTTCGGCCCTATATTTCATCATTTTTTTCCAAGATTTATTTTCATTTTTGAGTCTAATGATACTTATTTTTATTTTTGAAGATTTTAATTCTTTTAAATCTATTTAATTGATTTTCTTCGTAAACTAATTATTTTTCCGCGAGGAATTCTACTTCTCTACGAATTAACATTTCAAAGCTCGGATTTAAGTTATTTCTTTTCCTACAAATGTATAAATATATTTATATAATATTTTCAACTAATAATTATTTTTATTTACGGAAATTTAGCCATTAAAGATTTTATTACGAAGTTTGGTAAATAATTGTTTTCTAACGCGAGGTTTACTCGAATTGCTTTAAAATACCTTTAACGATTTTACGATTATTTTTTTTATCAACTTACAAATTATTTGGGACCTTTTCCTCTTGTGTTGGACCGACACGCCTCCTTGTCACACCCTTAATACGTTTTTCTTTATACGTTTCGTTTTATTATGTTAAAACGCAAAGATAATGCTTTTCTTACCCATTTATTTGACAAATTATTGAACAAACTTTTCATACTCCCCTTCCTCTCTTTTGGCCAGCTTTATGAAGGGAGTGTAGCATAGTTTTCATCAAAAGTTTTATTAACATTCATGCTTAAAACCATCCATTTCCCATTCATTCATTTTGCTAATTAAACAACAAAAAAATTCCTTCATTCTTCTCTCTTAGCCATGGCATGCAGCAACCTCTCAAGGCTAATTCTTGTCTCAAATCGAGTCATAATCATCTCGTTTTCATCACCAAATTAATCGTTATTCTGATCCCTTCGTTAAGGTAATAATCGATGTTATTTTCGATCGTTATTTACCTTAATTCTTTTAGTTTTTCTTACGCTATTTTGGCACCATGCTTTTCTTGTGCTGAAGGATTTTTAAATGATCCCGAAGCCGACGAATTTATAATCGACTCGAATTTGGGTTAGAGGTAACGTCGATGTTACTCGGTATTTCATGATTTTATTTGTGTAATTGCATGTATATTTTTATATTTCATTTTTGACAATATATGTATGTCTTATAATCTGGAAAAATTTTAAAAGTTGAAAATTTGCATGTTTCGATATTTTTATCGCTTTTACGAGATTAACGATTAAATTGTTATATTGATTTGTAAAATCGTAATAATCGGCCTAAACATGTAATATATGTTTATATTCTAGAAAAAATTTGTTTTTGATGATTTTTAATAATTTAGTATTTTTCTGATATTTTTGATATCGATTATTGAATTATTACCGTTATCGGACAAAAATGATTAAAAGCCGATTTTTAGTTCTAGTATCTAAACATTTTATTTTAATCTGATTTTTTACGTGGTGAAACTTTCTGATGAAATAGAATTTTTTGAAGTTTTTCATAATTTTTCGGAATTGTTAAGTGGATGAATTAATTAATCACTTTAAATCATCGTTTATCGTTAAAATCGTGTTTGTCGTTTAAATTCTCGATTTCTGGTCTTTGGTTTAAATCTGGAAAAATTATGATTCTGATGGTTTCTTAATAAAATGTATTTTTATGATTTTTAGTGCTTTAATAAAATGTTAGGAACGATAAGTTTTATTAATGGAATCGTTAATTGTGAAAACGGGTTTTAAAGACGGTTTTGATGGGATTTATTAAAACTGGAATTTTTAGAAATCTGCAAAAATAGTATTTTCTGGAAAATCATGATTTTTAATCTTAATAATAATTTTTGGATATTAATACTTAAATCGTTTTGTAATTACTATTTTTATTAATCGTTATTGACGAGATTAAACATTTAACGAGAAAACGCTTTAAAAACCGAGTTTTAGGATTCTGGAAAATTTTCTTTTCTGGACAGAATGTCCATAAATATCTTTTTGCTATTTTACGTAATTTTTGTACTATTTATTAAAGTGTTTAATTAATAAGTATTGATTTTTGGACAAATTATGATTTATCGTTAAAATGCTTCGTCTTACCTAAAAGAATTATTTTTTTCAGCTATTTTGAAAATATTTAAATCTGAAACATTAAGAGTTAAATCATCTCTTAACATATTCTAAATATATTCATTGGTTTAATTAAATAAAGGACGTTAAAAGATTTAATTTGACATTTGCCGTAAAATCCTATTTGTAATTGTATTGTCGTAACTAATAATAATTAGGGAATTTTAGCTTTGTAAATTTTGAAAACACCTTGATTAGTATTATTAAAAATTTTAAGATATTTTTAATCATTTTATACACTTGTACGATATTTCAATAACTTCATAAACTCAAATGTTCTTACTTTAATAATTAATATCGTTAAGGCCGAAAGTATTAGTTTTATAAATCTATATCGTTTTCTAAAAATTGGTATTAGTATGAACTAATATTTTCACTATTTTGATATAATGCTATTTTAGTAAAGTTTCTAAAAATAGAAGTTTCCTAAAATAGAAGTTTCCTCTTTTAGAATATAAATGTTTACTTCTTTTATCCTCATATTATTTATATTGATTATATCTTTTGAATATCGTTAATGGCTTTGTTTTGGAGTTATGGAATAAGGATAAGTGTGGGGTTAGAGTAATACAGTCTGGGAAGTACGTTTGACTTTACCAATTTAATTTAATAAGACATAGTTACAGTGTGTTTTAATCCCGACTCTACAGTGTTTTCGCCACTGTATCGCGTTAGAATTTCTAGGGGATTACAGTTGGTATCAGAGCATCGCTGCTCCCGACGCTTACACACCTGAAATTAGGGAAAAATACCAGTAAATTATTTAAACAGTAAATAAAAATATTATTAGAGATGGGTAGAAACAAATAGGGACTTAACTGTTAAGATTATCTGTTTCTGAACTCAATGATTAGCATTGAATATTTGTTGCTTTTGTGGGAAAAAGACGAATGAACAAGATATTGATAGGATGCTGCTCCAGATCGGGACAAGACCTACTTAGAACTCTCAACGCCTACTGACTTGAGTGGACAACTTGGTGCTCCAAGAAAGATGCCGATGGTGATTTTTAGCTCCAGTTCAGTTTACTTAAGCTACAGGCCAGATGATCAAGAGTAGATTCCTGTTCCATGATGTCGCAGTAGATCGAGATGGAGCGACCGAAGACTTACGTGCTCGTTCCTCTACAAGAAGATGAAGTAAGCCATTTGGATCCCGCGTGAACTCTGGAGGCCCGAAGATTCTCCTCTGGTTCATGAAATTAGTAATATAGTATCATCGACTCTTTTCTTCCTTCCTCTACTTTTTCTAATTCTTCTCTTTTATATTCTCTTCTTCAACCGCTTGGTGAACCCTTGTTATATTCTTCTACTCTACCATCTTTCTCTTGAGATTCTTTGGCTAGACCGATTTCCGTCTCAGTGAACCCCGTGAAAGGATATAGATGTTTGAGGTTTAGTAAACCCTTGTTACCTTTGGCTTGAGGGTTGTGAGTTATACCTTGTTATCTATCTTAGTAAGCTTTTGAGGATCGATTTGAATGATAAATTGTCAATTAATGGAATTAGGTTGGTACTTTAGACTCTGAACCTTGGGTTATAGGTTACTTGATTATTTGGAGGACTTAGAGTTGAATATATTTTGGGGTAGTAAGAGTATATCGTATTTGATGGATACCTAGTACCTAATTTAACCTAGAACCGAACCAAGTGTAGCTAATAATAGAATTTTGGGATTCCTACCTAAATGTTATTTGATGGATGCATCGGGAATATTTGGGATCATAGAGTACTGTTTAAATTGTTAACCTGAGTGTTGTGGTACTATCGAAGGTTTTCATTAATACCGTTAGAAATTTTGGTTAACATAGATTACCCGTGTTTCTTAAGGATTAGATCGTTAATCGTTGGTTAAGGTTGTAACCTATGAACTTTGGAGTTGAGTGATCTAAATTGAATAAATTGTTGTTAACCTTGAAAAGGAGAAACATATTGCCATTAGAGGTTGGATTTATCGCGTTGTTTTGAGGAACACTTTGATGTCAATCATCTTAATGGATTTATAGTTCAGAACCTTAGACCAACGAGATTGTGGCTTCGTTGAGTTATTAAATATTTTGTGGTTGCACCATTACGATTAGAAATTTGATGGACTTCTCAGAAACATTAATCGAATGATGTGTTTGGAGATGTGAGTGTTTGCGCCATTACCTATAGGTTTGAGCGTGTTTGAGGATTTATTGTACTTCCCCAACTTCTGTACTTGTGGTATTATAAATATGTTGGTGATCATTTTTGACGATTTCGTGTCCGAACTTTGTTAATTGGTGGGTTTTATTTAGTCTTCCTTACTCGAGAAATTTGAAGTATACCTCGAGTTCAGACCTTATGAGCTTTAAATTTATGAACCTTAGTGATTACAAGTTAGGGTATGTTTTGATAACCGTTGGAATCTTAATTAAAGGATTAGTCTAAATCATTTGTGGATTCTTACTATACTAATTGAAAGATTGTATAAGTATGTAAGACTTAATTTTGGAGGCTGTAGATTGAGTAGGACCACCCTGTACTGATATTGGACTTAGCGTTATTTGATGGGAATTAGGAACCCGTGTTTGTGGAAGTCGTGCTAGGAATCTCGAGATGATTAATTTCTTCCATAATCCTTGAGAGCTCTTTTTGATTCTCAACTCCGTCTTCCTTTCTGCTTCTCTTGAATTCTGTTACGGTAACTCCTGCCAATCCCTTCAACCTTTGTCGTTTTTGAAAGCTCTTATTTTTAATTTATTTATCATTGTTCTATTTACCCGTTAACTATTTTTCGAACTCCCTATTTTTTTTATAAAAAGTTTGACTAGCGTAAAATTTTAACATTTTGAGTTAATTGCATGTTTTGTATAAAGTTTGACTAACTTAAACTTTTCGGATATCGTTAAATTTAACATTTTTGAATTATAATTTCAGAACTTTATACTTCACTTTTGTTTAATCTTTGGTTGATATTTATTTTTAGATATGTTTAAAAATGCCCTAATAATTTATTTTAAATTATTTCAAAATTAATTCAATTTTTGATTTTTAAGCAATCAAAATTTTATGAAGACTTTCATATTTCCAAATATTTCAATTTTTATAGGATTATTATGTAAAACATTTTAACATTGTCGAAATTATTTTGTGTGTTCAAGTTTGGTAACATTTTTGAAAACTTTCATAATTACTTTGATAACATTTTCGAAATTTTAACATGTTGAAATTAGTTTTCGTTTTATTGTTGGACTTTTGAATCAGTTATTGAAAATGTTTGACAACTTGTTCTATTTTTACTAACTACAAAATTTGATTTCTCAAAACTAAATTTTTGTTTCTTCATAAAACGAAATATTATCGAATTTCTCAATCAAACTGTTTTACTTTTATTTCGAAAATGTTTTGGTTACCTTGTTTCCTTCGAGTTTGTTTACAAATGTTATTTGACGTCGTTATTTTATCAAATAAACTTTAATTTATGATTTCTTTAATTAAGAGATTTTAAACTTTGGGTAGCTTAGCCCCATTTTCTCTTGGAATAAATATTTTCATTCAATTTCGTGTCACTTTGGAAGTTGTAAAATTTTCTTTTAGAGCAAAATTTTTATTCGAAATTGGTATCCTCATGTTTTCGAGTGGAGTAATCTTGAGTCCTTTCTGCTTATTCTTAGTTTCGAGGACGAAACTTTCTTTTAGTGGGGAGGATTGTAACACCCGCTATTTTTCCTAGCATTTTTATTCTTACCGTTATGACTTCGTCATAACTCTGTCACTTTTCGTTCCTATGTTTCATCATTTTTTTTCCAAGCTTTATTTTCATTTTTGAGTCTAATGATACTTATTTTTATTTTTGAAGATTTTAATTCTTTTAAATCTATTTAATTGATTTTCTTCGTAAACTAATTATTTTTTCGCGAGGAATTCTACTTCTCTACGAATTAACGTTTCAAAGCTCGGATTTAAGTTATTTCTTTTCCTACAAATGTATAAATATATTTATATAATATTTTCAACTAATAATTATTTTTATTTACGGAAATTTAGCCATTAAAGATTTTATTACGAAGTTTCGTAAATAATTGTTTTCTAACGCGAGGTTTACTCGAATTGATTTAAAATACCTTTAACGATTTTACGATTCTTTTTTTTATCAACTTACAAATTATTTGGGACATTTTCCTCTTGTGTTGGACCGACACGCCTCCTTGTCACACCCTTACTATGTTTTTCTTTATACGTTTCGTTTTATTATGTTAAAACGTAAAGATAATGCTTTTCTTACCCATTTATTTGACAAATTATTGAACAAAATTTTCATACTCCCCTTCCTCTCTTTTGGCCAGCTTTATGAAGGGAGTGTAGCATAGTTTTCATCAAAAGTTTTATTAACATTCATGCTTAAAACCATCCATTTCTCATTCATTCATTTTGCTAATTAAACAACAAAAAAATTCCTTCATTCTTCTCTCTTAGCCATGGCATGCAGCAGCCTCTCAAGGCTAATTCTTGTCTCAAATCGAGTCATAATCATCTCGTTTTCATCACCAAATTAATTGTTATTCCGATCCCTTTGTTAAGGTAATAATCGATGTTATTTTCGATCGTTATTTAACTTAATTCTTTTAGTTTTTCTTACGGTATTTTTGCACCATGCTTTTCTTGTGTTGAAAGATTTTTGAATGATCCCGAAGCCGATGAATTTATAATCGACTCGAATTTGGGTTAGAGGTAACGTCGATGTTACTCGGTTTTTCATGATTTTATTTGTGTAATTGCATGTATATTTTTATATTTCATTTTTGACAATATATGTATGTCTTATAATCTGGAAAAATGTTAAAAGTTGAAAATTTGCATGTTTCGATATTTTTATCGCTTTTACGAGATTAACGATTAAATTGTTATATTGATTTGTAAAATCGTAATAATCGGCCTAAATATGTAATATATGTTTATATTCTAGAAAAATGTTGTTTTTAATGATTTTTAATAATTTTGTATTTTTCTGATATTTTTGATATCGATTATTGAATTATTACCGTTATCGGACAAAAACGATTAAAAGCCGATTTTTAGTTCTAGTACCAAAAAATTTTAATTTAACCTGATTTTTGACGTGGTGAAACTTTCTGATGAAATAAAATTTTCTGAATTTTTTCATAATTTTTCGGAATTGTTAAGTGGATAAATTAATTAATCACTTTAAATCATCGTTTATCGTTAAAACCGTGTTTGTCGTTTAAATTCTCGATTTCTGGTCGTTGTTTTAAATCTGGAAAAATTATGATTCTGATGGTTTCTTAATAAAATGTATTTTTATGATTTTTAGTGCTTTAATAAAATGTTAGGAACGATAAGTTTTATTAATGGAATCGTTAATTGTGAAAATGAGTTTTAAAGACGGTTTTGATGGGATTTATTAAAGCTGGAATTTTTAGAAATCTGGTAAAATATTATTTTCTGGAAAATCATGATTTTTAATCTTAATAATAATTTTTGGATATTAATACTTAAATCGTTTTGTAATTACTATTTTTATTAATCGTTATTGTCGAGATTAGACGATTAACGAGAAAACGCTTTAAAAACCGAGTTTTAGGATTCTAGAAAATTTTATTTTCTTGCCAGAATGTCAATAAATATCTTTTAGCTATTTTACGTAATTTTTGTACTATTTATTAAAGTGTTTAATTAATAAGTATTGATTTTTGGACAAATTATGATTTATCATTAAAATGCTTCCTCTTACCTAAAAGAATTATTTTTTTTCAGCTATTTTGAAAATATTTAAATCTGAAACATTAAGAGTTAAATCATCTCTTAACATATTCTAAATATATTCATTGGTTTAATTAAATAAAGGACGTTAAAAGATTTAATTTGACATTTGCCGTAAAATCCTATTTGTAATTGTATTGTCGTAACTAATAATAATTAGGGAATTTTAGCTTTGTAAATTTTGAAAACACCCTGATTTGTATTATTAAAAATTTTAAGACATTTTTAATCATTTTATACACTTGTACGATATTTCAATAACTTCATAAACTCAAATGTTCATACTTTAATAATTAATATCGTTAAGGCCGAAAGTATTAGTTTTATAAATCTATATCGTTTTCTAAAAATTGGTATTAGTATGAACTAATATTTTCACTATTTTGATATAATGCTATTTTAGTAAAGTTTCTAAAAATAGAAAGTTTCCTAAAATAGAAAGTTTCCTCTTTTAGAATATAAATGTTTACTTCTTTTATCCTCATATTATTTATATTGATTATATCTTTTGAATATCGTTAATGGCTTTGTTTTGGAGTTATGGAATAAGGATAAGTGTGGGGTTAGAGTAATACAGTCTGAGAAGTACGTTTTTGCCATCAACTATAAAGCCGGTGTGCCCATTTGGGGCACATTTGGTCGTTGAACTGGGCGGAGTTTAGCCCAGGAGAGTGTGCATTGTGCCCTTAAGCTAGATATCGCATCGTGTTAGTCGCCGTCAGTTGAACTGGATACATTTGGTATCCAGGAGGGGTGTATACTACTTAAACCAGGACCTCGCTGCACGCAGTCCTGTTATAGTTGAGTTGCCTAGTTAGAGACTGGATTCTGTTATGAGTTAGGTTTACAGTTCTCGAAGCTAGTTTCCAGTATTATTCCTAGTGAAAGTCTAGCCTTGTGCACACTAACCGAATATCCATAATGCCATTTTGGTTATTTTATTTATTATCGATATAAATTGGTTTGCAGGTTGGCAATTATTTTTATGTTTCTTCGGAAACCCTTTTGATTATTTTGTTTTACGCTAAAGCTTATTTTAATATGATGTTTTACTGTTTTCTTTTTTACTATTTTTCTATAATAGTAATTACAGTTTTAAAATCCTGTTATACGGCTGGAAGAACGTTGACGTTGCTCCCCACTGATTGTGGCTGTTATGTTTTAAACATAGCAGGTATATGTGTTTTCCTTCGGGTGGGCTAACGTGCAGTTATGGATCCTGCTTGTTTTAATCAGATCACTGTATTATGGATTGTTAAAACCCTTTTTATGGATTTTATTTATTTATTTATTTATTTTGTAGCCATTTTTATTTTATGGCTTATGTATTGACTTACCATTTTTATTTAATCAAGACAAAGCTACAGTGTGTTATAATCCCACTTTTACAGTGTTTCCGCCACTGTATTGCGTTAGAATTTCTAGGGGATTACAGACTGGATGAGTTTCAGATTTTGTTGAATTCAGGCTCACCTCAATCCAGTCTTGGCTTGAGTTTGAGGGAGTAGTCCATATTGTCGGATTCTAGGTTTAAGGAGAAGAGCAAAAAATACCAAAATTATTATCTTGAGGCTCACTTCTACTCCTGACTTCTTTTCTAATTGGATATTCGGAGGAGGCAGAGGTCACTCTCTCAAAATTGTTCTCAGCTTTCATGTCGTCTTTATTCATAACTGGCAACGAGTTCTCTTTGGGAGCTTCATTGAGAGTCACCTTACTTGCTGTTTAGTCTGGTTTATATTAGTATGATTAGTTTAATTATATTAATACGTTCATCACCTTACTTGCTGTTTGATTTCTGGATTTTGAAGGAATTAGGCAAATTGATTATGGAGAATTCATTTGGTTCATTACTTAGACTTTGATTTCTAATGGAATTAGGCAGATTATTACAGTAAATCGCTTTCGGTTGAATTTTTCACTGTAGAGTGATAATGAAATGTGTTGTGCTTATGATAAGATCAAGGCATGGTGCTTTTGGTTACGGAGTAGCAATTTGTGAAATCTGTTTAGTTAGCATCGAATAGATTGCTGTCCAGGACAAATTTGATGAACATTCGGCTATATAAAAGTGAGATTGACTGTATAACAGTTCTTGGTGGGAAGTTTGACTGTCTCAATTTCCAAAATATCATTGCATCTACGGCTTTATTTTGCCTTCAATACTGTTTTTTATTATGTTCATTGAGTGTATTCTTCTAAAATGTGGAACCCTGTTAGTCCATCACAAGTTGTGATTTCACTCAATGAAGTGTGTATGGTGAATTTTCAGCAATGAAAGATTTGCTTACTGTGATGCTCCTGCAACGTGGAGCGACAGTCTGATATCTGGGAATCTTGAGGAACATGTCTCCAAGGTTCTTGAACTTCCTGGCTACACTTTTGAACCTGACACTTATGACATTGGGAAGCTATACAATGTTGAGCTAAAGCCACTTTTCTCGGCCTTTCAATTGAAGACGTTTATGCTCACGACCTTGAGGTCTTTTTTGATGTATTATTTACCCCTTTTGGAGCCGCATACTGCAATAGAAGAAGATGACGAAGATTTCTTAGCTGATAATTCTGAAAGGAAGGCTTTGAATCTAGTAACTCCCTTTCACAAGTCTGTTAAGCAAATCATTTGTGAGGTTGGTAATAACATTTATGCTTTGCGTTGTCTTTAATTTATTGCCGATTGATATGTGATATGAAAGCTAAATTCATTTTTATGGCCTTTTCTCTTCTCCAATGATTTTGCAAAATATGCCCCCTCATGATATTTGATGCATATATTGTGCATTGTTCCTGTATACTCGTAATATTTACGGTGTGTAACTCATTATGATGATGTGTGAGGTTTAAACATATTACGGAGTACGAAGTATAATTTATACTAATCAGTAAAATGTAATGTGCTACTACATGTTAGCCCAAGTTTTTACTCACTATAATATTCTCTCAATTTACTTATAGTTAACTATGTCAAAAACTGAAATTTTGATCTTTATAGTCACGTAGAAAATATGGGTCTTCATCTAATCAGTAACATACTGTACATTTTCCAAATGAGTTACTACTCCATCTTATATGCGTCGCAATCCAATCATTTTCCAAAAAATTCTCCGTAATTTGATCATTCTTTTCTTTTTGTAGCTTTGGTCGATCTATGCAGCTGGAAACACAGTGCCTATTCCTTTTCTAAGGGCAACTAATATTTCACCGATAGCCCTGTTGTCTGATAATGTATTTGGAGGCAAGCAGTGTGAAAATAGTGGCATGGTGGCTGCTGAAACATTGCAAGAACTTTTCGCTGGGGACGCACAAGCAGGAAAGAGAATGGGTCAAAACGAGGTTTTGGAACTCATACAGTCCCCCTTTTTTTATATATATTTTGTAAACGATTGATTCTCTCCTTGCTCTATATACTCTAAGTCTTTTTCTCAAAAGGGTGAGATTGCTATTTGGAGGAAAAGAGAGGATTGTAAGGATCGAGTCTCTCGTGCCACCATTTGAGATTGCTATTATTTTGAATCCAGCCGAATTGACTATGGTATGTCTCTGAGTCCCTCGCTGAAGTTCTACAATATATTTACCAATTACTAGCTAATCTTGTACAGTATTTACTACTTGATTATATTGTGAATGCCTCAACAGTTGCATCAATCTCTGAGTATTGTTCATTATGTTATGCTGGATGTGCTAAAGAAGTTCAGCTTGATACAGTGATGTTTACTGAAAGATCTTTCATTGAACTTCTTCTGTATAGGTACCATTGCAATGTAGCTTATGCTAGACTGGAGCAACATGTGGAGAGAGGGAATGCTGATGGCTTACTTATAAGCTCTGTTGCATCTTGCTCCAATCTCTTGGCGTTAATCATGGATGTTGGAACTGGATTTACTCACCAAATTTACGAGTTATCATCTCACTTCTTGCACAAGGTATGCTGCTTTTGCGCAAAGTAAAGATATTCATATTAAGCTTATGCAGGATTGATCTTTCTTTGATGGACTCGGTGGCTAATACTTTTAGGAGTGGATAATGGAACAATGGGAAAATAATTTCTACATTCGTTTTGTTGTTGGTTCTACCAAAGGGAGCTCCCTTGTGGTGATGTCTAAAGGTTTGTCATTGAACTACACTTTGAGCTCGATGAAATAAAGAAACTAAATTTATATACCCACTTTGATTGAATTGACAATGTGTAATTATGGTACACAGTACACACAGCAGTCATACAAAGCAAGTGATTCTTTTCCGTTCAAGTGGATAAATAAGAAGTGGAGGGAAGGATTTCATGTGACCGCAATGGCTACAGCCGGATCAAGGTGGGGCGTTGTCATGTCTCGCAATTCTGGTTACAGTGATCAGGTTGTTTTTTGAACATTTTGCCATGCTATCAGTTTTCACTTGTTTATTCTGACACATCCTTGTAGATACAATTCTGACCTGACCAGTCTATTCCGTCAATGTCTATTTTAGGTTGTGGAGCTTGATTTTCTGTATCCAAGTGAAGGCATTCACAAGCGTTGGGACAATGGGTATCGAATAACGTCAACTGCTGCTAATCTGGATCAAACAACACTTGTTTTAAGTGTCCCAAAGCGCTAACCTGGTGACGAGACTCGGGAAACTTTGAGAAACTCTCAATTTCCAAGCACACGCCGACCTAAGGTAATTTATTTCTCTAATATGCATTTATATTTTCTACCTATTTACGGTTCATTATATGGTCTATTTAGTTTTCCTTATTATATATTTTTTACCACTACAGGACGTTCTACAACACAAAAAGGGAGATGATGACTGAATTGATGGATGACAAAATTGGCTCAATTTTTTGAGCTTGGACTTTAAGTTCAATGTTTTTGGACGAAGACACGTACCTTTTTAAATAATACTATAGTTTTTTAGTAATGTTTTTTATTTTACTTTGGATTGCGAAATATATGATTGGATGGAAATTATTCTAGGGTTTCATCTTATGAAACTCTATTTGATTGTGAAGTACATGTATGATTGGAGATTATTCTAATTAAGTGTTTGTTTTCTGAATGACCAACTCGATCTTTGTGTATTATTGATATCTTCAGTAAATGTGGAGTCGCGCTTTTTAGACAACATAAATATGTAATCGCAAGCAGTAGTCAGTTGTTGGAAATATATAATTATTATTTTTTTCCTTATGATAAGATTCTCGACGCTTTTCCGATATCAAAGTGTCGATAACAAAATTTTATATTATTATTTCTCGACTCTTTTAATAGTAGAAAATCTCGTGCGTTGAAAATATTTGGCCGGGAAAAAAAATCGCGACATAGAAAAGCGTCGAGGTTGCATATTTTAGTGTACCATGTAGTGACGCAAAAAAGCGTCTGAATAAAATATTCAACGTTTTAATGCGTCGAGAATGGTGACATAAAAATGCATCGAGAATTCCCGACGCCCAAAATCTCCACGCTTTCTGAAAGCGTTGAGAATTAAATTTGCGACACTTTAAAACGTCGAGAACCCACATGTAAAGCGTCAAGAAACCAAGGGTTTTGTAGTAGTGTTCGTGTATTATGGGCGAACTATTTTCTTAATAATTAGTTGTATCTGATGTATTGGATTAAGTTATGTGGACAAGGTGTTAGTTGGATTATGGTTTTTAGGTACTTTTGGACGTTTGATAATGATTTTATGTACCTTTTGAATTTTGGATGTTGGGCAACTATTTTATGTACCTTTGGATTTTGGATAGATGTTGAATTTTATAAAATGAAACTTCTTTTATTCAATTGTTCGGTATGATATTCATTTCTTATGTAGCGTTAATGTGTATTTCAGATTTAATTTATTAAAAAACAAAAAATATATATACGTATATCGGTGTATATATATATAAGCTGGCCTGGTGCAGTCTATATACCTCACAAAAGACATCAGCGCTAAAAACAACAGTTGTCTATAAGAGTTGTTTGTATGAGAACTAGACAACTGTTTTCTTATGCCTATTTAATTAATAGACAACTGTTATTTTAAAAACAGTTGTCTATTAATCAATAGACAACTGTTGTAAGATAGATGTCTATAATCACACTAATATACAACTGCAAACTATTCAACTGTTGTAAGTCAGTTATCTATTAAAAAAACAGTTGTCTATTTGATGTTTTGTAGTAGTGGATCTTACCTTTCGTTAGCTAAATCTTTGTCATAGTGTCGATCGCTGCTCGGGTATTCACCGCCTTCTTCAACCGTAGGTTCCCCAATAGAACGAAAGCTTCCTCACCTTCGGCGCATGCTCGTCCTCACGCCAATCAAACGCCCCTTCTTCATCTACCTTCGCTTTTGTCTTTATCCCTTTCCTGTTGAATCGTCGTCATTGCACTGCTGTTAGCCAAAATCCTTCCCTATCGTCAATTGATCTCAATCTTGATGAAGTCTCATGCAATCTACAATAAAGAATGTGTATTGATCTCAGACTTGATGAAGTCTCACGCTGTCCGCGATAAAGAATGTGGATGGAAACTAAGAAAACCCTAGACTTCTCGCATAAGGCAAAAACCCTAGAGAAGACTCCCAATATTTTTTTAGTGTTTTTTTAATATATACTTGTTGTAATTTGTCAACTGTTGTTTATTGAATAATCTTATTTAACTTAATTTTGGAGATGAATCTATTTTCAAATATGTACGCCGTCATTCCACTTAATTTTTTAATGAACTCTCTGATTCTTTTTGGTCGCATGGTATTGTAATTTTGTTTTCCTTCCAATTATATTTTCTGTCCATTTTCTTCTGATAGGTCGTATTTATTTGTAGTTATTGCGATGATTTGGGTGTATTTTGCTGAACTTAATCGTTTGTCTTGTATTGCATTTGTGTCAGTTTGGTATGAATGTAATATAAGCTATTTTGAGGATTCTAATCATTGGATCGTTGATTTGGGCCAAAAGCGAATGAAACATGAAGGAAAAGAAAGCCCACTTGAAGACACGAAACGAGAGAAACGAAGGAATACGTGTAACAGCACCAATCGACCGCGCGCGTCGCATGAGACCCATGCAAATCGCATGCACGCGCGAGCCGCACCAGACCCATACAAGTCGTGCGCCATGCTGATTTCCGAGGAGGCTTGTTTGACCTTATTCCGTATTACTATGCTAAGTTTTGAAGACTTTGGATGTTTTATTATTATTAGGATGTTTTATTATTTTATTATTATTGCTAATAGACTATCACTAGGTAAAAGATAGTTGGAAGAAATCATTCATCATCATTCACGTTCAATTAGAAGAAGGGAGGAGAAGAACCCTAAGTTAGTGTGGAGCGTTGAAGCTCACCCATTTGCTTTTTGCGGATGATTTGCTTCTCTTTTGTAAAGGGGAGAAGGATTCGATGGAGTTTTTGTGGCGAGCTTTTGCATCTTTTAGCAGAGCCTCGGGACTTAGTATTAGTGTAGGCAAATCACATGCTTACTTTGCTGGAGTGGATGAAGACAGGAAGGCCGAGATACTTCAGTTCTCGGGTTGTGTTGAAGGTACGTTTCTTTTTCGTTATCTTGGATTGCTTATCCAAAGTACTCGATTAGGAAAGGCTGATTGTGAGATTCTGCTAGCCCGTGTTGTGTCTAGAATTTCTAGTATTGGTGCCCGTAAGCTGTCTTATGCTGGGAGATTAACCTTGGTCCAATCTGTGCTGTCCCAATTGCACAATTATTGGGCAATGGTTTTCATTATTCCTAAATTTGTTATGGCTCGGATTGGTTCCTTATGTCGCAATTTCCTTTGGGACGGAGGGATGGAAGGGAATAATCGGGCTTTAGTAAGTTGGGAGAAAATCTGTTGTCCTAAGGAGGAAGGTGGTTTGGGAATTCGGGATTTATATATATGGAATGAGGCAGCTGTTGGGAAATTGGCTTCGTGGGTCTTTGATCAACCGGATAGATTATGGGTTCGGTGGGTTAATGGCATTTACTTGAAAGGAGGTGATTGGCGTGATTATAAGCCAAACTCGGATGTTACTTGGACTTGGAGGAAAATTTGTCAGGCTAAAGAGAGAATTAAAAATATGTTAGTGAATGGCATGTGGCATGGTTCGTGTTTTCATTATTCGATTGCAAGGGCTTATCATGATATTCGGCTTCAGAGGCCGAAAGTGTCGTGGGCGAGACTTGTTTGGAGTGCTTGGAGTATCCCGAGACACAGTTTCATTTCTTGGCTGGTGTTTCGGGGTGCAATAAACACGAGGAAGAAGCTTTTGAGGTTTGGAGTCGCTGATTCTGACCTGTGTTATTTTTGTGAGGCTGAAGAGGAGAGTATTGAGCACCTTTTTTTCAGGTGCGAGTGGAGCTCTCGGGTAATTGGTTTTTTACGTGAGTGGGTTGGTAAGCAAATACCGTGTAGTGGTGGGCTTGATTGGGCGTGCAAATTGAGGGGATCTAAGCTCCAATGTAATGTGCTTCGAGCTATGGTTAATGCCTCGATTTACCATATTTGGAGACAGAGGAATTTATGCAGAATTGATGGTGTTGTTGCGATGCCAATGAGGGCGGCCAAATTGATTAAAGAGGACATTAAGAACAGAATTTTGTGTAAGATCAAATATCCGATAATTGCTAGAGATGCTAGATGGCTACATAAATTGATGTAGTCAAACACTTGTACATTGATCATACATATATATACATACTTACCTTTTACCAAAAAAAAAAATCTTCCTTCTCGGATCAATGATTTGAAGCTTTCTAGTTAATTGATTATGAGACTTTTCTTAATCTTTATTTAATTATTTGAGTATTGTTTATTCCTTTTGCTAATTTTATGATTGTTGCTTGTTTAATCTTTTTGGCCAATTGATTATTTCAATCTTCAATCTATTGCAATTCTTTGTGTTTGAATCCATAATTGTTCAATTCACTAGATAAAGTTGCAACCTTTAAACCTAATTATTTATATGCGTCTCATCGTAATTGGGTAAAAGAGAGGAATAAACATATAATTCGAACCAATAACCGCGTGTGTTAAAGGTCGTTAAATTATTTCTATTGATTTGTTCATATCGTTCATGCTGTTATTGAATTAAATCTAGACGCGTGGATTAGGTTGTTCAATAATTAGGTTGTTTAGAATCGCGTTTTGACCTAAGTAATATTATCTACGGAACAATTGGAACTTTCAGTTTCACAATAGAATACTCAAGGATTAAATAAAGGTTAGTAGTCGATGATTAATTGTTTAAATAGTTGGTGGATTTTCTTTGAGTCGAGTCTCTTAATTATCTGAATTCATCAGGATTAGTTATTTTATTTCTGTTATTTTTGTTATTAGACAAATCAATAAAAAATCCCCCATTATTATTGTTACGTTACTTTATTTTATTCACACATTAATTTATCTCGCCTTCCCTGCGGATTCGACACCCAACTTGCCTCTAATATATTGTTAAAGGTAATAGAACTTAATTATTCACTACAAGAAATACTGCATGTAGCTACTAATCACTAGCGACTGATAAATTCAGTGGCTAATTTAGCGACTGAAAGTTCATACTGCGACCGATATTAGTAGCTGGACGAGGAGACGGAATTTTTAAAAAATTAATTAACTTTAGCGACCGAAATCAGTCGCTAAAAAATCGGCGCGCGACCGATTTCGGTCGCTAAATTAATGAAATGGCGACAGATTTAGCGATTGAAATCGGTCGCTAATTAGAGTGGCGCGCGACCGATTTCGGTCGCTAAACATGTTAATTTTTTTTAAATAAACGAACACCCCCCTCCCCCGAAACATTCCCTCATTTCGCTCTCTCTCTCTAAAACCCTCCCCCTCTCTCTAACACTCGTCCCTCCTTCCTTTCCTCTTCATTCCTTCTTCAATTTTCTCATTTTCCTTGAGGTATGTTTATCTATCTTTATTTGGTTTCAATTATTTGTTAATTTCTGTTTTTATCGATTTAAATAAATTAGTTATTGGGTTGGATAGTTTCTTAGTTGTTGGAATATTTAGTGTAGTTAGGATTTAAATCGCCCAATAGGTTCCCCAATTTGAATTAGGTAGATTGTTAGTATAAAATTAGGGTTTGCGGTTAAGTAGTTGATTGAATTGGGTTGTTTTGATGTGTTAGGAATTTGGAAATAAAATACAATTATGTCGATTTGGTGATGTAATTATGGACGAATTGGGTGGAAATAGTACTATGTTTAGGTGAATTGAGAATTTTACATAATATTTGACTAGTGTATATATATTAGTAAATTACTTTAGAGAAAATAATTTGTATGTGGTTATTGTCTTAAATTTTTTAGATAAAAAAATGAAGAGACAAGAACCTTGAGTTTCAGTAAGTTATATTATGTGTACATAGTAATCTGCAAACCTTGATTTTTTTTCGAGTGTATTTCAATATTATGATGTCAGTTCCTAACTTTCAACTATTACATGTCAACAGATATGACGTTGGCCAGCAGGTTGCGGTTTGGAAGTTCGAGCAGCGGCAGCAGCAGGAGCAGGGATCGGGTGCAGCAGCAAGGCGAAGAAGAAAACAGGCAAGAGGAAGTGGAGGACGAGGAGGTGCATGGCAATGATCAGGAACAAGAACAACCGCAGCCACCCCAGGATGAAGGGCTGCAATACACACACGACGGGCGCCTAATCATTGGCCCCGAGGGCACATGGTGAGACATTGTATTTCTTTTTTTTTTGTGAGACATCATCTTATTTCACTCTTTGGTGTATACCTACATGTAGGTTTCGTACTCGTGCGACGGTGACAGGTGTCAAGGACAGTTTCATGGAAGATTTGACTACTTACTGCACGAGCTGGACTAAGTTGCCTCTGTGGCAACGGGAGAAGTGGTTTGCCAACTTCAAGGTACACCAATTTCTGATTTTTATTAATTATCTGTTACTGTTTACAGATTACTTATACAACGACAACAAACTATCTTGCAGATAAAACACTTCTACAACGATGGTCTCGAGGTGGCTGTTCGAGACAGATACATGGATGTCGCAACTGTAAGATACAAAGACATGATGTATAAGCTGGCAAGCGATGGAAAGTTACAGCAAAAACTTAGAGGTTCGATTACTAAATTGGTATTAGTACCTGAACAGAAAGTCGTATATATATTCAAAACATTTATTGATATCAAAGTGTATAAATTGTAGGTGACGCGATCCAACAGTTCCAAACAGCGCGAGCCGACCCGAAGTTCCTGAAGAGATCCGTCCAGGCTAAGAAGAACAAGAGGCGGAGAGGGGATCCCGAGACAGAGGCGGAGCGCACCCACTACGGTGGGTCGCAGTCGATGCACCAGCGGGCCATGAACGTTAGTATTTTCGTCTCCTTTGATTATTATATTGGATTCTTATTTAATGTTTTCATTATAAAAATAAATGAATAATCTACATGTACTGTCAACAGGCGAAGAAGAAAACCGGAGAATTCCCTCCTCCTGTTCAGCTATTTCTCGAATCGAAGAGTAAGGGGGACGATGAGACCGGTCGATCATTCGCCACGAAGAAGGATTTGGAGACTTGGGTAAGTTTCAAACACAATACTTTGTTACTTTTTTCCTTCAAACAATCAACCTAATCATGACTTCTATTTCTTTCAGAGATCGTATTTGGCGGCCACTAGAGCGCCCGAAAATGAAGGTGTGGACCCGAGCACAATTTGGTTTAGAGTCGCCGAGGGATACCGCAAGGGAGCGGTGTACGGTACGGGGAACGCTCATTCCCTGTACTGGACACCACCCAATGTTCGGGGGGCCCATTCTACGACGACCGAGTGTGTGCCATCCGAGATGGCTGAGATAAGGGCTCAAATTCAAGAGGAGAGGGCGGAACGGGCAGCTATGGCCGAGCAGATGAAGGAGCAGAATGAGAGGTTGAAGACGCAGGAGTCCATTAACCTGCAAATTCTGGAAGAGATTCGGCGTCTTAGAAAGACGCAGCAATATAACTGCAACTCCGGCCCCACTCCCCGATTCCCGGATCCTAGAGACCCCTTCGGCGGTAATAGTGGTGCGTCCGCCAGTTTTCCTGTTGGCTGAGTTGATTTATTGAAAACAATTTGTAGTGGGAGTAATGCTTGTTGAAAAACTGTTTGTAACAACACTTTTAATGTAGTGTATGTATTCACGACGTTTGCGTACTTGGTTGACAATTTTGGAGTATGAAGCTTGCATAACGTTTGGAATAACGTTTGGAATGATGTTTGGGATGTATTGTAGTTGTTGTTTTGTTTTATTGTGCAGATTTTGGCTAGAAAAATAATAAATTGAACCGGCCTATTTCTGGCACGGTAGCGACTGATATCAGTAGCTAAGTTTTATATTTAGCGACTGATATCAGTAGCTAAGTTTTATATTTAGCGACTGAAATCAGTCGCTAAATGAAGTTTTAGCGACTGATATCAGTCGCTAAATCAGTCACTAATGCCGGCTTTAGCGACTGATATCAGTCGCTAAAAGCTTCGTTTAGCGACTGATTTCAGTCGCTAAATTTAGCGACTGATTTCAGTCGCGCGCTTTCTTAGCGACTGAAATCAGTCGCTATTCAGCGACTAACTGTAGCTACTGTCGCTTAGCGACTGCTGACGGTCGCACGTCTGTTATTTGCGACAGATGTCAGTAGCTAAAATCAGTCGCCAATGACTTTAACTCTTGTAGTGATTTATCTTTGGGACTATACGACCTAGGCTCACTATCTCCAATATAGAAGGAGTCTTTTCTTTAAATGATGCGGAAAGAAAAAAAGGAGGAAGTATTTAATTTGTACTCTTGAATTCTCAAATCAATTAAATGTAATTAATTATTCTATGATTTGTACATGGATTAGTTGACCGATATCACATCTTTTGTTATTTAAAACGTGGGAGCAATGTTTTTTACTACCCCATTATGGATAACTTTATGTACTATACTATTATGAATCCTCTCGAATAAAGTATTACTCCGTACAAGATTCTATATGAAGAAATTAATCTAATGAGTTTTTAGAAAGACAAATGTCATATTATTAATGTATTATGATTTCTTAATATATCTAGGATATAAGAACTGTATTATTACGTGTGTTAGTTTCTAGTTAATAAAACACAAGACGAAGCTGTAAGAATATTTTATGCTATAATAATATTACGAGATAGGTAATATAACTTCCTTATTATAATATTTCTTCCTCATAATTATGGTCTTATTGGAAATCAAGTCTTTAAGAGATATGCTATCCCAATAATATCGAACTAAATGAGAAATCTTTCCATATTTTTTACTCAACCTTGATGGAAGGTCGAGATTACCGTAATCTAAAACCCTAATAGGAACCGGTCCTCTCTCTATCTATATAATGAAGTCTTTTCCATCAGAAACTTCATGAATGAAAATGTAATAATGCTAATGCAAGAATAACGATAACAACACTTATTACGTTATGACAAGACGGAGAAACCATACCTATTAATTACGAAACCATACCTGTTATTATTATTTGAAAATCATATGAAGACGTATTATTATTATTATTATTATTTATGAAGTCGTCTTATAGAGATATAATATCGTCTCGTCATAATTAATCTTTTCTGACTTTCATGTTGTTCAATGATTTATGGGAAATATGTTTTATTTATGTCATGTTAATAATATGCTAACATGTGGTATCAAAGCTTAGTCTATTGAACTCGTGGTTGTCCATTAATTAAGATTATGTATTATTATACATCATAATTGAATGTACCTTACTTTATTTTCCGTAATTAGTTTTGTTTAACTCATAAACAACTTATTTATTTCTCCCTCTTAATGTCATATTATTAATGTGTTATGATTTCTTAATATATCTAGGATATAAGAACCGTATTATTGCGTGGGTTAGTTTCTAGTTAATAAAACACAAGACGAAGCATCTAAGAGGTTCTTGATTTTGCACTAGACCTTTGAAATGTCAAGACCGATCCTAAATGGAGGGAATATTTAACATTATAGATGAAACTTGAAAAGGGTAATGGAGTATCTCCGTACAGTATTTATAGCATGCACCCATTGGTGAGAAGTTGCATAGCTGTAGAAAGACGAATGAAGTGATGAGGGAGAAAAATGATATGACAGTTGAGTAGTGTTAGAATCCTCCTTAACCAATCATAAGATGTTGTTCTATCCATACAGGCATACAGCACAGGGAGAGTAATATACAGTACGTATTACGTAACTAGGTACTAGTACGAATACATACATTTAAGATACACGCACCGCACCCACCAACTGCTAAAATGGAATGCAGTGAGCGACTGAGACCACATTACATTGTTTACGCAACGCACTTATTACTTGTCACTTTTGATCTAACTGCCTGCCTTCCGCCACCCAACTTGTTGTATCATTAATCCACCAAATCCGAATTTGAGACTATAAATACTTACCCTCCACGTACTTGGACTCTTGGATGGAGTGACCAATACTGGGTGCTCTTCACCTGTTTTCAAGATTCCATTGGCCTTATAAAGTAATCCCATATATACTCCTTCATCCATTCAATCCTTTACATGTCATTTTTCATCACTTCTAAGAAATATGGTAAAAGTAAAAGTATTATTTGTAAATCAAATAATGTTATGGGTCAAGCAAACTTAGTAAGGCAAAAGTAGTGACATTTTGTGTAAATAGAGGAATGATATGGTAATTATAAGCTAAAGTCTTTTCCTCAAAAAGAATTGATTGGATTATTCATTTATAGTAAGTATAAACAATTGAATGGATGGGAGAGAGTATACATCAACAAATTTGTATTACTCCTTCCGTTTCATTAGTTTTTTCCACCTTAAAAGTTATACTTTTCTTAAAAATAATAATCCCTTCGATTTTTATTGTTCTTCTCTGTTTTCTTATTGGACTGAAACACCATTTCTTTCCTATTTCTATTTTGGGTCATCAACATGTGATCTAAAATTACCCTTATATTTCTCTCTTATCTTTCTTCTTTTTTGAGTAACACATTTCTACACCCTTATTTTTCATCCAAAAGTCAAATGGAAAAATTAAAAAAAATCCGAGGGAGTAATAAAATATACTCGTACTGTATAAAAGTAGGGAGGAAATAAAAAGTAATTGGGTCACCTAGGTAAGAGAGAAATGTGATTATAAAAGAGAAAGTGGAAGAAATCAAAGAAATGGTTAAAAAATAAAATGTGAAAGTATCAATGAAACGGATGAAGTATTTGGAAAACTTTCTGTGACTAAGTGCGCTTCGTTAGATCCAAAAAAAATGCATTATGATATCATCACCACATTTCTCCTTAAGCGATTTTGCGTTTTGGGACATACGTCACTTTTAATGTGGCTTCATATTTTTTAACTAGATATTCTCTCGATTGTAGTCATCTTCAAAAGGTATCACATCTATTAAATTTAGGAATTAGGAATACTAGAGTTCTTTCTCTTTTTTTGATGAAAATGTAAGAAATGTATTAATAATATCACCAAATATAGGAGATATCACCAAATATAGGAGATTATAGTGCTCTCTATACATTAGTATGATCAGTCTAATAGCCTATCTATGATGATATAATTTGCTATTCACATTTTTACGAATATCTCGAATCCTCGACCTTAATTCTTTTTGAACAACTGAGAAAATGTGTGTCGGACTGAAGAGATAATGTTCTAGTCTGCAATGATTTCTCATCTACCAAATATGATACCAAATTTTAATGATGCCTGCAGCTATAACCTGACGAAAAAAGAGTGATTTGTTGTGCCTGTTTTTCTACCAGATTACAGAATTAATTGAGGTCAAGGGATCTAAACTTCAATCCATTGTGAGAGGAGGGTAAACCCTTGTTAAGTGTAGCTACAATGAGAAAATAGATGTTCATGTGATTCATTCATTCACCACACCACAAAGGTAGCATTCCTGACTTTGAACCAATTGCATTCTTAAGAGTCTGTCCTTCGTGAGGAGCTTTTGATGGCAGATTAACCAAGTTATATACCCATGTTTAGGGATACTAAGACTCTGTTCTTTTCAGCTTAATTCTAGTATATTTCAGACTAGCTCAGCTTCTATCAGCTCGGCCCAGCTTCTATCTGCTCAGGCCCAACTCTTATCAGCTCCGCTCAGCTCCAATATTTTTAGCTTAACTCCAATATTTTCAGTTCCTAAAATAATACTTCAATAATAATAATAGTCCAATATTTTGTAAACTGCTTTTTTATTCTTAAATAAAATTGCCCCATTCATAAAAAAATAAATAAATAATAATAATAATAATAATAACTCACACCATCGAGCTTATGAATTATGCTGCCAGGATTGAGGATCACAATTCGAGCTGTTGTTACTTCGTACATGTACAAGTATTTCTAAACTTTCTTTAGCTCTAAGCACTTGTCCCCTGCTGTTTTTGACTCGGCTAAGCTTTCCTTCGATACGGCGCACTGCGTTCTAGCTTGAAGCGCATTGTCACTGCGTCCGGCCCCGGGTTTGGGGACTGGCAGTGGCGTCTTTCAACACTAATCTTTAATTTTGGAGGGCTTGGTGTGTATAGTGCTGGGGATATTCTGCACTATGCCTTTCTGGCTTCTCGCCTGCAGTCCTCTGAGTTGCAGGCTATGCTTCTTTGACCTGCAGCTGTCTTAGCTCCCGGACCGACCTTCGATGCGGCTTTTACTCTGTTTAAAGAGACCCTAGTAACCCTAGTGAGATCGTTGCCCCCAAACTCATGCAGAAATTGACAGATATATATTTCACGAAGGTTGCTGCTTCGGTAGAATCGAATTTCTCCTTGACTCTACGACAGGTTGCATTGTGGAATTCTTTGCAGGGTGCCCATATGTTTGATTGGCTGTGCGCAGTGCCTATTTCCGAGTTAGGGCAAACCATGAATGGGAAGACTTACCGCTCTGTACTTAGCTATCGCTTGGTTGTCTCTTTGTTCTCAGTACCTAAACCTTGTCCCGCCTGTTCTCGAGATTTTATTGGCGACATTTTTGGAGATCATGCAGTGTCGTGTGTTGGTACCGATGGTATTAAACATCGACATAGTCTGGTTTGCGACACCCTTTTGGATATCTACTTCAAATATGGTATTTCTGTCGGTAAGGAGGTGGATGTCGATTTGATTGATGGGCACGACAAGCCCCTACACCTGGAAAATTTGCTTCTTTATTCCTGGGAAGGGGGTGTGATGTGTGTGTCGATCTAACATGGTCGTCCCCTTTGACTCAGTTTGCGATGTCTGATTTTCTACTTGGTCGCGTGGTCGTTGATGCTGCTCAGCGTAAGTGCGCCATGTATGGAGGTTTGTGCAATAAGATCGGTTTTGGGTTCCTGACTTTCTTCTTCTCTTCACTGGGGGAGCTTGATACAGAGGATGTTGCATTACTCAAGCGGATTCAAAAATTTTCTATCTCTCGCGGGGGCTCGAGCAGCTGCTTTTATTTTCAATAGACTTAGCTTTGCTATTGTTAAGGGAGTGGGTTCCCAGATAGTATCTCGGCTACCCACTAACTTCTTATAATTCGTTTCGATCTTAATACAACTTCTAGTTTAAATAGTAGTAGTAGTAGTAGTAGTAGTAGTCGTAGTAGTCGTAGTAGTACTAGTAGTAGTAATACTAGTTGTAGTAGTAGTGGTGGTGGTGGTGGTGGTGGTAGTGGTGGTAGTAGTGGTAGTGGTAGTGGTAGTGGTAGTGGTGGTAGTAGTAGTAGTAGTAGTAATAATAATAATAATAATAATTATAATAATAATAATAATAATAATAATAATAATAATAATAATAATAATAATTCCGGGTAGGAAACAATCTAATCCAAATGGGTATGGTTCTTAATCGAGTTACATTTTGGATCTTGTCTTAACCTTCACGTCTCACTTCCTTCTCTCCTAGGGTCAGACTTTCCGGGTGGAGCGGGTCGTCCGTGCCTGCACAAGTATCAAACAGGGCGTCAGACGTGTCCGAGGGAACTCTCTCCAATGGCTAAGTAAGTTTGTGAATGCGCTTAATAAACCTTGTTCACGAGGAACAAGGTGACATTTTTTGAGAGAAAATTTAGTGAGAGAAAATTAATTACCCCCTAATGAGATAACATCAAGGGGTACTTATAGGTTTCCCTAAGAGAGAGAGGAGGGAGAGAGAGAAAAAGATGGGGGCATGTGATTTAGTCATGCCCCTTATCTTAGGCAGGAGTCAAGGGGTCTGCTACGGAACATACCCTTAGGGTAGAAATGACCGAGGGTCGTGGATACCCCGGCGAGGGCTTACGGGGAGCTGGTCTCCCTAGCGGCACACTTCTGGGGGTCCGTCGGGGGGTCCGGCCTGATGCCCTAGTGTCTGCCCTGCATGGTCCAGAGCTCTCCATAAAAGGGTCGGACCCGGGCCTTCAATTGACGGATGGTTATCAGCAGGCAGCTGACCCCATCAATTGCCCCTCGGCAGTTGAGGGGAGCGGGGCTCTTCCCGGCTGTTGATGCTCGTTTGTTTAGGTGGGAAGCTGCCCCATGATCTTCTTGCATTAAATGTTGTGTTCATTCCCAAGGTGGATCATCTGAGATATTTGGGGCGAACGAGGTGTCAGAATATCCTTCCTTGCAATGATTATTTCTCAGGAAATCCCTCGAGACATGCACCTTGGGCGACGCGTGGTATCTGTCTCAGGGATAGTTGAGGCTTCAATAAATACCCTGCGCTTCCCTTCCTTTGGCTATAAAAGGGGAGTCATTTGTGCACAAGCTCCTCCAATTTTTTAAAAACTTTCCGACTCTTTCTTCTAACAATCATGGTTTGGATTGTTGATCAGATTTTCAAAAGAGGTGTTAGCACCCAGGTTACTAGGCCGTTGTTCCTCCTCCCATGTTTCGGTACCCTCAACTGGTTCGGAGAGTCCTTGACCGGTGTATGCTCATTGTTAGTCGATCGCTCTTTGCCGGTGGCTCCAGCGAACTGTCGGCGGCCATTCGCTGCCATAGGAAGGTTTCTTTCTATATGAGGCCGAGGCCCAACCCCTGCACTCGGGTCGAGGGCTGTGATTACCGGGGCTGCCGCCGGTGCTTTCCCTGGCTGAGGCCAAAAAATGCTGACCCGAATATCCCAGACTCTAGGTCCTACCCTTCGACTTTAGCTACTCCTAGGGATGATGGCCACCAGTGGAGTCATGTCCCTTCTCCCCCTCACTCTCCCCAACACTCCCCTCCGGAGGAGGTTACTCATGGAGAGGTGAATGAACTGTTGGACTTCTTCAGGGAGCTAAGGGATGATCCTAACTATCTCCAAGGCCTTGAACTTGTCGAGATTGGTGATGACTTGGATAACGATGGCACAGTTCCTCGGGCGATAGCGGAGACGAGGGGGGCACAGAAGAAGGTGAGGGGGATGAGAGTGATGGATAGGGGGTTCACGACCCCATGGATATTATTGCTGACTGGGACTGGTGGTCCGACTGTGAGGACCGAGACAGCCCCTGGGAGCATCCTCTCCCTGACTCTAGCAAGGAGGATTTAAACTTCTCTTGCCTTTCCTTTAGCCGAGCCGGACCCAAGGCATATTTCAGCTTTTCTGACATATTTTGCCATGTAATGACCTTGTAATCCGACCTCTAGGGGTCTTGTGTTTCATGGAAAGTTAATCCTTTTTAATTTGAGCCTTTCCCTTTTTTTGCTTGCATTGAGAGATGTAATTTAGCTCTCCAACTTCCCGCCTTTTTAAATTTTGACGTCTTGGGATGCGGTGGGTAGGTTGGTTTGAAGAGTGACACGTGTAAGGATGTCATGGGGGCGCTCTGACAGTGGGGGTGGGGGGGACTTTTCTCCTCCTTCTTCTGTATATATACCCCTTACTCCCTTCATTGCCCCTTCTACTCTTTATAAAACCTAAGCAACTTCATCTTTTTCTTTGAATCTTCTTCGCTTCTGGAGTGAGTTTACCCTTAGTTGTTAAAGCACTCTTCCTGGGCGACTTCGGAGGCTTAACTAGGTTAGAGACGCAACCCTTTTCTCTTTTCTTTTCCGCTCTTTTCTTGTTCCAGTTCTATAGTATTTTGAGAAGATGACGCAATCCCGTCAGAGGTCGCTACTGTTTCCCGATCCCTCCTTCGACGCTTTGGGGGGAGATGATGAGGAGGCCTGCGTTACTCGCTCTTCCCCCTCCACGGACCAAGGCATCACTGTAGCACGGGGGCCACCTTCAACAGTGTCTACCGTGTGCTGGATTATCGATGAAAGTGGGGGAGCGAGATCCCCTGAGCCCGCTCCCTCCGATGTCTCAGACTTAGATTCAAAGGCCTTGGAGGTTGATCCGGTCTCCATGGCCCGCCCCTCCAGAGGGAAAGTAGTTGAGGGTTCTTACCGTCTGAATAAGGTGAGATATAGAATCCCCCTACACCAGTATCCGGATGCGGCGGCACGTAATGAGATCCTTATTAGAAACACCGCGGAGGCGATTGCTAACTACTACGACTTTTTGGCCGGAGTATTCAATCACTATGCCTGGTGAGAAGGACACCGTTTGCAATCCGCCAAAGGAATGTATCGTGGTGTACCACAAATGCTTAGAGTACGGGCTACGACTTCCTCTTCACCCCTTCTTTGAGGAGGATTTTAAGCGTATGAACTTTGCCACTGCCCAACTGACGGCGGTGTCAGTACAAACTAACCCTGGTGGCTTATGCCTGGGTCTGTCTATTTGAAGAACACCAACCTTTCATCAATGCTTTTAGATATATGATAGGCCTGTTGATGGGTAACTTGACAGAGGACACCTCAGGCTACTGGTCGCTGAACCGGATGAAAGGCTATTTGCCGGTTTGGCCGGTGCTGTCAAGTGTCAAGCGTTGGAAGGACAGCTTCCTGTATGTCCAACATGAATGGGTCTGGTCCATCCCTCGCCAGTTTTGGAACAATGTCCACACTCACATGGAGACAGATGAAGATTATCATCCTGAAGTGGGCCTGAAAGGGATGGAAGTGAAGCTGACTCCGGAGGAGAAGAAGATTGTGGCGCTTTTCAAGTGCGAGAAGTATGGGAACAGTGCGGCCCCTGTATGGTGGCTTCCTCCGGCGAAACTTATAGCGACTGACGAGTTCTTGACCCCTCTGGGGCTAAACCCCTTGCGCCCCAAACTTAGCTGAGGGTCTTGCCCATGTGTGTGTTATCCCACTGGTATGTTTGTATGCTTATCTTTTCTTGTTTACCTTTTTTGCAGATTCCTACGGCCCCTTTTGGACTGGCCGACAACTGCGTGCCCTTGGACTCAAGACAGATTACATGCCTCTCATTTCTCACCCCCTTACTCCATCGGACAGGAAGAAGGAGGGGCTCATGACTCACGTGCCCTTGGACTCAAGACAGATTACACGCCTCTCACTTCTCACTCCCTTACTCCATCGGACAAGAAGAAGGGGCTCATGACTCACCTGAAGTCTCTAGCATCTGGGAGGACAAGGTTTCCTCCTCGAGGGCCGGTTGGCCGCGCTTTGGAGTCAGCTCCCGCCATCGGAACTGCCTGCGAGAATGGTGGAGGCTCTCCATCTTCTCGCCCGGCGGCGGCTGGGTGAAAGACTCCTCATGTTGCGGGTCAACCTTCCACTGCCGTCGTCCTTACTACACCATCGGCCTAAGAGGCGGGTGATTAGGTCTCCCCCCTTGTCAGGAAGAGAAAAGACAAGGAGCCCATGACAGCCGAGCAGCTAGTTGATTTGGAGGATGAGGTCAACAACCCTGCGTCTAAGCGCCACGCCCCCAATCCTCTGAGACATTGTTGTATCAATGGAACACGGATTGGAACTATACTCTTGACAGTGTCGACGCTCCCGCCTTCCTTTCTGGCTCACCAACCCTTACCCTGGATCAAACCGCCAAGGTACTGGCACGTGCAAGTGTCCAGGCTCAGCAGCTCCTCTATCGCTGCTCCATGGTCTTCCCGGCCTCTACCGAGCTGGCCGCCATCAATCGCTTGAGCGGCGAGGAGTTGGCTATCATTCCAGGGTCCTCCCTCTTTGACCGGCTGGCTGCGGTTGGGAGAGATTCTTCAATTATATCTTCTCTGCGAACCAAATTAACAGAGCGAGAGAGAGAGAGAGAGAGAGAGAGAGAGATAAATAGATAGAGAGAGAGAGAGAACTGGAAGAAGCTCGACGTCAGTCAGAGAACTGGAGATAGCTGGAGCGTGAGCTTGAGCTTGAAGAGGTCTGACGTCAAACAGCTGGCTGGAAGGAGTAGGGTGAGAGTGCTATGGGCGAGGTGTCATGACTAGAGATTGAGATGGATCAAGTGAAGATGTGCTCGATGGAGCTGGAAGATCAGCTCAAGGATTCGACGAGCCGGCTGTCTGGTGTGGATTCCGAGCTGTTGGGGGCTCGAATTAAATGCCAAGAGCTGAAGGCACAGCAGGAGGCGTGGTTGAAGAAGAAGTAGGCCATCATGGATGAGGCCAATGAGAAGATTGACAAGGCTTTTGGGGGTGGGGCCAATGAGGCCAGTGACTTTTGTGTGGCAGTCATGAAGAAGATGATGCTAGATTTTGATGAAGCTGCCTTTAACAAGAAGTATAATGAGATGGATGAGGCCAGGGTTGGTGCACCGTCGCAGGAGGTTCCTGATGAGGCATCGTCCCTGCCCAAGAAGAACCCCCTACGTAAGATTTAGGGCAGTCGTCCTCCTAAGGCTCATGCCCTTACCCATTTGAGCGTTTGACACAGCCATCGCTCGCCTCGGTGGATAGGGTCCTGTGCCTCCCTTCAGTGCCTTTTATGTTTCCTTGTTATTTAATCTAACTTTTGTGCGCGCCAAGCCTGAACGCCGCCGGCTGCCGGAACACGTAATCCTTATTTTCCCTTGTACTCTGAACCCTTGTGATCTTGTTCATTTTGGTAATAAATATAGTATTTTCTTTTCGTTTTACCACGTTTGTTCCTTATTTTATGTTTGATTGTGCCTCCTGCCTGCCTGAAGGTAGGCAGAGAGTCTTTGCTTTTTATACAAGGCTGAGTGTGTCTTCGGCCTTGTTGGTTTGGTTTTGACGTCCTGCCTGTCTTTTACTTCTGGTCGAAGTCTAGGGGCTTGCCCTCTGCCTGCCTGGACGTAGGCAGAGGGACTTTGTTGTTTTTTTATACAAGGCTAGATGTGCCTTCGACCTTGTTGGTTTTCCTTTAACGTCCGGCCTGTCCTTGTCTTCTGTTCGACGTCAAGGGGCCTTCCCCCTGCCTGCCTGGAGGTAGGCAGAAGGACTTTGTTGTTTTTTATACAACGCTAAGCGTGCCTTACGCCTTGGTGGTTCGACTTTGATGCCCGGCCTGTCCTTGGCTTCTGGTCGAAGTGAAGGGGCCTCCCCCTTGCCTGCCTGGAGGTAGGCATAGGGGCTTTGTTGTTTTTTATACAAGGCTAAGTGTGCCTTAGGCCTTGTTGATTCGGCTTTGACGCCCGGCTTGTCCTTGGCTTCTGGTCGAAGTCAAGGGGTCTGCCCCCTGCCTGCCCGGAGGTAGGCAGAGGAGCTTTTTGTTTGGGTGTTTGTTTTACCGGGGTTTTATAACAGAGGGGCTCTCCTCCTATTGCCGCCTGCTTGTTTGTTTGTGAGATGCGAGTAGAACAAATAACGAGTATGAGCAAAAGGTGGATTTTTCATTTCCTCTGAAAAATTGATAATTTATGGAGCCGTTGAAATTTGCTATTTGAACGTCCTCCGCCCTTTTAGGGAATTTAAAAAACAAAATCTTCTGTAAAACTGCCTTACTCCTAGACGTAGTACCTTCTCAAGGTGTCTGCGTTCCAGTGTGCTGCCAGCTCCTGCCCCACGGCATTAGCGAGCTTGTATGTATCGGGGCCTAGGATTTGAGTGACTTGATAAGGGCCTTCCCAATTGGCACGCAGCTTGCCGTGCTCCCTAGCTTTCCCTACCGCTTGGATTTTCTTAGGACTAGGTCTCCCGCCTGGAAGCTTCTTATACTTACTTTCCTATTGTAAGCTTTTTGCATTCTTTGTTGGTATGCTCCGATGTTTGCACTGGCTTCTTGCCTTACCTCACCTACTAGGTTGAGGGCTTCTGTCATTGCCGTTTCGTTACTGGCTCTGTCAAACAGTTGCGATCTGAGGGTTGGGGCCCTGGTCTCAATGGGTAAGAGGACTTCAGCACCATAAACTAGACCAAAGGGGGTCTGTCCGGTGGACTCCTTTCTTGTTGTTTTAGTTGACGAGAAGACGTTTGGGAGTTCATTTGCCCATTTTCCCTTCAAATCATTCACCATCTTTTTTAGGCCATTCAAAATTTGCTTATTGGTTGCTTCGGCCTGGTCGTTGGTTTGTGGGTGGAACACAACGGAGTAAGCTACAGCAATCCCGTGTCCTTCCAACCAAACCCTTAGAGGGTCATTGTCAAATTGTCTTCCATGATCAAACACCAATACTAGAGGCAGGCCATAGCGCGTGATGATGTTCCGCCATATGACTTTTGTAACCGCCGACTCGGTAATGTTGGGGACCACCTCTGCCTCCACCCATTTGGTGAAGTAATCGATTGCCACATTAAGGAATTTTCTCCCTCCCATCGCAACAATGAATGGTCCGAGGATGTCCATCCCCCACTGAGCAAAGGGGATGGGAGAAAGAATTGGTCGCAAGTCCTAGGCCAGCGCATGTATCACGGGCGCAAATAGCTGACATTTTCTGCATCTGGAAGTCAAATCTTTAGCATCGGCCAGCATGGTAGGCCAGTAGTACCCAGCTCGCGGTTCTTTGTGGATGAAAGTTCTCCCCCCCCTATGCGGTGTCCACAGATCCCTGAGTGGATGTCATCCAAATCTCTGCTGCCTGTTCTGCCCCCAGGCATTTGAGCAGAGGTGAAGAGAATGACTTCCGGTATAACTCATCATTGACCAGTATGTACCATGCTACTTTTGACGACATTCATTGACCAGTATGTCATGCTTTTTAAACTGGATGATCGGCGTCATCCATCCCTCAGATTCTGACTCCTCGACTATATTGACCTGTTGGGGGTCAACCGTTGATTTTTCCTTTACCACGTCAACCCAGACCGATCTTCTGATGTCTTGTAGGCTAGAGCTTGCTAGCTTGGATAGGGCATCAACTCGATTGTTCTGTGACCTAGGGACTTGTCTGACTTTATAAGATTTGAGCTTTGACAGCTCCTCTTTTACTTTTTCCAAGTACGAGGCCATAGTAAGATCTCTGGCTTCATGCTCCCCATTGATTTGGTTAACGATGATTTGGGAGTCCATGGCTAGGACAATCCTCTCTGCTCCAGCAGCCACGGCTAGATTGATTCCGGCTAGTACAGTCTCATACCCTGCTTCGTTATTCGATGCGGGGAAAGTGAACCTGAGTGCATGCTCAAAGTCGACTCCCTCTGGACTTGTCAGTAGGACCCCTGCCCACGCTCCATTGGCTGTAAATGATCCATTCGTGAACACCAGCCATTCCCCGGTGGGGGGGGGGGGGGTCCTCTTCCGAGTGGGAACATTCAGCGAGGAAGTCAGCCAGAGCTTGGGCCTTGATGGCGGCTCTGGGTTGATAAGTTATGCCGAGGCCACTAAGTTCGATGGTCCACTTAAGCTGTCTTTCTATTTTTCAAAATTTTCCAAGACCTTTTCTAGGGGCTGATCTGCGAGTACGTTGACGGGGTGCGCATCAAAGTATTGTCGGACCTTTCATGCCACCACTACAACTGTATACACCGCCTTTTCGACCAACGAATAGTTCCTCTCGGCTGGCCCGAGGGCATGACTTACGAAATAGACGGGTTGTTGTGTCCCGGCATCCTCCCTCAATATAATTATACTCACCGTTGTGTTGGTGACGACAATGTACAGAAACAGTCTTTCGCCAGTCATTGGCCTGGTCAAGGTCGGTAGTCGCTTAAGATGCCCTTTCAGTTGCTAAAAAGATTATTTTTGCTCGACTTCGCACTGGAACTGTTTGTTATCCCTTAGAATCTTAAAGAAGGGTGTTGTCCAGTCAGCCGACCTGGCTATGAATCGTGCAAGGGCGGCCATTTGGCCGGTCATCCGTTGAATATCCCTGATTGTCTTAGGTTCCGGTAGGTCCTGAATAGCTCTGACTTTTTCGGGGTTGGCGTATATACCCCGGGCACTGACTAAGAACCCAAGGAACTTTTCAAACCTGACCCCGAAAGTGCATTTCTTGGGATTGAGCTTTATTTGATAGGCTCGGAGCGAGGCAAAGGTCTCTCTCAAGTCTTCGAGATGCTGCTCGTCCCTCTTACTTTTCACTATGGCGTCATCCACATACACCTCCAGATTTCTGTCTTTATGTTTATGAAAGACCTGATCTACTAAGCGCTGGTAGGTGGCACCTTCGTTCTTAAGGCCGAAGGGCATCATTTTATACATATATGTACCGGCACTCGTGACGAATGCACATTTTACCCTGTCCGGCCCTGTAGACACCCGCATTTTGACAGTTTATGTCTATAGCAGTCTCCAACAAAACACCCGATGATGATCAATTAATACGCTCAAATACGGGACTCGGAATCAATAGTATCCAATGTGGGCACTTAGCGGAGTACAAATCTCTCAAAACCGACCTCAAATTCAGACTTAGTGGGTCGTTTCCAATCAAATAAAGCTAATTTGAGCCAAAACCACCACCGGGGGCAAAACTGTCTTTTACGACCGAGTCAAAACCCGGTCAAAGTCGAAACTGAGAATGAAACAAGCCATAATTGCGTCCCCATACATAATCAAATCCAAAGTCAAACCAAATCAAAACCTCCCTTAATTATCTCCCGGTCGCCTAACGGCACTCGATTGAGTGACCCCCTAAAAAAAGGTCGGGACCCTTTTTCTAGGGCACTCGATCGAGTCCAGCAATGGGCACTCAATCGAGTGACCCTAAGCCGGGGGGTAAACTTTATAAGTACCCCCCTTGCTCCACCATTTTGAGGATCTTTTCTCCTTCATTTTTTTTTGCCTTTTTAAGGGTTCCTCATATACCCCAACACACATAGCCATTACCGAGACCTTACCTCACAAAAACCAAGAACAACTTCTCCCTAATTACACACCCTAACTCGTCCTACATACTCGAATCATTCCCGTGCCTACGACGACACTCACGAGCCCATATTTCGAGGCTATTAACATGTAGGTTGAGGGTGTACCAATCCCATTTCCTAACCTTTAACTCTTTTTTTTATGTATTTGTATACTAACTACTAACATCGCTAACATTTATTTCTCGTACACTAACTTTTAATTTCTTGTATTACTAACATTTACTTTATCGCATCTAACATTTCATTTACTGTTCCTAATATTTAACATCTATTTATCGTTTTTTTTACATTTTTGTTATATTAATACCGTGTATACTATTATATAACAAAAAAATTTCAAAATTGATTCGAGCAAATGTCCGATGACACTAGATCGAGCGTCGTAGGCTTTAAAAGTTAAACTATGATGCTGAATCGCAAAGGACCCAATGTTTTTGACGACAAATCTAACTTTCCGATCGAATACATTCGATAAATAACGTTACTTAATGTCCGTATAATCCCCGAATAGGCCGCACCGGAGGTGGCGCCCCATTATTCAGGCGCGTCGCCCCAGGCGCCTAAGGGTCAGGACGTCTTATGTCATGTGCCTGACTCCTCGGATTGTAACGTGATCGCGGTAATTCGTTATCGAGCGTATTCGATGTCACTTTCAAATGTCACTCTAAAGGCCCGATGTCGATTTCGTAACCGAACGTCGTGCTTAATGAGCTATCGATAATTTAATTAGCGTAAAATTCAATGACATCGAACCAATCGTCGTATGGTCCATAAGACCTGACAACGACGTTATGACACGAAGGGGTTTGATATTCATGTTAGTTCAATCATTCACAATTCTATAATCGTTGCTCCAAAATGTTCAATATCGATTCCATAATCGAGTGTCGGGCATGAAGAGCCATCGAGAATCGAACTAATGCAAAACCTAGTGACGTCATGACACGGAAGAGCCCGATATTTGTATTAGCTCGATCACTTCTCGATTCGAATCATAAATTCGTAAATTGGGTCATTTTTAGAAGCGAATGTCACCCGGTACAGGGGACACTCGATCGAGTGCTAAGGTTCACTCGATCAAGTGACCCCCCTAAAAAGTGGCAGGGAGTTTTCGTCAAGGGCACTTGACCGAGTTCACTTATTGAATCGATCGAGTGACCCCTTACAAGCCTACAACGAGGGTTAAAAGATGATATAAAGTTCCGTCGAGTTATACTCACAACACTAAGTCGATACGTGCCAAATTAATCACGTATTCTCCTTCAAAAATCCACACATTATATTGTTTCTAACTTATCATTATCTCGTTCCTTCACGACTTTCAGTGACATCTCAAACGACTAATATTTTATTGACGGCTTTTTAGACGTATCCGATATTCGATAAGTCGAGGCAATCCTATTTCGCTAGGATAAGTCGGGACACGGCCCCGAGGCCTATGTATCGAGCCACCATTACGCTCCGACCTGTGCGCTAACGCGTACTAAAGTCTTTGTCCTTCGGTCAATACACAACGTAATGTGTAAGTGATAGAAGTTCGTCCGATCATTTAATTTAAGGTTTCAATTCACGTTTTCTAATTACAGGTTCGTTTATAGTTTACGTTTACCGTTGCGAATCCGTTTATTATTATTGCAATTTGTTCAAGTATTGTGAATTTCGGGTTATATACCGCCCGTGTAGTTTGTAATTTACTTTCAAGTTGTTTATTTCCGTTGTGTGGCATTTATCGCTTTTAAATGAACCCACATGCTAAAACAACTTCGACATATTTAAGATGCATTAAATGACGTAGCAAAACACGTATTTCACATGCATATGTAGCTCAAAACAATGTTTGCATATCATGTCATCGTCTTACTAACGCGCGTACACGATCACCAATCGATATCTTAGTAGAGGTCACTAAGTGCGGGCGGGGTTGGGTGTCCTTCGTGGGCTTCCCAACACGTACCTTCACCCTTTACTTAGAACCTTCGATTTCTGGATGCCCGAAACCATTGGCGAACGAGAGTCATTCGATATATGATATTCGGTAATTCGACATCGATATCCACTACTACAAAACATCATATATACATGGGTCATTTTTACTAATATACATGGGTCATTTTTACTAATAGACATGGGTTTTTCGACTCATGTGAAGTTGAGTGATATCTATTGTCAAATACTTAGACATAGGTCGTACGACCTATGTCTATCCAAAACATAGACATAGGTTTTCTAATAACCCATGTTTCTTTTTATATTAGACATAGGTTTGTAGAATTAACTCATGTCTATAAAAACAATAGACATGGATTTTTTGTACACCCTATGTCTATTTATAAATATAGACATGGGTTTTTTGTTTGCCCTATGTTTATTCTCATAGTATAGACACGGGTTATTTTGTACGCCCTATGTCTATTGAACTGCTAAATTACAAAAAAAAAAAAAATAGGCGCGCCACTTTCACATAAATAGTAATTAAATTGCCATAAAGCCACAAGAGAGAACAGAGAAGCATTCCCTCTCGAATCAAAAACCTCTTTATGTAGTGTCAAGTGTGTGTACATCCTTGAAGGAAGAAGCTAAGAACAAGGAAGATAGATGAGCAACTCTATCTATAAAAGGCACAACAGTCGACATATTTAAGTAAAGAAGCCATTCAATTGCTTCTACAATGCATGTTTCCTCTTTAAGTGATCAAAGTAGTATATTTTTGTGTTTTATATTTCCACGATATACATACAAAATATGGTTAAGGGAATTACATGGAACTATAAATGTTGAATTTTTCAATACAGAAACGCGTTCCCCATGTTACGGTGTATTATATTGTATAAAATATGCGCGGCTCACCTCAAGAATCGATGACTTGCACATTGGACACTTCCCGTTGTCCTCAACCAAGATATCAGCGTACTTTGTACACGTACACATGTGACCACATCTGTATGTAATATAACCGAAAAATGGAAATGAGAAACAGTCAAGTAAGTCATCACAAAGAAATGCAAGCATTCTGGCAAATAACAATGCAATGTATGTGCTATACCTGTACAATAAAGAATCGATGTTGGTGTTACCACATATAAAGTAGACAATTGAAGCAAATCATTACTTGAATCAATTTCTTAAATCAAACAGATTCAGCAAACCATAAACTCGAGGTGTAGTACTAATATTGATATCATTTACCACATTAAACAAATTCAGCAAAACCTATGAAAAATAAGCATGTGAAACTAATTGATTCAACAAATCAAACAGATTTGTCACACGATAAACTAAGAATACCAATTAAAAACTCAAATCACAAATCACAAAGTACCTTGAAATGAACCCTAAGACCTGAGCCTCTCGCCTTGCAAGCTGAAAATTTAAAAAACAATTGAATCATAAAATAACGAAAAACACAACAAAACAAAATTGAGTATGAAATCAAATCAACGCATATATTTTGTGGGATTATCGGGTTCTTGGGAGTATTCACCTGCAAAACGAGCAGAAATATCACAAAATAAACGATTAATTTCGACAAAGAAAAGAGGTGAAAATGCAATAAAAAAACACAAAAATGAAAGACGAGACTAGAAGCTTCTCGAACTATCAGCGATTATCAGCAAGTGAAGACACTACAATTTGCACCGCCTCTGAAAAAACCAAAAACATGAATCAAATGAAGGTGAATTGATGCCTGGGGCAGGAGGAGATTGATGGTCATATGACATTCAGCCTAACGGTGGGCGTGGGTTGCCGGAAGAGGAGGGAGGCAACGGTGAGGAGGCGTGAGGCCGATAGGTGAGGGTTTAGGGTTGGCCAACTACGAAGTTAGGGAAATAACATCATTTCTACTTAATATCAGCTAATTAAAATAAATCGGAACAAACTCGACTCAATTTAGGGAAAATTCATGTCGATTGATTTTAGGGAAGAGATCAATGTGATTTCAGAAGATGAACAGAGGCGACATACAAAGGCGGCGACATACAAAGGCGGCGATTACTGAAGGAAGAAGCGACTGCCGGAGGATTGATGACTGGTGGCGAGCGTTGACTGGTGGCGCAAAAAATGACGGACTGATGACGGCCTTGGAGGATGATGGAGGAAAGATTGAAGGGAAGGATGATGGAGGAAGGATTTAAGGATGATGGAGGAAGGAGGAAGGATCGAAGGCTTTAGCTACAAATCGTTTTCTTAGTATTTACTGGTGAGCTGCGTGTTTACTGTAATGAAAATGAAGGCTATAGGGTTTAATTACTGGTCTAGGAGTATGGGTCGCTAGTTTATTAGTTACATCAATATACATGGGTTTTTAGTATGCCCTACTTCTATTTATATCATAGACATAGGTTTTACTTTAACCTATGTCTACAATTTATAGACATAGGTTTTAATTTTCACCTATGTATATTCTCCTCTATATACATAGGTTTCTTAAATAACCTACGTCTATTAAATATAGATGTGGGTTTTTCTTTAACCTATGTCTATTACGTTATGTCTATGACTAATTTTATAGTAGTGATCGTTATGCAAAGGGACGAACCCCCATAAGCTCTAGTATTAAGGTGGACCGTGCTTTGTGCGCGATAGGCCTAACTATAGAGTGGGTTCGAATGGGTCCGAACTCCCACAAAGTTCGTCGGCGACTCCAACTTCGATTTAAATTTCAATCCGAGAACAATTTTACCACGAGATTCATTCGCCTACCCAAACCCGCGCGTGACCGCGTCGGGATGGACCTATGTCATGTCCACAATTTGGCGACTCCGCTGGGGATACCTAATGTACTACTTGTCATCGGGATTCTCAAGGTGAGACTCAAGGAGAAATCGATTGGTTATTAAAGTGCGCGTTTTAGCTAATTGGTTCATGCATAACCCCAATTTTGCCCGGGCTGGTTACTTGTGACCGACGTCCCACTATACCGTGGTGCATTTCTACATGGGTGCGCTAAAGACATCTATGGCCGAACTCGTATGGGTTTCACGACATGTTTTAAGTGCAATTCGGCTTATGAAGTCCATCCTGATTTACGAGAGAGCCATCGGTGTTGGTATAGACCCTATTTGACCGACCGAGACATAGTATAAATCATACATATTGTCGTCATAATGCTTGTTTGACTACGTGTTACTTCGTTTCCGTGTCATTTATCAAAAAAATTGTCATTTTAAGAATGCATCTTTACAAAATGTCAAGTTTTCAAAAGCTCGGAATGCTGCCGGAATTTAGACTTAAGATTTGACTCAAAATAGCCTATATTTAGCCGGCATGCTGCCCATTTCGAAACTCAAAAATTCTCGACTTTTCAAAAAAAATAAAATTGGTCCTGTCAGCATGCTGCCAATTTCAAAAGTCAAGATCTTTCTCCGATTTTTTTTTTTTCAAAATTCAACTCTTTTTCAAAAACCTTCCTTATTATAGGACCTACCGTAATTCGTGGGTTAGGTCTTTTCATAGTTCGTCAAAGGTCTATAGCGTCGAAACTCCGTCGATCCTATATCATGGGGTTCCTCCCTATCCCAAGTCCGCCTTGTCTTGAAGGCATGACCAACTTCAGAGGGCATACCCCTGCAAAGAAAGGTCCGTCTAGACACTCGAGTCCAAAGTCTGGGGAAATATCACGTGGTCGTCCCTTCGAACAGGACTCCGTCCACATAGCCAAATCCTAAGGGAGTCGCACCACCCATGAGTCACCCGTCTAGTCGTCTTTCTCGAGTCATTTTTCCCCGTTCTGTCTTTCTTTGCTCGGAATGTTTTGATTCCAAGGTCTGGTCCCAAGGTTTTTGATTACGTGGTATTCTTCCAGACAAGCCACCTTCAACTAGGCTCAGAATGGAACAAGCTATAGGAGAATTGAAGACCATGATGAAAACCATGGTCAACAAGCAAACTGATGTCGAAGGACAACTGGTAGCCATAAGGGTTGATCAAGTGGTTACAAATGCTCGTTTGGCTGCTGTAAAGCAAGGGAATCATAACTCTGGGTTCAAAAATACTGGACCTATGGCCGAACTGATCAGCGTGGTGCGCTGGTTAGAGGAACAGGTTCATCTCTCCGGGGGTAACAACATCCATAGGGAAAACTACTCTGACTATTCTCCGGTGAATGACAAGCTTCCCGCAAACCTTAATCTCACAGGTTTGTCAATGTTCTAGGGGACTGAAGACCCGTTACTCTATGTACGGACCTTTAAGGAACTTATGGCCATAAAGGGGGAAGATTCTACTATGTTTAAGAATCTGTTCGCTGCATATCTGGAGAAACACCCACGGGCCTGGTACTACAGGCTAAACCCAAAGAAATACCCAACTTGGGATGATGTGGTCACGGAGTTTGCTCAGAACTATGCTGATAATACCGAGATCCAGACCACTATGCACTCTATGGAGGTCATGGCCCATAGCCCAAAGAAGGATTCACAAAATACCATCAACACTGGACGGCCAAAAATTGTTAAGCTGGTTGATAAGCCCAACGAGAAGACTTTGGTGGAGGCCTTTGTGAAGAACCTCCTCCCCTCCTACCAGGTCCATCTCCGGTATGCTGTCATACCCAACTTCACTACCCTAAATGAAATGGGTATGAGAATTGAAGACAACCTAAGGCTAGAGGGCCTAGCCAAAGCCTGTAACAAAGGTTACCAAGGGGCCTCATCCTCTGCCAAGACCCCAGCTGCAGCCTTCAGTATATTCGATAAGGTTAATCTACTAGATCCCTCATCCAAGAAGAATACCCCACCACGGGTATTCACTGACATAGGTACTACCTATACTTACGCCTTATTAAGGTTCTCCTCCAATGGCCTAATCCAACCGATAGCCCTACTCCAGAAGTTCCGGCCTACAGACTCTCCAAAAACTATAACGCACAGGCCTACTGTCAATATCATATGGACAACGGGCATGATATTGAGAAATGTTGGAAATTGAAGCATCTTAGATTATCCAAGATCTGATCGAAAGTTGTAAGATTCCATTGCCTGGGAACAAACTGAGCAACAAGGACAATCCTTTCAGCTCCCACGCCATCTTTACCAGGGAGGTGATCGATTGTTCCCACCTTATCTGTCCCTTCATCCCACAAGTGAACGGGATCTGGTTCGACGATCAAGATGACGTATACCTCGTTAAAGGGGAAGTTGTCCCCATTACCAGTGAAGAAGTCTGAAAGGCTAAGTCCAAAGTCCTAGTCAGTAACCACCTCACCCACTCTGGTCGTCCCTATCAAGCTACTAGCTCTAGGGACACCCCAATTCCGGCGACTGTCACTGATCCTATCAGGACGGAAGTCGCCCCTCAGGAGCCAACTACTGACACGGCTCTCGTGAAATAACTAAAGAAAATCCGAGTTGACCTCACTATATGGCAACTCCTAGTCAGCTCACAAGAACATCGAGAGGCACTTACTAAGGCTCTCGACCAAATCAAGATCGACTCGACAGTTACCTTTCTGAAATGGTAGCTACCGTCAAGCCCCACCTAAAGGGCAAGGCCAAGGAAGAAGGCCCGCTAATTACATTCTCCGAATCCGATCTACCACCATTTTGGGCTTCCCACAACTTAGTCCTGTACATTACGGTAATATGTCGTGGGAAGTATCTCCCCATGACCCTGAGCGACGACGGGTCCGCTGTCAACGTCCTTCCCCTAAGGACCGCTAGGGCCCTCGGTATTATCGAGACTGAATATATCTCGACTGCTCAAACCATCCAGGATTTCGATGGGAGTCAAATGTCGGTAGCCGGGGCCATCAAATTGACGACCATAACGGGCCCGATAGAATAAGAGCTGGAATTTCAGGTGATCGACGTCACCTCCTCCTTCAACTTGCTCTTATGGCGCCCGTGGATTCATGTCGTCAAAGCGGTGTTGTCTACCCTACACCGTAAGATCAAGTTGACTTTGTGCGACGACATTATCACCTTATATTAGAGGTAACCCCCATGACCGTGGCCGGCTGCAACACCACGAGCCGTTTCGGTACAGACCGTTGGGGGTTTGACTTTGTGGGAATGATCGAGGAGGACTTCTTCTTCAGGCCCTACTTCACTACCAGCATTGATACGATGCTGCAGAACTTGGGATACTTCCCGGAGGCCACCTTCAGGCCATATCTTCCAAGTGGGAAGATTATCGAGGTCCAAAAGAACGAAGACTCCCACTTCGGCCTAGGGTACGCCATGTCACCGGACAATGTCCTTCGAGCAGGCACTAAGAAGGCATGTAATCTTATAAAGGGTATCCACTTGAGCCCCTATAGCCCACGGCTGACTGATTAATTTGTCGCGCCGGTATTTAGTGCCATCCATGTTTGTCTATTCCAACCAACCACTGTGCATCTCAGGACCAAATTGGCCCGAGACTGCAACTACATTCCGGATGACGTGTTCACTCTCATCTAGTCAGAACCAAGGGAGAATACCGACAATGATAAGCCCGCGCTGGGGCTACTATTCGGGGAAGACAAGATAGCCCCGACTCCGAAAGAAGACCTGGTTAACCTCATCCTCCGAAGCAACAGGTTTGACCCGACCAAGCTGATCTCGAAAGTTGGTTCTGAGACGGGAAGCAGAGCATGGAGGAAAACTATCAAATGGACCGACAGTGAGGGAAGGATCTTCAAGCTGGTTGCTGGTGAAGGAGATATGCATGGTACTGATTCTGAGTCTGAGTCGGAGTCCGAGTCGGAGTCCGAGTCTAAGGTCGAGTCCAGGGAGTCTCGTGCTAGAGTCCAACCTGTAACCCCTCTCCCTTTAGTCACTCTTGCTGGTGCCTCGGGGTCTGTCCCGAGTGCCCTTCTTATCCCACCACTGACCAACGATCAGATGGCTGCTCTGTTTGAGCTGTTTTCCAAATTTTCTATCAATAATAACAACCGTTTTGCTTACGAATTGTCTTTTTTTAAATGCAATTCTGCTTTCGAAAATATTTTATGCAATGACATTGAGAAACCCGACGAACATGTACCCCTACCTCCTCATCTGATCGAGCAATTAGAGCAAAGCGAGTCCCAGAATCCGGTAATCGAAGAAATCGAATCCATCAATGTGGGAACCACATTAGAGCCCCAGATGCATAAGATAGGGTTATCACTAGATTCCGAGGAGAGACAACAGTTGACAAGCCTCCTCCAAGAGTTCAAAAATATCTTCGCATGGTCCTAAAAGGACATGTCGGGGACAGACCGGGAAATAGCCGAGCACCACATACCAATCAAAGACGGGTGTAAGCCGATAAAATAAAACTCCGTAGAATGAGGCCCGAGTTATCTCTCAAAGTCAAAGAAGAAGTCGACAAACAGTTCAAAGTTGGCTTCATACAAGTGTCCGAATATCCAGATTGGATTGCGAATATCGTGTCGGTACCTAAAAAGGACGGTAAAGTGCGCGTATGCGTGAATTTTCGGGATCTTAGCAACGCGAGCCCGAAAGATTATTTTCCGTTACCACACATTGACATGTTTGGTGGACAACACCACTGATCATGCCCTTCTATCCTTTATGGATGGATACGTCGGGTACAACCAGATCAAAATGGCAGAAGAAGACATGAGTAAGACCACCTTCACTACACCTTGGGGTACTTAGTGTTACATTGTCATGTCGTTCGGCCTCATTATTGTTGGGGCCACTTATCAACGAAGTGCTACAACCATACACTACAAAAATCAGGTCGAATTGCGTCGGACTATTTGCGGCGGACAAATAATCCAACGTGGAAAAAGAAACTGCGTCGACTTACGTCGGCAAGCCCGACGTACTGAAAATTGTGTCGGTTTCCCCGACGTAGTGTCGACGGTAATACACGAGCGGTGGTGAGATTTGGCGCCGAAAATATTGCGACGGCTTACGAGTTACGACGGAATACGCCTCGCAAATAACGTTTATGCGTCGGAAATCCCGCCGCATAGTGTGTCACCGGCCGCCGCACGAGCGTCCCAAAAATAATAATTCGACGTTCTTTTTGTGTAACTAAGCGACGGATATTACGATGGATAATCCGTCATAGAATGATATAGGCGTCGGACATTCCGACGCAGATGGACAAAATGCGACGCATGTATAGGCTGGCACGCACTTTCCAACGGCCAAAAAAGTTGGATTTCGACAGGTGTGATGCGGCGGAAAGTCCGACGCATAGTCTTGAAAAAACAAAAAAAAACGAGAGTAACCTAACCATTTACCCGACCCCATTCACTCAGTCATTCATTCCCAATTACTCAAAACACCAAATAACCCTAACCCCCAATTTCAAAACCCAAGCTCCCTCCCCTTCCTCCCGGTCACCGACGTTTGTACCTGCCGGCGTCGCAATCTTCCCCGGCGTTCATTCCTGGTCGTCGCTGCTACTCCTTCCGTCAGTGTTGTCATCGCAAGTCTTCGTCGTTCGTGCCGGCATTCACGCCGGTTTCGTCGTTTGTCTTCGTCGTGAGTCGCCGGCGGTTTCTGCTGCTTCCTGTCGGCATTCTTCCAGCCGGTTCCTCCGCGCGAGCGTCCTCTCTCTGTCGTCCTTCCTGCCGGCGTGCTTCCAGCCGGCGCTCTTCTTCCCTCGTCGATTTCCGGCGAGTTTCCATCACCGGTGTGTCTCATTGTTTTAGTATTGTTATTGTTGTTGTAGTTATTGTGTTATTATTGTTGGGTTAATTGTTGTTGTTGTTATTGTTGTTATTGTGTTATTATTGTTGGGTTAATTGTTGTTGATGTTATTGTTGTTATTGTGTTATTAATTGTTGTCTTGAATGCAAATCCCGTTTTGGCCGAGGGATGTTTTGTAGTGTATATTAGTTTGTATACTTATGTTATTTCAGAGTGTTATTCCAAATTGATGTATGGCCAAATTAAAGACAATAAAGTGGAGAAAAGGCATAGGAGTTGAGGGGAAATTATTTAAAGACAAGACGCAATGAACATATACTCGTATAAAATAGGCAAAGGGGAAAGAGTAGATTAAACATGTAGGTAGGGAAGTTGCAAAGGGAATTAAGTAAGGAATGGGCTTAACTACTACTACTACCACTAATACTACTACTACTACTAATATTACTTAACTACTACTAATAATACTACTAATCTACTACTACTACTACTACTACTACTACTATTACTACTAATCTACTATTACTACTAATCTATTATCTACTACTACTAATTTACTACCACTACTAATCTACTACGACTAATACTCCCTCCGTCCCAATGAATTGTTTGCCTATTCCATATTTGGGCGTCTCAATGAATTGTTTGCCTTTCTATTTTAGGAATGTTTTTTATATGCAATTGGATCATTCTCATAAGTTTTGCTCTAGATGTCACTCCCGCATTGGTTCCCTTAACCTTGATACCAAAAGGAAAGACAAACAATTCATTGGAACGGAGGGAGTACTACTTAACTACTAATAATACTACTATTAATGCTACTAATACTACTAATCTACTACTAATAATAATACTACTAATCTACTACTATTACTACTAATCTTCTACTACTACTACTAATATTACTTAACTACTACTAATAATACAACTAATCTGTTATTACTACTACTAATCTACTACTACTACTACCACTACTACTTCAACTACTAATCTACTACTACTAACAAAATTTCTCATTAGAAGTAATTCATTGGGTGTTGATACATGATTGTTGTTGTTTACAGTTTTCGTTACGTACTGTTTGTAGGACATGATATACATCTACTCAGACCTACCTAGTACCCGTTCAAGAATTACTCATTAGGAGTAATTCTTGAATAGTCCCCGATTTGGGACTGTTTTTGTACGGTTCATGTCACTTAGGTGGTAAACGCGAAATTTGTGTTGTTGATAAGAACAAAAGTTTGGTGGCAATTCCCTCATTGTTCTCCGAATGCAGATGCGGAGTATTCATATACTCCACATTGTGCATTTGAGGAACTGACGCGAATTGCTGCTGATTTTTGTTCTTATCAACAGAACAAATTTCGTGTTTATCAGTGACGTAGAACGTACAAGGACGGGTTTAGGTTGGAGTGATAAGGTCCCAACGTGGCGCATATGTCGAGAAATGGTTCCAATGACGATAGTCCTAAATTTTAATGACACGTAGTTGAAATCATTGTTTATGTGTGCTTCATGTTGTCGTATCTCTTGTAATGATTCTTTGATGTTGTTGAAAAAATCCTCCACGCCGATTATAATATATCTATGTACACGGTATACATATGTATATGTACATATATAGAATGAAGAGAGTAGAAAGGAAGTGGATGTACGAGAGATTCGATGAGCGAAAGAAGGCAAAGAGGGAATATAGAGACGGTGTGGAGGAGTTTTTACGGTTCGCCTTAGATAATAATCCCCTCTACACGAGAGAAGAACTTAGGTGTCCATGTAAGAAATGCAAAAATTTTGCCGCAATACATGTAAACGATGTGAGAGATCATCTTTACAATTACGGGTTTACTGCTGACTACTACGTCTGGACGTATCATGGCGAGAATATTGGTACTGCTGCCCAAGGTGGGGTGAGCGAGAACACATATCGGGAGTTCGTAGAGGACGTATTACGACCGAGAGTTGAAGACATAATGGAGGAGGAGCGTAACCCGGACAGTATAAGCGATGAAGAAGTTCAGCACGAACCCAACAAAGAAGTCACTTCTTTTTTCAAAATGCTGAAAAACGCTGAGCTCCCTCTTTACGACGGATGTGACATGAGTTTGCTACAAACTGCTTCGAGGATGTTGACGTTGAAGTGCGAGAGTAACATGAATCTAAGATGTCTAGACGGATGGATAGCTTTGATTGCTGACCTCCTCCCCAAAGGCAATGTCATGTCTCGTAACATTTACGAGATGAAAGACGTTTTGAAGGGCCTTCAACTACCTCATCAGAAGATCGATTCATGTCCTAATGGGTGCATGTTGTTTTGGAAGGCAGAGTCCAGCCTAGACAAGTGCACGAAGTGTGGTACCGAGAGATACAAAAGTGCGACGACTAATACGAGGGGAAAGAGAGTAGCAAGTAAGGCGTTGACCTATTTCCTGCTGGCGCCCAGACTACAACGACTGTACGCGACAAGGAAAATAGCGGAACAGATGAGTTGGCACCACTAAAACTCTAGAGTAAGGGCAAGTGGTACCATGGCACACCCAAGTGACGGTGAGGCTTGGAAATCGTTCGACCGTGTTCATCCAGAGTTCTCTAAAGAGCCGTGCAACGTTAGACTGGGTTTGTGCACCGACGGGTTTTCCCCGTATGGGCAGTTCGGGAAATCTTACTCATGATGGCCAGTGATACTGACCCCCTATAACCTTCCACCGTGGTTGTGTAACAAGAGACAGTTCATGTTGCTGTCTCTGATCATACCTAGACCTAGGAATCCAAAGTCCAATATGGACGTGTACCTCCAACCATTGATTGAGGAATTAAAAAGTCTGTGGGATGCCGGTGTTTACACGTACAATGTGTCAAAGAAGAAGAGCTTCAATCTAAGGGCAGCACTAATGTGGACCATCAATGACTTCCCCGCATACGGGATGCTCTCGGGTTGGAGTACAACTGGTTACCGTGCATGCCCGTACTGTCGTTCAAAGTACACATGTTCTTTTTGGTTGAAAAATAGTGGTAAGGTGTGTTGGTATGACTGTTACAGACAATTTCTTCCTTCCGATCATCAATTCAGAAGCAATTGTAGAAATTTTCTAAAGAAGAGACTCAATGTGACCAGGACTGCCGCCAACTGGTTATCCGGGGTTGAGGTATGGGATGAAGTAAAAAAAATTCCTACAATCGTGAACGCTAGCCCCCACGAGTTGAAGAAACTGAAAGATAAGAAAGAGGGTTGGTGTAAACAAAGTATATTTTGGGAACTTCTGTACTGGAAAACATTGCTGATTAGACACAATCTCGATGTAATGCACATTGAGAAGATTTTTTTTGAGCAGCTTATAAACACTATCATGGATGTATCTAACAAGACAACCTTCGGGCCCAAAGGCAAAGCTGACGTCAAACAACTGTGTTTTAGTCGACCTAAATCATTGGAGTTCGTTCTAGATAAATCAAAGAAGAAGGCTCTATGTGACTGGGTATCTGGTTTGAAGTTTTCGGATGGTTATGCATCCGACTTGTCTAGGTGTGTAGACCACTCCAAAATGATATTGCATGGCATGAAAAGTCACGACTGCCATGTGTTCATGGAGCGGTTGTTGCCAATAGCATTAAAGGAGCTTGTCCCTACGAACACATGGAATGAAATTACGGAGATTAGCCAGTTCTTCCGCGACTTGTGTTCGTATACCATTACGGTTGACTCCATGAACCGTCTGGAAAATAACATCGCTGAAATCATTTGCAAGTTGGAGAGAATATTTCCTCCGTCATTCTTCAGTTCAATGGAACATTTACCAGTGCACCTGCCTTACGAAGGAAAGGTTGGGGGCCCCGTCCAATATCGTTGGATGTACCCATTTAAAAGTTACAATCACAACTCTCATGAATTATCAAACTTAAATAGTAGACATAATTATCCAAACTCATATTGTTTTGCAGGTTCCTTAATCATTTGAAGAAAAAAATTGGGCATAAAGCAAGAGTTGAAGGATCAATATGCAATGCGTACTTGTTAGAGGAGACGTCAAACTTCTGCTCCTTTTACTTTGAGGATCATATCGACACTAAAACCAAGGATCTTGATGTTGGTGCGTCTGAAAATCAAGAAAGTAATAAGAATCTAGAACCTTTTCAGAATGACCTAGGCAGTACCACAGGTAAATGCAATGATAGATGGCCAACTGAGATTGAGTACAATCAAGCGCACACCTACGTTCTTAGAAACTTTGGCGATATCATCAAGCCGTACGAGGAGTACATGATTGACAGTCCCTCACGTTGTTGAAATTCTATTTCTCAAGAATAATTCTATATAACTAAAACTCGATACTAATTTAGTAAATTCGAGGCGCACATCATGAGGGAACACGCAGAAGTACTCACAAGTGACGCCGTATGGAGCAAATATGAGTCCTTGTTCTGCATTTGGCTACGGGATCAAGTACGGTGAATTTTCTTTTTCCTGTACCAAAATACTGAGTTTTCGTCCATTAATATTCTGTTGTATTAATTTGTTCTATTAATATGTAAGCCTGAAGCGTTGATAGATCCCCTCGTCAAAACTCTAGTGACTGGCCCTTCCTCACGAGAGAGGACTTGGAAGCGATATTCAGTTAATGGATACAAGTTTCGAGCTTTGATATGACTAGTTTTTATCGTCTTTCCTTCTTGCTTTACATGGTTTTCCTTAGTTTAATCGCTCCTAGAAGCGGTTTTTATGCTACTAATGTCTTCTCTAGTGATATTTTGTGTTTCTAGGTTCGTATGACCAGATCACGGGTCTTTTAGGCCATTTCTACGTCGTAAGGATTGATTCCGAGTCACGGAGTATTCATGGAACCAAGGAAAAGTAAGAAGAAGTCACCCATCATGACCGGAAAGCTCATGACGGCCAGGATGAAGCATGCCAAAGATCAGAGGCCTCTGTGAAGCCTTCCCGACCGGGAACATCACCTTCCCGGTCGGGACCATAGGTCTTCCCGAGCGGGATCACTACCTTCCCTGTCGGGAAGATGAGCCATCTCGGTCGGGATCGTAGGCCTTCCCGATCGGGACCATTACCTTCCCGGTCGGGAAGGACCCAGATTTTACGGGCTTCCTCGTTTCTTTTCTCTCACTTGTGGAACACTATATATACCCTTCCTCTTGTATTTTGTAAAGCACGAAACCCTAGAGAGAGGCACACTACTTTAGCTTAATCTTACCTTAATTTCTCCTTAATCCTTCTTTAATTTGGCTACTTGTGTAATCCTAGTCTACTTGTGTAATTTGGCAAACTCTTGAAGAATTCATCACTTTGACACATTGGTGGATGTATCTTGGGTTATCATTTATGCAAGTTTAGATCTTTTCATTCCATATTTGTGTTGGTATAATTTCCTTAATCTCTTCTCTTTTAATCCTTGTTTTTCTTTTAAAGTTTCAATCTTTGTTCTTCGATTATTGTTTTCTCATTATTAATCTTCCATTATGAACATGTTGGTCATTATGTTAGTTTCCTTAGTGAATGTTAGTTTCATCTTAAACATGTGTGAGTAGACTCATTGTGGGGTTAATAGGGGGATTAGGTGTTGTTTATGGGTAATTAGAGATTGTTTGTGGTAAAGGTTGAATCTTGGTTGCTTGCCTCATGTTAAGCATGCTTTGTGTTTGTTGAAATGATTGTTAGAATAGTAGTGGTCATGCTATTTCTTGCTAGTTTTATCCTTCTCATTGTGTGCATAATTTGTGGTTGAATTCTCTTGTTTTGGGTAATATCATACATGAGTTTTCGGGTTTGTCTTTGACGCGAGAGCGAGGCCTTACCTTAGTGACTAGGTGAAACCTATACTCTCGACTTCCCCCTAGCCTTAAACACCTATGAACCCGATCTAACCCACCCCTTTCTCTTATTGATTTCTCCATTTTCATCATCATAATTTTAGTTATTATTATCTTTTTAGGCTGCTCTTGTTCATTTATTATTAGTCTTAGTCTAATCAATCATCAACAATTCTTCTCCTTGTTTCCTTGCAACTTTGTCTTGAGATTAAGTAAGTTTTAGTCTAAACTCGCTTTACCGTCTCTTGTGGACCGACCCGACTTGCCCATACTACTTAGTCTAGGTAGGTTGGTTTATTGATGTCGGGGTCGACACTCAATCCCCGCATCAATTTGGCGCCGTTGCCGGGGATGGTGCTAGTTTAGACTTTGTTTACTTGTTTTCGTGACTTAGTTGCCGTTTTTGTGTGTTTTTCTCTCCTTGTCTTTTGTTGTGGTCGGTTTTTGTCTCTACCTAGTGCCCTCAAAGCACTAGGTGCTCTCACGTTTGTTCCGAGTGTGTAGTTTATGCCTAGAGGAGGAAACGACTCCTTGCTCTTCAATTCAGATCCGGAGAGACTCTTTCGAGCTTTTCGACAAAGGACAATTGCGAGAGTAAGAAATTCCCAACTGGGTCCAAGCAACAACATTGAGGAACAAGTTTTTGGAATTGACTTGAATGAACCACCTCAAGACAACACCGAAGGGGGCTTCTTGAACCCCTTTGGCACTTTGTTCCAACCACCTCCCACATCTCCAACTACTTCTCCTTCAACATCTCCATCAAGTTCTACACCATCATCACCAATCCATCACATCATGCCTAAGTTCTCTTCACATTCGACGTTTACCGAGGATGTTTTGCCCGGTCATACCGCTCTACCGGCCACTTACGCCGGAAATTTTGTGGCAAAGACTCAATTTATCCAATTGGTTGAGCGGAGTCAATTTATTGGGTTACCCACCGAGGATCCACATCAACACATGGAAATCTTTTCCGACTATTGTGATGCCATCTCTCAACCGGGAATAACCCAAGACCAAATTCGATGGGTCCTCTTCCCTTTCTCTTTGATCGGTAAGGCTAAACAATGGCTTAAGGGTCTCAACAAGGCGGCTCTAGGGATTGACACATGGAAGAAGCTAGCCTTAGCTTTCTACCAAATATTCTACCCACCAGAGAAGACCAATCCATTAAGAGCTTCCATCACCGGGTTCCAACAACGGGATGAAGAAAGCCTTTATGAAGCATGGGAGCGGTTCAAGGGATTGGTTAGATCGTGCCCCCATCATGGGCTTTCACAATGGTTCTTGGTCCAACAATTTTGGAACGGCTTATACGAGGATTCAAGAGCCATACTCAATATGGGCTCGAATGGGCGTTTCACCGAAGTTGAAGACGATCAAACATGGGCAAGGATTGAGGAAATGGCGGTCCATAATTCCCATTATTCTAGGCCTAGGAAGGCAAATCGAGGGGGTAGGCATGATATTGACGCTATTACACAACTAAGTGCCGATTTGGGTGCACAATTGAAGACTCATATGGATGCAATCGATAAAAAGCTTCAAGGGCATGTTAATCAATCTCAAGGCACGAGTTCTTCCACTCAATCACCTCCGCACCAAGTTAATGCTATGGACACTACATTTAATCCTTCCAATCATGGCATGCATGTGTGACAATTGTGGAATTTTCGGGCATGAGTCCTATGAATGCTTAAGCAATGTGGAACAAGTGAATGCTTTCCAAGCATACAAGCAAGGCACCCCGTTCTCAAACTACTACAATGCCAACACTCATAAGCACCCTTTTCTATCATACAAGACCCAAAACATCCAAAATCCTCAAGTCTTTCAAGGTGCTCAACAAAGTCAAGAACAAGGCCAACAACAAGGCCGACAAGCATATGTTGCCCCTCCCTTTAGGGGTAACCAAGGTAACCAAGGTTTCCAAGGCAATCCAAGGCCTTTCAACAACTTTCAATAACAAAATCTCTATCAAAACCAAGGTGCCTATAATAATCAACAAGGGTTCAACAATCAAGGTAACTTCAATAACCAAGCTCAACATGGTGGTTTCCAAGGCAATCTTAACTTAAGGTTTTCAAAGCAATTTCCAAGGTCAAAACCAAGGCAATTTCCAAGGACAAAATCAAGGTAATTTCCAAGGTCAAAACCAAGGTAACTTCCAAGCTCAAGGGAATTTCCAAAACCAACATCAAGATACCAAGCCTAGGAGTAAATCTCCTACTTATGATTACGGTTTTCCTTTGACCCTCACAAATGTTCCACACACTCAACAAGCTCCAACACCGGATTTTGACATGCAAAAAAGACGATGTTGGACATGCAAAGGAACCAAATGGACATGCAACGAAGCCAACAAGATTTCTATAATCAAATCCAAAAGGACAACAAGGCAAGGGATACACATGTAAAAATGCTTGAAACTCAACTTGCTCAAGTTGCCTCGGGTAGCTCATCGAGGCAAAAGGGTCAACTACCCCCTCAAGGCGTATCATCGAAGTTTGAAAATGTGAGCGCCATCACTTTGAGGAGCAGTACATCTTATGACTCGCCTTTGTTTCCTAATGAACAAGAAGCTACGGAAGATGTGGAAAGCCAAACCCATGACCACGAAGAACTAGGAAATCATAGAGAGGAACCTATACTTGAAGAAGTCTCTAGTCCCGAATTAGGGGAAGAAGTGATTGTTGAAGACATAGACGAGGGTGGTAATGTTCTTTCTTCGCAAAGAACCTCATCTACTTTCATTCCATATGACAAATCCAAATATAAGGGAGCTTCCTCTAAGTCCAAGGAGGCTCAAAGTGACATTGTGAAGTCAAAGGAGGTGAGGGACACTACTAAGGGTAATCTACCCTTTCCCTCAAGGCAAGCCAAGTCCAGAGCGGACAAACAATTCGAAAAATTCCTCGAGCTCGTGAAAAACCTAGAGGTAACTATCCCCTTTACGGAATTAATTACCCAAGTTCTCACTTATGCACGATTTATGAAGGAGATATTATCTAGAAAGAGGTCGTTGGGAGAACCCGAGACTATTGCTTTTATGGGGGGGGGGGGTGCAATGAGATGTACCTACAACCATCCCCACCTAAGCTTAAAGATCCGGGGAGCTTCTCCATTCTATGTAAGATTGAGAATTTGCACATCGAGAGAGATCTATGTGACTTGGGAGCGAGTGTGAGCGTTATACCTTACTCTATATGTCAGAAGGTAGGCATGAATGAGCTTAAGTGCACCTCCATTACACTCCAAATGGCGGATCGATCGATCAAGCGCCCCCTAGGCATATTAGAGGATGTTCCGGTACGCATAGGCAAGTTCTTTATTCCCGTTGACTTCATAGTGCTAGATATGGCCGAGGATGCCAACATTCCAATCATCCTTGGACACCCGTTTCTCCATACGGCGGGTGCTCTAATAGATGTGAAGAATGGGAAGTTAACCTTGGAAATTGGAGATGAGAAAGTATCTTTTGATCTACATAGTACAATGAAGACTCCGAATATCAACGACTCTTGTTGTGCAATCGACATACTTGATGAGGTTGTTGAAGATGCTACCGAGACACTCTTTGTGAAAAATCCCCTTGAAGCTCTCCTAACAATGGAGTTTCATAAAGATAAATATGGACTATGGGACGAAGACTTGGGTGTACTTAAAGAAGCTCTAGATGGGGAGGAAGTTGTTCCGAAGAAGTGGGTCAAAGATCAAGCTACACTTAGTGGAGTCTACACGGTTGAGGTACAATCTCTTAATCTTAAACCCTTTCCCCCTAATTTATGCTATGCCTATCTTGATGATAAGAAGTCTTGTCCGGTCATAGTTAGCTCTAAGCTTGAGTCTAGCCAATTGGATGCTTTGCTTGAGGTTTTGCGGAAATACAAGAGCACCATTGGTTATAGCCTTGATGACATACAAGGGATTAGTCCCGATTTTTCCATGCATAGGATACACTTAGAAGACGACTTTAAGCCTAGTGTCCATGGACAAAGAAGGCTTAATCCTAACATGCAAGAGGTTGTAAAGAAAGAAATCATGAAAATCCTTGATGCCAGGATTATATATCCCATCTCGACTTCTAATTGGGTGAATCCTATACAAGTGGTTCCCAAGAAGAGAGGAATCACGGTCATAAAGAAGGAAAAATATGAACTAGTGCCCACTAGGTGTGTCACCGGTCATAGAATGTGCATTGACTATAGGAAACTCAATAATGCCACAAAGAAAAATCACTTCCATATCCCATTTATTGACCAAATGCTAGAAAGGTTGGCTTCCCACACTCACTTTTGCTTTCTAGATGGGTTTTCGGGATTTTTCCAAATCCCGATTCACCCGGATAACCAACCTAAGATCACATTCACTTGTCCTTATGGAACCTTTGCATATAGGCGCATGTCATTTGGTTTGTGCAATGCCCCGGCCACCTTCCAAAGGTGTATGATGGGCATCTTTTCGGACTATATCGAGTCTATTGTTGAGGTTTTCATGGATAATTTTAGTGTTTATGGTAAACTTTGAGTCATGTTTGTTGAACTTGTCTAAAGTGCTTGCGAAATGTGAGAAAGTAAACTTGGTGTTGAATTGGGAGAAATGTCATTTCATGGTAAATGAAGGCATTGTGTTAGGTCATTTGATTAAAGATGGGGGTATCCAAGTTGACGGAGCAAAAATTCAAGTCATTGAGCATTTGCCCCCGCCTACGAATGTCAAGGAAGTTCAGAGTTTCTTGGGCCACGCGGGTTTTTACCGCCGTTTTATCAAAGACTTTTCAAAATTGGCCAAGCCCCTCACCGAATTCCTCTTGAAGGACGCCCCTTTTGTGTGGACTAATGCTTGTAATGAGGCTTTTGCTAGGTTGAAAGAGGCTTTGATCACCACTCCTATCATTAGATCGCCGGATTGGTCCAAACCATTCGAGGTGATGTGTAATGCAAGTGACTATGCGGTAGGAGTCGTACTAGGCCAAAGGGAAGGAAGAGCCCTACATGCCATTTACTATGCTAGCAAGACTCTCGACAACACCGAAGCTCGGTATGCTACAACCGAGAAGGAGCTTTTAGCCATCGTCTATGCCCTCACCAAATTTAGGTCCTATCTTTTTGGTTCTACGGTGATTGTCTTCACCGATCACTCCACATTGAAGTATCTATTATCCAAGAAGGAATCTAAGCCACGATTGCTCCGTTGGATTCTTCTTCTACAAGAGTTCGACCTTGAGATTCGCGACGAGAAGGGAGCCTAAAATGTAGTGGCGGATCATCTATCCCGTCTCCGAGTTGAAGACCTTGAGAATATTCGCATTGATGACTCGTTTCCGGATGATGCTATCATGTTTGTTTGCACTACATCGTCGGATCAACCCCCTTGGTTCGCCGATTATGCAAACTATATTGTAGGAGGTGTTCTCCCCCTGGACTTGAGCTATCAACAAAAAAAGAGGTTCTTGTATGATGTCAAGCAATATTTTTGGGATGATCCGCTATTGTTCAAGGTGTGTGACGATGGGCTTTATAGGAAGTGTGTTCCTCATTGGGAGCAAGGTGATATATTGCATGCTTGCCACTCATCCCCATATGGAGGACATCATGGTGCCTCCAAGACGGTTGCAAAAATCGTACAATCCGGGTTCTATTGGCCGACAATGTTCCAAGATGCTAGGGAATTCGTCTCTCGATGTGATGCATGCCAAAGGACCGGGACTATATCATGGAGGCACGAAATGCCACAAAGGGGAATATTAGAGCTCGAGATATTTGATGTATGGGGGGGGGGGGGCATAGATTATCAAGGCACATTTGCATCTTCGAAGGGAAATCGTTACATTTTAGTGGCCGTTGATTACGTGTCAAAGTGGGTGGAAGCCGTTGCCGCACCCAAAAATGATGCTAGAGTGGTGATGAACCTTCTAAAGAGGGTGATTTTTCCTTGGTTTGGAGTCCCCTGCGCCCTTATAAGCGATGGCAGAACTCACTTTCATGAAAAACGCCTTGATGCTCTATTATTGAATTATGGTGTCCATCATAGGACCGGATTGGCCTATCACCCTCAAACAAACGGCCAAGTGGAGATATCTAATTGAGAAATTAAATCGATTCTTGAGAAGGTTGTTGTCGCTAGAAATCGGAAAGATTGGAGCATGAACCTCGACGACACTCTTTGGGCTTACCGAACGGCATTTAAGACACCTATTGGCACATCGCCATATAGGCTCGTCTATGGAAAAGCGTGTCATCTTCCGGTGGAGATGGAGTTCAAGGCCTTTTGGGCAATCAAAGAACTAAACCTTGATCCTACCTTAGTTGGCGAGAAGCGGTTACTTCAAGTGCACGAATTGGAAGAATTCCGGCTACATGCATACCAGAGTGCCTGGATCTACAAAGAGCGCACTAAGTTATGGCATGATAAGAGGATCATAAAGAGGTCATTTCAAGTTGGCGACAAGGTACTAATGTTCAATTCGAGACTACGATTGTTTCCCGGGAAGCTCCGGTCACGTTGGTCGAGACCATTCACAATTACGGAAGTCGGTCGGTATGGGGACTTCAAGTTGAGCGACGAGAAAGGTGAATTATTCCGGGTCAACGGTCAAAGGATCAAGCTATACAATGAAAGTGCAACAATGGGGTCGGTAGAGGTTCTCTACCTCCAACCCATCCCCTCTTAACCACTCAAACAAGCTCGCATTGACGGAGTTCCCAAAGAACTATCATGTTGTAAATATCTTTTCCTTCCTTCTTTTAATTTTTGTGATTTCTTTTGTGTTTCTTACATTTTTAGGTTTTGTGTGTGTTACCATTATAGTTGGATTTTTGCTTCTGAGCGATGTGAGGGAGGGGTTTTAATGAGTTTTACGGAGTTGTGTAGGGTGATTGAAGATTGATGAGTTAATATGTTGAGTTTTTTGGAGGTGAATGCTTGAAGCGATCTTGGGAGCGATCTTTTTATTGATTTATGGAGTTTTGATGAAGCTTTGATAGCTTGGGTGAATATATGCATATCAAGAGAAGCTCTACGTTTATCGCCTATGATTAGCATCAAGTATTTCTTGCTCGGTTTCCTATTTTTCCTACAAGTCTCGGCTCGGTGGGATTTTTATTAGAAGACGGGAGCTAGAAGGTCATTTTTTGAGCTTAGAATAAGCTTTTGGGGACGGGATTTCGGATCCCGAGGTGTTATTTGTTGATTGGGCGGAAGGCTCGGTTTATTATTGATGAAGGAAGACTTCTTGGCCACATCGCCGTCCCTACCGAGATCAAGTCATCACGGTCGGGACGCTTGAAGAAAAGAAGTGCAGCTACTGTGCGTCCATCCTGACCGAGACGAGTCCTTCCCGGTCGGGAAGGCATGGCTTCCCGGGAGAGACATTACCTTCTCGGGCGGGACGAGTGGAGGCCAAAGCCCCTTGTTCAGTGAGCCCATCCCGACCGGGAACACCTTCATCTCAGTCGGGACGGGATTTCTTCCCGAGCGAGAGCATAGTTTTCCCGGGCGAGAAGAAGAAGCTTCCCGGGCGTGACGAGTTGGCACAATTATCTCGCTCACTGTGTGCCAATCCCGACCGAGATCGCTTTCTTCCCGGTCGGGATCAAGAAGCTTCCAGGGCGTGATCATCGTTCCCGGTCGGGACGAGTTGAGACAAAATACCCGGCTACTGTGGCGTCATCACGACCGGGAGCACAACCATCCCGGTCGTGACCGTGTTTCTTCTCAGTCGGGACGGGTGTGAAAATGCTGCAGTTCACACGATTTTGAAGCCCAGCCCGACCATCCCACTCTTTACTAAACCCAACCCGCCCCAACCGTCTCACACTAATAACCCAACCCCAACCCAACCCATCTCCACTTAATCACCATTTCAATACTACATCTTCAACCTCTTTCTTCATCCTCCATCCCTTCAAACAAAACCCCAAAATCCCAAACCCCAAATCACCGTATCTCCTCCATTTCTACACCAAATCCCACCAAATCACCTCCTAAACACCTCAAAATCAGTTTCTATCCCTTTAATAACCATCTTAGACCCATTTTCTACCATCCATACCCCCAAAATTTGAAAAAAAATCGAGTTTTTGTCTCCATTTTTCCTTAAAACCGGGATTTGGGGGTTTTTCCTCAAGCTTGTTTGTGCTCATTGGGGTGTATTTTGGAGCCTTATTTCTTCAATATTAAGCTCCTTTTGGGTGTTTTTGTGGGTTTTAGCTCTTATTTTTGGGTATAAATCGAGTTGGTGTTTAGCTTGTTTGTAAGCTTCTTCATCTTCAATGGCACCAAAGAAGAAGGGGAGTGTAGTTCTAAGCAAGAAAGGAATTGTGCGTCCACGTCAAGACCCGAAGTTGAGGCCGAAGTCGGGGCCGAGGTTGAGGAGCCGGAAATTCCTCGTCTACCGGGTTTTTCTAATCTTGCATTTGGCTTAGAATTGCAGAGGGAGCAATTCATTAGGCTCCTTGGTAAGCCTTTTGAGCCTACTCGATTTCTTTGTAAAATTATTCTTAGAAAGTTAGGCATCCTTGAGCCAAGTAGAGAATATTTTGAGGGTATGGGCTTAGAAATGTTGTTCAATATGCATGAATTGACTTACAAGCAGCTCACTCTAGAATTTTCAGTAGTTTTACTCTAAACACTAGAGTCATCCCTCCTCGAGTTGCGTTTAGGTTGAACAATATTGATTACCGCTACACCCTAACGCAATTTGCCGTTCTTTTTGGCCTTCCCCCCTCTCCTCATGGTAGCATACCCGTCGGCTTTAATGAAGTCGATGTTTGGAAAAGTATAACCGGTCTCACCCTAGTAGACTTTCGGCGGTTGTCTAGCCGTCACGTCCACCACCCGGTTTTACGTATTTGGCATCGTCTTATTGCGGGTACAATTTTCGGGAAGGCCGAAATAGGCACCTTTACCCAACAAGAGTTAACTATACTAGGTGCCTATTTGAATAATAAGAGCGAGCCTAGGTTTAACGCCGACATCCCTCTTGCCGTGGCAAAACACTTTCAAAAGGTTAGTAAAGCGGGAAAACATGTCGGGGAAATTATTCTTGGGGGGCTAGTAACACACTTGGCTAAGGCAATTGAAGAGAATTTTAGTGAGGAAGAGTTGATCCCTGTACTGGGGGACACGGTCATCGGCGAGGAGTGTTTAGCGAGGTTCCATAGGTGGATTACCTATGAGAGGGAGCATAAAAGGTATTCATGGAATACCTCGGGTCGGCCACACTTCACTTTACCATGCGATACGCTCCCAGCCCTTGTTCCTATGAAATATTCCCTTGTCCCAGTCGCGGAGCCTAACCTTTTAATGCCGGGTGCGGGTGGTGACCCCGGTGCCTCTTCTTCACGTACCCCGCATCCTAGTGTGGAGCCCCGACAAAACCAACAAAACCGGCAACAACAACAACAACCAACCCAACAACAACATCAACAAAGCTACACCCAACCTCACCCCTTCTACACTTCACCACCGGCTTTTATTTATATCCCTCCATATGCACCGGACACCCCATTTGCCTACCATCATCCCCCGGCCAATGAATCTATGGCCGCTATGCTTAATGCTCTACATCTTGGGCAATATAAGGAGCCGAGGGATAATTATTTTGCTCAATACCCCAGATATCATCTTTTAGCTCAACAAGGGTATATTAATCCACAAGGCTACCTCCCGCCGTGGTATAGGCCCGAGTACTTTCCGAACCACGTTAATCCTAATAGTAGTGGCGCTATGATGGATAACGAGGAGGTTGAGGTCGAAGATGCCTTGGATGGTAATGGGGGAGAGGGTAATCATGGCGTCGGTGAAGAAGAAGAAGATGAAGATAATGATGAAGGTGATGACAGTAACAACGAGAGGGAGAAGGGGGATGATGACGAGCACGGTGACTATTGATTATTGAAACGTTGGAGATGTGTCGGTTGCTAAAGTTTTGGTAAGGCGACTTACGTTTATTTTCCGTTTTTGTTGCTCGTCCTTTATTTTTTCCCCTCATTATTGTGATTTGATGGCCCTCGGGGCCTTTTTGAGAATTGCTCCCGGTGACTCTTGACGACTTGATTACGTCAAGAGTCACTTTAAAATCCAAAATGATAATTTGTTAGTTCACTTAGTTTTTATTTCTTTTTATTTCTTTTATTTTATTTTCCTTTTTTAGTTTAATTGGTGGAATTTAGTGGAAATCGAGCGGAATCCAGGCTAGATGACGTGATTACACCTAGTCCTCCCCTCCCATTTCATTTTTTTTTGCTTTCCTTTTAGCTTTCCCCCTTCCATATATTTTTCTTGACTCGGGCCTACGTGACGTGATTACACTTAGGCCCGAACCCCTCTACATTTTCTTCATCTTTAGTGTAGTTTTTCATCTTTTACCTTATTTTTGTTTTCTTTCTTTTGTGTCTTTCACACACTATCGATCGAGCATGGGGACATTGCTCGATTTAAGTGTGGGGAAGCAATAGTTTAGTTATTTTCATATTTTTTCGAAAAAAAATCCAAAAATCCCTAAAAATTTGAAAAAAAAATTCAAAAATCTCAAAAACATTTTCTTTTGTGTTGTATTTTCATTCTTGGTTGTGTCTTGTGTATTTGTCGTGTGTGTGCGTTTTACCTCTCCTTTTCCTTGTAGGTTGCTCGATGACCATTGACTTTGGGAAGCTCTATAGACGCTCGGTAATATCTCTCCATTCCCTTTTTCCTTTTTCCGTTTTAGAGTTTGGAGATTGTGTTTGTGGTGATGGTGGCTCGGGGAGCTTTGTGAAGTTCGGGTTGTATATGTAACTTGCTTGGATTGTAAGGGGTGGTGTTTGTTAATTGTGTGTGATTGTTTTGCATGTTCATTTTTCCTTCTTCTTTGTCTTTGTGTATTTTTCTCCTACTTTTGTCATTGTCTTGTATTCTTTGTGTTAGGTATAGGTAAACATTTCTTTTCGAAAACCCAGTTATGTGATTTGTGTGCAAGTGCTTCTTATTCCCTAGTTATCGTCACTTTTTGGATTTGTGGACTTTATTCTAGTAGAATGACCTTTAATTAATAATTATATTTACCTTTTGCCTTGAGTCCATCCTTTCTACTAAGTGTTTACACCGAGATTTGTACTTGACCACCTTGACCACCCCCAGAGTGTTAGGCCTTGGTGCCCGGGTTTCATTCCCCTAGGTGACTTTATTCGAGTAACCGCTTTCTAGTCCAAATTTTTTCACCTTTTTGTGGGTTAGGAAGGGGTGCATACCTAACTTACCTATTTTTCTACCATTCCTTCATTTCCATATAATAAGCTTTGCATATTGAAATTGGCAAGTTGCATTTTGATGTTTATTATGGGCAAGCCAATCAAGAAAGAATAGGGCTATCAAAAAAAACACGAAAAATGCCCAAAAATTTGCCCCCAACTGATTGACTTAAGGGGAGAAGAAAAAGAAGATCAAAAGTGAAAATTGTTAGCCCCAAGTCAAGAAGAAAAGAATAAACCCCAAAAATATTCCCAAAAACAAAGAAAAAAAACAAACAAATAATAAACCTTTCCCTCTAACGATGCGTCGCCGTGAAGGGCCTACCAACGGACCGAGTCCCGAGGAAGGAAGATAGCGGTGATTATTCGATTTTTCCCTCCTTTTTATTGTTTAGTCCTTTGTCGATGCGTCGCCGTGAAGGGCCTACCAACGGATCGAGACCCGAGGAAGGAAGATAGCGGTGACTATTCGGTTGCTCCTCTTTGCTTAGCATTTTCACCCTTTTTGTTTGGACTAGTTGGTTACTTTGAATTTGGGACGACCCTCTAGGCTTTGCTTAGGGAGTGAAATTTCACTTACCTACAGTGTCGACTCGCACAAGACCTCACTTGTCTTGCGGGGAGTGTTTTACCTCATAAACACTTCGGCGTGAGTTGAACTGGCGTAGGGTGCGCTAATACTCACTCGGCTAGTAGTCTATTTTCTAGTTACTTAGTTAGTTAGTTAGTGCTTATTCGAGGGCGAGTAAGGGTTAAGTGTGGGGGAGTTGATATGTCTAGTTTTTATCGTCTTTCCTTCTTGCTTTACTTGGTTTTTCATAGTTTAATCGCTCCTAGAAGCGGTTTTTGTGCTACTAATGTCTTCTCTAGTGATATTTAGTGTTCTTAGGTTCGTATGACGAGATCACGGGTCTTTTACGCCATTTCTATGTCGTAAGCACTGATTCCGAGTCACGAAGTATTCATGGAACCAAGGAAAAGGAAGAAGAAGTCACCCATCATGACCGGAAAGCTCATCACGGCCGGGACGAAGCATGCCAAAGATCAGAGGCCACTGTGAAGCCTTCTCGACCGGGAACATCACCTTCCCGGTCGAGACCATAGGTCTTCCTGAGCGGGATCACTACCTTCCCGGTCGGGAAGATGAGCCATCTCGGTCGGGATCGTAGGCCTTCGCGATCGGGACCATTACCTTCCCGGTCGAGAAGGACCCAGATTTTACGGGCTTCCTCGTTTATTTTCTCTCACTTGTGGAACACTATATATACCCTTCCTCTTGTATTTTGTAAAGCACGAAACCCTAGAGAGAGGCACACTACTTTAGCTTAATCTTACCTTAATTTCTCCTTAATCCTTCTTTAATTTTAGCTTAATCCTAGTCTACTTGTGTAATTTGGCAAACTCTTGAAGAATTCATCACTTTGACACATTGGTGGATGTATCTTGGGTTATCATTTATGCAAGTTTAGATCTTTTCATTCCATCTTTTCATTCTTAGATTATTGTTTTCTCATTATTATTCTTCCATTATGAACATGTTGGTTATTATGTTAGTTTCCTTAGTGAATGTTAGTTTCATCTTAAACATGTGTGAGTAGACTCATTGTGGGGTTAATAGGGGGATTAGGTGTTGTTTATGGGTAATTAGGGATTGTTGTGGTAAAGATTGAATCTTGGTTGCTTCTCTTATGTTAAGCATTCTTTGTGTTTGTTGAAATAATTGTTAGAATAGTAGTGGCCATGCTATTTCTTGCTAGTTTCATCCTTCTCATTGTGTGCATAATTTGTGGTTGAATTCTCTTGTTTTGGGTAATATCATACATGAGTTTTCGGGTTTGTCTTTGACGCGAGAGTGCGGCCTTACCTTAGTGACTAGGTGAAACCTATACCCTCGACTTCCCTCTAGCCTTAAACACCTATGAACCCGACCTAACCCACCTCTTTCTCTTATTGATTTCTCCATTTTCATCATCATAATTTTAGTTATTATCATCTTTTTAGGTTGCTCTTGTTCATTTAGTATTAGTCTTAGTCTAATCAATCATCAACAATTCTTCTCCTTGTTTCCTTGCAAGTTTGTCTTGAGATTAAGTAAGTTTTAGTCTAAACTCGCTTTACCGTCTCTTGTGGACCGACCCGACTTGCCCATACTACTTAGTCTAGGTAGGTTGGTTTATTGGTGTCGGGGTCGACGCTCAATCCCCACATCAAGCTTTCAAGGAGATCGTCGACGTTCAGAAGACAACAATAAGTAATGGCGTCTGTGTGAGTTCCACTGATGGGTCTGATTATTATGGGACCCTAGATGAGGTGATAGAGCTGAACTACTTTGACAGCCAGACTTGTTGTAAGGCCATATTATTCAAATGTGATTGGATTGACAACTCTGCACCTGCCGTCAATGTTCATAAGTTATACAAACTAGTGGATGTGGATCGGTCAAAAAAATTGCGAAGTCACAATCCTTTTGTGCTTGCATACCAAGTTGATCAAGTATGCTACGCCCCTTACCCAAATGGGAAAAAGGGTACCAATAGGTCGGCGGTGTTTAAGATCAAAGCGAGGTCAATGGTCGACGCTTCAATCAATGAAGAAATTGTGTACCAGGAAGACGTAGCTACCACTAGTCAGCCAATCTCATCTTGTGTTGTGATTGAAGACACTAATGTCAGTGGAGAAGAAGCAGGAGTGAATGTTGATGTGGATGATGAGGACTCGGAATTTGAGGATTGGATTGCCCCTGAAGGAGATGTCGAGGAAGTGGTTTTCGCTGAAGAACCGGGTTGTGAAGAGGTTGATATTGACTCAGATGACGACGATGATGATGATGATGAAGAGGGCTTCGTTGAGGAAGACACAAATGGAGAAGATGATACTGATGATGATTAGTTACGTAGCACATTTTGTTTTCTTTGTAGTTTCAAACAATTTATGTAATCATGGAATTTTTCAATTTAATTTTAATGTACGGTTCCTAGTTGCAAACTATTTATACCACTCGTTCTTTTGTTTCTCGTAGAACACTTGTAATGGCAGGTAACCAGGAACATGTAGAGGAGATTATCGAAGAGATGGAGGTGGAAATTGAACATGTTGGAAACGCATGTGTGGGTGGAAACGCAGGTGTGGGTGGGAACGCAGGTGTAGGTGGAAATGCAGGTGTAGGTGGGAACGCAGGTGTAGGTGGAAACGCAGGTGTAGGTGGAAACGCAGGTGGAGTGCAGAGGATATACTTGTCTCGGCTCGACGGAGGTGTATGGTAAGTGATTTTGGCAACTGAATTATAGTATCCTACTTTAAGATCTACAATTGCTTAAATGTGACATTGTCAATAAAGGTGGGATCATAAGACAATTTCAGACGCCTTACGCGATTCAGTGGTTGGCCCCTACATGGCCGCCACCTGCACCTTCCGGAGTTGGACAGAGGCGCCCCAACGGGACAGGGACGCTATGTACGCGCACTTTGAGGTAAAGTGTAAATCCAACTCCCAAATCTACAGTTTCTACTATTTACTTTGTAATATCTAACTACATGATTTCTCTGTGTCAGGGCAAAGTCATGATTGACGCCGGGTATGATCTACGGACTCAGTACGAGAAGAGAATCAAGAAACGCGTGACCGATATCTTCTACAATGCCTTGAAATCTATTAACAGGCCGCTGTGGATACCGTTGGGTAAGTGAACGGAGTTGCAAAGGAGGAGAAGTGATCCGGAATTCAAGAAGAAGTCAGAAGTGAAGAAAGCAAACCGGCGATGCGGAGATAAGGACGGTGTCGCAAAACCGACGAGCTGCCTCGGGAGTAAGAGCGCAGTGGCCCATTACAGAGAGATGGTATGTCTTTTCAAGTTCAATTATTAAATGGTCATTTGGTTCGAATAAATTAATCCACTCAACTAGAGGCATTTTGCATGATCTAATTAAGGGGTCGGACGCTACCCCAATCCAGGTGTTAGAAAAGACAAAGAAGACCAAGAAGGGAACCTGGATTGAACCGAGGGCGGAGGTGGTGCATGTGAGTCATCTTACCATATAATCGTATTAATACGTTATGGTTGTTATCTAAGTACATTTCTGAGCTTTGTTGTTTCCCTAATAATATATTTTATTATTGTAGGACAAGTATGACAAAGCGAAGGAGGAGGCGTTGGCGGCAAATCCAGAGGAAATTGATGAGGCTGAGCTGTACCACAAGGCCACAGGCGGGTACGACGCGAAGAAACGAGTTTACGGAATAGGCAGCCTAGCTAGGGAGTTGTTCTGCCCCTGCACCGGCAAGAGCAGTGCCGCCGTCGAGGAGGACCCGTACATGCCAACTCTCGCCACACAGCAGCGTGTGAAGACCGATAACCTGACCAAGAAGCCGGAGGTATTAGCGGAACGTCAGCAGCTGACGGACAAGAAAATTGAGGATCAGCAAAAGACGATAGAGCTGCTGCAGAAGAGGTTGGCCATGTCAGATGAAGGCTGTAACATGGGGCAGCGTTCACAGCGTCGGGATGACAATGCTGATGACGGTCATGGGTTCGGCTCTAAAACTGTTGAGCCATTGTCTTAGGTAGATTTCTGTTGACATGACAATCTTAACTCCCTACTCATCCAACTACTAAACCGAACAAATTACTCTCTTATTGTAATATAATCCTAACTCCCTACTGATCCAACTTCTAAAACAACTTACTCTCTTCTTGTAATATAATTTTATTTTCTCTGAAAATCACGTTGTTTGTCTTCTACGGAATGGAATGTGGAGTATGATGTACGTTGCCTTGCACGGGATGTGCTTTTGTATTACTGCTGGTTTATTTGAGTGATGATATATGACGTTGTTGTGTTTATTTGAGCATATTTGGGGAAGTAGTAAAATCGACTGTTGCTGGAAAATTCAGCCTCATATGCGTCGGAAAATCCCCCACAAAGACAAAATATGCGACGGAATTTCTTGTGTGGTGCGACGGACATTCCGTCGCAAATACCGCCGCAGTATTTTCTATGCGTCAAGGCCTCCACGTCATATCCGTCGCAAATTTCAGTTGTGTGGCGGAGAATCCGACGAATAACAAGTTTGACCTAGGTGCTGACCGTCTATAATGGCGTCGGGTTATCCGACGCAGACTCCGACGTAAAGTTGCATGCGTCGAACTTAGTGTCACACCCCGAACCATTTGCGACGAATATCCACGGCGGACCCTTTACGTTGGTTTTTCCGATGCAAATAATCAATTGCGTCGGAATATTGAGTTTTTGCGTCGGATTTGTCCGCCGCAAATCGACCAGTCTTTTTGTAGTGTTATTACATGACATGATGCATAAGGAAGTAGAGGTTTATGTAGACAACATGATCGTCAAATCTAAGAGCCAAGACGGGCACATCACTGCCCTAAGAAAGTTCTTTACTCGACTGCGCAAATACTACATGAGGTTAAACCCTCAAAAATGCAGTTTCGGGGTAACATTTATCAAACTACTGGGTCACATCGTTAGCCAACGTGGTATCGAGGTCGACCCATCAAAAATCAAAGCCATCACTGAAATGAAGCCTCCTGAGACCGAGAAAGAAATAAGGGGGTTCCTTGGGAAAGTCCAGTACATCAGATGTTTCATCTTCAAATTAACCATGGTATGTGAACCGATTTTCAAGAAGCTAAAAATGGGGGAAGAAAAATTGTGGGATGATAAATGTCTAGCGGCCTTTAACAAAATCAAGGAAATCTTATCTGCTTCGTCAGTCTTAATGCCACCTCAACCCGGCTTGCCTCTTTTGTTATATCTAACGACAACCAAGACAGCTATGGGAGCTATGCTGGCGCAGACGGTTGACTTGGAAGAACGAGCCATTTATTACATCAGCAAGAAATTCCTAGAGTATGAGTGCAAATATACCATGCTCGAGAAAACATGCCTAGCGCTAGTCTGGGCCACCAAAAAACTTTGGCATTTTATGCTCAACTATGAAGTCCAGGTATTATCCAAAATGGATCCCATCAAACACCTATTCGAAAAGCCCATCCTCAACGGCAGGATATCTAGGTGGACTCTAATGTTGGCAGAGTTCGACCTAAAGTTCGTGCCACAAAAAGTCATCAAGGGCCGAGTAGTATCCGAGTTTCTGGCCGATAGTCCCATAACTGAAGAACGACACACCGATACTTGGTCCTTCCTAGACGAAGACATATTCCATACCGATACAGAAACATGGGATTTATATTTCGACTGGGCCTCTAACTTCTGAGGACTCGGAGTTGGGATTCTTTTAATATCATCACCAAAAGGGGAGCATACTCCCGTATCCATTAAGCTGGATTTTGATGTAACTAATAACTCCGTCGAGTACGAAGCATGGATCCATGGGTTACAAGCCATCGTCGATTTAGGGGTCACAAATCTCCGGGTACACGGCGACTCGTCTTTGGTCATCAACCAGGCTTTCCAGAAGTGGAAAACATGGAACACCAACCTCTTGGCCTACCAGGCGCGATTAAAGGTTCTCGAGAAGCAATTCCAAAAGGTAGAGTATATATACTTGCCTCGAGAAGAAAACCAGTTCGCAGATGCATTTTCCAAATTGGCGTCTCTACTGAACATCCCCGATCATCTTACTAGTATGCCTATTTGCGTCGAAAGATGCTCCGAACCGGCATACGTCCATGCCATCGAAGATATTGAAATAGCTGATCCCGAGCCTTGGTATCAAACTATTTTGACATACATGTCGACGGGAGAATATCCTCCCGGAACTGACGAACGGGGTCAAGAAAGCCTTGCGAAGACTAGCTACCCAATTTATATGCACAAATGACGGGCAACTATATAAAAAGACAGCGTAGGGGGCTCTTCTCCTGTGCATCGGAAAAATAAAAGCCGAAAAGGTTATGGTTGAAGTTCATGACGATGAGTGTGGTCCACATATGAATGCCCAGATGCTAGTTCGAAAAATTATGATGCTCGGGTACTACTGGAACACTATGGAAACCGACTACAGATAGTACGTCAAACATTGCCATAACTGTCAAATCTTCGCCAATGTGCAACACATGCCATAATCTTTATTATACACCATGACGTCACCTTTGTCATTCTCGACATGGGGGATCGACATAATCGGAAAAGGTAAACCCCTCCGGTTCAGATGAACACTACTTTATCTTGGTAGACATCGACTGCTTTACCAAAAGGGTCGAGGCCGAATCCTACCGAGTTTTGAACGCCAAACACGTCACAAGTTCATCAGGAATAAAATCATATGCCGGTACAGGATCCCGCATGAATTCATCAGTGATCACGGGACCCATTTCCAAGCCGAAACGGCGGCTTTGCTAACCTAGTACAAAATTCAGAAGCATACATCCTCGCCCTACCGTGCCCAAACAAATGGAGCAGTAGAGGCAGCTAACTAAACAATTATCACCATACTTAAAAAATGACTTATAATTACCAAGAGTGGCCCGACAAAATGTCTTTCGATTTATGGGGATGCCGGACATCAATCCGCACCGCAACCGATCCAACACTCTATTATCTGACATACGGGATGGAGGCAGTCCAGTCAGTCGAGTTGGAAGTACCTTCCCTCAGAATACTGCTAAAAAGCCAAGTATCTGAAGTCGATTGGGTCCAAGCGCGATATGACTCGCTAGTTCTATTAGACGAACTACGATCCCATGCCCTCAATAATATTCAGGTATATCAGAAAAGGATACAACGGGTCTTCAATAAGAGAGTTAGGCCCAAGCGTATCAAAGAAGGAGATTTAGTCCTCAAATCTGTTCGAGATCTATTACCAGTTGACCCGCGGGGAAAATTCAAACCAATTAGGTCGGGCCATATCTGGTGAAAAAGGTTCTATCAGGCAGTGTTGTGAAGCTGAAAGACATGGACGGGAATGACTTTACCAATCCTACCAAAGTAGACCAGCTGAAACGTTACTACCCTTGATCCCTTCTCAATGTCATTTGCAAAAAGTTTATCAAAATTGTCTTCTCAAACATAAACTTTCAAAAAAAAAAGTCAATAAGCTAGGATTATTTATCCTACTGTCATATACATCTCGAACCATTAGTATGTTTTTTGGTAAGACGTAAGATTCGAACCATTAGTCTTGGTGTATTTCGAGATTGCAAATTTATAAAAGCTTGAACTACGTCTATTTTGATTCCACTAATCGTGGATACGTAGGCAGCCCCTCACAAGGGCACAACCACCGCAATCGCGGAAAAAAAAAAAGATAGGAACAGTTTAATTAATATAAACTTCCTTTATTATTACAAAAAACCCCGATAAACTCGGGAAATTTAGAGTACAAAAATACAAAAAAGGCACACGACACTACAAAAAATAGTAATATTATTTAAATAAGAATAAATCTAAGGAATCGGGTATTCAGGGCATCTTGCCCTTACCCTTATCCTTGGCCTGTTTAGCCGACCACTGACGACGAGAATGAGGCGGGCATTCCTGAATCACTACAGGAACTTCCTTGGCCCGGACCCGTTTCTTCAAGAGCGGATCCTCGGCCACATTAATCGGCCCGAGTCGGGCCTTCACCTGCTCAGACAACTTCTCACGTGGGCCCAGTCGATCTTTGGCCGCCAGTCTTGGTCTAAGTCTCTTCCCCAAGTCGGTCTGAGGGGCTCAGTCGTCCCCACAAACTTCTACCACCGACGTCTTTAGCTCGAGTCTTAGTCCTTAACTTAGGACCCAACTCTATTCGTACCAAAGTAGCAGGAGTATCTCCATCATCAAAGAAACCCCTGTTGTCTTTACCCATCTCCCGACGAACCAAATCGAAGGCCTCATCGACCTTAAGGGCCTTGCGGGCCTCCTCCGACTCTTCGGAGCTCCATTTCCAATACGACTCAGAAACCAAAACAAAATGTGTAATTCCCTAGAAATTATAACGCAATACAGTGGCAGAAACACTGTAGATTTGGGATTAAAACACACTGATTTTTTATATATTAATAAAAGAAAAGTCAGTCAATACAAAGGTCACTTTTTAAAAACTGTCTAAAATAAATATTCTCCAAGTAGGGTTACAAAAATCCATAAATAAACATGAATGAAGAAAAAGTAGGATCCATGCTACTCCTTAGCTCACACCCAAAACCCAACAGCAGAAACCTGTCATGTTATAAACATAACAGCCACATCAGAAGGGAATAACTCGGACGTTCTCCCAGCCATATTATATCATATGGAAAATAATAGTAATAATATATCAAAATATATTAAAATGGAAAACATTAAAATGATAGGATAAAAATATATTTTAGGAGAAACATAAAGCATTTGTCAACCCGCAAGTCAAAACCAATTCGATAATAATAATATTATTCAAAAATGGCGTTATGGATAGAATTAGTGTAGACGGCTAGACTTTCACTAGGATAATACTAGAAACTAGCTTCGAGAACTTCAGTCTTAACACATATCAGACTTCAGTCTCTAACTTGGCAACTCAACCATAACATAACTGCGTGCAGCGAGGTCCAGGTATAAGGAGTGCACACCCCTCCTGGACACAAACCATATCCACTTCAACCCGACGCGACTTACACGATGCGATATCTAAGTTTAAGGTCAATATACACTCTCCTGAACACAAACCTTGCTCAGTTCAACAACCAATGTGCCCCATAAAGACACACCAACCTTACAGTTGATGGCAAAAACGTACATCCCAGACTATATTACTCTAAACCTCACATTTGTTCTTATTCCATAACTCCAAAACCAAGCCATTATCGGTATAAACAAAAGATATAATCATTATAAAATATGAAGATAAAAGAAATGAACATTTTATACTAAAAGGGAAACTTTCTATAAATAGAAACTCACTTATTTTAGAAACTTACTGAAAATAGAAATAGTCTTATAGAAAATACCTAAGTTATTAAAAATAAGTGAAATGTATAAAAATAGCATTTCTAACGAAGTTAACATTTTATTATTATCGTCGTTATCGTAACTTTAATATATTTCTAAATTCGTTACTCAAAATATAAATGAAATATAATAATTCAATACATAGTATCTTATAAATAATTAGGAAATCGAGTTAAAATTATAAATTTTAGAAAATAGATGTTTTAAGAAAATTATATCAAAATTAATTGAGTCGACGAGTTTTATAAATTAAACGAGATTTTATAAAGCTTTCAAATTAGTTTTTTAGCAAATAGATTTTATTAGTAAATAGTAAGGATTTTACTGAAATTATTAGGGAAAATAGTCTCAACTAAAAATGTATTTAAAACAAAATCAAGTACTTTCTCATTTATTAATAGAAGTCGTAAAACGAAATTAATTAATTGAACATGTATATAAATCCCAATTATTATATTGAAAGTACTACTTGAGTAAAAAAATGATAACTTAACGGAATATGATAAAATTATGAAATCGATATTATTTAGTTACTAGTGTCACGATAACTAACAAAATGTTATAACGGTCATTAATAATAAAATTTACTAACGATTTATAAAATGATATCGAAAGTTGTAAAATATTTAAAAGGTACACAATTCAAAGATAATATAATCAGCAAATAAATAAATAGCTAAAATTAGAAACCGAAGTTAAAATATTTATACATACTACTACTGAAACATACGATATAAAATCGAGTAACGTCCTAAAGTTACCTTAAGACGACAACGAAATGATCACGTACTTGCCCTCGTCGAGGTCCTCACGTCCAAGCTCCTATGGAAGGAGATAAACGTATTATGGTATAAGAACCACATAGCAAGAGTAGAAAGAAAGAGGTCAAATGGGTAATCTAATTGAATTTCCCATAAGAGATTGAATAAATTGAAAGATTCTGGCTGACTCGAGTAATAAAATCGGGATACTCAAATTTGAGAAGAAGAAGAACGGAGTGAAGTGAGCAAGAGTGAGACAAGAAAAGTAGATAAAATAATTAACGGAAAACGACTCAAACAGCAGCAACAAGTCACGCCCAACAGCAGCAGCGGTAATCAATAACGTTGACGATAATAGCTGAGAACATTAACCTGATACACAATAGTATCAACAATGACAGTGAGCAGTAGCAACAAGAGCACAACAGCAGCAATGGCGAGGTAGCACAGGAATGAACTTAGCAGCAGCAGAAATGGAAGTAAGAAGGACGAAGAAAGGAATTGGACTGAACCAAGATAATAACAATAACTGTAGTAATCAATAGCAGTAGCAACTAAGAACAAAACGGAAACAGAAATCATCCCAACCTTAACATCGAATAACGGCGGGAAACAGGAGACGACGCAACAGCAGTGGCATTGAACCCGGACAACAACAACACGAAATGAAAAAGAGACAAAACAACGCGAGGACAGGTCTCGAAACACGATAAAAACAAGAATTAAAGCAGCGTGGAAAACGAAAAAGGCACGAGATGCACCAGACAGCATCAGCAACAGCAGCGACTTTAAAGGAAAACATCAGACGCATCAGACAATAGCAGCAGCAAACGTGACAGCAGCAGCACGAACAAACGCAAAAGAAGAATAAGAAAAGAAGATTAAGAAAAGAAGAAGAAGAAGAAGAAGAGGAAAGAAAAACAGATAGCAGCAGCACCAACGCAATAGTAGCAATAAAACGCAGCAACAGCAGCAGCAAGAACGACGCCAGAAAAGGAAGAAGAAGAGGTGGAAGAAAGGGAGAAGTATACCTTCACGAATTTAAGCGTCGATCAGATCGTCGGAGTCAAAACCGAGGAGAAAGGGACGGGCAGAGCAACAAAAAAAGAGTAGCAGAGAGCCAGGGGCGGACCCAGGATTCAAATATACCTAGGGCTATTTTTTTTACGCCTTTGTTCGAACCGAGTGGCATACCATGCACATTCTATTACTCCATACATTGTTATATTTGATAAGTCGATAACTAAAAATATGTGTACAACATATTATTCAAAATATATTTTATGTATCCCTATTGTGATATTTTTAGCAAAATTTGATAAATAACGTGTTATAATTGTATCAATATTACTCTAATTATTAGCAAAATATACCTTCAATGGACGTTGTGAGATTATCTTGGCAAAATAATTTGAGAGTGACGTAAACATCTTTTATAATTTGATCATAAATAATGACAAGGTCAACTAATAAAAATCATACAAAAATAAAATAAATATCAGAGACTAATAAAAATGTTTTTCACGTCGATATAATTAGATATAGAATACTATTCAACACATATTCCGTAAGAATTAATTTGTATATAAAAAAATTAAGATAATAGTAAGAATTTATATAAAAGGTAAAAATATAAAATACTTCGTATTGAGTAATACTTAGAGTGTAGTACGGTAGAGAAGGCTCAAGGAGTAGTATTGGACCTACGTATCTAGTTCCTATTTCCTAGGGATGAGTATATGACTTTATAATTACTCAAAAAAAAAAAGCAGACAGCAGGAATCGAGCCCCAGACAGCACAGCAAGGAACCAGGCACAAGTGTACAACACCACTGGAACACTTACCCTATCATGATCCATAACTACACTTCAATACATATTAATTTTTTCTCCAGAAATCTACTTGGGCTATAGCCCAAGTAGCCTGGGCCTGGGTCCGCCCCTGCAGAGAGCATAGAAGCGGCAACAACGCAACATAGTCAGCAGCGCAACAACAATATCGAGAAGGAGACGGAAAAACAAGGAGGAATAAGGAGGATCCTGCAAGAGAAGCGCAACCAGGGTGATGTAAATAAGGCGTGAGAGTATTGAGGGGGTTGAAGCGGTGGAGAAAAAGAAAAATGAATGAGAACGGTAGAATAAGAAAAGAGGAAGGTGAATGTATATTTTAAGCATGATAGAAGCGGTGGAAACAAAAACAAGGACTAGGGGGGGTGTATACGTTAAATGTAGTGGGAAAACAAAAAAAAAGCAGAAAGAATCGGTTCAATTAAATGAATCGGGTGGGAGACGGATTCTGTAACTATAAGTTGAAGTACCCTCGAATCGGATTAAAACGAGTTAATAAAATTAATAAATAATCAGGTCGTCAAATAAAATGAGTAAATAAATTATTTGAGACGAAAACGAAGTTTATAGAAATAAATAATTAGACGATGAAATAGTATTTCACGATAAATAATAAATCTTCGATGAAGGGAATTAAATTGATTTTTCGAGGAAAGAAAATAGATGTTTTGACGAAACTTAAAAGAAATGAACTTCGAGCTGAAAATAGAAATTCGAGGTTAAATAAAAATAAATAAAAAAGAATTTAGAATTTAAATCGCCGAAATAGACTCTCGATAAGAATTAAATTAAATGTATAAAATAAATCGAAACGGAAATAAAAATATGTTTTAAATATAGGAAGAGTTTTCGAGACAAATAGAATTTTTAGAATTGGAAACGATTAAACGATAAATTCGTTTTATAATAATTTTAAGATTTACGAATTAAATCGTAAATAGCATAAAAGTTAAATAAAATTTAATTTATAAAAATCAAGGGTGTTATAATCTTCCCCACAAGAAAGAAGTTTCGTCCTCGAAACTAACATAAACATAATAATAGAATCGAAAACAAGGTTATATCACTTGAACAAAAGGAGAATCTTTAACTCGCATCACAATCTCGGTTAAAAATTTTTACAACTTTAAACGTGATATGAAATCGAAATCAAAGACAATTTCTTTTTTTTTGCGATAAATTGGGCTTAGTTACCCGAAGTTTAAAATCATTTAAATTAATAGAATCGTAAATTAAAACTATTTGATAATATAATGACAACAAATAATATTTGTGAACGAACTCGAGGGGGAGAGTACCCGAATATATTTCAAAGCAAGAGTAAAACGTTTTGATTAATAAATTCGACAATATTTTGTTTTAAGACCAAACAAAAATTTGAGAAATCAAATTTTGTAGTTAGTAAATAAAAATCGAACCAATCGCTAGACGTTTTCAATAAAATTTCAAAAATCTACCGACAATATGTCGAAAAACTTGTACATACAAAATTATTTAGAAACTCTTAAATCTGTTTTATATAATAACCTTATAGAAATCAAAATATATGCATTTATGAAGGTTCAATAAAATTTCGATTGTTTGAAAATCAAAATTTAAAATAATTTCAAAATATTTTAAAATAAATTAATAAGACATTTTGAACAGGACTAAATATATGTTATCAACCAGAAATAAAACAAAAGCGAAGTACAAAGTTTTGAAATCTATAATTCAAAATGTTAAAATTTCACGATAGCCCAAAATTTTAAATTAGTCAAACTTTTCATAACATAGGTTCGGAAAAAAATCGATAATAGAATAAATAGGTCAAGGTTAGACGATAAATCAAAACCAAAGATTCAAACCCGCTAAAGAGGTGGAAGGAAAAGTTGACAACCCAAGTAATAGAATTTAGGAGAAGTTGAGGGAACAAAGAATCAAGAGTCATACAATGCTCTCAAGGATTATAGAAGAATTCAACCATCTCGAAATTCCTAGTATGACTCTCACAAACACAGGTTCCTAATTACCATCAAATAATACTAAGTCCAATATCAGGCATTAGGTTGTCCAACTCAGTCTTACAACATCCAAAAATATCAACTGTTATAACCTCCAATAAAAGTCTTGCATGATTATTCAATTGTTCAAACAACATAATATTAATCCTCAAATGCTTTAGAATTTAATCTCATTTGTTAAGATTCTACAGTCATCAGAAAACACCCAAACTCTTGATCGATAAGGCTCCTAATTTCAAAACTCATAAGATTTGAACTCGAGGTATACTCTAAATTTCTCGAGTGAGGACCACTAAACAAGATCCACCAATGTAACAATGTTCGGGTACAAAATCCTTAAAAAAGATCCCCAACATATATATAATGCCACAAGTACAGAAGTTGGGAAAGTACAATAAATCCTCAAACACGCTCAAACCTATAGGTAATGGCGCAAACATTAACATCTTCAAACACGTCATTCGACTAAGGTTTCCAAGAAGTCCATCAAATTTCATATCGTAACAGCGAAACCACTAAAATATTTATTAACTCAACGAAGCCACAATCTCGTTGGTCTAAGGGTTCTGAACTATAAATCCATTAAGATGATTGGCATTAAGTATTCCTCAAAACAACGCGATAAATCCAACCTTTAATTGTGCAGTATGTTTTTCTTCTTCAAGGTTAACATCAATTTATCCAAGTTAGATCACTTAACTCCAAAGATCATAGGTTACAACCTTACACAACGATCAACGATCAAATCCTTAAGAACACGGGTAATCTATGTCAACCAAAATTCCTAAGGACATCAATGAAGACCTTTAGTGGTACCACAACACTCAGGCTAACACTTTAAACAATACTCTATGATCCCAAATATTCACGATGCACCCATCAAATAAGCATTAGGTAAGAATCCCAAGGTAATATTATCAGTTACACTTAGTTCGGTTCTAGGTTAGGTACTAGGTATCCATCAAATAAGACATACTCTACTACTTCAAAATATATTCAACTCTAAGTACTTCAAAATAATCAAAGTAACCTATAACCCAAGGTTCAGTGTCTAAAGTATCATCCTAATTCCATCAATCAACAATTTGTCATTCAAATTAATCCTCAAGAATTTCTTACTTGCTTAGAAGGTAGGGTAGACTCACAATCCTCAAGCCAGGTAACAAGGGTTTACTAAACCTTAAACATCTATAACTTTCCACGGGGTTCATTAGGACGAAAATCGGTCAAACCAAAGAATCTCAAGAGGGAAGATGGTAAAATAGGAGAATCAATCGAAGATTTATCACAAGAATGATGACGAGAATATATAAGAGAAGAATTGGAAGAAGTAGCGGAAGGAAGAAAAGAATCAATGATCCCAGCTAACTAAGATCTAAAACGAGAGATGAATCTTCGGTTCGGACCTCTACGGTTCCACAAAGGAGTTCGCGGGATATCTTCACCATCTCGTAGGGATACGAGCACACTAGTAAAGGGTTGCTCCATTAGGATCCAAAGTGATTTCACATCTGAGTCTGTTGCACCCTCAGGGAACTGGAATCTACTCTTGACCATCTGGCCTGTAGCTTAAGCAAACTGAACCGGAGCTGAAAAGTCACCATTGTATCTTCCTTATAGCATCAAGTTGTCCACTCGAGTCATCAGGTATTGAGAGTTCCAAGCAAATTTTGTCCGATCTAGGGCGGCATATCAGCATCTTGTTCATTCATCTTCTTCCAAACAAAAGCAACAAATATTCAATGCTAAGTATTGAGTTACAAGAACATATAAACCTAATAGTTAAGGCCTTACTATGATTTCTACCCATTTCTCACTAATATTCTTTTAATGTTCAAATCATTTACTGGTATTTTTCTTAGAATCAGGTGTAAGTGTCGGGAGCAACAATGCTCTAATACCAACTGTAATCCCCTAGAAATTCTAAAGCAATACAGTGGCGGAAACATTGTAGATTTGGGATTAAAACACACTGATTTTCTATATATTAATAAAAGAACGGTCAATCAATACAAAGGTCACTTTTTACAAAATGACTAAAATAAATGTTCTCTAAACAGGGTTACAAAAATCCACAAATAAACAATAATGATGAAAGAGTAGGATCCATGCTACTTGCTAGCTCATACCCAAAATCCAGCAACAAATACCTGTCATGTTATAAACATAACAACCACATCAGTAGGGAGTAACTCGGACATTCTCCCAGCCATATTATATAATATGGAAAATAATAGTAATAATTTATCAAAATATATTATATGGAAAACATTAAAATGGAGATAAAAATATGTTTTCGGAGAAACGTAAAGCATTCGTCAACCTGCAAGTCAAAACCAATTCGATAATAATAATATTAAAAAATGGCATTATGGATAGAATTAGTGTAGACAGCTGGACTTTCACTAGGATAATACTAGAAACTAGCTTTGAGAACTTCAGTCTTAACACATATCGAACTTCAGTCTCTAACTTGGCAACTCAACCATAACAGGACTGCGTGCAGCGAGGTTCTGGTTTAAGTAGTGCACACCCCTCCTGGACACAAACCATGTTCAGTTCAACCCGACACGACTTTCACGATGCGATATCTAAGTTTAATGTCAATATACACTCTTCTGAACTCAAACCATGCTCATTTCAACAACCAATGTGCCCTATAAAGACACACCAGCCTTACAGTTGTGGCGAAAATGTACATCCCAGACTATATTACTCTAAACCTCACACTTGTTCTTATTCCATAACCCCAAAACCAAGCCATTATCGGTATAAACAAAAGATATAATCATTATAAAATATGAAGATAAAAGAAATAAACATTTTATATTAAAAGGGAAACTTTCTATAAATAGAAATACGTAACTTTAAAAATAGAAATAGTCTTATAGAAAATACGTAAGTTATTAAAAATAGAAATAGTCTTATAGAAAATACGTAAGTTATTAAAAATAAGTGAAATGTATAAAATAGCATTTCTAACGAAATTAACATTTTATTATTATCGTAACTTTAATATATTTCTAAATTCATTACTCAAAATATAAATGAAATATAATAAGTCAATACATAGTATTTTACAAATAATTAGGAAATCGAGTTAAAATAATAAATTTTAGAAAATAGTTGTTTTAATAAAATGATATCAAAATTAATTGAGTTGACGAGTTTTATAAATTAAATGAGATTTTATAAAGCTTTCAAATTACTTTTTTAGCAAATAGATTTTATTAATAAATAATAAGGATTTTACTAATAATAATCAATTGTAAACAAATGACAAATTATTAGGGAAAATAGTTTCGACTAAAAATGTATTTAAAACAAAATCGAGTACTTTCTCATTTATTAATATTAAGCGTAAAACGAAATTAATTAATTGAACGTGTATATAAATCCCGATTATTATATTTAAAGTACTACTAATAAAATGTTAACTTAACGGAATATGATAAAATTATGAAATCGATATTATTTAGTTACTAGTGTCACGATAACTAACAACATATTATAACGGTCATTAATAATAAAATTTACTAACGATTTATAAAACGATATCAAAAGTTGTAAAATATTTAAAAGGTACACAATTCAAAGATAATATATTTAGCAAATAAATAAATAGCTAAAATTAGAAAACCGAAGTTAAAATATTTACAACATACTACTACTGAAACATACGATATAAAATCGAGTAACGTCCTAAAGTTACCTTAAGACGACAACTAAATGATCACGTACTTGCCCTCGTCGAGGTCCTCACGTCCAAGCTCCAATGGAAGCAGATAAACGTATTATGGTATAAGAACCACATAGCAAGAGTAGAAAGAAAGAGGTCAAATGGGTAATCTAATTGAATTTCCCATAAGAGATTTAATAAATTGAAAGATTCTGACTTACTCGAGTAATAAAATCGGGATACTCAAATTTGAGAAGAAGAACGGAGTGAAGTGAGCAAGAGTGAGACAAGAAAAGTAGATAAAATAATTAACGGAAAACGACTCAAACAACAGCAACAAGTCACGCCTAACAGCAGCAGCGATAATCAATAACATTGACGATAATAGCTGAGAACATTAACCCGACACACAATAGTATCAACAATGACAGCGAGGAGTAGCAACAAGAGGACAACAGCAGCAATGGCGAGGTAGCACGAGAATGAACTTTGCAGCACCAGAAATGGAAGTAAGAAGGACGAAGAAAGAATTAGACTGAACCAAGATAATAACAATAACTGCATCAATCAATAGCAGTAACAAGTATCAACGAAACGGAAACAACAACTTTAAAGGAAAACATCAGACGCATTAGACAACAGCAGTTGCAAACGTGACAGCAGCAGCACGAACAAACGCAGAAGAAGAATAAGAAAAGAAGATTAAGAGGAGGAGGAGGAGGAGGAGAAGAAAAAGAAGAAGAAGAACAAGAACAAGAAGAAGAAGAAGAAGAAAAAGAAGAGGAAAGAAAAACAGACAACAGCAGCAGCAGCAGCACAAACGCAATAGCAGTAATAAAACGCAGCAGCAGTAGCAAGAACGACGCCAGAAAAGGAAGACGAAGAGGTGGAAGAAAGGGAGCAATATACTTTCACGAATTCAGGCGTCGGTCAGATCGTCGGAGTCAAAACCAAGGAGAAAGGGACGAACAGAGCAATAAAAAAACGAGTAGCAGAGAGCATAGAAGCAGCAACAACGCAACATAGACAACAGCGCAGCAACAATATCGAGAAGGAGACGCAAAAACAAGGAGGAATAAGGAGGATCCTATTTGGGATAAAATTCGTGCATCCAGAAATGACGTGGCATCCTCTAAGTCAAAAGTCAAGGTCAAAAAGTCAAGGGATCGAAAGTGGAAAATTACGAAAGTCAAAAGTCGAAAGTCGCGAAGTCGTAAGTCCAACACGAATTAGAATCAACAAGTTAACCCGAAGATGAGACCAAGTAATGATGATGGGCCGAGCGTAGCCCAATGCTAAAAGAAATCCCTATCCCAAGCAATAGACCCGGTCAACCAACAACCCCCTAAACTCTAGGGATGGTTCCACCAGAGCGGGAGAGAATTGAGGAAACAGAAGAGGAAGCGGATATAAACCTAACAACCACGGCAAGAGCATCATTCAAGCGATCTTCAACAAAAAATCAACCCTACGCAAAAGTGCAAAAATATACCTAGCAATCATCTACGATCAAAAAAAATACTGAGACTTGTATTTGTTTTCCATTTATTTTCTCCGCTTATAGCAGAAACTTGGCGGGATTCCGACTCCCCCCGCGGTTTTTCCCACATTGGGTTTCCGCGTCACCAATTCTTGTGTCTCCATGCTTTCTAGCGTTGTTTTTCATTCGTAGATTCGATTCGTTTCGTTAGTCTGGAAGTGCTAGTCCGATCACTTTAACCCACAATTTAAAACGTAACCCGTTAAATTTTTACCAAAACAATTTGGCGCCCACCGTGGGGCAAAGTGATCGTTTGCTAGCCAAATCCTACAGCAAGTCGACTCACATACCATCATGTCCGGATCCGATTCAAATCCTTCCCGCAGTCTGGAGACCTCGACTCAGTCCACTGAAGGAGCACAGCCCCTGAGATCAGCGGGTTTACTTTTCACACCACTCACTCAAGCAATTCCCACCAGCCTGGCAGCGGGACCCGTATCGACGGCTTCCAAGCCACCTCACCCGCCTGTGGTGTCAAAGGCATTCAACCCCTTTAAGACCAGCAAAGAAAGCTCCACATCTAGGACATCAGTCCATGGGGGAGCGCCCGAAGGTTTTTCTGAAATCCCTACTCCGCCAGACCCCCTAAAGGAGGTGCTCCAGGGGATTAATGCTCTGCGTCAGGCGGTGAAGACTCTGCAGAGAAACAATCGAGACATAAGAGCCCAGATGTTGGCAACGTCAAAGTCTTCAACTGAACCAGTCCAATCGCCACCAGAAGTCCTGCCTCTGATACCTGAAGGAGAGTCTGGCACCCGCAGAGAACCTGTCGCCAGCATGCAAACCTCAAGGACGCTCCCTCAGGAGTTGGTCACCAGGCTAGACTTGGGATTAGCACCACCAGACCAAGCCATTGAACCTCGAGGGCTCGGCTACCTGACCCATGCCCCCACATTTGGCGGATCTTACACCACATGTAATACCCCCTTTGGCACTGAAAATCGGGAAATTAATTCGTTGCCCTTTGCAGGTACCCCAGTCCACCAGGCAACAGGATGGCAGCCAACGAATTCACCAGGGGTGAACACCATGTCCAGTAGTCAACCCTCTAGAGGAGCGTGGGCAACTCCCCACCAGCAGGCACCTGGATGGCAGCCAGCAATCCCAATCAACCCGGCGATCGGTGGTAGAAGTCCGCACCACGGAGCAATTTGGCCACCCAGGGTCCCGCTCCAGCAGACACCAGAATGGCAATCCAGATCTGCAGCGGCTACGCCTTTCCTTCCTCCACCTCTTCCTCCGAGCAGTCAGCACCTTGGAGGACCTCAGACAGGGAGTGCACCTTTCAACTTTCCTCCACCTACTAACCCTCCTGCAGGAGCAGTCAGTGCAGCAGATCAGCAGTATCAGGAGTTGAGAGAGCGCTGAGTGAGCTGATCAACAAAATTCCTGGGATGCCACGCCCCCTAAAGAGAGCAGCCCGGGACAGCTATGCTGACTTACCCTTCACCGACGATCTAGCCTATGTTCCTGTGCCTAAGGGCTTTGTGCCACCAGCCATGACGCTCTATGACGGCACCGCAGATCCCTTAGACCACATCAACCAGTACAAACAGAAGATGATGGTGGTAACTACTACTGGACCACTCAAGGAGGCTTGCATGTGCAAGGGGTTTGGTTCGACACTCTCAGGGGCAACCCTCCATTGGTTCGTCGGGCTGCCCAACAAAAGTATCACCTCCTTTGTTGATCTGGTCAACGCCTTCAACCAGCAATTCGCCAGCAGCAGAAAGCCAGAGAAGCAAACCAGCGACCTATACCGGGTAGTGCAGAAGTTCGAAGAATCCACGCGTGACTTCCTCAATAGGTTCAACAAAGAGAAGGTGACCATCCCCAGATGTGACGTAGCTACCGCCATAGAAGCCTTCTGTCAAGGGCTCCTCCAGGATTCTGATCTTTACAAAAATCTCACTAAGTATCCTTGTGCCACATTTGAAGATGTACAAACCAAGGCAATGGCAGCCATCAGGCTGGAGGAAGATTCGGGTCCCAGAAGGGCCGCATATGGCTCTGAACACGTCTCCAGAAAGGCACCAGTAGAGAGAAGGGGCGAGAGGTCGAAGCCCTATGACAGGAATGTGAGCAAAGTCTCGGAAGAAAGGGATTGGAAGGAAAGCTCAAGACTCCCACCTAAAGTGAGCGAATATGGGTTCTCCACCAACCTTACTGGCGTACTTAAAGCCCTGAAGGAATTGGGGCGCAGAGTCAGATGGCCCAGAAGGCAAGAGTACCCCAACGACCGGAGGGACGCCAGCAAAAAGTGTGAATTTCATGATGACATAGGGCATAACACTGATGAATGTGTCCTGCTCAGGAAGGAGGTGAAGTTCCGGTATGATCAGGGGAACTTGGATCACCTCATGCCCAGAAGCTCCAGCAGAGTGAATGCAGCAGACCAAGTGTTACCCTCCCCACCACCAATCTGTACCAGAATTGTCAATGTGATTACAGGAGGGTCAGACCTGTGTGGGCTAACTTATTCAGCAGCCAAGAGACATTCCTCTCAGTCCAGAGAGGACAAACCGGAGTACTCCTGCAGAGTCAGCTGCCCAGACCTTCCAGCGGTCACCTTTGACGAGACAGATGTGGAATCTTCTCCAGAATCCCACCATGACGCCCTCATCGTCACGCTTTCCAATGGAAATTGTACCGTTAGGAAGATACTGGTGGACACCGGGAGTTTGGTCAACCTCATCATGCTAGAAACCCTCCAGAACATGGGGTTTAGCGAAAAAGACTTGAGCAAAAAGGCGGTTCCCCTAATAGGATTCAGTGGAGAAACCAAGTATTCTCTGGGGGAGATCACAATTCCAACCTACGCAGGAGGGGTCAACAAGCAAGTGCGGTATCTGGTTATCGATGGTCCTTCTACTTACAATGTAATCCTGGGAAGAACGTGGATTCATGAGATGAAGGCGATTACCTCCACCTACCACCAGTGCTTGAAATTCCCAACACCCTGGGGAGTGCAGAAGATCAGTGGAGACCAAAGAGAGGCTAAGAATTGCTACAGGATAGCGCTCAAGAAGACGACAAGTCCGCCAGCATAGCAACTACAGAGCCTTCGTCTGCCTCTGCAGGAATACATCGAACCATCTTTGGCGGAGATAGATGAAGTCAACATAGACAAGCAACATCCAAAGCGAAAAGTGCTAATCGGATCAGAATGTACAGGTAACATTCGACGAAACCTTATTGAATTACTAAAAACTAACATGGATTGTTTTGCGTGGTCCCATGATGATATGGTAGGTATAGATCCAAGCATCATAACCCACAGGTTGAGCGTGGACCCAAGCTATAAGCCAATCTAGCAGAAAAGAAGGAAGTTTGCTCCAGAGAGGAATCAAGTCATCAAACAGGAGGTGGATAACCTGCTGGCTGCTGGAAAAATCAGGGAGGTAAAGTACCTAGAATGGCTGTCCAACGTGGTGGTGGTTCCAAAGAAGAATGGCAAGTGGAGAGTATGCGTCGACTTTACCGACCTGAAAAAGGCATGCCCTAAAGACCCCTTCCTTCTGCCGCACATAGACGCCATGGTAGATGCCACAGCAGGCCATGAGATGCTGACTTTCCTTGATGCGTGGAGTGGATACAACCAAATCAAGATGCATCTAGCAGATCAGGAGAAAACTGCCTTCAGGTCTGAAAGAGGTATCTATTGTTACAATGTTGTGCCTTTTGGTCTGAAAAATGCAGGGTCTACCTACCAAAGATTGGTAAATATGATGTTCAAGAGGAAAATTGGCGATACCATGGAGGTATAAATCGACGACATGGTCGTCAAATCAAAGCAAGCTTCACAACACACGGTGCATTTAGAAGATGCTTTCAACACCCTGAGGGAATACAAAATGAAGCTGAATCTCTCAAAGTGCACATTCGGTGTATCGTGTGCGAAGTTTCTGGGATACAAGGTGACCCAGAGAGGAATTGAAGCCAGCACAGAACAAATTAAAGCCATTCTTCAATTGGAGTCCCCACAGTAGCCAAAAGACGTGCAACGACTGACTGGAAGAATCGCTTCTCTGAACAGATTTATCTCCAGATCTTCAGATAGATGTCGGTTGTTCTATGACATCCTGAAGAAGGCTCAAAGGTTTGATTGGATAGAGGAGCACGAGAAAGCATTCAACGAGTTAAAGCACTACCTAAGCACTCCACCACACCTGTCAAAGCCAGAGCCTGGAGAACCCCTTTTCTTGTACCTGTCGGTAACCGAAGTAGCAGTTAGCGCAGTACTGGTGAGGGAACACGAAGGAGCGCAACATCCAGTCTATTATGTGAGTAAGTCTCTGCTTCCTGCAGAGACCAGGTACACATCTCTCGAAAAACTCGTACTTGCGCTTGTTGTAGCAACATATAAGTTGCGGCCTTATTTTGAGTAATAACAAATTATCCGCTGAAAACTATTATGAGAAAACCTAAGTTGTCAGGAAGAATGGCCAAGTGGTCTATACACTTGAGCGACTTCGACCTGAAATTTGTCCCCAGAACAACAATAAAGTCCCAGGCGTTGGCAGATTTTGTATCCGACTTCACCCCAGCACTGCAGACCCAGGCAGAGAAAGACATATTCCTTCTGGAGGAAGACAAGGGCGAACAGGTATGGAAGCTGAATGTAGATGGCGCCTCCAATATGAGAGGGTCTGGAGCAGGTTTGGTTCTCAAGTCTCCTCAGAGGGATCTCATAGTTCAGGCGGTACGGTGTGAGTTCCGAACAACAAACAACGAGACAGAATATGAAGCTTTAATCTTGGGTCTCCAACTGGCACTGGACCTCAAAATCAAGCACCTGGAAGTGTATGACGATTCTCAGCTGATAGTCAACCACATGAATGGCTCGTATGCAGAAAAGGACTCCAAGATGATGGCTTACCTGGAGGTGGCAAAGGAGCTTTCCCTCAAATTTGTGGCCTTCTCAATCAACCAGGTCCCAAGAGACCAGAATGCAGAAGCAGACGCCCTAGCAACTCTGGGGGCAACCTTCAAGCCAGGTATGGTATCCACCATACCCATTGTCCACGTGCTGGAGCCAGCAATTCAGAAGAGTGCACAGGAAAAGCAGACACCAGAGAAAGAAGAAAGTTCATTAGAGCAAGGGTTGCAATGGCTGCGAGAAGCAAGAATCTTCAGCAATACAGAAGAGCAAGAAGAAATCCCAGATTGGAGAAAACCTTACCAAGAGTGGTTGGAGAAGGACATCCTGTCAGCAGATAAAAGAGAAGCCAGAAGCTTTAGAATGAAAGCATCCAGGTATACCCTTATCGACGATATCATGTTCAAGAGATCAACCGCTGGACCATACCTGAGGTGCCTAAGTCAGGAGGAATCAAAGACTGTTATGCATGATCTCCACAGTGGTGAATGTGGAAATCATGCAGGGGGCAAGAGTCCGTCCAACAAAGCACTTCGCCAAGGATACTACTGGCCGACAATGCGCAGGGACGCCAAAGAGTATGTGAAGAAGTGTGACGCCTGCCAGAGACATGCTCCAGTCAATCACCAGCCAGCAGAACCATTGCATCCAGCAATTTCTCCCTGGCCCTTCATGAAATGGGGAATGGATATTGTCGGTAAATTACCAAGAGCCCCAGGAAACAAAGTCTTCATGCTTGCCTTGACCGACTACTTCTCCAAGTGGATAGAGGCAGAAGCGTTCCCCTCAGGTGACTGAGAAGCAGGTTATATATTTTATTAAGCGTAATATTATCTGCAGGTTTGGCATTCCTTCGGAAATCATCTGCGGCAATGGATCCCAATTTATTGGCAACAAGATGGAATCCTACTGTGCCAGGTGGAATTTCACTAGTAGAAAAAAGCTCATTTGCGGCTCCAAAATATCTATCATTTGCGGCGTTTTACGCTAAGGAGCAAATGGCGGGGAAGCAAATAAAATATTATTTGCGGCGTTCTAAAAACGCCTCAAATAATACTTATTTGCGGCGTCATTATGAAAAAAACGCCTCAAATAACTGCATTATCTGCGGCGTTTTTATCAAAAAACTCCTCAGATACTCCCATTATTTGCGGCGTTCTATGCAGGAAACGCCTCAAATAATGAATTGTAAAAGGTGCTCTGTAGTTGGCTGACGCCGCAAATAAATATATTTGGCGCATCTAAAACAATTACAAATACGCCACAAATACATTTCTAAAATGAAAAGAAAACCTTTTTTTTGAGACTTTTGGTACCATCCAAATTTTCAATAACACCAAAGATGCCAATATACACCTCAAAAGGGCATCAACAAATTGTCAAATCCAAATGATTCATAGTGATGCAACTTACATATTATCCACCATTCAAAAGAGCATTCTACTACAGTCGACTTAGAAATCTAAAATTACTTAGCAATTTACGTACACCGAGAAGTAAAGTAAGAAGCCCACTTGTCCCGTACATCATTAAGCTCATCTTGGCTGTAGTTGTACCGCTGCTCTTTGCGTGAGATCCAAACCTAACATAATGCCACAAAATCGATCAATATTCATAATTCATATGCATCCATATTTACAAAATATCCAATTTCAACAACTTCAACATCCACAAAATTGACCAATCAAGCACAAGTTCACGAACCTAATTTCATAATCCATATTCATCCTATAATAGTTCAATCTAACTTACAAAGGGAAATTGAATTAGTAATTTTTCGTACGATCCCCTACCCCACCACAAGTTCATACTCATAACCCATTGGATCATAGTAATGAAAAGTGTACCTTATCCAAGTCACTTATCGTGGAGCAAATTTTTACTATATCGTGTATAAACCGCATCACATAGAAGCCATGGTCCATGTCTCCACTTTGTTGAGGGCGCTACCTAGACAAAACAAAAATATCGGTATTCGCATCCCAAAAATTTAAACTCAAATGATCGAAAACACAAAGTAATGAACTTTTAAATGTTTACCCTCATAGATTTCCAAAATGGTTCATTTCTCTTGACCTTTATTTCACCACCACTCATTTTGAACCTCTTTAGAGCCCTACAAATCAAAGGTTATTATGTTTTTTAGTTTGTTTTTAAAGTTACTTAAACAAAATTAAGATTTTAATTTTTACTTACCTATTGACCACCATCTTCATATTTACACAATCTCCAAAATATAAACACATTTTTTTTTCGACAACATTGAAAGAAAGACATTACCGTGTTATGTAAAATGATGCATATCAACTTAAAGGCGTGAAATTACCTTTGCCTGATATGACTTCCTTTTCTGTTCTCCACCTCAAGCCAATCTGTCAAGAGGATATTTCTTTGCCAGTCAGAAAATCTAACCATTATTGGTAGCAAGTTGGCAACTACAAAGAAAATAATAGCAAGTTTACTATTTCTAACTAAAAGTAGCCAACACACTAATTGAGGTGTTGACAGTCTCAATTTTAGGCTTATTTAGTGTGAATGAAGGCGGTGTAAGCAAGATGCAATTGGTAATAGATATAAACAGGGAGAAGGTTGGGATATAAGGTTGAGTAAAGGGGATGGGTTTCAACTTTCAAGGCATTATTCTCCTCTAATTGTATGAGATCCCGGCCTCACTCGACGATGACCTTGTAATCTTATTAAGATAGAAGGAGAAAGGGGGGATGGGATCAATATATACAAGTAAAAAACTTCATTTACACAGCATGGTATAATTCCTCTTTCATCAGAAGCAAAAACCATAAGAAAACAGCTATGAACAATATTTAGCGCAGCATATTAACATATCGGAACCACATAACATTAGCTGCAAAGTATATATATGCTCCTACAGTTCCATTACCTACAGAGTTATGACTCATTATTTATATGGAACGACTCTTAACATTTTTTCCCCACACCCTACTCCCAATAGCATGTCCAGTCAAAATCAACAACAATGGAGATAAGAAAAAGAACCTTGCCGGTCTTATATTTTGACATGTCAGCTATGCAGTATCTGCAATAAGTCAAGGTTCTCAACTAGGCATCACAAAGTACACCTCACTAGACACTACCTCAGTAGAAACCGTGGCGGGTCAAATTGTCATATGGTAGATTACTCTACCTACCTCATTGTGAAGCCAATCCCGTCTCATACATCTTGACCACATTCATCCTTTGAACGCCAGTGTTTCACAACCAAACACTCGAAGTTTGTGTGGTAGAATTTACCTTTAAACTAGGAGGCATTTTGGGATCATGTACAAACCTAATGGCACACTTCCATTTAAATTTTCAACCAGCCAACTTTACTCCTATGAGCCACATTCCCGTTTAACTTTCCATGTTTTTGAATAACTGATCATAGATACAGGAAAAAATGAGATCCATGGGAGCACGTACGACATTTCCACCAAAAGTTATTGTCCTAAATTCTCTATCTCTAACTTCACTAAACCTACATTTCAAACATTAGGTATTACTTCTACTCAATCTAAATCAAAGATTTTCCGAGGTTTGCGTAGGAGAAAAATAATGAAAAACTTATAATACCCTTGCTACCATATTATTAAATTGACGCTTCAACATGGAAATAAATTCAGAAAACTGTCTACCCTGAGCAAGGATACTCTTTAAAGAGCTTATCATAGTAACGCTTGACCAGTCTCTGCTCCCAGGATGTGTCCATGTCATCTTCTTCAGTGGGAATGAACCTATACTAACAAGATAAAATAGCATGACCGTCATCACTGAGCAAATCTGATTACAGAAATAGAACACAATGTTAATACCATCTAATATAAACACAAATGCTGTGATATTATGGATAGAAAAACATCATGGTACACATGGGCAGGATTCTCTAAAAAGCTAAGGTCACAAAATCTAATGGAACTATAGAGTATATAAACTTGAGTCACTGAAAAAAGTGGTAAAGAGTCGGCAATATCTTTGAAGTGCCATCTATCGCAATTGATTTATCAGGGAATCTTTCAAGGATGTAACATTGTAACATAACAGAAAATTAAACTACCAGCAACCTGAAATTCAGTTATGTAATGTAACAACTGCATTTTCGTACCAAAATGTTTATACTCTAATAGTGTAAGTTTAAGGTCACTAAGGTTTCTCTGAGTTATGATTGAATGATAAAGTTGTCGCGCATAAACACCAATAAGCTTGAAGGCTACCAGCTGACAAAAAAAGGAGTAAAGAAACAGTTACAAAAAAAGAATAATTGACTTGACTTTGGAGAGCCAGTTAAGAGAAATCTCATATTTACACAATCTCCATCACTTTTGCCTTAAATACTAGGAGTACTACTGCTTATCCTATTTCAGTTTAGCGAGGTACATACGAATCATAAACATGAAGTTATTAGCTGTATATAATCCATGAAGTAGTGATTACTGACCACCTAAACCTGATTTCCTCAGTCACATTGTTTTATAGTTGCAGTAAAAAAAAGTTGTTGTACTATTCTTATTGTTTTCAATTTTAACATCTTATTGTTTTCAATTTTTCATAGCCACTGTATGAACATTTAACAATGAATCTAACCTAAAACCAATTTCATCTAACTTAATACAACAATAATAAAGCAAAACTAAACAAAATTAAACAACAAATTCAATTAAAAAACATACCCTAACTCGAAATTGGGGATTTTAAGGAATTGAGAGGAGCTCCGGGGAATGACTGGAATGGCGGCCGACGTAGAGGAGGTCCGGCGCCGCGTCGGCGTCCGGCGAACCTGACGTCCGGCAAGGGGAGGGTAGATTTAGGTATGGATCGCGAAAATGGGGGGGGGGGGGTAAGGGTGTTGCGTGTGTTGGGTTTTTTTTTTCAAATAAAAGCCAATGACTGCTAAATGAAGGCTGGTGGTTAATTAAAAGTAGGTACCGACTGTACGAATATCGGTCGGTAATTTATATAAATCGCTCGGTAATGACACTGAATGAAGGCTGGGGGTTAACAACGAGATGGAGTAGGACGGTAGGGAGAAGACATAAGTTGGGCGTTTAATTGATTTTTTGTTCTTTTTTTCTTTTTTGTTTTGCTGCCAACAATAAGAACAAATTAGTGTTAATTTGTATATCCAACTAAGTGCACACAATTTTTATAACAATTTAAACTTACGGTGATATTAGACCTGTTAAAAATTGACCCGATATAAAAACCCGACCTGAAACCGTTCGAATAAAAATCCGAAAAATTTCACCTGAAAATGACCGAAATCCGAAACTAACCCGACCTAATAATAACCCGAATATTTTGGGTTAAAACATGCCAGAATACGTTACCCGTCCGAAAATAGATAAATTAAAAAAATTATTGCTATTATACATTAAGTCAGGGGTACGGCGTGGATGAGAGAGTGCCGATTTTTTTGTTTTATTTTAATAATATATTAAATAATCCCAAAATTGGTTTTTTTTTGCTTACAATAAGATGGGTGAAAATTCAGAAGTAATATTATTTGCTGCTATTTGGCTAAGATGTCGCAAATGAGGAGCCGCAAATGAGCCTTTTTCTACTAGTGAATATCACTTTGAGTAAGTCTACCCCCAGAAATCCTCAGTCTAATGGTCAGCGAAGTCCAGCAATAAGATTGTAATAGACAACCTGAAGAGAAGGCTGGATGAAGCAAGGGGCAGATGGGCAGAAGAACGTCCCCTAGTGCTGTGGTCAGATAAAACCACACCTAAGGTGGCTACAGGACAGACGCCTTTTAACTTGGTCTTTGGTGCTGAGGCGGTCATTCCTTCAGAGGTGAGGGTACCCACTCACAGATATGGCTGCATAACAGAGGAAAGAAACCAGGTGGAAATGGCAAGTAACTTGGATACCGTAGACGAATTCAGAACTAACGCCCAAATCAGAATGGCCTCCTACAGGCAAACAGTCGCCAGAAGCTACGACAAGAATGTCAAGATCAGAACCCTGCAGGAAGGAGACCTGGTCCTCAGAAAAGTATTCCAGAACACCAAAAACCAGCATGCAGGGAAATTCGCCTACAACTGGGAAGGACCCTACCAGGTGGAGAAAGTGGTCGGAAACGGAGCCTATCGACTCATGACCATGGAAGGAGAAATTATCCAGAAACCCTGGAATATACTACACTTGAGGAAGTACTTCTTCTAAATAAAGTCACCAGAAGCACAGGCCACTGTCACCAGAAACAAAGCATTCAATCTGCCGGATACACCTCCACCAGAGCCCAGGTTCAATCTCATCTTTTGTCCTTTTGACTCTATTTTGTCCTTCAAACTATTCTTCTGATTACAAAATACAGAACATCAAGATAAAATTGAAATTTTCACATATCCTCAAAATCCGAGTTTCTTTTAAAATCCCAAGACTTAGTTTATTTTCACATGTCTCAAGATTTAACTTGACTTTCGCATGACTCAAACACTTAATTTGATTTTTACATATCTTCAAATTGCCGAACTTTTTCATGTGCCTTCAAGATTTAGTCTTATTTTAACATGCTCTTAAATTTCGAATTTCCTCTCACACGTTTTTAAATCGACTTTTGAATTTTCACACATTTTTCAGATATAATTCCCTTTTTTTATGTTTGCAAAATTCGACTTCCTTTTTATGTACCTCTGTAACACCCGCTATTTTTCCTTGCGTTTTATTCTTTCTGTTATGACTTCGTCATAACTCTGTCAAATTTTGGCCTTATGTTTCTTCATTTTTCCAAGCTTTACTTTCAATTTTTGAGTTTAATGATATTTATTTATATTTTAAAAATATTTTTAATTCTTTTAAATATATTTATTTGATTTTCATCTAAAATTAATTATTTTTCCACAAGGAATTCTACTTCTACGAATTAACGTTTTTAAGCTCGGATTTAAGTTATTTCGTTTCCTACAAATGTCTAAAAATATTTATATAATATTTTCAACTAAGAAATATTTTCATTTACGAAAATTTGGCCATTAATGATTTTATTACGAAGTTTCGTAAATAACTATTTTCCAACGCGAGGTTTACTTGAATTACTTCGAAATGCCTTTAACTATTTTACGATCCTTTTTTTTATCAACTTACAAATCATTTGAGATATTTTTCCCATGTTTTGGACCGACTCACCCCCCTTGTGACTCACCCATTACATTTTTTTTATAACCTTTCATTTTATAAAAACAATTTAAGAAATTAGATAATTCTTCACTACCATTTATTGGGATGACTCATGCACAACTCTTCATGTTCCATTCTCTTCATTTTGGCTGCATATTTTAGTCTAGTTTCACCTTGTTTTCATCAAACATTAATATTATTCAAACATGAAACCATCTATTTTTCCTTATATTCATTTCTACCCTTAAACAAAAAAAAATCTCTTTCTTCTCCATCTTTTGGCCGTGTCATCAGCAGCCCCTTAAGGCTTATTCTTGCTTCAATTGAAGCCATAATCGTCTCGTTTTTATCGTCAAATTAATCGTTTTTCCGATCCTTTCGTTAAGGTAATAATCGATGTTGTTTTCGATCATTATTTACCTTGATTTTATGAGTTTTTCTCATGGTATTTTCTGCCATGATTCTCGTGTATTGTAGACTCCTTGGATGATCTCGAAGCCGACGAATATTTGATCGATTCCGATTTGGACTAGAGGTAACGTCGATGTTACTCGCTATTACTTGATTTTATTTGTGTAATTGCATGTATATAATTATAATTTTATTTTTGACAATATATCTATGTCATATAATCTGAAAAAATTTTAAAAGTTGGAAATTTGCATGTTTGGGTAATTTTTATCGCTTTTACGAGATTAACGATTAAATCGTCATATTAATTTGTAAAATCGTAATATTCGGCCTAAACTTGTAATATATGATTTTATTCTGTAAAAATGAGATTTTTGATGATTTTTAATAATTTGGTATTTTTCTGATATTTTTGATATTGATTATTGAATTATTACCGTTATCAGACAAAAACGATTAAAACCCGATTTTTAGTTCTAGTACTTAAACATTTTATTTGAATCTAATTTTTGACGTGGTGAAACTTTCTGGTAAATTAGAATTGTCTGATTTGTTTCATAAATTTTCGGAATTTTTAAGTGGATGAACTAATTAATCACTTTAAATCATCGTTTATCGTTAAAACCGCGTTTGTTGTTGAAATTCTCAATTTCTGGTCTTTGGATTAAATCTAGAAAAAATATGGTTTTGAGGATTTCATAATAAAATGTAATTTTATTATTTTTAGTGCTTTAATAAAATGTTAGGACGATAAGTTTTATTAATGGAATCGTTAATTGTGAAAACGAGTTTTAAATGACGGTTTTATTGGAATTTGGTAAATCTGGAACTTTGGAAAATCTGGAAAATTAGTATATTCTGGAAAATGATGATTTTTAAGTTTAATAATAATTTTTGGACATTAATACTTAAATCGTTTTGTAATTACTATTTTTATTAATCGTTATTGTCGAGATTAGACGATTAACGAGAAAACCCTTTAAAAACCGAGACTAAGCATTCTGGAAAATTTTCTTTTCTGGACAGAATGTTCATAAATATATTTTAGCTATTTTACGTAATTTTTGTACTATTTATTAATGTCTTTAATTAATAAGTATTGGTTTTGGACAAATTACGATTTATCGTTAAAATGCTTCGTCTTACCTAAAAGATTTTTTTTTCCCAGCTATTTTGAAAATATTTAAATCTAGAACTTTAAGAGTTAAATCATCCCTTAACATACTCTAAATATATTTGTTGGTTTAATTAAATAAAGACGTTCAAATATTTAATTTGATAATTGCCGTAAAATCCTATTTATAATCGTATTGTCGAAACTAATAATAATTAGGGAATTTTAGTTTTGAAAATTTTGGAAACACCCTAATTAGTCGTATTTAAAATGTTTAAGACATTTCTCAATCATTTTATAAACACTTGTATGACGTTTCAATAATTTCGTTAACTCAAATATTCTCGTTTTAAGAATTAATATCGTTAAGGCCGAAAGTACTAGTTTTATAAATCTATATCGTTTACTAAAAATGTGTTATTAGTATAGACTAGTATTTTGCTATTTTGATATGATGCTATTTTTAGTAAGTTTCTAAAAATAGAAGTTTCCTAAAATAGAAAATTTTCTCTTTTGGAAAGTGGTTCCTTTTCATTTGGTTCTCTTATTGTTTATGTTGAATACATCTTTTAAATATCGATAATAGATTGTTTTGGAGTTATGGAATAAGGATAAGTGTGGGTTTAGAGTAATATAGTCTGGGATGTACGTTTTGCCATCAACTATAAAGCTGGTGTGTCTATGTTGAGACACATTGGTCGTTGAACTGAGCATGGTTTGTGTTCAGGAGTGTGTATATTTTGATCTTAAACATAGATATCGCATCGTGTAAGTCGCCGTCGGGTTGAACTGGATTACGGTAGGTGTCTTGGAGTGGTGTACATTACTTAAGCCAGGACCTCGCTGCACGCAGTCCTGTTATAGTTGAGTTGCCTAGTTAGAGACCAAAGTCTGATTTGTTTTGACTAAGTTCTCGAAGCTAGTTTAGTATTGTCCAGTGAAAGTCTAGATTCTAAATTAATCTTATCCATAACGCCATTTTGAATATTTTTATTATTATCGATATAATTTTGATTTGCAGGTTGGCAAGTGTTTTATGTTTTCTCCGGAAAACTCATTTTTATTATATTGTTTTGATACGTGAAGTTTTTCACTGAAAACTTATTTTCATTATAATGTTTTACTGTTTTCCGTCTTTACTATTTTTCCTATATTAGTAATTACTGTTTTAAAATCATGTTATACGGCTGGGAGAACGTTGACGTTGCTCCCCACTGATTGTGACTGTTATGTTTTTGACATGGCAGGTATATGTGTTTCCCTTCGGGTGGGCTAGCGAGCAGTTATGGATCCTGCTTGTTTTAATAAGATCATTGTATTATGGATTGTTAAAACCCTATTTATGGATTTCATTTTATTTTTTTTGTAGCCATTTTTATTTTATAGCTTATGTATTGACTTACCATTTTTATTTAATTAAGACATAGCTACAGTGTGTTATAATCCCACTTCTACAGTGTTTCCGCCACTGTATTGCGTTAGAATTTCTAGGGGATTACAACCTCCAAAATTAGTTTCTCCTCCTTCACGTATTTCCAACTTTGTCTCACCACTTCCGAATATAGCATCTTTTTCCTAATAACTGGCGACTAATCTGGTGGAGGGCACCATTTCAACAGAAGGCGTGCGTCTTGTGTTAAGTGCCTACAACCAGAACATTACAGTCTCCTGCGTCACTTAACACCCACACAAAGCGTGGCACCTCTGACTGAGTGGGCAAACTAAACCCCAGGCCACCATCTATCAAAGATCGACTATACAAACGAAGGCATGCACACAACAGAAGGTAACAAACAAATCTAACACATAAACATTGCAAAATACGTAGATAAGTGCAAATAAAGCATTGTATCTAAACAAATCCAAAACACTCTGCTCTCCTGAGCAGAGGTAAAACATTCAAATCTTCTGCTCCCTTGAGCAGAAGTAAATCCAGAACCAAGCTTAAATTTTTAACAAAGTATTTTTTCTGCCGCACGGGGCAGGGAAACCAGAGAACAATTAAAATAGGCTGAAGAGCCTAAGCATCTTCTGCCCAGGAGAGGGGATATAAACTTCCACCTCCTCACCGAAACCAAAAATCTCTCTGACAAGGGAGAGATCATCATCAGCGAAACTGGAGTCACAATAATGTTTCTTGCCCAGAATAGAGGAGGGGGAGAACGCCGCCGGCGATGACGGCGAAGAGGGAGCAGAAGGGATAGAGGACTTGCCACGACTCGATTTAGGAGCCATAGAGGAGACGAAGGTAGTAAGTAAGAAGAAAGGAAAATCACCTGAAAACGGGAAAGGCAAGGGTATGTCGGTACGGCAGCGGCAACGGACGGCGAAGAAATGAAGAGATGGAGTTGGTTTGAATTTTGAAAATTTAAGATTAGAGAGAGGATAGAGGGAGTAAGAGTAAGAAGAGGGAAGAGAAGAGTAAATGGGGTAGGAGGAGAGGTAGCACAGGGAAGTGTGAATAATAATGAGGAGGAGAAGAAAGCCATCATGAGGAGAGAGGAAGATTGTTTGGGAAGCGTAAGAGGTAGACCAAAGGACAAACACTTTGAAGAGTCGATCGTCGCCAGAATTACCCATGGTAAACACAAACGGAAATTCCCGCCTAACGTGAGTTTAGTCGGAAATTTGGGGGCATTTGTTTGGGATAAAATTCGTGCATCCAGTAATGATGTGGCATCCTCTAAGTCAAAAGTCAAGGTCAAAAAGTCAAGGGATCGAAAGTGGAAAATTACGAAAGTCAAAAGTCGAAAGTCGTGAAAGTCGTAAGTCCAACACGAATTAGAATCAACAAGTCAACCCGAAGATGAGACCAAGTAATGATGATGGGCAGAGCGTAGCCCAATGCTAAAAGAAACCCCTATCCCAAGCAATAGACCCGGTCAACCAACAACCCCCTAAACTCTAGGGATGGTTCCACCAGAGCGGGAGAGGATTGAGGAAACAGAAGAGGAAGGGGATATAAACCTAACAACCACGACAAGAGCATCATTCAAGCGATCTTCAACAAAAAATCAACCCTACGCAAGATCAGAGTGCAAAAATATACCTAGCAATCATCTACGATAAAAAAAAACTGAGACTTGTATTTGTTTTCCATTTATTTTCTCCGCTCATAGCAAAAACTTGGCGGGATTCAGACTCCCCCCACGGTTTTTCCCACATTGGGTTTCCGCGTTACCAATTCTTGTGTCTCCTTGCTTTCTTGCGTTGTTTTTCATTCGTAGATTCGATTCGTTTCGTTAGTTTGCAAAGTGTTAGTCCGATCACTTTAACCCACAATTTAAAACGTAACCCGGTAAATTTTTACCAAAACAGATCCTGCAAGAGAAGTTGAACCAGGGTGATGTAAATAATGTGTGAGAGTATTGAGGGGGTTGAAGCGGTGGAGAAAAAGAAAAATGAATGAGAACGGTGGAATAAGAAAAGAGGAAGGTGAAATGTATATTTTAAGCATGATGAAGCGGTGGAAACGAAAACAAGGAGTAAGGGGGTGTATACGTTAAATGTAGTGGGAATACAAAAAAAACAAAAACCAAAAAAAGGAGAAAGAATCAGCTCAATTAAATGAATCGGTTAGGAGACGAATTCTGTAACGATAAGTTGAAGTACCCACGAATCGGATTAAAACGAGTTAATAAAATTAATAAATAATCAGTCTGTCAAATAAAATGAGTAAATAAATTATTTGAGATGAAAACGATGAAGGAGTTATGTCCACTGTCCTACGGATTTACCCGCTTAAGTCTATGTATCCGATATGCCTGGCTAGAGGTCGATGTCGGGTTGACATGTAAATAGGTTACGTGTCTGGTAGTCTTAAGTGCGCCCATTGGGTCACACACAATGTGTACGGGATATTATTAATATATATCGATATATTAAATATATCGGGTCAGTAGTAATACGGACCCAGCTGCGTTGTCGGGTTATGGTAATTAGAGTTATACTAATAATCTAATTATGGTAATTAGAGTTATAGTAGTAACCTAATTCTAGTTTCTCATCTCCTATATAAGGAGGTTTATACGATGAAGCAAGATATGGAATTAAGAGTATTGACTCATAATATATTCTTCTTATAAAGAGTTATAAGAGAGATATAGAGAAGTTGTGAGACGGTCTCACGTACCTTTATGCTAGCATATACGTCGCAGTTTCGTACCCGTGTGGATACCAAAGGAGGCATCACGTTTTGGGGTGCTTTATTCTGTCCGTGGGAATTATTTATTCTGTCCGTGAAGATTATTTATTCCGTCCGTGGAGATTATATATATATCTGGGTTTATTATACATCTTATTAATACGCTGTTCCGTCGCAAATAAGGTATAATTGTTATCCCTCTTCTTTTGTCTTTTCGGTTAATACTCATAACAGGTCCTTGTGTTTAGGGGGTTGTAACCCTACAGTGGTATAAGAGCCTCTGTTACGTAGTATTAATTTAATTGACGTGAATCTATGTCTCATAATTGGTTATTAGAGATTCACCCGAGTATTAATTTGATTTTATTTTCATCTCGCGAGAATTGTTCTCGACTGATTCTCACGCTTAATCATTTGATGACTTGCACCAATTTCTTCTTACCTTGATGTTGTAAGTTGCATTGTTTATGATTGTTGTTGTTTTGGATTATCCATGAACAATTACGTACGTACTTGGTTATACGTACATGGGGTTTATTTTCATTCAATTGCGGCTAATCGATCAAGTTATTGTCGTTTCATGTTTAGGGTTTGTTATAATTTATTAGTTTAAATTGTTAAATTCTAAAATTGATTATATATTAAAGTTAAAATTAAGATCTAATATCGATTATGTTTTAATTTAATTTTGCCCTAAATTATTCACTATAATATTCAATTTCCTTGTTGACGATGAGATTAATTAGATTAGTCAAGATTCGATTGAAATTGAGAACGTAAATTACTTGAATTTATTGTTAATGATAAGTCCTAATAAGATTAGGACAAGACTCGTTTTAATTATGGTGGAGACGGAACGAAACAAGGTCAATCCGGTCGACACGAGTGTGACTCGATCGGAACGGGTGTGACTCGATTGGCACGAGTATGACTCGGTAGGCACGGGTGTGTCCCGGTCGGAACGGGATGACCCGAGCGGCAAAGGTTTGGCCAAGACTACACAATAATATTTACTCGAACGATATGGTGTCGGGTCGAGTGACGCTTTTAAGAAAAGTTGTTTTCTTGCGTTTGTATGGTTATTCTGAATTAAGCATGGATTATATTTTATTTTTTCGAATCAATGAAAAATTAGTTTTCTAAATCGGCTAAATAATTTTATGCATTTTAATTATCATATTATCATAAATAGATCGGAAAAGGAGTTTCTCGAGTCTTATTTGATTTTGATGAATTGTTCATCTATATGACAATTATAAGTTGCAGATCGATTTTGAATCGAGTTTTGTATATCCGTTCAATTTTCCCGGGTGAGGAATTGTTTCTCATAGTTGGAAAAATGAAAGATATTGGAAATTGTTCAAACCAAATAGCAATTATGAAGTGTAATATGATTATGAATCATAATATGGGATCTTTTAACTTGTTTTATACACAAATCTCTAGTAACAATTGAATTATTATGTCATATGATGCATGATTTTTATTGTTTGAGACTTGTGACTTGTGTGCTTAGGTTGCCTTGTAAGTTGACCTAGCAGCATGTTTAGGACCCATAATGTATTTAAACCCTCGCACAAATATTAAGTATTGCCTTTCCAGAATTGACCACTATAACAATTTCATACCATTGGTTGAAGTGACTGCCTAAGCGGTGCTTTGCCGATGTGTGTAGACTAAGTAGGTGGGTAACGGTTACCCACAGGTTCAGTCTGGTTTGCTTAACATTGCTATCAAGTCGGACTTGGGCTTTGAGGCAAAAAGTTGGTGTCATATGATGACTAATTCCGACGAACCAAGAATTACATAGAGATGTAATTGACAAGTTTGTTGTCTACCTTTACTTTTGGAGCTTGAGCAGTGAGCCCAAGTTCACTTGAGCGACAAAAGGTTTAGGATCTTGGAATATTATGCGAACTTGAGGGTAGTTTTCATGATTTTATTTTAAATTGTTTAAGATTTTTAATTAATATTAATTATCGTTTTACTTTGCATATAATTGTAGTTATAATTTAGTCCCTTTATCACATTTATTAAAGATGAGTTTGAATTGTTCAACCTTGTCGATTGGTATCTTGAGAATTGTTTTCAAAATTAGAGATATGGATTCCTTGTGAAGGATAATTTCGACAAAAACCAGTGTTAATGTACAACGTGGACTGTATAATTAGAGTCATGGAGATGACTACTATAAGTACCAAAATCAATTGTTTCAATAAAGGGAACCGTTCCCATTAAGTGCGAAAATGTTAAAGATAATCCAATTAATCCATGGCATTTGATGAATGATTATCTTGATAATTAGGAAAATTTGGATGCTTCTTTCTAAAGAATTAGGAATTGAAATCGTTTCAATTAGTCCTAAGTTTAGGTCACTTTATTATGAATAAACCGGTGACTTAATAAGGTTTCTTACCTTTTAGCATGAGATGTTAAAATATTATTGAACATTGTATCAAGAAGGCAAATAATACTAATGTTCTATGAGTTCACTAAGAAAATTGCCTGAGATAATGATTAATGAATCTAAGACATTGGTTAAAGTAAAGGAAGGATAATTGTTGTCATACCCAAACTTGTTCCCAATTTAGTACGAAAAATAATATAAGGTCGATAATATATCAAAAGTTACAAAGGGGTAAAAATACGCATAAATATCGACATATCAACTTGCCTTCGAAGTCGTGGGTGTACCTGTATGCCGACATATAATATTCTGAATGTAGCATTTAGGAGAGACACTGACTCGGTTCCGCTGGGGAGTAAAAATTTGATATTTTGAAAATTTTATGGAGGAGGAATGCTCGAGATGACTCGATTCCTATACTGGGTTTGAAAAAGTGTTAAAGTTTGGAGTGGGCCTGCGCGTGGACTGAGGTGGCCCATTAGGCTGAGGTTGCCAGGGTTTTTGTGTATATATACATGACCCTTCTGCTTTATTTTTTGCATCTCCACACAATTCTCATATTCTTACTAGAAAATTCCTCAAACTCTCGAGAAAGAGATTCGAATATCCGCTATGGGCATTGAGAATTTAACTGCGCTGTTGCTGGCCTGGTCCCGAACCTTCAAGGACAAGGAGAAAATTAATCTCAAACAGATCAGAATTTCTTCTTTGTTCCCGTTCCAGCGTCTTAAGGTAAATTCACACTTTTCAGACGCTTGCTTATCTTTTTGGGACATGACCCATCATGTATTCGTGTTCCCTCGGGGGGGAGGTATGTCCTCTTCCTGAGGAGATAGCTGTCGTGGGCGGTTGATTTCCTGCCGCCCATCCTGCTATTCCTTCATTCTATCCCGGCCCGAGGAGGAAGTTGAGGGAATTTTTGGGTTTGTCTCAGGCTGAGGTAGACCGGATGGTGCAGGGGAATTCCGTTTCCATGTTCGACCTGGCTGACAAATTTATATATGAAGGACGTGAAGGATGTGAGAATTATTGCTTCTCACAGGCGCAGGGCTTTTGCCTTCTGTATGCTCCATCGTTACACCTTTGAGGGGCGAATGGAAGCTGACTCGTGCATGGGTCAGATTCGGCTTCTTGGCATGGTAGACCAGATGGAGACTGGTCATAGTCCGGCTTGGCTGATGACCGGGGAGATTATCATGGGTCACGATGCTAGGAAAGTCGACCCGGACAGGCAATTGACGGGTATCGTTCGTCTTCTGCAGGTATACATCTCGCATTTTTTTTTGCAAGGACCTGGTATAGAAGGGTCACTCGATCGAGTGATCCTGACACTCGATCGAGTGCCTCTGGCGAAGGACACCCTGCTTGTTTTTAGGGGGGTCACTCGATCGAGTCAATTTGGCACTCGATCGAGTACCCTCTGACGGACCTCTTTTTCGTTTGCGGAGACTTATAAATCTTGTCTTGTTAGGTTTGGTTGTACGAACGGTTGTTGATCATGGAGCCTCCCCTTGATGTGCTCAAGTACCGTAGCAGTCAGGTCAGCTCGAGGAAGAGGCGCATAAGTCCGAGTCATGACATAAACCGGACTTACTAGGATGAGGATCTCGCATTCCATGGAGGTCCTTTGCTTAAGTGGAACGTTGCTTGGTGGTTCCTTTCTAAATTGACGGGGCTAGCCAAGAAGGATCAGGCCCGGTATTTGGTGATCCTATCACTTGATTAGTCCGTTCACATTTATCCGAACCGCATTCTAAGGTAGTTCGGCTGGACTCAAAGGATTCTCGAGACCGAGGCTATAATCAGCGTCCCGCTCCAATTGACGGACGCGATGTGTAATACTTGGTTGCAGCGGTGGCACAGCCATGTTATTTGGACTATACCCAACCCTTGCCATTCCGTCTGGGTTTTCGAGTCATATCGGAAATCGAGTTCTGAAGAGTCAAAAGAGGCCCGCAAGGCCCTGAAGGTTGATGAGGCCTTCGATCTGGTCCGCTGGGAGACGGTTAAAGACAACAGGGGTTTCTTTGACGATGGAGATACTCCTGCTACTTTGGTACGATTAGAGTCAGATCCTAAGTTAAAAACTAAGACTGTACTCGAGCTAGAGAAGCCTGTGCTAAAGGCGTGCGGGGGCGACTGAGCCCCCAGACTAACCTGAAGAAAAGGCTTGGGCCGAGACCGACAGACAAAGAACGACTGGACCCACGCGATAGGGTGCTTGAGTCCGTGAGTGCCCGACTCGGGCCGATTAACGTGGCCGAAGACCCTCACTCGAAGAAGCGGGTTCGTGCCAAGGAAGTTCTTGTAGTGATTCAGGAGTGTCCACCTCAATCTCGTCGTCAGTGGACGGCTAAGGATGCAAAGGGTTTGAGTAAGGGCGAGATGCCCTGAATACCTGATTCTTTAGTTTTATTATTATTTGAGTAGTACTACTATTTTTTGTAGTGTTGTGTGCTTTTTTGTATTTTTTTTATTCTGGATTTCCCGAGTTTATCGGGTTTTTTTGGTAATAATAAAGGAAGTTTTATTAAACCGTTCCTGTCTTTTTTTCACGATTGCAGTGGTTGTACCCTTGTGAGGGGCTGCCTACGTATCCACAGTTAGTCGAATCAAACCAGACGTAGTTTAAGCTTTTGTATAATTTTGCAATCTCGAAACACACCAAGACTAATGGTTCGAGATGTATATGACAGTAAGATAAATAATCCTAACTTACTGACTTGCTTTTTTAGAAAGCTTGTGTTTGAAAAGAGAATTTTGATAAAACTTTTGCAAATGACATTCAGAAAGAATCGGGTAGTAACGCTTCGGCTGGTCTAGGTTGGTAGGATTGGTAAAGTCATTCCCGTCCAAGTCTGTCAGCTTCATAGCACCGCCTGATAGAACTTTCTTCGCCAAATATAGCCAGGCCCAATTGGCTTTTAACTTTCCCCTCTGGTCAACTGGTAATAGAGCTCGAACGGATTTGAGAACCAAATCTCCTTCTTTAATGTTCCTTGGCCTAACTCTCTTGTTGAAGGCCTGTTGTATCCTCTTCTGGTATACCTGAATATTATAGAGGATGCGGGATCACCGTTCGTCTAATAGAACCAGCGAGTCATATCGCGCTTGGACCCAATATCCTTCAGGTATTTGGCTTTCTAACAGAATTCTGAGGGACGGTATTTCCAACTCGACTGGTTGAACTGCCATCATATTGTATGTCAGATAATAGGGTGTTGCACCGGTTGCGGTACGGATTGATGTCCGGTATCCCAATAAAGCGAAAGGGCATTTTGTCGGGCCACTCTCGGTAATTATCAATCATCTTTTTAACTATGGTGATAATTGTTTTGTTAGTTGCTTCTACCGCTCAATTTGTTTTGGGACGGTAGGGTGAGGATGTATGCCTCTGAATTTTGTACATGATTAGCAAAGCTGTCGTTTCGTCTTGGAAATGGGTCCCGTGATCCTGATGAATTCATGTGGGATCCCGTATCGGCATATGATTTTGTTTTGGATGAACTTGTCTACATGCTTGGCATTCAGAATGCGGTAGGATTCAGCCTCGACCCATTTGGTGATGTAGTCGATGGCTATCAAGATGAAGCAATGTCCACCTGAACCGAAGGGGTTTACCTTTCCAATTATGTCGATTCCCCATGTCGAGAATGGTCATGGTGACGTCATAGTGTAACAAAGACGATGACATGTGTTGCACATTGGCGAAGATTTGACAGTTATGGCAATGTTTGACGTAGTGTCTGCAATCGGTTTCCATATTATTCCAATAGTATTCGAGCCTCATGATTTTTCGAACTAGCATCTGGGCATTCATATGCGGACCGCACTCACCATCATGTACTTCAGCCACAAATTTTTCGGCCTTTATTTTGTCGATGCGTAAGAGAAGAGCCCTATGTGCCGTCTTTTTTTATATAATTGCCCGTCATCCGTGCGGATAAATTTGGTAGCTAATCATCGCAGGGCTTTCTTGGCCTGACCGTCGGATTCGGGAGGATATTCTCCTGTTGACATGTATAAAAGAGTAGTTTAGGTTCAAGATCACCTATTTCAATATCTTTGATGGCGTGGACATATGTCGGTTTGGATCGCCTTCCAATGCAAATTGGCATACTAGTCAGGTGGTCGGGGATGTTCAGTAGAGATGCCAATTTTGAAAGTGCATCTGCGAACTGGTTTTCTTCCTAAGGCAAGTATATATATACTCTACCTTTTGGAATTGTTTATCGAGAACCCTTACTCGCGCCCAGTAGGCCACGAGGTTGGCGTTCCGAGTTTTCCATTTTTGGAGAGCCTGATTGATAACCACGGATGAGTCGCCATGTACCCGAGATTTGTTACTCCTGAATCGGCAGCGCCTTGTAACCCATGGATGCATGCTTCGTACTCAGCGGCATTATTAGTTACATCAAAGTCCATCTTAATGGATACAAGAGCATGTTTCCCTTTCGGTGAGATTAAAAGAATCCCGACTCCGAACCCTCGGAAGTTGGATGCCCCATCGAAATATAATCTCATGTTTCTATATCTGTATGGAATATGTCTTCATCTGGGAATGACCAAGTGTGGGTGTGTTCTTCTTCAGTCACGGGACTATCAGCGAGAAATTCGGCTACTAGCCCTTGATGGCTTTTAGCGGCATGAACTTTAGATCGAACTCTGCCAACATTAGAGTCCACCTAAATAATCTACCGTTGGGGATGGGCTTTTCGAATAGGGGATGGGATCCATCTTGCATAATACCTGTACTTCGTAGCTGAGCATATAATGCCGAAGTTTGTTGGTGGCCCAGACTAGTACTAGGCATGTTTTCTCGAGCATGGTATATTTGCATTCATACTCTAAGAATTTCTTGCTGATGTAGTAGATGGTTCGTTCTTCCGAGTCGACTGTCAACGCCAGCGTAGCCCCCATGGCTATCTCAGTAGTTGTTAGAAATAACGACAGAGGCAAACCAGGTTGAGGTGGCATTAAGACTGGCGGAGCAGACAGTATTTCCTTGATTTTGTCGAAGTCCGCTTGATACTTATCGTCCCACAGTTTTCTTTCCCTCACTTTCAGCTTCTTGAAAATTGGTTCACATACCATGGTTAATTTGGAGATGAAACGGCTGATATACTGGACTTTCTCGAGGAACCCCCTTATTTATTTCTCGGCTTTAGGAGGCTTCATCTCGGTGATGGCTTTGATTTTTGCTGGATCGACTTCCATACCACGTTGACTAACTGATGCGTGTCGTTTCCGCACTCAAAATTAAATTTATAAACACTACTAACTCTACGGTAGATAGGGTAAGTAGAGGTCGATCCCACAGAGACTGACGTTATTATCTAAGACGATAAACAATCAGTTCCCGGCAACAGCGCCAAAATTTGATGCGTGTCGTTTCCGCACTCAAAATTAAATTTATAAACACTACTAACTCTACGGAGTTTAACGAGTAAAAAAGATAAAACTTTTAATTTACTTGCTTACAAGGGATTAAATAGTTAACCAATCTATCCAATAATTAATTAAGTGAATCGATGATTTGACCCAATATCTATAGAAAATTACATGCCTCCTATTAATTCGTTATTTGAACTTTAACTTTGAATTAAACATCGTTGTTATTTACTTGTCTTTTTAGTTTAGTCTAGTTTATTTTCGTAATAATTTAATTTAGATTAGAATTTATTCACCTCAACAAAACCCCCACTCAACATAATTATATAACTGTATCTACTATTATAAATTACAAATAATATTATAATTACTTCGATCTAGGATAGTACAATAATCCCTGTGGGTTCGACCCTTACTTCAAAATTTGATGCGTGTCGTTTTCGCAATCAAAATTAAATTTATAAACACTACTAACTCTACGGTAGATAGGGTAAGTAGAGGTCGATCCCACAGAGACTGACGTTATTATCTAAGACGATTTATTATTTAATAGTATAAATATATATATATATATATATAAGGGGGTTTTTTGTTGGGTTTGAAACTAATAATAATAAAGTAAAAAAAACGTAACAATAAATAAGTAATTAATCATAACAATATTCGAGACATGAAATATATGATATAGTCGGGTTAATCATCGATTCAATTAATTAGACTCAAACTAGTTTTTTCACCCGTGCAAACGCACGGGACGTGTTTGTTTTATGTTGAGAAGAATTTATATCCCCTTTGTTCTAGCCTCGAAGTGTTCTATAGTCTCGAAGAAGTCTGGGACAATTTTTGGGTTTTATTAATATTTATGTTTGGGGTTTTATTAATATTTATAATAGACGTAAATTAGATCTTTAAATCGTTAATTACTTGTTTAATTATCAATTGTCTAAATATTTTTTAAACTTATGCAAATGATTAAATTTAGTGATAAATAATTGTTTAATTATCGTTTACGTCATGATCGTTTAATTGTAAAATGTTAATTATGTGTCTTATTATTGTTAATCTCATTAATTACCGTCGTTGGTTATCAATTGATATTTTTTCGCTTAAATTGTTAACATCGTTAGTTATGTGTTTAATTATCGTTATCGTCTTTATTATTAAGTTAAAAAATATATTGAAAACTAATTAGGAGGGAAGGGTATAAATGTCATTTGTGTAATTAATGTCGTCATTCTAAAAACAACATGCTAAATTCTAAATTTTGGTATTTTATAATTAGAATAAGTTAAAAAATCTTTTTATAGGAACATATTATCTTTTGATTATATTTATAGATAAAAATACAAAGATACTTTGAAGTCACCAACTGTTAATCTTCCGTAGCGATAAATAATATTACTCTTCAATAATGCATTACACTTATTATCAAAGGAATTTTTTAGTAGCTTAAAGATTGAGTTGTAGTGATGCCACGTGTCGGCTTGTAGTGATGCCACGTGTCGGCTTATTAGAAAGGAAACTTCTTAGTTTGCTTTTTTATATTATTATATAGATAGATCGGTAACTATTTAATCCCTTGTAAGCAAGTAAATTAACAGTATTATCTTTCTTACTCGTTAAACTCCGTTAACCACGCAAGTTGAATTCTAACTAAATTAGATCGACTCAACCATGTAAGCACGTATCAAGTCAATAAATTTAATTGCGTTAAGAACACCAATCAATTGAATTATATAGAACCAGAAAGCTGCAATTAAATATAACTCAATTATCATACAAAATTCTAGTAGTTAAATTAGACCAGTAAGCTGCAACCTAATTTAAAACACTATTAATTTAACAATCGACTCATGTAAATAATCTAGGTGATCAGGCTAAATTAATAAACATGAAAACAACAGTCAAATTGTGAATTTCATACGAATATCAAAGTACTAATTACACGTTAGAACAATAACGTAATCTCATAACGCAATAACAATAATCGGTACATTACATGTTCGAATAACTGAAGGATTAAACTAAATAACTAATTAAACGATAAGTAAACTAAATAATATAGATAGATACAACTGTTAGATAAATTAGGAGTTGAATTGATCGCGTCCCGCATTAAAATCCGGTTGAATTTGTACCAACCTTGGCCATGAAGGCCAAGGCCTTCGCCCTATTCCTACGTGTGTTTTTGCGGCTCCTTGTTCTCTTTCCTATTCTCCAAGGCTCTAATGCTTTCTTTTATAGTGTTGAATTTGGTCTTAGTGAATTTATTCTTTCCTTAATTAATTGATTCTGCTCTTCCAATTCTACATCTTCTTCTTTCCTTTTTACACCCGATTTTCTTTCCTTATTTTTCCATAATGGGCTGATGGTTTCAAACTTGATTTCGACCCCATTAGATGATGGAATTAGACCTGTAAACATACATACGATTTTAGTAGTCTTTTCCATGTATCCATATTAAATAATTAAAATATATATACTCTCTCCAAATTTTATTTATCTTCCCTGTTTCCTTATTGAGTTGAAACACCCTATCTTCCCTATTTCTATTTTGGGCCATCAACATGTGGTTTAGAATTATCCTTACATTTCTCTCTCATCATTTTTCTCTTTTGAGCCACACATTCCTACACCCTTTATTTTTCACCCAAAAGTCAAGGGGGAAGATAATTAAAAATCGGAGGGAGTATTAAATACTCAATTTAGCACCAAAAATAATATAAGGCCGATAGTATGTCAAGTTACTAAAGTTATAACGTTTAGCTCAAATAATACAAACACGACATAAAAAATATAATATTAAAGGTGTAAAAATATGCATAAATATCGACTTATCAAATTCCCCCTCATTTAGTCCATTGTCGTCCTCGACAATGAGAACGAACTCACGAGCTAAAACAAAGAACCAAAATATTAACCTTAAAAATATTTTAGACTAACCAAACTAGGTACGATCGACGACAAACTAAAAATATTTTATAAGTTAGTAAGTTAGTAAAGTTAACAAAACAAATTACGAGTTGGATAAGCAAGTAATATATACATAAATTTCTCCTCCACTATAAACTATTCAATTAATTAATTTAACAACATATAATATTTTAAATCGCTTCTAAATCGAAATTAGAAATAAACTCGTTATCCTTCCCACTTATCTAACTACCTTCAAAAAATTGGATAAGAATTGACTCAAGAAGACGTGTTTCAGCTGTTTAAGGTCTCAGGGAGAAGGGATCTACTTTCGGTACATTCCTATTACCAGTTCAGTACGAGGATCGTCCTCCCGAGCACATAAGACAAACTAGACACCTCGTCTCTCTTTTTCTACTCTTATTCTTTTTTCCTTTCTTTTTTTTTTCCTTTTTCTTCGTATGATTTTTTCCTTCATTTTTTTTTCTTTTTCCATTTTTTTTTCAAATTTTTTTTCCAAGATCAAGTGACCCATGTAGCAAGCTTTCAACCAATGACTCTCGCCCTTCCGGACAAGGTATTAGACATTCTCCCAGTCCCGTTAGGACTAGGTTCCCCTCGGATTTACTAACTCAAGTCACAAGACCGACTCACTCACTTTTGAGGCATCTAATCTTTCTTATAGCCCTAATTAGGAGTCACCTACGAAAGTAAATTAATTGAAACAAGACCGGCTTACAGCTCGTACCTCTAGAGTCAACGAAAAAAAAAGTAGTTAAGGTAGCTAAACAAGTGGTATTCTTTATAATTTATTTGTAACCTAAATTTAAAAGAGACTTAAAATACTGTCTATTGCTGAATTAATTAATCCAAGTCTAATTGGGAGGAAAAATCAATGTATACACAACTTTAAAATATATAATCTTTTAAATTACGCTACTACTATTATTAGAGAAATTATTTAAAAAATTAGTCCTTTATGACAAAATATATTTTTAAAGTTCGGCGTCAACTTCCCAAGTCTAGGTAGTCAAATAAAAACAAAGGTTAAAACTTTAAAGCTCAAATTTCTACCAAAATTTTGACAACATTTCCCCTAAATATCGACCTCTTCCAAAAAATAAATTTTAAAGCAATCTGCGAAAAACATTCAACATAAATGGCCACCCGCCAATAATACTTCCAGCATGATATCAACAAAAATTTCAAACTCCTCCAGTTTTCAATTCCCCCACACTTAAATATGACATTGTCCTCAATGTCAAAAACATCAAAGAACAGAAAATTTGTACTCATAAACATAAATAGAGGGATAAAGGTACTTAGCGGAGGTAGTGAAGTAGAAGTATTAGCAGCTTCGTCATAATTATAGGGAAAAAAATCTATGCATTCTCAACTCATCACATCTTCCGCAAAGTAGCTCGTTATTCTAACCTGCAAAATTCAAGCACTAGAACAAGACAAGTAAAATAGGAAGAAACGAAAATAAAACAACCTAAGTTAACTAACAAAATAACCTACAAATTAAAACAAAACAAAAAAAACAAGCTTGGGTTGCCTCCCAAGAAGCGCCTTATTTTACGTCGTGGCTCGACGTAATACTACATCTTAATTAATTCTCATAAATAGGATCTTCCAAGTATATGATATCAACCCAATTAGCCGTAAAGCCTTCATAATAAGGTTTAATTCTATGCCCATACACCTTAATAACGTTACCCGATTCACAATTCTTTATCTCAACTGCACCATGCTCATATACTCTCATAACCTCAAAAGGGCCAATCCATCTTGATCTTAGTTTACCCGGAAATAGTCTTAATCTAGAGTTATACAATAATACCTTATCACCAACACTAAAACTTTTCCTCGATAACAACTTATCATGATATTCTTTTATTTTCTCCTTATAGATCATCGAATTCTCATAGGCATCATTCCTAATTTCCTCCAATTCTTGAATCTCTAATTTTCTATGACCACATGATTTCTCATCATCGAGATTACACTTTTGAATAGCCCAAAAAGCTTTGTGTTCAAGTTCCACAGGAAGGTGACAAGCTTTTCCATAGACAAAACGATAAGGTGACATTCGAATAGGTGTTTTATATGCGGTTCTATAAGCCCATAATGCATCACCTAATCGAGCACTCCAATCCTTTCTATTTGGGTTCACAACTTTCTCCAAGATAGATTTGATTTCACGATTTGAAACTTCAGCTTGGCCATTAGTTTGTGGGTGGTAGGCCGTAGAGACCTTATGAGTAACATGGTACGTCCTAAATAAAGCCTCAATAATACGATTACAAAAATGAGTACCTCGGTCACTAATAATAGCTCTAGGAACACCGAATCTATTAAAAATATGATCTTTAACAAATTCCACCACAACTTTAGAATCATTTGTTCTAGTCGCTTTAGCCTCAACCCATTTAGAAACATAATCAACGGCTAAGAGAATGTAAGTATTACCAAAAGAAGACGGGAATGGTCCCATGAAATCTATGCCCCAAATATCAAATACATTATTCACAAAGATAGTTTTAAGTGGCATCTGATCTCTTTTAGAAATATTACCTGTTCTCTGACATCTATCACAAGATTTAACAAATAAATAAGCATCTTTATGCAAAGAAGGCCAAAAGAAACTGCATTCTAAAACCTTATGAGTTGTTCTCTTTGGACCAAAATGACCACCACACTCAAAAGAATGACAAAATTCAACAATAGACTTAATTTCATGATCTAATACGCATCTTCTTACAATGTTTTCTGCACAAATTTTAAATAAGTACGGGTCATCCCAAATATAGTATCGTGAATCATGTTTAATCTTATTTTTCTGATGCCTACTTAAATTCTTAGGAAATTCTTTCGACACTAAGTAATTGACAATGTCCGCATACCAAGATAATATAGTATTTAGTTTAAGTATTTGTTCATCAGGAAATAAATCAGATGAAGATTCGATCAGTTCTTTATCATGAACAATTCTACTAAGATGGTCGGCAACAAAGTTTTCAGCTCCTTTTTTATCTCTTATCTCTAGATCAAATTCTTGCAATAGTAAAACCCAACGGAGTAATCTAGCTTTAGATTCTTTCTTTTTCAGCAAATATTTCAAGGCAGAATAGTCAGAATATATAATCACATGGGTACCTAGCAAGTAAGACCTGAATTTCTCAAGAGCAAAAATGACGGCATACATCTCTTTTTCAGTAACAGTGTAATTGCATTGAGCAGGATCAAGAGACTTTGAAGCATAATAAATCACATACGGCTCTTTGCCAACTTTTTGACCTAAGACAGCACCCACAGCCTTATCACTAGCATCACACATTATCTCAAAAGGTAGAGACCAGTTAGGTGGTCTTATTATAGGTGCTGAAGTTAGTTTGTCTTTCAATGTGTCAAATGCAATTTTACAATTTTCATTAAAAACAAATGATGCATCTTTAGCAAGTAAAGCACATAAAGGCGATGCGATAAAAGAGAAATTTTGTATAAATCGCCTATAAAATCTAGCATGCCCCAGAAAAGATCTTATTTCACGCACACAAGTAGGGTAAGGTAATGAACTAATAATATCAACTTTTGCTTTGTCAACCTGTAGACTTTTGGAACTAACAACATGTCCTAAGACTACTCCTTTTTCCACCATGAAATGACATTTTTCATAATTCAGTACAAGGTTAGTTTCAACGCATCTTTTTAATGCTAGAGATAAATTATGGAGACACCTATCAAAATCATCACCAAACACTGTAAAGTCGTCCATAAAGACCTCCATAGAATTATCAAGCAAATCAGAAAATATACTCATCATACAACGTTGAAATGTGCCAGGAGCATTACAAAGTCCAAAGGGCATTCTTCTAAAAGCAAAAGTACCAAAAGGGCAAGTAAAAGTGGTCTTTTCTTGATCCTCGGGGGCAATAGGAACTTGAATGTAACCCAAATAAATAACCATCAAGAAAGCAAAAGTATGATCGCCCCGCAAGTTTTTCTAACATTTGGTCAATGAATGGTAAAGGAAAGTGGTCTTTTCTGGTGGCTTAGTTAAGTTTCCTATAATCAATACACACCCTCCAACCATTCGACACTCTAGTAGGTACTAATTCACCTTTACTGTTTTCTACAACAGTCATTCCTGTCTTTTTAGGAACTACATGAATTGGACTAACCCATTTTGAATCAGATATAGGATATATAACACCTGCGTCACGCCACTTAAGAATTTCCTTTTTCACAACTTCCATCATTGCAGGGTTAAGCCTACGTTGGGTTTCTCTGACAGGTTTAGAATCATTCTCTAGAAAAATATTATGCATACACAATGTGGGACTGATACCTTTAATATCCGCAATGGTCCACCCTATAGCCTCTTTGTATGTAGTAAGCACATTAATAAGTTTTTCTTCTTGTGACCCGGTAAGTAAATTAGAAATAATTACCGGCAAGGTTTCATTTTCACCAAGAAAATAATATTTCAGATTACTAGGCGAGGGTTTTAGTTCCAAATCAGGGGCACATTGGACAGAAGGTATTAATTTAGGTGTATTTGGGGGTAAGTCAATACTAGCAACACTTTTCAACTTATCGATAGAAATATTGTTATGAGTATGATCAAAATTATCTTTATCATTGAAATCGAACTCATATACTTTATTGAAAGTCTCTTGAGTAACTAAGTCTAAATTAATAAGAATTTCCTTTTTCACAACTAACGACATCAACATCATTTGGGTGTTTCATAGTATCGTAGATGTTAAGCTCAATCGTTTCTCCATCAAACTCAAATGAAAGAGTTTCTTTAAACACATCAATCTTCTTCCTAGCAGTTTTGAGAAAGGGTCTCCCTAATAATAAAGGTACATCTTTAGCATCAAAAGAGTTACCCATATCAATAACATAAAAATCAACGGGAAAAACTAACATATTAACCTGAACTAAGACATCCTCTAAAACTCCAATAGGATAAGCATGCGATCTATCGGCTAACTGGATTACTACGTCAGTCTTAGCAAGGGGTCCTAATTTTAATGATTCATAGACAGACTTTGGCATAACACTGATTGAAGCTCCTAAATCAAGCATACATTTATCTAATTTACAGTTTCCAATTTTACAAGGTATGCTAAACATCCCCGGATCCTTACACTTTGGGGGTATCTTCTTTTGAAGAATAGCAGACACGTTCTCTCCAATTAACACTTTTTCACCGCTCTTGATTTTCCTCTTATTAGTGCATAGTTCTTTTAGAAATTTAGCATATTTGGGCATCTGTTTAATAGCATCTAAGAGAGGTATATTAATTTCTACCTTTCGAAATGTTTCTAGAATTTCATTATCCAGTTCTTGTTTCTTTGATTGAGCAAATCTTGAAGGGAATGGAACAAATGTCTTAAGATTAGTAACATCAGGTACGGATTTAGTAATTTCTTTTTCTTGAGTATCTTTCTCACCTTGAACATCTTTTTCAGTATCAAAAGATTCATCTTGATTATCACTAACATCCATTTGATTCTTTTCTCCTCTACTAACCTCGATTTCTTTTTCAATTCCAACTCTATTCTTAAGCTCTTTACCATTCCTTAAGGTTATAGCCTTAGATTCATCAATAATGTAAGAGGAGTGTTTTGTATTATCAATTTGTTCTAATTTGTTGTGAATATTACCAAGAGCAGTATGCATTTGTTGCTTTTGATTCTATAACTGCTCATGGCGACTAAATGTTTGTGAATGTACTTCTCCTATTTGGATGGCTAATTGTCTAACAATATTTTCTAAAGACTGATTTTGAGCACTAACAGCACTAATGACATTTCTGAATTCCTTAATCTCTTGTGCTTGCTCCCTTAATTGATTTTGCATTTTCTCTTCGTGATCATTCTTTATTACATATTGTTGACTACTAATAGCCATGTTTGAAATCACTTTTCTCGCTTCTATAGGAGTTTTATCTACTAAAGACCCACCACTAGCAGTATCTATTAGTCGCTTCTGATTGTCTAGGAAGCCATCATAAATACTCTCAATCAAGACATTCTCACTAAGTTGGTGTTGGGGGTAAGAAATACACAATCTGTTAAATCTATCCCAATAATCATGCAGAGGTTCATTTTCATCTTGCTGAATACTCATAATTTGTCATCTTATTGATCTACTTATATTAGAAGGTTGATATTTCTCAAGAAAAGTTTTTCGCATGCAGTCCCAAGAAGTAATAGATCCAGACGGAAGATAAAACAATCAATCTCTAGCTAAATCATGTAATGTGAATGGGAATGATCGAAATCTAATAATATCATCATCAACGTCATCCAAAGATAAAGTAGCACAAGCAAGATAAAATTTCTGAATATGTCTTTGAGCATCTTCATTAGAATTACCGTAAAATTTAGGGAGTATTTTGATAAAACTTGGATTAAGTTTAAACGGTTTTTCCAAAGAAGGAAAAATTATACTCATCGGTGTTTCACCGGAGGAAAGTAATTGTTCCCTTAAACTCTTCTCGGCTGCCCCAGTCATCTTATATAACTCGAAGTGTATCGGATAAAACAAAGGGGGAAACTAGTGAAGAAATAAAAATAACCAAAATAAAATAAAAATAATAAAACTAATAATAATAATAAATACTTAACTCACTAACTAAAATCTAAGATAATAAACAAGTAGTCCCCGGCAACGGCGCCAAAATTTGATGCGTGTCGTTTCCGCAGTCAAAATTAAATTTATAAACACTACTAACTCTACGGTAGATAGGGTAAGTAGAGGTCGATCCCACATAGACTGATGTTATTATCTAAGATGATTTATTATTTAATAGTATAAATATATATAAGGGGGTTTTTTGTTGGGTTTGAAAATAATAATAATAAAGTAAAAAAACATAACAATAAATAAGTAATTAATCATAACAATATTCGAGACATGAAATATATGATATAGTCGGGTTAATCATCGATTCAATTAATTAGACTCAAATAGATCGGTAACTATTTAATCCCTTGTAAGCAAGTAAATTAACAGTTTTATCTTTCTTACTCGTTAAACTCCGTTAGCCACGCAAGTTTAATCCTAACTAAATTAGACCGACTCAACCATGTAAGCACGTATCAAGTCAATAAATTTAATCACGTTAAGAACACCAATCAATTGAATTATATAGAACCAGAAAGCTGCAATTAAATATAACTCAATTATCATACAAAATTTTAGTAGTTAAATTAGACCAGTAAGCTGCAACCTAATTTAAAATACAATTAATTTAACGATCGACTCATGTAAATAATCTAGGTGATCAGGCTAATTTAATAAACATGAAAACAACAGTCAAATTGTGAATTTCATACGAATATCAAAGTACTAATTACACGTTAGAACAATAACGTAATCTCATAACGCATTAACAATAATCGGTACATTACATGTTCAAATAACTGAAAGATTAAACTAAATAACTAATTAAACGATAAGTAAACTAAATAAGATAGATAGATACAACCGTTAGATAAATTAGGAGTTGAATTGATCGCATCCCGCATTAAAATCCGGTTGAATTAGTACCAACCTTGGCCATGAAGGCCAGGGCCTTCGCCCTACTCCTACGTGTGTTTTTGTGGCTCCTTGTTCTCTTTCCTCTTCTCCAAAGCCCTAATGCCTTCTTTTATAGTGTTGAATTTGGTCTTAGTGAATTTATTCTTTCCTTAATTAATTGATCCTGCTCTTCCAATTTTACATCTTCTTCTTTCCTTTTTACACCCGATTTTCTTTCCTTATTTTTCCATAATGGGCTGATGGTTTCAAACTTGATTTCGGCCCCATTAGATGATAGAATTAGACATGTAAACATACATACGATTTTAGTAGTCTTTTCCATGTATCCATATTAAATAATTAAAATATATATTAAATACTCAATTTAGCACCAAAAATAATATAAGGCCGATAGTATGTCAAGTTACTAAAGTTATAACGTTTTGCTCAAATAATACAAAGACGACATAGAAAATATAATATTAAAGGGGTAAAGATACGCATAAATATCGACTTATCACTAACGATGTAACCCAGTAATTTGCCAGATGTTACCCTGAAACTGCACTTTTGAGGATTTAGCCTCATGTTGTATTAAAGAACTTTCTTAGGGGGTTGATGTGCCCATCCCGGCTCTTGGATTTGACGATCATATCGTCTACATAAACTTGTACTTTCTTATGCATCATGTCCTTTAATAAGGTGGTAGGGGTTAGTGGATAGTGGCCCCGGCATTAATAAGGCCAAATGGCATGACAGTGTAATAGTAAGTACCCCAAGGTGTAGTGAAGGTGGTCTTACTCATGTCTTTTTCTGCCATTTTGATTTGGTTGACCCGGCTTATCCATCCATAAAGGATAGAAGGGCATGATCGACAGTGTTGTCCACCAGTATGTCAATGTGTGGTAATGGAAAATCGTCTTTCGGGCTTGCCTTGTTAAGATCTCAAAAATCCACACATACGCGCACCTTACCGTCCTTTTTAGGTACCAGCACGATGTTCGCAATCCAGTTCGGATATTCAGACACTTGTATGAAGTCGGCTTTGAACTGTTTGTCGACTTCTTCTTTGACTTTAAGAGACCACTCTGACCTCATTCTACGGAGTTTTTGCTTAACCGTCTTACACCCATCTTTGATTGGTATGTGGTGCTCGTATATTTCTCGGTCTATCCCCGGCATGTTCTTGTAGAACCATGCGAAGACGTCTATGAACTCTTGGAGGAGGCTTGTGAACTGTTGCCTCTCCTCGGGATCTAGTGATAACCCTATCTTAAGCATCCGGGGCTCTAAGGTGGTTCCCACATTGATGGATCCGGTCTCTTCGATTACCGGATTCCGGGACTTCTTTTGCTCTAATTGCTCGAGCAAATGAGGAGGTAGGGGTACCTGTTCGTCGGGTTTTTCAATGTCATTGCATAAAATATTTTCAAAACAAGAATTGCATTTAAAAATAGACAAGTCGTAAGCAGAACGGTTGTTATTATTAATTGAAAATTTAGAAAACAGCTCAAACAGAGAAGTCATCTGATCATTGGTTAGTGGCGGGACAAGAAGGGCACTCAGGACAGACCCCGAGGCACCACCGAGAGTGAATAAAGGGAAAGGGGTTACCCGTTAGACTCTAGCACTGGACCTCCTAGACTCGACCTCAAACTCTAACTCAGACCCTGACTCAGACTCAGTAGCAGGCATCTCTCCTTCACCAGCGATCAGCTTGTAGATCCGTCCTTGAATGTCAGTCCACTTGATAGTCTTTCTCCAAGCTCTACTTCCCGTCTCGGAGCCGACTTCCGAGATCAGTTTGGTTTGGTCAAACCTGTTGTTGCGGAGGATGAGGTTGATCAAGTCTTCTTTTGGAGTCGGGGCTATCATGTCTTCCCCAAATAGTAGCGCTAGCGCGGGCTCAGCATTGTCGGCATCCTCCCTTGACTAGACTTGTCGTGAGTCTCCAAATTACAATTTTAATCCACTTCTAACACAAACTAGTAGTTAGTGAAAGTAGGGGTCGAACCCACGAGGAAGGTGATTATGTTGTTTTAAGTGTGTATAAATCTATATAAATTAGTAACCAATATGGGGGATTTATGTGTGAATGATTACTCTAAGTCTAATAAACTAACAAAATAAATTAACAAAATAAAATAAACTAATACGAATAAACGATCTAACAAATATGAGAAAAGTACTTGGACCAAGGAATATCCACCATCAAGTTTAACGAATTGATCATTGACTCTTCTACTTTACACTTTATATTAGAATACTTTGCTATGAAGTTTAATCGACTTCCAATTCCACTTATTAATAGTTATAAGATATGAGAAGCATACTCAAATAACCCTTACGATATTGTCAATTTAAATCAAGCGTCTAAATTATATCAATATGTAGATTAGAACGATGGAATTTAGCAAAGATGAAGAATGATTACTCAAGCGGTATCACTTTATTTCATACAAGTTTAATCCTTATAACTCAACAATGATGAAAAGCATACAAATTGGTGAATTATATTTGCTACTCGGATATAGTTAAACAAACAAAAGATTCATTCAACTATTCTAGCAATGGTTTATCAATAACAAAAACTAGGTGATCAAGCTAAAAGATGAATTAAAAAAACCAAGAAATAATGCAAATTAAACTTGATATTCTAATATAAAAGTAAATTAGAAATGAGTCTTACAATTCACTAACTTGAAAGGCTTCGACTACTTGTTCCAAGAATAAGAACTTAGCCTTCCATACAAATGAAATACTTGCAAAATAAACTAGAAAATGTGATAGAAACTATATGTGTTTTTGAGAATTAGAAGTGATGGTTTATGTGTTGGATGATGAATGTCATGGTGAACTTCTCCTCTTTATATAGTCATCCATGGAGCATCTTCATCAATGGCTCATAAAGCCTCATAAAATGCCTCATAAAAATGATCATAATGAAGAAGAAGAAGAATAAAAGAGGTGAGTAAAGAAGAAGAACAAAAGACTAGAGAAAGAATCCTATGCGAAAAAGAATCCAAGAAGGAATCCTATGCATAAATTTCTGCCGCTGGCAGCGGATTTTTGGAAATCCGCTGGCAAGAAATTCCGCTGGCAGCGGATTTTAGAAATCCTCCACTTCTTTCTTCTACTTAGTCAGGTCTTCCACTTAACTTCGGGCTTGATTTGTCTTCACTTCCAAAAGATTGTTGACACTTTAACCCAATAAACATTTCAATTACAACCCATATTACTTTTCACCCTTTAATCCGCCTAATTACACATTTTATTATATTAACCCATCAATTACGACATGCACACAATAATCCGTCAAAACACACCCAAATCTACAAAATAGTCAACTAAGTGACCCTTATTAATCCCTACTAAACTAGACTAATCGAACATCCCCACGCTTAGACCTTTACTCGTCCTCGAGTAAATTAAATCAAAATAATGATCCTCCACAAGGTCTATACAGCGAAGCGTAGGTAGCTTGATACAACCAAAAACTACTCTCGACTCTCACACCCCCTCCTTATAACATCCCTCTCAAAAAATATATATGCTCAAAGGAATAAAATAATCTATTCACCAAGACCATACTACAATCAATGCCCGCTCAGACACAAAAAATCACAACACCAACTACAGAAAAAACGGTTGACAAATAAAAATATGTAGTTGACATCCACTTATCACTCCAACTCTAAGATGATCCTAAACCCGAATCACCCTTCTAACCTCCTTATGACTCCCGAATCATGAAGAAATAGCAAAAATAGTAATCAAAATAATGCTTTTTTTATCTTTTTTTTTTCTAATCCCTCATTTTGCCTAAACCGCCCGCCCTTGCGGGTTTTCGATTCAGCTTTTATTCCTCACTTCTACTCTCATGGCACGCTTCTCGTTTCTTCATTTTACCCGGAGCGCCCTTTCGGGTTTTCACTCCGTCCTCGGCCATATACCCATTTTTGCCTAGGCGCTCGCCCTTGCGAGTTTTCACCTAGCCGGATTTCTTTTTTCTTTTTCTTTTTTTTTTTCTTTTTTTTTCTTTTTTTTTGTTTTCAATTTTTTTCCAATTTTTTTCGATTTTTTTTTCTTTTTTTTGAAATATGAAATTACATATATACAAGTATATTCCACTCCCCACGCTTAATCTCCATATTGTCCTCGATGTGAGGAAAATTAAAGAAAAAGACATAGAAAATGAGAAGAAGGAACATACCAAGCAATCAAGTGTCAGGGGAATCCCCAATCTCGCCAAGGATCTCGGACGATGGTGGTCGAGCGTCCGGGAACCGTGCTAAGAGAGCACGAGACAAAGTTCTCATCAAGTCTCTAGTCTCCAAAGTAGCGACACAATTTTCCTCCAACCGTGCACGCATGTCATGAATCATAGCATCGGTCGAGGCACACCAAGCATCTATATTTGTAATCCAAGCTTCTCGATCCACTTCTAACTCATTATTCGCCCCCTCCAAAGCATCCACACTCTTATTCTTCTCATGACTCCTCCCTTCCTTCACCCTTACTCCTTCTCCTTTTTCACGAACTTCACTATCCTCACCACTCTCATCTTCCTCACTCTCAACATCGTCATCACTTCCCTCCTCCTCCTCCTCCTCATCATCATCAATGTCACGATCTCGGGGAACAAAGAAATCTTCTGAAACTTCACCATAGACCAAAGGATCATCCTCGGGTCTCGGTAATTGTAGATAAGAATCATGATTCTTCCCCCATCGATAATAATAAGACCCTTTTACCTTCATGCAAGGTCGTAACATCTTAGCGTGAATCAAACAAGGAATATCAAAGAGGTAATTATCAAGTAACGGATTCTCCTCCTCCGCCATCTCAATATTCAAGTAATTCATAATGAGAGTGACTAACCCACCACCATTTATAATCCCCCCATCCTTAGTACCCAAAGCTATGCTAGATGTAACAAAAGAGCAACCCAATCGGGAACACCTTCACCATCCCGCATCATAGCCCTCAAGTAACCGAAATGAGAGTGGGGAAGCTTATTAGGCTCCCCCTTACAAAGGAATGAGTTGACAATCAAACGATGAGCAAGTCGAAGACATGGGTTAGGAATACTCGAACTCAACTCACCGAATTTACCACCCAAAAGCAACCCCGTAACCTCTTTCCACCAAATCCCTCTCTCTCTCTCACCCCCACACATATCCCGAATACCAAAAGCTTCCCTCAACTTCGCATAAGTCAACTCACGAGCTTTACCATTCAATTTGAAGCTAATTGCGTGTACAAGTTTAGTGCATTTTTTAGAAATCGAAATGGTGAAAAAGAACTCAAGTGTATACCTCCGATAAGTATGAGCTCCCTTCTCCATAAATTCTTCTAAGCCCACATTTTTCATTAGCTTCGTCATGACATCAAGCATCCCCAATTTCTCAAGAGTAGAACGACAAAGAAATCGAGTTCCCCTCATCTCCTTCTTAGATAACCTATCCCAAATTGGGTCTTGAGCTTTAGTTAACCAAGACGGTTTGGTAACGGGAATATGTTTAGGATGGACGGGTTTGGGTTGAGCTTTTTTAGTGACGATTTTGGATTTTTTTGGTGGTGGTGTAGAAACGGTAGTAGAGTAATTTTTTCTTTTAGCTCTCCCCATCTCTCAAGTAATGATCAACAAAATCCTCACTCACAATTCACTCATTTTTTTTTTCTTCTCAAAATAATCCACAATTCACCAATTCAATCACTCAATTTTTCTCACCATCACAACAAAAATATCAATCACCCAAAGCGATTCAAATAACACAAGGAGGGGCAAGAAAACCCAAAATTGAGCAAGAATAAGCAAAACTCAAGCTACTAATTAATGGGTAAGAGGTAAAATTTCAAGGAATTGGAAGAAGAATATGAAAATTATACCTCTTAAAATTTGAAACAATGAATGAATGTCCTCCTTGCGTTGATTAAGATCAAATTCGACTCAATTAGTCCAAAAAAACAAAAAAAAAAAATTCAAACTCGGATTTTGACATCCAAGGGTTGAAAAACTTGATTTTTTTGACTTTTGGGGCAAAATTATGTGTTAAAATGATAGGAATTGTAATGGGTAATGATAAATAAGTGATTTTGAAGTGATTTGGGACAAATTTGAATCAAATTAAATGAGTTTTGATGGGATTTTGGGAGGAAAAAAATTGCAGCAATTTTTATAAGAATAGGAAAGGAAGGTTTAATAAAGGGTGAATAAAGAGAAAAAATTTAAAAAAATATTACAGACCTGTATTGACAGCATCCATGACAACCTCAAACCATCATCAATAGCAGCGGACTATCAGCCTCACGTGACTCACGTCGCATCACCGACAATAAAGCACCAAGCCATTATATCAACAGCAGCGAACTACCAGCCCGTCACCAACAACATCACTTGTATCCACACGATAGCAGCAACTGACCCACCACCACGGCTCTGACACCTCAAACCCGAAACACCAGTACCAACAATACAAAACCGAGTTAACGCTAGCAACATGATCAGCAACCATGAACAATAGCAGAGGCCTCAAATAAGACGCAACACGAACATGAGCAGGAATGCCGCCTCGCCATTGCCGCTGCCAGCGGCTGTGTCAGCCGCGCCCAGCGGCCTATAGCAACCTCCCAGCGGCAGCAAGGACCACCTCCTGTTTGGCCTCCGCGTGCAGCGGCCGTATTGTGCCGCTTCCAGCTGCCGTGAGTAGCTGTTGCTATTCGATTGCGGGTCGATTTAATTTATTGTTGGTTGTCGGTTTTAGCTCCTGACAATCGATTGCTTTTTTAAAAAAAAAAAATACTCGAGTTATAAAATCGACTTACGTCGATTTCATATCCGACACTCGTACCTACAAAATAGAAAAACGAAATTAATTAGAAAAATTGAAAGAATTATTCTAAAATAACGGAAAATGAATAAAAAGATGAAAAGTTTAAAAAATATTTAAAAAAAAGAAAAGAAAAGAAAAGACGGGTTGCCTCCCGACAAGCACCTTATTTAACGTCGTGGCTCGACATAAAGCGAACGGATTCAATCTTCATAAATTGGGTCGAAAATGTCGATTTCCTCGACCGTTTCCTTTCGAAACCCGTCATAATACGGCTTAAGACGGTGTCCGTTCACTTTAAAAACCTTATCCGTAGAAAAACTACGAATCTCGACAGCTCCATGTGGGTATACTTGAGTGACTTCAAACGGACCAACCCACCGGGATCGCAATTTTCCCGAGAATAACCGAAGACGGGACATAAAAAGCAACACTTTTTGTCCCAGTGTGAAGGTTTTCCGAGCCAACATTTTATCGTGCCATGCTTTGGTTCTATCTTTAAATATCGCGGCATTGTCATATGACTCGTTCCTAATCTCCTCGAGCTCTTGTAGTTGCAATTTCCGATACTCACCCGATTCATCCATCCTCATATTCAAATTTTTCACCGCCCAATATGCCTTGTGTTCAAGTTCAAACGGGAGGTGACAAGACTTACCGAAGACTAATCGATACGGTGACATACCAATTGGAGTCTTATAAGCCGTTCTATAAGCCCATAAAGCGTCATCGGGCCTCATGCTCCAATCTTTTCGATTCGGGTTTACCGTTTTCTCCAATATAGATTTCACCTCTCGATTAGACACCTCGGCTTGCCCATTGGTTTGTGGATGATAAGCGGTGGACACCTTGTGAGTAACAAAGTATTTCTTCAACAATGCGCCAACCGTCCTATTGCAAAAATGGGTGCCTCTATCACTTATCAAAGCCCGGGGAATTCCGAACCTAGAAAAGATATTAGATTTAACAAAATCTGCAACAACCTTAAAATCGTTAGTCCTAGTGGGTTTAGCTTCCACCCACTTCGAGACATAATCAACCGCAAGAAGAATATACAAATACCCATGAGACACGGGAAATGGACCCATAAAATCAATACACCATACATCAAAAATTTCACAGTAAATCATAGGGATTTGAGGCATCTCATTTCGACGTGAAATGTTACCGCTCCTTTGGCAATTGTCACAAGTCTTAACAAAGCCATGAGCATCACGAAACAAGCTAGGCCAATAAAAACCACAATCTAGTACCTTTCGCGCGGTACGTCTAGCTCCAAAATGGCCTCCACAAGCATATGAATGACAAAAGGCAAGTATAGAGCTCACCTCACTCTCCGGAACACACCTCTGTACTATTTGGTCCGCACAATGTTTCCATAGGTAAGGATCATCCCAAACATAGTATTTAGCATCACTACGAATCTTCTCCTTTTGGGATTTTGAAAAACCTGTAGGAAATTCATTGGAAACAAGAAAGTTAACAATGTTTGCATACCAAGGAAGGACGGGAGTAAGAGCAAAGAGTGTCTCATCGGGAAATGAACCCCGAATAGGCTCCACTAGCTTATCTTGATTCACCAATCGACTTAAGTGGTTCGCGACCACATTCTCGGCTCCTTTCTTATCTATGACCTCTAAGTCAAATTCACTCAACAATAGAACCCATCGAATGAGCCTCGGTTTGGCCTCCTTCTTTGTCATCAAATACATACCTAAGGGCGGCGTGATCGGTGTAAACTACCACTTTGGTACCAAGCAAGTAAGAACGGAACTTCTCTAAAGCAAACACTACCGCCAACATCTCCTTCTCGGTAGTAGAGTAATTCTTTTGGGCCTCGTTAAGGGTCAAAGATGCGTAGTAAATCACATGAGGTATCCTTCCGACTCTTTGTCCCAAAACGGCACCGATGGCATAGTCACTTGCATCACACATGAGTTCAAATGGGAGTGACCAATCCGGAGCTTTGATTATCGGTGCCGAGGTTAACTTCTCCTTCAACTTGTTAAACGCCTCCTTGCATGCCAAATTAAACTCAAAATCTACTACCTTTTGCAACAACTTGCATAATGGTGAAGCTATTTTCGAAAAGTCCTTGATAAATCTCCTATAGAAACCGGCAAGCCTCTCTAGCATTTGATCGATGAAAGGTAGAGGGAAATGGTCCTTCCTAGTCACCGCATTGAGTCGACGGTAATCAATGCAAACGCGCCACCCATTTTGAACACGGGTGGGAACCAACTCTCCATGGTTGTTCTCTACTACCGTCACGCCACTCTTCTTTGGCACAACTTCTGTAGGACTCACCCACTTGCTATCCGAGATTGGGTAAATTATACCCACTTGCAAGAGCTTCAAGATCTCCTTCTTCACCACCTCCATCATAGGTGGGTTCAATCTCCTTTGGGGTTGCCTCACCGGTTTGGCATCTTCTTCTAGGAAAATGTGATGCATACAAGTGGTTGGACTAATGCCTTTGATGTCGGCTATAGTCCATCCAATTGCTAACTTATTCTCCTTAAGAACCTCCACTAGCCTTGCTTCTTGCTCCTCTGTGAGCTTGTTAGAAATTATGACGGGTAAGGTCTCACCATCTCCTAGGAACACATACTTCAAATGATCCGGCAAGGGTTTTAATTCTACCACGGGTGCCTGCACAACTGAAGGTAACAATTTCTCACGAGGCAAAGTTAGTGTTAGTGGTTTAGAAAAAGACGACATAATAGGTGAATTCTCCATCTTGGATAAGGAAGCCACAACCTCCTGCAAGTCACTAGAAAGAGTTAGATCCAAATCATTATAATATAAGCTATTATCAATAGCCACAATCAAGTCATCTTCTCTTTCTAGGTTGAACACATCTTGCACTATGGGCTCCAAAACATCAATCATATAACAAGAATGGTCGTCACATGGATATTTCATTGAATCATAGATGTTAAAATTAACCACTTGACCATTAGCCTCCATAGTGAGTGAACCATTAGACACGTCGATTTTAGTGCTTGCGGTTTTCAAAAATGGCCTACCTAAAAGTATTGGGGTCGCATGTGAATCATGTTCCATTTCAAGCACATAAAAATCGGCGGGGAAAATGAGTTTGTCCACCATTACTAGGACATCCTCAACAACCCCTTTGGGGTAAGCATTAGAACGATCGGCTAATTGTATTACCACCCCCGTTTTAATTAAAGGACCCAATTTCAAAGATTTATATAATGAATATGGAAGTACATTTATCGATGCACCTAAGTCAAGCATAGCATTAGGAAATATGGTGTCTCCTACGGTGCAAGGAATGGTAAACATACCCGGGTCACTACATTTAGGTGGTAATTTATGTTGAAACAAAGCCGACACATGTTCATTGACTTTAACTTTTTTGACTCCCTTAAGCTTTTGATTCCTCTTGATAGTACACAATTCCTTAAGAAATTTAGCATATCTAGGAACACTTTTCAATAAATCAAGTAAGGGGATGTTTACCTCACATTTCCAGAAAGTTTCATAGACATCCTTATCTTGCATGGGCCGAGTCTTCCTTTTGAGTGCCTCCGGAAATGGTGATGGGTCCACATAAGTGGGTGTCACTATTGGTGAAGATGCTCCTTGCTCCACCGGGCACTAGTAGAGAAATGACATTTGGCAAATAGATTACACAACGGTTGTTGTAAATAACCGTAGCGTATTATAAAAGGCGACGGTCATTAGGCAGTGACCGATGCGAAATGTTTATACCAAATATAACCGCATCAGTCAAAATATACGACCGATGCGAAATATATATGTAAAACAAAATCGCATCAGTCAAAATATACGACCGATGCGAAATATATATGTAAAACAAAACCGCATCAGTTAAACTTCACGACCGATGCAAAAGAGTTTTGTATAACATACATGACGGTCAACATAACCGTTGCATAATATAACCACAAATTTTTAATATTCAATTCAATACAACTTTTTTTATCATTTAATGATAAAATAATCACTAAGATAATTTTTAAAATAGATTTTTACATTTTTAAAATATAAACATTATAATTCAAAACTATATTAAAAATAATACTAATAAAGTAAATAAAAATTTAATATTAAAAATAATTTACAACACAATTTTTCACCCGAGTCACAAATACAAGCCCATAACTACTCGGACTAATAAAAGTCCAAGTGTGTGTATGTAAAGTTAGGGTTTTTCTATCTATAACCATACACACAATTTTTCACTACAATTTTCGCCGCTGCACTTCTCCCCTCTTCCGTTCAATCGATTCTCAAATTAGGGTTTCCATCGTTCATCCTTTCTTCAATTCATCACCATGAGAGCTAAGGTTCAATTTCTTCCTCAAGATCAGTTAATTATTTACTGATTTTTCTTGATTTTTGCGTGTTTTTTTATATCTGATGAATATTTTTGTATTAGTTTTCGTAGTGGAAGAAGAAGTGTATGAGGAGATTGAAGAGGAAGCGCCGAAAGATGAGGCAGAGATCTAAGTAGACGATGAAGAAGAAGAAGAAGATGAAGATGAAAGTGTTCCTCTCGCGATTCTTCGACGTAATCTTCGAGTTTTTTTTTTAAATTTTGATTTCAATTTCCTTTTTCTGCTTGATTCAGTCTTTCTGGCGTTTTTCTGCGGCTTCTTATCCTGATCTTGAAGAACCTCTTCTTTCTGGAGTTTTAAACCACGCATCCGTTGCGTTGTTAGATCGTCAGATTTCTCCGCGGAGGTACATTTTCTAAATAATTTACACATTGCTTGTCAAATAAAAATTCATCATCTTCACAGTCGAGCTGCCGTTATTCGCAATTTGGGCATAGTGGCATCAATTCCTAATCCCAAATGAGCTATTGGTTGTACTTTCGACTTTCAAGAGTAGTGAAGTTTTATGGCGTTCTAATTTCAATGCATGCCATCCTTTTTCTGTTTTCCAGATAATAGTTAGAAAATTTGTTACTTATTGTAATACTCGTCATGTATTACGAGTTTTTCATATTTAATTCGGGTATCATTAATGGGTAGTAGTATAGATTTGTGGTCAACCCATATTGTTTAACCGATTTCGAATACCCGTATATTATATAACCCATTTAGTAATCTAATAACCCAACTTATTACACGTATAATCTAATAGCCCATTTAGTAAGCACGTATAACCTACCCATTTATTTATTAACCTAGAGTATTTATATTAACCTATTAGCATCATGGATGATGCACACCACCTCTTCACCTTTTAACTTGCATATGCCAATTCTATACCCAAAACCGCATGCCGCACCATCGTCTCATACCCCCTTTAAATTCATTTGTTGTCCCCTTCATCACGCACGACATTCCCCTCTCTTTGTCAACCGTCTTTCAACTCGCGTAGGGGATTCGGGACGGAGTGTGTGATGATTATTACACTACACGTGGATAGGTGGTTATGAACGTGAACAACATCATCAATGGTGGTCGTGGTGGTGTAAGTATTCGTACGGTTCGTACCGATTCATTGCCTCTGGTGTCATTCCTCTATTTCTCCATTTTCTGTTGTGTTTCATGAGCCTTAGACAAAGTAATTAGCCGTTGTGGATGTCGGGCTGTGGTTGTTGTCGGGACTGTAGATGTTGACGTTGTGGTGGTGTTATTATTGTCGTCGGGCTGTTGGTGAAGTCGGGGTGAAGTTTGTTGTTGTTGTCGTGTTATATATTGCTAGTATGTATGGTTGGTGTTATAGGTGGTTAATTTGGGTCGGTTTTATCTTATGTTTTGGCTAGGTTTGGTCGGTTTTCATATTTTAGTTTAGTTAGGTCTGGTCGGTTTCATTTAATCATCTAGTTGGGTCGGTATCAATTTCTTTTATAATAACTACGTTAGGTTCGATATTAATTAAAGTATACAATATATTACTAGGATTGGATTTTGACGAGTTTTCGTGGTGAATACTAATATCGACGTGGTGGTGACTTGCTAACTAGGTAAGGTTATCCTTACTCAGTTTACGTTGTATGTATGCATTTTGTATGATATGTAATGGTATAATGGTTACATTGAGATTGCGGCTGTGTGCCTATTGAGATTGAGGCTGTGTGCCTATATTGATATTGAGGCTGTGTGCCAATTGATATTGCGGCTGTGTGCCGATTGAGAGAAGCTAGCTAGGACTAGCTAGGCCCGGTTGATCTCGGGACCTTCCCTAATGTTTCCTCCTAGGAGAGCCTAGGAGGGGTGTGCACACTCTGACTGACGGGGCGTGACTGCGGTCGCGATAGATAATGGAAATGATGATGATGATGATGATACTGATACTGATGTTTGTGATGTTGGTTATACTAATGTTATTTAATTAATGTTATCGTAAGCTGACCTTGTGTGTATGTCTGATGTGTCTGTGATGATCCGATTGACGTTTCCGATCAATTGGGGAGTAGTCTATTATGCAGGTTATGTGTATCGTGATGTGTTTGGATGCTGGGATACATGTACGGGATTGGGGTGAGCGCAACTTATGAGTCCAGACGTAGCACGGGTGAATGCATGGGCATTCCCGTTTTTAAATAGATTGTATAACTTCCGCTGTGTAACCAGAGTTAATAGTTAATGGGTTGTAATTGTTTAAATCTTGTGGCCGGTTTGGTATTCCATATTGTATTGTAATGAGCTACTACCTCGGAAAACCGAGATGGTAACATCCTTAGTTACTTGGGAATGTCTGGTAAGGCTCCTGGGTAAATGGGGGTGTTACAAAGTGGTATCAGAGCGATCGATCCTGGAGCCTGAATAAATGAACCTAGGAAGATAAAATGAACTCCGGTGATGGACCATCAGGAGCCCCTCTAAAACTCGGTTGAGGAGACGTCCTTATACCACTTCTGGCCCTCCTGGTCTTGACCCGGTAACAGCGTGTGAGGAATGAGATGGGGTACAATAGGTGGGATACGTTGTGATGCTATGAATGTGGTGATGATTCTTGTGATAATTAGCTGTGTTGTTTGACGCATACTATGTAGTGGACTACATGAGATGATGTGTGATAGTACGTAGTTTCTGTATTATCAGGGTATAGTATTTAGTATACGAGACCATATGAGCTATATGATACAGTACGTAGAATCAAGGTTGAGGTAAGGGTCAATCACCCCCTGGGTGAGAGTAAGGACATAGTCAGGATTGGTAGTAACGTTGGAGACGACATCTAGGTCTTTGTACGTAGTTGGTCGTACGTGGTAAACGTGTTTCAATTAGTCATTTTGGTGTTAATATGTCTATCTTAGAGAATAATATACGGGAGTCGTCTCACATAGGGAAAATGGGGTTGATATCTTGTGATGGTATGAATATCGTAATATATCAAAAGGGTCAATAGCTTACGTACGTAGTTTAAGCGCAAGTTCATGTGAATGTTTCTCCAAAGTACTGGGATACTTTTGCTTCATTTCAAGTATTATATGCTTCCTTGCCGATGTAATGTACTAGCTGCCTTCATGTTAACTAGGACTGATATCTAGAAGTTTAATGGTGTCGTGACGTGTTAATGGAGCTTTGTTGCATGTGAATCAAGTACGAGTTAATGAGACAAATAGTCGAACAATGTAAGAATACGCGAGGCAAGTCCGTTTTGAGTTAATGTGAGTTACTTGCTTTATATTGATCGGAGTGGTGTCCTTATTGGTCCTCATCCTTCTCTCGTAATAGCGTAAATGAACCTGTCTATTAATCGATTCTGGAAAGGGTATGTTGTATCTAGAATTATGTCGATCTGTTTGTATTATATGGAACAATAATGTATATATAATTGTGTCGTTTTTATTTCACTCTGATTTATTCAATGTGTAATTGACAAAATAAAGTGTGAAATTGAATTATGTGTATTAACTGAATTTGAGTACAGCGTGTTATTAAATTGATTATTTGTGGTGTTATATTCTTTAATGCGAATTTCTGTCAAAGACACTTGAGCATTTCTGTTTCATTTCGAGTTTATATGCTTCCTTGTCAATTTAATATGTTCTGAGTCGTACCTTGTTGATTTCTATTCTGGATGGTTTAAATGAGTATTTATAAAAACTCATGTTGAGCTAATGACACATAGATTTACAGTACTTCATCATACTTGAATATTGTGTTTATCGAGTTCTGTTTTGATGAACTAAACAAACATGTTTGCTAAATGTGTCGAGATAATGTCGGAACAACTTAAAACATCTTCGATTAACCTGAACAATGTGTTACTGGATTGTTTCAAATGTTACAGTGCCTATTTCATAAAATTTGGACAGTTACTCAAAGGAAGTCTAGTTTTTCCTTCTAAGATTTCGTTATATAACTTCAAGTATTTTGGTCCGAGGAAATTAATTGATCATAGAAAGTCTAACTCTGTCCGCAAATTTTGGGTGGTCAAGTCCCTTTTATAAACCCTATTTTTTTTAGATCAAACTAGCATTTGATAATCTTACTGGGTACACTTAGAAGAGTCTGTGTATTGTTAGACCTTGGTATTACTTAAAAGAAGGTTTTCAAACTCATTTTATAAATAGAAACTCTTAATGGATCAAAATTCGTTAGTTCGTGAAAATTTGGAAATGGTTTGGACTTCAAAGTTTAGATTACTGTTTTGGGAATCTAACCCTACTTGTCTTGCACTATGCTGAGTTATAATGAGCTAATTATGATTTCCTACCATTGCAGCACTGCTGAGAACGGGGTCGAAATCGTTAAGATTGTTATCATTACCTTGCTTGCATGAATACTTTAAAATGATCGTATGTTGCATTAATGCATAGTATTATGGAGTGATGTTTATATACTCTTGATGAAATAAGGATAATTACGAGTCATAAGATGTCGAGACTGCTTGTGTGTTATTACTTACCATGATATAGAAAATAGTGGCTTCAACGTGTTGTTGTTGGATAACTTGTGTTATGATTATAAATTGATTATGTGATAAAAGAACATATGTACTATTTTGGACATGTCTAATAAGTAAGGGTCGTAATAGTAAGGAGTAAAATTAAGTTGAATCACTAAACTGCGAACCGAGTACTCAATTGTGTATGGTTTTGCTTACTCTTGTATATTCTTAATGGGTCGTTTGTGCATTAAGTCCATGTTTTATTATGCCTATGTGACGATCCTAGGTCTTCAGTCGTATGTTGTAATTGGGTATTCTGTTGAAATATATATCACCTTTTATCTGTGTTAGATTCCTGAAGTTATTAACTTGCTCATCTAGATTTGTGTAGGCTATGTGGTTGTCTTACCTCGAAAACCTTATTGTTTTGAGTCATGATTTCATATCTTGTGGTGCTAACGATGGATCAGCCTAGTTCCTACATATATATATATATATATATATATATATATATATATATATATATATATATATATATATATATATCTCTGAACCTGAAAAGATTTACATGTGTAAACTGTGTACTGAATATGATAAGTAAATAATCTTAGTGAGTTAAAAGTTTCCATGATAAAGGCTCTCTCATTCTTAATTACTCTTGTATATCCTTAGTGATTCATTCCTATATTTAATAATAGATGAGTAAATAACGTGAATGATTAAGATAGTTGTATGGAGTCTTAAATATGAGTAGATATACATTAGTTATGTGTCTATCACAAATAGGAGTCGAATAAATCGCCTAACAATAAGATAATTGAACAATATTTGACACAAGTTATATAACCTTGCCTATAGTATGTAGAACCCTTGCGGTTTCAACTGGTTGTATTGTTGTTGATGTGTACTCTAATATGATAAAACCATAGAAGTAACACCATGGTTTTGAGTCTACGGAGAAAGATAGAATGTCATTTACTGTCATGTTTTGAATATCATGCAAACTGTCTTCATGTAATCTAACTTGTTTCGATCACTTGAGTATTATTTAATGCGATTATGTCATTAAGCCGAATTGTTACTCGAGTTTTGGAATAATGGTTGTTGAAATGTGCGTTATGAGTCTTGTTTGGTGTATTATATAACGATGTAATGGTTGGCGGGACCGAACTATCTAATTGGGTTAAAGTGATTATAATATATGAATCAAGCACTATGTCCTTGTGTGTTAAGGTCGGTGATGGTGTAATTTGAAATAGTTGGAAATGTGCACGAATCGTTGATGTCGTCATGTCCGTTTCAATGTTAACAAGTCTGGACTTGTTCGAATTTTATTTATTTATTTTGAACATTTGAAATGAGCTAAGAAGTGTTGGTGACGGTTGGTATGACTAGACGGGTGTATGAAATGTTGATGTTCGGCCGTTTGTACTAGAAATTGTTAAGGTCAGTAAGGTGACTATGATATTTATGAGTATGACATTTATGCGTATGGTGACTGATATTTCAGTCTGAGACTAGTTGAAAGCGGAATAAGAGGGTTGTGTACGAGTCACTACCGTTTGTCTACCCCGGCCCTTATCCAGGGACGTGATTGTGTTTGGGGTTATTAATGAGATTTGTCATTTAAACGTTAAGTTCAATCGACTATTGGTATAATGTGGTTGAAATGTGAGTCATGTCCGGTGTCTAGTATAATTATAATGTCATGAACTGTGAGGTTCTCGTGACTTGATAAACGATCTGAACTGCTATTATTAGCTTTGGATGGACTCTGTTCTTAATTGTAAGGATTGCGCAAGCATGGAATGAAGGAAATGGCATAGTCAATGTCTTATGATCTTAATATGGTATAAAGAATTTTGAGGTTGCGAGGACGTAACCTTGATTATAAGGAGGGTAGGATGTTATACCCCAATGTTTCCTATGATAGGTGTGCTCTAGGTGCTTAATGATCGTTGTTGTCGTTAGTTAAGTACATGTGTTATTAGGAAGGTAGGATGTCATACCCGTTATTTTCCAATTGTATGTTTGCTTAGTGACCGCGTAATAAGTCACTGCGTGATAAGTTGGATTAGTTGTCATTAGTTTTAAGTGCGCATATATCGTTAATCAGTAGTACGTAAGACAGTTAGTAATCGAACAAATGTAAATCATAGGAAATGATTGTTAGTCGAGAGGTGTGTTATTGGGTGGATCCTGAACTTCGGGACGAAGTTCTTTATAAGGAGGGTAGACTGTAATACCTAGTCCTGATTATTCACGTTATGTTACTCTTGTTAGGTTGGTGGTTGGTTGATCAGTTAGGTTGGTATAATTAGTCGTTCTGTAACGAGAGACGAACTTCGGGACGAAGTTTCTTATAAGGAGGGTAGATTGTAATACTCGTCATGTATTACGAGTTTTTCATATTTAATTCGGGTATCATTAATGGGTAGTAGTATAGATTTGTGGTCAACCCATATTGTTTAACCGATTTCAAATACCCGTATATTATATAACCCATTTAGTAATCTAATAACCCAACTTATTACACGTATAATCTAATAGCCCATTTAGTAAGCACGTATAACCTACCCATTTATTTATTTATTAACCTAGAGTATTTATATTAACCTATTAGCATCATGGATGATGCACACCACCTCTTCACCTTTTAACTTGCATATGCCAATTCTATACCCAAAACCGCATGCCGCACCATCGTCTCATACCCCCTTTAAATTCATTTGTTGTCCCCTTCATCACGCACGCCATTCCCCTCTCTTTGTCAACCGTCTTTCAACTCGCGTAGGGGATTCGGGACGGAGTGTGTGATGATTATTACACTACACGTGGATAGGTGGTTATGAACGTGAACAACATCATCAATGGTGGTCGTGGTGGTGTAAGTATTCGTAAGGTTCGTACCGATTCATTGCCTCTGGTGTCATTCCTCTATTTCTCCATTTTCTGTTGTGTTTCATGAGCCTTAGACAAAGTAATTAGCCGTTGTGGATGTCGGGCTGTGGTTGTTATCGGGACTGTAGATGTTGACGTTGTGGTGGTGTTATTATTGTCGTCGGGCTGTTGGTGAAGTCGGGGTGAAGTTTGTTGTTGTTGTCGTGTTATATATTGCTAGTATGTATGGTTGGTGTTATAGGTGGTTAATTTGGGTCGGTTTTATCTTATGTTTTGGCTAGGTTTGGTCGGTTTTCATATTTTAGTTTAGTTAGGTCTGGTCGGTTTCATTTAATCATCTAGTTGGGTCGGTATCAATTTCTTTTATAATAACTACGTTAGGTTCGATATTAATTAAAGTATACAATATATTACTAGGATTGGATTTTGACGAGTTTTCGTGGTGAATACTAATATCGACGTGGTGGTGACTTGCTAACTAGGTAAGGTTATCCTTACTCAGTTTACGTTGTATGTATGCATTTTGTATGATATGTAATGGTATAATGGTTATATTGAGATTGCGGCTGTGTGCCTATTGAGATTGAGGCTGTGTGCCTATATTGATATTGAGGCTGTGTGCCAATTGATATTGCGGCTGTGTGCCGATTGAGAGAAGCTAGCTAGGACTAGCTAGGCCCGGTTGATCTCGGGACCTTCCCTAATGTTTCCTCCTAGGAGAGCCTAGGAGGGGTGTGCACACTCTGACTGACGGGGCGTGACTGCGGTCGCGATAGATAATGGAAATGATGATGATGATGATGATACTGATACTGATGTTTGTGATGTTGGTTATACTAATGTTATTTAATTAATGTTATCATAAGCTGACCTTGTGTGTATGTCTGATGTGTCTGTGATGATCCGATTGACGTTTCCGATCAATTGGGGAGCAGTCTATTATGCAGGTTATGTATATCGTGATGTGTTTGGATGCTGGGATACATGTACGAGATTGGGGTGAGCGCAACTTATGAGTCCAGACGTAGCACGGGTGAATGCATGGGCATTCCCGTTTTTAAATAGATTGTATAACTTCCGCTGTGTAACCAGAGTTAATAGTTAATGGGTTGTAATTGTTTAAATCTTGTGGCCGGTTTGGTATTCCATATTGTATTGTAATGAGCTACTACCTCGGAAAACCGAGATGGTAACATCCTTAGTTACTTGGGAATGTCTGGTAAGGCTCCTGGGTAAATGGGGGTGTTACACTTATCCTGACAAAGGAGCTTGAAGAACATTGCAATTTGCAAGTTGCTTCAATGTCAACCTGGAATGCTTTATTCGGTAGTTGTTTAAAAATGTAATATTTCGCAATTGTGCTGAACTCCCAACACAACTGGCCATTGTGGATCCTATGGTCAATGCTTCATTCTACTATCAATATATCGTATTTCATGGCACTTTTTTTTTAGCTTTATTGCACTTCAATATGTTGTTCTTGATCTTTCCATTTCTTATCTAGGGAGATGTGTATCCCGTGGAACCATTTGATGGCCCTCCCATTTATCAAGTCCTCGATACCCATTGGGGTGTCCTTAACGATGAAGATGTAAGTGACATCTTACACTTTACTTACAACATAATATAACTTGTCTAACAAATGTTAGTGATCAAAGATTGAAATTTTACGATGTTTATATTCAATACGGAAACATCCGTCACTCAGTCACAATCATATAAAACTCTATCCTTGAAGGATCTCTATTCTGGACTAGTTAGGAAAATGACAATTGAAATGCTATGAGTTACTCTCCTAGAAGTAATTGGAGTTTCTTAGAGTTCCTAAGATATAGCCGTAGAATGCTCTATATAAGATATATGTGATATTGGAAATCAGTTGGTGTTTGAGGTACTGAAATCAGAAATCGTCAATTTAAAAAGAATCCGCTCTCTGAAATGCACCCTTTTTTCCCCTTTGTAAACTGCCTCAACCCGCCATGTTCTTCACATGGATATCCTATATTTATTGTCACCTCGGTTTAGGCAATCTACAAACTAATGTATGATAATGAAGCTGAACAAACCTATAAAACAAGGGAAATTTAAAAACGGCAAACTGCTGATTACAGAGTTATTCTTTAGTCTTTATCATCCTATGCTTGTATATTGTATTGCGTTGGAAACTCCCAGTCTTTCGACTTCATGACAGTAACAGGAACCTGAGAAAGATCTCAAACATTGACAGATTGTTCTGTTAAAGTTCTTGTTGCTAGGAATCCTAGTCTAGAAGTTTCTATTGCCACAAGTAGATCTACAAACAGTCTAAGAAATGGTTCGAATATGATGTTATTTTCAAGGAAAGAGCACAAAAGCCCATGGTCACCCTTCAGGTAACAGATATGATCCTTTTTTAAGGCTTTTATTATTTTTATGTTATCTTACCGTCATTTAATAATGTTTTGAGTAAAGTTTAGTTGTCTTTTTTGTTTGTTATATAAACTAGTATGGATATTATGATTTGGTGTTCTATGCACTTTTGATCGTACATAGCTTGGAGAACCTAACTTACCTAAGTATCGAAAGGCATTGGGCTCAAATTTGTGAAATTAATCGTATGGAATTTTAAAAAATTTATAACATCTCAAGGTTCACACATAGAAAGAAGTGATACTTTTGAGGTATGTGCATGTTATTACATACTCCATTTTATTCACTAGCTTTGTAGTGTATTATTAATTTATTATAGTTTTAGTGTTTATACTCACCCTTGGCTATCATTATTTGTAAGACTGTAGCCATTGGAATTTTTTTTCCTTATTTTTCTTATAATTCTAAATTACTTCTTGTCATCAAACAAAACCTTACATGGTCTCACTTTTCTTCGTAATGTAATGGTATAATTTTATTTGTATGTATTTTAACTGATCCACGTAACATCCGTGAAGTATTTCATGACTTATTAGGATTTATTTGTCAATGTTAGTGGTTTCGTTGTAGCTCTAAGCCTCTAATACTCTCATGATCAACTTTTTACATTTCTAGCTAATACCTTTATTTATATTTTAATGTGATATTTGACTAAAGTATTCTAATTTTGAATTTCTTTTACAGAGTTTTGTTTTAATCGGCATCGGAGTAGAGCAAGTAGAGTACAATGAGTTCAGTTGATATGCTAATGCACCATTGTCGAAAAACTTAGTGAGTAATGTAATTTCTTTTGTTGGAGACTAGTCACCGAAAATCTCTCAAATGTTACTTTATGAGAATTAAGCTATGTGTTGTAAGTTTAGCTATTTGTACTTTCATTGGAGTGATGCTTGAGAGTTATAATCCATGTAATTGTGTAGTATACTAGTATTTGTATTATTATTCAGATTAATGCTAAATGTTTGTGTTGCGATGGAGACATTTGATTGGTAATGAATTGTATTTGAGCTAGCAAGGATAATACGTATTTGAATTTTTTTTTAATAAAAAACAGGGAAAAGGCAACGGTTGTGAAAAAAGACCGTCGCCTAAAATCTTCTTTCAGCGATGGTTATAAAAAAACCGTCGTCTAAAATCTACTTTTCGCAACGGTTATTAAAAAAACCGTCGTCAAAAATTTACTTTTCGCAACGGTTATAAAAAAAGACCGTCGTCTAAAATCTACTTTTTGCAATGGTTATAAAAACGCCATCGCCTAGAATCTACTTTTCGCAACGGTTACATGTTTTAACCGATGCAAAATGTCATTTAGTCTACGGTCACGCGACCGTTGCGAAAAGTAATGGATCTATAGCAACCCCCAGGAATACAACGGTTAATGACCGTTGCGATATGTGGTTTTTAACCGTTGCGATATGCAGTTTTTGTACTAGTGGGGGTTGGAACGGTGTTCTCAACCTCAAGTTCTTCCTCCTCTTGCTCCACAATTTCTCAAATCCTATCCTGTGGAGCGGATAATTCTTTCCCACTTCGCAAAGTAATAGCACTAGCATTAGCATTAGGTGGGGGAATAGGTTGGGATGGAAGTTTCCCGGAATCCCGAGCCTCAAGTCTCCCTATAGCACTAGACATTTGACCCAGTTGATGTTCTAGGTTTTGAATGCTAGCTAGTTTTAGTGTCATGTTGGAATTGGGCTTGGTTTGCTTGCATTGTAGCAACATTAAAGGTTAAAGCCCGGATCATGTCCTCCGTGGACATAGTAGGTGTGGAAGTTTGGGCTTGTGGGGTGAAGGTGTTTGGGACTTGGTTTCTAGGAATAAAACAAGGTCGGACTTGACCAAATTGTTGGCCAAAGGATTGGCCTTGAGGTTGATTAAAAATTTGACCTTGAGGTTGTAAGCCTCCTTGTGGGTTTCCATATTGGAACCAGGGATGGTCTCTTCTCATATAAAAATTATCATACCTCTTTTGGCCAAAAGCACCGACCGCATTTACCTCCTCGGTGGCCTCCTCTTCCATAAGTGGACACTTGTCGGCGAAATGCCCATGTGACGAACAAATAGAGCAAGCTTGAACTTGTTGTTGATTCCCCTTCATCATGTCCCTCATCATGGAAGCCAAATCTTCAACCTTCCTTTCAAGTGAAGTGTGAGAACTTGAAGTAGCCATGTTCACCCTCTTTGTGGTAGTCCTCACACTAAATTGGCGTGAGCTTTCGACAAGCTCACTCAATAGTGCATAAGCATCATCCGGGTTTTTATTAACAATGCCTCCTCCACTAGCGGCATGGACCATTCGGGCATCATCCGGAGATAATCCTCCAACAAAATAGAGGATGAGATCGATAGCACTATACCCATGATATGGGCAACTTGATAATAATTTTTGGAAACGCTCCCAATATTGATAAAGTGTTTCTCCATCGTCTTGCTCCACATTGGATATCTCCTTCTTGATACTTGACGATTTGGGGGCGGGGAAGTACTTCTCAAGGAACGCCTTCTTCATTAATTCCCAAGTTGTGATACTACCCGGTGGAAGGTAGTACAACCAATCCCGAGCGGCATCTTTGAGGGAAAAAAGAAATGCCCTCAATTTGATTTGCTCTTCGGTAACACCATTGGGTTTCATGCTAGTGCATACAACATGAAACTCGGATAGGTGCTTGTGTGGGTCCTCACCACTCAACCCATGAAATGAAGGTAATAAGTGGATCAAACCGAACTTCAATTCAAAGGTTGCATTTTCCGCCAAGGCCGGAAAAGTAATGCAAAGTGGTTGTTGAGAAAGATCGGGAGCTTTGATCTCCTTCAAGGTTCTTGTTTCTTTGACCATTTTGATCTCCTTTGTCTCCTCAACTATGTTATCAAAATCGAGCTTCCTCTTGATTTCCTTCCGAATGCGACGAAGAGTCCGCTCCAATTCTGGATCAAAATCTACTAATTTATCGTTAGTAGAACGGGTGTTCGGCATAAACCAAACACCAACAAAATAGGAATATATAGAAAAACACACAAATAAATAACAAAAATTGCCTTCCCCGGCAACGGCGCCAAAATTTGGCTAGACTTGTCGTGAGTCTCCAAATTACAATTTTAATCCACTTCTAACACAAACTAGTAGTTAGTGAAAGTAGGGGTCGAACCCACGAGGAAGGTGATTATGTTGTTTTAAGTGTGTATAAATCTATATAAATTAGTAACCAATATGGGGGGATTTATGTGTGAATGATTCCTCTAAGTCTAATAAACTAACAAAATAAAGTAACAAAATAAAATAAACTAATACGAATAAACGATCTAACAAATATGAGAAAAGTACTTGGACCAAGCAATATCCACCATCAAGTTTAACGAATTGATCATTGACTCTTCTACTTTACACTTTATATTAGAATACTTTGCTATGAAGTTTAATCGACTTCCAATTCCACTTATTAATAGTTATAAGATATGAGAAGCATACTCAAATAACCCTTACGATATTGTCAATTTAAATCAAGTGTCTAAATTATATCAATATGTAGATTAGAACGATGGAATTTAGCAAAGATGAAGAATGATGACTCAAGCGGTATCACTTCATTTCTTACAAGTTTAATCCTTATAACTCAACAATGATGAAAAGCATACAAATTGGTGAATTATATTTGCTACTCGGATATAGTTAAACAAACAAAAGATTCATTCAACTATTCTAGCAATGGTTTATCAATAACAAAAACTAGGTGATCAAGCTAGAAGATGAATTAACAAACCAAGAAATAATGCAAATTAAACTTGATATTCTAATATAAAAGTAAATTAGAAATGAGTCTTACAATTCACTAACTTGAAAGGCTTCGACTACTTGTTCCAAGAATAAGAACTTAGCCTTCCATACAAATGAAATACTTGCAAAATAAACTAGAAAATGTGATAGAAACTATATGTGTTTTTGAGAATTACAAGTGATGGTTTATGTGTTGGATGATGAATGTCATGGTGAACTTCTCCTCTTTATATAGTCATCCATGGAGCATCTTCATCAATGGCTCATAAAGACTCATAAAATGCCTCATAAAAATGATCATAATGAAGAAGAAGAAGAATAAAATAGGTGAGTAAAGAAGAAGAAAAAAGGACTAGAGAAAGAATTCTATGCGAAAAAGAATCCAAGAAGGAATCCTATGCATAAATTTATGCCGCTGGCAGCGGAATTTGGAAAATCCGCTGGCACCGGATTTTAGAAATCCTCCACTTCTTTCTTCTACTTGGTCTGGGCTTCCACTTAACTTCGGGTTTGATTTGTCTTCACTTCCAAAAGATTGTTGACACTTTAACCCAATAAACATTTCAATTACAACCCAAATTACTTTTCACCCTGTAATCCACCTAATTACACATTTTATTATATTAACCCATCAATTACGACATGCACACAATTATCCGTCAAAACACACCCAAATCTACAAAATAGTCAACTAAGTGACCCTTATTAATCCCTACTAAACTAGACTAATCATCCATCGGTTCCGACTGGATGAGAGTAAACACATCATCCGAAATATTGTTGCAGTCTTGGGGCATTTTGGTCACGAGATCCACAGTGGTTGGTTAGATTAGACCAACCTGGATGGCCCCAAACACCGGCGCGACAAAGTAGTCAGTCAGCCGTGGGCTAAAGGGGCTCAAGTGGATACCCTTTATGAGATTACATGCCTTTTCAGTGCCTGCTCGTACGATGTTGCCCGGTGTCATGGCGTACCCTAGGCTAAAGTGGAAGTCCTCGTCTTTCAGGACCTCAATGATCTTCCCAACTGGAAGATATGGCCTAGAGGTGTCCCCTAGGAAGTACCCCAAATTTTGTAGCATCGTGTCAATGCTGGTAGTGAAATAGGGCCTAAAGAGGAAGCTTTCCTCGATCATACCCACAAAGTCGAACTCCCAAAGGTCCGTACCGAGACGGTTCGTGGCATTGCAGCTGGCCACGGTCATAGGTATCGCCTCTAAGATGATAATGCCATCACGCAAAGGCAACTTGATCTTCCGGTGTAGGGTAGAGGATACTGCCTTGACTGCGTGAATCCAGGGACATCCCAAGAGCAAGTTGAAGGAGGAGGTGACGTCGATCACCTGGAACTCCAACTCTTTTTCTACCGGGACCATTATAATAGTCAATTTGATGGCCCCGGAAACCAACTTTGGGCTCCCATCGAAAGCTTGAATGGTTTGAGCAGTCGGGATGTATTTAATCTTGGTAATACTGGGAGTCTTAGCAGTTCTTAGGGGAAGGACATTAACAGCAGACTCGTCGTTAATGAGGATCATGGGGAGATATTTCCCGCGGTATACCACCGTAATGTATAGGGCTGTTGTGGGAAGCCCAAAATGGTGGTAGATCGAACTCGGAGAAGGTAATTAGCGGGCCTTCTTCCTTGGCTTTGCACTTTAGGTGGGGCATGACAGTGGCTACCATTTCAGCAGGGGTAACCGTCAAGTCGATCTTGATTTGATCGAGAGCCTTAGTAAGTGTCTCTCGATGTTCTTGTGAACTGAATAGGAGTTGTCATATAGTGAGGTCAACTCGAGTTTTCTTCATCTGTTTCATGAGAGCCGTGTCAGTAGTTGGCTTCTCGGGGGCGACTTTCGTCCTGACTGGATCGGTGATGGTCGCTGGGATAAGGGTGTCCCTAGAGCTAGTAGCTTGATATGAACGACCAGAGCGGGTGAGGTGGTTAATTGCTAGGACTTTGAACTTAGTCTTTCGGACTTCCTCACTGGTAATGGGAATAACTTCCCCTTTGACGAGGTATACATCGTCTTGATCATCAAACCAGATCTCGTTCACTTGTGGGATGAAGGAACAGATAAGGTTGGAACAATCGATCACCTCCCCGGTAAAGACGGCATGGGAGCTGAAAGGATTGTCCTTGTTACTTGGCTTGTCCCCGGGCAATGGGATCTTACCAATTTTGATCAGATCTTGGATAAGAAGTTTCAGCTTCCAGGATTTCTCGGTATCATGCACATTGCCCCTGTGATATTGACAGTAGGCATGTGCATTATAGTTTTTGGAGCGTCTGTTGGCCGGTTGGATTAAGCCTTTGGAAGGGAGCCTTTGTAAGGCGTAGGTATAGGTAGTACCTATGTCGGTGAATACCTGAGGTGGGATATTCTTCTTGGACAAGGCATCTAGTAGATTAATCTCATCGAAAATGCTGCAGGCTGCAGCTGGGGCCTTAGCAGAGGAAGAGGCCTCTTGGTAACCCTTGCTAGAGGCTTTGGTTAGGCCCTCTAGCCTTAGGTCGTCTTCAATTCTCATACCCATTTCAGTTAGTGTAGTGAAAGTTAGGTATGACAGCATACCGGAGATGGACCCCGTAGGAGGGGAAGAGGTTCTTCACAAAGGGCTCCACCAAAGTTTTCTCGCCAGGCTTATCAACCAGCTTAACACTCTCGGCCCTCCACCGTTGAAGCTATTTTGTGAAACCTTCTTTGGGCTCTTGGGCCATGACCTCCAAAGAGTGCATAGTGGTCTGGATCTCGATATTGTCAGCAGAGGTCCGAGCAAATTCCGTGGCCACATCATCCCAGCTAGGGTATTTCTTAGGGTCTAGCCTGTAGTACCATGCCCTTAGGTGTTTTTCCAGAGATGCAGCGAATAGATTCTTAAACATTCTAGAATCTACCCCCTTTATGGCCATAAATTCCTTGAACATCCATACATGTAGTAACGAGTCTTCAGTCCCCTCGAACATTGGCAAACCCGTGAGATTCAGGTTTGCGGGCAGCTTGTCATTCACCAGAGAATAGTCCCGAAAGTTTTCCCTGTGGATATCGTTGTTACCTCCGGAAAGGTGGACCTGTTCCTCTAACCGGCGCACCGCGCTGATCAGTTCAGCCATGGGTCCAGTGTTTTCGAGGCTGAAGTTAGGGTTTCCTTGCTCTACAACGGCCAGACGAACATTCATAGCCGCTTAATCAGTCCCTATGGCTACCAGTTAAGTCTCAACATCAGTCGGTTTGTTGACCATACAATGGCTTCCATCATGGCCTTCAATTCTCCTATAGCTTGTTCAATCCTGAGCCTAGTTGAAGGTGCATTTCTGGAAGAATACCAAGTAATCAAAAACCTTGGGCCCGGACCTTGGAATCAAAACATCCCGAGCAAAGAAAGACCGAACGAGGGAAAATGACTCGGAAGAGACGACTAGACGGGTGACCCATGGGTGGTGCGGCTCCCTTAGGATTTGGCTATGTTGACCGAATCTTGTTCGAAGGGAGGAACACGTGAGATTTCCCCAGAATTAGGACTCGAGTGTCCAGACGGGCCTTCCTTTGTAAGGGTATGCCCTGCGCTGGTTGGTCCTGCATTTAAGACAAGGCGGACTTGGGATGGGGAGGAAACCCGCGATGTAGGATCGACGGAGGTTCAACGCTATAGACCTTTGACGAACTATGCAAAGACCCGACACACGGATTACGGTAGGTCCTATAATTAGGAAGGTTTCAGAAAACAAAAGAAAAATAATAATAAATAAATAAAAGAGGTATTTTGAAAAAATCAGAGGACGGTCTTGACTTTTGAAATTGGCAGCATGCCGACAGGACCAATTTTTTTATAAAAAAATCGAGAATTTTGAGTTTAAAAATGGGCAGCATGCTGGCTAAAAATAGGCTATTTTGAGTCAAATCTTAAGTCTAAATTTCGGCAGCCTTCCGGGTTTTTGAAATCTTGATATTTTGAAAATATGCATTTTTGAAATGAAGGTTTTTTAAAAATGATACGAAAACCAAGTAGCACGTAGTCAAACAAGCATTGTGACGACAGCATGTATGCTTTGTACTAAGTCTCGGTCGGTGAAAAGAGGGTCTATACCAACACCGATGGTTCTCTCGTAAATCAGGACGGATTTCCTAAGCCGAATTGGACTTAGAACATGCCGTGAAACCCATACGATTTCGGCCGTAGATGTCTTTAGCGCACCTACGTAGAAATGCACCGCGGTATAGTGGGACGTCGCTCACAAGTAGCCGACCCGGGTAAAATTGGGGTTATGCATGAACCATCGAACTAAAACGCGCACATTAATAACCGATTGATTTCTCTTTGAGTCTCACCCTGAGCATCCCGATGACAAGTAGTACATCGGGTATCTTCAGCGGAGTCGCCAAATTGTGGACATGACATAGGTCCACCCCGACGCGGCCACGCGCGGGTTTGAATAAGCGAATGAATCTCATGGTAAGATTGTTCTCGGGTCGAAATTTAAATAGAAGTTGGAGTCGCCACCTAACTTTGTGGGAGTTCGGACCCGTTCGAACTCACTCTATACTTAGGTGTATCGCGCACAAAGCACGGCTTGCTTTAGTAGTAGAGCTTATGAGGGTTCGTCCCTTTGCATAAGGATATTGACGTGCACCCCAATCGGATCGGTCGTTTAGCGGAGGACGGGGGGTCAAACAATATTTATAGACTCGGAATAACACAAAAACTATTAGAGTAATCGTGGTAAGTCAAGGTCGATCCACAGGGAACGGAACGGAGTGTGTTGACAAGTTTGAAGCGGCATGTTTGATGTCTAGAAGGGGGGTTTCTAAGGGTCGAGTCTATGCTAGAGAAATAACGATAAAAATAGCTAGAGATGATCAAACTATGGAAAGGCGTTAGGGGGAAGTCAGGATTCGGAACATGGGGTCTAAGAAGGTCGGGATCGAGTTTTTGTCGCGACATTGATAAAGGGAGAATGCCACCTTTCGGTTTCTTCACCCAACCCACCTAAAAACCCGCTTTCGCGGCGAAGAAGGGTAAGTCTCTAGTTGTGGTAATTTTACCCCGAGTTTCCCCATATTGATAGAAACGAGTCAAGGTGGTCTAGTTGGCCGGACTAGAACAACAAAGACACAACAACCACAAACAAGATGAACCAACAAGCAAGCAAGCCACCAATACCCCTAAATTCAAATAATCCAAGTCCTCATCCCTAAACCCTCCAACAAGAAATCTACTCATAATCATAATGGAAAGCAACAAAACATTAACTAAGGAGAAACTAACTAAAGCATGCATATTAACTAGATCTAAAGAAACTAACAACAAAACGATGAGAAAACTACGATCTAACAATTACCCACTAAACTATGAAACTACCAAATTAAGCTAGAGAATAATCTAGAACAACATAAATAAAATCTAGAGAAACTAACAACACTAAGATGATCTAAACAAGACAATAATGAGAAAACTAAAATAAATCTAAACTAGAGATTAGAGAGTGAAACGAAATGTACCAACTATGAAGATCTAGAAGAAATATGAAGATTGCATAAATAAAGATTGAAAACTTGTCACTAATTCTTCAATAAACCCACAAATCTTCAAATAAAACTTGAAATAATCTTCTACAAACTTGAAATCTAGATAATTGTTGATGGAAACAAAGTAGATCTACTACTAATTACTACGTACACTACTAGAATTATAGAGAATTACTACTAGAATACTACTAATTACTACTAAGAGGATGGTGTAACTACACTAATGGAGGCCTATTACTACTTGCTTATGACTACAAATTAGGGTAACATATATATAGTAATCCTTAATGGGTCTCTTAACCTAAAGCTCAAATCCAACTTTTGCTTCATTAGTGAGACAATCATCCTTTGCATCTTCATAGGGCGAAGTTTCGCCCTACGGCTTGATGGACTAATCCCACCAGGTAAAATTTTTGCCCGGTGAGATTTTCTTCACTATTTGCGATTTCTTGCACTATTCACCATCGGGTGAAATTTCACCCGGTTGGCAAAATTTTACCCGGTCACCTTTGCCCGGTGAGGAAGCTCGAAAAATTCTTCGGGGAGGCACTTTACTGTCGGGTGAAATATCGCCCGGTGGTATTTCATCGGGTGAAATTTCACCAGGTCATTCTTCTGGCCTCTTCCCTTTGTCTCATTCTTCGTCGATTGATTGGATGGCTTTAAACTTTAAGTTGTGTGCTTTGCTCTTTTGGACGGTGTTCCTTTCTCTTGTGCTCGTGGAAGCTCGATCGTGAATTCGGTGCTAAATCCTATCAAAATTGATAGAAAAACCACCAAAAACGCGTAAAACGCACAAGACAGACGCTAATGCGAGAAGTACTCAAAATATGGCGATATTCGCACAATAAACTCGCAAAACGAGGGGAAAACGGGTCTAAATGAAGGGAAAAACGATCTAAATTTAGCACACAACAATTCCCCCACACTAAACCGTTTCTCGTCCTCGAGCAAAGACCCAAAAAGAAAATACTACAACTACTACTAGCTAGACTATGCTAAGCCGATACGGGGCAATTAACGGGCCCGCTCCGTCCCTTCAACTCACATCGAAATACCAATGAGGTAGAGTACTCCCATGCAAGGCAAGTTGGGGATTGCTCAAAATGATGGATGCGACTAAACACACAAAAACACATAACACGAAAGAATAGACGCATCCAAAGCAAAAATAAAACACCGAATCCTTCATCGAGACGGCGGGGAAGACACCATTACTTACCTAAAACAACAATAAACTTCCAAGATAAATGACCCACGTAAATAAGGACCAAAGCCTAATACTATGACAATTAAGCAATATAAGTGATGATAACTTAGCCTAGGTCCTCCTAGTCTTCTAAAGGGGTACGACGGGGCGTATAACGGAGTGGAAAAAGTGAACCAGGGATTCGTTAGACACTGTAGGTAGGTGCAGTCCCGCTCTCTTTGGCTAAGCCAAGAGGGTCGTTCCAAACTCGAATTTCCTAAATTAGCCCAAACAAAAAGGTGGAGTGTTTACAATTATTGGGGTGGATCGACTAATCACCGCTATCTTCCTACCTCGGGACTCTGTCCTCTAGTTGGCACTTCACGGCGATGAATCGATCAAAGGGTTTTTTTTAGGAGACGTTTTTGATGATATGATTTCATTTGAAGCTCCTTTTCTCTCCTTGTTTTTCGTATTTTTGTGCCCTTTTCTTTTACTTTGGTTTGCCCCTTTTTTGGCTTTTTGATTTTGATGTGGTTTGAAACCAAGCTTGGAGGTTATTTTTGTGTAAACTTATTGTGGTGATGTATAGGTGGAGGGAAAATAGGTAATCGAGAACGCGCGCCATTCCCGGATAACCCACAAAAAGGTGGAAAGAATTTGGACTAAAGGTGCAATGGTCATTCGAGCAAGGTCACCTAGAAAACGGAATGCGGGAACCAAGGCCTAACTCCTCCGTAGGTGGTCAAGGTGGTCAAATGCAATCCCCGAAGTAAACCTCTAGTAGAAAAGGTGGACTCAAGCTAAAGGATCAACAAATTCATTGATTAAGAGTCATTCTACTAGATTAAGGTCCAAAATCTACGATGGGTTATCTACAATTAATGGAATGTAAACTCTTGTATTAAGTTCTTTTATGCACAACACTCGATTATGGAATCGGTATCGAGCTTTTTAGAGCGACGTTTATGGGTTCGAAAATGATCGAACTAAACATGAAAATCAAATCCCTCCGCGTCACAATGTCGTTGTCGGGTCTTATGGACCATACGACGATCAGTTCGACGTCATCGGGTTTCATGCTAACTCGATTATCAATGGCTCTTTACGCGCGACATTCGATTACGGAATTGATATCGGACTTTTAGGGCGGCATTTTGAAAATGACATCAAATACGCTCGATAACGAATTACCGCGATCACGTTATAATGTGACGGGTCATGCGCACGCCATAAGGCGCCCTGACCCTTAGGCACTTGGGGCGACGCGCCTCGATAATGGGGCGCCACCTCCGATGTGGCATATTCGGGGATTATACGGACTTTAGGCGGCATTAATTATCGAATGTATTCGATCGGAAAATTCGATTTGTCGTCACAAACATTTGGCCATTTGCGTTTCAGCATCGTAGTTTGGCTTTTGAAGCCTACAACGCTCGATTTGGCGTCATTGGACGTTTGCTCGAATTGATTTTGAAAATAGTTTTGTAATTATGATAGTATACGCGGTATTTACTATAACGAAATGTAAAAAAACGATAAATAAATGTTAGGTGTTAGGAATGATAATTAAATGTTAGATTGGATAAAGTATGTTAGTAGGACAGAAATTAAAAGTTAGTAATGATAAATAAATGTTAGCATGGTTAGTAGTTAGTACCAAAAAAAAGTTAGAGATTAGAAATGGGATTGGTACACCCTCAGCCTACATGTTAAATAGTCTCAGAATGCGGGCTCAAGAGTGTCATCGTATGCACGGGAGCGGTTCGAGTATATAAGATGAGTTAGGGTGTGTGATTAGGGAGAAAATGTTCTCTGTTTTTGTGAGGTAGGGTCTCGGGAATGGCTAGGGTGCAAGAGTGTATGGAGAACTCTTTAAAAAGCCAAAAATGTGTGAAGGAAAAGTGGGAAAAAATCACTTGAAATGGTGGAGCAAGGGGGTATTTATAGATTTTACTCCCCGGCTTAGGGTTACTTGATCGAGTGCCCCTTGCTGGACTCGATCGAGTGCCCTAGAAAAGGGGTCCTGGTCGATTGTTAGGGGGTCACTCGATCGAGTGGCCCTAGGTACTCGATCGAGTGTCGTTAGGCGGATGAGCCAAATGAGGGAAGTTTGGATTTTGTTTTGACTTTGGATTTTGACTTGGTTCATTTTGTATTTGGATGCAATTAAGGCTTGTTTCATTCTCGGGTTTCAACTTTGACCGGGTTTTGACTCGGTCACAAAAGACGGTTTTGCCTCCGGTGGTGGTTTTGGCTCAAATTAGGTTTAATTTATTGGAAACGACCCACTGAGTCTGAATTTGAGGTCGGTTTTGAGATATTTGTACTCCGCTAAGTGCCCATGTCGGATACTATTGATTCTGAGTCCTGTATTCGAGCGTATTAATGCATGTTAACGTCCGATCATCATCGGTGTTTTGTTGGAAACTTCTACAGACACGAGCAGACAAAATGCAGGTGTTTACACCAGACGACCAGACAGAAGATCCCAGTCGACCGACTGGGAAGTTAGTCGATTCATGCCTTTTCATCCAGTCGATTGACTGGAACTCAGTCGACTCACGCTATTTCTCGTCTAAGACCCCACGGTCTCCCTCCTTGTGTATCATGCTTCCTTTACCCCACTACTTCTGTTTTTACGTATACTGTAAAGACAGTGGGGATTGAGGTTTTGATACTTACTGGGGGAGTTATTGGGGGTAGTTAATTGAGGGACTTGAATAGTATATATAGGCATGTAATTTCCCATTATCAAGGCATCTTTTACTCACTAATTCAATCTATCATTCATTCAATCATTCACACAATTATGTAAATAGTTAGTTTTAATTTATTCCTAATTAATTTCTCCGAATTCCATTCTTCGTATAGTTCGGGTTATATTATTTTCGTTTTATTCTTCGTCTTCGTTCTAATTAGCTACTCTAATCTCGGTAATTTTCTCTTTTTCCCTAACCTTCTCTCTAGTTACTGTTATCTTCTTCATTCTTTTTAATTTAGTTTTATTATTCCATCTCCATCATTTATTACTCCATTATCATCATCGTAAATATGTTTAGCTAATTTTCCGTCACTAGAGTTTAGGTGAACAACGAATTGAACCGAGTTTATATGTGATGACTAAATAATCGACATTTATAAGTTAAATCGCTCTTGCAACATTATAACTCCGAATAATTAATTATAAGCCGTAATTGATTGTTTGTATCTCGTAAGCCTGACCTACGTAGCGAGAGCCCGAGAACGGATTAGACCCGTTGTAATCGATAGAAATCTCTAATACGTAGCGAGAGCCCGTTAGGTGACTTCTAGGATGACTAGTGATCCGAGAGAACCATGTTCATATTCTTTAACTCGTCTTAACTGATTATTTGGAAATCGTATGTATGCTTATTTTAATTCGTAATGATCTGATAACTCTGGTGCTTTTCTTTATTTGATTAATTTCATATTTTTATTTTTTTCTTAATTATTTTCTTTTAGATCGTCATTCACCCAACCAATTATAATCGTGACTCGATAGATTAATCGACTAACTTATAATTTTCAATCTGTCTCCCTGTGGAATCGGTCCTACTTGAAAAAACTCATTTTATAATATGATGTCATTAACTTTGTGAAAAAACTTAATTTATCTTAATTGAAATTTTATATTCGAGATGAATTTTTTACTTTTTTTTTTTACAAAAACATACTATACAAAATACAAAGGATATCATTTAGTGCCCTTATGAAAAAAAGTTTTACAAGTACAGACTAATAGAGTAAGATGGTCCATTTTGTAAAAATATCCTTCATTTATGAGATATCCTTTATGCACGGAGTTTATACTAGTCAATTATTATGAATTTAGTTCTATTAAATCCAACACATTTCCTATAAATTCAGTTCAACTCCTACAACTTCAACTCTTATAATTTCTGCAATATTATTATTTATTTTTTTTATTAATGAGAATTTTATTGATGAATCAAAATGCAGATTACAAAAAATTTTATTATTATTATTATATTGAAAATTTTATTGATGAATCAAAAAGCAGTTTTACAAAAAATTGGTGGGTAGCCGAGACACAATCTTGGCCCCCACCCCCTTAGCTATAGCAAAGCTAAGTCTGGTAAAAATAAAAGGAGCAGCGCGTGCTCCGGCATCCTGTGCTATCGAAAATTTCTGAATCCTCTTGAGTAAGCCGATAGCATCCACCTCCAATTCCCCAGCGAAGAAAAGGAAAAAGGCAAAAACTCATACCCAAGCCCCGACCATAGGCCCCTATACTTAGCGCATTTGCGCCGAGCAGCGTCGCCTACAACCCGGCCTGGCGCGAAGTCAGAGAGCCCGGACTGAGTCAAAGGAGAAGACCCGGTAAGATCTATGCAAACGTCACGCCCCCTGTCCCAAGAATAAAGATGCAAATCTGCAGGACGTAAGGATCTGTCATGATCATCAATCAAACCAATATCGATCTCCTTACTAGCCGAGACCTCGGAACGGAAACAGATATCCAAAAGAGTGTCACGAACGAGGTTATGTCGATGTTTAATACCGACAACCCCCGCGCAAGACACGGCATGGTCCCCATAAATATCGCCACCAAAAACCCGAGAGCAGGCAGAACACGGTCCAGGCACAGAAAACAAGGGAATGCCCAACCGATAGCTAAGCACACATCGGTACGTCCGACCGTTCATAGTCTGACCCAGCCCAGAAATAGGGACAGCGCGGAGTCAATCAGAAGCATGACGGCCTTGCTGAGACTTCTATAAGGCAACCTGATGGGAGGTCAAGGAGAAATCCGATTCCGCAGTAGCCACAACCCTCGTGAAATATATATCTGCCAAAGATTTCATAAGTTTGGGGGCAGCGATCTCACTTGGATTACACTCAACAGAACCCAGAACCTCCTTAAGCCTACACAAGGCCGCATCGAAAGTCGGGCCAGGGGTCAGTACGCCCGCAGCGCGAAGCAGCGAAGCCTACAAACCCGCGGATTGCAGACGGGATGCCACAAAAGCATAATGTAGGACATCTCCAGCGGCATACACCCCAAGCCCCCCCAAAGGAAAAGGGAAGGGTGGCAAGCAGCCACTGCCAATCCCCAAACCCCGGCCCAAACGCAATAACAACACGCTCTAAATGAGAATGAAGAGCCGCGTCAAAAGCTAGCTGAGCCAACTCAAAAACAGTCGGTGGGCAAGTACGCAAAGCAAAATAAAGTTTGGAGATACCAGTGCAGGCACGGAGCAACAGCAACTCACACTACGGATCATCAAGCAGAGCGACGGAACCCATAAGCGCGATAGTTCTGGTCACTCTACTCATCACGAGCTCACAGCTGAAATCATGATTCGCACTAACAGGCCCACCCAGGACTTTGACACCACGCATCGGTCAGGCAATAGTAGGGAGGAAGACACCGGGGAGCCTGCTCCGAGGATCTTTCGAAGGCCAAAAAACCTCAGTTTTACTGACATTAAGATGAAGTCCCGAACGAGAACCATCATTCAAAATCAGCTCCAAAACCTTCTCTAACATCAAGGTATCCCCAACAATGGTGCCATCATCCAAGTACCAAGCTTGCAGCCTCAAGTCAAAAGAGTCCCGGATCTTACAAACCAAGGGATGTAACACCAAAGAAAAAAGCAGAGGACCCAAAGGATCACCCTGCTGGACCCCCTGACAAGACCACAGGCTGTGCTCACCATAATATAACCGGGCAGGACTTATTATTTTTTTTTTTTTTTTATTGTTATAAAAACCAGAACTTATATTAAGATCGAAACAAATAACAAGTTAGTGGGTAGCCGAGATACTATCTGGGCACTCACTCCCTTAGCAATAGCAAAACTAAATCTAATTAATGAAAATAAAATCAGTTGCGCGAGCCCCCGCGTCTTGAGAGATAGAAACTTTTTGAATCCGCTTGAGCAATGCAACAGCCTCTACATCAAGTTCCCCAGCGAAAAGAAGAAGAAAGGTAGGAACCCATAACCAATCTTGGTTCACAAATCTCCATACTTGGCGTGTTTACGTTGAGCAGCATCAACGACCACGCGACCAGGCAAAAAATCAGACATCGCAGACTGTGTCAAAGGGGACGATCCTGTCAGATCGACAAACACATCACGCCCTCTATCCCAAGAATAAAGAAGCAAATCCATCGGGCATAGGGACTTGTCGTGCCCATCAATCAAACTGACATCCACCTCCTTACCGGCAGAAATACCAGATTGGAAGTAGATGTCCAAAAGGGTGTCGTGAACCAGGTTATGTTGATGCTTAATATCAACGATACCAGCATACGACACCGCATGATCTCCAAAAATGTCGCCAACAAAAACTCGGCAACATGCGGGATAAGGTTTAGGTAGTGAGAACAAAGGGATCCCCAACTGATAGCTAAGCACAGAGCGGTAAACCCAGAAATAGGCATTGCGCGCAACCAATCAGACGTATGAGCACTTTAGAGAGACTTCCACAATGCAACTTGTCGCAGAGTCAAGGAGAAATTTGATTCTACCGAAGCAGCACCCTTCGTGAAATATATATCTGCCAATTTCTTAATGAGTTTGAGGGCAGCGATCTCACTAGGATTACGGGGAAGGTCGAAACTGGTAGTCTCGTTAAACAGAGCCAAAGTCGCATCGAAGGTCGGACCGGGAGCTAAGACAGCTGAAGGTCGAAGGAGCATAGCCTGTAACTTAGAGGACTACAGGCGATAAGCCAAAAAGGCATAGTGCAGAACATCCCCAACACTATACACATCAAGCCCTCCAAAATTAAAGGGTAGTGTGGAAAGACGCCACTGTCAGTCCCTAAACCCGGAGCCGCACGCAATGACAATGCGCTCCAAGCTAGACCGCAGTGCCGCATTGAAGGAAATCTTAGCCGAGTCGAAAACCGTAGGGGGGCAGGTGCGTAGAGAAAAAGAAAGCTTAGAAATACCAGTACATGCACGAAGTAACAACAACTCGTATTGTGGATCCTCAATCCTGGCAAAAGAATCCATAAGCTCAATGGTCCTTATTATTATTATTATTGTTGTTGTTGTTGTTGTTGTTGTTGTTGTTGTTGTTGTTGTTGTTATTGTTATTGTTATTGTTATTATTATTTTTTATTATAATAAGGAATTTTATTGATGAATCAAAAACAGTTTACAAAAAATTGGTGGGTAGCCGAGATATAATCTGGGCCCCCACCCCCTTAGCTATAGCAAAGCTAAGTCTAGTAAAAATAAAAGTAGCAGCGCGTGCTCCGGCATCCTGTGCTATCGAAAATTTTTGAATCCTCTTGAGTAAGCCAATAGCATCCGCCTCCAATTCCTCAAGCGAAGAAAAGGAAAAAGGAAAAAAACCCATACCCAAGCCTCGAGCATAAGCCCCTGTACTTAGCGCATTTGCGCCGAGCAGCGTCTTCCACAGCACGACCTGGCGTGAAATCAGAGAGCCCGGACTGAGTCAAGGGAGAAGACCCGGTAAGATCGACGCAAATGTCACGCCCCCTGTCCCACGAGTAGAGAAGCAAATCTGCAGGACGCAAGGATCTGTCATGATCATCAATCAGACCAATATCGATCTCCTTACCGGCCGAGACCCCGGAACGGAAACATATATCCAAAAGAGTGTCCCGAACGAGGTTATGTCGATGTTTAATACCGACAACCCCCGCGCAAGACACGGCATGGTCCCCATAAATATCACAGTCAAAAACCCGAGAGCAGGCAGGGCACGGTCCAGGCACAGAAAACAAAGAAACGCCCAACCGATAGCTAAGGACACATCGGTACGTCCGACCGTTCATAGTCTGGCCCAGCCCAGAAATAGGGACAGCGCGGAGCCAATCAGAAGCATGAAGACCTTGCTGAGACTTCCATAAGGCAACCTGACGGGAGGTCAAGAAGAAATCCGATTCCGCAGTAGCCACAACCCTCGTGAAATATATATCTGCCAAAGACTTCATAAGTTTGGGGGCAGCGATCTCACTTGGATTACACTCAACAGAACCCAGAACCTCCTTAAGCCTACACAAGGCCGCATCGAAAGCCGGGCCAGGGGTCAGTATGCCCGCAGCACGTAGCAGCGTAGCCTGCAAACCCACAGATTGTAGTCGGGATGCCACAAAAGCATAATGCAGGACATCTCGAGCGGCATACACCCCAAGCCCCCCAAAAGAAAAGGGAAGGGTGGCAAGCCGCCACTGCCAATCCCCAAACCCCGGCCCAGACGCAACAATAATACGTTCTAAATGAGAACGAAGAGCCGCGTCAAAAGCAAGTTGAGCCGATTCAAAAATAGTCGGTGGGCAAGTACGCAAAGCAAAATAAAGTTTAGAGATACCAGTACAGGCCCGGATCAACAGCAACTCACACTGCGGATCATCAAGCAGAGCGACAGAACCCATAAGCGCGACAGTTCGGGTCACTCTACTCATCACGAGCTCACTGCTGAAATCATGACTCGCACTAACAGGCCCACCAAGGACTTTGACACCACGCATCGGTCTGGCGATAGTAGGGGGAAGACACCGGGGAGCCTGCTCCTAGGATCTTCTGAAGGCCAAAAAATCTCGGTTTTACTGACATTAAGATGAAGTCCCGAACGAGGACCATCATCCGAAATCAGGTCCAAAACCTTCCCCAAAACCAAGGTATCCCCAACAATGGTGCCATCATCCAAGTACCAAGCCTGCAGCCTCAAATCAAAAGAGTCCCGAATCTTACAAATCAAGGGATGTAAAACCAAAGAAAAAAGCAGAGGACCAAAAGGATCCCCATGCTGGACCCCCTGACAGGACCACAGGCTGTGCTCACCATAATACAACCGGGCAGGACTAGAATAACAAAATTCCACGCAGTGAAAACAAACCTCTCGTAACATGATTTCTCGATCGACCATGTTAAAAGCGTTCTGAAAATCCACCAAGAGCATGGAAAGACCCACCTCATCACCCCGATCCTCAACAAGTCGGTTCAAGGCATGCAAAATAGCCACTCAGTGTCGGACCGACCAGGAAAGCACCAACCTTAGAGACAAGTCGTCTCCAAATTGTACCAACAACAATAGGACGAATACCACCACCTGGCTTAACAAGCGGGGTAAGCGGAGCACTAGCAATGTACTCCCCGAGGACCTGCGGGCAACTGCCCTCAAGAAAGAGATTAACCACCCGAGTGACAGATGCGATCAAATCGTCCGAAACAGCAACTGCGACACCACTAAAACAATCCAAAAGGTGTTGGGCACGAAAACCGTCCCTCCCACAAGAAGTGCCACGAGGGAACCCTCTAATCATATCCATAACCACCGACGCGGAAGCGACGAGAGAGTGGTGATTACCAGGCAAGGGTGGCAAAGCGGGAGAAGGAACGGCGGGGTGCTTATCCTTCAAAGCCAGCAGAGTATCACTAGAGTAAGGAGCAACACCAGAAGAAGAAAGCACACGAACAGCAGCAGTGTAGTGCCCGTCACAAATCTTCCTACGACACTGCCTAATATTGACCTCACTCAAGTCAAGATCCTCATCCACACTAAAAGAAGGAGCAACCTCAGCCAGAGTATCCTGAAGGAGCGACAACCGACCACCCGGCTCATCCCAACAGCGAATGGCACAAGAAATACTCTCCTCCTGACGCTGCCGTCGAATAACAGATCGACACTCAAGGGTACTCCGAGGGGAGAAAGTCTTAAGTATGCAAAGAGGCAACGCAAGCAAGGTGACCCAACACGTGAGATCCCGAGGAGAGGCAGCCACATCATCAAGAGCCCCCCGAAAAACCCGAGAAAACCCCAAACGACACTTTGGAGGGATGGATTTAACAGTACGTAACCCCTTAGCCAACAAGTGATCAAGAGAGGTCACGTTAAATCCAACAACCGAGGGATCAACACTCCCACAAGAGGAGAAAACTGTAGGGGCAGAAGGTCGGGGGAAACCGTAAAGAACATAGCGGATAACACCATCACCACAATTAGGAGCCTCAATAAAAGACTCTGCGTCGTGCCGACAGCCTTTGCTATGAGTATGAGTCCGAAAGCAAACCCCACACAACCAAATACCCATCCGACGAAAAGTAGCCTCAGCAGCTAAAAAAACAGGTAAAGAAGCAAGAGCCTGACGCGTGTTTTCCCGGGCATTCCCTTTACAGTGATGATTATGGAGATGGACGAGCAAAGAACTTTTAACAAGACCCTTACCCCGACCATATTTACACTCATCAAGACCCACAAAAGGGCAGTGGAACCGCACAAGGCCGGGCATGACACGAACACAGCACGGGAAGACGAAAACAAAGGAAAAACCACAAAAGAAAAAACCAAACAAAGCAGCAAAAGGAAGGCCGGCGAACACCCACAACCAACCCAAAACACAGCGGCAACCAGCACCGGCAGGTGGCAACAACCGCATACAGCAACCGCCGAAGGACGAAAGCAACAAGAAAGCGAAAAAGGAAAAACCGAAACCGAAAAGTGGGAGGAAAGCAAGTAGGCTGACCAGCGTCACACAAGCACCGACGAACGGAACCAGGAAGGCCCGACAAGTCACCCACCGGGAAAACCGGCAGCAATCGGCGACCAGACAAAACCGAGAGACCAGCCGCAATTAGAAAGCCGTACACAGTACCGCAGGCAGTACCCAGTACGTCTCCACCTACAATTGACGACCGGCGTGAACAGGCACGACCGGAGCGGACGCCAGCAACCCACGGGAAGGAAGAAATGTGGCCGCCGGCGAGAAGAAAGGGAGCGCGACAGCAAACGGCAGCCCTAACGCACAACACCGGCACACACAGACCGCACAAACCACACCTCAAACACTCACGCTCAGGCCACGACCGGCACGTGAGGTGACCGGCGTGATGGGTGGTGGACCGGCAACGCGCCGGCGGCGGGGGCACAAAGGCGGCAGTGGCAACGCCCTAAACGCACAACCCAAACCACGCACAACCCAATTGTTTATTATTAATATAATTATTATTACCACGACCGGCACGTGAGGTGACCGGCGTGATGGGTGGAGGGCCGCCAACGCGCGGAGATGGGTGGTGGACCGGCAATGCGCCGGCAGCAGGGGCACAAGGCGGTAGGGCAGTGGAATGCCCTAATCGCACAACCCAATCGCACAAGCTCTCCCAAATTATTATTATTATTATTATTATTATTATTATTATTATTATTATTATTATTATTATTATTATTATTATTATTATTGGGTTTTTTTTAAATGTCAAGAAACATATGTTAATAGTTTAAGTAAGGTAAGATTTGCAATAATATATCATGAAAAATTGATAACTAAATTCATATATAATTACCATACATAGAGGATTACTCTTGTAAATCTTCCCATAATCGTACATTTCTGATCACCCCTAGGTAGAGATGGCAATGGGTCCAAGACTCGACCCAGACCCAAATGGGTCGGGTCTGGGTCTCATTTTTTTAGACCCGGCGGGTATGGGTCAGGTATGAGTCTCATTTTAAAAAATCGGGTCTGGGTCTGGGTCTGGGTCTAACTTATTGGACCCAGACCCAATCCGTGGACCCGACGTATTATTAAAAAAAATGCAGAAGACTTGTTCACTTACAGTTCAGATTACTAACCCCCCATCCTCACTTTTAATCTTCACATTCCTCCCCTGCCCTGCACAAGCATAGTTTTCTTTAATTGTATGTTTTGTTTGATTTAAATCTTGGTTTATGCTAATTTTATGAGATTAAGTCAATTTTTGAGGTAGGTTTGTGTCAAAGTACACAAAGTTGTTGAAAATTTGAAAAAAAAAAAAGAGGAATCCATGGCAAAATAAAATAAACTAGCGAGACCCGTGGGTAGACCCGGACCCCAACCGGACCTGTCGGGTCTGGGTCTGGGTTTGAAAATTTTGGACTCGACCGAGTCTGGGTCCAGGGTAAATTTGACGGATCCGAGTCTGGATCCTAGTGGACCCGGTCCAGACCCGACCCATTGTCATCCCTACCCCTTGGTGCATGGGAGGATGAGTAAAGTGAAGATAATTAAGGATAATATAAAAGATATGGTTGATTATGCAAAACGGGGGTGATTAAGCAAAACCTAAGGGCATCTTCGTTAAGTGCTAGCGGTTCTTCAAATTCTTTTTAACGGAAATTGTGTTTTGGTGCCTCAAGACAAAAAATTGAAAATTTAAGGTGCTTTTCGGCAAAAAAAATATGGGTGCCTTATTTACAGAAGACCTAGATGTTAGGTGTCTCCTAACAAAAAAACTCAATAATTAAATAGGTAAAAAGAAAGTCAAAAACTATTGTTAACTTATTTGATTATTTTCATATGCTACCTCGACTAGTTTTTTATTTCGGCTAGCTAACTTATTTAACAAAATAAACTAGCTGAAACGTCGTGCGCAACATGGTCTGGCATTAAAACACCCAACATTGATTGAAGATGTCCTATTTATGAGCTTTGCTTAAAGGGATTTGAAGTACTACTCATATCAACAAAGTGCACTTTCTTTTCTGGTTTGCCCATGATAAGAACTCCACAGTTAAGCGTGCTTGAGTGGGAGCAATCTTAGGATGGGTGACCTCCTGGGTTTCCAGGACACGCATGAGTGAGGACAAAATGCGCTGGAAAGGACTCGTGTTGGTCTGTGAGACCAGTACATAGCCTGGCGAGCTACAGCGACTAACATTTCCGATCCTAGGATTGGGCCGGGGTGTTAGGCATCGTGTCAAAACACATGCTTTGGTCAAACACATATAAGTTATGGAGTATTTATCAAACACATGCACGGCTAACTTAAGTTTTGGTCAAATAAACGAATATTAGTAGTTTTGCTAAACACATTTATCTAACATACACATGCTTCTTTGAGATGGCCTGTATCTTTATCCTATTTGAGGAGTGATAGAGTCTTCGCCATTTTTTGACCCATTATCAATAGTTAAAATTACCTTTCAACATAAAAGTTAAATGTATTTTAATTGTTCTACCCGCTTTTATAGTTGTAGCACGAAAATCTTAGAAGTGAAAAATATGTCTTGAGTACATGCCGGTAAATCATTGATGAGTAAGAAAAGTACACACTCCTCAAATATTTCGATTACCAGATTGTCTTTAACTAGGGTCTGGGACTCTAGGTACATAACATACTTCCTCCAACCCACTATGATTTACCCACTTATATTCAAATATGGGATTAAAATAATAAGCGGGTAAATCATAGTGGGTTGGAAGGAGTACGTGAAAACTTTCGCAAAGAGGTGGTTTGCGAAATTACAACATCTATTGGGGGCTTTTCTTTACCGTCAGCGTTTTACTTCTTACCGTCGACGTTAATTACGTAAAATAACGACTTTGCCCTTCAGTAGTTTTTATTTTTTTTATTTTTTGTTTCTAATATTTTCGATTTACGAAGTCGATAATATTTCCGATATCTAATTTTAAAACTGAATCCACAAAATCATCTTTTTTTAAAAATCGTGTTTTAATTGACAATTGTTACGCCGTTGTATTTTTTTCGCTTCATATATTAAAAACTGTGTTTTAATTGACAATTTTTACGTCGTTGTATTTTTTTTGCTTCATATATTAAAATATGTGTTTATTATTTTTTATTGAAACTCGACTTAAAACGGAATTTAATCGATTCATATCGTAGATCGGGGTAGATTCATTGGTTTAGGTTGACTTATGATTCTCCATTTCGCCGAATATCACGGAAATCGATGCAAATTAAAAACAACTGAAATTAGGATTGGCTCGAGTATAAATTTTGACCCACCAATGGGTCAGTCAAAAATTCTACTCGACCCACCGATGAGTCAGTCGAGTAGAATTTTCGACTCACCCATCGGTGGATCGAAAATTCTAATCGACTGACTCATCGGGGGGTCGAGTAGAATTTTCGACTAACCCATCGGTGGGTCGAAAATTCCACCCGACCAAACACCAAAGTCCACAAAAATATTTTTTTGTTTAATTTGCGTGATAATTTGCGAATACTAGAAAACGTAAAGCAACGTGAATCGATGAAAAATAATTCTTTAGTGAAAAATAAAGTCGTAGAATTGTAAACTAGGTAATTATTCAATTACGTAAATAAAGTAGAAATAAAAGTACCCCGATCATTGTCCCGCCCCCTTATTCGTAACCCCGTAAATTAACACCGAAGAGGAGACAGAAATAAAAAATCTGAAGATGAGGAAAAAAGGTTTATTTTTTAAGCGAACAAAATAAATTGAAGTGAAATATGAGGAGTGAAAAATTTAACCATTTTACCTCATCTGTGTAACGGGAGTTAAAGTATGGTCATGTCTTTTCTCGTCATTAGCCTAATCTTAGGGTCGAGTTTTAGTCAACTTGATCGTCAAATAACTAAGGCTAATTTGGTGGGGAAAAGGGTGACCTTTATGTCTAAGTGTGGACATGACATAGGTCCACCCCGACGCGGCCACGCGCGGGTTTGGGGAGGCGAATGAATCTCCATATGAGATGGTCAAATTGAAATTTAAATTGAAGTAGGAGTCGCCACCGAATTTTGTGGTTATTCGGAACCATTCGAATCCACTCTATGTCGTAGTGGGCCATACTTAAAACATGGCCCATTTCCGATGTCAGAGTTTATCGGGTTCGTCCCTTAGCATTTGATACCGATACCGACATTATCGGATATCGTATATTGAATGACTCTCGTTGCCAATGGATTCGGATATCCGGAAACCATGGTTCTGAGTAAGGGCTGAGGGTACGTGTTGGGAAGTTCACTAAGAACACCCAACCCCGCCCGCACTTAGCGGCCTTTACTAAGATATCGTTCGTTTTTGGTGTACACGCGTTAGTTCGACGGTTGAATGATATGCAAAGATTATTTTCCCTAGATATGTGAGAGAAAAATAAATGGGTTGCTAAGTCGTTTAATGCATGTTAAACTAATAACGTCAAAGTTATTTTAGCATGTGAATTTGTTTTAGTCTAATAAAACAATAGAAATAAATAAATTGCTACAAACACGAGAAAACGAGTTAGTAACGATTGAATAAATCGAATAAAGGAGCAAATACGATAATATGCATGATTTTAGAAGAAGATTTATGTCACGTGATGGATTAGCACGCGTTGACCGAGGTCGAAAAAATATTTACCGAAATATGTCGCAAAAGTCGCTTTTTATGCAAGGTTCGAAAAGAATAAAAAAAATAGAAAAGCGAGGAAACGAAGAAAAGAGAAGGCCGGCGGACCAGACCATCGCGCGAGTCGCCTGACCGGCGCACGACTCGCGTGGCAATCTGTCCGGTTTTTTTTATTTTATCGAAAAATCATTAATTTTTATAAATCGCGTACAAATATGGATTAATTTATACCCGATTCATATTTTCGATATTCGTCGCATTCGATATTCGATTATGAAATCGATATCGAATAGTCGGAATGATTTTAGAAAAGGTTTTGAAAAAAGTTTGTTTTGAACGAAAAGTCAAAAAGAATTTTGAACGATAAAAGATGTTAATTCTCTCCGCGTATAAAATCGTCGAATTTTGTTTAAAAAAAGATGTAACGATTTTATTTAGCATCAACGAGAATTGATTAATTTTGTTCTTGTTAGATACGATATTCGATTAGAGAATCGATATCGTATTTTAAGAACGTTATAGAAAATAGTTTTTGTAGTATCGATTATTAGAAATAATGAAAAATATGTGACGAACGACCCGTATTAAAAATACAAAACGACCGACGACACAACTCGAAAAAGAACGAGAAAAACGTGGAGAAAGGAAGAGAAGAAGAGAAGAATCGGGTTTGATTTACAACCTCAACCTACATGCTTTGTTTTCTCGGGATAAGGCTCGTCGGAAAGTGGCTTAAACTTGGGAGCGTTGAGATGATGCGGGATGAGTTAAGGTGTTATTTTGGACGTGTGGTTGGACGGGTTTCGGCCGGTTGGAGGGTCGGTTTCGTCGGGTTGGAGTCGTCGGGAATTGCTTGGTATAACGAGGTGGTATGTGAGAATAATTTGTGAGAACTTCCGTGTGTCACGATTTTTATGTCGTGTTGTGTGTGTGAAAATTTCTGTGTGTTTTGTGTTTGAATGGAGGGTCCTACTTATAAGCGAAGAGGTTTAGGAGAGGTGTCTTGCTTGGATAACAAGAAACACCGGTTTGGATAGGAAACGTAAGAGGTTGAAGGGAACGAGAACTCGCTTTCTTGGTGAAGAAGGCAAAGAACTCGGCTGGTTGGTGGGGTGTTTCGGCTGTTTGGGATGCCTTAGCCGAGTATTTGAGCTCGGTTTGTGAACTGTTTTGGTTTTCGGATAGAATTCCACTCGAGATCAAATTCTACCTTTAACGGAATTGTTTAATATTTTTTTGAAGCTGATTTTTAGTGGTGTTTGAGACCGAATCAGCCACGTGAGGTGTCACGGCTGACTCGTGTGTCTCGAGAATATTTTTGACCAGGTTTTGACTCGGTCGCTAAAAGACGGTTTTACCCCTGGTGTCGGAATCGACCCAATTAGTCCCATTTGACTCAAAACGACCCACTGGGCCTGGATTTGAGGTTGGTTTTGTAAGATTTGTACTCCGTAATAAGCCTAAGCCAAATGTCCATGATTACGAGCCCATATCCGAGTCTATCAAAGCACGTTTACGTCCAATCATCATCGGGTGTTTGGCGGGAATTATTATAGACACCTGGCGGTCAAAATGTGGGTGTCTACAGAGCCCCCACTCAGACTGAGGCTTGGACAAGGCAAAAGTCAGAGTAGCTACCAGGTCAATCAAGGATTAAAACCCGGCAGACTTCCGATCGGGTCGTTTATAGTCCATTAGACCTACGTGAAGGGCTCGCCAGCCATAAGATAGAAATCATACCTGGGTTGTTGATAATGTCGCGGGAGCTGCCTTGGAAGCTATGGGTATACCTGTTTACAGGTGCATCCTGTCTTAAAATTGCGCAGGAGCTTGTCTCGGAAGCTATGGGCATATCTGTTTACAGATATATCCAGATTCTTTATTAGAAAATGTCGCCTGAGCTTTCCACTGGGGAACTTTTCTTAGAATTTCACGGGAGTCTTAGGTGACCTGTATGCTGACATAATTTGTATGTAACATTTAGGTTAAACACCGACTCATGCTGAGGAAGAAATGACGATTTTTTCATAAATTTTTGAAAAGAAACCATGCTGAAATTTATTTTTTTGAAAAGTTTGGAAATAAGGATGCTTGGGATGACTTTGATTCCTAATCGGAATCGGACACATATTCCTGAAACTTCCTGGTTAGGCCTGTATGCCTAGATGAAGTGGGGATGTGATATAAAGTCCTATTCCTGTGATGAATCGGGAAAAGGATATTCTCTATTATAAATAGAGGGTTCTGGCTTCTTATTTTTCATATTCCAACCCAAATCTTTTCTTCTATCTTAAAATCCCTTAGACTTTTAGGATAAATAAAAGAAATTGTTCCGGTCACGGAAACAATTAACCCGGTTCTGGATTCGGGTCGTGTAATCGGAATGTTGATAAGTAGTGGATCGTTTGATTTCCTTCAATCTCTTCTTTCTCCTTCTCCTATGATCGGACCTTCCCGGCGGAGTTGGCCTGCTCCCTGCACAACGAACGCACAGGGTCCCGGAGGTTGTCCGAGGGAACCCTCTCCGATGCCTAAGTTAGTCCGTGAAATGCCTTGATGAACCTAGCTCGTGAGGAACTAGGCGGCGTTTTTAGAAGTGAGAGTCTAGAGAGAAAATCCAACCCCCTCTAAGTGGGAAGTGAGTGGGTATTTATACCTTCCCACAAGAGAGAGAAGTGGAGAGGGAAAAGAGCGGGAGAATGGGTGGATTGCGATGTGACACGTGGACCTGTTTCATCCACTCATTCCCTTTTACCTTTGGCAGAATGGCGGAGGGGCCCCTGGGAACCCCTGCCCTGCTCGGGGGAGAGGTCGCCTGGGGGCAGGCGAGCAGGGGGCGTCTGCAGGCCCTCCCCAGCTGGTCGCCTTACCCTGCTGGGCGGGCGGCCTTCTTGAAGCTACGTTCCATTGGGGAAATCTGGGTGTCTTACTTCGACGGCCTGCTGGGCAGGCTCCTCGGTTCCCCGGGTTGGGTCTTTACGGGGCCTGCTAGGCGGGCGACCCGGTGCAGGCTCCCGACCCTCATCAATTGGCCCTCACCGGCCGGGGGGAAGCAAGGCTTCCCCTTGGCAGGTGGACTCTTGACGGTGGGGAGTTGACTTGTGGCTTTACCACTGCATTTAATGCGTTCGCGTATTCCCGAGGAGGGAGACTCTTCTGTATTGGGCATGCCAAGAGTTTAGTTGCCTTTTGGGTCATGATTGCTTTTTACACCTAGTGGATTTTTGGGCAGCGTGCTGGTGCGCTGATTGGCCGTGCCCCCTGTCAGAGTGGTTGAGGCGCCATTTAATGTCTTGGCTTCCCTTCTAGTATAAATTGTATTCCCTTTGCCACTTTCACGACCCATCTCCAACCTTCTTTTCTTCTTTTTTTTTAAAGAAAATGTCGTGGATCACCAAAGTACTTTTTTGCCAAGGGATTCGCGTGGTGACCCATCGCTTTAGGGGTCGTTGGAAGCTAAGGTACCCTAGGGCGTCCTTTCTCATCCTGCGCCGTAGCCGGCGGCCCTGCGCTCGACTTCACAGGAAGCTCAGAAGGAGGACTCTTGTCAGGGCGGGCAAGCGCCCTCAGAGGGCTTCCCCAGCCGCCCCAAAGTACAGGCGCTGCCCCCAGGGAGGGGGTTGTTTCGACAGGGGGTGCCATGAATGTTTTTCATGGCTACACCCTGAGCAGTTTGATCCCGACTGCTCAGAGTTGGCTTCTTCTCCTGAGTCGGGCCCTTCTTCTCCCTTGAGGAGGAAAGTGGGTTGCGGCTCCTGTGATGACACTGAAACAGTCCCTTGTGGTAGGGACTGGGATGTTAGTAGCCGGGATTCCGGCGATAGTGGCGGCCAGGGTTATTCCTCCGGTCGGGATGACTCTGCGGACCCGTTCAAGGATTCCGACGACTGGGACTGGGGATCCGATGCAGGGGGATGCCACAGCCCTGGGGACTACTCCCCGGGCTTTGATGACGATTAGGCCTGCCCGCGGGGCGCAGGCGTGGTGAGCCAGAAACAGGGGCTCTTTTTGTACTTTTTGCTTGTACTGGATGTAACTTGCCCGTTTTTCGGGTTTTCTTTAACTTAATGAAAGAAAAAACAGGCAGTTTGCTTATGTGTGGCATTTTTACTATTTGTTAGTATTTATTATCAAAATGGAGGGAGGACGTCACAGGGTGATCGATCCTCTGACATCCTTTGGTCTTCTCGAGGCTACCCTTGGGAAGCTGCAAGGGGTTGAATTTTGAGGGCATGACACGTGGACAGTAGTCCTTGGGCGGATTTTCGAGGGTTGGCGACTCTTTGTCTGCCTTCCCTCTTATAAAAGCAATTTGTCACTCATTCTTCTTCTTTTTCTTTTTCAAACTTCCTTTCTTTTCCTCTGCAAATCTTTCGGTGTGATAACTCGAGCCTTCCTTCGTACCCCCGTTTCTCTGGGAGATTTCTCTTTCAAGCTTTCATCCCATCGGCGGCCGACCTTAGGTTAGACTTTTAATTTCCAGTTCTTGCTCCCTTTCTGTTCGATTTCTTGCTTTTCATTCCTCTTAGAGTTGCTATGTCTAGAACTCGCGAACGTATCCTACCATTTACCGACCCATTGAGGAAGGAGGAACGGGAAAAGGGTAGGGAGAATCTTGCCTCCTCCTCTAGGGAGGTTGGCCTTGGGACAGTCGAGGAGGAGAACTCGGCGGGTAATGGGGGTGGTAACTCTCCTGAACCTGCCCCCTACGACGTTGTCGACTCGGACGACGAGGCGCTGGAGATCGACCCCTTCAGGACCTCCGGTCCCCTTATTCCCCGGGAAAGGGGTAGGATCTATTACTTAGACAAAGCCAAGTACCACGTTCCCCTGGGAACTTACCCCGACCCCAAAAACCGGGATTTGATTCTTGCGAAGAATGCTGCCAGCGCGATTGAGCGGTTCTACAATTTTGGGGATGGGTATACAATTGTCGTCCCTGGTGAAAAAGACACTGTATGCTGTCCTCCCGACGGGTGCATAGCGGTTTACCACAAGTGTTTGGAATTCGGTCTTCGTTTCCCCCTTCATCCTTTTCTGGAAGAGATTTTCAGGCGGATGAACGTGGCTATTGCCCAGCTGACAGCCATGGCTGTCAGGTCATTAATTTCATACGTTTGGACCTGCATGTTCCATCTTGTCGAGCCCTCTATTGATGCTTTGAGGTTCATGGTCGGCCTGCAAATGGTTTCTTCTGGGAGTGAGGGTTCTCCTGGATATTGGTCTCTTCTGAGACAGAAGCGGCATACTCTGGTGTGGCCAGCTATGGACAGCCTGAGAGATTGGAAAAACAATTTTCTCTATGTGCACAGCGCCCACGGGTGGAAGATTCCTCGCCATTTCAGGAATCACGTTCACACAAGGCTAGAGACTCACGAGAAATATCACCCTGGCGTGGGAGGGAAAGCCTTGGAGGTGAAGTTGAGCAGGAAAGATAAGGATTTGGTAGACCATTTTGCTGCCCATACCGATAAATCTGGGGTGTATGGCCCCTCATTATGGCTCCCCCATGCGGAGCTTATTGCTACTGACAGGTACCTGACCCGGGTGGGCATGAATCCGGGCCTAGACGAAGGTAGTTCAGGAGCACTGACGATTTTTCCTTACCCACCTTTTCCTTCTTAAATGACCTTTCTAACCGTTCGCCTATTTGCTTTGCAGACCTTGCTACCTTCCTTTGGATAAAAAGGGAGGTGAAGCGTTTGGGTTTGACCGAGACTCTTGACGTTGTCCAAAGCCGTCCTTCCCTTCCTCCTGACTTCAAGAAGGGTGAGAAGAACCTGATGAAGCATCTGAAGGGCCTGTCGTTTAGCAGGCCAAGGCTCCCTGCTCCCCCCATATCAACGCCTGCGAAAACGGCGGTCTCTGAAGCCACTCCTTCTCCGGTTGCGAAAAAGGCGATCGCTTGTGAGGTTACTCCTTCCCCTGCTGGCAAGCAGGGAGGCTCTTCTGCAGGGGTTCAGATTCCCCAGGGGCCGCAGGCCGCTGGCTCTGAAGAGACTGGAGAAAGTACTCCTAGGGGGCTGATCAGGAAAAGGAGCAGGGGAACTCCAAATGCAGATCACGTGGTGGATTTGGAGGCTGATACGCCTGACCCAAAACGCTTTGCTCAGGGAGTTCCTAGTACCCTTTTTTCTGAGGAGAATACTGAGTTCCATTATACTGCCGGCGATAGCCAGGACGTCTCTGCCTTACTCTCTGACTCCGGGGCGGTTTTGGCGGATCACCTCCTCAAGACTGTCCACTCTGCTACCCATCAAGTGACTCAATATATTCAGCGCACCACCAGAGTTATTCAGGCCTCTGCGGAGCTGGCGACCCTTAGTCGTTTAAGTGACGGGGAGTTGGCCAATTCTGACCGCCTGACTACAGTCGAAAGGGATGTTGCTCTTATTGCTGGTTTGAAGGATCAGCTGACAAAAAAGGAGAACGAGTTGGAGGAGGCCAGGGGTTAGGTGATTCACTGGGAGTCTCAAAGTGAGAGAGCAGTCAGGGAGGTGTCTCGCCTGGAGGAGGAGTCGAAGAGAGCTAAGCAGGCCTTTGCAGAGCTGGAGCAGGCCAAAAAAGCTTTAGCTGAGTTGGACCACGCCAAGAAAAAGGCCGCTGACCTAGGGGAGCGCCTTTCCAAGGCGAATTCGGATCTTCAGGCGGCTCTTGGTGATTTGGCGGTGAAGACTGAGGAATGGCAGAAGGAGAAGGATGAGATAATTCAGGAGGTGGAAACTGCAGTGTCAGCAGGCTTTGTGAATGGCGCCAATTCTTGCTTGGGGGTGGTTATGGAGGCTGTCAGGGAGATGTTCCCTGGTTTTGATGAAGAAGCTTTTCGGGCTCTTTATACCGCCAAGGATGAGGCGCAGATGCGCAGGATGGCTGAAGGGCCTGCTACCTCTGGCCCAGAAGCTCCCCCTGCTTAATATGGAGGGCAGTCATCCTCAAAGGGCTCCGGTTCGTCCCCTGCTGCGCTTATGCTGACGTTTTAACTTCTTATCTTTTTGCGCGCCGAGCCCTTTTGTGGCCGGCTGCCGTGTTCATTGTAATTACCTTTAAAAAAACCTTTATTCTGTGTATACCTGCTATTTTATTTCCTTTTATAAGGATTCTTCCATTTGTTTTCATCTGTTTTTGTTTGGCTTTCTGTACAAGTTTTTAAGGTACGGCCTGCCCCCTGCCTGCCCAGAGGTAAGCAGGGAGGCCCTTTGTGTTTTTTATACAAGGCTGGGGAGCCTGCCCCTAGTCCTTGTTGATTTGGCCTGTCCCTGGCTTTTGATCAAAGTCCAGGGGGCCTGCCCCCTGCCTGCCCAGAGGTAAGCAGGGAGGCGCTTTGCGTTTTTTATACAAGGCTGGGGAGCCTGCCCTCAGTCCTTGTTGATTTGGCCTGTCCCTAGCTTTTGTTCAAAGTCCAGGGGGCCCTGCCTGCCCAAAGGTAAGCAGGGAGGCGCTTTGCGTTTTTTATACAAGGCTGGGGAGCCTGCCCCCAATCCTTGTTGATTTGGCCTGTCCCTGGCTTTTGATCAAAGTCCAGGGGGCCTGCCCCCTGCCTGCCCAGAGGCAAGCAAGGAGGCTTTTTGCGTTTTTTATACAAGGTTGGGGGGCCTGCCCCCAGTCCTTCTTGATTTGGCATGTCCCTGGCTTTTGATCAAAGTCCAGGGGGCCTGCCCCCTGCCTGCCCAAAGGTAAGCAGGGAGGCGCTTTGCGTTTTTTATACAAGGCTGGGGAGCCTGCCCCCAATCCTTGTTGATTTGGCCTGTCCCTGGCTTTTGATCAAAGTCTAGGGGGCCTGCCCCCTGCCTGCCCAGAGGCAAGCAAGGAGGCTTTTTGCGTTTTTTATACAAGGTTGGGGGGCCTGCCCCCAGTCCTTCTTCATTTGGCCTGTCCCTAGGTTTTGTTCAAAGCCCAGGGGGCCTGCCCCCTGCCTACCCAGAGGTAAGCAAGGAGGTTTAGAATTTTTTGTTGGGGGTCCATTTTCCTTAGTTTTGGCAACAGGGGGGCCTCCCCCTATTGCCCCCTGCTCGTTTGTGTGTGAAAACGCAAGTTTGAACAGGCAACGAGTATGAACTTGAAGTTCTTTCATTTCGTTGTAAAACTTTAACACAAGGGTAGTCGGAGCCGTCGACATTCTTTGACCGTTCTCCGCCAATTTTCCAGGAAATGAAAACTATCTTAAGATTTGGCTAGACATAATACTTCTTCAGGGTGTCTGCGTTCCAGTGAGCACTCAACTCTTGGCCTTCAAGATTGGCGATTCTATACGTGCCCGGCCCTAAGATTTGAGTTACTTGGTATGGACCTCATTCGTTAATTGGTATGGTTCTAAGATTGGCGATTCTATACGCCGTCCTCATTCGTTGCTGGTAGGCGACGATATTGGCACTGGCCTCCTCCCTTACCTCACTGACCAGATCTAAAGCCTCAGCCATCGCTACTTCATTCTCAGTCTGGTCGTATTGTAGGGAGCGCAGGGAAGGGATCCTGGCCTCAATTGGTAGTAGAGCCTCTGCACCATATACCAGGCCGAACGGGGTCTGGCCTGTAGATTCCTTTTGGGTGGTCCGGATTGACCAGAGTATGCTGGGGAGCTCGTCGGCTCATCTGCCCTTGAGGTCATCTACCATCTTCTTAAGGCCATTCAAGATCTGTTTGTTGGCTGCTTCTGCCTGTCTGTTGGTTTGAGGGTGGCAGACGGCAGAGTAAGCAACTGCGACGCTATAGACTTCCAGCCAGATTCTCAGGGGGTCATTATCGAATTGTCTTCCATGATCAAAAACTAGCATTTTTGGTAGGCCGAATCTAGTGATGATATTCCGCCATATCACCTTCCTGACTGCAGGCTCGGTAATGCTAGGCACTGCCTCAGCTTCCACCCACTTGGTGAAGTAGTCGATAGCCACGATCAAGAACTTTCTGCCCCCGGTGGCCACCGCAAAAGGTCCTAGTATGTCCATCCCCCACTGAGCGAAGGGGATGGGGGATAGGATTGGCCTGAGCTCTTGGGCCGGACCATGGATGGATGAGGCAAAAAGCTGACATTTCCTGCACTTTTGAGTCAAGTCTTTTGCGTCGGCCGGCAGGGTCGGCCAGTAGTATCCTGCTCTCAAGGCCTTGTGTGCCAGCGACTTTCCTCCTATGTGATGGCCACATATTCCAGAGTGGATGTCATCTAATACCTCCGCCGCCTGCTCTGCCCCCAGGCACCTGAGCAGAGGGGACGAGAAAGATTTCTAGTACAAATCTTCTCCTATTAAGATAAACCACGCAGCTCTTGCCGGCATTTTCCTTTTTTTTACGGGGTCAGTTGGTAAAACTCCGTGTTTCTTGAACAGGATGATGGGGGTCCTCCAATCCCCAGGCCCTGCCTCCTCCACAGCGTCGACGGTTTGGCAGGGGACGGTAGATTTTTCCTGGATGACGTCTACCCATACCGACCTCCTTATATCCTGCAGGCTGGAACTAGCCAGTTTTGACAGGGCGTCTGCCCGATTTTTCTGAGACGGAGGGATTTGTTTGATTTCATACGATTTTAGGCCTGACAATTCTCTTTTTACCATTTCCAGGTACGCGGCCATCGTTTGGTCCCTGGCCTCATACTCTCCATTGATTTGGTTGGCGATGAGCTGGGAGTCTGTTGCCAGGACAATCCGCTCTGCGCCTGCGGCTTTGGCTAGGTTGACGCCTGCGAGCACTGCTTCGTACTCAGCTTCATTGTTTGACGCGAGGAAGACAAATCTGAGTGCATGCTCAAAGTCAGTCCCCTCTGGGCTGGTCAATACGACTCTGGCCCTTGCTCCATTAGCCGTGGAGGACCCATCGGTGTATACTATCCACTCGCCGACGGTTGGGCTATCCTCCTCAGAGTGGGAGCATTCTGCTAGAAAGTCGGCCAGGGCTTTGGCTTTGATGGCTGTTCTGGATTGGTATGTTATCCCCAGTCCACTCAACTCAATAGCCCACTTTAGCAGTCTGCCTGACTTTTCAAATTTCTCCAGCACTTTCTCTAGGGGCTGGTCTGTCAGTACTACAACAGGGTGTGCGTCGAAGTACGGCCTCAATTTTCTAGCTGCTATGACAACCGCATAAGCTGCTTTTTCGACCATAGGATAATTTTTCTCTGCTGCCCCCAGGGCATGACTTACAAAATATATGGGTTGCTGAGCGCCTGCTTCTTCCCTCAAGATGACCGTGCTGACTGTCACATTGGTTACGGCGATGTAGAGGAAGAGTTTTTCCCCTGCCACTGGCCTCGCCAGGGTGGGGAGCTTCTTTAGATGTTCCTTCAACTGCTCGAAGGCTTCTTTTTGCTCGTCCTCCCACTTGAATTGCTTGTTACCTTTCAATATTTTGAAGAATGGGGCTGACTTGTCTGCTGACCTGGCGATGAATCGTGCCAGGGCGGCCATGCGGCCTGTCAGACGTTGGATGTCCCTGGTTCAGGAAGGTCCAGAACAGCCTGAACTTTCTCGGGGTTAGCGTCTATCCCTCGAGAGCTGACCAAGAAACCCAAGAATTTTCCAGAACGAACCCCAAACGTACACTTCTTTGGATTGAGCTTCATTTTGTAGGCGCGCAGGGAGGAGAAGGTCTCCCGCAGGTCTGCCAGGTGCTCATTGTCTCCTTTGCTCTTTACAATGGCGTCATCGACATAGGCTTCTATGTTTTTGCCTCTTTGACTTTCGAACACCTTGTCGACCAGGCGTTGGTATGTGGCCCCTGCGTTTTTAAGCCCGAATGGCATCATTTTGTACATGTAGGTGCCTGAACTGGTGATGAATGCGCACTTCACCCTGTCCGGCTGCCATAAGTACACTTGATGATACCCTGAGAAGGCATCCAGGAAGCTCAGCATAGTATATCCACTGGTAGCGTCTACCAGTTGGTCGATCCTGGGGAGTGGGTAGCAGTCTTTCGGGCAGGCTTTGTTGAGGTTTGTAAAGTCCACGCACATTCTCCATGCGCCTGATGATTTTTTGACCATGACTACATTCGCCAGCCACTCAAGGTAGTCACAAACCTCAATAAAATCTGCCTTCAGAAGTTTTTTAATCTCCTCCTTGATTGCCACGTCTTTTTCTGCGGACATATTCCGCTTTTTCTGCTTCACAGGGCGGGCGTCCGCGCTTACGTTCAGCCTGTGAACGATACACGTTGGATCGACCCCTGGCATTTCGTCCGCCGAGTAGGCGAATACATCCTTGTTTTCTTTTAATAGCTTGACCAGTTCAGCCTGGTAGGACTCCTCCAGGTCAGCCCCTATAAGGACTTGCCTCCCTGGCTCCAGGTCCACCAGCATGCTCTCTCCCCCAGGTTCCAGGTGGTCTGACGCCTGATTACCGGCTGGAATCTCGCCCTCCCTGCTGGGGGAACTGTCAGCTTTTCTCTTTCCTTTTCTTTCACTTTCGTGAGCTTGCAGGGCGACGGAATAGCACTGCCTGGCCGACTCCTGGTCTCCGTGCACTTTTCCTTCTAGGCCAAAATCAGTAACATAGGCTATAGTGAGGGCCCTAATTGATATGGCCGCCTCAATCTCGTCCAGGGTGGCCCTGCCAATTAGGGCGTTGTAAGCAGACCTCGCATCCACTACAACGAATGTTGCCCTGACATTTCTGGCAGTAGCCCCCTCCCCAAATGTTACAGGTAGGTCTATGACCCCCATAGGCAGTACGCCTGCTCCGCTGAACCCGTATAATGATCCAGGGGAAGGTCGCAGGTGCCTTTTCTCCAGGCCCATTTTCACGAAGGCGTCTTTGTATAGCAGGTTCGTGTACGCACCGGTGTCTACCATGCACCTCCGCACAATGTGGTTGCTGATTTCCAAGGATAGCACCAAGGGATCGCTGTGTGGGTACACCACCCGCCCTGCATCCTCGAGGGTGATGCTCAGCGTCACTCCCTTCGGGCTTCCTGCTCTTTCAGCATAGCAGATTTGGTTCCTTAGTTCACGAATTTGTCTTTTCTGGCCTCTTCGGCTGATCTGACCCTCTGCATCCCCTGATATCACATGGATTACCAGGCGGTTCTGTACTGAGCCCTCGGGCTTTTCAGGCGCTTCTTTCTGAGATTTATTCCTGGCTGCGTAGTTGGCCAACCAGCCATTCCTGATCAACTTCTCAATTTCGTCCTTCAGGTGGCGACACTCTTCGGTGGTGTGGCCTACGCAGTCGTGGAAAGTTCAGAATTTCTTGGAATCCCCCTTTGGGCTGCGCGGTTTGCTCGGGCGATTCCATTTAGCGGTCTCCTTTTCTAGTTCGAAGATCTCTGCCCTGGAGGGGAATGATACCGTGAGCGCTTCTTCTGAGCAGGCTCGAGGTTATCACCCTGATGATGCCTGGACCTCAGAGGCTGGCCGTTGTTAAGCCTGGACTGCAGGCTCTGAGACAGGCCTGGCGCAGGCGGTACTTCCTCGACCGGTGTCAGCCTGGAGAACACATCTCCCTGTTTCTCCCCCAGGCGCTTGGACACCGGCTCCTTGTGCCTCATTTGATTCCTCGGGTCTTGGGATAAACCCCTTCTTTCACGAGCGGCCGTGGATTCTGTGGTATGAATGGAGAATGCCTCCTCAGGACCTGCAACCCCTTGCTGCGCAGGCGGCTGCTGACGGGTTTCTGTGATTCGCCTTTGCACCTGCGCATACGCCTGAGCCGTCTTCCTGGCCTTCCTCTGAACATTTCTGGCGGCGGTTCGCCTCGTACCCCCGGTTCCTTCTCCACTTTCAAAGTGGAGCAACCTGGGGGTCGTGGCAACCCTGCCTACCAGATCGTCCGGAGTGAATTCCTAATCCAACATTGCTGAGAAGAACGCCGCGGTCTGTACCATCTGGGCAGGGGTGAGGTTTAGAACTTGCCTCTCATGTGCCCCTTGCCCCGCCACGGCAACTACTCCTTGACCCGGTGCTCCCTGAAGACTGGCTCGCCCCACGCCGAGAATGGTGGCGGCGGGCGTTACTTCCGGCGGCATGCCATAACGGGGAGCATTGGGTGGATTTGCCACAGAGCTGGTGTCGAAAATTTCAGGCATGTTCGATTGTAATTGGTTAATTTGTTAATTTCGCGTTTGAGAATGGTTGATTTTGTGGGTAATTTCGTGGGTACAACCTACATTCCCCACAGACGGCGCCAAATTGTTCCGGTCACGGAAACAATTAACCCGGTTCTGGATCCGGGTCGTGTAATCGGAATGTTGATAAGTAGTGGATCGTTTGATTTCCTTCAATCTCTTCTTTCTCCTTCTCCTATGATCGGACCTTCCCGGCGGAGTTGGCCTGCTCCCTGCACAACGAACGCACAGGGCCCCGGAGGTTGTCCGAGGGAACCCTCTCCGATGCCTAAGTTAGTCCGTGAAATGCCTTGATGAACCTAGCTCGTGAGGAACTAGGTGGCGTTTTTAGGAGTGAGAGTCTAGAGAGAGAAAATCCAACCCCCTCTAAGTGGGAAATGAGTGTGTATTTATACCTTCCCACAAGAGAGAGAAGTGGAGAGGGAAAAGAGCGGGAGAATGGGTGGATTGCGAGGTGACACGTGGACCTATTTCATCCACTCATTCCCTTTTACCTTTGGCAGAATGGCGGAGGGGCCCCTGGTAACCCCTGCCCTGCTCGGGGGAGAGGTCGCCTGGGGGCAGGCGAGCAGGGGGCGTCTGCAGGCCCTCCCCAGCTGGTCGCCTTACCCTGCTGGGCGGGCGGCCTTCTTGAAGCTACGTTCCATTTGGGAAATCTGGGTGTCTTACTTCGATGGCCTGCTGGGCAGGCTCCTCGGTTCCCCGGGTTGGGTCTTTACGGGGCCTGCTAGGCGGGCGACCCGGTGCAGGCTCCCGACCCTCATCAGAAACTATTCTCGCAATGGGTATTGATCATTTGACTGCGATGCTTCAGGCGTGGGCTCAAGACTTTCGAGACGAGGATAAAGTTCAGCTAACTCAAATGGGAATTGTGGCTTTATTCCCACTTCAGCGACTTAGGGTAGATTCGCACTTTCTCGATGCTTGCTTATCCTTTTGGGATACTACCCATCATGTTTTTGTATTTTCTCGAGGAGAAATATGTCCTCTTCCTGAAGAAATTACAGCTACAGGCGGCTGGTGTCCTAATGCTCGTCCTGCTATTCCCCCATTTTACCCTGACCCAAGGATGAGATTAAGGGATTTTCTAGGCCTGTCGCATGCTGAGACAGCCCGTATGGTAAAGGGAGATTCGGTTTCCCTATTTGACCTGGCTGACAAATTTATGAATCCAGTTGGCGCAAGAATTACTTCTACCCATAGGCGTAGGGCTTTCGCCTTTTGTATGCTGTATCGATATGCCTTTGAAGGTCGGATGGATGCTGACTCGTGTTTGGGTGAGATCAGGCTGATTAGCATAGTTGGTCAAATGGAGACAGGTCACAGCCCGGCTTGGCTGATAACCGGGGAGATTATTATGGGTCTTGACGCTAGAAGATTTTACCCGGATCGACAATTGACAGGAAGCATCCGTCTTATGCAAATATTTAACCGTTTTTTTCTTTTCTTCGAAAAATTGCCCGATTTCCCGAATTTTTTCCGAAATTTCGAATTTTCCGAAATTTTCGAAATTTCCAATTTTTCGAAAATTTTTGGTTTTTCCGAAATTTTTTGAAATTTCCAATTTTCGAAAATTTTGATTTTTTTAAAATTTTTTTTTTTTTTTTTTTGAATTTTCCGAAAATTCGAATTTTTGATTTTTCGAAAGTTTCTGACTTTTCGAAAAAAAAATTTGTAGATCTGGTTTTCCAAGCGTCTGTCAATCATAGAGCCCCCAGTGAACATATCCAGATATCGCAGTTGTCAAATTGGCTCAAGGTCCCGACGAATAAGCTCAAGTCATCATATAAATCGAAAATATTGGGATGAAGAGCTAACATTCCATGGTGGGCCTTTGATTATATGGAACGTCATCTGGTGGTTCCTTTCAAGGCTGACGGGGTTAGCTAGGAGGGACAAGGCCCGTTATCTGGTGATCTTGTCTTTGGACTGGACCGTCCATATCTATCCGGATCGTATTCTGAGACAGTTCGGTTCGTTTCAGCAGATCCCCGAGACTGAAGCAATCATTAGCGTTTCGCTCCAATTGACGGACGCTATGTGTAACACGTGGCTACAACGCTGGTTTACCCGTGTCATATGGACTATACCTCGCCCTTGTCAAACCACTTGGGTTTCTGAGTCATACCAAAAATGGACTTCTGAAGAATCCCAGGAGACCCGTAAGACTTTGAAGACTGACGAGGCTTTTGACTTGGCCCGTCGAGAATCGGCAAAAGACAATAGGCGGTTCTTTGATAAAGAGGAGACTCCAACTACCTTTGCTGAGCCGGGGTCGGGTTCTAAGTCAAAAACTAAGACTCGAGCTAATGAGACCGGTGCTAGTGACTTGGAGAGAAGACTCGGGCCGAAACTGGCGGCCCGAGACAGGCTAGGCCCGCGCGAGCGACTACCCGAGAAAGTGAGGACTCGGCTAGGACCGACTGAGGCGACCGGGGAATCGAGTTTGAAGAAATGAGCCCGGGTTAGAGAGATTCCCTTGGTTATTCGGGAGCGCTCACCGCCACGTCGACGCAGGTGGACCGAAAAGGAAGCTAAGGACAAGGGAAAGGGAAAAATGCCTTAGTTTTTTTATTATTTAAGTGTTAGTATTATTTATTGTTTTTTTTTTGATGATTTTTTTTGTAATTTTCCGAGTTCATCGGAGATTTTTCTTGAAATAAATAAGAAAGGTTTATTAAAGAACCGTTTCTGTTTTTTCCGATTGCAGTGGTTGTGCCCTTTTGAGGGGTTGCCTACGTATCCACAATAAATGGAATCAAACCAAACGTAGTTCAGACTTAATTTGCAATTTCGAAATACATCAAGACTATTGGTTCAAGATGCTAGTAACAGTAGAATAAATAATTCTAGCTTTTGACTTGTCTTTAAAAGTTTATGTTTGAAAAGATTTTTTTTTAATAAACTTTTGCAAATGACATTGAGAGAGGTGGGTTAAGGGTAGTAGCGCTTCAGCTGGTCCAGGTTAGTTGGGTTGACAAATTCATTCCCGTCCAGATCCGTTAGCATTACTGCTCCACCTGATAGAATTTTCTTTACCAGATATGGCCCAGCCCAATTGGGTTTGAACTTTCCCCTTGGGTCTACTGGTAATAAAGCTAGAATAGATTTGAGAACCAAATCTCCTTCTTTGATGTTCCTGGGCCTTACCCTTTTGTTGAAAGCCCGCTGGATTCTCTTCTGATAGATTTGTATATTATTGAGGGCACGAGATCGTCGTTCGTCTAAAAGGACTAGCGAGTCATATCGTTCTTGAATCCAATCGGCTTCGGGCACTTGACTCTCAAGTAGGATTCTGAGTGACGGTACCTCTAACTCAACAGGTTGGACAACTTCCATGTCGTATGTAAGGTAATACGGTGTCGAGGTTCGATATCCCCAAAGTGCAAATGGTATTTTGTCGGGCCAATCCCGGTAGTTATCAGCCATCTTTTTTAGTATGGTGACAATTGTTTTATTAGCCGCTTCTACCGCTCCATTGGTTTGGGGTCGGTAGGGTGAAGATGTATGCCTTTGAATTTTGTACTTGGTCAGCAAGGCTGCTGTTTCGGCTTGAAAATGGGTCCCGTGGTCACTGATGAATTCATGAGGGATCCCATACCGGCATATTATCTTATTTTGAATGAATTTGGCAACATGGCTGGCGTTGAGTATACGATAGGATTCAGCTTCGACCCATTTGGTGAAGTAGTCGATTGCTACCAAAATGAAGCAGTGTCCTCCGGTTCCCGAGGGGTTTATCTTCCCGATTATGTCGATTCCCCATGTTGAAAATGGTCATGGTGACGTCATGGTGTATAGTAGGGATGGTGGCATATGTTGTACATTGGCAAAAATTTGACAATTATGGCTGTGTTTAACATACAGCTGGCAGTCGGTTTCCATGCTATTCCAGTAGTATCCGAGCCTCATGATTTTTCGGGCTAACATCTGGGCATTCATGTGTTGGCCGCATTCGCCATCATCTACTTCAGCCATGACTTTTTCGGCGTTGGTTTTATCGACACATCGAAGGAGAGCCCCCTGTGCTGTCTTTTTGTAGAGTTGCCCATCGTCGGTGCAGATGAACTGGGTTGCCAGTCTTCGCAGGGCCTTTCTGGCTCGGTTGTCAGCTCCGGGTGGATATTCTCCGGTTGTTAGGTATGTCAACACGGCTTGATACCATGGCTCGGGATCGGGTATCTCGATATCTTCAATGTCGTGGATATATGCTGGCTCGGATCGTCTTTCGACACAGATCGGCATGCTGGTCACATGATCGGGAATGTTTAGTAAAGATGCGAGTTTTGAGAGTGCATCTGCGAACTGGTTTTCTTCCCGAGGTAGGTATATATATTCTACTTTCTGGAATTGCTTCTCGAGATCCCTTACTCGTGCCTGGTAGGCCACGAGATTAGCATTTCGAGTCTTCCATTTTTGGAGTGCTTGATTAATGACCAGAGATGAATCACCGTGTACTCGGAGGTTTGTGACCCCTAAGTCGGCGGCGTCTTGTAGCCCATGGATACATGCTTCATACTCAACAGCATTATTAGTGATGTCGAAGTCTAATTTGATGGATACGGGAGTATGTTCCCCTCTTGGCGAGATTAGGAGGATTCCGACTCCAAATCCTCGAAAATTGGATGCCCCGTCAAAGTATAAGTCCCATGCTTCGGTGTCAGTGTGGAAAATGTCTTCATCTGGGAAGGACTAGGTGTCGGTGTGTCCTTCTTCGGTTATGGGACTATCAGCGAGAAATTCGGCTATTATTCGTCCTTTGATGGCTTTCAATGGTACAAACTTTAGATCGAATTCTGCCAACATTAAGGTCCATCTTGATATCCTACCGTTGAGGATGGGCTTTTCGAAAAGGTACTTGATTGGATCCATTCTGGATAGTACTTGTACCTCGTAACTGAGCATGTAATGTCGGAGCTTCTTAGTGGCCCAGACCAAAGCTAAGCATGTTTTCTCGAGCATGGTGTATTTACACTCGTACTCTAAAAATTTCTTGCTGATGTAGTATATAGCCCGTTCTTCGGAGTTGACCGTTTGAGCTAGCATAGCCCCCATGGCTGTCTCTGTCGTGGTTAGGTATAGTGACAAAGGCAAACCGTGCTGAGGTGGCATCAGGACCGGTGGCGAAGACAGAATTTCTTTGATTCTATCAAAGGCTGTTTGGCACTTGTCGTCCCATAGTAACCGTTCCCCTATTTTCAGCTTCTTGAAGATCGGTTCACACACCATGGTTAGTTTTGAAATGAACCTGCTGATATTGGACTTTTCCGAGAAACCCTCTTATCTCCTTTTCGGTTTTAGGGGGCTGCATCTCGGTGATGGCCTTGATTTTGGCTGGATCGACTTCGATACCACGTTGGCTAACGACATGACCCAGTAATTTGCCTGATGTTACTCCGAAACTGCATTTCTGAGGGTTTAGCCTCATGTTATATTTGCGTAATCGGGTGAAGAACTTTCTCAGGGCAGTGATGTGACCATCCATGTCTTTGGATTTGACGATCATGTCGTCTACGTAAACTTCCACTTCTTTATGCATCATGTCATGTAATAAAGTTGTGGCAGTTCGTTGGTAGGTGGCCCCGGCATTAATGAGACCAAATGGCATAACAGTATAGCAATAAGTCCCCCAAGGTGTAATGAAGGTAGTCTTGTCCATATCTTCTTCTGCCATCTTTATCTGGGTTATACCCTGCATACCCGTCCATAAATGATAGAAGGGCATGATCAGCTGTGTTATCCACCAGTATATCGATGTGTGGTAACGGGAAATCGTCTTTCGGGCTCGCCTTGTTAAGATCCCGAAAGTCTACACAGACACGTACCTTACCATCCTTTTTAGGGACTGGTACAATGTTTGAAACCCAATCTGGATACTCGGAGACTCGTACGAACCCAGCCTTGAATTGTTTGTCGACTTCCTCCTTGACTTTGAGGGACCATTCGGGCCTCATGCGTCGGAGTTTTTGTTTAACCGGCTTGAACCCTTCCTTGATCGGTATATGGTGCTCGGCTATTTCGCGATCAATCCACGGCATGTCCTTTTAGGACCATGCGAAGACGTCTTTGAATTCTTGAAGGAGAACTGTGAATTGTTGTTTCTCCTCGGGATCTAAGGATAATCCTATCTTAAGCATCTGAGGTTCTAAGGTTGTTCCCACGTTGATGGATTCGGTTTCTTCGATTAACGGATTGCGGGATTCCCTTTACTCTAGTTGCTCGATCAGATGTGGAGGCAAGGATACCTGTTCGTCGGGTTTCTCAATGTCATTGCACATAATATTTTTGGAATTGAGAAAGTTTTGAAAATGAGACAAGTCGTAAGCAGAACGGTTGTTATTATTGATCATGAATTGGGAAAATAGCTCGAAGAGAGCTGCCATCTGATCACTAGTCAGTGGCGGGATAGGTAGGGTGCCCGGGACAGACCCCGAGGCACCAGGAGTAGCTAAAGGGAGAGGGGGAGTTACAGGACTGACCCTAGCACCGGACTCACTAGACTCAATCTTAGACTCTGACTCGGACTCCGACTCTGACTCAGACTCAGATTCTAGCATTTCTCCTTCCCCTGTGATCAGCTCGTAAGTCCTTCCTTGACTGTCAGTCCACTTGACAGTCTTCCTCCAGGCTCTGCTTCCAGTCCCAGATCCGACCTCTGAGATCAGCTTAGATGGATCAAAGGTGCGGCTACGGAGAATGAGGCTGACCAACTCTTCCTTTGGTGTTGGGATCGTGAGTTCCTCTCCAAAAAGTAGCCCTAGCGCGGGCTCAGCATTCTTAGCATCTTCGGACTGGATAAGAGCGAAGATGTCATCCGGTATGTAGTTGCAGTCCTGGGCCAAGTGGGTCCCAGGGCGCGTGGTGATGGGCCGATATAGGCCTGTTTGGACAGTCTCGAACACTGGAGTGACAAAGATAATCTTGCCGGCTCCGGTTTGGCCCATGTTTTCCGGGGTTAGGGAGTAGCTCAGGCCTGTTTGAGTCCTCCCATTGTCCAGAACTTCGAGGATTTTTCCTGCAGGGAGATCGGGCCTTGATGTAACCCCCGGTAGAAAGCCCAGATTCTGCAATATTCGGTCAAGGCGAACCGTGAAGTAAGGACGAAAGAGATGATCTTCTTCGATGGCCCCTACGAAATCGAACCCCCAGAGATCGGTGCGGCCCGAGGTGTTGCAGTTAGCCACAGTCATAGGTGTGGCTTCTAGAGTGATGACGGTGTCGTGCAAAGGTAGCTTGATTTTTCGATGCGAGGTGGAGGATACAGCCCTGGTCGCGTGGATCCAAGGTCTTCCCAAAAGAAGGTTGAAGGAAGAAGTCACGTCGATCACTTGAAATTCCAGCTCCTTCTCTATTGGGCCTGTTATGATAGTGAGTTTTGTGGCCCCGGCTACTAACTTTGGGCTTCCGTCGAAAGCCTGAATGGTTTGAGCTGTGGGAATGTAGTCGGCCTTGGTAATGCCGAGGGCTTTGGCGGTCCTCAAGGGGAGGACGTTGACTGCGGACCCGTCGTCGATTAGGGTCATAGGTAGGTATTTTCCACGGCAGATGACCGTGATGTAGAGGGCCATGGTTTGGGCTGGCCCAAATGGTGGTAGATCAGCATTGGAGAAGGTAATCAGTGGGCCTTCCTCTATGGATTTCCCCTTTAGGTGGGGCAGAACCGTGGCTACCATTTCAGCTGGAGTAGCCATAGAGTCTATTTTGACCTGATCGAGGGCCTTAGTGAGTGCCTCTCGATGTTCCTGGGAGCTAACTAGGAGTTGCCATATAGAGAGGTCAACTCGAGTCCTGTTCTGCTGCTTTACAAGAGCCTTTTCAGTAGTTGGCTCTTCCGGGACTGGCTCCACCCTAAGTGGCTCGGCGATGATGAGGGCTTGACTAGTGGCTAAGACCTTGGACTTAACCTTCTGAATCTCCTCGGGCTTGATGGGGATAGCTTCCCCTTTGGTGAGGTAGACGTCGTCTTCGTCGTCGCACCAGATCCCGTTTATTTGCGGGACAAATGGAGAAATGAGGTGTGAGCAATCCACTATTTCCCCGGCGAAGATGGCGTGAGTAGCCAAAGGATTATCCTTGTTGTTGGGTTTGCTCCCGGGCAAAGGAATTTTCCCGCTCTCGATGAGATCTTGGATAAGGTGCTTTAGCTTCCAACATTTCTCGGTATCTTGTCCCTTACCACGATGATACTGACAGTAAGCCTGGAGGTTGTAGGCCTTGGAGCGTCGCTCGACCGGGAGATCAGGTGTTGGGCCTATCGGGGTGATCAGGCCTTTTGATGAAAGCCTCTGCAGGGCATTTTCGTAGGTGGTGCCTATGTCGGTGAATACCCGGGGGGTGGTATTCTTCTGGGATGAGGTATCAAGTGCGTTTACCTCATCAAAAATGCTACGAGTGGCAGCAGTAGATGTGGGCTTGCTTGTTGATGAGCTGGCCCCTTGGTATCCCTTGGCGGAGGCCTTAGTGAGGCTTTCCAACCTTAAATCATCTTCGATTCTCGTTCCCATCTCAGTTAGGACCGCGAAGCTAGGTATGATGGCGTACCGGAGATGGACCCGGTAAGCAGGAAGGAGGTTCTTGACAAAGGCTTCAACCAGGACTTTTTCACTGGGCTTATCGACCAGTTTGACGCTTTCAGCCCTCCAGCGTTGAAGGTATTTTGTGAATCCTTCCTTAGGTTACTGGGCCATTACTTCCAGGGTGCGCATAGTGGTCTGGATTTCTGTGTTGTCGGCATAGTTCCGAGCGAATTCTGTTGCCACGTCATCCCAAGTTTTGTATTTCTTGGAATCGAGCCGGTAGTACCAGGCTCTTGGGTGCTTCTCGAGAGAAGAAGCGAAAAGGTGCTTGAACATGTTGGACTTAACCCCCTTAAGGGCCATGAACTCCTTGAAAGCCCGGATATGGTGAACCGGGTCTTCAGTACCCTCGAACATTGGCAGACCCGTCAGATTGAGATTGGCGGGTAGTTCGTTGGTTAGTGGTGTGTAGATCCGAGCATTCTCCGTGTGGATGGAGTTTTGGGTCGACAGATGGACCTGTTCCTGCAGTTTGTGGACTGCGCTGGACAATTCAGCTAGAGGCCCAGTAGTATCGACACTGCCGCGGGGAGTTCCCTGCTCCACGGCACTTACCCGGGTGAGGATGGCGATCTGGTCCCCTCTCATCGACGTGATCATGTTTTCCAGCTTGGTCAATGAGGCCCTCAGTTCCTCTATGGCTTGTTGCGTCATGGCTCGGGTGTGGGTGGCCTGTCTGTAAGGGCACCGCGTAATTAGTAACTGACCCAGATCTTAGAATCAAAGAGTACATCCCAAGCAAGGAAAAGACTAGACGAGAAAAAGACCAAAAAAACGACTTCTAGACGGATGACGCGTGGACGGTGGGCCTTCCTTAGGATTCGGCAAAGTGGGCCTAGTCCCGTTCGTAGGAAGGTCCATGTGTGAAATCCCCAGACTTTGGACTCGATTGTGTAAGTAGGCTTCCCTTTGTAGGAGTTTGTCCTACGTAGGTGGATCGTGCCTTGACAAATAAGGCGGACTGGGATGGGGTAGAAACTCGTGATGTAAGATCGATGGAGTTTCGACGCTATAGACTCTTACAACCTATGACAAGACCCGACACTGCTAAATACGGGAAGTCCTAAGAAGAAGAAAGTTTTGAAAAGGGAATTTGGATTTGAAAACCGATCAAGGTCGGATTGGAAGGCCCGATTTTTTTTTTGAAAATCGAAAAAAAACGTTACCGGGCCGAGACTTCAGATATTTTGAAACGGTTTGGGCAGCATACCGGCTAAAAATAGGCTATTTTGAGTCAAAATCATAAGTCCTAAATTCGGTAGCTTTCCGGGTTTTGAAAAATAGATGGGTTTGAAAAGATGCAAGTTTTTTTGAAAATGACGGTTTTTTGAAAAAGACCAAAAGAAGATCAAGTAGCATGTAGTCATGGAAACAGTATAATGACGCCATGTATGCTCTTAGTCTAAGTCTCGGTCGGTCGAATAGGGTCTATACCAATGACGATAGCATTCTCGCAAATCAGGACGGACTTTCTAAGCCGAGTTGGTCTTAGAACCTACCGTAAAACCCATGCGAGTTCCGCAATCGAAGTCTTTAGTGCACCCATGTAGGAATGCACCGTGGTATAGTGGGACGTTGGTCACAAGTAACCGGCCCGGGAAAGAATTGGGTTATGCATGAACCATTGAACTAAAACGTGTACATTACTATTCGAACGATTTCTTTTCGAGTCTCACCCTGAGGATGCCGATGGTAAGTGACACATCAGTTGATCCCCAGCGGAGTCGCCAAATTGTGGACATGACATAGGTCCACCCCGACGCGGCCACGTGTGGGTTTGGGGAGGCGAATGAATCTCCATATGAGATGGTCAAATTGAAATTTAAATCGAAGTAGGAGTCGCCACCGAATTTTGTGGTTATTCAGAACCATTCGAACCCACTCTATGTCGTAGTGGGCCATACTTAAAACATGGCCCATTTCCGATGTCAGAGTTTATCGGGTTCGTCTCTTAGCATTTGATACCGATACCGACATTATCGGATATCGTATATTGAATGACTCTCGTTGCCAATGGATTCGGATATCCGGAAACCATGATTCTGAGTAAGGGGTGAGGGTACGTGTTGGGAAGTTCACTAAGAACACCCAACCCCGCCCGCACTTAGCGGCCTTTACTAAGAAATCGTTCGTTTTTGGTGTACACGCGTTAGTTCGACGGTTGAATGATATGCAAAGATTATTTTCCCTAGATATGTGAGAGAAAAATAAATGGGTTGCTAAGTCGTTTAATACATGTTAAACTAATAACGTCAAAGTTATTTTAGCATGTGAATTTGTTTTAGTCTAATAAAACAATAGAAATAAATAAATTGCTACAAACACGAGAAAACGAGTTAGTAACGATTGAATAAATCGAATAAAGGAGCAAATACGATAATATGCATGATTTTAGAAGAAGATTTATGTCACGTGATGGATTAGCACGCGTTGACCGAGGTCGAAAAAATATTTACCGAAATATGTCGCAAAAGTCGCTTTTTATGTAAGGTTCGAAAAGAATAAAAAAAATAGAAAAGCGAGGAAACGAAGAAAAGAGAAGGCCGGCGGACCAGACCACCGCGCGAGTCGCCTGACCGGCGCACGACTCGCGTGGCAATCTGTCCGGTTTTTTTTATTTTATCGAAAAATCGTTAATTTTTATAAATCGCGTACAAATATGGATTAATTTATACCCGATTTATATTTTCGATATTCGTCGCATTCGATATTCGATTATGAAATCGATATCGAATAGTCGGAATGATTTTAGAAAAGGTTTTGAAAAAAGTTTGTTTTGAACGAAAAGTCAAAAAGAATTTTGAACGAAAAAAGATGTTAATTCTCTCCGCGTATAAAATCGTCGAATTTTGTTTAAAAAAAGATGTAACGATTTTATTTAGCATCAACGAGAATTGATTAATTTTGTTCTTGTTAGATACGATATTCGATTAGAGAATCGATATCGTATTTTAAGAACGTTATAGAAAATAGTTTTTGTAGTATCGATTATTAGAAATAATGAAAAATATGTGACGAACGACCCGTATTAAAAATACAAAACGACCGACGACACGACTCGAAAAAGAACGAGAAAAACGTGGAGAAAGGAAGAGAAGAAGAGAAGAATAGGGTTTGATTTACACCCTCAACCTACATGCTTTGTTTTCTCGGGATAAGGCTCGTCGGAAAGTGGCTTAAACTTGGGAGCGTCGAGATGATGCGGGATGAGTTAAGGTGTTATTTTGGACGTGTGGTTGGACGGGTTTCGGCCGGTTGGAGGGTCGGTTTCGTCGGGTTGGAGTCGTCGGGAATTGCTTGGTATAACGAGGTGGTATGTGAGAATAATTTGTGAGAACTTCCGTGTGTCACGATTTTTGTGTCGTGTTGTGTGTGTGAAAATTTCTGTGTGTTTTGTGTTTGAATGGAGGGTCCTATTTATAGGCGAAGAGGTTTAGGAGATGTGTCTCGCTTGGATAACAAGAAACACGGGTTTGGATAGGAAACGTAAGAGGTTGAAGGGAACGAGAACTCGCTTTCTTGGTGAAGAAGGCAAAGAACTCGGCTGGTTGGTGGGGTGTTTCGGCTGTTTGGGATGCCTTAGCCGAGTATTTGAGCTCGGTTTGTGAATTGTTTCGGTTTTCGGATAGAATTTCACTCGAGATCAAATTCTACCTTTAACGGAATTGTTTAATATTTTTTTGAAGCTGATTTTTTGTGGTGTTTGAGACCGAATCAGCCACGTGAGGTGTCACGGCTGACTCGTGTGTCTCGAGAATATTTTTGACCGGGTTTTGACTCGGTCGCTAAAAGACGGTTTTGCCCCTGGTGTTGTAATCGACCCAAATTAGTCTCATTTGACTCGAAACGACCCACTGGGCCTGTATTTGAGGTTGGTTTTGTAAGATTTTTACTCCATAATAAGCCTAAGCCAAATGTCCATGATTACGAGCCCATATCCGTGTCTATCAAAGCACGTTTACGTCCAATCATCATCGGGTGTTTGACGTGAACTATTATAGACACTTGGCGGTCAAAATGTGGGTGTCTACACTAAGGGTTGCTTATCTAATTATCTACAAATAAGTCCAAGACAACTTAGGCTAAGGCTAAGTCAATTGGAAGCCAACACGGTGGAACCAAGGGGGTGCACATGGATGGTGCGACAAGAAGAAGTGACCAAGTAGGCATAGACGAAGCATGGCTCAAGTCCAAGTGACATGAGAACCTTCCCAAGCTTGGGGCTCATCAAGGCACAAGCAAGGACCAATCACATGGGATGAAGCACACTTAAGGGGACCATGACCCACTTGATTTGTACTAGTTTTTAATTGTCTTTTATTTTAATTGTATTCTATATATTTAGCACATGTAGTAGATTACTAGTAGTTTCCTAGCAACTTTCTAGAAGTTTCCTAGTAACTTCCTAGTGGTTTTCTTGTAGTTTTCTAAGGGCCCTATAGAAGGAGTCTCTTAGTCATTGTAATAAGGAGATTTTAAGATTTTGGATTATATTGAATGAGAAAAAATGGTTACAGTTCGAAACTCTCTCCACCTTAAATCCTCTCACAAAAACCAGAGCTTGAGTGGAGGTTAGGCTTAGTTAGCCTTGTAGAGGCTAGACTAGTCACCTACTCACGTAGCTAGTCTAGGCAGACCTAGGTTGGCATCGTGTGCGTTCGAGTTGTCATTGCTCAGGTCTAGGGGTGGCTTAAACACACAAAACCAGTTCGATTCATGCGAGCCTTGGAGGGGTTAGGGTGGGTCGTCCATATCTAGCAAGCTCACCGTCTTAGAGCGTGACACACCCCGGTGTTTACGCTCCAATTTGTATATTACCTTTATAGAAAGTCGGTTTTAGTTTAATACGATAATCCAAAAAAAACGATTTTATTATTGAGTTTTAATAAACCGATACTATATAAAATGTAAATGTGATATTATTTCAAGAATAATTTTAAGGGAAAAGTCATCATTTTACGTAATTCTGTATATTACCTTTATAGGAGTCGGTTTTAGTTTATTATGATAATCGAAAAAGTCAGTTTTATTATCGAGTTTTAATAAACTAATGATCTATAAAATGTAAAAGTAATATTATTTCGAGAATAAATTGTAGGGACAAAGTCGTCATTTTACGTAACTAACGCCGATGATAAGAAGTAAAGTGCCGACGGTAAAGTAGTTCCGCATCTATTAGAGATAAATACGGTCTCACTCTCAATAGTGTTGATGAGAAACTTTTTCCATTTGTGGAAAGAAACTTAATTTATCTGAATTGAAATTTTATATTCAAGATGAAATTTTTACTTTTATTTTTACAAAAATATACTATACAGAATACAAAGGATATCATTTAGTCCTTATGAAAAAACAGTTTTACAAGTACGGAGTAATAGAGTAAGATGGTCCATTTTGTAAAAATATCCTTCATTTACGAGATATCCTTCATGCACGGGGTTTATACTAGTCAATCATTATAAATTTAGTTCTATTAAATCCAACACATTTTCTATAAATTCAGTTCAACTCCTACAGCTTCAACTCTTATAATTTCTGCAAATATATTATTATTATTATTATTATTATTATTATTATTATTATTATTATTATTATTATTATTATTATTATTATTATTATTATTAGGTTTTCTTTGAAAATGTCAAGGGAGATATGTTAGATTTGCAATAATATATCATGAAAAATTGATAACTAAATCTATATATAATTACCACACTTAGATGATTAATCTTGTATATCTTCCCATAATCGTATATTTCTGATCACCCCTAGGTGCATGGGAGGACGAGAAAAGTGAAGATAACTAAGGTTAATATAAAAGATGTGGTTGATTATCCAAAATGAGGCTGATTAAGCAAAACCTAAGGGCATTTCCGTTAAGTGCTAACGGTTCTTCAAATTCTTTTTAACGGAAATCGTGTTTTGGTGCCTCAAGACAAACAGTTGAAAATTTAATTAAGGTGCTTTTCGCCAAAAAAAAAATGAATGTCTTATTTACAGAAGACCTAGATGTTAGGTGTCTCCTGACAAAAAAACTCAATGATTAAAGAGGTAAAAGAAAGTCAAATTTTTGTGTTAACTTATTTGATTATTTCCATATGCTCTGACTAGTTTTTTTATTTCAACTAGCTAACCTATTTAACAAAATAAACTAGCTGAAATGTCATGCGCAACAGAGTCGGGCGTCGTGTCAAAACACATGCTTTGGTCATATAAGTTATGGAGTATTTATCAAACACATGCACGCTAACTTAAATTTTGGTCAAATAAACGAATATTAGTAGTTCATCAGCCAAACACATTTATCAAACATACACATGTTTTTTGAGATGGCCTGGTATCTTTATCCTCTTTAGAGAGTGATAGAGTCTTCGTCATTTTTTGACCCATTATCAACCAGTTAAAATTACCTTTCAACACAAAAGTTAAATGTATATTAATTATTTTACCCGCTTTTATTGTTGTATCACTAAACCCATAAAAGTGAAAAATATTCCTCACCGTGAGGAAATTTAAACGAATGTCTTTTACAGTTTTACTCTTCTCCCGTGGCGTCTTAGAAGATTCTATTATTCGTTGTCAAACCCTCTTATCCATGTAAAACATGAATAAACGGGATGTCTTGAGTACACGCCGGTAAACCATTGATGAGTAAGAAAAGTATACACTCCTCAAATATTTCGATTACCAGATTGTCTTTAACTAGGATCTAGGACTCTAGGTACATAACATGCGAGAAAACTTTTGCAAAGAGGTGGTTCGCGAAATTACAACATCTATTAGAAATTCGGTCTCGCTCTCAATAGTGTTGACGAGAAACTTTGCCCACATGTGGAAAGAGAGTAGTTATTTATTTTTCTTTTTTTACGTCATATCTCCCACTAATTTAGTGATATAGACGGTCCTACTCTGATAAAATATTGTTGATCCAATTGAGAGAGGATAGGTTGATCGAAATTACTTTTTCATAATTGCATGTTACTCATTCATCACTAAATTTTCCAAAATTTTCCAAAATTACCCTTTTTTCTTTTTTCATTGATTTCTTCCTAAGCTAAACCAATTTTCTCATCAAAAAGTGATCATCGTCAATTCTAAAATTGATTCCATCAATTATTTGCGAATTCAATAAGGATCATAATTCATTAATCAATATTTTTTTTAATTGAATAATTAGGGTTAATTTTGAATTAGAGTTAATTGAGTTTAGGGTTAAGGGGTGGCGTCGGAGGTGGTCGCAAGGGTGGCAAGGGCGCCAAGCCTAGGTGAAGGGAGGACGGCAGGGCAGGAGAGTGACGCCGGTGTGGTCGGATGTAACACCCCGTGCTTTTGACCATTTTAGTTATTTATAATAACGATTAATATTAATAAATCGAGTCTCGACAAAATATTTATATAGTAATATTCAATTCTTGTGTCTTTGGAACCTTTCTATTTTACTTCATTGTTTGCAAAACTGAAATTTCTATCGTTATCGAAATTCTGCGCGATTTCGTAAAACGGTTCCTATTTTCTCATACGGACTCCGATTGAGGCGTTTCAAAAGCCTAACTTTATTAATTTTCCAATATCTACACAATGGTCATATTCAAAATTACAATCTATAAGTTCATCATAAAAATATTGTACTGGACAGCTCCTTTACTACGAAAATCGTCACCCGACGAATCGTTTCTCGACATTCGATTTCCGTACTTCTTTCCTAACCATGGTGTGACCAAATAAACTCAAAAACATCACCCTAAGGCATGCCATACCGTCACTTTGAAGTCCAAGCCTCAAAATATGATTTTCTAATCAAAAACACCAAATAGGGTATGTACCTCTTAAAGTATGCTTAGCTACTTTTGGTAATAGTCAAGTTCTTATCCACCCTTTGCTCCCCCATCTAATGCACGACTTGTGTGCTTATAACCAGCCATTTTCTCTTCATTTACTCATCCATTCACTCACTTAAACACTCCTTCAAAGATCCATCTAAAAATCAAAGAAAATCATCGAGTTCTTTTAAGTTCTAAGGTGTTTACACCACCATATCTCAAGAGCACATACTCTTTCTTTTCCTTACCTTATACTCTTTATTTTTAAGTCTTATTCCTATTATATTTACTAACTTACTTTGTTTGTGTGTCCTTCTAACTTATTCATGAAGAGGAGCAAGAGGAAGGGGGCTTCGATCTTAGTATATTTGATTTCATAGTTGATCCGGAGAATTGCTAATAGGTAACCTAACTTTTCTTCGCCCTCAAATCTCGTAGTATAGTGTTTAGACTCTAACTAACATATAACATCATGTTTATGACTAAATTATTAGATCACCAAGTTTAAAGCAAACTATTTGTTGATTTATCACTTAACAATACATGCTGTAAAATGGATTCTGTGATGTATGATGTATGATGTATGTTCACGATTTGTATGTGTAAAATATGTTTCGAATTAGCCTTAGATTCCTTCATGAAAGTTGTAGATCTGAATGTCTAGAATATGTTAAAAATATGAAAAGCAAGTTTTTATGAAAATATATATTTAGTAATGATTTATTTCGTAAACTGATACTGTATGATTTTATGTACTGTCTGAGAAATTAATATGTTTCGTGATGTTAAACGTTTCTTTTGGACTTGGAAATATTATGTTATCTTCCTGATGATGTCTACAATGTGTATGTAAAATTTCATATAAATCCATCATATATATTTACATTTATAAAATTTGTACTAAAATGGGTCAAATCTGGAAAGAATATTTTATTTAAGAACTTTTATAAAGTATTTTAATCTAAATTTCTGGGTAAAAGTTATGTACAAGTATAGGTATCCAAAATAAAATTTTGGTTCACTTTAATGATGCTTAAGTATTTTAAACGATTTAAAAGAAAGTATTGAAAACCGTACTGTTTTCTATTTTAAATGGTTAAAAATAATAAACCTTATTATTTTTGAAAAATGACTTTATATCTGGAAACCTAACTTATAAAAGTATGTTGAGTATGAAAATCGAAACTTAAAAATAAAATTTGAAAAATGACTCATTTAGTATCCTTAATAATATTATCGATTTCGTTATTACTTAAAGTTACTTTTGTAAAAATTCTATGTTTTGAGAAATATGATACCTAATAAGGTCAAAAATGATTTTTATAATTAGTATTGATTTATTTGGTGTTTGAAATATTTTAATAAGTATAAATAGGCTTTAAGAGATAAGTATACTTGTACAAATACGAAACCGTATAAAAATACTAAATATGTACACTTGAACAATAAATGTACTAAATACTTGTGCCCAAAAAGTATAGAGTACTAAAAGACAAATAACCCAAAAGTACTAAGTTAAACAATGCTTAAATGTGCAAAACAACACTTAAACTTTATAATAAGCACTTAAGGACTAATTAGTGACTAAGTCAAAACAAAGGGTTGACTAGTCTATCTTGGTCAAACTTTGGCTTTTTAAGTCAACATAGACGAAGTCAAGATAAAGGAACTCATCTTAAATAATGTACTTAGAAATAATTGAATCTTTAATCAAATCTCAACTAATGAACGCTTCAAATAATATATCTCAAATAAAATGTTCCAAATCTCTTACATCAGTATACTAAAACTATCAGTTAAGATAAATTTTACGACGATTGATAATGTTTGTTAATCTTAAAATCGACATACTTAAATTCCATAGGAACAATCGTACTTCTAGTCGGTGTGTTACCTAACCCGGTGATCAGACACATTTTCACGAACGATGTTATCGACACCAATCATGGTGAAAATGAACATGTGCCCTGGCAGTACCCTCTGAGTCGTCTTCACCATTCCATGTTGTAATGACTTGTTCCGAGTCAATACACAGCCCACAGACCGGTCATCCTTATGGAACCCGGTATTGTTTCATCCCTCTGGTCATCAGACATGTGCCCCACGATGACCGCTGAGCTCGATATTCCAGAGACTCTGTCTTTATAAGACACCCAAATTCAGCCTACGTTTCGTGTTGGGCGCTATCTTGGTAAAGTTTAGAAGGCGATGCGATAGAAGACAACTTCGAAAGTAGACTACGACACTCGGAGTCACTGCTCATGGGAGGCCATGATGCATCCTGCCGGTGCGAGAAAATGCTAAGAAGTAAATGGGCAGCCAGCTCTTTATGAGTTTGTCGGTAGAGTAGTAGTCGTCCAGTTGCCATTGAGGTGCTCGGTTGTGTAAAGGTTCTCTTTCCCGAGACCAAGAGTATGGATTGGGTGTGTGCGCATACATAGACAAGGGCACTGATCAGCTCTCACTCTCGATATCGGATATCTTTGGGGGCGGAAGAACCTTCTGACCTTTGCCTTAGCAGTGTATGGGACATGTTCGGTTTAGCGGGGCCTCTGAGTCCATGCACTTGCAGTCCTTCTTCTCCGTATGTCAGTCGACTAAACCGAGTCAATTTAGGTGTTCGATCCTATTGAGCACTAGGGGTGAGATGTAAACCTTCTAGTATCGATATGATTGGCGGGATTGATGTTCCCATCCGCACTTATGGTGAGATGCAAGCCTTAAGTGTGCATGAGACATTAGTAGTCACGTCCCGTGCATTATGTGAAAGGAAACCATTGTTTTTAAAAGTAAATGACTACAGTTTTCTAAATCACATTATGCTTCATTACTGTTCTATACTCTTATGACTAATGATGTGATTTAAATGCTTGATAATGTGAAGTGATGTTTTGTTATATGTCTTTCCTGAACATTTATTATGATGGATATTATGTTTCATACGATTTGTATTATGTATGTCTTACTCTATTTTCACATGACACTTCTATGAATCCATGATCCATGCCTTACTGTATTCTATTCACATGATACTCATATGATGTATGTATTACTTTATTCTATATAACCTACGTGTCTTATATATGTAAATTCGCATGTTAACTGAAATCACTTCATGTGTATCTCACATTGTATACATGTCGATTTGTAATGTGACATGCCTGCTTATCTGTTAATTAGATAACCTAAACGTTATACTACATTGATTATTCGGGGCCGTGTTAGAAGGACGGTTAGGTTACTCCCACTAAGTGAGACATGTATATTTAAATATGCATTCAGGTTGACGAACCCTCAAGACTGGACATGGGGGCATGCTTGAGTGCAAGAGATACAATGTGGCAGATGAGAGTGTCAAACTATAAATCTTGTAACACAAATTTTGTCAGACTATTGTATTTAGAAATTTGTAATTCGGGTTTCAGTTGTTGTATTTTAACAAACGGTTCATTTATCGGTAAAAGACTCACTTGAGTCGACGATTTTTAATTTTTACCCCTTTTTACGACTTAATTAATTTCCGCCTTGTTAATTAATGTCATTAGAAGAACTGGGTTGTTACAGTTGGTATCAGAGCGACCTTGAGACCGTGTGTAACTATGTGCGATGCATAATTACATTACCTATCGAGGGAACGCGCCTGGAGCTCATGACACGTGTCTAGAGTGTCTAAAGTGTCTAAAAGATTAGAAAGTTTAAGATCACTAAATGAGAGATTCACTAGCATAACCCTAGGAGCAAATAATATACTTGGGTAGAATGTCTAGATGGGTAGAACTACTAAGGATTACCGTACCGTCCGATTTAGGTTTTGGCCCCTCGCTTGTTTTCATATGTTATCTGCATAGTTGAATGTAGAGTGATTGCCCTAACTTTTAGCCTTCTGGCTAGTTTTAATTTATTTGTGATCGACGCGAAACCTAAGATAAAGGACTTGAAGCCATCAACATCTCAAGTCTGGTAGAACACCATTGCAAGCACAAATGGACGCATCTTCCCAATCAACTATAGTAGCCAAATCAAGTTGGACCATGTTGATGTACCAAGTGAAGTTATGCAGACGAGGTGTAACATACAAGAAGATCAAGTGCAGACGTACGTAAGATAGTAGTCCTCGAGTTCTATTTAGGTGTCGACTTAGACTTGACCGAGACTCTAATTACCTATATAACTCATACATCGGAGATCGTTTGTTAGCCTAAATTGTAGTCATGGAAATGAACCCTTCTTGCCCATATTCATTTCACAGTAACACCTTACACCACATCTAATTCATTTTTCTAGCTTATCCTTATTTTCTACCTTTGCCCCCACTTTCTTCATCTAACCAAACAACGATTTGAGTTCAATTCCGAACTATCTTCAATCCTTCCATTAAAAATTTTAAACATCACATACAAAGTTTTCCTTCATGTTTAACATCCATACCTTCATAAATCAATGAACACCTTTTACTCTTTCATTATTATTATTTTTTTTTTTTGGTTAAATTTTTCACCAATCAGATACAACATTTGAACCTATATCAGGATGCATAGGAAAAAGTCATTTAAAGCCTAACCCTTGAACTATTTTTGAACAAACTTCTAATCTTTTCAAAAGGAGTTTTAACCTCAACTGATTCCTTCTCTTTTGTTTTTAAACTCATTTCGATCCCTTCGTGAACTAGTTCTTAGGTCTGACTACTCATCCTGAGTCAGATAAGAAGTCTTTTGCTTATTTCACCTTCGTATATTATTGCTCAGCTAAATTTAGCCTGAAATATTCCTATCTGATGGAACCTTTCATATTTACAGTTCTATCTTATTTCCTTCTCATTTCTTCAGCTTGCTTCTTATTCTTTTAGATTGCTATCAAACTGCATGTATGCTGACATCATACATATTCATCGTCTTTTATCCCTACCGTGTTACCATTTCCTATTTCCAAGTTTGTCATAACCGTTGACTATGGAGATAAACTTCAATACTCTCAGTTACTATTCTTATCAACCCAATTCAAAATTCATAAATATTTATTCTGTCAACCCATTTTCTATGTATATTTCTACGTCTTGAATGAACCATGGTTACAACTTATCAGAGTACAGTGGAAGCGCGATTAACCCATAAACCACTCAGAATGGACATAGTTATACCAAGGATTCTCACCAGTATAATGTACTTGAAGTATCCAATATCCTTCCAAACCAACCACACTAGAATCACCCAATGTTTACCCTTTTAGTCAACCTATAATTGTTGGACATAGGAACCTATTAATTTTTGGAATGACAAGAGGTTAGAAAAAGATGAGAACCAACTAATGTTTTTTAGTGTTGATCTTGGATTCAATGATTTTGAGAATTCTTAATTTTAACCAACGATTGAGAGGTTTAGAGATCGTAACTTGAGGATACTAAAGAATAACATAAGATTGGAAGATTTAAGGTTGTAAGCTAACGAAAGATAAAAAAAAAAAATGACATTTATGGAAATCTAATTCACATACATAGTGACTACTTGATGAGAAATTATGTTATACAATTTTTTGTGGAATTTAGAACCCTTGTATTTTCAATGTTTTTGCGGATTATGTTAGCCAACATACGAGTTTTGTAGATGAGTAACTATTACTAATAACAAGAGAGTATTGACCTTTATGAAAAGATATCGAGGAAAGGAACTAGTAAAGAGTACTAAGGGATAGAATTTAACAATGCATGTGATAGTTATTTTGAAGACTAAGAGAATTTTACGAAAATTTTGAATAATGAAACTTGTAATCCAATGATAAGATGCATAGTTCCGACTGAACGGATTTATGGACTCTTAGGTAAATCATGAATAGCTTTAGAATTGGTAAATCAAGGTCAATAGCCAATGATTGTATAGAGAACTTGATTATCTGAGGACTTGTAACTTGAGTGGGGTAGGCTTCCAATGAATTTGTTAATTATAATTTTTAAATTCGAGGATATAGATGAAACCTCATAAAAATTATTGGGATTGTTTAAATCAAAATTAGATGTAAGGTTGTGTAACATTTAGAGAAAAATCCTTGATGAATGGAAACACCTATGGATCCTACCTTACTGGTTATCAGGGAGTTAACTGGAAGAATTAAGTTAATCAGTATAATTGAGCAAATAAAGGACATTATTATATATTATTGGAGATGTATACCTATGCGAGATATACTCAAATGAAATACTTGAGGAATAATATGCCGAGAGTTTAAGGAACCAAACCTCTAAATATAAAGGTTGGAGAAACAACTGAAGAAACAAAAAAAACATTTTGAGGATTAACTAGAAAGGAATGTAGAATGACGAAGTTACTAAGAAAAGAGACATGAGTGACCCAATCTAACATGGTTCTTGATTGATGATGTGTTGTTTCCATTATCAGTTAAATCACTCCATATCAATTTTCGTATGGAATATTTTCCGGCTGCTCCTTATACGAAGCCTTTCATGGATCAGTGATGTTCCCATTATGATCCTATATGTTCCTATTTTAATTATTATCTAGAGTCGTAGTAACACTTCTTTGCCCGACTCCGTACCACAACAGAACCTATACGAATCTTCAACCCTGACGTTTTGGTCTTCAATTCTGCTTTGCCTATTATCTGAAACCTCATATGTTATTTGAAAACTCACTAATACTTCTATTCTTCTCATTGAGGAGTACATCAATAATGTACCTATCTCGATCCTTACCTTGCTCATCTCTTCGAAAAACAAACTTTGCTCGAGGTTGTCTTATATAAACTCAAATTATCTTCTCGTTCCTTCTATCGGACGAGGAACTCTTTGGTTAGTTGGAACAATGTTCTAATGACTAATCATCGCGATAATTCCTCCTCGTAGTTGTTACTTCCTTTACCTCTTTTATGCAACGAACCAAATGATAATTTTTGGTTTAACTTACCACTTCTTTTCATATACGTTCTTTTGTGAAACCTAATCCCACTTCTTTGATCAACTGTACCTACATACTTTCATTAAACTTTTCTATGCATCTCCGATCGAGTTAACCCAACCAACTAGAATATTGTTATTAACCTTTGACCTGACGATTTAGTACTTAGACGAGTAGATGTAACGTTGGAACTGCTGGGAGCAAGAGAACGACTTCACCAGGATTGTATAGAAGAAAGACTCTTAATATGATGAGCCTATTCAAAGTTGATCCAGAAGAAAATCACCAAGAAGCATAGACTTCAGAACCTGATCAGGGACCATATCATCAAAGAAGACCTACGACATCAATGTGCGAACCTTGGATTGAAGCGTTGCCAACCTAGTTTTTGTTTTTGTTTTGCTTGACCACTTGCCGACCTTAAAATACTTTTAGGACTTGGAACCTTATTAAGTCAAGTTATCAGTGTGTGTCTTACGCATAATCTATTTTGAGCGGTAACCTATTGTAAGACTTAACCTTTGTTTTCCATCCAAAATCTTAACCACCCTGTTATAACAAAGTTAGAATGCCTTTGAGAACGAGAGATGTTCGATATGTCATTACCTTGTATCTGTGGAATTATGTGTTCGAAAGAAGTATGAGAACGATCATTGATCAAATTATTTGAGGATTTCCTTTATTGACTTCAAAAGCTATTTCGGGGAATAGATTGTGAACAAGCCTTAGCAGATCTCTAGAAGTTTCAGGATTTGCTGAGCTGATTTATAACCTATAATTTTGGGAAACCCTAGGAAAACTATATATATTTTGGTGACTTATTTATATTTTGGATGATGGATGATAATATTACAACCCCAAAATATTGTAATGATGACGGACACTTCAAAACCCACAGACTGTCAATTTGAAGTTTTGGAATAACCTTCTAATCGAGGAATCAAGAAATAAGGAAACAATTGAAAATTTTTGAAACGTAAGAGAAATCAATACCAGAGTTTTGGATTAACCCCAAGAGCTTATCACTGAAAGAACCACGCAACCCTAGGAGATCAACCTTTTGATGATAAATATTGAGAGTGTCGTGAGAACCATGAATTTTGATATGATTGATAATGGAGGATATATGAGTGAAAGTCTAGTTAAACTTAAAGATCAAAACTATTAAACGTTTTGAAATTTTATGGAAATTAGGACAACCTTTATTTTAATGGATTTATACCTTAAGCCAAACCAGCATTTCTCAAAAAAAATAAAAATGTTATATCGTTTTTAAGGCATTTAGATATTATCTGGTTTTGGAGTTAGAGCCGATAGTGAACCAAATCTTGAAATGACCCGAGATTGTTCTACTTTTGAGAACTTGAGAATACCCTATGGATATTTAAGAATCACCAAAAAAAATTAAAGGAAAACCTTAGCCTAACCTTAGGAAATATATACCGTATCAACCTAGTAGTTGTGAATTTCGAGGACGAAATTTTCTTAAGGGGGGTAGTCTGTAACACCCCGTGCTTTTGACCATTATAGTTATTTATAATAACGATTAATATTAATAAATCGAGTCTCGACAAAATATTTTTGATGAGGGTCGGGAGCCTGCACCGGGTCGCCCGCCTAGCAGGCCCCGTAAAGACCCAACCCGGGGAACCGAGGAGCCTGCCCAGCAGGCCGTCGAAGTAAGACACCCAGATTTCCCCAATGGAACGTAGCTTCAAGAAGGCCGCCCGCCCAGCAGGGTAAGGCGACCAGCTGGGGAGGGCCTGCAGACGCCCCCTGCTCGCCTGCCCCCAGGCGACCTCTCCCCCGAGCAGGACAGGGGTTACCAGGAGCCCCTCCGCCATTCTATCAAAGGTAAAAGGGAATGAGTGGATGAAACAGGTCCACGTGTCACCTCGCAATCCACCCATTCTCCCGCTCTTTTCCCTCTCCACTTCTCTCTCTTGTGGGAAGGTATAAATACCCACTCATTTCCCACTTAGAGGGGGTTGGATTTTCTCTCTCTAGACTCTCACTTCTAAAAACGCCACCTAGTTCCTCACGAGCTAGGTTCATCAAGGCATTTCACGGACTAACTTAGGCATCGGAGAGGGTTCCCTCGGACAACCTCCGGGGCCCTGTGCTTTCGTTGTGCAGGGAGCAGGCCAACTCCGCCGGGAAGGTCCGATCATAGGAGAAGGAGAAAGAAGAGATTGAAGGAAATCAAACGATCCACTACTTATCAACATTCCGATTACACGACCCGGATCCAGAACCGGGTTAATTGTTTCCGTGACCGGAACAATTTGGCGCCGTCTGTGGGGTATGTAGGTTGTACCCACGAAATTACCCACAAAATCAACCATTCTCAAACACGAAATTAACAAATTAAACAATTACAATCGAACATGCCTGAAATTTTCGACACCAGCTCTGTGGCAAATCCACCCGATGCTCCCCGTTATGGCATGCCGCCGGAAGTAACCCCCGCCGCCACCATTCCAGGCGTGGAGCGAGCCAGTCTTCAGGGAGCACCGGGTTAAGGAGTAGTTGTCGTGGCGGGGCAAGGAGCACATGAGAGGCAAGTTCTAAACCTCACCCCTGCCCAGATGGTACAGACCGCGGCGTTCTTCTCAGCAATGTTGGATCAGGAATTCACTCCGGACGATCTGGTAGGCAGGGTTGCCACGACCCCCAGGTTGCTCCACTTTGAAAGTGGAGAAGGAACCGGGGGTACGAGGCGGACCGCCGTCAGAAATGTTCAGAGGAAGGCCAGGAAGACGGCTCAGGCGTATGCGCAGGTGCAAAGGCGAATCACAGAAACCCGTCAGCAGCCGCCTGCGCAGCAAGGGGTTGCAGGTCCTGAGGAGGCATTCTCCATTCATACCACAGAATCCACGGCCGCTCGTGAAAGAAGGGGTTTATCCCAAGACCTGAGGAATCGAATGAGGCACAAGGAGCCGGTGTCCAAGCGCCTGGGGGAGAAACAGGGAGATGTGTTCTCCAGGCTGACACCGGTCGAGGAAGTACCGCCTGCGCCAGGCCTGTCTCAGAGCCTGCAGTCCAGGCTTAACAACGGCCAGCCTCTGAGGTCCAGGCATCATCAGGGTGATAACCTCGAGCCTGCTCAGAAGAAGCACTCACGGTATCATTCCCCTTCTAAAGACGACGAGGCAATAAGCAGGCGCCCACCTAGGTACCGCTCCCCTGAAAGTAGGAGACCGACCCCTGACAGAAGGGATGACCACGGTCACTATTCAGGCACGAGCAGGTCGAGAATGGTGGGCAGGCCAACCATGACCCCGCTTCATCCTGAGGTTCAGGCATATCCAATCCCAAAGATTAAAATGCCCTCTGTTAAGTTCGATGGCACGACTGACCCCGAGGATCATTTGACGGCTTACGAGAGCCATATGGGCATGTACGACGCCGATGACGCGGTCTGGTGCAAAATCTTTCCAACCACCCTGGTAGGTTTGGCACAGGGCTGGTTCAGGGATTTGCCGCAAGAGTCGATATGTTTCTTCATAGAGCTGGCAGAGGCTTTCCTCGACCAGTATGCAGGAAACAAAAGACGTTGTCTTACTCGGTTCGACCTAATGACTCTCAGGCAAAAGAAGGGTGAGTCTGTCAGGGAGTACCTGAAGAGATTCGATCTATCCTTCCAGCAGGTCAAGGAGATAGAAGATGCGACAGGGACGTACGCACTGACCAACTCACTACTCCCTGGAGAGATGAAGAACCAATTGATCAGTGCTCAGCCAGAAACTCTGGCCAAAGCCAGAAAAATCGCTGAAGGGTTTATGCTGCAGAAGGAGTTCCATAGCCTGCCGGATACCCCCGCAGGCCCCTCCAGCCAGCAGGGGGACCGCAGGGTGGACGTGGCAAGAATGAGCCCGGAAGGCAGAGAGCCGAGGAAGGGGATACCCCCAAGAAAGAGCGCACTGTCTGCCAGCCCAGGTTTGACAGTTACACAGCCCTCAACAAATCCAGGGCAGAGATCTTCGAACTAGAAAAGGACACCGCTAAATGGAATCGCCCGAGCAAACCGCACAGCCCAAAGGGGGACCCCAAGAAATTCTGCACTTTCCACGACTGCGTAGGCCACACCACCGAAGAGTGTCGCCACCTGAAGGACGAAATCGAGAAGCTGATCAGGAATGGCTGGTTGGCCAACTACGCAGCCAGGAATAAATCTCAGAAAGAAGCGCTTGAAAAGCCCGAGGGCTCAGTACAGAACCGCCTGGTAATCCATGTGATATCAGGGGATGCAGAGGGTCAGATCAGCCGAAGAGGCCAGAAAAGACAAATTCGTGAACTAAGGAACCAGATCTGCTATGCTGAAAGAGCAGGAAGCCCGAAGGGAGTGACGCTGAGCATCACCCCCGAGGATGCAGGGCGGGTGGTGTACCCACACAGCGATCCCTTGGTGCTATCCTTAGAAATTAGCAACCACATTGTGCGGAGGTGCATGGTAGACACCGGTGCGTACACAAACCTGCTATACAAAGACGCCTTCGAGAAAATGGGCCTGGAGAAAAGGCACCTACGACCTGCCCCTGGATCATTATACGGGTTCAGCGGAGCAGGCGTACTGCCCATGGGGGTCATAGACCTACCTGTAACATTTGGGGAGGGGGCTACTGCCAGAAATGTCAGGGCAACATTCGTTGTAGTCGATGCGAGGTCTGCTTACAACGCCCTAATTGGCAGGGCCACCCTGGACGAGATTGAGGCGGCCATATCAATCAGGGCCCTCACTATAGCCTATGTTACTGATTTTGGCCTAGAAGGAAAAGTGCACGGAGACCAGGAGTCGGCCAGGCAGTGCTATTCCGTGGCCCTGCAAGCTCACGAAAGTGAAAGAAAAGGAAAGAGAAAAGCTTACAATTCCCCCAGCAGGGAGGGCGAGATTCCAGCTGGTAATCAGGCGTCAGACCACCTAGAACCTGGGGGAGAGAGCACGATGGTGGACCTGGAGCCAGGGAGGCAAGTCCTTATAGGGGCTGACCTGGAGGAGTCCTACCAGGCTAAACTGGTCAAGCTATTAAAAGAAAACAAGGATATATTCGCCTACTCGGCGGACGAAATGCCAGGGGTCGATCCAGCGTGTATCGTTCACAGGCTGAACGTAAGCGCGGACGCCCGCCCTGTGAAGCAGAAAAAGCGAAATATGTCCGCAGAAAAAGACGTGGCAATCAAGGTGGAGATTAAAAAACTTCTGAAGGCAGATTTTATTGAGGTTTGTGACTACCCTGAGTGGCTGGAGAATGTAGTCATGGTCAAAAAATCATCAGGCGCATGGAGAATGTGCGTGGACTTTACAAACCTCAACAAAGCCTGCCCGAAAGACTGCTACCCACTCCCCAGGATCGACCAACTGGTAGACGCTACCAGTGGATATACTATGCTGAGCTTCCTGGATGCCTTCTCAGGGTATCATCAAGTGTACTTATGGCAGCCGGACAGGGTGAAGTGCGCATTCATCACCAGTTCAGGCACCTACATGTACAAAATGATGCCATTCGGGCTTAAAAACGCAGGGGCCACATACCAACGCCTGGTCGACAAGGTGTTCGAAAGTCAAAGAGGCAAAAACATAGAAGCCTATGTCGATGACGCCATTGTAAAGAGCAAAGGAGACAATGAGCACCTGGCAGACCTGCGGGAGACCTTCTCCTCCCTGCGCGCCTACAAAATGAAGCTCAATCCAAAGAAGTGTACGTTTGGGGTTCGTTCTGGAAAATTCTTGGGTTTCTTGGTCAGCTCTCGAGGGATAGACGCTAACCCCGAGAAAGTTCAGGCTGTTCTGGACCTTCCTGAACCAGGGACATCCAACGTCTGACAGGCCGCATGGCCGCCCTGGCACGATTCATCGCCAGGTCAGCAGACAAGTCAGCCCCATTCTTCAAAATATTGAAAGGTAACAAGCAATTCAAGTGGGAGGACGAGCAAAAAGAAGCCTTCGAGCAGTTGAAGGAACATCTAAAGAAGCTCCCCACCCTGGCGAGGCCAGTGGCAGGGGAAAAACTCTTCCTCTACATCGCCGTAACCAATGTGACAGTCAGCACGGTCATCTTGAGGGAAGAAGCAGGCGCTCAGCAACCCATATATTTTGTAAGTCATGCCCTGGGGGCAGCAGAGAAAAATTATCCTATGGTCGAAAAAGCAGCTTATGCGGTTGTCATAGCAGCTAGAAAATTGAGGCCGTACTTCGACGCACACCCTGTTGTAGTACTGACAGACCAGCCCCTAGAGAAAGTGCTGGAGAAATTTGAAAAGTCAGGCAGACTGCTAAAGTGGGCTATTGAGTTGAGTGGACTGGGGATAACATACCAATCCAGAACAGCCATCAAAGCCAAAGCCCTGGCCGACTTTCTAGCAGAATGCTCCCACTCTGAGGAGGATAGCCCAACCGTCGGCGAGTGGATAGTATACACCGATGGGTCCTCCACGGCTAATGGAGCAAGGGCCAGAGTCGTATTGACCAGCCCAGAGGGGACTGACTTTGAGCATGCACTCAGATTTGTCTTCCCCGCGTCAAACAATGAAGCTGAGTACGAAGCAGTACTCGGAGGCGTCAACCTAGCCAAAGCCGCAGGCGCAGAGCGGATTGTCCTGGCAACAGACTCCCAGCTCATCGCCAACCAAATCAAAGGAGAGTATGAGGCCAGAGACCAAACGATGGCCGCGTACCTGGAAATGGTAAAAAGAGAATTGTCAGGCCTAAAATCGTATGAAATCAAACAGATCCCTCGGTCCCAGAACAATCGGGCAGACGCCCTGTCAAAACTGGTTAGTTCCAGCCTGCAGGATATAAGAAGGTCGGTATGGGTAGACGTCATCCAGGAAAAATCTACCGTCCCCTGCCAAACCGTCGGCGCTGTGGAGGAGGCAGGGCCTGGGGATTGGAGGATCCCCATCATACTGTTCAAGAAACACGGAGTTTTACCAACTGACCCCGTACAAAAAAGGAAAATGCCGGCAAGAGCTGCATGGTTTATCTTAATGGGAGAAGATTTGTACAAGAAATCTTTCTCGTCCCCTCTGCTCAGGTGCCTGGGGGCAGAGCAGGCGGCGGAGGTATTGGATGACATCCACTCTAGAATATGTGGCCATCACATAGGAGGAAAGTCGCTGGCACACAAGGCCTTGAGAGCAGGATACTACTGACCGACCCTGCTGGCCGACGCAAAAGACTTGACTCAAAAGTGCAGGAAATGTCAGCTTTTTGCCCCATCCATCCATGCTCCGGCCCAAGAGCTCAGGCCAATCCTATCCCCCATCCCCTTCGCTCAGTGGGGGATGGACATACTAGGACCTTTTGCGGTGGCCACCGGGGGCAGAAAGTTCTTGATCGTGGCTATCGACTACTTCACCAAGTGGGTGGAAGCTGAGGCAGTGCCTAGCATTACCGAGCCTGCAGTCAGGAAGGTGATATGGCGGAATATCATCACTAGATTCGGCCTACCAAAAATGCTAGTTTTTGATCATGGAAGACAATTCGATAACGACCCCCTGAGAATCTGGCTGGAAGGCCATAGCGTCGCAGTTGCTTACTCTGCCGTCTGCCACCCTCAAACCAACGGACAGGCAGAAGCAGCCAACAAACAGATCTTGAATGGCCTTAAGAAGATGGTAGATGACCTCAAGGGCAGATGGGTCGACGAGCTCCCCAGCATACTCTGGTCAATCCGGACCACCCGAAAGGAATCTACAGGCCAAACCCCGTTCGGCCTGGTATATGGTGCAGAGGCTCTACTACCAATTGAGGCCAGGATCCCTTCCATGCGCTCCCTACAATACGACCAGACTGAGAATGAAGTAGCGATGGCTGAGGCTTTAGATCTGGTCAGTGAGGTAAGGGAGGAGGTCAGTGCCAATATCGTCGTCTACCAGCAACGAATGAGGAAGGCGTACAATAAGAGAGTACATTAGAGAAATTTTCAGATGGGTGATCTAGTTCTCAGAAAAACACAGGCTATGGGAAAATCGAGGGAGCACGGCAAACTAAGTGTTAACTGGGAAGGTCCATACCAAGTGACTCAAATCTTAAGGCCGGGCACGTATAGAATCGCCAATCTTGAAGGCCAAGAGTTGAGTGCTCACTGGAACGCAGACACCCTGAAGAAGTATTATGTCTAGCCAAATCTTAAGATAGTTTTCATTTCCTGGAAAATTGGCGGAGAACGGTCAAAGAATGTCGACGGCTCCGACCACCCTTCTGTTAAATTTTTACAACGAAATGAAAGAACTTCAAGTTCATACTCGTTGCCTGTTCAAACTTGCGTTTTCACACACAAACGAGCAAGGGGCAATAGGGGGAGGCCCCCCTATTGCCAAAACTAAGGAAAATGGACCCCCCAACAAAAAATTCTAAACCTCCCTGCTTACCTCTGGGCAGGCAGGGGGCAGGCCCCCTGGGCTTTGAACAAAAGCTAGGGACAGGCCAAATGAACAAGGACTGGGGGCAGGCCCCCCAACCTTGTATAAAAAAACGCAAAAAGCCTCCTTGCTTGCCTCTGGGCAGGCAGGAGGCAGGCCCCCTGGACTTTGATCAAAAGCCAGGGACATGCCAAATCAACAAGGACTGGGGGCAGGCCCCCCAACCTTGTATAAAAAACGCAGAAAAGCCTCCTTGCTTGCCTCTGGGCAGGCAGGGGGCAGGCCCCTTGGACTTTGATTAAAAGCCAGGGACAGGCCAAATCAACAAGGACTGGGGGCAGGCCCCCCAACCTTGTATAAAAAACGCAAAAAGCCTCCTTGCTTTCCTCTGGGCAGGCAGGGGGCAGGCCCCCTGGACTTTGATCAAAAGTCAGGGACAGGCCAAATCAAGAAGGACTGGGGGCAGGCTCCCCAGCCTTGTATAAAAAACGCAAAGCGCCTCCCTGCTTACCTCTGGGCAGGCAGGGGGCAGGTCCAGGCTAGGGACAGGCCAAATCAACAAGGACTGAGGGCAGGCTCCCCAGCCATGTATAAAAAACGCAAAGCGCCTCCCTGCTTACCTCTGGGCAGGCAGGGGGCAGGCCCCCTGGACTTTGATCAAAAGCCAGGGACAGGCCAAAACAACAAGGACTGGGGGCAGGCTCCCCAGCCTTGCATAAAAAACGCAAGGAGCCTCCCTGCTTACCTCTGGGCTGGTAGGGGGCAGGCCGTACCTTAAAAACTTGTACAGAAAGCCAAACAAAAACAGATGAAAACAAATGGAAGAATCCTTATAAAAGGAAATAAAATAGCAGGGATACACAGAATAAAGGTTTTTTAAAGGTAATTACAATGAACACGGCAGCCGGCCACAAAAGGGCTCGGCGCGCAAAAAGATAAGAAGTTAAAACGTCAGCATAAGCGCAGCAGGGGACGAACAGGAGCCCTCTGAGGATGACTGCCCTCCATATTAAGCAGGGGGAGCTTCTGGGCCTGAGGTAGCAGCCCCTTCAGCCATCCTGCGCATCTGGGCCTCATCCTTGGCGGTATAAAGAGCCCGAAAAGCTTCTTCATCAAAACCAGGGAACATCTCCCTGACAGCCTCCATAACCACCCCCAAGCAAGAATTGGCGCCATTCACGAAGCCTGCTGACACTGCAGTTTCACCTCCTGAATTATCTCATCCTTCTCCTTCTGCCATTCCTCAGTCTTCACCGCCAAATCACCAAGAGCCGCCTGAAGATCCGAATTCGCCTTGGAAAGGCGCTCCCCTAGGTCAGCGGCCTTTTTCTTGGCGTGGTCCAACTCAGCTAAAGCTTTTTTGGCCTGCTCCAGCTCTGCAAAGGCCTGCTTAGCTCTCTTCGACTCCTCCTCCAGGCGAGACACCTCCCTGACTGCTCTCTCACTTTGAGACTCCCAGTGAATCACCTGACCCCTGGCCTCCTCCAACTCGTTCTCCTTTTTTGTCAGTTGATCCTTCAAACCAGCAATAAGAGCAACATCCCTTTCGACTGTAGTCAGGCGGTCAGAATTGGCCAACTCCTCGTCACTTAAACGACTAAGGGTCGCCAGCTCCGCAGAGGCCTGAATAACTCTGGCGGTGCGCTGAATATATTGAGTCACTTGATGGGTAGCAGAGTGGACAGTCTTGAGGAGGTGATCCGCCAAAACCGCCCCGGAGTCAGAGAGTAAGGCAGAGACGTCCTGGCTATCGCCGGCAGTATAATGGAACTCAGTATTCTCCTCAGAAAAAAGGGTACTAGGAACTCCCTGAGCAAAGCGTTTTGGGTCAGGCGTATCAGCCTCCAAATCCACCACGTGATCTTCATTTGGAGTTCCCCTGCTCCTTTTCCTGATCAGCCCCCTAGGAGTACTTTCTCCAGTCTCTTCAGAGCCAGCGGCCTGCGGCCCCTGGGGAATCTGAACCCCTGCAGGAGAGCCTCCTTGCTTGCCAGCAGAGGAAGGAGTAACCTCAGAAGCGATCGCCTTTTTCGCAACCGGAGAAGGAGTAGCTTCAGAGACCGCCGTTTTCGCAGGCGTTGATCTGGGGGAAGCAGGGAGCCTTGGCCTGCTAAACGACAGGCCCTTCAGATGCTTCATCAGGTTCTTCTCGCCCTTCTTGAAGTCAGGAGGAAGGGAAGGACGGCTTTGGACAACGTCAAGAGTCTCGGTCAAACCCAAACGCTTCACCTCCCTTTTTGTCCAAAGGAAGGTAGCAAGGTCTGCAAAGCAAACAGGCGAACGGTTAGAAAGGTCATTTAAGAAGGAAAAGGTGGGTAAGGAAAAATCATCAGTGCTCCCGAACTACCTTCGTCTAGGCCCGGATTCATGCCCACCCGGGTCAGGTACCTGTCAGTAGCAATAAGCTCCGCATGGGGGAGCCATACTGAGGGGCCATACACCCCAAATTTATCGGTATGGGCAGCAAAATGGTCTACCAAATCCTTATCTTTCCTGCTCAACTTCACCTCCAAGGCTTTCCCTCCCACGCCAGGGTGATATTCCTCGTGAGTCTCTAGCCTGGTGTGAACGTGATTCCTGAAATGGCGAGGAATCTTCCACCCGTGGGCGCTGTGCACATAGAGAAAATTGTTTTTCCAATCTCTCAGGCTGTCCATAGCTGGCCACACCAGAGTATGCCCCTTCTGTCTCAGAAGAGACCAATATCCAGGAGAACCCTCACTCCCAGAAGAAACCATTTGTAGGCCGACCATGAACCTCAAAGCATCAATAGAGGGCTCGGCACGATGGAACAGGCAGGTCCAAACGTATGAAATTAATGACCTGACAGCCATGGCTGTCAGCTGGGCAATAGCCACGTTCATCCGCCTGAAAATCTCTTCCAGAAAAGGATGAAGAGGGAAACGAAGACCGAATTCCAAACACTTGTGGTAAACCGCTATGCACCCGTCGGGAGGACAGCATACGGTGTCTTTTTCACCAGGGACGACAATTGTATACCCATCCCCAAAATTGTAGAACCGCTCAATCGCGCTGGCAGCATTCTTCGCAAGAATCAAATCCCGGTTTTTGGGGTCGGGGTAAGTTCCCATGGGAACGTGGTACTTGGCTTTGTCTAAGTAATAGGTCCTACCCCTTTCCCGGGGAATAAGGGGACCGGAGGTCCTGGAGGGGTCGATCTCCAGCGCCTCGTCGTCCGAGTCGACAACGTCGTAGGGGGCAGGTTCAGGAGAGTTACCACCCCCACTACCCGCCGAATTCTCCTCCTCGACTGTCCCAAGGCCAACCTCCCTAGAGGAGGAGGCAAGATTCTCCCTACCCTTTTCCCGTTCCTCCTTCCTCAATGGGTCGGTAAATGGTAGGATACGTTTGCGAGTTCTAGACATAGCAACTCTAAGAGGAATGAAAAGCAAGAAATCGAAAAGAAAGGGAGCAAGAACTAGAAATTAAAAGTCTAACCTAAGGTCGGCCGCCGATGGGATGAAAGCTTGAAAGAGAAATCTCCCAGAGAAACGGGGGTACGAAGGAAGGCTCGAGTTATCACACCGAAAGATTTGCAGAGGAAAAGAAAGGAAGTTTGAAAAAGAAAAAGAAGAAGAATGAGTGACAGATTGCTTTTATAAGAGGGAAGGCAGACAAAGAGTCGCCAACCCTCGAAAATCTGCCCAAGGACTACTGTCCACGTGTCATACCCTCAAAAGTCAGCCCCTTGCAGCTTCCCAAGGGTAGCCTCGAGAAGACCAAAGGATGTCAGAGGATCGATCACCCTGTGACGTCCTCCCTCCATTTAGATAATAAATAATAACAAATAGTAAAAATGCCACACATAAGCAAACTGCCTATTTTTTCTTTCATTAAGTTAAAGAAAACCCGAAAAACGGGCAAGTTACATCCAGTACAAGCAAAAAGTACAAAAAGAGCCCCTGTTTCTGGCTCACCACGCCTGCGCCCCGCGGGCAGGCCTAATCGTCATCAAAGCCCGGGGAGTAGTCCCCAGGGCTGTGGCACCCCCCTGCATCGGATCCCCAGTCCCAGTCGTCGGAATCCTTGAAGGGGTTCGCAGAGTCATCATCGCCGTCCCGACCGGAGGAATAACCCTGGCCGCCACTATCGTCGGAATCCCGGCTACTAACATCCCAGTCCCTACCATAAGGGACTGTTTCAGTGTCATCACAGGAGCCGCAGCCCACTTTCCTCCTCAAGGGAGAAGAAGGGCCTGACTCAGGAGAAGAAGCCAACTCTGAGCAGTCGGGATCAAACTGCTCAGGGTGTAGCCATGAAAAACATTCATGGCACCCCCTGTCGAAACAACCCCCTCCCTGGGGGCAGCGCCTGTACTTTGGGGCGGCTGGGGAAGCCCTCTGAGGGCGCTTGCCCGCCCTGACAAGAGTCCTCCTTCTGAGCTTCCTGTGAAGTCGAGCGCAGGGCCGCCGGCTACGGCGCAGGATGAGAAAGGACGCCCTAGGGTACCTTAGCTTCCAACGACCCCTAAAGCGATGGGTCACCACGCGAATCCCTTGGCAAAAAAGTACTTTGGTGATCCACGACATTTTCTTTAAAAAATAAAAGAAGAAAAGAAGGTTGGAGATGGGTCGTGAAAGTGGCAAAGGAAATACAATTTATACTAGAAGGGAAGCCAAGACATTAAATGGCGCCTCAACCACTCTGACCGGGGACACGGCCAATCAGCGCACCAGCACGCGGCCCAAAAATCCACTGGGTGTAAAAAGCAATCATGACCCAAAAGGCAACTAAACTCTTGGCATGCCCAATACAGAAGAGTCTCCCCCCTCGGGAATACGCGAACGCATTAAATGCAGTGGTAAAGCCACAAGTCAACTCCCCACCGTCAAGAGTCCACCTGCCAAGGGGAAGCCTTGCTTCCCCCCGGCCGGTGAGGGCTAATTGATGAGGGTCGGGAGCCTGCACCGAGTCGCCCGCCTAGCAGGCCCCGTAAAGACCCAAACCGGGGAACCGAGGAGCCTACCCAGCAGGCCGTCGAAGTAAGACACCCAGATTTCCCCAATAGAACGTAGCTTCAAGAAGGCCGCCCGCCCAGCAGGGTAAGGCGACCAGCTGGGGAGGGCCTGCAGACGCCCCCTGCTCGCCTGCCCCCAGGCGACCTCTCCCCCGAGCAGGGCAAGGGTTACCAGGGGCCCCTCCGCCATTCTGCCAAAGGTAAAAGGGAATGAGTGGATGAAACAGGTCCACGTGTCACCTCGCAATCCACCCATTCTCCCGCTCTTTTCCCTCTCCACTTCTCTCTCTTGTGGGAAGGTACAAATACCCACTCATTTCCCACTTAGAGAGGGTTCCCTCGGACAACCTCCGGGGCCCTGTGCGTTCGTTGTGCAGGGAGCAGGCCAACTCCGCCGGGAAGGTCCGATCATAGAAGAAGGAGAAAGAAGAGATTGAAGGAAATCAAACGATCCACTACTTATCAACATTCCGATTACACGACCCGGATCCAGAACCGGGTTAATTGTTTCCGTGACCGGAACAATTTTATATAGTAATATTCAATTCTTGTGTCTTTGGAACCTTTCTATTTCACTTCATTGTTTGCAAAACTGAAATTTCTATCGTTATCGAAATTCTCCGCGATTTCGTAAAACGGTTCCTATTTTCTCATACGGACTCCGATTGAGGCGTTTCAAAAGCCTAACTTTATTAATTTTCCAACATCTACACAATGGTCATATTCAAAATTACAATCTATAAGTTCCTCATAAAAATATTGTACTGGACAACTCCTTTACTACGAAAATCGTCACCCGACGAATCGTTTCTCGACATTCGATTTCCGCACTTCTTTCCTAACCATGGTGTGACCAAATAATCTCAAAAACATCACCCTAAGGCATGCCATACCGTCACTTTGAAGTCCAAGCCTCAAAATATGCTTTTCTAATCAAAAACACCAAATAGGGTATGTACCTCTTAAAGTATGCTTAGCTACTTTTGGTAATTGTCAAGTTCTTGTCCACCCTTTGCTCCCCCATCTAATGCACGACTTGTGTGCTTATAACCAGCCATTTTCTCTTCATTTACTCATCCATTCACTCACTTAAACACTCCTTCAAAGATCCATCTAAAAATCAAAGAAAATCATACAAGTTCTTTTAAGTTCTAAGGTGTTTACACCACCATATCTCAAGAGCATACTCTTTCTTTTCCTTACCTTATACTCTTTATTTTTAAGTCTTATTCCTATTATATTTACTAACTTACTTTGTTTGTGTGTCCTTCTAACTTATTCATGAAGAGGAGCAAGAGGAAGGGGGCTTCGATCTTAGTATATTTGATTTCATAGTTGATCCGGAGAATTGCTAATAGGTAACCTAACTTTTCTTCGCCCTCAAATCTCGTAGTATAGTGTTTAGACTCTAACTAACATGTAACATCATGTTTAGGACTAAATCATTAGATCACCAAGTTTAAAGCAAACTATTTGTTGATTTATCACTTAACAATACATGTTGTAAAATGGATTCTGTGATGTATGATGTATGATGTATGTTCACGATTTGTATGTGTAAAATATGTTTCGAATTAGCCTTAGGTTTCTTCATGAAACTTGTAGATCTGAATGTCTAGAATATGTCAAAAAATATGAAAAGTAAGTTTTTATGAAAATATATATTTAGTAATGATTTATTTCGTAAACTGATACTGTATGATTTTATGTACTGTCTGAGAAAATAATATGTTTCGTGATGTTAAACGTTTCTTTTGGACTTGGAAATATTATGTTATGTTCCTGATGATGCCTACAATGTGTATGTAAAATTTAATATAAATCCATCATATATATTTTCATTTATAAAATTTGTACTAAAATGGGTCAGATCTGGAAAGAATATTTTATTTAAGAACTTTTATAAAGTATTTTAATCTAAATTTCTGGGTATACGTTATGTACAAGTATAGGTATCAAAAAAAAATTTGGTTCACTTTAATGATGTTTAAGTATTTTAAACAATTTAAAAGAAAGTATTGAAAACCGTACTATTTTCTATTTTAAATTGTTAAAAATAATAAACCTTATTATTTTTGAAAAATGACTTTATATCTGGAAACCTAACTTATAAAAGTATGTTGAGTATGAAAATCGAAACTTAAAAATAACATTTGAAAAATGACTCATTTAGTATCCTTAATAATATTATCGATTTCGTTATTACTTAAAGTTACTTTTGTAAAACTCTATGTTTTGAGAAATATGATACCTAATAAGGTTAAAAGTGATTTTTATAATTAGTATTGATTTATTTGGTGTTTGAAATATTTTAATAAGTATTGATGAGGGTCGGGAGCCTGCACCGGGTCGCCCGCCTAGCAGGCCCCGTAAAGACCCAACCCGGGGAACCGAGGAGCCTGCCCAGCAGGACGTCGAAGTAAGACACCCAGATTTCCCCAATGGAACGTAGCTTCAAGAAGGCCGCCCGCCCAGCAGGGTAAGGCGACCAGCTGGGGAGGGCCTGCAGACGCCCCCTGCTCGCCTGCCCCCAGGCGACCTCTCCCCCGAGCAGGACAGGGGTTACCAGGGGCCCCTCCGCCATTCTGTCAAAGGTAAAAGGGAATGAGTGGATGAAACAGGTCCACGTGTCACCTCGCAATCCACCCATTCTCCCGCTCTTTTCCCTCTCCACTTCTCTCTCTTGTGGGAAGGTATAAATACCCACTCATTTCCCACTTAGAGAGGGTTGGATTTTCTCTCTCTAGACTCTCACTCCTAAAAACGCCACCTAGTTCCTCACGAGCTAGGTTCATCAAGGCATTTCACGGACTAACTTAGGCATCGGAGAGGGTTCCCTCGGACAACCTCCGGGGCCCTGTGCGTTCGTTGTGCAGGGAGCAGGCCAACTCCGCCGGGAAGGTCCGATCATAGGAGAAGGAGAAAGAAGAGATTGAAGGTAATCAAACGATCCACTACTTATCAACATTCCGATTACACGACCCGGATCCAGAACCGGGTTAATTGTTTCCGTGACCGGAACAATTTTATATAGTAATATTCAATTCTTGTGTCTTTGGAACCTTTCTATTTCACTTCATTGTTTGCAAAACTGAAATTTCTATCGTTATCGAAATTCTCCGCGATTTCGTAAAACGGTTCCTATTTTCTCATACGGACTCCGATTGAGGCGTTTCAAAAGCCTAACTTTATTAATTTTCCAATATCTACACAATGGTCATGTTTAAAATTACAATCTATAAGTTCATCATAAAAATATTGTACTGGACAGCTCCTTTACTACGAAAATCGTCACCCGACGAATCGTTTCTCGACATTCGATTTCCGCACTTCTTTCCTAACCATGGTGTGACCAAATAAACTCAAAAACATCACCCTAAGGCATGCCATACCGTCACTTTGAAGTCCAAGCCTCAAAATATGCTTTTCTAATCAAAAACACCAAATAGGGTATGTACCTCTTAAAGTATGCTTAGCTACTTTTGGTAATTGTCAAGTTCTTGTCCACCCTTTGCTCCCCCATCTAATGCACGACTTGTGTGCTTATAACCAGCCCTTTTCTCTTCATTTACTCATCCATTCACTCACTTAAACACTCCTTCAAAGATCCATCTAAAAATCAAAGAAAATCATACAAGTTCTTTTAAGTTCTAAGGTGTTTACACCACCATATCTCAAGAGCATACTCTTTCTTTTCCTTACCTTATACTCTTTATTTTTAAGTCTTATTCCTATTATATTTACTAACTTACTTTGTTTGTGTGTTCTTCTAACTTATTCATGAAGAGGAGCAAGAGGAAGGGGGCTTCGATCTTAGTATATGTGATTTCATAGTTGATCCGGAGAATTGCTAATAGGTAACCTAACTTTTCTTCGCCCTCAAATCTCGTAGTATAGTGTTTAGACTCTAACTAACATGTAACATCATGTTTAGGACTAAATCATTAGATCACCAAGTTTAAAGCAAACTATTTGTTGATTTATCACTTAACAATACATGTTGTAAAATGGATTCTGTGATGTATGATGTATGATGTATGTTCACGATTTGTATGTGTAAAATATGTTTCGAATTAGCCTTAGGTTTCTTCATGAAACTTGTAGATCTGAATGTCTAGAATATGATAAAAATATGAAAAGTAAGTTTTTATGAAAATATATATTTAGTAATGATTTACTCCGTAAACTGATACTGTATGATTTTATGTACTGTCTGAGAAAATAATATGTTTCGTGATGTTAAACGTTTCTTTTGGACTTGGAAATATTATTTTATGTTCCTGATGATGCCTACAATGTGTATGTAAAGTTTCATATAAATCCATCATATATATTTTCATTTATAAAATTTGTACTAAAATGCGTCAGATCTGGAAAGAATATTTTATTTAAGAACTTTTATAAAGTATTTTAATCTATATTTCTGGGTATAAGTTATGTACAAGTATAGGTATCAAAAAAAAAATTTTGGTTCACTTTAATGATGTTTAAGAGTTTTAAACGATTTAAAAGAAAGTAGTGAAAACCGTACTATTTTCTATTTTAAATTGTTAAAAATAATAAACCTTATTATTTTTGAAAAATGACTTTATATCTGGAAACCTAACTTATAAAAGTATGTTGAGTATGAAAATCGAAACTTAAAAATAACATTTGAAAAATGACTCATTTAGTATCCTTAATAATATTATCGATTTCGTTATTACTTAAAGTTACTTTTGTAAAACTCTATGTTTTGAGAAATATGATACCTAATAAGGTTAAAAGTGATTTTTATAATTAGTATTGATTTATTTGGTGTTTGAAATATTTTAATAAGTATTGATGAGGGTCGGGAGCCTGCACCGGGTCGCCCGCCTAGCAGGCCCCGTAAAGACCCAACCCGGGGAACCGAGGAGCCTGCCCAGCAGGACGTCGAAGTAAGACACCCAGATTTCCCCAATGGAACGTAGCTTCAAGAAGGCCGCCCGCCCAGCAGGGTAAGGCGACCAGCTGGGGAGGGCCTGCAGACGCCCCCTGCTCGCCTGCCCCCAGGCGACCTCTCCCCCGAGCAGGACAGGGGTTACCAGGGGCCCCTCCGCCATTCTGTCAAAGGTAAAAGGGAATGAGTGGATGAAACAGGTCCACGTGTCACCTCGCAATCCACCCATTCTCCCGCTCTTTTCCCTCTCCACTTCTCTCTCTTGTGGGAAGGTGTAAATACCCACTCATTTCCCACTTAGAGGGGGTTGGATTTTCTCTCTCTAGACTCTCACTCCTAAAAACACCACCTAGTTCCTCACGAGCTAGGTTCATCAAGGCATTTCACGGACTAACTTAGGCATCGGAGAGGGTTCCCTCGGACAGGAAGGTGACTACTTCACCAAGTGGGTGGAAGCTGAGGCAGTGCCTAGCATTACCGAGCCTGCAGTCAGGAAGGTGATATGGCGGAATATCATCACTAGCTTCGGCCTACCAAAATGCTAGTTTTTGATCATGGAAGACAATTCGATAACGACCCCCTGAGAATCTGGCTGGAAGGCCATAGCGTCGCAGTTGCTTACTCTGCCGTCTGCCACCCTCAAACCAACGGACAGGCAGAAGCAGCCAACAAACAGATCTTGAATGGCCTTACGAAGATGGTAGATGACCTCAAGGGCAGATGGGCCGACGAGCTCCCCAGCATACTCTGGTCAATCTGGACCACCCGAAAGGAATCTAAAGGCCAGACCTCGTTCGGCCTGGTATATGGTGCAGAGGCTCTACTACCAATTGAGGCCAGGATCCCTTCCCTGCGCTCCCTACAATACGACCAGACTGAGAATGAAGTAGCGATGGCTGAGGCTTTAGATCTGGTCAGTGAGGTAAGGGAGGAGGCCAGTGCCAATATCGTCGCCTACCAGCAACGAATGAGGAAGGCGTACAATAAGAGAGTACATTAGAGAAATTTTCAGATGGGTGATCTAGTTCTCAGAAAAACACAGGCTGTGGGAAAATCGAGGGAGCACGGCAAACTAAGTGCTAACTGGGAAGGTCCATACCAAGTTACTCAAATCTTAGGGCCGGGCACGTATAGAATCGCCAATCTTGAAGGCCAAGAGTTGAGTGCTCACTGGAACGCAGACACCCTGAAGAAGTATTATGTCTAGCCAAATCTTAAGATAGTTTTCATTTCCTGGAAAATTGGCGGAGAACGGTCAAAGAATGTCGACGGCTCCGACCACCCTTGTGTTAAATTTTTACAACGAAATGAAAGAACTTCAAGTTCATACTCGTTGCCTGTTCAAACTTGCGTTTTCACACACAAACGAGCAGGGGGCAATAGGGGGAGGGCCCCCTGTTGACAAAACTAAGGAAAATGGACCCCCCAACAAAAAATTCTAAACCTCCCTGCTTACCTCTGGGCAGGCAGGGGGCAGGCCCCCTGGGCTTTGAACAAAAGCTAGGGACAGGCCAAATGAACAAGGACTGGGGGCAGGCCCCCCAACCTTGTATAAAAAACGCAAAAAGCCTCCTTGCTTGCCTCTGGGCAGGCAGGAGGCAGGCCCCCTGCACTTTGATCAAAAGCCAGGAACAGGCCAAATCAACAAGGACTGGGGGCAGGCCCCCCAACCTTGTATAAAAAACGCAAAAAAGCCTCCTTGCTTGCCTCTGGGCAGGCAGGGGGCAGGCCCCCTGGACTTTGATCAAAAGCCAGGGATAGGTCAAATCAACAAGGACTGGGGGCAGGCCCCCCAACCTTGTATAAAAAACGCAAAAAAGCCTCCTTGCTTGCCTCTGGGCAGGCAAGAGGCAGGCCCCCTGGACTTTGATCAAAAGCCAGGGACAGGCCAAATCAACAAGGACTGGGGGCAGGCCCCCCAACCTTGTATAAAAAACGCAAAAAAGCCTCTTTGCTTGCCTCTGGGCAGGCAGGGGACAGGCCCCCTAGACTTTGATCAAAAGCCAGGGACAGGCCGAATCAACAAGGACTGGGGGCAGGCCCCCCAACCTTGTATAAAAAAAGCAAAAAGCCTCCTTGCTTGCCTCTGGGCAGGCAGGGGGCAGGCCCCCTGGACTTTGATCAAAAGCCATGGACAGGCCAAATCAAGAAGGACTGGGGGTAGGCTCCCCAGCCTTGTATAAAAAACGCAAAGCGCCTCCCTGCTTACCTCTGGGCAGGCAGGGGGCAGGCCCCCTGGACTTTGAACAAAAGCTAGGGACAGGCCAAATCAACAAGGACTGAGGGCAGGCTCCCCAACCTTGTATAAAAAACGCAAAGCGCCTCCCTGCTTACCTCTGGGCAGGCAGGGGGCAGGCCCCCTGGACTTTGATCAAAAGCCAGGGACAGGCCAAAACAACAAGGACTGGGGGCAGGCTCCCCAGCCTTGCATAAAAAACGCAAGGAGCCTCCCTGCTTACCTCTGGGCTGGTAGGGGGCAGGCCGTACCTTAAAAACTTGTACAGAAAGCCAAACAAAAACAGATGAAAACAAATGGAAGAATCCTTATAAAAGGAAATAAAATAGCAGGGATACACAGAATAAAGGTTTTTTAAAGGTAATTACAACGAACACGGCAGCCGGCCACAAAAGGGCTCGGCGCGCAAAAAGATAAGAAGTTAAAACGTCAGCATAAGCGCAGCAGGGGACGAACAGGAGCCCTCTGAGGATGACTGCCCTCCATATTAAGCAGGGGGAGCTTCTGGGCCTGAGGTAGCAGCCCCTTCAGCCATCCTGCGCATCTGGGCCTCATCCTTGGCGGTATAAAGAGCCCGAAAAGCTTCTTCATCAAAACCAGGGAACATCTCCCTGACAGCCTCCATAACCACCCCCAAGCAAGAATTGGCGCCATTCACGAAGCCTGCTGACACTGCAGTTTCACCTCCTGAATTATCTCATCCTTCTCCTTCTGCCATTCCTCAGTCTTCACCGCCAAATCACCAAGAGCCGCCTGAAGATCCGAATTCGCCTTGGAAAGGCGCTCCCCTAGGTCAGCGGCCTTTTTCTTGGCGTGGTCCAACTCAGCTAAAGCTTTTTTGGCCTGCTCCAGCTCTGCAAAGGCCTGCTTAGCTCTCTTCGACTCCTCCTCCAGGCGAGACACCTCCCTGACTGCTCTCTCACTTTGAGACTCCCAGTGAATCACCTGACCCCTGGCCTCCTCCAACTCGTTCTCCTTTTTTGTCAGCTGATCCTTCAAACCAGCAATAAGAGCAACATCCCTTTCGACTGTAGTCAGGCGGTCAGAATTGGCCAACTCCTCGTCACTTAAACGACTAAGGGTCGCCAGCTCCGCAGAGGCCTGAATAACTCTGGCGGTGCGCTGAATATATTGAGTCACTTGATGGGTAGCAGAGTGGACAGTCTTGAGGAGGTGATCCGCCAAAACCGCCCCGGAGTCAGAGAGTAAGGCAAAGACGTCCTGGCTATCGCCGGCAGTATAATGGAACTCAGTATTCTCCTCAGAAAAAAGGGTACTAGGAACTCCCTGAGCAAAGCGTTTTGGGTCAGGCGTATCAGCCTCCAAATCCACCACGTGATCTGCATTTGGAGTTCCCCTGCTCCTTTTCCTGATCAGCCCCCTAGGAGTACTTTCTCCAGTCTCTTCAGAGCCAGCGGCCTGCGGCCCCTGGGGAATCTGAACCCCTGCAGGAGAGCCTCCTTGCTTGCCAGCAGAGGAAGGAGTAACCTCAGAAGCGATCGCCTTTTTCGCAACCGGAGAAGGAGTAGCTTCAGAGACCGCCGTTTTCGCAGGCGTTGATCTGGGGGAAGCAGGGAGCCTTGGCCTGCTAAACGACAGGCCCTTCAGATGCTTCATCAGGTTCTTCTCGCCCTTCTTGAAGTCAGGAGGAAGGGAAGGACGGCTTTGGACAACGTCAAGAGTCTCGGTCAAACCCAAACGCTTCACCTCCCTTTTTGTCCAAAGGAAGGTAGCAAGGTCTGCAAAGCAAACAGGCGAACGGTTAGAAAGGTCATTTAAGAAGGAAAAGGTGGGTAAGGAAAAATCATCAGTGCTCCCAAACTACCTTCGTCTAGGCCCGGATTCATGCCCACCCGGGTCAGGTACCTGTCAGTAGCAATAAGCTCCGCATGGGGGAGCCATACTGAGGGGCCATACACCCCAAATTTATCGGTATGGGCAGCAAAATGGTCTACCAAATCCTTATCTTTCCTGCTCAACTTCACCTCCAAGGCTTTCCCTCCCACGCCAGGGTGATATTCCTCGTGAGTCTCTAGCCTGGTGTGAACGTGATTCCTGAAATGGCGAGGAATCTTCCACCCGTGGGCGCTGTGCACATAGAGAAAATTGTTTTTCCAATCTCTCAGGCTGTCCATAGCTGGCCACACCAGAGTATGCCCCTTCTGTCTCAGAAGAGACCAATATCCAGGAGAACCCTCACTCCCAGAAGAAACCATTTGCAGGCCGACCATGAACCTCAAAGCATCAATAGAGGGCTCGGCACGATAGAACAGGCAGGTCCAAACGTATGAAATTAATGACCTGACAGCCATGGCTGTCAGCTGGGCAATAGCCACGTTCATCCGCCTGAAAATCTCTTCCAGAAAAGGATGAAGAGGGAAACGAAGACCGAATTCCAAACACTTGTGGTAAACCACTATGCACCCGTCGGGAGGACAGCATACGGTGTCTTTTTCACCAGGGACGACAATTGTATACCCATCCCCAAAATTGTAGAACCGCTCAATCGCGCTGGCAGCATTCTTCGCAAGAATCAAATCCCGGTTTTTGGGGTCGGGGTAAGTTCCCAGGGGAACGTGGTACTTGGCTTTGTCTAAGTAATAGGTCCTACCCCTTTCCCGGGGAATAAGGGGACCGGAGGTCCTGGAGGGGTCGATCTCCAGCGCCTTGTCGTCCGAGTCGACAACGTCGTAGGGGGCAGGTTCAGGAGAGTTACCACCCCCACTACCCGCCGAATTCTCCTCCTCGACTGTCCCAAGGCCAACCTCCCTAGAGGAGGAGGCAAGATTCTCCCTACCCTTTTCCCGTTCCTCCTTCCTCAATGGGTCGGTAAATGGTAGGATACGTTCGCGAGTTCTAGACATAGCAACTCTAAGAGGAATGAAAAGCAAGAAATCGAAAAGAAAGGGAGCAAGAACTGGAAATTAAAAGTCTAACCTAAGGTCGGCCGCCGATGGGATGAAAGCTTGAAAGAGAAATCTCCCAGAGAAACGGGGGTACGAAGGAAGGCTCGAGTTATCACACCGAAAGATTTGCAGAGGAAAAGAAAGGAAGTTTGAAAAAGAAAAAGAAGAAGAATGAGTGACAGATTGCTTTTATAAGAGGGAAGGCAGACAAAGAGTCGCCAACCCTCGAAAATCTGCCCAAGGACTACTGTCCACGTGTCATACCCTCAAAAGTCAGCCCCTTGCAGCTTCCCAAGGGTAGCCTCGAGAAGACCAAAGGATGTCAGAGGATCGATCACCCTGTGACGTCCTCCCTCCATTTAGATAATAAATAATAACAAATAGTAAAAATGCCACACATAAGCAAACTGCCTATTTTTTCTTTCATTAAGTTAAAGAAAACCCGAAAAACGGGCAAGTTACATCCAGTACAAGCAAAAAGTACAAAAAGAGCCCCTGTTTCTGGCTCACCACGCCTGCGCCCCGCGGGCAGGCCTAATCGTCATCAAAGCCCGGGGAGTAGTCCCCAGGGCTGTGGCACCCCCCTGCATCGGATCCCCAGTCCCAGTCGTCGGAATCCTTGAAGGGGTCCGCAGAGTCATCATCGCCGTCCCGACCGGAGGAATAACCCTGGCCGCCACTATCGCCGGAATCCCGGCTACTAACATCCCAGTCCCTACCAAAAGGGATTGTTTCAGTGTCATCACAGGAGCCGCAGCCCACTTTCCTCCTCAAGGGAGAAGAAGGGCCCGACTCAGGAGAAGAAGCCAACTCTGAGCAGTCGGGATCAAACTGCTCAGGGTGTAGCCATGAAAAACATTCATGGCACCCCCTGTCGAAACAACCCCCTCCCTGGGGGCAGCGCCTGTACTTTGGGGCGGCTGGGAAGCCCTCTGAGGGCTCTTGCCCGCCCTGACAAGAGTCCTCCTTCTGAGCTTCCTGTGAATTCGAGCGCAGGGCCGCCGGCTACGGCGCAGGATGAGAAAGGACGCCCTAGGGTACCTTAGCTTCCAACGACCCCTAAAGCGACGGGTCACCACGCGAATCCCTTGGCAAAAAAGTACTTTGGTGATCCACGACATTTTCTTTAAAAAAAAGAAGAAAAGAAGGTTGGAGATGGGTCGTGAAAGTGGCAAAGGGAATACAATTTATACAAGAAGGGAAGCCAGGACATTAAATGGCGCCTCAACCACTCTGACAGGGGGCACGGCCAATCAGCGCACCAGCACGCTGCCCAAAAATCTACTGGGTGTAAAAAGCAATCATGACCCAAAAGGCAACTAAACTCTTGGCATGCCCAATACAGAAGAGTCTCCCCACCGTCAATAGTCCACCTGCCAAGAGGAAGCCTTGCTTCCCCCCGGCCGGTGAGGGCCAATTGATGAGGGTCGGGAGCCTGCACCGGGTCGCCCGCCTAGCAGGCCCCGTAAAGACCCAACCCGGGGAACCGAGGAGCCTGCCCAGCAGGCCGTCAAAGTAAGACACCCAGATTTCCCCAATGGAACGTAGCTTCAAGAAGGCCGCCCGCCTAGCAGGGTAAGGCGACCAGCTGGGGAGGGCCTGCAGACGCCCCCTGCTCGCCTGCCCCCAGGCGACCTCTCCCCCGAGCAGGGCAGGGGTTACCAGGGGCCCCTCCGCCATTCTGCAAAAGGTAAAAGGGAATGAGTGGATGAAACAGGTCCACGTGTCACCTCGCAATCCACCCATTCTCCCGCTCTTTTCCCTCTCCACTTCTCTCTCTTGTGGGAAGGTATAAATACCCACTCATTTCCCACTTAGAGGGGGTTGGATTTTCTCTCTCTAGACTCTCACTCCTAAAAACGCCACCTAGTTCCTCACGAGCTAGGTTCATCAAGGCATTTCACGGACTAACTTAGGCATCGGAGAGGGTTCCTTCGGACAACCTCCGGGGCCCTGTGCGTTCGTTGTGCAGGGAGCAGGCCAACTCCGCCGGGAAGGTCCGATCATAGGAGAAGGAGAAAGAAGAGATTGAAGGAAATCAAACGATCCACTACTTATCAACATTCCGATTACACGACCCGGATCCAGAACCGGGTTAATTTTTTCCGTGACCGGAACAAGTATAAATAGGCTTTAAGAGATAAGTATACTTGTACAAATACGAAACCGTATAAAAATACTAAATATGTACACTTGAACAATAAATGTACTAAATACTTGTGCCCAAAAAGTATAGAGTACTAAAAGACAAATAACCCAAAAGTACTAAGTTAAACAATGCTTAAATGTGCAAAACAACACTTAAACTTTATAATAAGCACTTAAGGACTAATTAGTGACTAAGTCAAAACAAAGGGTTGACTAGTCTATCTTGGTCAAACTTTGGCTTTTTAAGTCAACATAGACGAAGTCAAGATAAAGGAACTCATCTTAAATAATGTACTTTGAAATAATTGAATCTTTAATCAAATCTCAACTAATGAACGCTTCAAATAATATATCTCAAATAAAATGTTCCAAATCTCTTACATCAGTATACTAAAACTATCAGTTAAGATAAATTTTACGACGATTGATAATGTTTGTTAATCTTAAAATCGACATACTTAAATTCCATAGGAACAATCGTACTTCTAGACGGTGTGTTACCTAACCCGGTGATCAGACACATTTTCACGAACGATGTTATCGACACCAATCATGGTGAAAATGAACATGTGCCTTGGCAGTACCCTCTGAGTCGTCTTCACCATTCCATGTTGTAATGACTTGTTCCGAGTCAATACACAGCCCACAGACCGGTCATCCTTATGGAACCCGGTATTGTTTCATCCCTCTGGTCATCAGACATGTGCCCCACGATGACCGCTGAGCTCGATATTCCAGAGACTCTGTCTTTATAAGACCCCCAAATTCAGCCTACGTTTCGTGTTGGGCGCTATCTTGGTAAAGTTTAGAAGGCGATGCGATAGAAGACAGCATCGAAAGTAGACTACGACACTCGGAGTCACTGCTCATGGGAGGCCATGATGCATCCTGCCGATGCGAGAAAATGCTAAGAAGTAAATGGGCAGCCAGCTCTTTATGAGTTTGTCGGTAGAGTAGTAGTCGTCCAGTTGCCATTGAGGTGCTCGGTTGTGTAAAGGTTCTCTTTCCCGAGACCAAGAGTATGGATTGGGTGTGTGCGCATACATAGACAAGGGCACTGATCAGCTCTCACTCTCGATATCGGATATCTTTGGGGGCGGAAGAACCTTCTGACCTTTGCCTTAGCAGTGTATGGGACATGTTCGGTTTAGCGGGGCCTCTGAGTCCATGCACTTGCAGTCCTTCTTCTCCGTATGTCAGTCGACTAAACCGAGTCAATTTAGGTGTTCGATCCTATTGAGCACTAGGGGTGAGATGTAAACCTTCTAGTATCGATATGATTGGCGGGATTGATGTTCCCATCCGCACTTATGGTGAGATGCAAGCCTTAAGTGTGCATGAGACATTAGTAGTCACGTCCCGTGCATTATGTGAAAGGAAACCATTGTTTTTAAAAGTAAATGACTACAGTTTTCTAAATCACATTATGCTTCATTACTGTTCTATACTCTTATGACTAATGATGTGATTTAAATGCTTGATAATGGGAAGTGATGTTTTGTTATATGTCTTTCCTGAACATTGATTATGATGGATATTATGTTTCATACGATTGTATTATGTATGTCTTACTCTATTTTCACATGACACTTCTATGAATCCATGATCCATGCTTTACTGTATTCTATTCACATGATACTCATATGATGTATATATGTATTACTTTATTCTATATAACCTACGTGTCTTATATATGTAAATTCGCATGTTAACTGAAATCACTTCATGTGTATCTCACATTGTATACATGTCGATTTGTAATGTGACATGCCTGCTTATCTGTTAATTAGATAACCTAAACGTTATACTACATTGATTATTCGGGGCCGTGTTAGAAGGACGGTTAGGTTACTCCCACTAAGTGGGACATGTATATTTAAATATGCATTCAGGTTGAGGAACCCTCAAGACTGGACATGGGGGCATGCTTGAGTGCAAGAGATACAATGTGGCAGATGAGAGTGTCAAACTATAAATCTTGTAACACAAATTTTGTCAGACTATTGTATTTAGAAATTTGTAATTCGGGTTTCAGTTGTTGCATTTTAACAAACGGTTCATTTATCGGTAAAAGACTCACTTGAGTCGACGATTTTTAATTTTTATCCCTTTTTACGACTTAATTATTTTCTGCCTTGTTAATTAATGTCATTAGAAGAACTTGGTTGTTACATCGGAGGTGGATGGTTGGGGTGGTTGCAGGAGGGAGGGGGTGGTGCGGTACGTTTTTTTGGTTTTGATTTTCGTTTTCTTTTTTTAATAAAAAAATGAATAATACGTATTTTCTTATTTGAATTGTATTATTTTTTTAATTAGATTTATATTATAATTATCGAATTAATTTCGTCTTTTTCATTTGATTATAATTTTAATTATTTTTAGTTTTTTTTATTGTAATTTTTATTGTAGTACTCGTATAAGTTTATTCCCGTATACTTTTATTGTAATAATAACATTAATCATCTTTTAAAAAACGGAAAAAAGAGAGAAAAAAAAAGATGAAGAAAAATGAAAAAAAGGGCGAAAAAAATATGGTGATCGGAGTGGCGGCCAGTGTGGTGGGTCAGAGTGGACGTCAGTGTAGTTAGGTGGTGGAAGGAGATGAAGTTTGGGAGTTTTGAGAAAAAAAATTTCTTTCTCTCAAAAAGCTCTCTAAAAAAATAAATGTGGAGGGAAAATGAGAGAGTTAAGATTGTAATTTTTAGTTAGGATTGAGTAACACACAATTATAAAAAAGTATCACACGTGTAGTTGATGGCATTAGTGAGAGCATGGCCCAATAAATAATGTTCGATGATTAAGTTGTCGTAGGGAATTAATTAATCCACCGTATGTTAATCATATACTCCGTATATCTAGCACTGTACATGATTTATCTATAATCCATCTTATTGGTGATTGACAAGTAATTGGATTTTATGTTAGTATTTAATTGGAATGTTATTGGAAGAAAACAAAGGTTGCTCTGGGAATTAACACTCGTCGGGAGCATGAAGGTGTTTGGTAATGTGGACGCATCAAGATATACAGAATGCGAAATGCAAAATATTCGGGGGTGGCAGAGACGTGTAGGGCCACACTCTCTACTCGGAATTCAATTCATGATGCTGACCATCTTAGGCTTATTAGCCAGCAACAGCATATATACACAACTCTACTCTCTACTGATCGCCCATATTACATGCATACCGAGTATATATATATAGCAGACAGACTGCAGGTCGCATCTTCATTTAGAATTTTTGGACCTATAAATCTTGTTTCATACCACTCTGATTTACTTCACTTAGGTTAAAACATAGGCCAGCCAAAATTATCAAGTTGCGTGGGGGCATGTATATGTCCCACGTGTAAATGTCTCATCACTCTTCCATCCAAACACAATCTCACGTAGTTTCCTCTAACTCCTAATCGTAATATTATAATGAGTCAAATATTATTATTTAGATAGAAAAAAATAATACTCTATACGTTCCAACTATTTGTATACGTTTGCTTTATGCATGTAAGTCGATACTCGTTTTTTTTTGTCTATATCTTTAGTTACGTGTTACTAAAAATTATAAAAATTTGATATTCGTAATGTATTTTATTAGACGATTTAAACAAAATCTCACGTGACTATCTTTTATCTTATATATTAGAAGTTATATTGAAGATTCTCATCACTTATAAATAGTGGGAACGGAGGGAGTAATATTCTTATTATTTAGGTTCTGTTCTTTGTCTTTTTTATATAAATAGATAAAATTTGACCAGTTATAATATTATGACGGATATCTCCGTCCCAAACAAGAAATTGCGATAAAATTTTGTATTGTATTCGTGTTGACCCGCATAATTAGCTAGATGAGCCCTCAAGTTTCAACTATACTTTGTTAAGTTACCACAAACGTCTTAGTATAATACTCTAACTCTAATGGTTAAGGATATGAGATGGAGGTACCTTGAACAATAAGTCTCAGGTTTGATCTCCTCCCCGGCCCGTTATTGTAATGCCACACTTCATTAAGTTTCGGTCAAGTACGTGTTGTCGATCATCATTTACATATACCCGTTGAATCTCGTGTCATGTTTATGTCGACATAGATGGATCATTATTAAGCATTCAAGCCACAACTCAAACTCATTAATTTAGTGTAGATTTCGTGCCATGTTTTTTGGATCGTGCATCGTATGAAAGCTCTAATTAACATTTAAACTCCCTTATTATATACTCCGTACTTCCCAACTTTTAAGGGTAACACGGAATGTGTATTATTAACGCTTTTAATTTTATTTTGAACTTGAAACCATGTATTATTACTATTACTTCTATTATTTATATTTCCTCTGTATCTATATGTTCGTGGGACGAACATATAGATACAGATGGAGTAGTAAGGATCATTTGTCTAACTTTTTTGTCTCAGTGACATTCTGTTGGTGATTTAAGTGTAAATACCGTTTCATTTTAGCGTATTCGGGTTTGGTTTACGGATGTGTGAATTCAATATAATATAATATAGGTTCGGGGGAAGTACGGAGTGTACGCTTATATATAATTAATTGCGAATTCACGGTACCAGGTTCATACGGTACACTATGGCGGGGGAAGTACGAATTTTGGCGCCAAAATCTGTTGAACAGATTTTGGTGGGAATTCATGAAGAGTCACAACTCTTCAAACTCGTATCCCTTCTCCTTCAAACTCTATATAATAGAGGTTTGATCAAATCCGCAAATTAGAACAAAATCTACACAAAATACTACATAGTTATATCTCTGTTTTCTGTGCAAACTCAGAGGAACACCGTCTTATCTCAGTAGAAAATTCGGTACAACCCTGCACTGAAATAAGGGTCGAATTGTTCTATTAGGAAAGCAGGAAGTCGATTCGGTGTTGGTTTTTCGTTACTTTCCTTATTCGCACATAACACATTCCATACACATTTTGACACACCGTCTATTACACAAATAAAATATGTACACAATATCATACTTCCTCCGGGCACTATTCTTTGCCCCATGACCTCAATTTTTGTGAGAAATATTTTAATAAAATGGGGCAGGGAGTAATTTGTTGATGTGTCAGAGAGGGTAAGTACGATTTATGGAGTGACACACACAAATGACATTTATGATTCTGAAATTTATTCGATCATTTACAGATCAAAAGTAAAGAAAGAAAGAAAAGAACATAGGATTGGTCCAATTTTTTTAATATATATATAAAAGCATTATTCGTCACAAATAAATATAAATATTAATAAAGTAGAAACTTTTTGAGCGATATGATTGGTCCAATTTTTTTAATATACTCCCTCCGGTTTTATATGTTCGCCCCATTTAGATAATATATGTGAGGAGTATTATAATGAAAGGGGGCAATCATATAAAACCGGAGGTAGTATATTTTAAGTTAAATAAATAATATAAAAAATTGTATATGAAAAAAAAATCCTACTCCACCTCAGACTCGGTTTTTTTCAATTTAAATAAAGAATATAGGATTTGTATAAAAAAACAATCTTACCCCATTTAAGACTAAAAAAATTATCACTATATAAACCAGCGATTATAACCTCATAAGGCAACAAAATTTGGACAGCGGCAACGTGAAACGCTTAGTAATTCTATTTGATAATTGTTTTAATATTTATTCACCCTCAAAAAGTATAAAATTAAAATTTTGAATTTTTTAATAATTATTATTAATATATTTTAATTAAAATTAAGAATATATATAGAAATTTGTTAAAACTAAGTAAAATTATCGCATATCAAAAAATTATAATGAGGTGATTAAATTATACTCCACTCTATATCACAAATAAGAGACATCATTCGTTTTTAGATATAAAAAAAAGTCTTATAAAAGCTTTAAAAGCTACTCTCTCCGATTCTTTAGATTCGCAACGTTTACTATTTGCACAAATAATAAGGTTGTGAGTGAAGATGGTGGGTCTCACCAATAGAGTAAAGAGTTTACACAAACAAAAACCTACCTATTATAGAAATGTTGCAAACCTAATGAATTTGCCAAATATGAAATATGTTGCGAATCTAAAGAATCGGAGGGAGTACTTAATTTAAGTAAAATTATCCCACATCGAGAAATTATAATACGGCGATGAAAATTCTACTATATAAATAAAATTAATCATTCGTCTTTAGATATTATCGAGAAATCTTTTGAGTCCTAAAAAACATTCTTAAGACTATAAAATTAGGTAGAATTACTCACATCGAAAAATGATAAGTTGATTGAATTTCTGATAAAATTGTACATCATCAATAAGAAAAAAAATTCGTATTTGGATGTCAAAAATCTTTTGAGTCATATAATAGCTTTTAAGGCTATAAACTGAAGTACTGAAACTTATCCCACATCGAAAAATTATAATATGGTGAAAATTTTCTATTATATAAATAAAATTAATCATTCATCCTTAGATATCAACAGAAATTTCTTGAATCTTATCATAGCTCTTAAGGCTATAAATTGAAGTAAAAATTATCCACATCAAAAAATTACAATAAGTCTCATAAAAAGCTCTTAATAAATCATATATATATATCCCACATTGAGTTTTATTTGTGGTATAAAAATTACAATGTCGAAAAATTATGATGAACTGATGAAATTGTATACTACATTATAAAGAGAAATATTTCGTTTTAGATATTAACAAAAAAATCTTTCAAGTCTTATAACAACTCTCAAGGCTATAAGTTGAAGCAAAAACTATCCTACATCAAGGAATCATAATCAGATGATGAAATTCTATTATATATATAAAAGTAATCACCGTCAACCAGAAATATTTTGATTTATTATGACCGGAGGGAGTAATTAACGGTAATAATTCGTCTTTATATCTCAAACTGAAATTTTTTGAGTCCTAAAAGAACTTTTAAGACTATAAACTTAGTAGAATTATCCACATCGAAAAATTATGATGAGGCGATGAAATTTTACATCATCAATCAGAGAAATTATTCGTTTTTAGATATTAATCAAAAAAAAAAATTTGAGTCTTATATAATACTCCTCTTAAGGCTATAAATTGAATGTAAAAATTATCCCACATCGAAAAATTACAAAAAAAGTGATGAAATTCTATTATATAAATAAAAGTAATCATCATCTTTAGATATCAATCAGAAATTTTTTGAGTCATAAGAAGAGTTCTCAAAACTATAAATTTAAGTAGAATTATCATATATCGAAAAATTATGATGAGATATCATAAATAATAGAATTCATTCGTGTTAGATAATCATTTGTCCAAAAGTATATACTCCGTAATAAGGTGATCGATTTCTATTATATAAACAAGAGTAATCGTTCGTTCTTAATAGCTTAGATGAAAAAACAAATTGTATGTTTTGGGTCTTAAAAAAAATCTTAAGACCATAAATTTTATCAAGTAAAACTATCCCACACATTTAAATCTTAAAAAAACTCTTAAGACTAAACTTAAGTAAAATTTCTAACATCGAAAAATTATTACAAAGTCATGAATTTCATAGATATAAACTAAACCTCTTTTGAGTTTTAGAAAAGCTCTTAAGACTATAATAAACTTAAGTAAAAATTTCTCTTTTGAGTCTTAAAAAAATTCTTAAGACTAAACGTGTGTGAAATTTTCCCATATCGAAAAATTATTATAAAAGTTATGAATTTCTCAAAAAAAGTAATGAATCAATTACATATAGAAATTATAAAATTATCTTACATCGAAAAATTATATTAAGGGGATAAGTTTCTATATTATAAATAAAAATAATCATTCGTTCTTAGATATCAACAAAAAAGTCTTTTGATCCTTAATCTCTTAACACTATAAAATTAAGTAAAATTATCCATATAGAAAAGTTATGATGAACTGATTAAATTCTATATTAGTAATCATTCGTACATAGATATTAACCAAACATCTTTTGAGTCTTAGAAAAACTATCTCAGATCGAAAAATTATATAATAGGGCGATGAATTTTCATTATATAATTCGTACTTAAATATCGACAAAAATTAAAGAGCTTTTAAGACTATACAATTAAGTAAAATTATCACATTGAAAGAATAATATCGTTGAAAGAATAACGTCATATGTTATAAGTAAACCGTGGTTAATATAATAAAAAGGTTGAACCGAATAAAAAATATTTGCGATGGAAAGAAGATAGAAAGACGGAGGAAAATAGAATATGGAAGGAGATATAAGGCAGGAGGAAGTACTCCGTAGTATAATTGTACTACATTGAAAGATTATTTAAGATGATGAATATTGTCTTAAAGAAAGATATTACGAGTTTTAAATACAATGCACGCGTATAATTTAATTTGACGTTTACCGCATATATGACCTCCCAGTAAACACATTCATGTATGTGGACAGTGTTCCTTTACTTAGACATACTCTTAACTTCGACTTACTTTCTACTGTTCCGTAATCTCGCAAATTTATGCAATCCTCGGACTTGGTGTGATTATCATTGTCACTAAAAAGCGGTCCGTGCATCGCACGGGCTTTTCAACTAGTTATTAGTAATATCAAAACTTGAGGAGCGATGATCTAATAACGATAAAATGACGGCTGGTTATATAGAAGTATTTACTACCTTAACCTTAATACACTCCGTAATAAGCTAATTAAGTCAAAGGTGAGATTTCTACATCAAGTGACATGCAATGCATTGATCAATTGATGCTAGCTACAAATATACAATGCAAAAACCTAATCCATACACCTTACTTAAATTTAAAGAGTGATGACATGCATTTTGCAGCCCTTTATATCACCGTCATTTATTTAATGATCAATCACAATCATCATCATGGTTTTTTAAAAACAGTTTCGCTTCTAATCAATTTTTTTAAAGGTACTCGTATATATTTTGTGTTTTCTGCAGGCAGGCAGGCTAATTAGATGCCAAACAATCACATGAAACCATCCATGCATGATTAAGAGGCCCGGGGTTATAATGTTATTATATTCATTCATTTTCACTGACATTTTCTTCATTTTTTTTTTTATATATTTTCTCTAAAATCTTCATCTTTTATATTTTTATACAAAATACATAGTTAATATTAACCCGACTTTACTGTACTCAAACACAACAACAACCATGTTCTCCTTTCCTAAAATTTTGTGTCCAAATAACACCAAAAAAAAATTATAGTAAAAAGGAGGGAGTATATATATGTGTGTGTTTTTCCAATTGGGTGGCGTCATCTTTCACCTTATCTAGCTGCTTCAACTCAATAAAATGGGATTTTATTAAGAGATAGATCCGAGTTGAGGATCATCCTCCACTCAAGTTGTTGGTTTACTTTTAGAGAGCGAGCAAAATGTTAAAAAGATGTAGGGATGGATATTAAGTCATATAGGAGGAGGAGTTTGTTTTATGAAAAATGTCCCCCACAAATTTGAAATTTTAGTGGGAACTCTCTGGAACATATCGCCAAACTTACCCATCATAATGGTCCATAACACTATATACATGCACTATATATGCACTAACTATGCAGTACTACTGCTCTCGTTACTCTTTAGTCCTACAATAGTAGTTTACCCGGCCTATTTCATATGGTTTTATCACTATTAATTACTTATACAGTATTTATGTTTATATTTCCAATATGTTCTCAGTACTGATGATGAATAATGGAAGTACGTACCAGATTCCATTTTGACTTAAGTTTTTTCATGTTCATACTTCAAAACCTGATTAAGAGGCGATCAATTAAATGTTAAATAACATTCTACTCGTATGTGTTTAGATGAAAACAAATTTTTTGTTATTCCGATAAGATAAATCATTTCAATCAAAATTTTAAGATGATGAATTAATGTCCAACTAATATATTTATATTTTAGTATGCACTTTACTCGAATATCCATTGGATTTGAAGAGTGGTTTGAATGCACTTTACGTTGATATCATGCAACGTGAATCATCTCAATCAAAACCTTAAAATGATGGTTGACTTTGATATCACGAAAGATTACGACAAATATGTCCATCATTAAGGAAAAACAAATCAAAAATTACAAATGACGAAATAATATTTAATTACGAATAAAAGCAATTTGTAAAATCCTTAAATTAAATCATACTCCGTATATTAAAACGCGTTTTTGACATGGGCTTTACTCAGTTTGACAGGAGCATGAGATGACTAAGGGCATATGCAAGTGTAGCGACGAAACTAGACTTCCACACTTTGTGGGCCCAAATTAAAATTGTTATGAAGTGGGAAAAAAATTACGAAGTAGTAAATCTAACATGCTAATACAACACTAGTATAAATCTCGCGAAATAATGCACGGTATATTTAGCATTTTATATGCAGTATCATTTATAAATAAAAACTTGGTAAGTTGGTAAGCTATTAGTTTTTTTTTAAACATTTTTAATCTTATTTTCATTTTGATTTGAGAAAAAAAAATCAATGATAATCAAGGTAATCAAACAATCTTATTTAATGTATATTCTAATATTTTAATGAACATATTTTTTTTACAAACCTAATAATAATATTTTGATAATTTTACCTGATTATTTGTTTTAAAATTTGTTTTTTTATCACAAAGCTAATAGTCATGAATCAAAATACATTCATTTATATATTCAGATCATTAGGAAATTTTGTTAACAAATTAGAAGATAACATAATATTTCAAATATTATGTGATAAAAAATTTATTTTATGTTTATATTAAAAATTTTGAAAGTATTTTATTGTTGTGTATTTAATTTTTCGTATAATTTTTCTCATCATCAAATATTTTATATTGGTTTACGTCTCACTTTACTTCGATGGTATTTATTGCAAAATTCTTCTGTTTTTACATCATTGTCATTAATTGTCATAATCACAAATTATTCTATCGGGATACGGAGGACAAATTATTCTATTGCCATAATAATATATAATATAATAATGTATAGTAGTAATATGGTTCTAGGTGGGAAAATTTTCTCTCATGTGTTAACATGTCAACATATTGATAGATTTTCCTATCCTTAGTAGAAGAGGGATTGTACTTCATTTTCATTTTATTTTATCCTAGCGCAGGACCTCGGATCCACTTCTATTGAGATCGAAGCCCTTGAGCGATTTTGAGGTGAGCTTTTATTGAAGTCATTTTAAAGATGTTACGAATTGAGTTGAGTTATCATTTAGGGTCATATATAGGCATGAGTAGGCAACCCATTAAAGGAAGAAGAAGCAACGTATGGGGATATTAGCTAGGAATTGAGATGGGTATGAATCCAAATGAGAAGATGCCGACCATAATAAGACAGGCAAAACTATCATTCAGGGAGGGGGTAATGTACTTTGGTAGCCACAAAATCAGAGTATAAAAGGAAGGAAGGAAGGAAGGAAGGAAGATAACATCATAACAACAGTTCCCCTCCCCTCCCTCCTCCTCTTCGTCCTCAGTCCTCACACAAATGAAAAGTTGAAAACCCAACCGATCAAGTAATCAAGTAAAAGTTGGTTAGCCACTTAGTTTGTTTAGCCTTCAATTCCACTCTCTCTATCTCTCTCTAACACGCACACATACATACACTCTCTTCAATCCCACCCTTTCTCTATTGATCTATCTCTGTCTGTCTGAGTGTGTTCATTCAAGTTTGTGGAGTATGCATCCATTACATTACCGTCGCCGTGGATCACTCGAGGTAACTTACTTACTTTCCTTCTCTTTCTTTTCAATTAATTTTACCAATTTGACTCATCAGTACGTAGTAAGTTTAGCAATAATAATAATATATATATATATATATTCCGTACCATGGCATCCTGTATATTATTCGGAGTTGAGTTCTGACCCATCACATCGTTTTATTCCATTTGTCCTACTCCTTAATCCTTCCTTATGCATTGACGGATCCCTAGCAAGCGCCAGTTACCTGTAACTTGTTATTCAACTATCTATGTTCACGGGTCACATACATACAGTACAACTACTTGTTTTTATACTCCATTACCATTTACGACTACTGTATTTCATCTCCCTCTATTTTTTAACTCACTTACAAAATTCAACCTTGCTCTATCACAATCTTCTTTCTGTATATATAATGTCGACGATAATAATAATAAATTTTTAGATTATTTGTACACCCTGACCCTGACCCTGACCCTGTAAACAAATAAAACACGGTATTTAATTCCACTGCCTAGCTCTTCACTTCGAAATAAATATAAATAATTTTTTTTTTGTATATACATGTAAATAAGGAATATAAATATAATTTGGTTAATTAATAAAAAGAAAAAAAAATGTCTCAATAAAAAGAAAAAAAAGTAATGGACAAAAATGGAAATTTCCGTAAATCAGTAGCTTCACCTTATTCAATCAGTTCTGCTAGAAGAGAATACCTGGCGGAGAATAGAGTACGAAACTGGATCCCGCAGCTTTATCAAACTTACTGAAAAGAAAACAGAAAGGTGAAAACAGACGGGGATATATTATTTTATTTCATTTGATTTTTGTTGTAAATCTAATTTTTATTTTTAATCAAGAAAATTGAAAAAAGGGGCCGGGCAAGTTTAACGGTGGGCGTTGAAAATGTAGAGGAAAGAAGAGGGGGGGATTGGATACTACTGCGAGGAATAGAGTAGGCAGTGGAAGTAGCTAGTAATGATAAAAAAAGTAAGGTTGGGATGGTGATGGTGAGTTTGGCTGAATTATGTTGTTTCGGTTGCTCCTGCGTACAGTTGTTATGGCCCCGTGTTGTTCTCCGTAAACTGCTCAATATCCCCTCCGGTGATTCCGATTTCGGTGCTGATTCCGATATTGAAGATTTCGATGATACCTTTACCATTTTCGACAACGACGATGAAGATGAACGCCAACGAGATGATGGTCTAGGTATTTTCAGACCTCTTTTCTTCATTATTTTTTTGTTTTTGTTTTTTAGTAGTAACTTGTTTGTTTGTTTGTTTGACTTTTGATTCTGTGGCTTACATTATTGTTATCTGCTCGATTTGTTGGAGAGGTTATGGTTACTGACTCCAGGATGATTCAAACACAATCTTACCAAAGTTAGTTTAATTTTGAGGAAGATTAAATAATTCTAATTACTACTCCGTATAAAATTGTCGGTCAAAGTCGATGATCTTGGGGTTTGAAGGAGCGTTATTGTTAGGGAATAGAATAAGCGCCATACGATTGACCGGAGATTTTGATTTGAGGGGAAAATGGAGAGTAGAACTTGTTGGACAATTTGTGCTCCACTGTCATGTTGTGAAGCGCTAGCAAGCCAAACCAGGTGTGCTATTATAGACGAATATTAGTAGCTTGGCTGCGATGCGTTGCTGAGACCCAAATTTAACAATGGGCAGAGATGCAGATGGCATTATCTCCAAGTTTGGGGGCTTAAGTTTGGATAATAGTCTTCTTGAGAAGTTAGTCATGTGCATTATATGATCTCTGTTGAGTGTACTGGGACTGAGATGGTCACGAACTGATTGTATTTTATGTACCCGTAAGGAAGTCTCATTGTGGTGGTATATTTTGGGGGTTAGTGTTTGTTTTATTGTTATCTTTCATCTTGTCATTAAACTGCACATTTTTGAGTTTCAGACAACCTACCGAGAATAAGACGCAGAAAGTCAGAGACTTTCAGGGCACAGTATATAAACACAAAAGACATCAGGTATTTTTTCATTTATTCTTATCTGAAGTTTAAGCGGCTAGCTGAGTGACTGTTGTCTATCATTCAAGCTCTTTCCACTGAAACTCCTTCTTTATGGTTCTTAGAGTATGCGCTGCGACATGGAATGTGGGTGGAATTCTCCCACCAGACGATCTAGACATTGAAGAATGGCTAAATATTAATAATCCTTCTGACATCTATGTGTTAGGGTAAGATATTTGTAATTTATGTCTGAAGAGTCTCCTGTTTTGATGTTGTCATCTTTTTGACTTGTTAAAGCAGTTTGAATGTGTTGCTGAATGCTGATCAGATCTATTTTGCTGCTACGAAAGTGCTTGTAGGCATCAATGACAAAGATCATTAAATTCCGACTTGTCCTTGCCTTGATAATTGACCCCTCTAGCTTAACCCTATCATCACATCAATGAAAAAGCTGCTATTATCGTTTTTGCGCAGCCTCCAGGAAATTGTACCTCTAAATGCTGGAAACATATTTGGTGCTGAAGACAACCGACCAGCTTTGAAGTGGGAAAGAATCATTCGAGACACTCTTAGCAGAGTCCACCCAGTCAGGAATAACTATAAAAGCTACAGCGACCCCCCTTCTCCTTCAAAGTTCCAGCCATCTGATGATGTTCTTGATTTTGAGGACGAGATGCTACTTGAAACTGATAGTGATGATGATGAGGTTGTTCATCCTATTGACGAAGAGCCAGGTGGCTGTTATGAAGTCAGGGACAAGATATTTGATTCTGATAACAACTCGAGAGACAATATATTTTCCTCAAAAAATGATGGTGAGATTCCTCTATTAGACACATATGGACAGAAGGGCATGAGGAAGCAATTTTCTTCTGCAAAGATATTTGAAAATCAGCAATACTTTCAGTCGAGTCTTCAGGTTGAAGAGGGTGTTCCTTCAACGAAATCAAGCAATGCCAAGTTAAAGAAAACGTTAAGTGGAACAGAAAGGATTGGCTTGAGTTGGCCTGAGCCACCCTTGAATTTGCTAGCTCAGCGTGTCTTTGATAGACCGTATTCTTTCAAGTCAAAATCATTTAAGCCCGTAAAATCATTTCGGACATATAATTCTTTTAAGATATATGGTGATCGTCGGACAATATCAGATGCTACCGCACTAACAGAACTTGATCTTGAATCACTCATCCAGTGGAGGAGGAAGAAGCCTGAATATGTAAGGATAGTCAGTAAGCAAATGGTTGGAATATTTCTTACAATTTGGGTTCGTAAAAGCTTGCGTAAACATATACAAAACTTAAAGGTGTCTACAGTTGGCGTTGGTGTTATGGGATACATCGGTAACAAGGTTTGTCTTTTTTCTTGTTTCTTCTCATCATACCCTATTTTTATTTTTTGTATACTTTTGTCTGTTCACTGGTTGCGGTAGTGATTGCCTTGTTGCCTTACCATTTTCTTTCGAGTAAGTCTTGAATGAGCCTCTTGAATGATTATAGTTTTTCTACCCTCTTGGGCTTGTAATAACAAAACAATTGTTCCAGTGTATAAAGAAATAATCCTAGTGGATTTTGTTGGTACAACACTACAACCTTCTCGGCCAGTATTTTGATTTCAACGTTTAATCTTGAAACAAGACAGAAAACTATATAACAGCTTTGATTTATGCATCAAAGAAAAGTCAATAAATGAAATTTGAAATTCTACTTTATTCTAGATGGATGGCTGAAAGAGAATATAGTATAGTGAGTTTCTTCGTTTCGACGAATCTTTCTTAAACGGTTAGGTCCTCTCTATAAACCGGGGCCTCTTTACTTCATTTCTGTTTATTGATAACTTGTATAGTTCAAACTTCTCTTTGAATCTTACCCTTGAATTTTCCAGCAATGGGTCTTTCACAATTAGATCCACCTATACAGTTACGGTATTTCATTTTGAACGTTAGCTCCGTAGCTTACCCTAATAGATTGCTGAAACAAATAAAGGGAGCTTTTTTTTTTTTTTAACAAATTTTCCACTAAATAGATAATGTTAATCCACCAATGGGATTGTTTTGGCCTTACACTAACAAAAATCATAACTTCCATACACAATAGATGAATAGATCTTTAGTTGTTTCTTATTTGATCATTTTTTATTCAGATTGATGATACATTCTCTGCTCTACATTTTGATTGATGTGCTAAATCGTCCTGGTCTTTTTTTCAAACCATATGATGTTGTCTATTGTAGTTGTGATGTGAAATCTTCTCGAGTGATGGAAGTCTAAGATTGAGGTATATTACCATGAGTGTTACTAGTCAGTTAATTCAGCCTGGATCAGCAACACAAATAGTCAAGTACCTAGGGGTTGTCCTCAAGCTCGTGTTACTAGAGAACTGTGCTTCAAATACATCTTTCTTATGCTATTTGTGGGTGTGACATTTCCTTTTCAAAGCTCCACCATAGATATCATATGGAGTATTCCCTCAAACTTTAACGAATAACTGATTCCGCGGTGATTTATAGCAAATCACACCCTTTTATATAGGTTGACTTGCATACTAACACTATCAAAAACCCAGATGGCTTAGTGTTAGACATATAAAAAATATGAAAGGGAAGAATCAGCAAGATTTGAACTAAAAGTTAGCAGTATGTAAGTCAACTTATATAAAAGGAAGTATCTTGTGGTAAAGCCTTCCCATGTTAAGTACAGGAATGCTGATCTAGTTTCCCCATATCTCTTTGATAGCCTTAAAGTTCCCTGATATTAAAGCTCTCTACTTTACATGACTCAGTGTATTTTCGCATATGGCTGGGTGTCTTTATAATCTTAACCTCTCAGTAGAAGCAGCGTTCACCCCCTCTCTCTTTACCTTGCAACTTGCGGGAGCTCTTGAGCATAGGAGATGTTGAAAATGATTAAAGATCTTGTAAAATGTTTTGTTTAGTAACTACAGCTATTAAAAATTCTAGAAGAAACAAAGAGCTGTTGACTGTAGCTACTAATAACCTACAACTGCTTCATGCTTTCTGTGACTCACAGAACTGTAATTGAGTTAATTATGTTCCGGTTTCTGCTTTTGCGGATCAGATCGACATTCGGTGCATATTTTATGTTGTAACAGTTTTTCTGTTCATCCAGGGAGCAGTATCCGTCAGCATGTCTATTTATCAGACACTTTTCTGTTTCGTGTGCACTCACCTGACATCTGGAGAAAAAGAAATAGACCAACTTAAAAGGAATGCTGATGTACATGAAATACACCGCCGGACTCTATTCCGTTCTGGGTCAGGTCTTGGAGCTCCTAAAAACATTAAAGACCATGAGTAAGTTTCGTATTTGACCATTTAGTGTTCAATATCATTGCCTAGGTGTCTGTTTTTCTTGCTTTTCTTGCTTTATAGTATGGACTCTGGAGTACCATACTTCTTGCATAGAAGCTAATCTAGGAAAGGCCTCAACTGGATCGAGGCACACACCCACAAGTGGATTACATAGCTTTAAAATGTATGCATATGCTGTTCTGAAACTCTGAAATATATCCTTCTGATGTAACTTTTTATATTTTTACAGAAGAATTATTTGGCTTGGAGATTTGAACTACCGAATCAACTTATCATATGATGAAACCAGATGGCTGATATCTAAAAAGGAGTGGTCCAAGTTGCTTGAGAAAGATCAGGTATTTGCAGACATCAATTAGTATTTAATTCCCATATATTTTGCAGGAAAGAAAGGAGAAAAAAAAACTGGTTGGCGCGTATGTTGGGTTTAAATATTACGGAGTACATGTCTGAAACTACATATACATCTGCAAGGAATAATTCCTGTGCATTGGTCATTTTCTGTGGATGTTCATGCTTAATCAGCCTTGGCGATCATGTCACCGTACATCAAATGATATTTAATACGGAGTATATCATTTAATATTTTACAGGTCCATTTTAAGGTCATTAGGGAAAACGACTCAAAATTGATATCATATGGCAGACACTGCTCACTATGAAGGGTTATGTGGACATGTATACTGATTTCTTGCCCCACATCTAATGATTCTAAACATCCCTGTTTTGCTTTCACTTCTCTTAACTTTGTACAACCCTACATTTAGTGCACTGTTTGACAACTAAGAAAAAAAAATTGTGTTGGAAGAGGGGAAGATTGTGCGATGGCGGTTTCCTAGCCAAGAATATATACGTAGCATAACAAGAAGCCTGACCAATTAAAGGCGCTATGTTCTTTGCAACAAAGTATGAATATGAAGATTTTGAGCTGGGCTTTATCTTGACAATCTCATATTTTATGCTTAATGGAGCCAATGGTATTAAAATGCTCTTGTTACAAAGTGTAACCCTGATACTAATGTGATCAACTGTTATGTTATGAACCCTGATACTAATGTGATCAACTGTTATGTTATGCCCCACTTGCAGGAGAACACCATTTTGTGGGAAAAAACTATAGCGAAATATGCAACATATAGTATCATGTAAAGTAATCTAATGAGGGAACATAATTATACTTTTACTGATTTCAATACCTAAATCTATTAACCTCACATAATTATAGATGGAGAGTTGTTTGTCATCTGTCATAGTTACTTATGTATGGGCCTTATGTTCTGCAGCTTTTCAGAGAGCTAAGAAAAGGACATGTATTTGATGGGTGGTCTGAAGGTGTGCTGAGATTTCCTCCAACATACAAATATGTCACAGATTCTGATTGTTATGTTGGTGAGGATCCATCAAAGGCGGGGAGGCGCACACCAGCTTGGTATGCGAAGACAGTTTTTTCCAAAGGGCTATTTGACTCCTTAAATATATTTTGCCTTAAGCTTTCTGTTAGTGTCGTTTGGTTTATCTGTGTCATCTTTGGGTGTCTCCATTTCACATACACCGCCCAGGGTATTTTGTAGGCTTCTCATAACTCCAAACCATTGATTTCCTGTGCATGATTATTTTAGGTCTCTTTGTATGGTCAAATACTGAAGGATGATGTCACGAACTACGACCTGATTAACGCCGTCCATTTACATGGGTTCTTTCTTTCAAATGCTCATTGAATATTACTGTCATCTTCATTAAGCAGCTGTATTTTTGTTTGATCATGTTGTTTTGCCAGCATTATAATTAGTATGTACGTAGTGTAATAAAATCTTAATCCTGATTTTCTTATGGAAGGTATAAGATAGTTAGCCAAGTATTAGATTCAGTTGACACTAGTTTTAACCAAGAGAATAGGCTTCTTCCTGTTATCCAGTTTTTTCATTTATATTGATACTCGGTATTTATTTGAGAATAAGCACTAGGTTGAGACGAAAGGAACGTGGCAACTACACTTGAGAGTTGTGAGTTTGTAGAACAGAACCACAAAGAAAAGTCAACGTGTTAAGACAATAATATGGTGGCAGGTTGCTAAATATAAAAGACTCAAAAGGACACTCTCGTGGTTTTGTCTGTCTTCTTTGGCCTAGTAAGGTAACTTCTCGAATGGAAAGCGCACCATGAAAATTCCTTTCAAGGAAAGTGGAAGAACACTATGAATAGGAGGGTGTAGTTCTTGGTATAGAGCTAGTTGAATGATTCTCTAATTTACTCTGTCCTCTTTTACACTAGTAACAACTACCGTCACTCAGAGCAAGCCTTAATTTTATCTTTATATAGTGTTGTGGTGGATTGAATTCCTAAAACAAGTTGACATCTCAAGTGCAATATTTCTGGCTTAGATATCGTTGTAATTTAGCTTTAGCTCACTCACCGTTACTGTTGCTAATGCTGCCCCTGATGTAAATCCAGTGTTAGTTACTTAATTATTTGTCTTACAGGTGTGACCGCGTTCTGTCCTTCGGAAAAGGAATGAAGCTGATCAGCTATAGAAGATCTGAACTAAAGTTGTCTGATCATCGCCCTGTCACTGCAGTATATGATATCGAGGTCGAGGTTTTTTCTTCCAAAAAGTTACAGAAAGCACTCACATTTACTAATGCAGAAATCGAAAGTGATGATATCTTGATTGATAAGCGACTGGATGCAGCTTTGAGCCATTCGAGAGTAGAAGAGGTGAGTAAATGTCTTAATTCTGCATAAATCTTTCCCTTCTTACATATAGATCCTAGTCTTCATCCTACCTAAAAGTTCAATTATTTTCCGCTTTACTATAGAGTTGTGTATTAAAGAGGGGTGACAATTTCCTAGAATTCCTGAGTCGGTTAATCAGACTACTATAAGAGACCTTGAAGTGGGTTGTTCAGATCAGGTATTTGTCAGGTCATTTCGAGTATATTTTGTGGGCTGTGCACTCTTGTCCGGGCCAAGTACTGGCTATTTACGCACTCTAGGTCGGGCCTAGTGCAGGTTGTTTCATGTCAATGGTTACACGTTGAGTCATTGGGGTATGCGGCATATCATTTCAAGTCGAGTTTGTCAAAGTTTTTGTTACTTTCGTTGTTTTCATCTCAAATGGTACTGAAGGCTCGATCTTTTGCGGTTTCTGATATGATAGATAGAGCCAAAATGATCATTCAACGTCATTTGCTTCTAGTATTGTGAAGTGGCAAGGTGTGATACATTCTACTATCAAAAGTTCATTATAGGGATCATCTAGACTTCAGGGTTAAGGTTTTGTACATTCGACCCTCCTTAGTCCTTACCCACCCTCTTTAGCAATGAGAGTCGTTGAAGCACCAAGTAATGTTGTTATTGACCTGTTATAGGTGTGATGCAACGACAACACTAGCAACAACATTACCTGTTTCCCTTAAGGGCCCCACTAATGGTGGAATAAGGTTGTACAGTACTACAATGGACATAGAAACAGTTGTGTTTACTACACAAATAAACTGTTTTCTGATGATCAGTGATGTCAATTGCTTCGAGAATTGCATTGAATAAATGCTAATATAGACTTGAGCAGATAGTAGTGACGAGTGAGTGAGTGAGTGAGTCTGCTTTATTCCATCGTATAATATAGAGAACCATAGAGTAGCTAGTGGGATCTATTGGAAACGAAATGACTTGTTGTACTATGATATTTTCTTGAGATGCGTAAATGATATCCTGCTTAGGGAACACGTGTTACGTGCTTCAAAGAGCATTTTCATGATCTGTGTTATGTTGGTTTGATATTGTCTATCCATTACGTTGGTGCAGGACATGGCAGAGTGGGATCGATGATTCAGCTCCTTGTCAGCCCATAACTCTCATTATTATATCATTCTTGCACTTCAATTGAGATCAGTGATTCGTCGTTTGATCTGGTTAGAAGTGATGAATAGCCCACAGGCCGATAGTTTACTATATCAGTTTTATACGTAAAGGTTTTGATTCATTGGTAGAAGCAGAAATTTTAGCGTGTTCCTATCTGTTTACATATAATATCTGTACCAGTTTAATTTTCATGCGACTTCGTGGAAGATTAAACCTCAAAAATAGAGAGCCAAATCAGTAAATATGTAGGATGATAAATTGGCCATGATTCTCTTACATGTTGTGTATGCTGATGAATCTGTGTTATGACGCCCCACCCTGATAGGTGTAATTTGATGGAGAATTCTCACAGGTTTCAAAAGATCTATACATTTTGCAGTTTCTGTTTGCCCCATGTCGTAGCGAATTATATTAGGGACTCGTATACTGGAGATGTAGCTCTGCTATTTGAGCTTTCTTTGTCTTTGGAGTGAAGTTCTTTTTGACTAATAAATTATACTCCATAAATAGGTCTCAACCATCGCCTTAAGGATTTGGTTGAGGCCCATTTATAATCTATTATTGACTTTTGTGATTCGTTGGTGGCGTGAGTGGATTTTTTTGTGTTGCTTCAACATGGCTCTGGTCGGTCACATAACACAGTACATGTGCTTTTCATTTAGATTCAAAAATATGAAATGTGTTAATGCGTGTGCTCTATTGTGAAGGGATCGAGGGAAAATATAATACAACAAAGAAAGAAAATCTCCTAATAAGGTCTCAAAAAAAACTCCTAATAAAGTCCTAAATAAGAGAGAACATTGTCCGATGACAAGAGCATGCTGGTGAGTGGTGAGGCAAAGTAGGATACTCAGGGCTTGCTTGCCTTGTCTTAATAAATGATGTATTTCAATGTGATTCAGGTTTTGAAATTCCTACATCATCTCCACGAAGTCTGGGTATTCTTTTATTTTTAGTGTTAAATGAGTTATGACATTGGAAGACTGGAAGTACAATACAAAAGGATTTTCGACGAACATAGGACTTATCGTTTACAACACTTATACTACAACCATCGTGTTTGAATAGGAATTTACATGTGAAGTTCTTGACGCAAATTTAGTTTGAGTTCTTGGCTGAGTATTGGACTAGGATGAAATGGCCGATAAGGATTTAAGTGTGTCTGTTATTGAATCAATGATTGAATGAGATCCAGCAGTAGCTGTAAATGGCAAGTGCTTTGGTGCTTCGGCCCTGTCAAAGTAGAATCCACCTGATACTAATCTCTCTTTCGGCTGTAAAGCCAACCAGATTACAGTATCTGCTCCTTCTTCACTTGTTCGCAGTTTTCCAGATAACCTGTCATGAATCACAAGTGTCGCAAAATATTAGGAAAACAAGACTACATTTGATCATATACAATCATAAATGAAACTCTAATCGGCCTTCATTACTTTTAGCGTTTCACTCTTGGTATTAAAAACTACTCCGTATCATTGTGAGCGTTCAGCTTGAAACGTTGCAGGCACCATAAATTTCCAGGACATTTTTTACCTGTTAGAAAATTCAGGCATGCTTTTTGCAACACCAGGTGTCTCTGCCCAACCTGGATGCATAGCATAGAATCCGATTCTTTTATCCCTGTACATCTCAGCCCATTTTTCTGTTAATGCAACCTGTGATACAACAAAAGTAAGGTATATACATTCCCCTTTTCAAGATATGATGTATGATATAATGAAAATTACATGGAATGAGATACTTGTGTTAGATGTTACTACGAACTAATCACCACTAATTATAATAAAAATGACCCAACATTCTTTCTCTACAAGGTTTTGAATGTCTCACAGTCACAGAGATGATCCGAGAAAGAGTGAAAGTGGATAACAGACCAGTACATTACGGTAAGTAGCATTAAGTAAGATGTGTTGAGGAATATTTATAATAGTTGGAGCTGGTACAACCAAAATCTTAAGGTGATGCATGATGCCCAACTATTATAAATATTCCTTAACAAGATGCAAAAATAACAAATTTTTAATGGTTTTTTCGAGGAAGTTTATTTATAAAGGTAATTTGATGGAACTTTATTCTCACCTGAATTCGCTTGTTTCGAGCATATTGCATTGCGCCATCAAAGTTTTCTTCACTGTACTTCATTAAGATGAAACAATGACAGACTACAGATGGTTTGTGATCAGAGAAAAATAACAAAGGTAAAATGAGGAAGCTGATAAACTGTTGTTTCTTGGAACTTCAGATACCTGTAAATCTTTAGTTAATGGTGAAGTATACATGCCACCAGAAGCAACTGTAATAACTCGAGAATCAGGAGCAGCCTTCTCCAATAACGGCAGCATTGATTCTGTCATGGCATATGTTCCCAACACATTAACTGCAAAACTCATCTCAAAGCTGGGGAAAAAAACATTTCTCCATCAGGGTAACTCCAATCGCATGTCCGAAAACACAGGAATAGAGGAAGGAAGATCGATCTATAACAAGAAAAGAACATCGAAATTACCCTTCTGGAGTTAGGGTGCGCTTATTTTCAAGGATTCCAGCATTGTTGACCTATAGAAGCCAAAACAAAAAGGATTGTATGTTCAAAGCTGGTAAATAGGAGTAGTAACTATATATGCAAGCAAATAAATTACAGCTTACAATAAAGCAAGCTTACTAGAACATGAATAGGAATTTCCTTTGAATCAAACTTTGCGGCAAGTGTCTTTACTTCATTCACTGAAGAGAGATCGCAAATCTGTAAACAAACATGATCCAGGAAACATTTCCATTCAGCAGAATTCATATTTAAGTCGTGATCATAATCTGAATCTTTCATTTACCAAGTCGCTTTATACCTCTAAGTAGACATTTTGATTCCCAGTAGCTGATTGAACTTTAGAAAGAGCAGCTTCGCCCCTCTCCTTGCTGCGACATACCATGTAGACAGATGCTCCTCTGTGAAAAAAGGGTATAGATTGATGAATTAAGTTCCTCGTTTCACTCAGAAACTATAACCACGGAACTGTGAAATATAGTACTCAGTACTCCGTAATTGATAAGCAGAAATAAAACTGTTTATGAAGCACAGAGTGTTGTGTATACCTTGAAGCAAGGCCCTCAGCAGTGGAAAGTCCAATACCAGAATTTGCACCAGTAACAATGCAGTTTTTGCCATCCATCGTTGCCCGCATATCTTCAACTTTAAAGTTTTTTGAATGTTCCCTTAATGATGGATGAAGATGGAGTTTTAAACATCTTGGTGAAGATCAGGAAAAAATGCATTCAAATACATAATACTCCTACATTCCTTAAAGAGTAGAAGAAGACCAGTGGCTGTTTGAAGAGTTCTACATGTACGTTGTTAGGAAATAAGTGCCTAGCAATTGTTCTTTTGGACCTTGATTTGATTTGTGGCGGATATCTTTCCTAAAGTTGATCTTTTAGTTTTGGTAACATAAGATTGTTTGGTTTTAGGAAAGATTGAACCTTGTTTCTTCTAGGTTAATTAGGACAGAGAGATGATTTGAGAGCACAATATAGATGGCTGATTTGTGAGGGTTTTCTTGAGGGAAAAACTCAGTTTGTTCCGAGTCTCTATTATTTGGTGGTTCTATTGATCTCGTCTTCGTTGGAGACCGTTGGAGTTTGTTCGGATCTTGGTTGGCCGCAAGATCGTTTGTCCTTCGTCTCGTCGGTGAGTTCGTCGCAGGTCGACTCAGTCTGGGTAGTCTCTTTCCAGTTTGAGATTACTATCTGGTTGGTAGAATTGGTAGTACTTTTGGCTTTAGCTGTGAGCTATTAAGCACGTGTATTACGGTCTACTGTTGTACTATTATCTCCACAATAGTGAATTTGGTCTCCTTGTCAGTGTGGACGTAGCCAGTGATTTTGCTGGTGAACCACGTAATTCTGTGTGTCAGTTTATTATTGTCTGCTATTTGTTTTGTTCTTCTCACATAATTAACAAACCGTAGGTAACGTGACGCCTCCGTTGCAACATATGTATACCACAAATACATTCACCAACAAATTAAGGCCCTCTTCTTTTCAGCTCATTTTAGTTGAATTCAGGTAAGCCTATTTAAGTTCACTTGGGCTCCATTAGATTCATTTTGTCTCCCGTTCACATCAATTCATTTCACTTCAGCCGAAAAGAATATATTTGAATAAAAAAAGCAGGTAAACTGTTGATGGGGTAGCCAGTCTCCAATCAACATCAACAGAAAGAGAATTGAGAATTGTAGCACAAGTAAATGAAATAGAATGGGAAAAGATGGACATACATGAAAGCAGACTTGGTGAAGTTAAGGTATCCATACACACCAAAAGCAGCAGTTCTCCATGCCTGCTGCAATATAGTACTCATAGTAAAAAGCTGAAATGATGGAAGAAACAAAAAGCATTGAAGTTGGGAAAAGGAGGACCTTGAGGAGAAACATGGTGAAGTTTGGTAATGAAAGGTGAATCTGTAACTGTAACTGTAGTTGTAGCATCAATCAATCAATCAATATTCCATTCAATAGGGTTTACTGCACACAAAGGTATGTACTGTATATATATAGGTTACTGAATACAGCCTACTTTTCAAACTCAATGACAGGTTTCACAATGCGCCACGTAGTGGCTCTGGCTACACATATCATGAAATGCACAAATTTTTGTTTGTGACGGAGATATCCGTCACAAACATATAACGGGTCAAATAACTACCAAATAACTAAATAGACAAAAGTACGGAGTATAATTGGTGGGGCCATTGTTCTTTCTCTTCTCATATGGCACATACTCGGTCCGTTTTAACCTTAAGACGGATATATCCGTCGTAAGGGAGACCAACTGCCTGAAATGTGTCTTCTGTTTCCTCATTACGACATCAACTTCCCTATCGACGCTCCTCTATTTCAAATATCGATTATCAGCTATCAGGTCATGTCTTTTCAGGTGAACTTTATATGTCGGGTAAGATCGGTTATTATTGGGTCCACTAAGTATATCATATTGTTTCAATATTTTACCAATAAGTTTAATCGTGGAGCATTATTTGGTTTGTATCAAAGTATAGTATACATTAAATCATCTCCATTTGAAACAATCTTTAAGCTTAATAATAGTCTAAATTGTCAATCTTATACAACGTATATTGAGTAGCGGCTCACAAGTAGACCTGACAAACGGGGTGAAGAGTCTATTGATCCGGTAATATACTCAAGAGGGGGGGTGAATTGAGTATGTACGCTTTTTTTATATTAATTAATCTTGTCGTAAAGTTAATAACTAAGAATTTATTTATTAAATTCTAGTTATATTAATTTACTAAAAACTAAATAAAACAATAAAGCGATAAATAAATGACACGGCGGAATTTTGAAGTGGTTCGATCTCACAACCCGAGATCTACGTCCACTATTGCTCGATTAATAATATTGTACCTTTCTACGGATTACAACAAAATTAACCCACTCACAACCGGTTAAGGTTGTCACAATGAGTATGGTTAAACACTCACTCACTTTTCTCTCGTTACAAAAGAAAAGATTTAACTATCCCTAATATCTCGTTACAAGATAAAATGGTAACGTGACTTAATGATCTTAATATAACTTAGCACACAACACCTTTTCAAAACGACAAATGATCTTGCTATTAAATAATGAGAATGAGATTGAGAGCAAAATGACTATTTTGATTTGTGAAAAGGTTGACCCTCAATGAGAGCTAATAGCTTTCTTATATAGAGATTTGATTGTGGTTGTTAGCAAGAAGAAGCATATGTGAATGCAACAACTAGATTTTTAGGCTAAAATATAGGAAGTTGTTTGTGACTAATTCTACACTCCTTTTTAGTATACTTTACCAATTATTTAGGAGGTTTTTAACCACCCACTTAATTAGGAATTAAGTTACTAAAATATAGGAGAAAAATGTGCTTTAATAACAACCAAAGGATATTATAATTCCATCAAAGATGTTTGACTAGCTCAATCACTTTTTAGAATATATAAAATCCCTAATATTAAGATATAGCATCGGTTTAGAGAACGGTCTTTTTATAGCTCAAGTAAAAAGGATTTTTCGTGCAAGCTATGTTAAGATCATTAAATAGACACGACAAAATAACTAATCTTCACTTCGACCTTCGTTCTTCTTGTCTTGTGTTAATTGATGTCGTATTGTCTTGTTGCACTTTGTCGATCCCATCTTTAATGTTAGAGCTACACACTTAGCACACGATTACATGTATATGACTAATATAAATTAATTGGCATCATCAAAACAATATTAGACTTGGTCCAACAAATTCCCCCTTTTTGATGATGTCAAGTCTCTTAATCGTGTCTAAAGTTATAGTTCCCCCTCAACTCAATAACCCTTTTAAAGGTAGGATTCCGAGTCAAGTAAGTAAAACAAAACTAGTCGTTTTACAAAACGTAAACCAACTGGGAATAATATTATATCCAAACACAGGATCTAAGGACCTTAAGAGACAACGGATCTTGACGAGGAGCAAGCTTAAACAATACATCAACTTACAAACCAATTCTTCCCCCTCTTGACATAATCAAAAATAAAGACGGAGATAATAAAGACTAGAATAATAATTATCATTCCCATTAAACTGCACTCAAGCAAACAAAGCATGAAATAGTTCAACAAAGCATCAAGAAGAAAGAAGCAAACATGTCCAAATCAAAAGAAGGAGAAATAAAAGAAGAAAGAAAGAAAAGAGTAAAGAAAAAAAAATGGGAATGATTAAATAATTTTGGCTTAAGGCTGATATGTCTTATAGAAGAGAGATTCAATGGAGGTTAGGCGTTGATCAAGAGCGGTTATGAGAAAATTATTATCATCCAATTTGCCCTCATTCCGATCTGCCGCGTTCACCAACTCCCGAAGAACTTTCCTTGTAGTAAGCAACTCCAGCAAGATAGTCTCCCCATCCTTGTGCATATTAGTTGCAATGGTTTTGACCTGTGAGAGAAGGCTCCGTTGAAGCCAAAATTGAAATTCAACGGTCTCCTGCATATCACGAATGATTTTTCCAAAACCATCCAAGATTACATCATGGGTATTCAATTTTTCTACGACAGGAAGCATAGAAATATAAAGATTCGATGATGATCCCGTCACATGAGCATTCAAACGAGCCTCGAAAGCCTCGACAGTGGAAATAAGAGATCCAATCTGCCCTGACACATCAGGTTGTGGAGGAGGAACATTGGTTTCCATATTCTTCAACATTGAGTAAATCTCCGATAGATGTTCAGTACCCGCAGAGTTACTTGACCCTATATTTGGTATAACTTGAGAAGGAGGAGGAGGCTGCGACTTCACCACAAATAGCAAATCTGACCCGAAGGCATCCAAACCCATATTACCCAAAAGTTTGTCGGTCATCATATCTCGAGGTCGAATTCCATAACTATTCGGGGCAAGCATATTTCGGGACTCAAGAATGTGTGAGAGCCACATCCCGTAAGGAAGCTCTAAGGTAGAGGATTCCGTCCCGGATTGAATTATCGTCGAGATTTCACGAATGCGACGGAAAATAAGAAATGGTAAGTGAATAGCACGACCCTCCATTAATTCTCGAAGTAATATCATTTCATGTCCACTTAGTTTTTCACGCCCGGCACGTCGAGGACAGATAGTACTCCAAACAAAATTAACCAGAAATTTCATCTTTGGCACAAAGTCCTTTGTAAGAACAGGTGCATTATAGACAACGTTAGGAGAAAAATACTTCTTGATAAGATGTTTCTCATCAACATTCATTGACTCCCAATCCATCCCAGAGTCTAAAACATACCCTTTTACGGGAACCTTCAATACTTTCCCAAGGTCTTCCATAGTCAGATTCAAAATACGGTTATTAATCCGCGCACTCAGAATATTATTTTTCAATGAAACAGAAGCATAAAATTGATAAAGTTCAATTGGAAAAATAGGACACTGAAGCTGACTAATATGCATTCATCCCTGATTCTCGAGTAAAGCAGCAAAGAAACCCATACCCGGTTTACTAGTCACCCATGAAGTTGGATAAGATCGACCCGAATTGATGACATGAGTAGCAGTGTGAGTCAACATACCCCGTTCAGTAGAAGTCAGTTGAAGCGAGAGTAGCCCAGCAGTTGTGAGTTCCGGAACAGGACGATCAACAATGATGGAGTGACCGTGTGCTGCAGACCCGGTGCTGTCTTTTTCGGAAGACCGAAGACGCTTGGCCTTATTCCTGGAGGAGATCGGAGCGACGCCGGAAAGGCGCGGAGTGGTGGCCGGAGGCGGCATCTGGACAGAGGCAGAGGATGGAGTGGTGGAGGATTGTTTTTTGGTAGAGTTTTGGATTTTTGTGGAGGAAGCCATTGATGAAGGCAAGATAAGGTATGGTGTAGATGGAAGAAGACATAGTAAAAAAATATGAAGCTTTTTATAGAAATAGAATTTGAGAGAGTGTAGGAGTTTGAAATAGAATAGGAAAGATGGGTGATAGAGTTTGTGTTTATGTAGGATAAAAGCGTGACTACTTTTTACCGTCGGCGCTTTACTTCTTACCGTCGGCGTTTATTACGTTAAAGGACCATTTTGCCCTTCCTATTAACTATGTAATTAATAGTACTTTGACATTTTTGTTGAATAAAATACTCGGTTTAAAAACCGTGTTTTTCGATTATCGTACTATTACCTTTTTTCGATTAGTTTCGAATCGGATTGACAGGAAATGACATTTTTAATTCTAATTACATTTTATTGATTTTCCGTTGAACAAAACTTGTTGGTGAATTTTTTTAACTTTCGATGTTTGTATTTGACGGAACTCGGTGTTCTATAAAGGTCGGTTTTTTGGGGTAAAAAAAAACTTACCCTCACATAACATTTTTTTGACCTCTCCCAAAAATATCAATATTTTTGTCCTTTTCGATAATTTTCGTCTAGTCTTCGGTGCCGGGGTTACGAATATGGCCACTGGTGGACCGCCTTTACACTTCGGGGTAATGTTATACTTTAATTATTTAACTAACTTCTCGATTCTATGACCTAATTTTGTACGGAATATTTTAATTTGTTCATCGATTCTCGAATGTTTATGTTTTCTAGTATCTCGAAGTTGTCCCGATTTTATTATTTCCCACGCACAAGAGCAGCGGTAATTTGATTTGTACGAGAATAAGCGAAATAGGCGTGAACGAAGAGAAAATTGCAGGGAAAAAGGGGGAAGTCGAAGAAAATCGTCGACATGCCCATCTACATCTCGAGTGATTTTTTCGAGAGCCCCATGGCCGAGTCGAAAAAATCAATCGAGACCCCCATGCCCGAGTCGACGAAATCATTCGAGACCCCCATCCACATCTCGAATGATTTCGTCGATTCGGGCCCTTTTTGCCCAGAAATTATCTCGATTCCCTTCTTTTTCGGGATTTATTTTCCAGTTTTCGCTCGATTCACGCGGCCTACAGCGAAACCGTCCTTCGAAAATTCATTTATATCAACAAAACTACCCAGATCTAATCAATTCAATTGAGTTGATAAGTTAAAGTAGAGAAATCAAAAAAAAAATTACCTCCAATAATATCACGACAAATCGATTCAACGAACCCGAGGACTGGTAACACGAAAAATCAATTCAAGGATGGGAGGGAGATGAAGGAACAAGGGGGATTGTTTGATGAAAGGTATTGGGGGACTGGTAACACGAGGAGGGAGATGAAGGGGAAAGGGGGAGGGGGGATTTTCAAATTTAGGTTAAGGGGGAAGGGGGGTTAGGTACTTAGGTTAGAACTAAAACTCGATATTCAAAAATCGAGTCATCCGGTTATTCAAACACGGTTTTCAAAAAATTATAAAAACGATTTTCTGAATTATATATGAACCAAACTAATAAAATGACGTAATCTCACGGGCAATTAATAAACGGACTTTTAAATATTCGATTTGGGGAAGACGACTTTCAAATTAAAAATCGTAAATATTTTCGACTTCGTTAGTCAAAAATATTAAAAACGCAAACCAAAAAATAAATATTAATAAAGGGCAAAACGGTCATTTTACGTAATTAATGCCGACGGTAAGAAGTAAAGCGCCGACGGTAAAAAGTACCCCCCGATAAAAGTGGGGGTGGTTAAGGGAAAGGAGGAGAGTGAAAGGGAAAAGGAGTCTTGATGGAAGTAGTTCACGTGGGTTTTTTTTTTTTTGTTTTTTCGGATTTTTTTGTTTTTTTCTTTTTTAAACCCAAGTGAGGATAGATGAGGAAGGAGATATGGTTGGAGTATTTTGTGGGATATTTTTTAAAAAAGATTTGGACAAATTTGATACTATCCACCAGTACAAATACTGAATAATATCACACAATATTCACCATCACATAGCATCACAGATATGAAATTACGGACACAGTCAATTATAACCAACTTAATGACACAATCAAATAGAAAGAAAAAAATGTTGAAAGGATTAATTGTCACCGATTAAACCAATTTCCAATCGCAAAGTCTCAAAACGTTCTCTGCCTAAAGGTTTGGTCAAAATATCAGCTAATTGGTCGTCGGTGTTGCAAAAATCAAGTTTTATATTTCCTTTCTCGACATGGTCTCTCAAAAAATGATGTCTGATATCGATGTGTTTTGTACGAGAATGTTGGGCCGGATTTTTTGATATACTAATAGTACTTGTATTATCGCAAAAAATAGGTACACACCCCACATCAACCCCATAGTCAACCAATTGTTGTTTTAACCAAAGAAGTTGAGAACACGTAAGAGCAGCAGCAATATACTCACTTTCAGTGGTAGAGAGAGATACCGTATTTTGTTTTTTTGATCCCCATGTGATGATGTTTGGTCCAACAAAAGTAGCTACTCCTGACGTACTTTTTCTATCTAAAGCACATCCTGCATGATCAGCATCTGAATACCCTTTTAGTTCGAAATCACATTCATATGGATACCATAAGTAGAGACGAGATGTACCAATTAAATACCGTAAAATTCTCTTAACAGCAGTTAAGTGAGATTCTTTAGGATTAGATTGATAACGAGCACACGCACATACACTGAACATTATATCGGGTCGACTTGCAGTTAAATAAAGTAATGAACCGATCATACCTCGATATTGTGTCTCGTCTATAGACTTACCGTCTTCATCTTTACTTAGCTTTATGGTAGTACCCATTGGTGTCGAGATTGACTTTGCTTGCTCCATTCCAAATTTCTTAAGCAGCTCTTTGATATATTTTTGCTGATGAATTTTTATTCCATCATCCGTTTGAGTGATTTGTAAACCAAGGAAAATTTTTAATTCCCCCATCATGCTCATTTCGAATTCAGACGTCATAAGATTGGAGAAATATACACAGAGCTTGTTATTGGTAGAGCCGAAAATAATATCATCGACGTAGATTTGAACAACTAGAATGTCGGATCCATCGATTTTTAAGAACAACGTTTTATCAACTGAGCCCCCTTTGAAACCGTTTCCGAGTAAAAATTTTGACAAGCGATCATACCAAGCACGAGGTGCTTGTTTTAATCCGTATAATGCTTTGTCGAGTTTATACACGTTATTTGGAAGATCTTTATCTTGAAAACCGGGGGGTTGCTCCACAAAGACTTCTTCCTTTAAATATCCATTAAGAAAAGCTGTCTTAACGTCCATTTGGAATAATTTAAGTCTTTTGTGAGCTGCAAACGCGATTAACAACCGAATCGCCTCTAGTCTAGCCACAGGTGCGAAGGTCACATCGTAGTCGATTCCTTCTTGTTGATTATACCCTTGAACTACCAAACGAGCCTTGTTTCTTATAACGACCCCTGAATCATCTAATTTGTTTCTAAAAACCCACCTAGTACCAATGACAGATCTATCATCCGGTCGAGGTACAAGATGCCAAACTTTGTTTCTAACAAATTGATTGAGTTCATCTTGCATGGCAATGACCCAATCCGAATCAGTTAGGGCCGCTTTAATATTAGCAGGCTCAATGGTAGAGAGAAAGGAGTGAAACTCACATAAGTTGCTTACGGAACGACGAGTCTGAATTCCTTTTCTTATATTACCTAAAATTGCATCTATAGAGTGGGAGCTTTGATGTTTCCATTTCTTAGGAACGAAAGGAGTGTCATCAGATTCAACTGTGTTAGACGGGGAACTATCTTCCCCACTAACGGTCGAGTTTTTATTTCCTGATGTTACACTACTATCATCTATAACTTCATTAGTTCCCCCTGAATTCATACCTGATGTTATACTAGTGTTAGATATAACATTAGAATCAGGTGGTGTGGTTATAGTATCAATGGTTCCATCATTAAGTTCTCCATTATTCTCTTGAGATACAATTTCAGCGTTTGTTTCCACTATCTCTTTTTCGTCATCTCCATTAGTTTCCTGGAAATCTGTACGTGCTAATATGAAATCTGGATCGGTTTCATCTTCCTCGTCATCTTGTGACAGTTTATCAAAAGAATTATTTTCGTCAAAAACAACATGTATGCTTTCCTCAACGCACAAAGTACGTTTGTTATATACTTTGTAAGCCTTGCTATGATTGGAATATCCAAGAAATATTGCCTCGTCACTTCGAGGATCAAATTTACTTAGATTACTTTTCCCATTATTATGCATAAAACATTTGCTTCCAAAGCAACGTAAATGTGATATGTTGGGTTTTCTTTCTCGAAGTAACTCGTATGGAGTTTTCTTAAGGATAGGTCTGATCATAGCACGGTTATGAATATAACATGCAGTATTTACGGCCTCTGTCCAAAAACTGCGAGGTAAGCCACTACACAAAAGCATTCTGCGTGCCATATCTTCTAGAGTCTGTTCATACGCTCCACAACACCGTTTTGTTGGGGAGTTCGTGGAGCTGAAAAGTTATGGCCAACTCCATGAGATCTACAGTACTCAATAAAAGTATGGTTATCGAATTCAGTGCCATGATCCGTTCTAATAGAGACGAGTTTTGAATCAAACTTATTTTGAACAAGTTTCATTAAGCACTCAAATTCAACAAAAGTTTCATCCTTAGTGCTTAAGAAAATAGGCCAAACATATCTTGAAAAGTCGTCTACTAAAACAAATACATACCTTGCACCGCCTCGACTTCTTACTTTCATTGGACCGCAAAGATCCATGTGAACCAACTCTAGAGGTTTTGATGTACTTATAATCCTTTTAGGTTTGAACGATGATCTTACGTGTTTGCATCTGGCACATATCTCACACATTTTATCTTGTTCAAACTTTAGAGGTGGAAGACCTTCTACAAGTTCCCACGTCTTTAGCTTTTTAAGAATATGTGTACTAATGTGACCAAAACGCTTATGCCACACGCATGGATCATCAATCGTAGCTTTCAAGTAGGAAAGAGAATCATTGGGTATAATGTTCAAATCAACAATATAGACATTTCTCTGTCTATGTCCTTCCAATATCACATTGCTTGTTCCTTCAATGATGATACGACAAATGTTTGCGTGAAAGACAACTTTATTACCTCGGTCACATAGTTGTGATATACTGAGTAAGTTGTGTTTAAGTCCATTCACTAAATACACATCATCGATGGCATGAGAAGGACTGACACCAACCTTACCGATACCAACAACTTTGCCCTTGTTGTTATCACCAAACACTACGTTGCCTCCATCGAAGAATTCAAGTGAAAGGAACTGACTTTTATCACCAGTCATGTGCCGTGAGCATCCATTATCTAGATACCACTTGTTGCGTTCTTTCACCTGTACCTCCAAGATCAATCAATTTCGATTTTTAGGTACCCAAGCTAAGTTGGGTCCTTTTTGGTTAGTTACTCTAAACACTTGGTCTTTACGAACCCAAACTTGCCTAACACAGTATTTCTTGGGAGTATGAACAAATTTTTTTTGTTTAGGCGTTTTAGACCCTTTTTCTTTATTTTGTTGAGTATGATTTATCTGGGGAGAGACTTTTATGTTATGAGAAGTATCTTGTAGAGTATTATTTTGCATTGGAATGAATTTTGATTCATCGAATTCCATTCCGTAATCCCATCTGAAATTTTTATTTCTAGGTTTATCATGTTCCTCACGGACTACCTTCTTGACCTCATTGCTATAGTCAATGTCTTTATCTTTAACATAGATGAAGTTAGCCTTATCCCCTTCTTGCTGAAGCATACACCCATGACGCCAATGCCCAGTTTTACCACAGTTAGTACACATAATATATTCAGGTAAATCTACATATTTTCTTTTTCTAAAATCATTGTTTGAAGGAACATATTTACACTTGGTGTGGTCTCTACGAGAGTATAAATCAAATCCAATCCCCTTTTTGAAATTTTCGTTAGATTGATCCATGAGGAATTCTAGGACTTTGGAACCACCTTCCCATTTGGCACTAACTTTTAGAGCATATGTGAGAACTTCTTTTAAATTGTCAATTTCTTCTTGCAATTTAATGCATTTGTCATTGTCACAAATTTCGTTATTGGCATTTTCTTTATCACGTAGATTCAGAAATCGTTGATTTAATATGTTGACCTCTAAATAATGTTGATGCTTCATGCTTAAGATATTTTCAGATGATTCAATGAGCTTTTGTCTTAATTTCTCAATCTCAAGATTCAACTTTGATGTTATAGTTTCTAGAGCTATAACTTTCAGTTCTGACTTTTCAAGGTCATTTTTCAAATCTAAAGTGGTGGCTATCCCAACCGTGGCTTTAGAATTGAGTTTTTCATTAAGAGATGAGATTTCGACTGTATGCTCTAATCTGATCTTAGAAATTTCATTGATAGCATTTTCTAGCCTTTGTGTTAACAATTCATTATCTTCTTCGAGTTTTGCTGTTATAGCAACTTGTGCTGTAACATCAGAACTTGTAGAATTTAGAGAGGACTTACTAGAATCTGAAGTTATACCTAAATCTAGTTTAACTTTGGATTTCATTTTTTTTAACTTTATTCTTGAGCATATGATTTTCCTCGGCGATTTCTAAAATTTGTTCTTTTAGATCTTTTAATTCAAGATGCTTATCTCGACATTCATCAAGAGTTTGTTCGAAATATTTAATCATAGTAGACTTAGGTAAAGATTTTACTTGATTCCTAAGACGAGTAAAACTAACCTCATCGTCTTCATATTCCGAGTCTGAGTCATCTGATCTTGCCATGAGACACAAATCTGTTCCTTTTCGACCATCGTTGACATCATTATCATGAAAGACGTCTAAGCTTATAGTGCTTAAACACAGATTTGCAACCTCGTCTTCATCGTCATCTTCTGAATCGAGATCTCCCCAGCATGAAGCAAGCATGACTTGCTTATATTCGTTTTTGGTTTTCTCTCTTTTCTGTTTGGACTTAATGTCTTTCCATGATGGACAATCCTTGATCATATGGCCATCTTCTCCACATTTGAAACAACCTCTTTTCGAAAATGAGGATTTTGATATAGTCGGTTTTTTACTATTTGTAAATTTTGTTTGCTTGCTATTAAAAATGGATTTTTTAAAGCGTCTGGCAAACAAAATCGTCTCATCCTCCACATCACTGAGATCACTTGACTCGACTTTTAGGACTATTCCTTTTCCTTTGTTATTTTCACTCTCACGCGAGTTGAGTGTAAACTCATGCGCCATAAGTGTTCCTAATAACTCTTGAAAGGAATATTTAGTCAGGTCTTTAGATTCCTCTATAGCGGTCACCTTAGACTGCCATCTATCAGATAGACTTCTAAGGATTTTCCTGACTATGTCCTCTTCCTCGATTTTTCTGCCGAGATTTCTTAATTCATTTGTGATAGCAGTAAATCGAGCTGACATGTCATGGATACTTTCATTTTTGTCCATTACGAACATTTCATATTTTTGTATCAACATGTCAATTCGTTGCCTTTTGACTCGGGACGTTCCTTCATAAGCGAGTTCTAGATTGTCCCATATTTCCTTAGCAGATATACATGTAGTAAGTCGAGCGTATTCATCAGAACTAATCCCATTTTGTAATAGAGACATAGCCTTAGAATTTTTCTCGGCTTTCTTGTAGTCTGCCTCTTCGTAATCATCTTCTTCTTTTTCTACACTACTACCATCGGCTGAAGTGTCGAGAATTTTAATGGGTCCTTTTTGGACAATTCTCCAACACTCCCAATCATAACCTTTGATATAGTGCGTCATCAAATTTTTCCATAGCCCGTAATCCTTGCCATTAAAGACAGGACACTTTAGATTTTTGGATTCCATAAAAGCAAATAAAAAAATGAACACAATTGAAAGAGTATTACCGGTGGATCAGTCTCTTTCGATGTTAATCGATCAAGAGCACAGGGCTCTGATACCAATTGAAGAGTCTATTGATCCGGTAATATACTCAAGAGGGGGGGTGAATTGAGTATGTACGCTTTTTTTATATTAATTAATCTTGTCGTAAAGTTAATAACTAAGAATTTATTTATTAAATTCTAGTTATATTAATTTACTAAAAACTAAATAAAACAATAAAGCGATAAATAAATAACACAGCGGAATTTTGAAGTGGTTCGATCTCACAACCCGAGATCTACGTCCACTATTGCTCGATTAATAATATTGTACCTTTCTACGGATTACAACAAAATTAACCCACTCACAACCGGTTAAGGTTGTCACAATGAGTATGGTTAAACACTCACTCACTTTTCTCTCGTTACAAAAGAAAAGATTTAACTATCCCTAATATCTCGTTACAAGATAAAATGATAACGTGACTTAATGATCTTAATATAACTTAGCACACAACACCTTTTCAAAACGACAAATGATCTTGCTATTAATAATGAGAATGAGATTGAGAGCAAAATGACTATTTTGATTTGTGAAAAGGTTGACCCTCAATGAGAGCTAATAGCTTTCTTATATAGAGGATTTGATTGTGGTTGTTAGCAAGAAGAAGCATATGTGAATGCAACAACTAGATTTTTAGGCTAAAATATAGGAAGTTGTTTGTGACTAATTCTACACTCCTTTTTAGTATACTTTACCAATTATTTAGGAGGTTTTTAACCACCCACTTAATTAGGAATTAAGTTATTAAAATATAGGAGAAGAATGTGCTTTAATAACAACAAAGGATATTATAATTCCATCAAAGATGTTTGACTAGCTCAATCACTTTTTAAAATATATAAAATCCCTAATATTAAGATATAGCATCGGTTTAGAGAACGGTCTTTTTATAGCTCAAGTAAAAAGGATTTTTCGTGCAAGCTATGTTAAGATCATTAAATAGACACGACAAAATAACTAATCTTCACTTCGACCTTCGTTCTTCTTGTCTTGTGTTAATTGATGTCGTATTGTCTTGTTGCACTTTGTCGATCCCATCTTTAATGTTAGAGCTACACACTTAGCACACGATTACATGTATATGACTAATATAAATTAATTGGCATCATCAAAACAATATTAGACTTGGTCCAACACGGGGTAACCGGGTCGGGTCAGCTTTGGGTTCAGATCATTTTTCAACTTTTTTTGGGATGTCGAGTCGTTTCCTATAATAATAGTCGGTCAGTTTTGAGTTAGATCGGGTTGATTTGGGTTACAGGTTCAACTCGGATCTTCGGATCGGGTTAATTTTGCCAAGGTTAGTCACAAGTGAGTCGGGTTGCTAAATTTTTGGGTTGGGTGAGATGGAATTTCTGGTGATTCAGATGGGTTAACCAACCAACCCGGATTGTATATTCCTTGATTGTACCTTCCTCACTCAGTTGTGAAATTGGATGCTACAGCTACAAGCAAGGCAGGCCCCAGCCTCAGGTGAAGAGGAAGAGCGAATCCGGTTGGGTTGCAATGAGTATGAGCCCCCAGAATCAAGCTTCTTCTTCTTCTTCTGCCTCAAGCATTATTGTCGTCAAACAAAACCCCTCACATTTCCTACAATCCTTCTATGGTAATCGAATTCTTTCTTTCTTTCTTTCTCTATTCTCAACCCCCGTCCCCCGCCCTTTAAAACTACTACACTTATCTATCTATCTTGCTCTTCTAATGTTACCCAATGCTGCCTGCCTTCATTCACAGATGCTGCCATTTCTGGAGCTGTTGCCGGGGTTGTCGTCGAAGCCGCCTTATATCCAATCGATACTATTAAAACTCGCCTACAGGCACCCCACGCTGCTGGCACAATCTTTTTTAAAGGCCTCTACTCTGGATTGTCCGGAAATTTAGTTGGTGTCTTGCCGTAACCGCCTTTACTCTCTTCCTATTACGACTTACGAGTATCATTTTACTTTTCTTGCATATTTAGCATCTATGACTATGTCTGCTTACCAGGCTAGGCTGCTACACTCACTCACTCACCATCCTATTCCTATATATGCTTCTGCTAAATTTAATCCTTCCTTTCCTGTGCTATCAAAAACCTTGTATCTCAATTGCTCAAACTCGTTTTACATGACAGAAGCGCCTTCATCATCTTACCTCTCTTATTTTTGTTCCGCTCACTAAACCTTCATATACAGTTTACTGAAAATTTCATTATACGACTGTATCTCGCTACCTCAAATGCCTATGGTGGAGTAATAAGCCTGAACCTTGTCCCTAGCTTGATTACACTAAATGCCTGTTTCCCCATCTCTGCAATGGAAATAACATCGTTTGACTGCTTCACTGACATCTAAATTTTTACTTGGCTTTGACTTTTAACCATCCTTAACTTTGTCAACTCCGAGTTTTTTCAAAGATTGTGCAGTTTTTGTCTGTCATGTTACTCTACTTGTTGTTGTCTTTGCATGTAATGTAGCCGGGTAAGATGTCATTATTTTTTTTTATCTTGCATCATTGACATGGTATGAAGATGACATAAACTGCCTTGTCAGGGCCTCTGCCATATTTCTGGGAGTGTACGAGCCAATAAAACACAAGTTGCTTGAGACTTTCCATGAGAAATTTAGTGCTCTTGCTCATCTTGTAAGTTTCCTATAAACTTTATCTTGTCGATACATTGACATGAAACCAAAATATGTTTTCCAAGGTAATGCATTTTTCACACATCACATAATATCTCAATGCTTTTTGTTGCCATTCTTTACCACCTATTGTCATGGGGCCTATTGTGTTTGTATTAGGTATTTATTATGAGTAGACGTTGGCAGTTGGCAATGGAGATGCATTGTAATGGATTTCATTGTTAGCTGTGGCTTGTAGAATTTCACTTGAATTTCATTATTAACCCCTCACTAAGACTTGTTGAAAATAAGTTGTCAGTTGAAGCAGGAATATCTCACAGTTGACATGCCTGATTGACTATACATTTGCCATGGGTACTAATAATGTTGTGTCTTATGGCATCTTTAGACTTTCACTGGCATGAAATCTTCTTTGACAAGATGAAGCTGAAGTTGGTTGATTCATCATGGAAGGAACTAAGACCAGCTACCACATGCACATATTTCGAAAAGAAAATAATGGACTAAATTAATTTTAAATTCTCCTTGTTACAAAGAGAATAACACACTAGCAAAATTTTCCCTCCAAAAAAACCCCACTTTCTCCTTAGTTCTTATTTATACATTATAATCTTTTTAATTGTGAAAAAGGTGGTTTTAAGCTTAATGATTCCATAACTTGGATGGAGGGAGTTGGGGAAAGGGAGGAGGTGCGGTTCTCCTCGTATGGGTTGAAAGGAAGTGGAGGGATACGATTTCTCTTCTGCAACCCTGATCAAAATCTTTCTAACCTAGGAAAGGCTTTGAGAGGAAACACCCTTGCTTCATCATTCTACTCCCCTTTACTGCCCTCTTGTCTCTTGTCTATCCCCTTCCCTTTCCTCCTCAGATGTTGTCCAAACACACTGTTAGTCTGCAGGTGCTATAGCTGGAGCTGCTTCCTCTATTGTCAGAGTCCCAACAGAGGTACCAAGCTATAATTCTTTTCTAGATTTACGCTCTGTCTATTCACATTATGATCATTCAACATAGTTTTTAGGTTGTGAAACAAAGGATGCAGACAGGTCACTTTGCAACAGCCCCTAATGCAGTACGCATGATCGTCTCTAAAGAAGGGTTTAAAGGCCTTTATGCTGTAAGTCAGATTCTTTGACTGACCTAGAGTAAAATACTTTTTGTTTTGATTGTCACTTCTTCCTATTGCTTATGTGCACTTTTCATATTTTCCAAATATCTCTCTAGAAAACTATGCAGTCCTATTAAGTAAGCCCTGCTTTTGCTTGGATTAATTACATTTTCCTATTTGGAATGCTCAAATCAATTCACCACATTTCCACTTTCGGATAATTTTTACTATAGAAAGACAAAAATACCCTGAAAAATCTATAAATTCCACTTGTATCCCTTTGCTTTCACTTACTCCATTTATTTGACCCATATACCCTTGCCACTTTACCCTACTCCGAAGCTTGTGCCATTTGAAATTGTAGTGAATGATCCAAATGAATGAAAGGATTACATTACAAGACTCGATAATTTTGCTGTATTCTTTGTTGTTGCAGGGATATGGATCCTTTCTGTTGCGTGACTTGCCATTTGATGCCATCCAATTTTGTATCTATGAACAGATACGAATAGGTTACAAGCTCGCGGTGAGCTTATTTTGTTTTGTTTGAGTCTGAATGAGAAAACTCGTATTTTCTGAGACATTCATTTCATATTATTGTCAGCATAATGAAAATGGTGGCATGACTTCTGATGTAAGGGTTCTAATACTTTGTCAATAATGGCTACCACATGAAGTGAGTGATGCACATATGGAAAAAGATGCCATTGGGTGACCCCCGTGTACAAAAAGGAGTGTAATTTAGCTCTCAAACGATCATGGATCATCTTATCTTAAATAGAAGAGAATTTAAGTGTTGATTGAAGCTAAGAAAAGTCAGTCGTGGCTTATATTTCGACAGCGTTTTCATTAGTTTGATTATGTCTTGAATGATACAAAGATTCTGCTTAAATTCTGGAGTAATACTGAAAATGTCACTTTGTAGCGAAAGTTATAATATAGTATATCACAAGTTTGTCTATGTTTTGAGAATACAATTAAGAAGGATACATGTTAGGGTGAGAAAATTTGTTGCTAGGAAATGAACAAGAAGATAGGACCTGCTAAATTCATCTGTAATTGCTAGTTTTTTGTGTTGGTTTTGGTAGTTGGGGGAAGTTATGTTGCATCCTTTTCGTGGACTCTATTTGCCAGTCTCCACCCATAGTACTAAAATCTCATTTTGAGACTTGATCCTAGAAACAGTCATCACAACTTTTTCTTGGTTGTTGTTGCTTAAATGTGGTTGATATTGTCGCAAAATGTGGCCACTGTAACCTTGAAACCTGGTTAACTCTGTCATGAGTTGGTGTCGCAACCCAACCCAAACTATCCTTATTGATTTTGTGAATTAGAGCTGCTCCGTGGCCAAAACGATTTTCTTTGAAAATGATCGGAGTTGTTGTGAATACTAGTAGATATAGTTGTGTTATTAAGTACATTTGCGATCAAATTTTTCTTTCTAGCAAAGAATCCAAGATTGCTTCTGCCTAACCTAAAATGAACATTGTTTTGGCAGGCAAGGAGGGAATTGAATGACCCTGAAAATGCTTTGATTGGTGCCTTTGCAGGTAATTGATTTTATAAAAAATGTCACGCAAATGTAAAAGAAATGGGGATCTTCAATCAGGACATAAAGAAGCTTTGACAAAAATGAAAAACAAAAAACAACTTTTTTAAAAAATTCTGAAATTGATTTGCTTTGCCTTCAGTTGAGATAAAGTTTGAATGCATGTACAGGAGCTATAACAGGAGCTATAACGACACCACTTGATGTTATCAAGACACGGCTAATGATTCAGGTAAACTATCTCTTCTTATTTGATTTGTACTTTGTCGCTTCTTGTTAAGTGAAGAGTAATGTTCCCCTTTTTTACGTGTCAAACACCAATCTCCAGGGATCAACACAAAAGTACAAGGGCATATATGATTGTGTGAGAACCATCATGAGAGAAGAAGGGAGTCATGTTTTCACGAAGGTGAGTTATACATTTGATGGGTGATGTGCTATGTTATGTTGTTTCTTCCAATCACTTTGTGTAATTCGTCCAACACTATGACACTGCATTTTGATTCAAAAACATGGGATTTGTTATGAAATGCTGTATTGACACTTGAACAAGCACTCATGTTGGATTTTTGCAAACATGTTGAAGTAACTTTTGTCATATGCTCGTATGTGGGTGATAGTATCCACTTCCTTTTCCCTACCAATTGCTTACATATTTCACTTTGTCCTTCACAGATTCACTGCCAATAATTTAGTTTCTTCTTAGGCATGTCTTGTGTGGTGGAGAATGAGTTAATGTAAACTAACAGTAGGCAGTGTAGAGATAGTATATACAGCTCATTAAATTCCATTGAAATTTGTGGAATATGCAATGAATGTGTCTTAATTCTCCTTTGATCTTGACAAATAAACATACTCCATAAACTATCAGCGGACTGAGTGTAATTCATATAGTTATTTGAATTCGTTAAAACTGCTGAAGTACGTGCTTAATGTTTTAGTCTTCATTCTCTCTTGATCGTGAAGCAAAAGACATTAGTCTTAGTTTTGAAAAACTATATATTGAAAAGTATGTATGTTTCTATTACATGCTCTAATCAGTCTTTATTGTCAATTGTAGGGTATGGCTCCTAGAGTTATATGGATAGGAATAGGTGGTTCTATATTTTTTGGTGTTTTGGAGAAGGCTAAACGAGTACTATCTCAAGGGGACCCAAGTATTGAAGATTCTGTTTCACGATGAGCAGTATGACAAGTGATCCTTTATTTTTATGCTGGTGAGTAGTGACCACAGTCCAAGAAAGGATTCCCGGATTCTTTTTGAAATTTTATTTTGGTATCTTTGCAATGCTTGGTAGAACATGTATTTTACGGTAAAAGCTTTTGCAATGAAATCGATGTTGCTTCTGATTCAAATGTAATTTGATATGTGTGTTAAAACTGCTCCAGTTCCTACAAGCACTTGTTTTGCATAATTTGAGAGTTCGATATTTCACGATTGTATATTGTCATTTGGTCGCATCGACTCTTGTTATCTTTACTGTCTAACTTTTAATAGAACACTGTCTAACTTTGAATAGAACACTGTCATCTTATTTCTTCAGGCAATGCATGTTGTGGACATGACATCTATCCATGTCCGGCGCGGTCAGGCGCGGGTTTTGGTAGGCGAATGTTCTCGTGTGAGATTGATCTCAAATTGAAATTTAAATGATAATGAAGTCGCCACCGAACTTTGTGGAGTTCGAGCCCGTTCAAATCCACTCTATACTTAGACGTACCTTGCACCAAGCACAATTTGCCTTACTACTAGAGCAGGTGGGATTCGTCTCTTTGCATAACAATACCGATGTCGAATTATCAAGTATCGTATATCGAATGACTCTCGTTGCCAATGGTTTCGGGCATTCGGAAACCCGAAGGTTCTGAGTAAGGGGTGAACCGTAAAAGTACGTGTTTGGAAGCTCACGAAGGAGACCCAACCCTGCCCGCACATAGCGGCCACTACTGAGATATCAATTGGTGTTTAAGTACGCGCGTTAGTAAGATGATGAATATGTATGACAAACATTGTTTTATGCTAGACATGCGAATTGTATGTTCATTACGTCGTTTAATGCATCTCGATTTGTATTGTCGAAGTTGTTTTAGCATGCAATGTTCATTTGAAAACAATAAATGTCATGCGATGAATTAAATAACTTGAAAATAGAGATTAAAAGTTACACGGGTGGAATACAACCCAAATTTCACAGTACGACAAGCCATTGCAATATCGAATCATAAACAGTAAACACAAACTATAAACGAACTTGTACATATAAACATAAACAGAAACCATAAATCGAATGATTGGACAGACTCCGATCTGTATACGCATTATGTTGCGTACTAATCGGAGGACAGAAGTTCAGGTGCGTGAGCCCGTGTGACTTGGAACTCAGACGCATTAGCTCGGCGTCCCAGCCTTCATGTGCGGGCACTAAGGCGCTCGAGTCAGCAACGTACATGACCAAATTGTGATACTAGCTCGATCCCGAAGCCTTGAAGTCTTGTCCCGATTTGTCCTAGCGAAGTCTGGCTGCCTTTATTTTTCGAATGTCGTGTCCGACTAAGGAGTCATCGACATAGGATTAATATTGCGAGGCATTCACTCAAAGTTGTATGGAATGAAAATGAATATGAAATGTGGATTTTGAAAGGAAATACGTGATAGGTTGACACACATTGACTTATGTCACAAGTATAACTCCCTAGGCGAAACTTGTTTGACTATCTATACAACCGTTGTACTGGTGCGACAATAGTAATATTTTGCAATTTATGATAAAACTGACCATTCTAGGTCCGTTAGTTACTACTTTCAAATAAATAGTTACCATTTTTTCGTATTAAAAAGTGGTCACTATTTAACTTAAAGTGGTCACTAAATAACCTAAAGTGGTAAAAAGTTATCACTTTAGGTTATTTAGTAATCACTTTAAGTTAAATAGTGAACACTTTTTAATACGAAAATATGGTAACTATTTATTTGAAAGTAGTAACTAACGGACCTAGAATGGTCAGTTTTTATCATAAATTGCAAATTATTACTATGTCGCACCGGTACAACGGTTGTACACAATAATTGATGGATGAGATAAACGTCACATTTAACTTAAAATTATCAACCTAACAAAGAAAATAAATTGGCTTAACAATACGCTTAACATACATTTGTTGCAATAAATGCCTAGTACAGTGCATATCAAATTCACGAACAAAGTTACATTAACAAATCAATAGTGAGTTGCTTTTCATCTCTACAAGCCTCATATAATGCACGGACACAAACATTGTATTGTATAGCCTTGATAAGGATGTTGGCCGTCTTGCTCTAGTTTTGGATGATTCGCGCATTCCTTTCTTGCCAGAGTTCATATACTTTCGCTACAAAATCACATCTGCGGACTTTCTTTTGCACGCTCCTTCACTTGTTGCAGTGCGTGAACCAACAGAGGAGAGCTGATAAGGTACTGGGAGCATTCATGCGTGCCCTGCCATGCCATTATCGCTTTCCATACCCTGTTAGAGATTCGACACTCGAAGAATAAGTGCTTATGTATGTGATTTAGCGGCTGACACACAAAGGACACATCTGTTTGCACATTGTATCCCTCGTCTCTGAAGATTGTTTACTGTTGCAAGTGAGTTATCAATGGCCATGGCGGAGATAAACAAATGCTTAGGGACATTATCCTATCCCAAATCAGTTTTGCCCACTTTTCCTTCCTTGTTGTCTAAACAGATCGTAAAAAGTACTGAGCTGCAGCTTCCCGCCTACTGTATGCTGTTGGAGCATTTCCTGGGCTAGATTGGTATTTTCCAATACTGCCACTAGTTCATCCCGAGTCCTGAGGATGTGTGTCCAACTCATGCTATCATAAGATCTTTCCGCAACATCCCACACAGAACTCCCATGCAAGCGATATTCAGTCTTCCAAACACCAGTCCTTGCAGAAATTAATCTTCCAAAGCCATTTCAGCAATAGACTTTTGTTCCAGTTGAAGATTTCTCTAATGTCGAAGCCACCCTCAGTCTTGGGTAGGCTACAAGTGCTCCAACGTTTCCACACCATTCCTCTTCCCGTTCTCCCATTATAACTCTCTACAGAGCCTCGTGATGGCTTTATTAATAGCCTTTGGGAGCAGTAAACAAGCAGCACAATATTTATGCTTACCAAAGATTATGGAGTTTATGATCTGCACTTTACTAGCATAAGAGATGATTGGAGATGACTCGCCAATCCAACCAACCTATCTCGTATATTTGCAAGTAGGAAGTGATACATCTATATATATATATAGAGAGAGAGAGAGAGAGAGAGAGAGAGAGAGAGAGAGAGAGAGAGAGAGAGAGAGAGAGAGAGAGAGAGAGAGAGAGAGAGAGAGAGAGAGAGAGAGAGAGAGAGAGAGAGAGAGAGAGAGAGAGAGAGAGAGAGAGAGAGAGAGAGAGAGAGAGAGAGAGAGAGAGAGAGAGAGAGAGAGAGAGAGAGAGAGAGAGAGAGAGAGAGAGAGAGAGAGAGAGGATCAAGTGAGTCCACTTATCATAATTGAGTCCGTGAGTCCTCATCTCAACCCTTAAATTAGTGATAGATTAATGGTTAAGATTATTTTGTCAATTAAGGAAATAACTAACTAAATCTTGGTAAATATTTTATTTTTTTCTCTCTCTTCCTTAATTATCTTAATGCAAATCTTCTCTCTCTCATCAAATTTTTAACTGCATCTTTCTATCACACAACAAGTGCGTCGTTTCATCTTCATTTTCACAAATTTTTTTTATCATTTCGCTACTGTCATGTTACTCTAACTCATATAATGTGTTACTCTAATTCATGAATTGTGTTACTTTAACTCATAAAATCTGTTACGTTACATAATAGTGTCTTACAAAAACAGTACATTGCAAAATGTATGTTTCTATTAAGGATACTTCAAAACAAAAATGATAAAACTCTATTATAATTCCAATTTTTCACACCTATTACTCTAAGAACTTGATATTGGTAATCAAATTATACTCATAAATTGTGTTACTGTAACTCATTATGTATGTTACTCTAACGCATAATGTTTGTTATTCTAACGCATAATGTGTGTTATTCTAACTCATTTTACATCAATAAATTGGTACAGGAGTTCCAACTGAATCAACTTCATTACAATTCCAATGTTTCACACCTGTTACTCATAATCTGTGTTACTTTAACTCATTAAATATGTTACTCTAATGAATAATGTATATGTTACTCTAACAAATAATGTATGTTACTCTAACAATATACTATCCTACTTAGAATTCTGCTTCTTCATCCTCCTCGTCCTCCTCTTCATCATCATCATCGTCAGAAACTTTGATTTAATCTAACCACCGCGCCATCTTTTTGTTGTGTACCTCCTCACATCGAATCCACAAGTCAATGCGTAGATTTTATAGAAGTTTACTGACTCATCCACGTCCTTGAAGATCTGGCCTATTTATGGAGGAAACTCTCACCCACATCCCTACACCATTCATGTGTTTTTGCGTCTACTGAAAATAATAACAGTGTCAATAAACGTGGCGAAAAAGAAACAATCAGAACTTGAAATATGGATTAAAGTAACAGATGACAAGAATTAAAGTAACAGATGAAGTGCATTGAAGTAACACTGGATTCAATTAACAGAGGATGCTTATGCACCAGGTATAAAGTAACAGAGGTCAGACATTAAAGTAACAGATAGTGTGAATTAAAGTAACAGATAATGTTCATTAAAATAACACCAGGTATAGGTTAGTGCAAAAAAATCATATAATGATCAGAAATGAGAGTATGACACAATATCTTTCTTTGAATGAGGGCGATATTCTTTGATATTGTTTCCTATTTTGAAGTCAATCACGTCTCATAATTATAGGAAGCAATATCTTTCTTTTTTATTTCTTATTTGTTTTATATGACAGTATTCTAAATCCTTTTTGTGACTCCAATGCGTTACAGTAACAGATGAAAAGAACTAAAGTAACAGATGAAGTGCGTTAAAGTAACACGAGATTCAGTTAACATTATGTGCATTAAAATAACAGGGTTAGCCATTAAAATAACATATTGTGTATATTAAAGTAACACAGTATGTGCATTACAATAACTCCATATATTTGTTCGTGCGTAAAATTCATATAATGCTTTGACCTTTTTGTGTTACATTTTTGTGTTACTCTAATTAAAATTAGGTGTTACTGTAACTCAGAACGTGTGTTACTTCAACGTCGTGTCTGCTTCAATAGAAAACAAAACAATAGTATCAGTGAAGCTTAAGAAAAACCTGAAGAATAAACAAAACAATAACACGAGAGTAACGGACCATTGATATGAATCTATGAATAATCAAATGAATAAAATTCTACATTTTAACAAATATAATAAAATTTTGGAATTTATACTAACAAGAGAGAAATGAACCAGATATGAATCTATGATGAATGAAATGACCATGAAAGCAATATCGAAAAGAAAATCGACGAAAAACATGAAAGCAAATTGACGCAAATTAATCAAGATGATGAATAAAAATTGACGCAAAACATGAAAGCAATAACGAAACTCACCATTGTTATAGTCGATGAATTGATTATCAACAGTTGATGAAGATATCGCTATCATTGAATTCATAGTAACGAGATTTCGAGCACAAATTTGAATGAATGAATGAATGAACGTGATATTGGAAGTATTTTTTTTAGGTTTTGATGAATGTGAACGTGAATGAATGAATGAGTGAATGAATGTGATGTTATTGTTTCCTAAAATTATGGGAGTTATTTTAGGAAGCAGTATCTCCATTTTTTTTTTTAATGCAAATATTAGGATGAATCTTGTCCATCCATTCTCATCTCATTCAATGGATGAGATGAGGACTTAGGGACTCATATATAGATAAGGACTCATAAGAGCCTTACTCTCTCTCTCTCTCTATATATATATCTATATATATATATATATATATATATATATATATATATATATATATATATATATATATATATATATATATATATATATATATATATATATATATATATATATATATATATATATTAGGCTTTTTTCTAGCGATCTCATTGGTCCGTTTCATCAAACCTCAAGTTAGGAAAGTATCATAAATAATAAAAAAAATCAATTAGAGAATCTTTTAATTATTATAATATATATTTAATTTATTATATTAATGTGATGTTTTACAATACTGAGGTAAAAACCTTTAAAATTCATTTTTTAAAAACATTATCGTAAAATAAATTATAAAAATGAAATAATTAGATTCGTGGTAAAAATGCTTTAATTAGAGTATAAATTTCATATTATTTGTTTCACATTATGTGATGAATTTATTACATATAACAATTGTAAAATTATCCCACATCGACAAATTTTAATATGATGATGAAATTTTATATTATAAATATGAGTAATCATTCGTTCTTCGATATCTATCAAAAGTCTTTTGAATCCAAAAAAGAGTTTTTAAGACTATAAACCTCAATTAATTATCCTATATTAAATTATGATTAGGTGATGAGATTTCAGATTAAATAAGAGTAAACATTCGGTTATAAATATCGACCTTTTAAATTATCCACATCGAAAAATTATGATGGGTGATGGATAAATTTTGAGTCTTAAAAAAACTTTTATTGTATAAGACTAGAAATTTAATTTAATGCATAAGACTACAAATTTAAAATCATCCCACATTGGATCATAAACAAGAGTAATGATGCATTTTTTAGTCTTAAAAAGACTATAAACTTAAATAAATTATCCCATATCGAAAAATTATGATAAGCTGATGAATTCTAAATTATAAATAAGACTAATCATTCGTTCTTAAATATCAATAAAAAAACTTTTAAGTCTTAAAAATCTCTTAATAAGACTACAAATTTAAGTAAAAATAATCTCACATCGAAAATTTATAATAAGGTGATGAAACTTTATGTTATAAATAATATTTCATAGTAATCATGTGCTCTTAGATATTAAGTAAAATTACCCCACATTCGAAAAGTTATAAAGTTTCATCAAACCTAAATCTTTTGAGTCTTAAAAAAGTTGTTAAGACTATACACTTAAATAAAAAACTATAATAAGGTGATGAAATTTTATATTATAAATAAAACCAATAAAAAAAATTCTTAGACATTAACCAACTTAAGTAATTCTCTCACATCGAAAAATTATGATGAGGTAGTTTAAAAAAGGTCTTAATAAGACTACAAACTTAAAGTTATCCCACATCGAAACAATTTAAATAAGGTATGATGATGATTCTATATTATAAATAAGACTACAAATTTTAGTTAAATTATCCTACATCGACAAATTATAATAAGGTGATGGATTTCTATATTATAAATAAGACTAATTATTTGTTCTTAGATATGATATCAATCAAAATCTTTTGAGTCTTAAAAAACTCTTAAGACTATATACTTAAGAAAATTATAGCACATCGAAAAATTATACTCCCTCTCTTTTGAGTCTTAAATAACTCTTAAGACCATAATAAGACAATGGAATTCTATTATAAATAAAGGGGGCGTTTGGTTAATGGCATATCCGCAAAAAAAAGCATATTGGAAGCCTTTGGCATGTTTGACCAAAAAATATGCTGATTATGGTGTTTGGTAAATGGCATTTTGTAATGGCATATTGGGGTCCAATATGCCGTTTTGCAATATGCTGCTAGGAGCAGCATATTAAGTTAGCGGATTGATTTTTAATTTTTTTACTTCTTTACCCTTTGCAAATCTCTTAACCCTATACTTCGTATTACTTATTCTAACTATTTCATAAATTACCTTTTCTAATTAGTTGAAATGTACGTGATGGGGCTCGGTAGCCTGCCACGGGTCGCCCGCCATATGGGTCCCGGGAAAGTCCGACCCAGAAGTAAATAGAGGCCTGCTTGGCAGGCCAGCCGCCAGGAAGCCTCCAAAGAGCCAACTCAGCCGCTCCGAGCCCCAGGCTAACCTGCCCCTGCCTGACAGGGTCGAACTGCCTGTTGTGGCTAAACAAAATGAGCCCCCCTGTCTGCCAGTCCCCAGGGGATCCCTCCCTGGCAAGTGCAGGGGGCAGACACTGGAAGCCCCTCCATCCATGCATAAGGTAAGAAAGAGTGGTTGGACGAGGTGAACCCACGTGTCACCTCCTCTTCCTCTCATTCTTCCTCTTTTTCTCTCTCTTGGGGGAATCTATAAATACTTCGGTATTTCCCACAAGAAAGGGGTCGGACTTTCTCTCTCTAGAATCTTACTCTAAAACAACCGCCTTACTCCTCACGAGTAAGGTTCATCAAGGCATTTCACGGACTGACTTAGGCATCGGAGAGGGTTTCCTCGGACACCTTCGAGGCCCTGTGCGTTCTTTGTGCATGGAGCAGGCCATCTCTGCCGGGGAGGTCCGATCATCGGAGTAAGTGGAAGGAGAGATTCGCAAAGTAAGACGATCAACATCAAAGTAACACCACATCCAAAGAATCCGAATCCGAAGTCGGATCCGTTGTTTCCGTGACCGGAACAATTTGGCGCCGTCTATGAGGACAAGACGGTTGTGACCCATGAATTACCCACAAAAAATCAGCCACGATCCAGGAAGAATGCCTGAGATTATTGAAGACAACTCCGGGGCGGATCCGACGGAACATCCAGTGATCCCCCTGTATGGCATGCCTATGCCAGAGGTAACACCCGCCGCTACGCTTCGAGGCGTAGGGCGAGCCAGCCTCCATGAGGTGCCTAACAAGAAGACCGCAGTCGCAACTGGGCAGGCCGACCATCAGAGGCCTAACCTTAACCTCACTCCTGCCCAGGTCGCACAGACTGCGACCTTCTTCTCAGCCATGTTAAATCAAGAGTTCACGCCGGAGGACCTGGTGGGCAGGATTGCTATGACCCCCAGACACCTGCACTTCGAGAGTGCTGAAAGGGATGGGGGCACAAAGCGAACCACTGCCAGAAAAGGCGAGGAAAACCGCTCAGGGGTATGTACAGGCCAAGAGACGCATCACAGCTGGCAAACAGGCGCCGCCCGCCCAGCAGCAAGCGTTTTCCATACATACCACTGAGTCCACATCAGCTGTTGAGAAAAGAGGCTTATCCCAGGAGCTCAGGGAGCGAATGAAACTCAGGGAACCTGCCTCGAAGTGCCTGGGGGGAAAGGGCGGAGTCTTTTCCAGGTTAACACCTGCAGAGTCGCAACAGGCTCCAGAGCTGTCCCAGAGCATGCAGTCGAGACTCAACAATGGACAACCGCTGGGAGCAAGGAATCGCCAGGGCGATAACCTCGAGCTGCCCCAGAGGAAGCGAGCCCGGCGTCACTCCCCTGAAAGGGAGGATGAGGCCATGAGCTGGCAGGCGCCCAGGCATCGCTCCCTCAGTGTTGGAAAACCGACCCCCGGCAAACGGGATGACTACGGTTACCACTCTGTGGGGAGCCGATCAAGAATGATGGGCAGGCCCACCAAGACTCCACTCCACCCTGAGGTGCATGGGTACCCCATCCCGAAAATTAAAATGCCTTCTGTCAAGTTTGATGGAACCACTGACCCAGAGGACCATCTGGCGGCTTATGAGAGCCATATGGGGATGTATGATGTCGATGATGCAGTTTGGTGCAAGATTTTCCCCACCACCCTCGTGGGTAGGGATGTCAATTTCACCCGAACCCGTTCAATATCCATCCACCCGAATAAAATTAATGGACGAAAACCCAAACTAAATGGATTGTAAGCGGATGACGGATGAATCGGGTGATGGATCAGATCGGATTCGGGTGAAGATTTTTCACCCGTCACCCGATCCGTTCACCCGTTTATAGATTTTTAAAAAAAATTATATGAATATATAAAAAAATAATTAATTTCAATTTATTTTTATACTCATTATCCTTTTTTTTCTTCTTAAAACTCTAAGAAAATATTTTCCGTAATCAATTTGGGGCCCACCATTTTAGATTTTCTTTCCCGTCTTAATTTCCGACCACCAAAAAATCCCAAAAAACTTTACGCATCTTATAATTTGTATATTTGTTATTGTATTTAAAAAAAATATTTTTCATCCACTAAGCACCCGATCCACCCGAATCACCCGCGGATGACGGATGGATTGGATCCGGGTGGTGGGTTAATCGGGTGACGGATGGATCGGGTGGAGTATGCGGATTCGGGTGAGGCTCCACCCGACCCGAAACCGACCCGTTGACATCCCTACTCGTGGGTCTGGCTCAAGGATGGTTTAGAGATCTGCCGCAGGGGTCAATTAGCTACTTCATAGAACTGGCTGAAGCCTTCTTGGACTAGTACGCAGGGAACAAGAGGCGCAGGCTAACCCGTTTCGACTTAATGACCCTTAAACAAAAGAAGGGCGAGACTATTAGAGAATACCTGAAGAGGTTTGATCTGGCCTTCCAGCAGGTCAGAGAGATCGATGATCCAACGACAGCATATGCTGTGACCAGTTCTCTGCTCCCTGGAGAAATGAAAAATCAAATGATCAGAGCTTAGCCAGAAACCCCGGCGAAGGCTCGAAAGATAGCTGAGGGCTTCATGTTGCAGGAAGAGTTCCGTAGCCTGCCGGATACCCCCGCAGGACCTTCTAGGCCGCAGGGGGGACCGCAGGGTGGACGCGGCAGAGGTGATGCTACATGGAAGCATTGAACAGAGGGACACCCCTAGAAGGGAGCGTGCAACATACCAACCAAGATTTGATAGCTACACAGCTCTCAACAAATCCAGGGCTGAGATATTTGAGCTGGAAAAGGAAACAACCAAGTGGAATTGCCCGAGTAAGCGACGCAGCCCGAAGGGTGATCCAAAAAAGTTCTGCACATTTCATGATTGCGCAGGGCATACAACTGAGGAGTGCCGCCATCTAAAAGATGAGATTGAGAAGCTCATTTGAAATGGCTGGCTGAGCAGCTACGCTGCAAGGAATAAGGGCCAGAAGACGGTGACAGACAAGCCCGAGGATTCAACGCAGAATCGCATGATAATCCATGTAATATCAGGGGACGCTGAATGTCAGACAAGCAGAAGAGGCCAAAAAAGGCAAATCCGAGAGCTGAAGAACCAAATCTGCTATGCTGAAAGGGCAGGAAGCCCAACGGGCCTGACCCTGAGCATCACACCCCAGGATGCAGGGTGGGTAATCTACCCTCACAGCGACCCCCTGGTATTGTCTCTTGTCATCAGTAATCATATTGTGAGAAGGTGTATGGTGGATACCGACGCCTACACCAATCTACTGTATAAGGAAGCATTCGATAAAAGGCACCTCAAGCCTGCCCCTGGATCGTTGTATGGGTTCAGCGGGGCAGGGATCCTTCCCATGGGAATCATCGAACTGCCAGTGACGTTCGGAGAAGGCACCTCAGCCAGAAACATCCGAGCATCATTCGTCGTTGTTGATGCAAAATCTGCGTACAATGCTTTGATAGGAAGAGCCACCCTGGACGAAATCGAGGCGGCTATATCCATCAGAGCGCTGACTATAGCTTATGTAAATGATTTCGGAATGGAAGGGAAGGTGCATGTGGACCAGGAGTCGGCCAGCCAGTGCTACTCCGTGGCCCTACGCACCCATGAAACAGAAAGGAAAGGTAAACGGAAAGCAGACAGTTCCTCCAGCAGGGAAGGCGAGATTCCAGCCGGCCAGCAGAAGGCAGACCACCTCGAACCTGGGGGGGGGGGGGGGAGAGTATGCTAGTAGAACTGGAACCAGGGAGGCAGGTCCTGATAGGGGTAGACCTGGAGAGTTCCTACCGCGAAGAATTGATCAATGTCTTGAGAGACAACAGGGACGTGTTTGCCTACTCGGCAGACGAGATGCCAGGGGTAGATCCGGCTCACATTATTCACAAGCTGAACGTAAATCCGGAGGCACGCCCTGTGAAGCAGAAGAAAAGAAATATGTCTGCAGAAAAAGATCAAGCCATCAAGGAGGAAATCGAAAAGCTCCTGATAGCTGATTTCATAGAAAGTTGCGACTACCCAGAATGGTTGGCAAACGTAGTGATGGTGAAAAAATCCTCGGGAGCCTGGAGAATGTGCGTGGACTTCACCAATCTCAATAAGGCATGCCCCAAGGATTGTTACCCCTGCCAAGAATAGATCAATTAGTAGACGCTACCAGTGGTTACTCCATGCTAAGTTTCTTGGACGCCTTTTCAGGCTATCACCAAGTGTACCTCTGGCAGCCTGACAGGGTAAAGTGCGCGTTCATCACCGGTTCTGGCACATATGTGTACAAGATGATGCCATTTGGACTCAAGAATGCAGGCGCCCTCTACCAGCGGTTGGTTGACAAGGTGTTTGAAAACCAGAAAGGCAGAAACCTTGAAGCTTATGTGGACGATGCAATAGTGAAAAGTAAAGGGGATGGAGAGCATCTAAAAGATTTGCAGGAGACCTTCTCCTCCCTGCGCGCCTACCGGATGAAGCTAAATCCTAAAAAATGCACCTTTGGAGTACGCTCAGGAAAATTTCTAGGCTTCCTGGGCAGCGCCAGGGGAATTGATGCGAACCCAGAAAAAGTTCAGGCTGTCCTGGACCTGCCAGAGCCAAGGACAATCAGGGACATCCAGCGCCTAACCGACAGAATGGCTGCCCTGGCACGGTTCATAGCCAGGTCAGCCGACAAATCAACAACTTTCTTTAAGATATTGAAAGGAAACAAGCAATTTAAATGGGAAACTGAACCAAAAGAGGCCTTCGAACAACTAAAAGAGCACCTAAAGAAGCTACCCACCCTGGAAAGGCCGGTGGCAGGGGAGAAGCTTTTCCTTTACATCGCCCTGACAAACTCAACAGTAAGCGCGGTAATTTTAAGGGAAGAAGTAGGCTCCCAGCAGCCGATCTATTTTGTAAGCCATGCCCTGGGGGCAACAGAGAAGAATTATCCAGTTGTTGAAAAAGCAGCCTACGCATTCGTCATCGCAGCCAGGAAGCTAAGGCCTTACTTTGATGCCCATCCTGTCGTTGTGCTGACTGACCAGCCTCTAGAGAAAGTTCTAGAAAAATTTGAGAAGTCTGGAAGACTGGTGAAATGGGCCATAGAGCAAAGCGGGCTAGGAATATCATACCAGCCAAGGACTGCCATCAAAGCGCAAGCCTTTGCAGATTTCCTAGCAGAATGTTCTCATTCAGAAGAGGACGATCCACCCGCAGGAGAATGGATAGTATACACTGAAGGATCCTCTACAGCCAATGGTGCGGGGGCAGGGATCGTACTGACCAGCCCTGAGGGAATAGACTTCGAGCATGTGCTCAGGTTCACCTTCCCTGCGTCAAATAACGAGGCCGAGTACGAGGCCGTACTGGCAGGAATCAATCTGGCCAAAGCCGTAGGAGCAGAAAGGCTCGTCCTAGCAACAAACTCCCAGCTCATAGCCAACCAGATCAATGGGGAATATGAGGCTAGGGATCAGGCTATGGCAGCGTACCTAGAGCAGGTAAAGCAAGAACTGTCAGGATTAAAATCCTCTGAAGTTAAGCAGATTCCAAGGTCACAGAACAATCGGGCGGACGCCCTATCTAAGTTGGCCAGTTCCAACCTGCAGGGTATAAGGAGATCAGTTTGGGTGGATGTAATACAGGAAAAATCCACCACACCCTGCCAACTGGTTTGTGTCATTGAGGGAGAAGAATCTGATGACTGGATAACCCCAATCATCCAATACAAGAAGTATGGAACCCTCCCACAAGATCCAATCCAGAGAAGAAAGATGCCGGCCAGGGCTGCATGGTTTGAGTTGTATCGTAAATCGTTCTCATCTCCCCTACTCAAGTGCCTAGGGGCGGGACAGGCAGCAGAAGTACTGGATGATATACACTCAGGTATCTGCGGCCATCACATCGGAGGAAGGTCATTGGCACATAAGGCCCTGAGGGCAGGCTACTACTGGCCGAGCCTGCTTGCTGATGCCAGGGACCTAACCCAGAAATGCAGGAAGTGTCATCTCTTTGCCCCATCAATACACGTCCCTTACCCATTTCAGTCACCCATATCTTTCCAAATACTAACCCATTCTCCACTCTCAATCTGGCCCATTTACACTAATGACCCACTCAAACTCACAAACCCAATTCCAATAACCTAATCAAGGTCAAACTTGACCTTGACCTTGACCCAAACCAAACCAAACCAACTCCCTCCATCAACCCGACCACCACATACACCACCGCACGCTCCACCATACTCCATCGACCACCTCCTTCGACTCTCACCTCCGCCAGAACTCCGACCACCATTCACCTCCAACCACCAGCAGGCAGCCATGGCAGCAACTCCCTCCGTCACCTTCTCCGACGCACTCGCCGACCAGCATTCCCGAGCCTCCGTTCTCCGTCGAAGCGACAGCGTCGACCTAGCACCACTAGCACCATCAACTGCAGATTTCGACGACCTCAGCGCCAGTCGAACCTCCGACAAACGACAGCAACACCAGCAGTCCCTCTCCTCTCCGCCGGAGTCGCGCGCAAGCGCTTATGTTTCCCTCCGTTTTCCGGCGACAATCGCCGGCGTCGACCCTGCTCAACCTAGATCCGAGTTCAGGAATTAGATATCGACACTTGAATGAAGACTTGAAGAAATTGAATCGAAATGGTCGGGCGAAATCGAAATTCCGTGGGGCAAAGTTTGCCCGATGGATGGGTTATTGTGGACATGACATAGGTCCGCCCCGACGCGGCCACGCGCTGGTTTGGGGAGGCGAATGAATCTCATGTGAGATGGATCTCGAGTTGAAATTTAAATCAAAGCTGGAGTCGCCACCGAACTTTGTGGGAGTTCGGGCACGTTCGAACCCACTCTATGTCGTAGTGGGCCGTGCACAAAGTACGGCCCATTCTGATTTCAGAGTTATTGGGTTCGTCCCTTAGCATTTGCGATACCGATACCGACATTATCGGTAATCGGGTATTGAATGACTCTCGTATGCCAATGGATTCGGACATCCGGAAACCATAGTTCTGAGTAAGGGGTGAGGGTACGTGTTGGGAAGTTCACAAAGAACACCCAACCCCGCCCGCACTTAGCGGCCTTTACTAAGATATCGTTCGTTTTTGGTGTACACGCGTTAGTTTGACAGTTGAATGATATGCAAAAAGTGTTTTGACTAAACATGCGAATAATTGAATGGGTTGCTAGGTCGATTTAATGCATCTAATTTTAACGTCAAAGTTGTTTTAGCATACGAGGTTCGTTTTAGTATAATAAAACAACAAAGGATTGCTAAAAAACATGAACAAACGGGTTAGTAACGATTTGTAAATTGAACGAGAGATGTGAATGCAATGATATGAATGATTTTTGAAAAGTTTATGTCACGTGATGGATTAAGCACGTGTTGACCGAGGTCAAGAAAATAAGAAGGAATTGCGTTTTATGCCGAAAAGCCCGTCGTTTTATTAAAGCATAGATGTTTGAAGAAATAAGACGGAATTGCTTTTTATGCTACGGTTTTTCAGGGACCTACGCGACCCGCGCGAGTGGGGCGCGACTCGCGTGGCCATTCGACTCGCACCGGACTCGTGTGACTCGCATGGCTGCCTGTTCTCGAGACCCTTTTTCGAAAATCAATAATTTTGTTAAATCGCGTACAAATATAGCATAATTTATACTCGACTTAAATTTTTGATATTCGTTATATTCGATATTCGATTATGAAATCGGTATCAAATATTCGGAATGATTCTTAGAAAAATAAAGAGAAAAGGTTTTGTAAATCGTTTTGAAAATTGGACTAAAAAAAGTAATGTTAATTCCCTCCGCGTTAAAATCGTCGTGTTTTGTTTTTAAGACCATGTGACGACTTTTTAGCATCAACGAGATTGATTTAGTTCTTTTTGGATACGATATTCGACTATGGAGTCGATATCGTATTTTTAAGAACGTTTATTTTATATAGAAAATTATATTATAGTATCGATATTAAAAAAGGAAAAAAAAACGTGACGATGACCCATAAAAAAAAGACAGACGGGCGAGAGAAAGAGAAGAAAAGGGAGAAGTCGGGATTTGTAACACCCTCAACCTACATGCTTGATTATCTCGAAAACGTACTCGTAGTAGCGGCCTAGGCGCGGGAGCGTTAAGATGTATATAGGTTAGTTATGGTGTGTATGGTTAGGGATTTGGCGAGTTTTGCTCTCGAGTTTGTATACGGTTTGCCTAAAATTGCCTAGAATTTTGGGTTGTGAATGGTCGGGAATCCTATAGGATTTCTAGAGGAAAGATTGGAATATAATATGCCTAATATTGCTGGAATTCCGGGTTGTAATTTGTGTGTCGGGATTGGAATTGTTGTGTTGATGTTGTAATTGATGTCGGGAATTGTGTATATGTATTGTGTGTGCAAGGGTGGGGTATTTATAGGATGAAATACCGACTTGGGATAGGAGATTGATATCTTGCAAAGGATGAAAACAACCGGTTGAGATGAAGTGAGATTCCATCTTTGGATAGGAAAATGTTACTTGCATGGGAAGAAACACCCGGTTTAGATGGAGTAGGATTCCGACTTTGGATAGGAAAGGATTCCTACTTTGTAGCTGATATTTGTGTAGTATTTGACTTCGAGTCAGATTGTCGAAGCTTGCGCGGCTGATTTCTATGCCTCGGAAATGCCTTTGACCGGGGTTTGACCCGGTCGCTAAAAGACGGTTTTGCCCTTAGTGTCGGTTTTGACCCAAATTTGTCTTATTTGATTGGAAATGACCCATTAGGCCTGGATTTGAGGTTGGTTTGGTGAGATTTTTACTCCACTAAAAGCTCGTGCCAATTACTATTGATTCTGAGTCCAAAATCGAGTGTACTAAGTCATGTTTACGTCCGATCATCATCGGGTATTTTTTGGAAACTGCCATAGACACCGGGCGGTCAAAATCCATTGGGTGAAGTTTCGCAATCAATTTGTTACAATGAAACCGAGACTTGCTCTTAATTTAGTTTATTTCCCGGTGGATGGGTTATGCCAAATCCATGGGGTGAAGTTTCGCAATCAATTTGTTACAATGAAACCGAGACTTGCCCTTAATTTAGTTTATTTGGTTGCTGATGAAATATTTTCCATGTTTAGGGTTTCTGCAATCAATCAATATATATAATTAAAGAAGGCTTTTTTTTATTTTACACTGAATATTAACTATATTATTTTTTTATTTTTGGGTTTTGTGTAAATATGAGGTTAGAAGTAGACTTCTCAATTCTAACCTAAGAGGGATTTCGAGTGAAAGTAGAATTCTTTTTATAAACAATACAAGTCTACTAATTACTAATTACATTACGATAACTACTAGACGCAACAAAGGTAATATGTCATATTAAATATAACAATAGCAATAATGCATGGACTTAAAATTGATTGATTATGTAAAACGTAAAGATGATTATCATTATATTGAGTATATTATTATTGATTGAGTATTATTAGTAATAGTACGAAGTATAAAATAATAAATTTTGATTGAAAGTAGAATTCATACTTCTAACCTTATAAAACGGATTTTTTTTAATGTAAATAATTTTTTTAAATATCTTTAAACATGTTGGGTCAAAATACTGAATATGAGTCAGTCTAATTATGTTGTTATTGTTATATTTAATACGGGTCTACTTCGGACCCATACAGGTCGTGTTATATGGGTCCGAAATGGGTTATGGTCAGAATATGGATAGTTTCGAATGTCAATTTTCTTACCTCTTTTTATTTATTTTAATAGTACTTCGTATTATTTTTATACTCCTTAATTATGATTTTATATTTCAATTGTGTAAACTAATATTCATCGCACAGACTTTATATTTCAATAAATTTTTAAAATTCTTTTATATCTAAAAGATACAAAATTAAATTGAATATTAGTTTATATTTTTAATTAAAATATAAGAGTCATAGATCAAGATTTAGAGATCTTGACTCTTGACCTATGAAAAAATGAGTTGGGTATGTCGGGTCAGGTTTTGTCTTATAATAATATTGAGTACAAAGTACTATTTAACACGAGAACACGTCTCCTATGTGCAACTGTGCAGGAGAGTAAATTACTAAAAATGCTAGATGTTTTAAGTTAAGATTAGACATAAAATTATATTCAAATAAAATGATAATATATACGGAGTAATAATTAATTTCTCCCTCCATTTTTTTATTAACCCCATATGAATTTGGTACAAATTTTACGAAAAAGTGAAAAAGAGGAAATTGGGGATATAGTGCATGTGATGAGAGAAAATTAAACTAATTAATAAATTTCCATATGAAGAAATGAGTCTAACTAAAAAAAATCTCTAAAAGAAAATGAGGCTAAATAAAAAAAAAGGAGGGAGTATATATTAAATGGCTAATAGGTTAAAATTAGAGTTTTAACAAAATCAACGCATAGGAATAGATTGACTAGAATTGTGCTTTAGACTTTGTAGTCTCTTCTTTCCATTAGGTTGAACGGGTCGGGCAATGTCATGTCCTTAAATAACAGGTAATTTAGGATTTGGGTAAAAAAACTAGGTTCATGACCCAAAAAACAATAGATTGGATGGGACAGCCAGGTTCGCTGGTCAGGTCAATAAATTTGGAGCGTTAAAGACAAATATATTAGATATAGTAGAGTCAAATGGTTAGCGAGTAAAAGACATAGATAAACTCAATTTTCGCAGATGAATTATCATGGTCTCATGGACATATTAATATTGCTCACAGGCGCAAGACCTGGTATTTTGATGAGTGTCATTTGTTTCATCCAGGTAACTAAAGTAGACACTAGAACTATCAATTGGTTGGGTCAAATACTTGTTCCATATCAGTTATGGTTAGAATACGAGACATAAATAGTTTCGAATGCCTAACTTTTTACCGCTTTTTAAGCAAAAAAAATATTATTGATATTAAATTTTTATTTATTTTAATACTATTAGTATTTTTTTCTTTCAATTATAATAATTTTTATAATTTTTAAAAAACATCAAAATTTTCTTAACCTGTCTCACTTCTTGATTTCTCTCGGTGTCGTCCCCTTAAGATAAACACTGATAAGCTGTGTCAAATCTTCGAAATGACAATGATTTGAAATAATCATAATCACTTCCTCGCATAACTAATACTCCTTCGGTCTCACTAAAAGAGTCACCCCACCTTCTTAGTGAGAATTAAAGTGTATAGGCAATGTGTAGTGGAAAATGAAAGATGAAAAATAAGTGAGGTTAGAACCAATGTTAACCACAAAAATCAGACAAAATAAGAATAAAGCAAAAAGTGACTTTTAAAGAGACACCCCAAAATGAAAAGAGTGACTCTTCTACAGACAGGGAGAGTACTATTCTGTATGTTAAAATTTGAGTTTTAGCAAAATCCAGACATAGAAATAGATGGCTAGAAATTGGCTTTTAGACTGAAGTTTTGTGGTCTCTTATTTCCAACGAATTGAACAGGTCGGGCTAGATCATGATCCAAAATCGAGTCATTTACGATTTGGGTTAATCGGGCCGCGAGTAAAAAAACGGGTTCATGCCTCTAAAAATGTGTCAGGTGGGTCAGGTCAAATTCGGCGCGAGATGATGACATACATACAAATATATTTAATGCGAAAGTCAAATTTTTAGAGAACAAAAGACACAGATAGGCCTAATGTTTCAAATGAGTTGTCACATACATTAAAATTGATAACATTGACCAGATATTATGATGAGCATCGTTTCTTTTAGCAATGTAGCTAATGTATACACTAGACCTGTCACCGGTCGGGGTATACCGGTCATGCTCAGAAATAGTTTCAAATACCTAATTTTATTACGGCTTTTAAAGTAAAAAAAATAGCATGTACTTTCTCCGTTCCAATAGGTTCTTTACATTTGCCTTTTGGACACTATTCATAAGTGGATGAAATTGTCGATATATCTTCTAATACATAAGATAAAATATAGTCATGCGAGATCTTGTTTCAATTGTCTAATCGAATGTGTTAAAAATATCGAATTTTTATAATTTTTAGAATTATGTAGCAAAAGATATGGACAAAAGCAAACGTGCATCGACAAGTGTAAAAAAGCAAACGTAAAGAATCAAATGGAACGGAGGGAGTATTAAATTAGGGTCAGGTTTATGGGTCGAGTCGAATTTGACAGGTCTAATCGTCTAAGTGTATCATCATAATCCGCGTCTGCTACTTTTCGTATAAAATACATGCAAACGTGGAGTGTTAATCCTCTAAAATGACAATTATTTGAAATAATCGTAATTATTCTATCACAGTCAATAATTATAAAAGAAAGTATTAAGGTTGATTTAGTAACGTTATTGTTACACCCGTACATCGCACTTGCATCAAAACTAGTTTTGTTTTAATTTGATTCTTATGTTGATGTTGTTATTGCTATTGTTGCAGGAATGGATATTATTCACTCATTTCATGTTAACTTGTGCAAGCTTTTTGGTGGTGATTTTGTGTACAATAAAGGAAAGACTTTGTATGACGGGACTTTGCATCTCAACCGTGGTATTCTAAGTCATAGTTTGAGTGATGAGTATTTGAAAAACATAGCTGATAAGTTGATGGAAGGTAGGAAGTATGAAATGTTCTATCGAAAGTATGGTAGAAATCTCACTAATGGTAAAGCTTTGATAGTTTCCGACATAGATACATACATTGTTGTAAATGTTAGCAATGGCGTCCTTAAGCAAAGATAATGGAGGGTGGTAGAAACAATAAAGAGAAGAGAGAGAAGAAATTGAAGGAAAAAGGTTAAACCTAAGTGGTAAAGGTTATTAGGGAACGAAGGGGTAAATAGGGTGAAGGGCAAAATGGTCATATAATTAGTCTAAATCTAATTTTTGACGAAAATTAGCTTACTAATCCGACGAAGTTCATTTAAAGTAGCCAAATCAAACAAAAAGTGCTTTTTAAGATAGTAATTGTTGAATTTAATCCGTCTCTCTGACTTCCCTTGTTCGTTCAACTTCAACTAGAGGTTGTTCCTCAATTATCGAGGTTGCGTCGAGTGCCTTGTTGGTGAATATTGTGTTGCCTTTCCTGCCGGTTTGTTGTAGTTGTATATATGGAGTGTAGGGTGGTCGTGGTAGTTCATACCGAGGGTCGGGCTCGTTGCTCCTTTTCGTGTCAGGTTATTGGTGATGGTTATGCCTGTTGTTGGTTGTTATTGTTGGTTGTGCGGCTGGTTGTTGTTGTTTTTAGGTTGTTAGTTGGTTTGTCGTGGGCGTGGGTAGTCATAATGGACGTGAACGTGGTGTTGTGGTTATTCTTCGGGGCATGGGTACGTCATAGCATTTGATGTTGTCGTGGTTGGTTGTTCAACGTGAGGCCGGTCGTTATTCGTCGTATTGTGAGGTGTAGTCGTGTGTTGATTGTCTGACCGATGAAAGGGCGTAATGTTTATTGTTGTCGGTTGTGTGAATGTTTGTGTTATTGGTTGTTATTCGATTACGTCATCGTCGTGGAGGCAAGCTGGTAATGTCGTTTGGATTGCTGGATGGTGATACAACATCGATTTTGCGTCGTGTTATCATCATGTTACGTGCTTGGTTGTGATACTTGCTCGGTTATTTGACCGAGATGTGAATGACAAGGTCTAAACGAGTTGAAGAACGTACTTGATCGTGATTGCTTTGCGTGTGATGCGTTGTGAGCTAAGGTTATCCTTACTCAATATTCATTGTGTTTATGGTACATTGCATTCATTTGATTACATGGTGCATCATTATCATTATTGGTTCGATTGAGATTAGTTGGTAGTGGAATTATATTATGGGCTTGAGGCCTATCGAGTAGTGTAGTGAAATTATATGATGTGCTCTAGGTTTATCGAGTAGTGCAGTGGAATTATATGATAGGTTTGAGGCCTATCGAGTAGTGTAGTGGAATTATATGTGAGCTTGCAGCCTATCGAGTAGTGTAGTGGAATTATAAGATGGACTTGAGGCCTATCAAGTAGTGTAGTGGAATTATATGGTGGGTTTGAGGCCTATCGGTTAGTGTAGTAGAATTATGTTGGTACCAATGATGGTACTCAGAAGAGTTGAAATGAGATTTTTGATGAGTACCGTTGATGGTACTGAGAAAGTTGAGCATGATTTCTTGTGCCGTACCGTTATGACGTGGTATTGATATCCGTGTTGAAATGATAATGATATTGGTACATTAGTATGCAGTGCATCCTCAGTCCTGAGCATATTCGTTTTACACATTACATATATGTCATAAAGTTGGGTTGGTTTATCATTACTCAGCGTATACTGACCTTGTGTGTTGTCTAAATTGTCTACCCAATTTCCTTGGTGGGTCTGTTATGATCCAATTGATATTTCTGATCTTTTAGGAGCAGTGCTACCGTGCTGGTTGATGATGAGCGATGATTGTATTCTGGTTGACTGTACGAGACAGGTTTGCGCTGTCACTGACCACGTTTGTAAATAGTAAATATATTAAGTTTTATTTCCGCTGCTGTAATTGTGAACCACGCTCTGTAGATACGAGATTGAATTAAGATGAACACCCTTTGAATTAGGTTTTGATGATTACCCTTTGAATTAAGATGAACACGGAATGAAGAGAAGGATCGGAATTGAGAGAGTTGAAGAACAGTTTACTATTGTTGTTGTACGTTCAATTGTCTTTTTTTTTGTAGAGAAGAGAAGAAGGGGAGAATACGTACAATAAGGAGATTGTTGGGGGTTTAAGAGAAGTTTGGGAGAGTCACTAACTGCTTACTCAAACTGTCTGCCAAAAAGAGGGGAAGTGGAGCGAAGATAGGAGAAAATATCGAGTCGGTTTTTGACTCTCTCTTAAATGAACCACAAAAATATCTCAGTCCGATGAGGAAAACTGTTGGGGCTGCTACAATCTGAGCCCGATTCGCGCTTAAAATCGTAAATGGATCACTTTAAAAAAAAGTACACGGAAATCGTATAAGAACGTGTTTACGAGAAAGTAGTATTAAAATTACGTTTCAAAATAATTATTTACGAAATCGCGTAGAAAAATACTCCGAATAATTATTTACGAAATCGGAGTATTAAATAGCAATTTCTCAAGATTAATTAAAATTCTCGCGAATGAGGAAATTAAAATGGTTTTTGAACGAAAATGTATTAAAGTCTTATTCCGAAGATCGAAATTAAGCTGGATGAAAAATAACGAGACTCGATAAGAGTCGATTTAATCGCAACGGGACGGATAGCAGAGTTGTAAATTTTTACGGGTGTTACAAGGAAGGCGGAGGACATTAATGACGTTTAATGCTCCGTACACTGAGTAAGTGAAAAGGAGTGAAGTAATATAAAATAAATTAAAAGCGAAAAAAAGGTGAACGGGTTCTACCGGTAGCTGGTCACTATACTACTCTAGTTTAACTACTCAAAAATACGTATTATTCTCAGATTTATTAAAATTTGAATTATTTTCGGAAGACGCTCTATAGTTGTATTGCCGTTAAAGGTGAAAAGGGAAGGTGGATGGGTTCTACAGGTAACCGGTCACCTATATTACTCTGGTTTAACTACTACAATAATACGTATTATTCTCAGATTTATTAAAATTGATATGGAGTATTATTTTGGGAAGACGCCCTATAGTTGGTACTATTGTTGTTAAATAACCTTTATTTTTATGCTAGTGAGTAGTGACCACAGTCCAAGAAACCTAACTACCGTACTCTTGTCCTGCGGATTCTTTTTGAAACCTAATTTTGTTATCTTTGCAATGTTTTTTTTGGTGTAAGCCGGAACTGGATAATAATGAATCAATTACTGAATTCTACTCATAATCTCAATATTAATCGCTGCACTAACCACTTAGGGTCACTTAAGGACCCCATCTAACTTGCTCTGATTGTGCTGCCTCCAAACATGATAGAAGCAAGCATTCACCACAACTCTCTCTATCCTGCTTGGAGTTTCGAACCTCTGAGCCTAATTCCCCAGTCAAACGCTGGCGCAAGGCTAGATTAAGCCAACTTTGCACCTCCCGTAACATCTGCGAACTAAATGAGCACTCAAAGAACAAGTTTTCCTTAGTTTCGGGATGCACCTCATGTAAACAACATAAATCACTCTCAAGAATTCCAAATTACTGCAATCTCACCCTAGTATTTAGCAGATTCCTATGAACCAGCCAAGAAATAAATCGTTGTCGAGGAATACTCCAGGAGCTCCACACAAGTCTCCACCAACTCACTGTATCCTTCTTATCACGTCGGAGATCATAACCAGCAGAGAGTGTATACCAACTACCACTCCCCATCCAGACCCCATTAACATAAGAGGCATTGATAAGCTCCTTAGCCTTACAAATTCTACGCCAGGATCACGAGACATCATTCGAGGACACATACTCCGCCCAGTCAGTGCCCTTCACGTACACGCTACTGACCCACCTAACCCATAGCCACTCAGGTTGTTCAAACACCCAGGACGCCAGCTTCGCCACAACAACCTCGTTCCAGGCCTGCAAATTACGCAGACCCAGCCCACCTTTCGCCTTATTAGGGCAACAAACTTTTTCCCACGACACCAATACCTTGCGAGAACTCTCCACACCACCATCGCACAAAAAATTCCTACAAATGATGTCAACTCTAGCTAGAATCCCCTTAGGCAAAATGAACACCACAACCCAGTATATATGCAGCTGAGAAAGCACAAACTGGACTAGGGTCAACCTCCCTGCATAGGAGAGCTTCCTAGCACCCAAGCTCGAAATTCTAGCAGTGATACGAGATAGCACAATAGAACAATCACTCTTACGTAATTTGGTAGTCTGTATGGGAATCCCTAAGTAGATGAATGGAAGGGACCCCTCAATGCAACCCGAGAACTAGAGGATCCCCTCCTTCAAGTCCTGTTTTATTCTTGCAAAAAATGCATGCGATTTCCCAACACTGATAGTCAGACCAGAGGCACTACTAAATGTAGCAAAAGCTCTCTAAAGCAGCTGAACAAAAGTCAAATTCCCCCTTGCAGAATAATAATAAATCATCCGCAGAAAGAAGATGACAAAGCTTCTAATGCCCACATTTAGGGTGAGCCTAAATGCTTGGTAGAACTTGTATTTTATAGTGCAAGGTTTTGCAACGAAATCGTTGTTGCTTCTGATTCAAATGTAATTTGATCTGCGTGTCGTTAAAACCGCTCCAATTCCTACAAGCACTTGTTTTGCATAATTTGAGTGTTCGAGCTTCAATTCGTGAATCAAAACTTGACATGGAAGTGAACTTGGATGAACTTGAGAAATTAGAGAAATGTGACAAGTTTTTTCTTGTTGTGCTTAAATTTGTTTAATTTATCTAATTTTGTGTTGAACTTGTAGTATTATCTTAAGGCTTTCTTGATGTTAAACTTATATTTTACTTGGTTTTTGCTATTACAGATTATGAGAAGATGAGATTGGACGATGCAACGATCTATGTCTCCTGAGATGTTTTAATTGTTGGCTTTAGTATTTTAATTATTGAACATTCGAATTTGTAAATTTGTCGTTTGGACTTTTATTTTCTTGAACATTATGATGACTTTAATTTTCTTGAATGGTTTTTTTATTTGGATGAGAATGAGAGCTTTTGGCTATAAGCCCATATAAGCCGTGAACTATCAGTCTCAATAATTGTATGATAAGTGCAAACACACTTCCTGCTTCCTGTACAGGTACATTAGGTCAAAAGGCCCAACGGATCCCAACTGGTCCGGACCGGGCCAGGACCGGGTTTTTCTAGGTCGGTCCAGGTCCAATTATTTTCGATATAGGTTCGGGTCTAGGGTCAATGTGGACATGACATAGGTCCACCTCGACGTGGCCACGCGCGGGTTTGGGGAGGCGAATGGATCTCATGGTAAGATTGATCTCGGGCCAAAATTTAAATCGAAGTTGGAGTCCCACCGAATTTTATGGGAATTCGGGCCCGTTCGAACTCACTCTACACTTAGGTGTTTCGTGTACAAAACACGTCCCGCTTTTAGTGCTAGAGTTTAGGAGTTCGTCCCTTTGCATTACGATACCGACGTCGAGTTATCGGATATCGTGCATCGAATGACTCTCGTGTGCCAACGGTTTCGGACATCCGGAAACCATGGTTTTGAGTAAGGGGTGAGAGTACGTGATGGGAAGCCCACGAAGGACACCCAACTCCGCCCGCTCTTAGCGGCCTCTACTAGGATATCGTTCGTTTTCGTGTATGCGCGTTAGTTTGACGATGAAATGCTATGCAAACGACATTTTGGCTAAGCATGTGAATTACGTGTGAACTAAGTCATTTAATACATTTAGTTCTCGTCTAAGTGATTTAGCATGCGATGTTCATTTAAAGCAATAAATGGCAAACATCGAAAATAGAAAACTCGTAAAAAAATTACAAATTACACGGGCGGAATACAACCTGGAATTTACAATACAACGAGCAAAAAAATAGAATAATCGAATTAAAAATGATTAGAAAAAAAATGCAATGCATGATTTTGAAAAGGGTAAGCACGTGATAACTTTACACGTGTCGACCGAAGTCGTAAAATACTTGACGAGGCTATATGACGCTTCGAAGCTCACGTCCTAGTACAAAAAGGGACCACTCGACCGAGTCACGGGCGGAACTCGATCGAGTGACCCTGCACATACCCCCCTGCCTCGTTTTTGGGGTGCTACTCGATCGAGTGGCCTATGGCACTCGGTTGAGTGCCCCCTGTTCGAGCTGCTGCTCGATTTCGAAATGGTGGCAATTTCGAGACTTATAATTTGTTTAAAATCGATAGTCAACCGAGTCGAATATAAATATGGCATAATTTGTATTCGGCTCGGTTTTCGGTACCCGTAACATTTTTTTATGATTACGAGACCGACATCGGGATTTTAGAAAAGAGTGTTATAAAATCGTTTTGAATTGATTAGGACGAAATTAATTCCCTCCGCGTTACGACATCTATAATAATTCTTACGGATTATGTGATGCTCGGTTTAGCGTCAACGGGTTCCGTACCAATCTCGGAAATGGTATCGAACGCATTCAACTACGTACGACCACGATCACGTTACGCCCTTAAGTTCTTGGGGCGGCGCTCCTCGAAAGGGTGCCACCACCGTCGCGACTTGTAAAGGGATTAAACTGACTTGGAGCGGTAGTTTTAGTCAAACATGTTCATTCCAAAAATTCCATTATTATATATATATACGCGGTATTAATTATAAATGACGATAAAATGAACAAAAATTAAAATGTAACAATAATAAAAATGTTAGTGTTAGAATTAGTATAGTAATAATAATAATAGTATATAGTACAATATATAAATATATAACGAGAATGAGAAGAAGAGAAAAGGGAGAAAGTGGGTTGATGACACCCTCAACCTACATGCTTAAAATGGCCTCGGAAACGGACTCGTAATAGCGACGGGAGCGCGGGAGTGTCGAGGATGTAAGTGGAGTTGTGGTGTGTGTATGTGTAGAGGGTGGTTTATCGGTTTTTCGAGAGATAAAGGCTCGGTTTTTTGAATGTGTGATTGTTTAGGATGAAGAGTAGTGTGTAGTATGTAGAGTAGGGTTGCTTAGATTGATAAATGTTGGGTGATTAGGGTTGCAAAAGCTTGGTTTATGAAGAGCATAAGGTTGGGTGATTAGGAAATACCCCTGACCTAGGGTCACTTGATCAAGTGGCCCTAGTGCACTCGATCGAGTGCCCTGAAAAGGAGGGTCTGATCGGTTTTTATAGCTCCACTCGATCGAGTGAGGTCAAGCCACTCGATCGAGTGGGTCAGGCGAATGAGCCATTTTAGAAAGGTGGTTGACTTTTTTGAAATTTGAAATGTTGATTGGGCGCTTGCTTCTAGAAGCTCATCTAGCTGGTTTTATGTGTCGGATTCGTCCTTGACCGGGTTTTGACCCGGTTGTTAAAAGACGGTTTTATTTCCGGTGTCGGTTTTGGCTTTAATTAGTCTTATTTTATTGGAAACGACCCACTGGGCCTGGATTTGAGGTCGGTTTTAAGAGATTTTCACTTTGCTAAATGCCCACGTCGGATACTATTAATTCCGAGTCCGTATTCGAGCGTATTAAGTCTCGTTTACGTCCGATCATCATCAGGTGTTTTGTTGGAAGCTGCTATAGACACTAGCAGGCAAAATGCGGGTGTCTACAGAGCCCCCACTCTGACTGAGGCTTGGACAAGGTGAAAGTCAGAGTAGCTACCAGGCCAATCGAGGATTACGACCTGGCAGCCTTCCGGTCGGGTCGTTTATAGTCCATTAGACTCGCATGAAGGGCTCGCCAACCATAAGCAGAGGATCATACCTGTCCTGATGATGATAGCTCCGTGGGGAGTCGGACTTGCTTTTGAAGTCCTAGGTGTAACTGTGTTTGCATGTAATATTTAGGTGAAACACCGACTCACGCTGGGGAGTAAAGTAGTTGCTCGGGGACTTGCTTCTGAAATCTTGGGTGTACCCGTATGCCGACACATCACATCTTGGATGTAGCATTCCAGGAGAAATACCGCCTTTGATATTCCGTTGGGAAGCACTAGCTGTTACCTGAAATGTTAGATACATAGGCAGAAATAGCAGGCATAGTAGATAGCAAGATAGCATACAGGAAATGCAGTTAGCATCTATAGACTGGCTTGCGCTGGAGAAAATGATTTTTTGCTTCATTTTGAAATCGAAGTCCTGAAAGCAACTCACGTGCTAGGAGATATGTTTTCAAAATTGAAAGGGGTAGAAAAGAAATTTGCAGTTTAAATAGACAAAAATTTGACCTTGTCGAAAAGGATTTTCTCAAATGGCTAAGTTTTGCAAATTTCAAAGTGAGAATTTGAAGAGAGAGACATACCGACAGACTCGACTCTAGACGTGACAGGACGAGTTGACAGACATGACTTGGACCCTCGAGGGGTTAGACCGTGACTCGGTAGGGGGGTGGGCCACCTAAGACTGCAAGATTCTTAAGCTGCGCTATTCCGTAGCCTAGGCGAGTGGCAACACGGTCGAACATCGAAATGGGAAAGATGTGTTATAGGGGAATTGCAGTAGTCTGTAATGAGACTGTTTTTGCAGGACTTTAGCAGTGGCAATGCTGTTGAATTGCAGACTCTTTTGAATTTTCGTTTTGGGGTACATTCCCAAAGTGGGTGTTGCTTCGAGTCCCTGACGGATTTTCGTCTTCAACTGAGCCGAGTACTAGGACACGCTATATAAAGGTGGCTAGTTTTTGAAAGTCTTTTGGATTATGTGAGTGGATGGAGAGCTTCTGCCTAAGAGAAGCCCCCTAGGAAGACAAAGCGAACTATTGAGAACATGACAGTGTCGTGACAGGAATGATGGTGCTTTTTGAATTCGTGTCAAAGTGGGTGGTTGTGCCCTTGTTGAAAGGCTGCCTACGTATTCACGTGTAGTGAAATCAAATCAAGCCGTAGTTCTGTGCATTGAAAGATATGTTATGGTGCCTAGTTTATTAGGGCTTTGTGTGTAACTAGCCATAGCGATGATGTAGACTAGGTGTATTCCCAATGATGTCTTGATCAAAGGGATAGAATGGTTAGGATGTTGATCCTGTGAATGTGAGCGTTCTCCGGGGTAGCCCGCAGAGGTGGTGTGAACTATTTGGGCATGTTCTATGCCGACCGCAGGTTGAGTTCCCGTGTTTAGGGCTGGTAACTGGTTTGGATGTTTTTGGAAATGTGGTGCTAGGAAGTAAGTGGCTTTGATGTTTTGACATATGGAGCTTGATTTTGTGGAGCTAAGGCTTCGAGGGTAAGGTATTGTAATGCGGTAGAAAAGGGGGAAGTCAAGTAAAAATGATTCGAACTTCGATCAGGGTAGGTTTGATAATGCGGGATCTGATTTCCATGTCTGGCCCTAATGGTTAGGGTGTGTCCTATGGAGCTTGAATCCTCAAAATTCCGAGCTGTCTCTTAGCCTAGGTCTCGGGAAGGTCTTGAGGATTGTAATGTGGGAAGGCTAGATGTGGTGTTAGCTGACCCACTTGATTGTTTCTCCCTTATTTGATGGTATGGGCATCGATAATCTTTGAATTGACCGTACCCCGGTAAAGGGATTGACCGTACTTTGGTCGAGGGGATGACCGTATCTGGTCGGGGAATGTTGATAATTCTTTTTTTTTGATGGCCAACTCTTTTGTTTTGGGCCTTTTTCTTTTTCCTTGGACTTTTGATTTTTTTGTCCAGCTCTTTTTCTTTTTTTTTTCGTTGGTCAAACTAACACCTAAGGTAGGGATTGGTTGGTCTTATTGAAGGGGTGTTTATTGTGGGAAGTGGGCTTGCCTTCCGTCTTGAACCCGAACTAGGAGACTACCTAGATTTTTCATAGGATTCGATACCGCTCCTGCTAGGGGTAGTTATGTGACTTTCTATACCAGACATGGAACAGGTAAAGGAAAAAACGGGTCTCAGTTTCCTGCAGTCATTATAGATGTGCCTATAATAGTCACGTGCATGTGCTCACAGTGTATGATGGTGTTCGTCATGTTCTCGGAAACACGTAAGAAAAGCATGTAGTAGAGATAGAAAAGCTGATTTTATTGAATTTGAAAAGAGGACAGAATACAGTTGACTCTGACTCTGACATCAGAATTGAAAGAAATAGAACATCCTAGACTCGGACTCAGACTCGGACTTAAATCAAATCCGGACTCTCGGATGATGTTGTCAGTAGTCGTCGACTTCTAAGGACTCAAGTGGATGTCCTGTACAGCCTTCAGTAGAAGCTTCACCCAGATCTTCATTGTGTCGAAGATCGTCATCAATCCTAGTGCCCATTTCGGTAAGTACCGCAAAGTTTGAAATGCCGGCATACCTAAGATGGACGAGGTAGGTGGGTAGGAGGTTGTTGATGACGCCTCCACTAGTGTCTTCTCGCTGGGCTTGTCTACCAGCTTAACATTCTCAGCCCGCCAACGTTGAAGGTATTTGGTGAAACCCTCTGTTGGATCTTGGGCCATGACTTCTAGGGTCCGCATGGTAGTCTGAAGTTCAGTATTATCAGAATAGTTTTGAGCGAACTCGGTAGCCACATCTTCCCAAGTGGAGAATCTTTTTGTGTTTAGCCTATATAACCATGCTTTTGGGTATTTCCCGAGGGATGCGCCGAACAAATTGATGAACATGTCGGCTTTAACCCCCTTGATTGCCATAAATGCCTTGAAGGCTCGGAGGTGTAATAATGGATCCTCCATCCCTTCGAATATGGGTAACCCTTCTAAATTGAGATCTGTTGGTAGTTTCTCACTGATGGGTGTATAGTCTCGGGAGTTTTCAACATGGATGCTGTACCCTTGGAGGGCATGGAATTGTTCCTCGAGCATGCGTACCGTGCTGATCAGTTTGGCAAATGGCCCAGTATTCACCAACCCAGAATTGAAGTCTTGTCGTTCAATGACAGTTAAACGAGCATGCATGGCCTTTTGGTCGGCCCTCAGGAATCCTAGTTGGGTTTCAACCATGGCCTGCCTGCTAACCATTGTCCCTAGCAAAGCTTTCATTTCATTAATGGTGTTTTCCATGTCCCTATTCCCGGTTGTGGGTGCCATACTCTGCGAAAATACCCACGTAATCAGAAATGTCGCTTCGGAACCCAAATACACCAAAGCATAGGAAATAGCGCGGAAGGAAAGACGACTTCGGTTTGACGCGGGTTAGACTCTTCTAAGGCAAATACGTTGGGTGCGATTCTCGGAGTGACTGTGATTAATCGCTCCGTCGGAGAATAGCCCTCAGGTGAGACTAAAGAGTCAGACAGGACTCAGATGGTGTGGCATCTAAGTGACTCTAAAGTGGGGTACGTGAGACAACACGTGTAAGACCTGACCCTTAGATCAACCGTGATTGATCGCTCCGCTGAAGAGTAGCCCTCGAGTAGGATCGAGGAATTGTTAAGACTCGAGTGTCGGACGGGTGACCTTTAGATGTAAGGATCACCAACCTTTTGTTATAGGGCTATGCCTTATAAAAAGTTGACTCGGCCTCAAGGAAAGGCAGACGGGGTAAGGGAGGAAACTTGCGATGTGAAATCGGCAGAGTTTCGACGCTAGAGACCCTCGACTTGGCTTGAATAAGGGTGACCATGTGATTAGGGTAGACCCTTAACTTAAAGGATTCTTGAGTTGGGATGACTCGACTAACGGATTGAAAGATGAGCGGAATTTGATAAGTGTTGTTTTGTAGTGCTTATTTCTTGTGTTTGGTCCCGGTTTCTCTTGTGGAATCGCTCTTTGGAGCGGTTTTGAGTCTACTTACACTTCTTCTAGCTAGTTTTAGGTTCCAAAGGCCTATCATTGAGAAATGGAACGATTCTGACTCGTTTCCGACGCATATGGAGCCAATGAAGAGAAGCGACGATGACTCGGTGGCTTAGACTCGATCCCGAGCCCCTTGGAGCCCACTCTCGAGCACCGAGAGTCGATAAGAAACCTAAGAAGAGCAAGTAGGGACCTACGTGACCATATTTGAAGTCTACAGGACCCATCCCGGTCGGAAACACATCCATCACGATCGGGATGAAGTGATGAGCAAAGGCGAGCTCCTGGAGGGCCTTCTCGGCCGGGATGATGAGCTTCTCGACCGGGATGGGTCCCTTCCCGCCCGGGATCATCCCTTCCCGGCCGGGAAGGGCCCAGTTCAGCCCGTGTTTCATTTTTCCGCCCCCCTTTTGTAGACACCCGCATTTTGACTGCCAGGTGTCTATGGTAGTTCCCAAAAAACACCCGATGATGATCGGACGCTAACGTGTTTCTACGCGTTCGGATATGGGCTCAAATCCATTAGTTGTTGGCTAAAGCACTTATGGAGTACAAATCTCACGAAACTAACCTCAAATCCAGGCCCAGTGGACCGTTCCGAGTCAAACAAGACTAATTTGGGCCAAAACCGACAGCGGAAATAAAACCGACTTTTTAGCGATTGGGTCAACCCTGGTCAAGGTCACTTCCGAGACATACAAAACAGCCCCTCACAACATCAAAAGTCCAAGTCAAACACAAACCCATCAAAAACCCAAGTCACGGTCCAAAGCAATAGACCCGCGCGACCCAGCTGGGCCACTCGATCGAGTGCTCCACCCACTCGATCGAGTGCCCCACCCACTCGATCAAGTGGGTCCTTTTTCAGGCTCGACTGCAGGCACGCTGAGCCACTCGACCGAGTCAGCTGGTTACTCGGTCGAGTAACCCTAACCGGGGTCCTTGGCTTTGCCTATATAAGCAACCCCATGCACACACTCCAACACACTTTTACAACCCTAATTCAACCCTAATCAAACCCTAATACTACACTCAAGCCCTAACCCTAGTACTTAGGAGGCAAACCCCAAACCACCACAACTCACCCTACATATCTCGATCACTCCCGTGCAAGCCACAACTAGACGAGTCTATACCGAGAACAAGAACATGTAGGTTGAGGGTGCAAAACCCTTCTTCTTCCTATCTCCTCTCTTTCTCGTTTTTTATTGTTTTATCGCATTCTAATATCGATAGTACCACTAGTACAAAGATACTAAATTACTTGTCGATTTGTGTCGAGTATGAGGGATGTCGGAATAAGAAAACCCGAACATACAAGTTTACCGCACACAGCGTTGCCGGTCGCTTATTCTGACATCCCAATTACTTGATTATTGAAAGAAGTTAACTTAAATAATAATTCGTTATTTTTGTTTTCTTTGTCATCAAATCGCAATTCTCATCAATTATAAACTATCTTTCAAATCGAGCATCTTTCAATAAGGGTCGAAACCCGTTGATGCGGATCCGACGTCAAACAATTCGCAAGAATTAATTATGACGTCGGGATGCGGAGGGAATCACGTCTTTCAGTTCAAGGAAAGTGTCGATCTATTAAATTCGATACCAATTCCTTAATTGGATGTCGAATCCAACGATCTAGTCAAACAAGTTAAACAATTCGATTTTTCGTTGAAGCTAACGTAGATGTCATTAAATTCGTTAGAATTATGACACTATGAACGCGGAGGAAAACTCATATCGTTTTGGTCAACTTTAAACGACTTATAGCAACTTCTCTTTATCTCGCTCTAATATCCGATGTCGATTCAGTAATCGCATGTTGGATACGACGAGTATCATACACACGAGTCGAGCACAAATTAATCAATATTTATGCCCGATTCAACAAAGTCATCAATTCAGCAAAAATCAAAAGCAATTTCGAAATCGACAACAAAATTTCAAACGAACCTGGTTCGTACAGGTGCCACTCGACCGAGTGCCTATGCCACTCGATCGAGTGACATCACATAAACCGAGACAGAAGGGTCTGATTGACCTCCACTCGGTCGAGTCTCGCAATGACTCGATCGAGTGGCAACGTACTCGGTCGAGTTCGCCAGTAACTCGACCGAGTAGGGTCCAAAATCAGAGACAGAACCCCCTTTCGAGGGACCACTCGGTCGAGTCTCGCAATGACTCGGTCGAGTGGCCCCTTATCACGACAATACCGTGAGTCTTGCATCCTCTTTTAGTCTCGGTAGTGTCTTTTATGACTTATGTCAATACGTGTTAATCCATCACGTAAAAACCTCACTTTTCGAAACCATACGTCATCTTGTTTGCATCATTCTACATATTTCAATATTTGCGCAAACCGTTATATCATTACTAACGCGTTGGTTGTTTCTCTTGTCAATTTTGGTTGTTTATTTTATTGTACTAAAATGAACCCGCATGCTAAAATACAACTTTGACGTTAAGATTTTAGTTGCATTAAATCGACATAGAAACCTTTTCAATTCTATCGTATGCTTAGGGAAAATACTGTCTGCATATCATATTCCCGTTCAACTAACGCGCGTATTAGAAAGTCACTCGATATCTTAGTAGAGGTCGCCAATGTGCGGGCGGGGTTGGGTGTCCTTCGTGGGTTTCCCAACACGTACCCTCACCCCTTCCTCAGAACCTCGGTTTCCGGATGCCCGAAACCGTTGGCGCACGAGAGTCATTCAATACACGATAACCGGTAGTGACAGTATCGGTATCGCAATGCAAAGGGACGAGCCCGATAAACTCTGACATCGGAAATGGGCCGTATTTTGTACACGGCCCACTACGACATAGAGTGGGTTCGAATGGGCCCGAACTCCCACAAAGTTCGGTGGCGACTCCACTTCGATTTAAATTTCCATTCGATCCATTCTCATATGGAGATTCATTCGCCTGCCCAAACCCGCGCGTGGCCGCGTCGGGGTGGACATATGTCGTGTCCACAATTTGGCGACTCCGCTGGGGACTAACTGATGCGTGACTTACCTTCGGCATCCTCAGGATGAGACTCGAATAGAAATCGTTTGACTAGTTTAATACGTGTTTTAGTTTTACGGTTCATGCATAACCCATATTTTCCCGGGCCGGTACTGGTGACCGACGTCCCACTATGCTGTTGATGTACTCCAATATGGATATGTCAAAAGGTGTCCATAGTCGATTCGAGTGGGTTTCACGGCATGTTCTAAGCTCAACTCGACTTAGAGAGTCCGTCCCGATCAACGTCTAGACTATGTACACTGGTATAGACCCTCTAGACCGACCGAGACTTAGTGTAAAGCATACATGGCGTCGTTATAATGCTTGCCTGATTACATGCTACTTGGTTTCCGTGTCGTTTTCAAAAAACCGTCAACTTTTCAAAAATACATCTTTTTCAGATATTCAATTTTCAAAACCCGGGTCGCATGCCGAATTTAGGACTTATGATTTTACTCAAAATAGCCTATTTTCTAGACGGTATGCTGCCCAATTCAAAACTCGAAGTTACTTTCAAAACCCGTGGCCCAATACTCTTTTCGTTTTCTTTCGAAAATTGGGCCCTCCACCGAGTTCTCTCGGGCTCTCTTCAAAAACAATCCATTTTCAAAATCTTCCTCTTCTTAGGACTCCCCGTATTTAGCAGTGTCGGGTCGTGTCGTAAGTTGTCAAGGTCTTTAGCGTCGAAACTCTGTCGATCTTACATCATAAGTTTCTTCCCTATCCCAGTCCGCCTTATTAGTCTGGGGATGTCTCACGTGAACCTTCAACAGGACTAGGCCCACCCGCCGAATCCTAAGGAAGGTTCACTTATCACAAGTCACCCGTCTAGGTGTCTTTTCTCGAGTCATTTCCCTTTTACTCTTGTTCGGGATGTACTTTCTATTCCGGGATTTTGGGCTAGTTTCTGATCATACGGTGTTCTTACAGACATGCCACCCGAGACTAGATACCAACGCAAGATGGACGAATTAAAGGATGCTCTGACCAAGATCGAGACTCAACTGACTGCCATCCAGGCTAACCAAGCAACTTTATCCACCCGCTTGAGTGCCGTAGAGAAAGGGACTCCTAATACTGGATCTGAGCCCACTGGGCCCATAGCTGAACTTGTCAGCGCTGTTCGCAGGCTCGAGGAACAAGTTCACCTGTCAACAAACAACTCGATCCACACTGAAATTGCTCGTTCCTATTCACCCTTGAATGACGAGCTACCTGCCAACCTCAACCTTACGGGAATTCCTATGTTTGAGGGAACCGAGGACCCGGTCCACCACATCCGGGCTTGCAAAGATTTCATGGCAGTAAAAGGGGTGAAGTCCACCATGTTTACTCACTTATTCCCTTCCTCCCTGGAGAAGCACCCTAAGGCCTTCAAAGAAATACAAGACGTGGGATGATGTGGCGATCAAATTTGCTCGGAATTACGCTGATAATACCGAGATCCAGACTACAATGCGTACTCTGGAAGTAATGGCCCAGGAGCCCAAAGAAGGGTTCACTAAATATCTACAAAGATGGCGGGCCGAGAGTGTGAAGCTGGTCGACAAGCCCAGCGAGAAAGTGCTAGTGGAGGCGTTTGTCAAGAACCTCCTCCCTTCCTACCGGGTCCACCTCCGGTATGCTGTTATCCTTAATTTTGCTACCCTAACTGCATTGGGTACAAGGATCAAGGACGACTTAAGGTTAGAGAGCCTGACTAAGGCCTCTACCAAGGGCTATCAAGGGGCAAGCTCATCCACGAGCAAGCCCACACCTGCAGCTGTAACTCGCAGCATCTTTGATGAGGTAAATCTGCTTGACACCTCATCCAAAAAGAATACACCAAATTGGGTATTCACAGATATAGGGACTACCTATACTTATGCCTTACAAAGGCTATCTTCAAAGGGCCTGATCCAACCAATAGGCCCGACTCCTGAAGTTCCAGTAGAGAAGAGGCCCAAAAGTTATAACGCCCAAGCCTACTGCCAGAATCATCGAGGTAACGGACATGATACCGAAAAATGCTGGAGAATGAAACACCTGATCCGGGATCTGATAGAGAGCGGAAAAATCCCGTTGCCCGGAGACAAGCCGAGCAACAAAGAGAACCCGTTCAGTGCCCATGCAATATTCACCGGTGAGGTAATCTACTGCTCACACCTCATTTCCCCCTATATCCCACAAATTAACGGGATATGGTTCGATGACGAGGAAGATGTGTACATAGCCAAAGGGGAAGCTGTCCCCATCACCCTTGAAGAAGTCCGAAAAGCTAAGTCCAAAGCCTTAGCTACTAACCACCTCGCCACAGCTGGGCGCTCTACTCCAACAACCGTCATTGAACCCGCCAGGATGGATCCTACCCTCGAAGAACCAAGCAACGACACGGCCTTGGTCCAACAAATGAAGAGGGTCTGAGCTGATCTAACCATATGGCAACTACTGGTTAGCTCACAAGCACATCGAGAAGCACTGACTAAGGCTCTCGATGAAATCAAGGTCGACTCACAGGTTACCCCCACTGAAATGGTAGCCACTATTATGCCTTATCTCAAGGGCAAGTGATACGTCGGTATTTTACCTATTTTTGTCCCACTTTCCGACTCTTATTTGACCGATTTTACAACTCGATTTGTTAATATTTTGCCCTTTTTTGTGTAATTGTTATTTAGTTCAATTATAGTAATTTTATTATATTTCTCGAGATTTTGGTACTGCGCGTCCATGTTTGTATTTGTAGGTACCGGTCCGGGAGAACCGATAGAAGAAATCGAGAAAGACGGAACAAAACGAGTTCAGAAGGGTCAAAGCTTAAAGGGAAGCCGACAACTCCAAGCTCCTATGGGCTCGCTGTGACCCAAATGACCAGATCCACCCCATACCAAATCAATCCCCAATTCAATTCTTCAACCTTCAGACTCCCTTTCTTTTATCTTTAATTAATCCATCACCATATCCATTGTAACACCCCGGCCCAATCCTAGGACCGGAAATGTTAGTCGCGGTAGCTCGCCAGGCTCAGTACTGGTCTCACAGACCAACACGAGTCCTTTCCAGCACATTTTGTCCTCACTTATGCGCACCCAGGAAACCTTCCCAGGAGGTCACCCATCCTAAGATTGCTCTCAGTCAAGCACGCTTAACTGCGGAGTTCTTATCATGGGCAAACCAGAAAAGAAAGTGCACTTTGTTGATATGAGTAGTACTTTCAATCCCTTTAAGCAAAGCTCATAAATAGGACATCTTCAATCAATGTGGGGTGTTTCATCCATCATATAATCATATTTCTCCATCATCAACGATCAAACATGATCTTCCATAATCATCCCTTGCCTACCCAATTCAATTCATCAATCAAGCTCGACAACCACCAGAGCTCTAGCCGCGACGCGTCATCTCTGCCCGGTTACAATCACCGTCGCCGGCATAGGGTCTCCGTTCAACCTACAGCAGTCGGGTCAACCTCCATATCTTCATTTCAATTAACCACCTTCTGCCCAGATTTCGAACTCCGACCTCCCTGAACCAACCACCACACCCGTCGAACTCCGCCGAACCAGCAGCGTCGTCGAACCAAGCTCCACTTCCGGCGTCGACATGCTCAGATAAACGCGGTCCACCGTGCGTAACCGGAACAGGGGAGAATCAGCCGTGCGAAGTCCACCGTGCTCAACCCATCTAACCGTGCTAATCTCCGTCGTCTTCCACTGTACACGGAGTGTCCCAGATTCAATTTGATTGAGTTGTTTGTCTTACTTGAAGAAGCAAATGACTTTCCTGCCCTTATTTTTACTTTATTTTATTTTATTTAAGTTGAGGGCAATTTGGTCTTTTCCTTTACTTTATGAGATATTTTTACACTTAAACCCTCATTTCTTTGAGTAGGCTGAGAGTTAGGCTGATTTTTGTGTAGGGATTTAGATAGAGAGTAGTAGTTGAACGCATCAGCTCGAGAAGGGTTTAGTAGTTCATTTCAATTAGTTTAGTCTCTTAATTTTGTTCAAGACTTAATCTTTTTGTATTAATTTCTCATCCAATCAAATTTCCATCCTCTTTTGTATAATTCTCCCCCCTTTTCTTATTTATTGTTTATCCTTTAAGTTTTATGTCTATGTTAGATTAGTAATTAATTACTTCAAAGTTATTATCTTTATCGATTAATTGTGTTTAGTTATATGATTCTAAGTTTGTGTATCCTCTTTATGTTAAGAGTAATTAGTATTAGTATTTTATTTTATTAGTCAAGTTCTTGTCTTTATTATTTTATTATGCTTTGTGTTATGACTAGAATAATTATTTGCGTGTTTTGTGTTATGTTAATTATGATTAGTGAGTAGTGTCTTTTCTAGGGGAAGATTTGACCCCGACATGTCTATATTGTGTGTTTGAGTCCCGTATTTGGTTTGTTTGGGATATACGGAGGAGGATAGTTTGGGATTCGGGAATCGACTTATCATTGGGTTGTGTTTGAACCCTTGACCCTTGTCCACCGACGGGAGTCGGTTAGGTCTAGGTAGTAAAACTCGCCCCTTGACTTGCCTTACCCCGCCTAGTTGAACACGGGAGTGAGAATTAGGTAGGGTACCCTAACTATCGGTCTAGACTCTTCACCTTGGGAGAGGGAAGAGAAAGGAACGGGATTAGACGCGTACTTAGTGACCTAGGACCTTGGATTGGGTACCACGGGAGTGGGCTCACTCGATTGACCTAGGAATATGACTCACGAGCCCGGGAGGGAGGTGATCGGGTTTTACTTAGTCGGACTACGAACCCGGGAGGGAGGTAGTCGACCCTTAGAGGCGTTCCACTCATCCTAATATCCCTAGCTACCCATTGTCGGTATTTCTTATTCATGATTATGATATGTCGGTGGTTAAGTCGGACCCTAGGCCTTTCTTTATTATTAGATCACCATTCTTATTACTCGTTAGTTTTATTATTAGTTCACTTATGCTTTTATTAGTTATCTTAGTTAGTATAATTTCCCTCTTGATAATTGATTCGCGTAGCTAATTCATAATCCGAGACCGAACTAGTACTTGATCCCGATCTCCTTGAGGATTCGAGCCAACTTACCCTTGCTATTTTAGTTTAGGTTAGTTGGTTTATTTGATAGTTAGATTGACGACAAATCCGACTATCAAAATGGCGCCGTTGCCGGGGAGATCAACGGATTGATATTAGTTTAGTTTTAGATTTATTTGACTACGCTTGGTTACTTGTTACTTGGTGCTTGTTCCTATGATGATTTACCACATTCCACAACGAAAAGAGACATTGCATGATTATTGGGATAAACTTAAGAATTGCACTCTTGGATTTGATGTTGAGATGTGGGAATTTTGTCATATGGTGTATGATGGTGTTCATGATAACATTAGAGTCATGATTGAAGAGAGTTGTCAAGGTAAGTTTACATCGATGCCATATTGTGAAAGATGGGACCTTCTTAATAAGTTGGTTAATGATTCTAGGCAATCGGAGAGCACTAGTTATAAGAATGCTTATTTACCTCTCCATGTGGATGTTACTACTTTAGTTGATGAGTTAGAGTCTAAGTTGGATGATGAGCCTCTTGTTAACATGACCACTTTGCCTACCATTTATGATTTGATTAGTTCTCTCTTCCTAAGGGATGTGACGATCATGGTATCTTTTATGTTGGGTCTATTGTTCTTATTGATGATGTCAAGTCTTCATTTGATGATAGTCTTGAGGATAAGAGATGTGTTGGTGATGATCTTATTAAAGAGACTCTTCTTGAGGTTTTTGAGATTGTTGATGAGCCATATGATGAGTGCATGAGTGTGTTTAATGATGCTTTTGATATGGAGAGGGATGAAAATTGTGTTCTTATGGAGATTCAAATCCTTTTCCCTAGTCTTAAGGATGCTTGCTTGCCTCACTTTATGGATGTTGATGATTTAGTTGATAATCCTTGTAATGAAGAGATTTCTTACTCTCTTCATAAGGTTGTTGATGATGTTGAGACTTGTGGTGAGAGTGTTGTTGGGATAGTTGAGAGCACGAGGGTATTTGAGTATAAATGGGATATGGATATTGATTTCTTTGAGGAGCCCATTTTGGAGAAATTTGAGTCTTTTGCTCATTTTGAGGATGAATCTATTTCATATATTGATTATGTAGACCTTATTTCTCTTACCCCTTTGTTCGAGACCATGTATCTTAATGAGACCAAATGTGAAGAGCTAGCCCACAAAGAGATTTTATGTGCACCCTTCGATGTGAATGTTATTGTGACAAGTAGTGGATGTGTGTTGGAAACTTTTTTGTTTCCAAAAGGTTATGAATTATGTGAATCAAGCATTGTTGAAACCTTTGATGACGATGTTGAAGTTAAATGGGACGATAATAATGTTGACACATTAGATGAACCCATTTTTGAGATATTTCTTGAGGAAATTCATGAATCTACCCATTCCATTCTTGGTGAATCTTTTATTCATATCACTTGTTTTCCTCTTGACTTTCATGTCCCTTCTTATGAGTCCATTGTTTTTGAGGATGCATTTTCATTTCATCTTGATTGTTTTCCTCAAGACTTTCTAGCACCCACTTACGAATCAATGTTTGAAGATGTTTGGAAGAATTCTTTCAATGACTTGATCATTGGTTTGTTACATGGAAGTGGTGTGATTTGGGACAAGGAAGGAGGCGTTTGGATGAGTGACATGATGGTCAAGGAGACTAATCATGTCTTTTATGTGGTTTATAGCCTACCTCTCATGAAAGAAGTGATAAAGCAAGGAAGAGGTGTTAGGCATGTTGGTTACTATGATGAGTTTAGAAACATGAGTGGCTTAGGATACCGATTGTGGGATCCCGGTTAGATTAAAAGCATGAGTTGTAGGTTTGGCGGTCCTTAAAACCGCGCTTCTTGGGAGGCACCCCAAGTTTGTTGTACATATTTATGTTTTTGTTTGTTTGTTTGTTTGTGTTTTTGTTTGTAGGTATCTCTAGCAAGGAACCACAATGTAGCAAAATGGATTAGAGACATGAAATCGATCAAGTGTGGGGAAGACTTATACTCTAAAAGGTATTCTCTTACCCTCCCTTTCCCTCTCTAGTTTTGGACATTGAGGACAATGTTCGTTTCAAGTGTGGGGAGGTAGATTCTTGATTGATAGTTTGTTGTGCTTGAGGATTTGTGGTCGATACTCTTGTTGGAGATTTCTTGGAGGCATTATTTGTTGTAAATATGTGTTGTTTTGGGATTGTGGCTTTGTGTGGATTGTTTGTTGTTTTTGGTTTCTCGTTTTTGTGTTTTGTCTCATTTTTGTCTTTTTCTTTTGTAAAACTTGAAAATTTTGAAAAAAAATCCTAAAAAGTGACAAAATGAAAAATTCCAAAAAGATTTTTGTTTTTCGATTCACTTGTTTCCGTTGATAAAATCATTTTTCTAATTTTCAACTTCTTTAAAGAGTATGAATATTCTATTACTTATTGGTTGTTTATTAGTATTATATATTGATTGTCCTCCTACTATAAGTCGCTCGGGATGTGTCCTTCACTTGTTTCCACCTTCCACCTCCCGTGTTGTGATTTTGGCTTTGTATATTTGTTTAGGTGACTATTTACCCAATTGACTTTTTATCATTTTTTCGATCCCATATCTCACAAAAATACTCCACAAAATAAAAGTTGGCATTGAGTTTTGCATTCATCTTCCATTAAAAAAAAAGGGCTCAAAGATCAAATACGAGCCAACAAAGAAAAAATCCTCAAAAACTCAAAGAGAATACGGAGGAGAAGAAGAAAAAAATGAAAATATAGAAAAAATGAAAAATGAAAAGAGAAAAAGAAAAAGACAGACGATTCCTCCCCCGAGTATTTTTTTTAATCCTTATTCTTCATTTTGGATCGTTTCACGTGTCACTTGGGTGATTAGGATGACCCTAGCCCTTTGTTTATTCAAGGGATCGAGACTTGTATGCATTAGTCACTAACTCCATTGGAGAACTCCTTCCATCTCCATCTCACGTCCCGAAATAGCATGGACCGAGGCCAAGAGATATGTAACAATAACTTTTGCAATTGATTTAGTAATCTTAACATTCATATTCTATATTTTAGTTGAATTTTAGAATCGTGACTTTTGATTTGGGGAACTTGTGACTCGTTTGTTTATATTTGCTTATTTTCGTTTTTGTATATATTTTGTGTTTTTGATTTTCGTGATTTTATTTATGGGTCGTAGTTTGTCTTTAGAGCTTACTCGAGGACGAGTAAGAGTTAAGTGTGGGGAGGTTGATACGTCGGTATTTTACCTATTTTTGTCCCACTTTCCGACTCTTATTTGACCGATTTTACAACTCGATTTGTTAATATTTTGCCCTTTTTTTGTGTAACTGTTATTTAGTTCAATTATAGTAATTTTATTATATTTCTCGAGATTTTGGTACTGTGCGTCCATGTTTGTATTTGTAGGTACCGGTCCGGGAGAACCGATAGAAGAAATCGAGAAAGACGGAACGAAACGAGTTGAGAAGGGTCAAAGCTTAAAGGGAAGTCGACAACTCCAAGCTCCTATAGGCTCGCTGTGACCCAAATGACCAGATCCACCCCATACCAAATCAATCCCCAATTCAATTCTTCAAACTTCAGACGCCCTTTCTTTTATCTTTAATTAATCCATCACCATATCCATCATATAATCATATTCCTCCATCATCAACGATCAAACATGATCTTCCATAATCATCCCTTGCCTACCCAATTCAATTCATCAATCAAGCTCGACAACCACCAGAGCTCTAGCCGCGACGCGTCATCTCTGCCCGGTTACAATCACCGGCGCCGGCATAGGGTCTCCGTTCAACCTACAGCAGCCGGGTCAACCTCCATATCTTCATTTCAATTAACCACCTTCTGCCCGAATTTCGAACTCCGACCACCCTGAACCAACCACCACACCCGTCGAGCTCCGCCGAACCAGCAGCGTCGTCGAACCAAGCTCCACTTCCGGCGTCGACATGCTCAGATAAACGCGGTCCGCCGTGCGTAACCGGAACAAGGGAGAATCAGCCGTGCGAAGTCCACCGTGCTCAACCCATCTAACCGTGCTAATCTTCGTCGTCTTCCACTGTACACGGAGTGTCCCAGATTCAATTTGATTGAGTTGTTTGTCTTACTTGAAGAAGCAAATGACTTTCCTGCCCTTATTTTTACTTTATTTTATTTTATTTAAGTTGAGGGCAATTTGGTCTTTTCCTTTACTTTATGAGATATTTTTACACTTAAACCCTCATTTCTTTGAGTAGGCTGAGAGTTAGGCTGATTTTTGTGTAGGGATTTAGATAGAGAGTAGTAGTTGAACGCATCAGCTCGAGAAGGGTTTAGTAGTTCATTTCAATTAGTTTAGTCTCTTAATTTTGTTCAAGACTTAATCTTTTTGTATTAATTTCTCATCTAATCAAATTTCCATCCTCTTTGGTATAATTCTCCCCCCTTTTCTTATTTATTGTTTATCCTTTAAGTTTTATGTCTATGTTAGATTAGTAATTAATTACTTCAAAGTTATTATCTTTATCGATTAATTGTGTATAGTTATATGATTCTAAGTTTGTGTATCCTCTTTATGTTAAGAGTAATTAGTATTAGTATTTTATTTTATTAGTCAAGTTCTTGTCTTTATTATTTTATTATGCTTTGTGTTATGACTAGAATAATTATTTGCGTGTTTTGTGTTATGTTAATTATGATTAGTGAGTAGTGTCTTTTCTAGGGGACGATTTGACCCCGACATGTCTATATTGTGTGTTTGAGTCCCGTATTTGGTTTGTTTGGGATATACGGAGGAGGATAGTTTGGGATTCGGGAATCGACTTATCATTGGGTTGTGTTTGTGTGGACATGACATAGGTCCACCCCGACGCGGCGACGCGCGGGTTTGGGGAGGCGAATGAATTTCCATATGAGATGGATCGAATTGAATTTTAAATCGAAGTAGGAGTCGCCACCGAATTTTATGGTTATTCGGAACCATTCGAACCCACTCTATGTCGTAGTGGGCCATACTTAAAGCCTGGCCCATTTCCGATGTCAGAGTTTATCGGGTTCGTCCCTTAGCATTTCGATACCGATGCCGACTGGAGCGGTTAATCGTATATTGAATGACTCTCGTTGCCAATGGATTCGGACATCCGGAAACCATGGTTCTGAGTAAGGGGTGAGGGTACGTGTTGGGAAGTTCAGTGAGAACACCCAACCCCGCCCGCACTTAGCGACCTTTACTAAGATATCGTTCGGTTTTGTGTACACGCGTTAGTTCGACGATTGAATGATATGCAGAGATCATTTTCCTTAGACATGTGAGGAAAAATAAATGGGTTGCTAAGTCGTTTAATGCATGTTAAACTACTAACGTCAAAGTTATTTTAGCATGTGAGTTCGTTTTAGTCTAATGAAACGATAAAAAGAATATGAGAAAAATAAATTGCTACAAACACGAGAAAACGAGTTAGTAACGATTGAATAATAATATAGCAAATAAATATACGAGATCGAGAAAATAAATATTAATCAAAATCTGAAAAATATTACTAAAACGTTGTTTTGTATAAAAAACGAAGTTCGAAAAATAATAAAAAAAAGAACGAAAAGGGCGCGCGCTTGGGCAGTCTGCCGCGCGACTCGCCCGAGACGTAGGCGGGTCGCGTAGCGGCCTGATTTCGGGACCGGTTTTTGGAAAATTTTTGATTAAGTCGCGTATGAATATTGCATAATTCGTAATCGACTTAATGTTTTCGATATTCGTTATATTCGATAATTGACTATGAAACGAATATCAAATATTTGGAATAGTTTTAGAAAAGATGTAAATTTAGAAATTGTTTCGTAAAATAATAAAAATAGACGAACGAAAAACTAAAAAAAGGACCGGGTCACAGACCCGTGCGCGAGCCGCATGGGCTTGGCGCGACTCGCGTGCGGGTCTGTCCGCTTTTTATTTTTTTGTTCGAAAATCGTTAATCTTATAAATCGCGTACAAATATGGATTAATTTATACTCGGTTTATATTTTCGATATTCGTCGTATTCGATATTCGATTATGAAATCGATATCGAATAGTCGGAATGACTTTAGAAAAGGTTTTTAAAAAAAGTTTGTTTTTGAACAAAAAGTAAGAAAAAAGAATTTTGAACGAAAAGTTGTAAAAAAGGGTCTTGAATAAAAAAATGTAACGATATCGTTGAAAACTTAATATAATTCTTTTGATACGATATTCGATTATATAGAATCGATATCATATTTTAAGAATGTTTGATATATGAAAATAGTTTTTAATAATATCGATATTAGAAAAATAGAAAAAAGACCGACGAAAAGACCCATAGAAAAACGAGAAGAAGAGAAGAGAAGAGAGAAGAATTGGGTTTGATTTACACCCTCAACCTACATGCTTTGTTTTCTCGGGATAAGGCTCGTCGGGAAGTGGCTTAGACTTGGGAACGTCGAGATGATCAGGATGAGTTAAGGTGTATCAGTTTGGGTGGTTTGGGACGCCGGGTTTGACGTGTGGTCAAAGCTTCGAGGTTTCGGAATAAGTGTCGGGATTTGCTAACTATCGAGTTTGTGTATGAACCGTGTGTGGAGGGGGTTTCGGACGTGTTTTTGCTGCTGTTGTGTTGTTGTGTTTTGGTATTTTTCTGATGTATGATCGTTGTTAATTGTGTTGGACGGGAGGTCCTATTTATAGGGAGTTTCCGACCTTTGTTTAGGAGAGTTTGAATACCGCTTAGGATAGGAAACGTAGGAGTTTAAGGAGCATAAGAATTCCGCTTTCTTGGCCAAGAAGAAAGGGATTCTCGGCTGGTGGAGGTGTTTTGGCCGGGTATTTGGTACTCGGTCAATGTCTGAATCGGTTTCTGGATAGAATTCCTACTTGAGGTTGAATTCTACCTTTAACGGAATTGTTTAATGTTTTAATGAATCTGAATTTTTGTAGGAATTTGGGTTGGAATCAACCGTGTGAGTGTCACGGCTGACTCACATGTCTCGGGAAAATCTTTGACCGGGTTTTGACTCGGTCGCTAAAAGACGGTTTTACCCCTGGTGACGGTTTCGACCCAAATTAGTGTTATTTGACTCGAAACGACCCACTGGGCCTGGATTTGAGGTTGGTTTTGTAAGATTTGTACTCCTTAAAAAGTCTAAACCAAATGTCCATGATTACGAGCCCATATCCGAGTCTATCAAAGCACGTTTACGTCCAATCATCATCGGGTGTTTGGCGGGAACTACTATAGACACCTGGCGGTCAAAATGTGGGTGTCTACAGAGCCCCCACTCTGACTGAGGCTTGGACAAGGCAAAAGTCAGAGTAGCTACCAGGTTAATCAAGGATTAAAACCTGGCAGACTTCCGATCGGGTCGTTTAGGGTCCATTAGACCTGCGTGAAGGGCTCGCCAGCCATAGAATAGAAATCATACCTGGGTTGATGCTGATAACGTCGCGGGAGCTTGCCTAGGAAGCTATGGGTATACCTGTTTGCAGATATATCTTGTCTTAGAATTGCGCGGGAGCTTGCCTTGGAAGCTATGGGCATATCTGTTTGCAGATATATCCTGAAAGAAGTTGCTTGAGCTTTTCCACTGGGGAACTTAGAATTTCTGGGAGTCTTGGGTGTACCTGTATGCTGACATAATTTGTATGTAACATTTAGGTGAAACACTGACTCATGCTGGGAAGAAATGATGATTTTTCGAAAATTTTTGAAAAGGGAAATGCTGGATTTTTTTTGGAATGGTTTGGAAATAAGGATGCTTGGGATGACTTCGATTTCTAATCGGATCCTGACATGGACTCCTGAAACTTCATGGTTAGGCTTGTATGCCTAAGTGAAGTAGGGGAAGTGACATAAAGCCTATTCCTGCGATGACTAGGAAAATGATTTTCTCAAATGGCTAAGTTTTGCAAATGAGAATTTGAAGAGAGAGATATACCGACAGACTCGACTCTGGACGCGAGAGAACGAGTTGACAGACACGACTTTGACTCTCTAAGGGTTAGACCGTGACTCGGTAGGGGGTAGGCCGCCTAAGATGACAAGACACTTAAGTTGCGCTATTCCGTAGCCTAGGCGAGTGGCAACACAGTCGAACATCGAAATGGGAACGATCTGCTATAGGGGAATTGCAGCAGTCTGTAATGAGACTGTTTTAGCAGTAACAATGCTGTAGTCTAGTGCTCCTTTTGAATTTTTGATTTTTGGGACATTTCCAAAGTGGGTATTGCTCCGAGTCCTGACAGATTCTCGTCTTTGACTAAGCCGAGTACCAGGACACACTATAGAAAGGAGGCTAGATTTTTTGTATTTATCTGGATTTTGTGAGTGGATGGAGAACTTCTGCCTAGGAGAAGCCCCCAGGACGACAAAGCTAGCTGTTGAGAACATGATGGTGTCGTGACCGGAATGATGGCGCTTTTTGAATGTGTGTCAATGTGGGTGGTTGTGCCCTTGTTGAAAGGCTGCCTACGTATTCACGTGTAGTGAAATCAAACCAAGCCGTAGTTCAGTGGATTGAAAGATATATAATGGTGCCTAGTTTACTAGGGCTTTGTGTGTAACTAGCCACAGCAATGGTGTAGGCTAGGTGCATTCCCAGTGATGTCTAGATCAAAGGGCTAGAATAGTTAGGATGTTGATCCTGTGACTGTGAGCATTCTCCGGGGTAGCCCCCAGAGGTGGTGTGAACTATTTGGGCATGTTCTATGCCGACTGCAAGTTGAGTTCCCGTGTTTGGGGCTGGTAACTGGTTTGAATGAGAAGAATTGAGATGAGATTTTAACGAGTTATGCTCTCGGGGATTTTAACGAGTTCTGTTCTCGGGGATTTGATGAGTTTTGCTCTCGGGGATTTTAATGAGTTTTGCTCTCGGGGATTTTGACGAGTTTTGCTCTCGGAGGGATCTGACGAGTTTTGCTCTCGGGGGGATTTGACGAGTTTTGCTCTCGGGGGATTGGATGAGTTTTGCTCTCGGGGGGATTTGACGAGTTTTGCTCTCGGGTCTTTGTATGGTGATTGTGAATTTTGTTATGTAAAGGGGAAGTCGAGTAGAATGGCTCGAACTTTAATCGGGATAAGTTTTGATAATGCAGGATCTGGTTTCCATGTCTGGCCCTAATGGTTAGGGGTATCCTATGGAGCTTGAATCCTCAAAATTCTGGGCTGTCTCTAGCCTAGGTCTCGAGAAGGTCTTGAGGGTTGTAATGTGGGAAGGCTAGATGTGGTGTTAGCTGACCAGCTTGACTGTCTCTCCTCTATTGGATGGTATGGGTATTGACAATTTTTGAATTGACTGTTTCACGGTCATGGGTTTTTGAATTCTTTGGGTTGACCTCTTAGCCCCGGTCATGGGATTCTTCATTTGAGTTGACTGTGTCTGGTCGAGAGATGTTGATAATTCTTTTTTGATCATGGCCAACTTTTTTGTTTTTGCCTTCTGCTTTTTCTCTTGGACTTTTGATTTTTTTGTCCTGTTTTTTTTTGTCGGTCAGACTAAAACCTAAGGTAGGGACTGGCTAGTCTTATTGAATGGGTGTTTATTGTGGGAAGTGGGCTTGCCTCCCGTCTTGAACCCAAACTAGAAGACTACCCAGATTTGTCATAGGATTCGATATGCTCCTGCTACGGGTAGTTATGTGGCTTTTTATACCAGACATGGAATAGGTAAAAGGAAAACACGGGCTCGGTTTCCTGCAGTCATTATAGATGTGCCTATAATAGTCACGTGCGTGTGCTCACAGTGTATGATGGTGTTCATCATGTTCTCGGAAACACATAAGGAAAGTATGTATGAGAAATAGAAAAGCTGATTTTATTGAATTTTGAAAAAAGAGGACAGAATACAACTGACTTTGACTCTGACTTTGATTTGGAAATGAGGATGTAGGGTATCCTAGACTCGAACTCAGACTTAGACTCGAATCAAATCCGGACTCGGACGCTCGGTTGGTTGTTTTTTTTTGGTAAGGTCTTTGATTGGAGAGAAAGACGGGTGCCACGACTCGCCTAAACTCGGCTTTGCGCAAGTGCAAGAGAGGGAGTCAAACTAGACACGGCCCGGAGTGACGGGTCGATAAAGACTCTGGGACCGGGATACTCAAACGTTGATCTAGACGAGGTAACGACTGCGAATTGGACTCGAGCTGCATAAGGGTGAATCCGAAAATGGGGGCGATCGTGTTTGACCGTATCACGTTCTCGAACCAACCGTGGTGACCTAACCCTAGGTGACTCGATTATTCGTAGCATAGGTACGACACAAAAAAGGCATCATAAGGACGCCGGTGCAGGATGAACGTAGGGTACCCCTTAAGGTGACCGTGGTTGACTGCTCGGTTGAGGGATAGCCTCCGAGTGAGGCTAAAGAATCTGATAGGACTCAGATGGTGTGACACCTAAGTGACTCGAAAGTGGGATACGTGAGACAACACGTGTAAGCCATGACCTTTACAGCAACCGTGGTTGATCGCTCTGCTGAAGGGTAGCCCCCGAGTGGCACTGAAGACCGACTCCTAGACGGGTGACTCGTGGATGGTGGGCTCTCCCTGGGTTTTGGCAAAGTGGGCCTAGTCCCGTTCGAAGGAAAATCCATGGGAGAATTCCCCAGACTTTGGACTCGAATGTGTAAACAGGCTTCCCTTTGTAGGAGTTGGTCCTACGTAGGTGGGCCGTGCCTTGATAATAAGGCGGACTGGAATGGGGTAGAAACTCGTGATGTAAGATCGACGGAGTTTCGACGCTATAGATTCTAACAACTTATGACAAGACCCGACACTGCTAAATACGGGAAGTCCTAAGAAGAAGGTTTTGAAAAGTGAATTTGAATTTGAAAACCGAGCAAAGTCGGATTGGAAGACCTGATTTTTTTGAAAACCGAGAGAGGGGTTATCGGGCCGAGATTTCGGTTTTTTTTTTTTGAAAAGGTTTGGACATCATACCGGCTAAAAATAGGCTATTTTGAGTCAAAATCATAAGTCCTAAATTCGGCAGCTTTCCGGGTTTTGAAAAAGGATGGATTTGAAAAAAAAGATGCAAACTTTTGAAAATGACGGTTTTTGAAAAGACCAAAAAAAAGATCAAGTAGCATGTAGTCACGGAAACAGTATAACGACGCCATGTATGCTCTTAGTCTAAGTCTCGGTCGGTCGAATAGGGTCTATACCAACAACGATCGCATTCTCGCAAATCAGGACGGACCTCCTAAGCCGAGTTGGTCTTAGAATCTGCCGTAAAACCCATGCGAGTTCCGCCATCGAAGTCTTTAGTGCATCCAAGTAGAAATGCACCGTGGTATAGTGGGACGTCGGTCACAAGTAACCGGCCCGGGATAGAACGGGGTTATGCATGAACCATTGGACTAAAACGTGTACATTACTAATCGAACGATTTCTTTTCGAGTCTCACCCTGAGGATGCCGATGGTAAGTGACTCATCAGTTGATCCCCAGCGGAGTCGCCAAATTGTGGACATGACATAGGTCCACCCCGACGCGGCGACGCGCGGGTTTGGGGAGGCGAATGAATTTCCATATGAAATGGATCGAATTGAATTTTAAATTGAAGTAGGAGTCGCCACCGAATTTTATGGTTATTCGGAACCATTCGAACCCACTCTATGTCGTAGTGGGCCATACTTAAAGCCTGGCCCATTTCCGATGTCAGAGTTTATCGGGTTCGTCCCTTAGCATTTCGATACCGATGCCGACTGGAGCGGTTAATCGTATATTGAATGACTCTCGTTGCCAATGAATTCGGACATCCGGAAACCATGGTTCTGAGTAAGGGGTGAGGGTACATGTTGAAAATTTCAGTGAGAACACCCAACCCCGCCCGCACTTAGCGGCCTTTACTAAGATATCGTTCGGTTTTGTGTACACGCGTTAGTTCGACGATTGAATGATATGCAGAGATCATTTTCCTAAGACATGTGAGGAAAAATAAATGGGTTGCTAAGTCGTTTAATGCATGTTAAACTACTAACGTCAAAGTTATTTTAGCATGTGAGTTCGTTTTAGTCTAATGAAACGATAAAAAGAATATGAGAAAAATAAATTGCTACAAACACGAGAAAACGAGTTAGTAACGATTGAATAATAATATAGCAAATAAATATATGAGATCGAGAAAATAAATATTAATCGAAATCTGAAAAATATTACTAAAACGTTGTTTTGTATAAAAAACGAAGTTCGAAAAATAATAAAAAAAAGAACGAAAAGGGCGCGCGCTTGGGCAGTCTGCCGCGCGACTCGCCCGGGACGTAGGCGGGTCGCATGGCGGCCTGATTTCGGGACCGGTTTTCGGAAATTTTTTGATTAAGTCGCGTATGAATATTGCATAATTCGTACTCGACTTAATGTTTTCGATATTCGTTATATTCGATAATTGACTATGAAACCAATATCAAATATTTGGAATAGTTTTAGAAAAGATGTAAATTTAGAAATCGTTTCGTAAAATAATAAAAATAGACGAACGAAAAACTAAAAAAAGGACCGGGTCACAGACCCGTGCGCGAGCCGCCTGGGCTTGGCGCGACTCGCGTGCGGGTCTGTCCGCTTTTTATTTTTTTGTTCGAAAATCGTTAATCTTATAAATCGCGTACAAATATGGATTAATTTATACTCGGTTTATATTTTCGATATTCGTCGTATTCGATATTCGATTATGAAATCGATATCGAATAGTCGGAATGACTTTAAAAAAGGTTTTGAAAAAAAGTTTGTTTTTGAACAAAAAGTAAGAAAAAAGAATTTTGAACGAAAAGTTGTAAAAAAGGGTCTTGAATAAAAAAAATGTAACGATATCGTTGAAAACTTAATATAATTCTTTTGATACGATATTCGATTATATAGAATCGATATCATATTTTAAGAATGTTTGATATATGAAAATAGTTTTTAATAATATCGATATTAGAAAAATAGAAAAAAGACCGACGAAAAGACCCATAGAAAAACGAGAAGAAGAGAAGAGAAGAGAGAAGAATCGGGTTTGATTTACACCCTCAACCTACATGCTTTGTTTTCTCGGGATAAGGCTCGTCGGGAAGTGGCTTAGACTTGGGAGCGTCGAGATTATGAGGATGAGTTAAGGTGTATCAGTTTGGGTGGTTTGGGACGCCGGGTTTGACGTGTGGTCAAAGCTTCGAGGTTTCGGAATAAGTGTCGGGATTTGCTAACTATCGAGTTTGTGTATGAACCGTGTGTGGAGGGGGTTTCGGACGTGTTTTTGCTGCTGTTGTGTTGTTGTGTTTTGGTATTTTTCTGATGTATGATCGTTGTTAATTGTGTTGGACGGGAGGTCCTATTTATAGGGAGTTTCCGACCTTGGTTTAGGAGAGTTTGAATACCGCTTAGGATAGGAAACGTAGGAGTTTAAGGAGCATAAGAATTCCGTTTTCTTGGCCAAGAAGAAAGGGATTCTCGGCTGGTGGAGGTGTTTTGGCCGGGTATTTGGTACTCGGTCAATGTCTGAATCGGTTTCTGGATAGAATTCCTACTTGAGGTCGAATTCTACCTTTAACGGAATTGTTTAATGTTTTAATGAATCTGAATTTTTGTAGGAATTTGGGTTGGAATCAACCGTGTGAGTGTCACGGCTGACTCACATGTCTCGGGAAAATCTTTGACCGGGTTTTGACTCGGTCGCTAAAAGACGGTTTTACCCCTGGTGACGGTTTCGACCCAAATTAGTGTTATTTGACTCGAAACGACCCACTGGGCCTGGATTTGAGGTTGGTTTTGTAAGATTTGTACTCCTTAAAAAGTCTAAACCAAATGTCCATGATTACGAGCCCATATCCGAGTCTATCAAAGCACGTTTACGTCCAATCATCATCGGGTGTTTGGCGGGAACTACTATAGACACCTGGCGGTCAAAATGTGGGTGTCTACAGTTTGAACCCTTGACCCTTGTCCACCGACGGGAGTCGGTTAGGTCTAGGTAGTAAAACTCGCCCCTTGACTTGCCTTACCCTGCCTAGTTGAACACGGGAGTGAGAATTAGGTAGGGTACCCTAACTATCGGTCTAGACTCTTCACCTTGGGAGAGGGAAGAGAAAGGAACGGGATTAGACGCGTACTTAGTGACCTAGGACCTTGGATTGGGTACCGCGGGAGTGGGCTCACTCGATTGACCTAGGAATCTGACTCACGAGCCCGAGAGGGAGGTGATCGGGTTTACTTAGTCGGACTACGAACCCGGGAGGGAGGTAGTCGATCCTTAGAGGCGTTCCACTCATCCTAATATCCCTAGCAACCCTTTGTCGGTATTTCTTATTCATGATTATGATATGTCGGTGGTTAAGTCGGACCCTAGACCTTTCTTTATTATTAGATCACCATTCTTATTACTTGTTTGTTTTATTATTAGTTCGCTTATGCTTTTATTAGTTATCTTAGTTAGTATAATTTCCCTCTTGATAATTGATTCGCGTAGCTAATTCATAATCCGAGACCGAACTAGTACTTGATCCCGATCTCCTTGAGGATTCGACCCAACTTACCCTTGCTATTTTAGTTTAGGTTAGTTGGTTTATTTGATAGTTAGATTGACGACAAGTCCGACTATCAGCAAGTCCAAGAAAGAAGGCCCACTCATCACCTTCTCCGAGTTTGATCTACCACCATTCGGGGCTGCCCATAACTTGGCCCTGTACGTCACGGTCATTAGCCGACGGAAGTACCTCCCAATGACCCTTATCGATGATGGGTCTGCTGTAAATGTCCCACCTCTAAGGACCGCTAAGGCCCTCGGCATCACTGATGCCGACTATCTCCCGACGACACAAACTATTCAGGCTTTCGACGGAAGCCCAAAGCCAGTTGCCGGGGCCGTTAAACTGAAAATCATAACGGGCCCAATCGAAAAAGAGTTAGAGTTTCAGGTGATTGATGTCACCTCATCCTTTAATTTACTACTAGAAAGGCCTTGGATCCATGCAGTCAAGGCCGTCTCATCTACTCTCCATCGGAAAGTCAAGATGCCACTTCAAGATGGTGTCATCACACTAGAGGCTACTCCTATTACTGTGGCAAGCTGCAACACTACGGACCGGGTCGACCCATGAGGATTTGATTTCGTGGGCATGATCGAAGAAGAGTATCTCTTTAGGCCCTACTTCACAACTAGCATCGACACGATGCTACCGAATCTAGGCTACTTACCGGGGGCTACCTCGAGGCCATATCTTCCGGCTGGGAAGATCATTGAGGTCCTAAATGATGGCGAATCACAATTCGGATTGGGGTATGCAATAACCCCGGAAAACGTGGTTCGGGCCGGTATTCACAAGGCCATCGACATTTTCAAGGGTACTTACATAGGCCCTTATAGCCCGAAGTTAACTGACTACTTCGTCACTCCAGTTTTCGGAGCTATTCAAGTGGGCCTCTACCAGCCCACCGTCACATATCCCGAGACCAAAACGGCTCGAGAATGCAATTTCATCCCTGATGACATATTCACCCATATTCAAGCTGAGCCCAAAGAAGGGGAAAACAACTCCGGGCCCGTGCTGGGGCTCCTATTTGGAGAAGACAAAGCCATCCCCGCACCAAAAGATGACTTGTTCAATCTGATCCTCCGCAGCGATCGGTTTGACCCAACTAAGCTAATCACCGAAGTCGGTGCAGACGCCGGGAAAAGGGCTTGGAGGAAGACCATCAAGTGGACTGATGGCCAAGGACGGACCTACAAGCTGACCACCGGCGAGGGAGAAATGCCAGATACCGAGTCTGAGTCAGAGTCAGAGTCGGAGTCTGAGTCTGAGTCTAGAGGGTCTGGTGCTAGAGTCGAGTCTGTAACCCCTCTTCCCTTATCCACTGAGGTCTCAGGGCCTGTCCCAAGACCTCTCCCTATCCCGCCACTGACCAACGATGAGATGGCCGCTCTATTCGAGCTTTTCACAAAATTTACCATTAATAATAATAACGAAAACCGTTCTGCTTACGACTTGTCTTATTTCCAAAATTTTCCCAATTTTAAAAGTTTTATATGCAATGACATTGAGAAATCCGACGAACAGGTACCTCTGCCTCCACATCTGATCGAGCAGCTTGAACAAAGAGAGTCCCGAGATCCGGTAATCGAAGAAACCAAGTCCATCAATGTCGGAACCACTTTAGAGCCCCAGATGCTTAAGTTGGGCCTATCCTTAGATCCAGAGGAGAGAAAACAATTCACAGACCTCCTCCAGGAATTCAAAGACGTTTTCGCATGGTCCTACAAGGACATGCCGGGAATAGATCGGGAAATAGTTGAACACCGAATACCCATCAAAGATGGGTGCAAACCGGTAAAACAAAAACGCCGAAGAATGAGGCCCGAATGGTCTCTCAAAGTCAAAGAAGAAGTCGACAAGCAATTCAAAGCGGGCTTTATACAAGTGTCTGAATATCCAGACTGGATCGCGAACATCGTGCCGGTACCCAAGAAGGACGGCAAGGTGCGGGTGTGTGTGGACTTCCGGGACCTTAACAAGGCCAGCCCAAAAGATGATTTTCCGTTACCCCACATCGACATACTAGTGGATAACACGACCGACCATGCCCTTCTATCATTCATGGACGGGTATGCCGGATACAATCAAATCAAGATGGCAGAGGAGGATATGAGTACGACCACCTTCATTACACCTTGGGGTACTTACTGTTACACTGTTATGCCATTTGGGCTCATCAATGCCGGGGCCACTTATCAACGGACCGCCATTACTTTATTACATGACATGATACACAAAGAAGTGGAGGTCTACGTGGACGATATGATCGTTAAGTCCAAAGACCGGAGTGGGCACATTGCGGCCCTAAGAAAATTCTTTACCCGACTGCGCAAATACAACATGAGACTAAACCCTCAAAAATGCAGTTTCGGGGTAACATCAGGCAAATTACTGGGCCATATAGTTAGCCAACGCGGTATCGAGGTCGACCCAGCTAAAATCAAAGCCATCACCGAGATGCAGCCACCCAAGACCGAAAAAGAAATAAAGGGGTTTCTCGGGAAAGTCCAATACATCAGCCGATTTATTTCAAAATTAACCATGGTATGTGAGCCCATTTTCAAAAAACTGAAGATCGGAGAACGAGTACTATGGGACGACAAATGTCAGACGGCTTTCGATAAAATCAAGGAGATTCTGTTTGCACCGCCGGTATTAATGCCACCTCAACCCGGTTTGCTTTTGTCGTTATACCTAACGACGACCGAGACAACCATGGGAGCTATGCTGGCCCAGACAGTCGATTCAGAAGAGCGGGCTATCTACTACATCAGTAAAAAGTTCCTCGAATACGAATGCAAGTATACAATGCTTGAGAAAACGTGTCTAGCGTTGGTTTGGGCCACTAAAAAGCTCCGACACTACATGCTGAGCCACGAGGTACATGTTCTGTCCAAAATGGACCCTATCAAGTACCTGTTCGAGAAGCCCATCCTCAACGGCAGAATGTCCAGATAGACTTTAATGTTATCTGAATTTGACCTCAAGTTTGTACCATTGAAAGCCATCAAGGGCCGGGTAGTGGCAGAATTCCTCGCCGATAGCCCAATATCTGAAGAGGGCCACACCGATACTTGGGCCTTTCCTGATGAAGAGATATTCCATACCGATACCGAAACATGGGATTTGTACTTCGATGGAGCATCCAATTTCCGGGAATTTGGGGTCGGAATTCTGTTAATCTCACCACGAGGGGAACACACCCCATTGTCCATCAAATTGGACTTTGACGTGACCAACAACACAGCCGAGTACAAAGCATGCATTCAAGGGTTGCAAGCCGCCGCCGATTTAGGGGTAACAAACCTCCGGGTCCACGGTGACTCATCGCTGGTCATCAATTAAGCGCTCCAAAAATGGAAAACTCGGAACGCCAATCTCGTGGCTTACCAAGCAAGGGTAAGGGTTCTAGAGAAACAATTCCAGAAGGTAGAGTATATCTACCTGCCCCGGGAAGAAAATCAATTCGCAGATGCACTTTCCAAATTAGCATCCCTGCTAAATATACTAGACCATCTTACTAGCATGTCAATCTGCGTCGAAAGACGGTCCGAGCCGGCGTATGTACACGCCATCCAGGATATCGAGATAACTGACCTAGAACCTTGGTATCAGTCAGTCCTAACCTACCTGACAACAGGAGAGTATCCCCCGGGAACCAAAAACCGGGCCAAGAAAGCCTTGCGAAGATTGACAGCCCAATTTGTTCACACGGACGACGGACAATTATACAAAAAGACGGCACAGGGGCTCTTCTCTTGTGTATCGACAAAACACAGGCCGAAAAGGTTATGGCCGAAGTACACGACGGCAAAAATGGCCCGCATATGAACGTCCATATGCTAGCCCGTAAAATCATGAGGCTTGGGTATTACTGGAATACCATGGAAACAGACTGCCAATTATACGTCAAACACTGCCATAATTGTCAGATCTTTGCTAATGTGCAGCATATGCCATCTTCCCTGTTATATACCATGACATCAGCATGGCCATTTTCGACATGGGGTATTGATATAATTGGAAAGGTGCACCCTTCCGGGACGGGAGGTCATTGCTTCATTTTGGTGGCCATCGACTACTTCACCAAATGGGTCGAAGCCGAGTCATATCGTATCTTGAACGCCAAGCACGTGGCCAAATTTATCCAGAACAAGATCATATTCCGATACGGGATCCCACATGAGTTTATCAGTGATCACGGGACCCACTTTCAAGCTGAAACTGCTACGTTGCTAGCAAAATACAAAATTCAAAGGCATACATCTTCACCTTACCGATCCCAAACAAACGGAGCGGTAGAAGTGGCTAATAAAACAATTGTCACCATACTCAAAAAGATGGCTGAGAATTACCGGGACTGGCCCGACAAAATACCCTTTGCCCTTTGGGGGTATCGGACTTCAATTCGTACGGCGACCGGAGCAACTCCATATTATTTGACATATGGAATGGAAGCAGTCCAGCCGGTTGAGCTAGAAGTGTCATCCCTCAGGATTTTACTTGAAAGCCAAGTACCCGAAGCAGATTGGGTCCAAGCCCGATACGATTCGCTAGTTCTTTTAGACGAACGACGATCACGGGCCCTCAACAATATTCAGATATATCAAAAGAGGATCCAACGGGCTTTCAACAAAAGGGTTAGGCCCAGAAATATCAAAGAAGGGGATTTGGTCCTAAAATCGGTTCGTGCCTTACTGCCGGTGGACCCAAGGGGAAAATTCAAACCCAATTGGGCTGGGCCATACTTAGTCAAGAAGGTCCTATCAGGAGGAGCGGTGATGCTGACAGACTTGGACGGGAACGAATTTGTCAACCCCACCAACTTGGACCAGCTGACGCGCTACTACCCTTAAACCCCATCTCAATGTCATTTGCAAAAATTTATAAAAATTTGTCTTTTTATAAATTTTCAAAAATTATAGACAAATCAATAAGTTAGAATTAATTATTCTACTGTCGCACATCTCGAACTAATTGTCTTGATGTATTTCAAAAATTGCAAAAAAATCAAATCAATTTTGAACTACGTTTGGTTTGATTCCGCTGATTGTGGATACGTAGGCAACCCCAGAAAAGGGTACAACCACTGCAATAAACGAAAAGACGGGAACGGTATTCATTAATATGTCATTATTAAAATCCGATAAACCCGGGAATTACAAAAAAAAACGCCAAAAACGGCATACACAAAAAAATCACCAAAAAAATAGTAATAATATCTAAATAATAAAGCAAAGGAGGCTAATATCCCGACATCTTGCTCTTTCCTTTATCCTTTGGGTCGCGTGGAGCCCGAGGACGCCGGGGTGGGGAAGAACGTTCCCGAATCACGAGGGGAACCTCTTTAGCACGAACCCATTTCTTGGACGGTGGGTCTTCTACCACGGTCTTTGGCCCAAGTCGAGCCCGTACGTGCTCGAGTAGCTTATCTTGTGGGCCAAGTCGGTCCTGCACGGGTAGTTTTGGACCTAGTCTCCTTTCCAGGTCAGTCTGGGGGCTCACTTCCCCCCAAGCACCTTTAGCACCGGACCCTCCAGCTTGAGTCTTGGTCTTCTTCTTTTGACCTGACATTAATCGGACCATGGTAGCCGGGGTGTCACCTGTAATCCCCTAGAAATTCTAACGCAATACAGTGGCACACTGTAGAAGTGGGATTATAACACATTGTAGCTATGTCTTGATTAAATAAAATGGTAAGTCAATACATAAGCCATAAAATAAAAATGGCTACAAAATAAATAAATAAATAAATAAATAAAATCCATAAAAAGGGTTTTAACAATCCATAATACAGTGATCTGATTAAAACAAGCAGGATCCATAACTGCTCGCTAGCCCACCCGAAGGAAAACACATATACCTGCCATGTTAAAAACATAACAGCCACAATCAGTGGGGAGCAACGTCAACGTTCTCCCAACCGTATAACAGGATTTTAAAACAGTAATTACTACTATAGGAAAAATAGTAAAAATGGAAAACAGTAAAACAACATATTAAAATAAGCTTTAGCGTAAATCAAATTTATCAAAAGGGTTTCCGAAGAAACATAAAAATATTTGCCAACCTGCAAACCAATTTATATCGATAATAAATAAAATAATCAAAATGGCGTTATGGATAGGAGTAGTGATGAATGCTAGACTTTCACTAGGAGAATACTAAAAACTAGCTTCGAGAACTTAGTTCAAACAAATCAAACTTCGGTCTCTAACTAGGCTACTCAACCATAATAGGACGGCGACTTATAAATGCGTGGCCCTAGTTTAAGATGATATGTACACCCCTCCCGAGCACCATAAATACTCAGTTCAACCCGACGACGTCTTACACTGCGAGACACGAGTTTAAGGTCAAAATGTTCACACACTCCTGAGCACCATATATGCTCGGTTCAACAACCAGTGTGCCCCATAAAGACACACCAGCCTTATAGTTGATGACAAAAACGTAAACCCCAGAATATATTACTCTAACCTCACACTTGTCCTTATTCCATAACTCCAAAACAAAGCTATTATCGATACTCAAAAGATATAATCATTATAAATTATAAGAGGATAAAAGAAGTAAACATTTACATTCTAAAAGAGGAAACTTTCTATTTTAGGAAACTTCTATTTTTAGAAACTTTACTAAAAATAGCATTATATCAAAATAGTGAAAATATTAGTTCATAATAATACCACATTTTAGTAAACAATATAGATTTATAAAACTAATACTTTCGGCCTTAACGAAATTAATTATTAAAGTAAGAACATTTGATTTTATGAAATTATTAAAATATCGTATAAGTGTTATAAAATGATTAGAAACATCTTAAACATTTTAATATTACTAATTAAGGTGTTTTCAAAAGTTATAAAGCTAAAATTCCCTAATTACTAATTAGTTTCGACAATAAAATTATAAATAGGATTTTACGGCAAACATCAAATTAAATATTTGAACGTCTTTATTTAATTAAACCAACAAATACATTTAGAGTATGTTAAGGGATGATTTAACTCTTAAAATTTCAGATTTAAATACTTTCAAAATTGCTGGAAAAATAATTCTTTTAGGTAAGACGAAACATTTTAACGATAAATCACAATTTGTCCGAAAATCAATACTTATTAATTAAAGACTTTAATAAATAGTAAAAAAATTACGTAAAATAGTTAAATTATATTTATGGACATTCTGTCCAGAAAAGAAAATTTCCAGAATTCTAAAACTCGGTTTTTAAAGCGTTTTCTCGTTAATCATCCAATCTTGACAATAACGATTAATAAAAATAGTAATTACAAAACGATTTAAGTATTAATATCCAAAAATTATTATTAAACCTAAAAATCATGGTTTTCCAGAATCTACCATTTTTCCAGACTTCCAAAAATTCCAGATTTAATAAATCCCGTCAAAACCGTCTTTAAAACCCGTTTTCTCAATTAACGATTTCATTAATAAAACTTATCATTCCTAACATTTTATTAATGCACTAAAAATCATAAAATTACATTTTAATATGAAATCATCAGAATCATAATTTTTCCAGATTTAAACCAAAGACCAGAAATCGAGAATTTAAACAACAAACACGGTTTTAACGATAAACGATGATTTAAAGTGATTAATTAATTCATCCACTTAACAATTCCGAAAAATTATGAAAAAATTCAGAAACTTCTATTTCACCAGAAAGTTTCACCACGTCAAAAATCAGATTAAAATAAAATGTTTAAGTACTAGAACTAAAAGTCGGCTTTTAATCGTTTTTGTCCGAAAACGGTAATAATTCAATAATCGATATAAAAAATATAAGAAAAATACTAAATTATTAAAAATCATCAAAAACAACATTTTTCCAGAATATAAACATATATTACATGTTTAAGCCGATTATTACGATCTTACAAATTAATATAACAATTTAATCGTTAATCTCGTAAAAGCGATAAAAATACCGAAACATGCAAATTTTCAACTTTAAAAAATTTTCCAGATTTTATGACATATATATATTGCCAAAATAAAACATAAAAAATATATACATGCAAATACTCAATTAAAATCATGAAATACCGAGTAACATCGACGTTACCTCCACTCCAAGTCTGAATCGACAAAATATTCGTCGGCTTCGGGATCGTCCAAAAATCCTACCAAACACGGAACTCATGGCAGAAAAATACCATGAGAAAACTAATAAAAATCAAGGTAAAAATTGATCGAAAATGACGTCGATTAATACGTTAACGAAGAGAACGGAAAGAGGATTATTATGACGATAAAAATGATGCGATTGGGACTCGAAATGGAGCAAAAATTTGCCTAAGATGGAGGAGTAGTACACGGCCAAAAGAGATGGAGGAAGGTTGAGTATATTTTTTTTTATGACAGGAATGAATAAGGTGTAGTATGGAAAATGGATGGTTCTCAAAAATATAAATGAGATTAAATGGTTGATGAAAACTAGGTGCACCTTATGAGAATGGCCAGCCAAAAGTGTGATGACGAGGAGCATGAAAAGTTTTGATACTAATGCTACAATGAATGAAAATAATTTATCTTATGTTTACGTTTTAACATGATAAAATGAAACGTTTAAATAAAACGTAATAAAACTTGTGACCAAGAGTTTAGTCGGTCCAAAATGTGAGGAAATGGTCTCAAATAATTTATAAGTTGATAAAAAGTATAATCGTAAAACAGTTAAAGGCATTTCAAAGTAATTTGAGTAAACCTCGCGTAAGAAAATAATTATTCGCAAAGCTTCGTAATAAAAATTATTAATAGCTAAATTGTTGTAAATAAAAATATTTACTAGTTGAAAATATCATAGAAACGTATTCAAACATTTTTAGGAAAATGAATAACTTAAATCCAAGCTTAAAAATGTTGATTCGAAGAGAAATAGAATTCCTTGCGGAAAAATTAATTAGTTTACGAAGAAACCAAATAAATGGATTTAAAAAGAATTTAAATCTTTAAAATTAAAATTAAAAATTATTAAACTCAAAAATTAAAATAGAGCTTAGTAAATTGATGAAATATGAGGCCAAAAGTGACAGAGTTAAGACGGAGTCCTAACGGAAAGAATGAAAATGCTTAGGAAAAATAGCGGGTGTTACATCACCTTCATCAAAGAAGCCCCTGTTGTCTTTAGGTTGCTCCCTTCGCAGCAGGTCAAAAGCCTCATCAACCTTCAGAGCAGCTCGGGCTTTAGCATCACCCGCTTTAGTCCACTTCATGTAAGAGCTTGAAACCCAAGTCGAGTGACGAGATTTGGTGATGGGCCAAGTGTGCCGGGTATACCATCTTTGCATCCAATTGTCGCACATTACATCGGTCAGTTGGGTAGGGTCACTCACAACTGCTTCAACTTCTGGGATTCACTGAGTCCATCCATACTGCCTTAGTATGCGATCCGGGTAGAGATGAACCGTCTGCCTGAAAGATAGTATTACCTGATAACGGGCTCTGTCCCTCGGGTCCAAGCCAATGCAAAGGTAGATGAGCCACCATGGTACTACCCATCGAATTAACGGGCCGCTGTGAAAAGACAACACCTCGTCCCAATACTTCTGAGTAAACTGACGAGAGAAGTCAATGGCCCGCCTCCTCGTCATCACCTGGTTATGACGATAACTGCTCGCATCAAGAGGAGGATCTATCACTGATAGCCTCTCATATAGCCATATCTGAAAAAAGAAAACAAAAACATGAGTTCCCAAGACGAAATAGGCATCCGCCTAAGGGCACTCGATCGAGTGCTAGGGTGACTCGATCGAGTGGTACCCCTGAACACGAACATGGGGCTTTTACGAGGGCACTCGATCGAGTGCCAGGGTGACTCGATCGAGTGGTACCTCTGAAAGCAGATCAGGAGGTTTTTACGAAGGCACTCGATCGAGTGCCAGGGTGACTCGATCGAGTGCCCACTGCAGCAGGAGAATCGAAAAAAAATTAATCAAAAATCGAGGCGTTAGAAAATAATGAAAATCCGACATACTTGCAGCAAACGGGTGCTCCTGGTGAGACGAACAGAAGAATCCCTCTTGCGATTATCCAATCCTTGGATGATTTCATCCGTGATCAGCCAAGCCGGGCTGTGTTCAGTCTCCATCAAATCCACCACGGTCAAAAGACGGACGTTTCCCATGCATGATAGCAAATCCATGTGACCTTCAAAAGTATAAACATGGAGCTTGCAGAAAGAAAAGGCCCTACGATTGTAAGCCGGTCTGACCCGGACATCGAGAGGATTCATAAATTTCTCAGCCAAATCGATCAGAGAAATATTATCACCCTCCATCATACGGGATACCTCGTCGTGAGAAAGCCCTAGAAATTCCCGAAGCTTCCTCCTCGGGTCATAAATTGAGTACGGGACAGCGGGACGGAGTATCGGGTTCCATCCTCCTATAGCTGCAATCTCCTCAGGTAAAGGGCAGACTTCGCCCCGAGGAAAGGCGAAGACATGATATATGTCATCCTGTGGACATGACGTAGGTCCACCCCGACGCGGCCACGCGCGGGTTTGGGTAGGCGAATGAATCTCGTGGTGAGATTGTTCTCGGGTTCGAAATTTAAGTCAAAATGGAGTCGCCACTGAATTTTGTGGTTATTCGGAACCATACGAGCCCACTCTATGTCGTCATGGGCTATACACAAAGTACCGCCCACTTCGATTTCAGAGTTTATGGGGCTCGTCCCTTTGCATTATTATACCGATACCGTTTACACCGGCTTTCGTATATAACATGACTCTCGTGCGCCAACGGTTTTGGGCATCCGGAAACCGAGGTTTTGAGTAAGGGGTGAGGGTACGTGTTGGGAAGCCCACTAAGGACACCCAACCCCGCCCGCACATGGCGGCCTCTACTAAGACATCGTTTGTGTTCGTGTACGCGCGCTAGTAAAATGATTAAATGATATGTAAACAGCGTTTTCGGGCTAAGCATGTGAATTATATGTGAATTACGTCATTTAATGCACCTAATTATGGTCGAAGTGATTTAGCATGCGAGGTTCATTTATAAAGCGATAAGCAAGTAAATAAATAAAACTCGAAAATAAATAACGTACAAGTTACACGGGCGGAAATACAACCCGGAATTCACAATACAACGATTATTATAACGATTAGAAGAAATAATAAACTAAATAAGAAAAATGATAAATAGAATACACGACTCGACAAAGACCCGTATATAATAAATGTTCACTAGATCGTGAATTAGCTAGATGGACGAACCTTAATTAATTACGCATTATATTGCATATTAATCAAAGGACGGAGGTTCGAGACCTAGGCGTGATTCTAACCCGATCTCGAACCTCGATGTCTTGTCCCAACTTATCACCTCGAGAAATGGAGTCTAAATTAATTATGTGTCGGATACGACTAAAGAGTCGTCGACACAAAATTAATAGCGCGAGACCGTCGATCAAAGTCGTTTTAAGTGTCGTGATGTGCATGAGTTTTGAGAAAAAAAATGGATTCACGTGATGGTCTTTACACGCGTTGACTATAGGTCGTAAAAAAAATGAGTCAAAAAATATGGAAATATGTCGCGAAAGTTGCCTATTAATGTAAGAATCGAAGAGGATAAAAAAGACGAGAAAACGAGAAAGTGGACTCGGCCGAACAGGCCTCCCCGCGAGTCGCCTGACTGGCGTGCGACTCGCATGGGGGTCTGGCCGCGTGTCTTTTATTTTTCGAAAAAATCGTCCGTGATTATAATCACGTGCCGATGCGGGTTAATTTACTCGATTTATGTTTTTGCTAGATTAGGAATTTTGAATTAGTGACGAAATTGTATCCCTCTACGTCACGACATCGAAACTAATCCTTCCGGATTATGTGATGTCGGTTTTCGTGTCAACGGGTTTCGTACTAATTGAAATGGGATCAAATGCGTTCAACTATGACCGATTGCAATCACGTCACGCCCTTGAGAACATTGGGGCGGGGCTCCTCAAAAGGGCTCCACCTCCGTCGTTACTCGTAAAGGGATTAGACGGACTTTAGGCGATCATCATAGTCAAACGTATTTGAAACCGAATTTTAGTATTAGTATATATATATACACGGTATGATAGTGTTAGTAACGAAAATATAAAGTTAGTATACGAGAAATAAAAATGTTAGTGTTATGTTAGAGTTAGTATTATGATACTAGTATAGTTATAATATGAATAATGCGAAAATGTAAATAGAAACAAAGTAGTAAGGATCGAAATGGGGTTTAGGACACCCTCAACATACATGCTTGGTATAGGCCTCGGAAATAGACTCGTAAATAGCGACGGAACGCCGGAGTATCGAGGATGTACGTGAGTTACGGTGTGTGTGTGTACGTGTATGCCGCCGGTTTTTCGAGGGCAAATGGCTCGGTTTTTTGTATTGTTTTTGCTTGGGGTTGTAGTGTAGGATGTTTAGGAAGATTAGGGTAGAAAATGTAGGGTGAATGAGGGTTGCAAAAGCTCTTCCAAAACTCCTTTAAAACTGAAAAATGTAAAGGGTTAGGAGGTGTATTTATAGAGTGAATCAAGTAAGTTGGGTGAGTTGAGTCATTTTAGGAAGGAGTTGACTCTTTGATTTGATTTGCTTTTTTGAATTCTGATTTGGGCGCCAGCTTCTAGAAGCTGAATTTGGCTGATATGTGTGACGGGTTCGTCTTTGACCGGGTTTTGACCCGGTCGCTAAAAGACGGGTTTTATTTTTGGTGTTGGTTTTGGCCTAAATTAGTCTTATTTTGCTCGGAAAGACCCACTGGGTCTGGATTTGAGGTCTGTTTTGTGAGAGTATTACTCCACTAAAAGTCCATGATTGATTCCGAGCCCAAATCCGAGCATACCAAGTCACGTTTGCGTCTGATCATCATCGGGTGTTTGTCGGAGACTACCATAGACACCTGGCAGTCAAAATGCGGGTGTCTACAGATCCCCCACTCTGACTGAGGCTTGGACAAGGCGAAAGTCAGAGTAGCTACCAGGCCAATCGCAGATTACGACCTGGCAGCTTTCCGGTCGGGTCGTTTATAGTCCAGTAGACTTGCATGAAGGGCTCGCCAGCCATAAGCAGAGGGTCATACCCGTCCTGATGATGGTAGCTCCGTGGGGAGTCAAAATTGCCTTTGGGGATGTAGGTGTACCCGTATGCCGACACATCCCGCCTTGGATGTAGCATTTCGGAGGAATCACTGACTTATGTTGGGGGGGATAAAATAGTTCAGCGGAGACTTGCTTCTGAAGTCTGGAGTGTACCTGTATGTTTGACACATAACAATTTGTTTGTAACACATAGGCAAAACACTGACTCGCGCTGGGGAGGAAAGATACCGAATTTTTGAAAATGCCACGATTTTTGAAAAGAATGTTATCACAATTTTTGTCACAGAAAATTTTAGGAAATTTTTAGGAAAGCTCGGGACAACTTGATTCCTATTTTGGGTTTCTTGTTTGGAATCAGGCCTGCGCGCGCATAGGGCCCAGGTTAGTTGAGGAGGCACGGTAGTTAGGGTTACAGGTGGGGTTTCCTATTATAAATACAGGTCTCCCTTCTTCAGTTTTTTTGCATCCTAACTCAAATTTTCTTTTATACTTCTCAAAATCTTTTAGACTTTCAAGAAAGTTAGAAACTTCTGTCATGGGTATCGATCACTTGACCGCCATGCTTCTTGCCTGGTCCCAATACTTTCGGGACGAGGAAAAGATTCGGCTGACCCAGATGGGAATTGTCAGTCTGTTTCCCCTCCAACGACTGATAATTGACCCACACTTCTTGGACGCCTGTCTGTCATTTTGGGATACTACCCATCACGTCTTCGCGTTCCCATGGGGAGAGATATGCCCTCTTCCCGAGGAAACTGCAGCCATAGGTGGTTGGGGCCCAGTTGTTCAGCCTGCTACTCCCTCGTTCTACCCGGACCCGAGGAGGAGGCTAAGGGAATTCTTAGGTCTGTCTCATGCCGAGACAGATCGGATGGTGCGGGGAGATACTGTTTCCCTATTCGACCTGGCCGACAAGTTTATGAATAGCCGGGATGTGAGGGCCACCCCTGCTCAGAGAGGTAGGGCGTTCGCCTTTTGCATGCTGCACTGTTACGTCTTTGAAGGGCTGATGGAACTTGACTCGTGCAGGGGTCAAATTAGGTTGATTGGAGTGGTTGATAAGATGGAGACTGGTCATAGCCCTGCTTGGCTAGCCACTGGGGAGATTATCATGGGTCTGGATGCCAGGCGACTTGACCCGACCCGACCACTGACGGGGAGTACCCGTATTTTGCAGGTATACATCTCGCACGTTTTTTTTTTTACGCGAAACCCCTGAAATTCGTAAGTCATCCGATCGAGTGACCTTCGGCGAACCCTTCTGTTGCTTATAAAATTCGCGTACGCTTTTCAGATATGGCTGTCGGAGCGGCTATCAATCATAGAGCCCCCTCCGAGTATTCCCAACTATCGGAGCAGTCAGATTAGCTCCCGAAGGCGGCGGATAAGCTCGAGTCATCTAATAAACCGAGCTTACTGGGATGAGGAGCTGGTGTTCCACGGGGGTCCCTTTATGAGGTGGACCGTCCCTTGGTGGTTTCTTTCTAAGCTGACGGGGCTGGCCAAGAGAGACCAAGCTCGCTATTTGGTGATTCTGTCCCTCGAATGGACAGTTCATATTTACCCAGACCGCATCCTGAGGCAGTTCGGTTCGTCTCAGCGCATTCCTGAGACTGAAGCCATTATCAGCGTCTCGCTCCAACTGACGGACGCTATGTGCGACACCTGGTTGCAGAGATGGTTCACTCGTCCTACATGGACTATACCCAGCCCTTGCCAATCCGCTTGGGTTTCAAGGGCTTACCAGAAATGGACTTCCGAGGAGTCCGGGGAAGCTCGCAAGGCCTTGAAGCTTGATGAGGCCTTTGAACTGGTTCGTCGCGAGACGGCGAACGATAACAGGGACCTCTTCGTTGGGGGAGATGTTCCTGATGCTGCAGTCCGGGAAGAATCGGATCTTAAGTCACAAACTAAGACTCGATCTACGGAGGTCGGTTCTAGCAGCAAACGGGGGCGGCCAAGCCCCCAGACTGATTTGGAGAGACGCCTCAGGCCTAGGCTGGCGGCCCGGGACCGATTGGGTCTGCGTGATCGGCTTCCTGAGGCCGTGAGGGCCTGACTTGGGCCTATCGAGATGATGGAGGATTTGGGCTCAAACGGGCGAGCCCGAGCTAGAGAGGTTCCTGTTGTGATTCGGGAACGCTCCCCTCCGCGTCGTCGCCAGTGGACGGCTAAGGAGGCCAAGGACAAGGGGAAGGGCAAGATGCCCTGAATGCCGAGTCCTTCAGCTTTATTACTATTTAAGTATTATTACTATTTTTGGTCGTGTGTTTTTTTTGAATTCCTGCATTTTGTAATTTCTCGAGTTTATCGGGGTTTTTTTTTTAATTAATAAAAAAGTTTATTATTAAACCGTTCCTGTCATTTCTCGATTGCATTGGTTGTGCCCTTTTGAGGGGCTGCCTACGTATCCGCAATTAGCAGAATCAAACCAAACGTATTTCAAGCTTAGTAAACTTGCAATCTCGAATTACACCAAGACTATTGGTTCAAGATGTTTTGTGACAGTAGAATAAGTAATTCTAGCTCATTGACTTGCTTTTCGTAAAAAAAGATTTTGATAAATTTTGCTAATGACATTGAGAAATGGCTAAGGGTAGTAACGCTTCAGCTGGTCCAGGTTGGTTGGGTTGACGAACTCATTCCCGTCCAGGTCCGTCAGCATCACTGCTCCCCCTGATAGTATTTTCTTTACCAGATATGGCCCAGCCCAGTTGGGTTTGAATTTTCCCCTCGGGTCAACCGGTAGTAAAGCTCGAATAGACTTAAGGACGAGATCCCCTTCTTTAATGTTTCTGGGCCTTACCCTCTTGTTGAAGGCCCGTTGGATCCTCTTCTGGTAGATTTGGATATTGTTGAGGGCACGATTTCGTCGCTCATCTAGTAGAACCAACGAGTCATACCGCGCTCGAACCCAGTCAGCCTCGGGTACTTGGCTTTCTAGCAGAATTCTGAGGGACGGTACCTCCAATTCGACGGGCTGGACTGCTTCCATCCCATAGGTTAGATAATATGGTGTTGCCCCGGTTGCGGTGCGAATTGACGTCCGGTACCCCTATAGGGCGAAAGGTATTTTGTCGGGCCAATCCCGGTAATTATCAGCCATCTTTTTGAGTATGGTGACAATTGTTTTATTGGCCGCCTCCACTGCTCCATTCGTCTGGGGACGGTAGGGCGAGGACGTGTGCCTTTGAATTTTATATTTAGTCAGCAAGGCTGCGGTCTCAGCTTGGAAATGAGTTCCGTGATCACTGATGAACTCATAAGGAATTCCGTATCGGCATATTATCTTGTTCTGGATGAACTTGGCGACATGCTTAGCATTGAGAATGCGATATGATTCAGCTTCGACCCATTTGGTGAAATAGTCGATAGCTACTAAAATAAAGCAGTGCCCACCAGTACCAGAGGGATTTATTTTCCCGATTATGTCGATACCCCATGTTGAGAACGGCCAGGGTGACGTCATGGTATAGAGCAAAGATGACGGCATATGTTGCACATTGCCGAAGATTTGACAGTTATGACAACGTTTGACATATAACTGGCAGTCGGCTTCCATAGTATTCCAGTAATAACCGAGCCTCATGATTTTTCGAACCAGCATGTGAGCATTCATATGCGGGCCGTTTTCACCATCATGTACTTCGGCCATAACCTTCTCAGCCTTATACTTGTCAACACAAAGGAGAAGAGCCCTTGTGCCGTCTTTTTGTACAGTTGTCCGTCATCGGTACGGATGAACTGAGTGGCTAGCCTTCGTAAGGCTTTCTTGGCTCGACCTTCCGTCCCGGGAGGATATTCTCCGCTTGTCAGGTACTTTAACACAGCCTGGTACCATGGTTCGGGATCAGTTATCTCAATGTCTTCAATATCGTGAATATATGCTGGCTCGGACCGTCTTTCGACGCAAATTGGCATACTGGTCACGTGGTCGGGAATATTTAATAGAGATGCCAATTTCGAAAGTGCATCCGCAAACTGATTCTCTTGCCGAGGTAGGTATATGTATTCTACCTTCTGGAATTGTTTCTCGAGATCCCTTACTCGTGCCTGGTAGGCCACGAGATTAGCATTCCGAGTCTTCCATTTTTGCAGTGCTTGGTTAATGACCAAGGATGAGTCACCATGTACCCGGAGATTTGTGATCCCCAGATTGGCGGCGGCTTGTAGCCCGTAAATGCATGCTTCGTATTCTACTGCATTATTGGTAACATCGAAGTCCAGTTTGATGGAGACGGGAGTATGCTCCCCTCTTGGTGAGATCAGGAGGATCCCGACTCCGAACCCTCGAAAATTAGATGCTCCATCGAAGTATAAATCCCATGTTTCGGCATCGGTATGGAAAATATCTTCGTCTGGGAAGGACCAGGTGTCGGTGTGTCCTTCTTCTGTTACCGGGCTGTCAGCGAGGAATTCAGCTACCACCCGTCCCTTAATGGCCTTTAATGGCACAAATTTTAGGCCGAACTCTGCCAACATTAGAGTCCATCTAGAAATTTGGCCATTGAGGATGGGTTTTTCGAAGAGGTATTTGATGGGGTCCATCCTGGATAACACATGGACCTTGTAGCTGAGCATATAGTGCCGGAGCTTCTTGGTGGCCCAGACTAAAGCCAAACACGTCTTTTCGAGCATGGTATACTTGCACTCATACTCTAGAAACTTCTTGCTGATGTAATAGATGGCTCTTTCTTTGGAGTCAACCGTCTGAGCCAGCATAGCCCCCATGGCTGTCTCGGTCGTTGTTAGGTATAACGACAGAGGCAAACCGGGTTGAGGCGGCATTAAGACTGGCGGAGCAGACATAATTTCCTTGATTTTGTCGAAAGCAGCTTGGCACTTGTCGTCCCATAGTATTTGTTCCCCTATTTTTCAGTTTCTTGAAAATTGGTTCACACACCATGGTTAGTTTGGAAATGAATCGACTAATATACTGGACTTTCCCGAGAAATCCCCTTATTTCTTTTTCGGTTTTAGGAGCTTGCATCTCGGTAATGGCTTTGATTTTAGCTGGGTCTATCTCGATACCTCATTGGCTAACGATATGACCCAGTATTTTGCCTGATGTTACTCCGAAACTGCACTTTTGAGGGTTTAGCCTCATGTTGTATTTGCGCAATCGGGTGAAGAATTTTCTTAGGGCGGTGATGTGACCGTCCCGTTCTTTAGATTTGACGATCATGTCGTCCACATAAACTTCTACCTCTTTGTGCATCATGTCGTGTAATAAAGTGGTAGCGGTCCTTTGGTATGTGGCCCCGGCATTAATGAGACCAAATGGCATGACGGTATAGCAGTAAGTACCCCAAGGTGTGGTGAAGGTAGTCTTACTCATATCTTCTTCCGCCATCTTGATTTGATTATATCCGGCATACCCGTCCATGAATGATAGAAGGGCATGATCGGCCGTGTTATCCACCAGTATATCGATGTGTGGTAACGGAAAATCATCCTTCGGGCTTGCTTTGTTAAGATCCCGAAAATCTACGCATACCCGCACCTTACCGTCCTTTTTAGGAACCGGCACGATGTTTGCCACCCAGTCCGGGTACTCGGACACTTGTATGAAGCCGGCTTTAAACTGTTTATCGACTTCTTCTTTTACCTTGAGAGACCACTCAGGCCTCATTCGACGAAGCTTCTGCTTGACCGGTTTGCACCCGTCTTTGATAGGTATGCGGTGCTCAGCTATTTCCCGGTCTATCCCCGGCATGTCCTTGTAGGACCATGCGAAGACATCTTTGAATTCTTGGAGGAGGTTTATGAATTGTTATTTCTCCTCGGGATCTAAGGATAATCCTATCTTAAGTATCTGAGGCTCTAAGGTTGTTCCCACGTTTATGGACTCGGTTTCTTCGATTACCGAATTCCGGGATTCCCTTTGCTTTAGTTGCTCGATCAGATGTGGAGGTAAGGGTACCTCCTCGTCGGATTTCTCAATGTCATAGCACAAAACATTTTTGAAAGCCGAATTTAAAAGAGACAAGTCGTAAGCAGAACGATTGTTATTATTGATTGAAAATTTGGAAAACAGCTCAAAGAGAGCAGCCATCTGATCATTGGTCAGTGGCGGAATTGGTAAGGCACTCGGAACGGACCCCGAAGTGCCAGCAGCAGGAATGATAGAAGGGAGAGGGGTTACAGGAGTGACTCTAGCACCGACTTCCCTAGACTTGACCTCAGACTCTGACTCAGACTCCGACTCAGACTCGGACTCAGACTCAGGCATGTCTCCCTCTCCGGTGACCAGCTTGTAGATCTTCCCTTGGCTGTCAGTCTACTTGACAGTCTTCCTCCATGCCCTGTTTCCCGTCTCGGAACCAACATCCGATATTAGCTTGGTCGGGTCGAACCTGTTGCTGCGGAGAATCAGGTTGACCAGGTCTTCTTTTGGGGTCGGGGCTATGGTGTCTTCCCCGAAGAGCAGCCCCAGCGCGAGCTCAGCATCACTAGCTTCATCAGACTGGATGAGGGCGAACACATCATCCGGGATGTAGTTGCAGTCTCGGGCCAAGTGGGTCCCGAGGTGCGCAGCATTGGGTTGGTACAGTCCAACCTGGATAGCCCCAAACACGGGTGTGACAAAGTAGTCGGCCAACCGTGGGCTGTAAGGGCTCAAGTGGATACCCTTCATGATGTTGCAGGCTTTTTCAATTCCTGCTCGGACAACGTTGCCCGGAGTGGCGGCATAGCCAAGGCCGAAGTGAGAGTCTTCGTCCTTAAGGACCTCGATGATCTTCCCAGCTGGAAGGTCGGGTCGAGAGGTAGCCCCCGGAAGGTACCCTAGGTTTTGGAGCATTGTGTCAATGCTTGTGGTGAAGTAAGGCCTAAAGAGGTACTCTTCCTCGATCATCCCCACAAAGTCGAACCCCCAGAGGTCCGTGCGGCCCATGGCGTTACAGCTAGCCACGGTCATTGGGGTTGCCTCTAAGGTAATAACATCGTTGAGCAAAGGCACCTTGATCTTACGGTGGAGGGTGGAGGACACGGCTTTCACCGCGTGAATCCATGGCCTTCCTAGGAGCAAGTTGAAGGATGAGGTGACATCAATCACCTGGAATTCAAGCTCCTTTTCTATTGGGACTGTTATGATGGTCAGTTTTATGGCCCCAGCTACCGACTTTGGACTCCCATCAAAAACTTGGATGGTCTGAGCAGTCGGGATATAGTCAGCCTCGGTAATGCCGAGGGCTTTGGCGGTCCTCAGAGGAAGGACATTTACAGCGGACCCGTCATCAACCAAGGTCATAGGGAGGTATTTTCCTCGGCAAATCACCGTGATGTAAAGGGCCAGATTATGGGAGGCCCCGAATGGCGGCAGGTCGGCTTCAGAGAAAGTGATCATTGGGCTTCCTTCCTTGGCCTTACCCTTTAGGTGGGGTAGGACTGTGGCCACCATTTCAGCAGGGGTAGCCAAAGAGTCAATCTTGACTTGATCGATAGCCTTTGTAAGTGCTTCTCGATGTTCTTGTGAGCTGACTAGAAGTTGCCATATAGTGAGGTCAACTCGGGTCTTCTTCAGTTGCTTCACAATAGTCGTTTCAGCAGTAGGCTCCTCATGGGCGACTTCCATCCCGAGTGGATCGGTGATGGTTGTCGGGATGGGGGTGTCCCTAGAGCTCGTGGCTAGGTAGGGACGACCAAGGTGGTTGCTGGCTAGGACTCGAGTTTTGGCTTCACGAATCTGCTCAGGGGTAATGGGGACGGTTTCACCTTTAGCGAGGTAGACATCATCCTCGTCGTCAAACCAGATCCCGTTCACTTGCGGGATAAATGGAGAGATAAGATGAGAGCAATCAATCACATCCCCGGCAAAGATGGCATGGGAGATGAAAGGGTTTTCCTTGTTGCTTGGCTTATCTCCGGGTAGCGGGATTTTACCGCTTTCGATCAAGTCCTGGATCAGGTGCTTCTGCTTCTAACACTTTTCGGTATCGTGCCCATTGCCCCGGTGGTATTGGCAATAGGCCTGAGCATTGTAGTTCTTGGAGCGTCGCTCGACCGGAACTTCAGGAGTTGGGCCTATCGGTTGGATTAGGCCTTTGGAGGACAGCCTTTGTAAGGCGTAGGTATAGGTGGTACCTATATCTGTGAAAACCCGAGGTGGGGTGTTCTTCTTGGACGGGGCATCTAGTAGATTAACCGCGTCAAAAATGCTACGAGTTGCAGCTTGGGGCTTAGTGGTGGAGGAAGAAGCCCATTGGTACCCTTTGCTAGCGACCTTAGTGAGGCCTTCCAGTCTCAGATCGTCTTCGATCCTCATACCCATTTCAGTAAGAGTGGTGAAATTGGGTATGACAGCATATCGGAGGTGAACCCGGTAAGAGGGGAGGAGGTTCTTGACAAAAGCCTCCACCAAAGTCTTCTCATTAGGTTTATCGACCAGTTTCACGCTCTCGGCCCTCCATCGTTGAAGGTATTTAGTAAAACCTTCCTTCGGCTCTTGGGCCATAACCTCCAGAGATCGCATTGTGGTTTGGATCTCGGTGTTGTCAGCATAGTTCCGAGCAAACTCGGTAGCCACATCATCCCATGTAGGGTATTTTTTCGGGTCTAGCCTATAGTACCAGGCCCGTGGGTGCTTCTCGAGAGATGCAGCAAAGAGGTTTTTGAACATGGACGAATCCACTCCCTTGATGGCCATGAATTCCTTGAAGGCCCGTACATGTAGTAACGGGTCTTCAGTTCCCTCAAACATGGGCAAGCCCGTAAGGTTCAGGTTTGCGGACAGTTTGTCGCTCACCGTGGAGTACTCTCGGCTATTCTCCCGGTGGATATTGTTGCTCCCAGTCAAATGGACTTGTTCTTCTAGTCGGCGTACTGCGCTGACCAGTTCAGCTAGAGGCCCAATGGCCTCAGCATTAGGAGTCCTTTGCTCCACTGTAGCTAGGCGAGCAACGATGGCCACTTGGCCAGCCCTCATTTCAGTCAGTTGGGCTTCGATGTCGGTTTGCTTCTCGATCATGGCGTCCAAAGAGGTTTGCAGACTGTTCAAAGTAGCCATCCTGCGGGCGTGTCTGGTTGCCGGTGGCCTGTCTGTAAGAACACCGTGTAATCAGTAACCGGACCCAGATCTTGGAATCATAAAAAAATTACATCCCGAGCGACACTAGGAAAGAAGACTAAAGACTCGAGAAAGACACCTAGACGGATGACTCGTGGGTGGTGTAACTTCCTTAGGGCTTTGGCTTTGTGAGGCTAATCCCGTTCGAAGGAAGGTCCACGTGAGACTTTTTCCCCAGACTTTTGACTCGAGTGTATGGACGGACTTTCCTTTGTAGGGGTATGCCCTACGCGGGTTGGTCGTGCGTTGACAGATAAGGCGGACTCGGGAAAAGCGGGGAAACTCGTGATATAGGATCAACGGAGTTTCGACACTATAGACCTTCGACAAACTATGCAAAGACCCGACACACGATTAGACGATAGGTCCTATAATAAAGAAGGTTCACTAGGAAGGTTGGATGTTTGAAATTAGAATATAAAATGGGCGAATTTCCGAGAGTTCGAAAATTGAAAAAGAGTTTTGAAAACCGAGATTAGAATTTTGAAGAATTCAGAAAATCAGGGTGGTTTCGGAAATTCGAGAGTTAAAACGGACGGCATGCCGACTAAAGAAAAGGATATTTTGAGTCAAATCGTTGATCCTTAATTTCGGCGGCATTCCGGGTTTTGAAAATTGGATATTTTGAAAAGACGGGTTCCGAAACGGACAGTATTTCGGTTTTCTCAAAATTTGGTGTTTTTGGAAATATGCATTTTTTTAAATCACGGTTTTTGAAAAATGACACGGAAACCAAGCAGCACGTAGTCAAACAAGCATTACAACGACGCTTATGTATGCATTACGCTAAGTCTCAGTCGGTCAAAATAGGGTCTATACCAACGACGATAGTATTCTCGTAGACAGGAGGAACTCCCTAAACCGAGTTGGTCTTAGGACATGCCGCGAAACCCTTACGAGTTCCACCATCGAAGTCTTTAGCGCACTCATGTAGGAATGCACCGTGGTATAGTGGGACGTCGGTCACAAGTAACCGGCCCGGGCCAAAATTTGGGTTATGCATGAATCATTAAACTAATGCGCGCACACTAATATACGAACGATTTCTCTTCGAGTCTCACCCTAGGAACCCCGATGACATGTGGTACATCAGGTATCCCCAGCGGAGTCGCCAAATTGTGGACATGACGTAGGTCCACCCCGACGCGGCCACGCGCGAGTTTGGGTAGGCGAATGAATCTCGTGGTGAGATTGTTCTCGGGTTCGAAATTTAAGTCAAAATGGAGTCGCCACCGAATTTTGTGGTTATTCGGAACCATACGAGCCCACTCTATGTCGTCATGGGCTATACACAAAGTACGGCCCACTTCGATTTCAGAGTTTATGGGGCTCGTCCCTTTGCATTATTATACCGATACCGTTTACACCGGCTTTCGTATATAACATGACTCTCGTGCGCCAACGGTTTTGGGCATCCGGAAATCGAGGTTCTGAGTAAGGGGTGAGGGTACGTGTTGGGAAGCCCACTAAGGACACCCAACCCCGCCCGCACATGGCGGCCTCTACTAAGACATCGTTCGTGTTCGTGTACGCGCGCTAGTAAAATGATTAAATGATATGTAAACAGCGTTTTCGGGCTAAGCATGTGAATTATATGTGAATTACGTCATTTAATGCATCTAATTATGGTCGAAGTGATTTAGCATGCGAGGTTCATTTATAAAGCGATAAGCAAGTAAATAAATAAAACTCGAAAATAAATAACGTACAAGTTACACGGGCAGAAATACAACCCGGAATTCACAATACAACGATTATTATAACGATTAGAAGAAATAATAAACTAAATAAGAAAAATGATAAATAGAATACACGACTCGACAAAGACCCGTATATAATAAATGTTCACTAGATCGTGAATTAGCTAGACGGACGAACCTTAATTAATTACGCATTATATTGCATATTAATCAAAGGACGGAGGTTCGAGACCTAGGCGTGATTCTAACCCGATCTCGAACCTCGATGTCTTGTCCCGACTTATCACCTCGAGAAATGGAGTCTAAATTAATTATGTGTCGGATACGACTAAAGAGTCGCCGACACAAAATTAATAGCGCGAGACCGTCGATCAAAGTCGTTTTAAGTGTCGTGATGTGCATGAGTTTTAAGAAAAAAAATGGATTCACGTGATGGTCTTTACACGCGTTGACTAAAGGTCGTAAAAAAAACGAGTCAAAAAATATGGAAATATGTCGCGAAAGTCGCCTATTAATGTAAGAATCGAAGAGGATAAAAAAAACGAGAAAACGAGAAAGTGGACTCGGCCGAACAGGCCTCCCCGCGAGTCGCCTGACTGGCGCGCGACTCGCATGGGGGTCTGGCCGCGTGTCTTTTATTTGTCGAAAAAATCGTCCGTGATTATAATCACGTGCCGATGCGGGTTAATTTACTCGATTTATGTTTTTGCTAGATTAGGAATTTTGAATTAGTGACGAAATTGTATCCCTCTACGTCACGACATCGAAACTAATCCTTCCGGATTATGTGATGTCGGTTTTCGTGTCAACGGGTTTCGTACTAATTGAAATGGGATCAAATGCGTTCAACTATGACCGATTGCAATCACGTCACGCCCTTGAGAACATTGGGGCGGGGCTCCTCAAAGGGGCTCCACCTCCGTCGTTACTCGTAAAGGGATTAGACGGACTTTAGGCGATCATCATAGTCAAACGTATTTGAAACTGAATTTTAGTATTAGTATATATATATACACGGTATGATAGTGTTAGTAACGAAAAGATAAAGTTAGTATACGAGAAATAAAAATGTTAGTGTTATGCTAGAGTTAGTATTATGATACTAGTATAGTTATAATATGAATAATGCGAAAATGTAAATAGAAACAAAGTAGTAAGGATCGAAATGGGGTTTAGGACACCCTCAACGTACATGCTTGGTATAGACCCCGGAAATAGACTCGTAAATAGCGACGGAACACCGGAGTATCGAGGATGTACGTGAGTTATGGTGTGTGTGTGTGTGTACGTGTATGCCGCCGGTTTTTCGAGGGCAAATGGCTCGGTTTTTTGTATTGTTTTTGCTTGGGGTTGTAGTGTAGGATGTTTAGGAAGATTAGGGTAGAAAATGTAGGGTGAATGAGGGTTGCAAAAGCTCTTCCAAAACTCTTTTAAAACTGAAAAATGTAAAGGGTTAGGAGGTGTATTTATAGAGTGAATCAAGTGAGTTGGGTGAGTTGAGTCATTTTAGGAAGGAGTTGACTCTTTGATTTGATTTGCTTTTTTGAATTCTGATTTGGGCGCCAGCTTCTAGAAGCTGAATTTGGCTGATATGTGTGACGGGTTCGTCTTTGACCGGGTTTTGACCCGGTCGCTAAAAGACGGGTTTTATTTTTGGTGTTGGTTTTGGCCCAAATTAGTCTTATTTTGCTCGGAACGACCCACTGGGCCTGGATTTGAGGTCTGTTTTGTGAGATTATTACTCCACTAAAAGTCCATGTCGGTTATTATTGATTCCGTGCCCAAATCCGAGCATACCAAGTCACGTTTGCGTCCGATCATCATCGGGTGTTTGTCGGAGACTACCATAGACACCTGGCAGTCAAAATGCGGGTGTCTACACATCCCAATAGGCCAAACATGCATCCAGAAAGTAGCGATCAACTTGCATCTGACGAAACGGGTACATCTGTGTGATACCCGTCAGGTTGAGAGCAACCCTATCTGTATCCCTGAAGCGTCAGGACCATTCCTGCAGCATAACGGTCAATCTATCGATTCCCATGGCTAATTTTCTCAAACAGAATAAAAGGGTTAAAGGGTTTTTCTTTTGAGAAGGATGGATTGTAATGAGATTGTGAGAAAAATCAATGACAAGGGAGGGGTATTTATAGTATTGATTCTATAACACTCTTTTCATATCTTGCCTTGAACAAAGGTTTCCTAATTACAAAAGGAATCAACCCACAAGCCTAGTCCCGATACTAGCATAAAATATTCATCCCGAACTTTCCTAAATTCTTTAGGAGTCAAAAATTTCAAAAATTGCCAATTTCAAAATTCTCAAAAATTCAAACTTTCAAAAATTCAAAAATCATTTTTCCCCAGCGCGAGTCATTTTACTACCTACGTGTTGCATGCAAATTTTATGTGACTTATACAGGTACGACTCAAACAGGGACAGGCAACCCACCGCATCTCCCCAGCGGAAGGCCCTAGGTGGCATTTTCCCCGGAATAACACGGGAGGAGCCTGCATACAGGCGCACCCAGGACTTACCCGACAAGTTCAATTCCCCACGGAGATATCGTCATCAGCTCAGGTATGACTTCTAGCTTATGGCTGGCGAGCCCTTCACGCGAGTCTAGTGGACTATAAACGACTCGACCGGAAGTCCGCCAGGTTTCAATCCACGATTGGCCTGGTGGCTACTCTGACTTTCGCCTTGTCCAAGCCTCAGTAAGAGTGGGGGCTCTGTAGACACCCGCATTTTGACTGCCAGGTGTCTATGGTAGTTCCCAAAAAACACCCGATGATGATCGGATGCTAACGTGTTTCTACGCGCTCGGATATGGGCTCAAATCCATTAGTTGTTGGCTAAAGCACTTATGGAGTACAAATCTCACGAAACTAACCTCAAATTCAGGCCTAGTGGACCGTTCCGAATCAAACAAGACTAATTTGGGCCAAAACCGACACCGGAAATAAAACCGACTTTTTAGCGATTGGGTCAACCCTGGTCAAGGTCGCTTCTGAGACATACAAAACAGCCCCTCACATCATCAAAAGTCCAAGTCAAACACAAACCCATCAAAAACCCAAGTCACGGTCCAAAGCAATGGACCCGCGCGACCCAGCTGGGCCACTCGATCGAGTGCCCCACCCACTCGATCGAGTGGGCCCTTTTTCAGGCCCGACTGCAGGCACGCTGAGCCACTCGATTGAGTCAGCTGGTTACTCGGTCGAGTAACCCTAACCGGGGTCCTTGGCTTTGCCTATATAAGCAACCCCATGCACACACTCCAACACACTTTTACAACCCTAATTCAACCCTAATCAAACCCTAATACTACACTCAAGCCCTAACCCTAGTACTTAGGAGGCAAACCCCAAACCACCACAACTCACCCTACATATCTCGATTACTCCCGTGCAAGCCACAACTAGACGAGTCTATACCGAGAACAAGAACATGTAGGTTGAGGGTGCAAAACCCTTCTTCTTCCTTTCTCCTCTCTTTCTCGTTTTTTATTGTTTTATCGCATTCTAATATCGATAGTACCACTAGTACAAAGATACTAAAATACTTGTCGATTTATGTCGAGTATGAGGGATGTCGGAATAAAGAAACCCGAATATACAAGTTTACCGCACACAGCGTTGCCGGTCGCTTATTCTGATACCCCAATTACTTGATTATTGAAACAAGTTAACTTAAATAATAATTCGTTATTTTTGTTTTCTTTGTCATCAAATCGCAATTCTCATCAATTATAAACTATCATTCAAATCGAGCATCTTTCAATAAGGGTCGAAACCCGTTGATGCGGATCCGACGTCAAACAATTCGCAAGAATTAATTATGACGTCGGGATGCGGAGGGAATCACGTCTTTCAGTTCAAGCAAAGTGTCGATCTATTAAATTCGATACCAATTCCTTAATTTGATGTCGAATCCAACGATCTAGTCAAACAAGTTAACCAATTCTATTTTTCGTTGAAGCTAACGTAGATGTCGTTAAATTCGTTAGAATTATGACACTATGAACGCGGAGGAAAACTCATATCATTTTGGTCAACTTTAAACGACTTATAGCAACTTCTCTTTATCTCGCTCTAATATCCGATGTCGATTCAGTAATCGCATGTTGGATACGACGAGTATCATACACACGAGTCGAGCACAAATTAATCAATATTTACGCCTGATTCAACAAAGTCATCAATTCAGCAAAAATCAAAAGCAATTTCGAAATCGACAACAAAATTGCAAACGAACCTGGTTCGTACAGGTGCCACTCGACCGAGTGCCTATGCCACTCGATCGAGTGACATCACAAAAACCGAGACAGAAGGATCTGATTGACCTCCACTCGGTCGAGTCTCGCAATGACTCGATCGAGTGGCAACGTACTCGGTCGAGTTCGCTAGTAACTCGACCGAGTAGGGTCCAAAATCAGAGACAGAACCCCCTTTCGAGGGACCACTCGGTCGAGTCTCGCAATGACTCGGTCGAGTGGCTCCTTATCACGACAATACCGTGAGTCTTGCATCCTCTTTTAGTCTCGGTAGTGTCTTTTATGACTTATGTCAATACGTGTTAATCCATCACGTAAAAACTTCACTTTTCGAAACCATACGTCATCTTGTTTGCATCATTCTACATATTTCAATATTTGCGCAAACCGTTATATCATTACTAACGCGTTGGTTGTTTCTCTTGTCAATTTTGGTTGTTTATTTTATTGTACTAAAATGAACCCGCATGCTAAAATACAACTTTGACGTTAAGATTTTAGTTGCATTAAATCAACATAGAAACCCTTTCAATTCTATCGCATGCTTAGGGAAAATACTGTTTGCATATCATTTTCCCGTTCAACTAACGCGCGTATTAGAAAGTCACTCGATATCTTAGTAGAGGCCGCCAATGTGCGGGCGGGGTTGGGTGTCCTTCGTGGGATTCCCAACACGTACCCTCACCCCTTACTCAGAACCTCGGTTTCCGGATGCCCGAAACCGTTGGCGCACGAGAGTCATTCAATACACGATAACCGGTAGTGACGGTATTGGTATCGCAATGCAAAGGGACGAGCCCGATAAACTCTGACATCGGAAATGGGCCGTATTTTTTACACGGTCCACTACGACATAGAGTGGGTTCGAATAGGCCCGAACTCCCACAAAGTTCGGTGGCGACTCCACTTCGATTTAAATTTCCATTCGATCCATTCTCATATGGAGATTCATTCGCCTCCCCAAACCCGCACGTGGCCGCGTCGGGGTGGACCTACGTCATGTCCACACCTTCATTCGTGTAACCCTATATATACCCCCCCTCTTCTATTGTTTTAAAGACCCTATTTTACACTACTCTACATTACACTAAACCCTAGACTACTGTAGGTTATATTAGCTTAGATTAGTGTAGATTAGCTAAATTACTCCTTAATCTTAGTTTAATTCTTGTTGAATCTTTGTATTATTGAAGACCTATTGGGGGATTTCTCTATTGACAACATTGAATTTCATTTCTTTGGGTTGGATTTAATTAAAGATCCTTTCTTTTTCTTCTTCTTTCCATTTTTTGGTATAATTCTCTTCTTCCTTATCTTTCTCTAGCTTAATCTTATTCATTTAGTTATAGTCATTGTTTATGCCAAATTCTCTTCATCCTTTCACTATGAATGCATTCATCATGTTGTTTATTGTGATTGTGAATGTGGATTACATTGGGATGAGTAGTGAGTAGTCTCTTGCTAGGGTTAGTAGGTGGATTGGGTGCTTTAATGGGTGATTAAGGGTTTGTGTAGGTTGATAGTTTTGGTTGCTTCTTGGTTGTATGCATAGAACATGTTTGATGAAATGCTTGAATGACTTGTAATTGCAAATGCATGTTTTCTTGTCTTCTTCTTGTGGTCTTGCATGTTGCTAGGATGGGTTCTTGCGCGAGAGCGAGGAACCTCTAGGTCGGTTATGGAGCGAGAGCCCGGATTATACCTAGATAGCTTGACTACCTCTTCACCTTTGCTCTCCGTTGAGTATCTCATCACCCTTGAACCCAACTTAATCCTAGTTCTTTCCTTATTGAATTATCCATCTTCTTAGTCATTGTTTCTCTAGTTTGTTGCTTTCTTTTAGCTTTAGTTGTTATACTTAGTTTATTCTTCGTCATAGTTTTATCCCTCTTCATCGTTTTAGTTTGTTTAGCTTAGTTGACTTAGTATAGTCCTTAGGTAGACCTTAGTCTAGACACCTCTTTCCGTCCCGGTTGATACGACCCGACTTACATACCCTATCTACCCAGTTTGGTTTAGTTTGTTTTATTTGGTGTCGGGATTCACGACAAATCCCCGCCATCAATTTGGCGTCGTTGCTGGGGACGGTGCTAGTTTAGACTTTGTTTGCCTATTTAGTTGACTTTGTCTTTGTTTTTGTGTTTTTCTTTGTTTTCCTTTGCTTCTTGTGTGTGTGTGAAATTTATTTCCTTCTTGTCTAGTGCCCGAAAAGCACTAGACTTCTCACGTTTGCTTCAAGTCTAAAGTTTATGCCTAGAGGTGGTGACCATCCTCTTCTTTACAACTCAGAGCCGGAAAGGTTTTTTTCGAAACCTTCGTCAACAGACGGTTGCTAGATTGAGAGGTTCCCAACCGGGTACAAGCAACGATTTTGAGCAAAACGTGAGGATTGATCTAAACTCTCCACCTATAGAGGCCACCATAAACTCCTCCTCTCCTTCTATGAATCGAGACTATGCCATGACGTCTCCTAACTACTATCAAGCTTCATGGGGTAATCAAGAAACCCGTGGGTACGAGTTTCAAGGACAAGGAAACGGCTTCCAACAAGTGAATGCTTATCAATCCTACGATCATGGTGGTTATTACTCAAGTTATCATTGTGAACCCACCATGTTTCATCATGTTTCTTCACATGGAAGCCAATCTCCCCAAAACCCACCATATTTCCCTTCACCTCAACCACATTATGAGCCCCAAAACCAATAATACTACCAATCATCTCAACCTCATTACCAACCATATGATGCCCCACCCCTTGGGCATCATCAAGGTTTTCAAGGAGCATTCCAAAACCCCAATGACCACTAAATGCCCAACTTGGAGTAATATCAATCGATTCTTCAAATGCAAAAGAGTCAACAAGAAGTGGTCATCCAAATGCAAAAGGAACAATATGAAATGATGGCTCAAATTCAAAGGGAAAACGAGGCATGTAAAGCTAGATTAAATGCTATAGCGGCTAAAACCTTAATGCTTTTAACTCGAACTTCACAATTTGATGAAGGATGTTCATTTGCGGAAGGGGAACAACCCAATAATGAAGCCGCTAATGAAATCCCTATGAGAAGCGAGACTTGCTATGGAGAACCTCAATTGTCTACCCAAGATGAGATGAATGAGGAAATAATCCTTGATGAAGGCATTGCTAGTGAAGAATTGGAAGATGTTAGTGGGAATTTGAAGGGTTTCATTGATGATAACACCGATAAAATAGAGGAAATTCAAGAGTCTACCCCCTCCATTCTTGTTGAACCTTCAATCCCCTTCACTTGCCCTCCTCTTGACATTAATGCCGCTTCTAAAGAGCCTATTATTGAGGAAGAAGGAGTTGGGAAAGAAAATCTTTGGGATGAGTTGAGTGAGGTATTAGAAGTTGTGAAGTCATGGGACATGAACGATGAAATCAAGTCGCCCATACGTGAAAATCCAATAAAATATTGTGAACTCCTTGTGTGTAATTTGGATCTTGGTTTAGAAGAGGTTGAAACCGCTTGTATGAGTTTTAAATCTCTTCTTGTTGATGATGTGGGGAAGAACGATGTTTTAGGATTTGGAGATATTGGGCCGGAACTTGTTGATGACTTGGGAATGGTTGATGAAAATAAGAGGGTTAAACTCCCTTTCGACTCTTGTGCTAGATATTTGAAGCTTGCTTGTGGTTGGAGACGGTGCTTAGGGAGAAAGAGGTCATTAAAGCTTGTCGGTTGGAAAGACTCCGGAGACCCCATGAAACATGATAATGGGTCTTTGGACGACTACTTCTCGCTTCCGACTTGGAGGCTTTGGAGGATAGTTTGGCTCGGGTACTCAATGAGCCCTCATTATGATGTGGCTCGAGCATTTGACTTGCTCCTCTGAGCCCTTGAGGGCTATGGATAGGAATGAAGAGTCCACCATCCTCGGTTTGACGGAGTTCCTCAAGAACCGTCATGTTGTATATTCCCCTCTCCTCTTCTTTTGAGCTTTTGTGTTGGTGTTTGTGTGATTTGTTTGTTTCTAGGCTTTGTATGTTTTGTGGAATTCTTGTAATTTGGAATTTTGATGAGCGATGTGAGGGAGGGATTTTTGATGGAAGTTATTGAGCTTACTTTATAGGTTTGAAGTGAAGATGAAGAATTAGAAAGGGTTTTGGATGATAGAACCTTCAAGGCTTGGTGAGGGAAGTCGGTTTTTGAACTTTTTATAAGCTTTTGGGGACGGGATTTGTATCCTGTAGTTAGTAATGTTCTTATGGTGGAAGACTTGGTAAAATCTAGGGGAATGAAGAGCTAGTGAAGCATCCCGCTCAAGATGGGTGTCTTCTTGACCGGGACGAGTTGTGCTCCAAAAGACAACTCACTGTGAGGCCATCCCGCTCGAGAAGGAAGAGCTTCCCGACCGGGAAGGGTTGTTTCCGACCGGGAAGGAGAGCCTTAGGTGGTTTTCACCTTCTTTTCTTCATTTAAGCCCCACCCCACCACTTTATACCCCCTCCCAACCTCCATACTCACCCTTGCAACTATCATTTCACCCTTGCACCTCAATTATATACCTTCATCTCATCTCCTCTTCACTACACACCGAGTTTCTCCTTGGATCCCGACCTCATTTACACCATTACAAGCCCGGTACTTCAACCATGCGACTACATTGAGAAAGAAGAGGAATAACGATGATGAAGACAAGCAACGTGCCGAATATGATCATTGAGGCGATGGAGATGATTGAGTTCCTAACCATTTGGTAGGCGACTCTCCTTTCTTTTTCGTCTTTTATTGCTTGTCGTCTTTGTATATTCCCCTTCCCTTTATCCTTTCAGTGTCATGGTGGCCCTCGGGGCCTTTGTGGTTAATGCTCCCGATTCTCGATGATGTGATTACATCGAGAGTCATTTGAAAAATCCGAATTGACAAGTCTTTTCACTTTTTTCTTATTTTTATTTCCTCTTTTGGTAAAATTTAGCCGGAATCGGGCGGAATCCGGGCTAGGTGACTTGATTACACCTAGCCCTCTCCTCCCATTTCCTTTTATTTTCTTCTTTTTATTTCTTCCCCCATCCATATCTTTTCTGGTCTCGGCCCTTGGTGACTTGATTACACCCCGGTCGGACACATTCTACCCTTTTTTCACTTTCATTTTTGATTTTTAGCTTTATTTTCCCTTTTTCTCTTCTTTTGAATGTCTCCACACACTACCGATCGAGCATGAGGACATGGCTCGGTTAAAGTGTGGAGGAGCGATATTTTAGTCTAGTTTAGTTTTATTTTCGTAGTTTTTTCGAAAAATCTTAAAAATCCCTAAAAATTTGAAAATTTTCATAAAAAACCAAAAAGATTTTCTTGTGTGTCCTTGTGTCGTATTTTTTGTGTTTTGCGTGTGTGTTTTTCCCCTTTTTCCTTGTAGGTCGCTTGATCACCGTTAACTTTGGAGGGCTTTCAAGACATCCGGTAACATCATTTTATCTTTTTCCCTCTTTGCCTCTTGTGAAGTTTGGAGGAGATGTGTGCTCGGGTGGATCTTTTTGGAGTTTGTGGTTGATGTGGTTGCTTGCTTGGAACGAAGATTCAGGGTGGTGTTTGTTCATTCTATTTGTGTGTATTTGTTTTGTTTTGTTTTGTTCGTCTCGTTTTGTTTTGTCTTTGTTTTGTGATTTGTAGTTTGTGTCTAGTGTAAAAAATGTTTTCGAAAACCTAGTTTTGAGGCTAGTGCGCAAGTGTTTACTTTCCCTTTCTAGTAATATGAGTCGATTCTTGGACTTTAGTCTAGTAGAATGACTTTAAATCAATAGTTTCGTTGGTTTCTTATCTTGAGTCCACCTAGTCTACTACGGATTTACAGCGGGATTTGCATTTTGACCACTTTGACAACCCACGGAGTGAAAAGGCCTTGGTTCCCGAGACCCGTCTCTTAGGTGACTGTGTTTGAAATTGTTTGATTAGTCCAAGTTTCCACCTTTTTGTGGGTTCGAAGGGAAGGGCCCCCCGACTTACCCATTTCCCAACCTTCTACACATTTTCCATAAATAAGTTGCAATTTGTTGAAGTTTCATGCTTGGTTGTGATTGAATGCCTACAATACAAGATTTATCCAAAAGGCAAACCAAGTCAAAAGAAAGAAAAAAAGAAAAAAAGAAAAGAAAGAAGAAAAAGAAAAGGCACAACAAATCAAAAACAAAATACAAAAGAAGAAAAAGAAATGGCATAGCAACTCAAAAGCAAAATACAAAGGAAAATGTCAAAGAAAATCATTTCACAAAAAAAATCTCACCCCCTCAAAAATAAGCCTTTTACCGAATCGTGAAGAGCCTACCAAAGGACCGAGTCCCTAGGAAGGATGATAACGGTAATGGTCGGTCTTCCCTCACTTTGCAACCATATCCACCTTTTTACTTGGACTAGTTGGGCGGTTTTTGAGCATGGGACGACCCTCTTGGCTTATCGCTAAAGGGGGCGGGGTTTCACTTTACCTACAGTGTCGACTAACTCCGTGATTCATCCTTTTTCCATCCCGCCTATCGTCCCGTGGTACGTTCTTAGAAGGTTAGGAGGAACTAGGTAAGTTACCAACGTTTTTATTGCTTTGTTGTCATACTATTAGGGTTTTGTCCATATCGATTTGCGTTATTAGCTTGGGAACATTGTCACTTGCCTTGAGTCCTTAACCGGTGTTTCTTTCACCGCTTTGTTGAGGGAAGCGGTATTTGTTTCTTCTCGGATGCAACCGTTTGTTTGTTTGATTGTTGGTGTATTTATGTGTTTTCGTGTTCGGTTGTATCCGCAGTTTTGTCGCAAGACCTCAATTGCCTTGCGAAGAGCACTTTTCCTCTAAGTGTTCTCGCGTGAGTTGAAAGGGCGTTGGGTGCGCTAATACCCGCTCGGTTAGTAGTTTAGTTTTTATTAGTTTAGTAGTTAGTTCGTGCTTACTCGAGGGCAAGTAAGGGTTAATTGTGGGGGAGTTGATAAGTGTGTTATGTAGTGCTTATTTCTTGTGTTTGGTCCCGGTTTCCCTTGTGAAATCGCTCTTTAGAGCGGTTTCGAGGCTACTTACGCTTCTTCTAGCTTGTTTTAGGTTCCTTTGGCCTATCATGGAGAAATGGAACGATTCCGACTCGTTTCCGATGCATATGGAGCCAATGAAGAGAAGCGACGATGACTCGGTGGCTTAGACTCGATCCCGAGCCCCTTGGGGCCCATTCCCGAGCACCGAGAATCGATAAGAAGCCTAGAAAGATCAAGTATATAGGGACCTATGAGATCATATTTGAAGCCTACATGACCCATTCCGGTCGTGACCATCACCATCACGACCGAGACGAGAAGCAAAGAAAGACAGCGCTCCTGGAGGGCCTTCCCGGCCGGGATGATGAGCTTCCCGACCGGGATGGGTCCCTTCCCGACTAGGAAGGGCCCAGTTCTTCCAGTTTTCTCTTTTTCGCCCCCCCCCCCCCCCCCCCTTCATTCGTGTAACCTTATGTATACCCCCTCTTGTATTGATTTAAAGACCTTATTTTACACTACTCTACATTACACTAAACCCTAGACTACTTTAGGTTAGATTAGCATTAGCTTAGATTAGTGTAGATTAGAGCTAAATTACTCCTTAACCTTAGTTTAATTCTTGTTGAATCTTTGTATTATTGAAGACCTATTGGGGAATTTCTCTATTGACAACATTGAATTTCATTTCTTTGGGTTGGATTTAATCAAAGATCCTTTATTTTCCTTCTTCTTTCCATTTGTTGGTATAATTCTCTTCTCCCTTATCTTTCTCTAGCTTAATCTTATTCATTTAGTTATAGTCATTGTTTATGCCAAGTTCTCTTCATCCTTTCACTATGAATGCATTCATCATGTTGTTTATTGTGATTGTGAATGTGGATTGCATTGGGATGAGTAGTGAGTAGTCTCTTGCTAGGGTTAGTAGGGAGATTGGGTGCTTTAATGGGTGATTAAGGGTTTGTGTAGGTTGTTGGTGATAGTTTTGGTTGCTTCTTGGTTGTATGCATAGAACATGTTTGATGAAATGCTTGAATGACTTGTAGTTGCAAATGCATGTTGTATTGCCTTCTTCTTGTGGTCTTACATGTTGCTAGGAAGGGTTCTTACGCGAGAGCGGGAACCTCTAGGTCGGTTTTGGAGCGAGAGCCCGGAATATGCCTAGATAGCTTGACTACCTCTTCATTCTAGCTTTCTCCGTTGATTATCTCATCACCCTTGAACCCGACTTAATCCTAGTTCTTTCCCTATTGAATTCTCCATCTTCTTAGTCATTGTTTCTCTAGTTTGTTGCTTTCTTTTAGCTTTAGTTGTTATACTTAGTTTATTCTTAGTCATAGTTTTATCCCTCTTCATCGTTTTAGTTTGTTTAGCTTAGTTGACTTAGTCTAGTCCTTAGGTAGACCTTAGTCTAGACACCTCTTTCCGTCCCCGTGGATACGACCCGACTTACCTTTTCTACCCAGTTAGGTTTAGTTGGTTTTATTTGGTGTTGAGATTCACGACAAATCCCTGCCATCATAATTCCCTTAGGAAAGGCCGTGGGGACCGTCCTGTTAGAGGGAAAGATCGCGTGGGACTTTCTAGTTAGGAATCGAGTGTTTAGACGAACCTTCCACTTACGAGTGTATGACTCGTGTTGGTCGGTTATGCCTTTAGAAAAAGGCGGACTAGGATGGGGAAGAAACCCGTGATGTAGGATCGACGGAGTTTCGACGCTAAAGAACTTCGACAAATTAGGAAAAGACCCGACACACGGATAACGGTAGGTCCTATAATAAGAAAGGTTTTTTGAAAAAAAAAATGATTGAATTTTGAAAATTGAGAGGCGGTCCAGAAATTGGTAGTGGGCCAATTGGTCCGGGCATTTTGAAATGTTGGAATTTTGAAATTGGCAGCATGCCGACAGGACCGAGCTTTTTGAAAAGTTGAATATTTGGAATTTTGAAAATTTGAATAACGAAAATAAATTTCCGAAGATTTTGAAAAATCGAAAATAAGATCCTGAAGATTTGAAGATCGGAAACGACATTTCGGAGATTTGAAAATCGAGAATGGCATTTCAAAATTTTGAAAATTGCGAATGGCATCACGAAAATTTGAAAATCGAAACTGAATTTTGAAAATTCAAAAAACGAAAGGGATCGGAAATTTGAATATTAGAATGGATAGCATGCCGGCTAAAAAAATAGGCTTGTTTTGAGTCAAATCTTAAGTCTAAATTTCGGTAGCATTCCGAGTTTTTGAAATTGGATATTTTTGAAAGAGGCATTTTTGAAATGACGGTTTTTGAAAAACGAAACGGAAACCAAGTAGCACGTATTCACGTAAGCATTATAACGACGCTATGTATGCTTTAAACTAAGTCTCGGTCGGTCAAAATCGGGTCTATACTAACAACGACGGCTTTCTCGTAAATCAGGACGGACTTCCTAAGCCGAATTGGTCTTAGAACATGCCGCGAAACCCATACGAGTTTGGCCATAGAAGTTTTTAGCGCACCAATTTAGGAATGCACCGTGGTATAGTGAGACGTCGGTCACAAGTAACCGGCCCAGGAAAAATTTGGGTTATGCATGAATCATTAAACTAATGCGCGTACACTATTAATCGAACGATTTCTTTTCGAGTCTCACCCTAGGAATCCCGATGACTAGTGGTACATCGGGTATCCCCAGCGGAGTCGCCAAATTGTGGACATGACATAGGTCCACCACGACGCGGCCACGTGCGGGTTTGGGGAGGCGAATGGATCTTGTGGTAAGATTGATCTCGGGTCGAAATTTAAATCGAAGTTGGAATCGCCACCGAATTTTATGGGAATTCAGACCCGTTCGAACTCACTCTACACTTAGGTGTTTCGTGTACAAAACACGTCCCGCTTTTAGTACTAGAGTTTAGGAGTTTGTCCCTTTGCATTACGATACCGACGTCGAGTTATCGAATATCGTGCATCGAATGACTCTCGTGTGCCAACGGTTTCGGACATTCGGAAACCATGGTTCTGAGTAAGGGGTGAGGGTACATGTTGGGAAGCCCACGAAGGACACCCAACCCCGCCCACTCTTAGCGGCCTTGATAAGTGTGTTATGTAGTGCTTATTTCTTGTGTTTGGTCCCGGTTTATCTTGCGGAATCACTCTTTGTAGCGGTTTCGAGGCTACGTACGCTTCCTCTAACTTGTTTTAGGTTCTTTTGGCCTATCTTGAAGAAATGGAACGATTCCGACTCGTTTCCAATGCATTTGGAGCCAATGAGAGGAGCGACGATGACTTGGTGGCTTAGACTCGATCCCGAGACCCGTGGGGCCCGTTCCCGAGCACCGAGAGTCGATAAGAAGCCTAGAAAGAGCAAGTAGGGACCTATGTGATCATATGCAAGCCTACATGACCCATCCCGGTCGGGATCACATCCATCACGACCGGGATGAGAAGACGAGAAGAATCGTGTTCCTGTGAGGCCATCCCCTCCGGGAGCACATCCTTCCCGACCGGGACCGACATCATCCCGACCGGGAAGAGCGTAAACCTGCCCGAGTTTATGAATAAACCCGCCCGGGTTTATGCATGATCCCGACCGGGATCACCACCTTCCCGGTCGGGACCACCCCTTCCCGGTCGGGATGACCCTCTTCCCGGCCGGGATGGTCCCAGATCGGGGCTGTTTCGCTTTCCCGCTTTCCTTATTCATTGTAACCCTATATATACCCCCCTCTTGTAACTAATTCATTATCCTTTACATTACCCACTAAACCCTAGACTACTTTAGGTTAGATTAGCTTAGATTAGTGTAGATTAGTCCTTAATCTTAGTTTAAATCCTAGTTAGTTCTTGTGTAATTGAAGATCTATTGAAGAATTCTTCTCTATTGACAACATTGAAGATACTTCTTGGGTTGATTTTATACAAGATTCAATCTTTTGCCTTTCATTTGTGTTTGGTAAAATTTCTCTTCTCTTTAATCTTCTTTACTTTAGTTTTCTCTTGTTTATGTTCTTGTTTGATAATACTCAATCTCATATCATGAACCTCCATTGTTATGCTTGTTTTGTGATGTGTGTTGTGGTTGTCATCTTGAATATGAGTGAGTAGTTTTCCTCTAGGGTTAGTACGGGGATTGGGTGTAATTAGGGATGATTAGGGTGAGATGGATGGTACTAGTTGTTGTTTTTGTTGTTTCCTATTTACCTTGCACTCCACATGTTTGATGAAATGCTTGTGAGACTTGAGATGATCAATCCTTGTTTTTCTTGCCTCTTCTCTTCAACATATCAATCTCATCAACAATCTTATGAACCCCCTTCATATGGCTACCATGAAAGTTGTCAAGGATCATTCCAACATCCTAACAACTACCAAATACCCTCCATAACCCACAACCAAAAACCCCCAACTTTGAGCTTTGTCAAATGATGATCCAAATGCAAAAGAGTCAACAAGAGATGATGATTCCAATGCAAAAGAGTCAACAAGAGATGATGATTCAAATGAAAAGGGACAAAGAGAAGTTCATGGCCCAAAAAGAGGTGCAAGATGCTCGAATCAATGCACTCATGGCTCATTACACGATAGATGTTGGCCACTCGAGCTCCACAACTTGTTGAGGGAAGTTCAATTGGGCAAGAGGAACGGTTGTCTTCACAAGGCAATCGACCCGATTATGAAGCCACGAATGAAGAAGAGAGGGTCAACGAAGAGATCATTGTTGAGAGTTGCTTGGATGGTGAAGCTATGAGAATAATGGAGGAAGTAGAAGCTTCAAGGGTTGACAATGAGGAGGAAATTGAACATGGTTCTCAAGGTAACTCTTGGGGAGCCAATGTATTGGCTATTAAATTGGATTTGTATGATTTTCTTAGTGATGAACCGGATCTTGACAATCCAAAGCCAAGTGAAGACAAGACTCCTCTAGGCCAAATTGACAAGGTGAGTGAAAAGGAAGGTAATACTTGGGAGAAAGACATAGATGCCTTAGAACTTGCCTTGAATGGGAAATTGGAGGAGCCGATTAGGGGATTTGGAGATGCTATGCTAGACCAAACCGTCGAAGAAATTGAGGCCGCCATCAAAGGCCTTGAGTTTCTTCATGGTGAGAATTCTAGTAAGAATGACGATGAGTTCTCCCTAAAGCCTCCAATGAAGAAAACTTGATGCCTTCACCTCTCTTATCGCACTTGATTTCGAGTCCCTTGTCTCTTGAGATGGTTGATGAAATGGATCCTGGTCGGGTGGCGGAAAAGAGTTTCACTCTTGACCCCGTAGAAGAAGCAAAACCCCAAGGGTGTGATCTCCCGAATCATAACGCCGAGCATGACTCTAGACCACTATAACCACCGGATGGTCATAAGAGTCGTCGCTATGTTGGTTGGAAAGACCCGGAAGATCACGAGAACCCCGAGCATAATGAAGATGATCGCTTCTTACCTCCGACTTGGAAGCTCTTGAAGATAGCTAGGATCGGTCACATGAGCGTTAATGAAGATGTTGCTAGAGCATTTGACTTACTCCTCCGAGCTCTTGATGGCTATGGAGGCGTAGATGGTGAGAGTATCTTACTGTAAATATCTTTTTCCTTTTCTTTTGAGCTTTTGTATTTGTATATGTTTGATTGGATAGTTTGGTTTCTAGGATTTGTTAGTTTTTGTGGAATTCTTGTAATTTGGAATTTTCTTGAGTGATGTGAGGGAGGGATCTTTGATTTAGTTTTGAGCTTACTTGCTAGGTTTGAAGTGACGATGAAGAGTTTTGAAAGGGTTAAGGATGATAGAAGCTTCAAGGCTTGGTGGAGGAAGTCGGTTTTTGAGCTTTATACAAGCTTTTGGGGACGAGATTTTGGATCCCGAGGTATTATTTGTATTGTGGGTGGAACTAGTATTGAATGAAGGCTTCAAGGCTTGGGAGAGGTGCTATCCCAACCGGGACCATAACCGTCAGGACTGGGATGAGTTGAGCATGAAAACAGGAGCTTCTGATGTGTCATCCCGACCGTGATGAAGTTTGTCACGACCGGGAAGGGTGCCAGCTTCCTCTTTTGCCTTCTTTTCTTCATTTAAGCCCCACCCCACCACTTTATACCCCCTCCCAACCTCCCTACTCACCTTTGCCACTATCACTTCATCCCTACACTTAAAATTTTGCAACTTCATCTCAACTTCTCATCTCTATCCGCCGAGTTTCCCTCATATCTCAACCTCATTGCACCATTACAAGCCCGATACTCATACTTGGAGCTACATCTAGGAAGAGGAGGAATATCTATGATGAAGACAAGCAAAGTGCCGACAATGACCATTGAGACGATGGAGACTATTGAGTTGCTAACCTTTGGTAAGGCAACTCTCACTTTTTTTCCGTCTTTTATTTGCTTAGTCTTCCCTTATTCCCTCTTCCTTTAACCTTTTGGTATCGTGGTGGCCCTCGGGGCTCATGTGGTAATTGCTCCCGATTCTCGATGACGTGACTACATCGAGAGTCCTTTGAAAAATCCAAATTTACAAGTCCTTTCACCTTTTTCTTTATTTCATTTTCTTTTGGTAGAATTTAGTCGGATTTGGGCGGAATCCGAGTTAGGTGACTTGATTACTCCTAGCCCTCCCCTCACATTTCCTTTTATTTTCTTCATTTTATTTCTTCCCCAATCCATATCTTTTCTTGTCTCGGCCCTTGGTGACTTGATTACACCCCCGCCGGACACATTCTACCCTTTCTTCACTCTCATTTTTTATTTTTAGCTTTCTTTTCCCTTTTTCTTTTCTTTTTAGTGTCTTCCACACACTACCGATCGAGCATGAGGACATTGCTTGGTTTAAGTGTGGGGGAGCGATATATTAGTCTAGTTTAGCTTTATTTTCATAGTTTTTTTGAAAAAAATCTTTAAAATCCTAAAAAATTTGAAAAATTTCATAAAAAAACCAAAAAAGATTTTCTTTTGTGTCTTTTTCTTTTGTGTCATTGTGTTGTATATTTGTTGTGTTGTATGTTTTGCTCCCCTAATTCCTTGTAGGTTGCGCGATCGTCGACAAGTTTTGAAAGGCTCAAGACATCCGGTAATACCCCTTCATTTCTTTCTCCTTTTTCCTTTTTGTGGAGTTTGGAGGATGTGTTGTGATGGTGTGTGCTCGAGTGGAGCTTTTTGAAGTTTGTGGTTGATGTGGTGGCTTGTTTGGATATTTCGGGGTGGTGATTGTTTATTTTGTGTGTTGTTTGTTTGTTTGTTTGTTTGTTTGTTTTGTTTTGTTGTGTTGTGTTGTGTTCGTCTCTTTTCCTTTCGTTTTTTTGTTGTGTCTTTGTTTTGTCTTGTTTAGTTGTGTCTAGTGTGTAATAAAAGGTTTTCGAAAACCCGGTTCTGAGGCTAGTGCGCAAGCGTTTACTTTCCCTTTCTAGTAATATGAGTCGAGTCTTGGACTTTAATCTACTAGAATGACTTTAAATCAATGATTTCGTTGGTTTCTTACCTTGAGTCCACCTAGTCTACTTGGGATTTACTACGGGATTTGCATTTGGACCATTATGACCACCCACAGAGTGAAAAGGCATTGGTTTCCGAGTCTCGTCTCTTAGGTGACCGTGTTCGAAATCGTTTGATTAGTCCAAGTTTCCCTCCTTTTGTGAGTTTGAAGGGAAATCGCGACCCCCGACTTACCCATTTCAATACCTCCTACACATTTCCACAAATAAGTTGCAAATTGTCTAAGTTCTTACTTGGTTGCAAGAATTGCCTACAAAACAAAATTTGGCCAAAAGGGCAAACCAAGAGAAAGAAAGAAAAAGAAAGAAAAGAAAGAAGAAAAATAAAAGACACAACAATTCAAAAACAAAATACAAAAGAAGAAAAAGAAGTGGCATAGCAACTCAAAAGCCAAATGCAAAAGAAAAATGCCAAAGAAAATCATCTCACGAAAAGAATTATTACCCCTCAAAAATAAGCCTTTTACCGACTATTACCGTGAAGAGCCTACCAAAGGACCGAGTCCCTAGGAAGGATGATAGCGGTAAATAGTCGGTCTTCCCTCACTTTGCAACCGTATCCACCTTTTTACTTGGACTAGTTGTTGGGCGATTTTTGAGCATGGGACGACCCTCTTGGCTCATCGCTAAAGGGGGCGGGGTTTCACTTACCTACAGTGTCGACTAACTCCGTGGTTCATCCTTTTTCCATCCCGCCTATCGTCCCGTGGTACGTTCTTAGAAGGTTAGGAGGAACTAGGTAAGTTACCAACGTTTTTATTGCTTTGTTCTCATACTATTAGGATTTTGTCCATTTCGGTTTATATTATTAGCTTGGGAACGTTGTCGCTTGCCTTGAGTCCTTAACCGGTGCTTCTTTCACCGCTTTGTTGAGGGAAGCGGTATTTGTTTCTTTTTGGATGGAACCGATTGCTTGTTTGTTTATTTGCGCGTTTCTTTGTGTGTTTCTGTGTTCGGTTGTATCCCCAGTTTTGTCGCAATACCTCACTTGCCTTGCGGAGAGCACTTATCCTCTAAGTGTTCTCGCGTGAGTTGAAAGGGCGTAGGGTGCGCTAATACCCGCTCGGTTAGTAGTCTAGTTTCTTTTAGTTATTAGTTAGTTCGTACTTACTCGAGGGCGAGTAAGGGTTAAGTGTGGGGGAGTTGATAAGTGTGTTATGTAGTGCTTATTTCTTGTGTTTGGTCCCGGTTTCTCTTGTGAAATCGCTCTTTGGAGCGGTTTCGAGGCTATTTACGCTTCCTCTAGCTTGTTTTAGGTTCCTTGGCCTATCTTGCAGAAATGGAACGATTCTGACTCGTTTCCAATGCGTTTGGAGCCAATGGAGAGGAGCGACGATGACTCGGTGGCTTAGACTCGATCCCGAGACCCGTGGGGCCCGTTCCCGAGCACCGAGAGTCGATAAGAAATCTAGGAAGAGCAAGTAGGGAGCCATGTGATCATATTGAAGCCTACATGACCCATCCCGGTCAGGATCACATCCATCACGACCGGGATGAGAAGACGAGAAGAATCGAGTTCCTGTGAGGCCATCTCGGCCGGGAGCACATCCTTCCCGACCGGGACCGACATCATCCCGACCGGGAAGAGCATAAACCCGCGCGGGTTTATGAATAAACCCGCCCGGGTTTATGCATGATCCCGACCGGGATCACCACCTTCCCGGTCGGGACCACCCCTTCCCAGTCGGGATGACCCTCTTTCCGGCCGGAATGGGCTCAGATCGGGGCTGTTTCGCTTTTCCGCTTCCCTTATTCATTGTAACCCTATATATACCCCCCTCTTGTAACCAATTCATTATCCTTTACATTACCCACTAAACCCTAGACTACTTTAGGTTAGATTAGCTTAGATTAGTGTAGATTAGTCCTTATTCTTAGTTCAAATCCTAGTTAGTTCTTGTGTACTTGAAGATCTATTGAAGAATTCTTCTCTATTGACAACATTGAAGATACTTCTTGGGTTGATTTTATACAAGATTCAATCTTTTGCCTTTCATTTGTGTTTGGTATAATTTCTCTTCTCTTTAATCTTCTTTACTTTAGTTTTCTCTTGTTTATGTTCTTGTTTGATAATACTCAATCTCATATCATGAACCTCCATTGTTATGCTTGTTTTGTGATGTGTGTTGTGGTTGTCATCTTGAATATGAGTGAGTAGTTTTCCTCTAGGGTTAGTAGGGGGATTGGGTGTAATTAGGGATGATTAGGGTGAGATGGATGGTACTAGTTGTTGTTTTTGTTGTTTCCTACTTACCTTGCACTCCACATGTTTGATGAAATGCTTGTGAGACTTGAGATGATCAATCCTTGTTTTTCTTGCCTCTTCTCTTGTATGTGTTTGTTTGGTTGTAGGTTTGGTTCCCTCATTAGTAGGGAGAGCGTGGTGAGGATGACCCCTAGGCCGTTTAAGTAGTGAGAGCCCGATCGTAACCTAGGCTACGAAAGCATGCTAGTAACCCCCGTTTCCTCTTTTTGATTTCCTTGACATCCATGAACCCGATCTAGGCCTAGTTTCTTCTTATCGATTTATTAGCTTCCTTTTTGTCATTAGTTACTTGCTTAGCTTAGTCATTAGCCATCCCTAGTCATCGCCTTACTTTAGTTTGTCTCGAACCTAGTCTAGGACCGTAGCCCACCTTAGTCCGACACCCCGTCCCTGAGGAATTCGACCCGACTTACCCTTGCTACCAAGCCTAGGTTAGTTGGTTTATTTTGATCGGTGGGATCCACGGCAAATGCCTTCCGTTAGGCCTCTACTAGGATATCGTTCGTTTTCGTGTACGCGCGTTAGTTTGACGATGAAATGCTATGCAAACGACATTTTGGCTAAGCATGTGAATTACGTGTGAACTACGTCATTTAATACATTTAGTTCTCGTCGAAGTGATTTAGCATGCGATGTTGATTTAAAGCAATAAATGGCAAACATCGAAAATAGAAAACTCGTAAAAAAAATTACAAATTACACGGGCGGGATACAACCCGGAATTTACAATACAACGAGCAAAAAATTAGAATAATCGAATTAAAAATGATTAGAATAAAAATGCAATGCATGATTTTGAAAAGGGTAAGCACGTGATAGACTTTACACGTGTCGACCGAAGTCGTAAAATACTTGACGAGGCTATATGACGCTTAGAAGCTCACGTCCTAGTACAAAAAGGGACCACTCGACCGAGTCATGGGCGGGACTCGATCGAGTGACCCTGCACAGACCCCCTGCCTCGTTTTTGGGGTGCTACTCGATCGAGTGGCTTATGGCACTCGGTCGAGTGCCCCCTGTTCGAGCTGCTGCTCGATTTCGAAATGGTGGCAATTTCGAGACTTATAATTTGTTTAAAATCGATAGTCAACCGAGTCGAATATAAATATGGCATAATTTATATTCGACTCGGTTTTCGGTACCCCTAACATTTTTTTATGATTACGAGACCGGCATCGGGATTTTAGAAAAGAGTGTTATAAAATCGTTTTGAATCGGATTAGGACGAAATTAATTTCCTCCGCGTTACGACATCTATAATAATCCTTACGGATTATGTGATGCTCGGTTTAGCGCCAACGGGTTCCGTACCAATCTCGGAAATGGTATCGAACGCGTTCAACTACATACGACCACGATCACGTTACGCCCTTAAGTGCTTGGGGCGGCGCTCCTCGAAAGGGTGCCACCACCGTCGCGACTTGTAAAGGGATTAAACGGACTTAGAGCGGTAGTCGTAGTCAAACGTGTTCAATCCAAAAAAATTATTATTATATATATACGCGGTATTAATTATAAATGACGATAAAATGAACAAAAATTAAAATGTAACAATAATAAAAATGTTAGTGTTAGAATTAGTATAGTAATAATAATAATAATAGTATATAGTACAATATATAAATATATAACGAGAATGAGAAGAAGAGAAAAGGGAGAAAGTGGGTTGATGACACCCTCAACTTACATGCTTAAAATGGCCTCGAGAACGGACTCGTAATAGCGACGGGAGCGCGGGAGTGTCGAGGAAGTAAGTGGAGTTGTGGTGTGTGTATGTGTAGAGGGTGGTTTATCGGTTTTTCGAGAGATAAAGGCTCGATTTTTTGAATGTGTGATTGTTTAGGATGAAGAGTAGTGTGTAGTATGTAGAGTAGGGTTGCTTAGATTGAAAAATGTAGGGTGATTAGGGTTGCAAAAGCTTGGTTTATGAAGAGCATAAGGGGGGTATTTATAGGAAATACCCCTTGACCTAGGGTCACTCGATCGAGTGGCCCTAGTGCACTCGATCGAGTGTCCTGAAAAGGAGAGTCTAATCGATTTTTATAGCTCTACTCGATCGAGTGAGGTCAAGCCACTCGATCGAGTGGGTCAGGCGAATGAGCCATTTTAGGAAGGTGGTTGACTTTTTTAAAATTTGAAATGTTGATTGGGCGCCTGCTTCTAGAAGCTCATCTAGCTGGTTTTATGTGTCGGATTCGTCCTTGACCGGATTTTGACCCGGTCGCTAAAAGACGGTTTTATTTCCGGTGTCTGTTTTGGCTCAAATTAGTCTCATTTTATTGGAAACGACCCACTGGGCCTGGATTTGAAGTCGATTTTGAGAGATTTGCACTCCGCTAAATGCCCACGTCGGATACTATTAATTCTGAGTTCGTATTCGAGCGTATTAAGTCACGTTTACGTCCGATCATCATCGGGTGTTTTGTTGGAAGCTGCTATAGACACTAGCAGACAAAGTGCGGGTGTCTACAGTCAATCAATTTCACGATACCGGTTCCGGATCCAACAGGGTTTGGCCCGGTCCGGGTCGGTTGACCGGTGCACAGCCCTAATATTGTCATTTCGTCGCATCGACTCTTGTTATCTTTACTGTCTAATCTTTGAATAGAACATAAGAACACTGGCATCTTATTTCTTCAGTCAATGCATGTAGACACACATTTAACTAATATGAAAAGTGATCCTGGTTGAAAATCTCAGCTATACTCGGAAATGTGGTGAGCTAGACCGAGCCTAACTGAATCCTTCCTTAAATCCGCCATTAATGATTTAAACTAGCTGATGACAATTAACAGCTTTTATATGATCCTGATGAGATAAACGTCACGTTTAACTTAAAATTATTAACCTAACAAAGGAAATAAATTGGCCTAATGATAGGTTTATCATACAGTTGCAATAAATGCCTAGTACGAGTAATAACAATAACTTGATCTGTGAATAGCTATAATTGACCCTTAACCACCTAACCAGGAATTCGGTAGTTATTGTGCAAGACGATCTTACGCCGCACACCTTACAAATTTTTTACTCAATTATCATAATCTTTTCACAAAGTGGACCGTCTCACGTGTGAGACCATCTTATATATTTTCTCCATTTTTTATATATTCCCATTGTAACATAATATTACACTCATATATTGGGACATGCTAAATCATACCCAAGTTTTTTCTATTTCATACCCACATCTACTAAACTAACCTTCTCATTCTTTCAATCAATTCACCACATTTCTCTTTTCTCCCTTTCTCTCTTTTCCTCCATCAAATCACCACCACAATCTCTTTTTTCCTCAATCAATTCACCACCATAATTTCCATCACCTTGCCTCCAACCATCTAACCACCATTTTCACCACCTTACCTCCAACCACCCTAATCAGGGTTTGATTAGAAAAAAAATCAATAATATGAGACTATTAAAATGTAAATTATTAATAAAAATAACCCACTTAATTGTGTCATATGAATTACGATTTGTTATGGCTTAATCTAATTAGGACCTAATTAAAAATTGAATACGAGTACAAAATTAGAGTTTCGAAAAGAAATTGAATACGAAATTAATCAATAAGATAATTTCCAATAAGTATATTAAAAAGTGAAGTTATTAATAAAAAAACAAGAAAATTACTTGTCTCACAAGTGAATTATGATCCGTAATCGTAAAATTACCGAATAATTTAGCTTTTGATGAAATTTTGGATATGAACTAGTAAAAAGGTGGGTATGATTTAACAATTATGTATATTAAATGGATGAGAAGATATAAAAAATGAAAGAAGTACTATAATTTCTGTTGATTCCGACTTCAGGAAGGGCTCGAAGAAAACAGATGGACCACTTTCTTTTCATTTCCTTCCCTCCAACTCCGTCCCTCCAAACATGTGAAATAAAAGCAACCGGTATGTTTAAACTTTATTTGTAGTCTCCCAATTCGTCACATCATTTTTTAGCTATCAAGGTACAGTTTCTATGAGGAAAAAAATGGCCTTTGGAGTACTATTTGATAAAATTTGGTACTCATAGTCATAGACCTTACATTTTTCTAAGAATAATAGTACAGAAAATCTACAATGTGTCTTCTATAGTCGTATCAATCCAGCTCAGACTCTTCTGCATCTATAAATAATCTTTTCCCCTATCGTTCAGTCAATTCCACTGTGAATGGCGAAACTTTCATACTACGATGGTTCGCTTAGACACAGGCAGTTGCCTCTGTTTTGGGGAATTTAAGCAGAATTTTCTCGTCAGTAAGAACAAAAAGAATGCAATTGTAACCACAACTACGAGTGAGACCTCCAACTGAGGATGTGCGAGAATGTCCGCCACTTCAAGATTATTTTTGGCGGTCCCAGTGCAGTCACATACTGTTTCTAGTACTTTTCCCATACGATTGGTCTCGGGATCGAGAATGAAGTCGAGTGTTGTGACTTCCTCTAACATTATAGTGGTCATTTTGGACTTGTATCCAGGCATGAACGCTTTAACTGTGATAAATATAGCACAATGGAATACTAGTCATTTGAATTATTTCAGATCTTTAGGGAGAAGAAAACAATGATACAAAAAAATGGTGGATTTGGTAGCAAAAGCAATAAATTATTCTAATCATGTGAATTTTGAAGCAAATTCTCAACTTAAATAGTCAACAAGCAAAAAATGGGGAATAGTTGCGACTTCTGATGAAGACACATAATGAAACTACTCATGGTTCCAAACTTCCAATCATCGGTCAATAGTCAATACATAATGTTTTCAGCATAGCATACCATTACCCTGTAACTATATCAGTATTCAACATGATTTATAATTAAAATGGTAATTTGTATTGATCAAAGCAGAGAAAGTTCAGCAAGTCATTTTGTTTATTCAATCATAAACCCAAGTCCAGAGCATAGCAAAGTGCTGAAAGTTCAGTCTAGGTCGAAGCATGGAAGCCTTGAACAAAACTGACTGATGATAAATACAAAAGACATTACCTTCATACTTCATCCTTGGAGCTAGCAAACGATGATAATCAGCAATTCCAACTCGGGCTTTCATCTATTGTTGGCATTATGAAAGCATAACAAAGAACAGTACTCGTCAGCACAATCTACAAAATGACTTGAGAGGATAGGTAGAATAATGGAGTAGGGTAGTATGCGCTGATAGAAATCATCAAACTACAAGAAATACAAAAGCAAATCAAACATATAATATTCTCACTGCGACATGATGAACAGATGCGCTTAATGTTCAGATGAAAGGTAAAGAGCATCAACAACAGCAAATTCCGTATCCACAATTAATCTTCAACAAGCACATCGCTCAATAATTTTAGAAAATGAAACCAAGCAGTTAACGCTTAAGCACAAAAGCATAAGCCAGAAACTTGAAAACGTACAAGGGTACTTTTACTTATAAATCTTGTTATACTTTTAGATCCTGTATGCAGGAGCTTTCTGCTCAGTTGTCCACAGACAGGTAGAACTTAGAGGGTGATCACAGGTTGGGCATATCCATAAAAACCAATCCTGTGGTGCCGGTAGAACTGAGCTGGGCAAAATGTTTTGGCATATTACTTGGACCAAGCCATCCCATGGGGACTAAGTCGGGCTTTTCCGAGCAGGCCATGCTAACAATGTTCACCTCACAATTTATATTGCATCCGAAAGTAACAAACAACAAGAACAAACATTTAGTAGCAGAATGCAAACCTTATGAAAGATCCAAAACCATACCATCACTATCAAGCGATCTTACAAGGCAGACTTCCCAGCAAGTGGTCTGGACTAATGTAAAGGGGATTGAGGTAAAAATAGGAGGAAGAAAAAGAGAGCTGCTCTACAAAGGTGTTGATTCGAGAATTTAGAAAGCATACAAAAATGTTCTTGAAAGTATGCTCTTGAAAACAATAACTCACGGTATGATTTATGCCTTCAATCATGATAGAGGCTGGCAATGGCTTCCCGTTGTCTGATGAGAAAATCCTACCATGGACTCCAGTCTACAAACAATAACAAAATCAACTGTATGAGACCTATTACTGGTAGGGAAGAAATGTTACACAGTTTACCGAAACCATAAAAAAGGAAAAAGAAAAGGAGAAAAGTGTAGCTATTGTTGATATTAATTGAAGTTCACTCTTGAACAGCAGAACAAATTTTGTGATAATACTTCAAAACTATTACATCCACCCAAGAGTTACAAAACGAGCGAAAAGATACTACTGAGAACTTAAGAAATGTATACTCTAAAGCAGGCAGTAAACTGTGTCCACATTGCACCTGAAGAGTCCATAGATAATTGATTAGTCTAACGTGGAACTTCTTCTGACTTCGTACTTTGCATGACATCTTTGCCTTGAAAAGGCTTACAGATGTTTTACAATTTTAGTCATGCAGGAAGTGTTTTTTTGTCTGAACATAATTACTTACCTAGCAAGGGTAGCTAAACAATCTCCCCAATCATTTGGAAAGTTGGCCTCACAGGAAGTTCCGTATTTATTAGCTAAGATAACCAAACAACTCCGCTTTTAAGGTACTTTTCAAAGAATTGGAATTAGGCTGTTCCAATGTGAAACCAAACAAACACTATAATTAGTAAGCTTGTCAAGCTGAACAAGCCAGGTGTAAATGTACAAGTACTAAATATATTAGTACTAAATCTCCTGGCTTCTGGGAATCACAGGCCCAAGATGAGAGGATACAAATACAGCTTCAACATTACCATACTGGCATACTGCCTCAAAGGCTTGAACATATGGCGTGGTATGGAGAGGGTTAAATGTACGAAATCTATCTCTTGTACTGGAAGCCATGAGCAACAGTACTTTCACGTTAGTTAAACCAGATTTTGTGCTGCGTGTCAAGCCAATACTTCTAATACTTTTTTCCAATATGACACTACAAGTACAACTCAACAGTCAACTATTTATTTCTAGCAAACTGCAAATTTACAGCACAGACGCGCCTCTGCATCCAAAAATTGTACGCAAGTCTCAGTTACATTGTATTCGAGATCGTTTTGAAAGACCTCATAAAGAAAATTTGCATTAAAGCTAATTAACAACTGCTACTTCAAAACATAAGAAACATGTACAGTTTAAAACCAACTTCTAGTCTTCTACTAAACATTAGTACATAAAATAAAAAGGGAATAATTCTCATCATACCTTAACAACTGTTGCTACTAGATTTAACATGCTCATTCTGTTGTACTCCCAAATAGTTGGTAGCTGCAAAAAGAAAGATGTCACGGGAAAAAAACTCAACAAGCAATTTGAAGAGGCATAAAGAAGAGGAAGGCATGGGAGACTGTGGCGGACCCTAGGATTCTCGTCATAGGGGAATAAATTTTCTTTTTTCTGGAAATTAGTTATACTACCCCTTGCAGTTTATATTTTTGTATATCTACAATCCATGAAAAACGACAGATTTATCGAAAAGAAATCTACCTGGACATTAAGACAGATATTACTTTGAGAATGTAGATTACTTGTAATAAAAAAGTACAGAGTATTACAAATATTACAATGTGTATATGAAAAAGAATACAACACGAATTGACAACTTTCAGAAATGGTTTAAATATATTTTAATTCTCTTAGCTACAAAACCAAGTGGTGGTGTGGTGATTATGTTGTTAGGATCTCACACAAAAGACCCGGGTTCTATTCCCTTCAACAATGTTTCTCTTTTATTGAACTCGCCTATAAGACAATAACTAAAAAAATTAAATAAAAATGCTTTGAGTGGGAGTCAAACCCATGTCATTCTAGGCGGATAACAAAGCATGTAACCACTAGGCCAAGACCATTTAACCGAATTTATATTACCTTGTTTTGTACTTATGACTAATTTCTAAAATGTTGGAAACATTGAATGACACAGACAGAGAGAAACTCCTGCTGAAGCCAGAAATTAGTGAGGGGGTAATACATGGATGAAAAATTAAGGGAGCAAATTAATGCGGAGGAGCTTAGGGAAAAGAAATTTCAATATGTTTACAGAGTAACTATAGTCAGCAAAGGCACCATTTAACGCCTCTATTAAATACGGAGTATAATTAAAGGTTAAGATAAAGTTAACTTTTTAACCTCACTAGCATTGGGCCATTTATTCTCACTGATTTCCAATGTCAGCTCCAAACAACCAGCGTGTATGTAGTTCCAATCTTGCATACCGCCATAAATAGGGTACCTTCAACAAAGTTTAAAGGGTCAAAATATACTTGCCAAAAAAGCTAATGTGAGAAAATATACTGTCTATGGCTCACCAAGCTGCTCCATTAGTTATTCCTTCAGGAAACTCTTTGCTAATGGACATATTATAGTGAGAATGACTGTACACACCAGCTAAATACCGAAAGGTTTCATCATCAGGGCATGCATAGTAATCCCTCCTGAAACATAATAAATAACCAACGTATAAGGCATTAGAGCCCCATTATTTCATGGTTCTGCAGATGAAAATTTCAAAGACGATATTTTAATGACCTTTACTGACTCTTTATACAATAAGCATGTTAAAGGTAAGAAAATGTGTTATCAAGGGAAGTGCTACAAAAGCAAAGGCATTGAGGTAACAATGACGGCATATTATCAAATACACCGTACCATTCCTGGAGACCCAAGCCCTGTCAGGCTGTGATTTATTTCAACCGAGGAATACATTTGGATAGTAATGATCCAATTCTCAGGTTCACAGATAAGATTTTAAAATTGTAGAAGGGAAACTATTGATGATCTACATACTCCAGCTTAAGTTGGACAAATAAAGGGTGAGCACTCATAGAATACCAGTATGGCAGTATACAACGATAGGAAACGGCAAGCCCTTATGTGTTGCTCGTTAAGTAATGAGGAGCCAAATTTTCGTTTTCAGTTCACTGCAAGATTCAAGTTACTTTCCACAGAGTTTCAACAACATGACTTGCCATCATTACCACAACAGAAACATTACATCAGTTCCGCAACAGCTGTTGTCTATGTACGTAACCAGGATGTTTCTGGATGACGCACGATGCAAAGAAAATATCATAAACTGACTGGGCCCTATGCTAATTCACGATGGAAAAAACAAAGAGTTTTACTTTATAAGAGACGCTGAAAATACAAAGTTTTTTTTACTGGTGCAAGAACTTGAAACTGCATGCAAACCATTGCAGATAATTATTTTGTAAAAAAAATTGATGCAGCCTGCATTTAGTCAGCACAAAGATACAACAGACCTCTTACTCTGAGTGCCGTCCCAAGGATAATTTGCAACAAGTGCACCCTGCAAAATTCCACAAACGAAGACTTTAACAGTGATTGAAATCTGAACTACTATCTATCTAGACATGAAGCGCACAAAAATAGGCACCGTGCTTATTTGCTCCTCTAGCGAAACATAAATCACATGAGTACAAATCCATAAGAAAATTACATTTAGGTTTTAATTGAACTCCAAACTTAATGAGAACTGTACAGATAGGAGTAGTGGTGATAGGAGATAGAAAGCAAGGAGAGAGACACAAGAAAAGATGAGACACATGCACGGAGTCAAGGAGACACACACGACACAAAAGAAGAAAAGGTATATCAGATATTATCAGATATATTAGCTTTTGCTAACCTAATTGTATTTCAATTATTCCGTCTTTTTATCCAAACAAGGAAAGCTGAGCAGAGGACCAACATTCCGAAATTATAAAATCCATAAGAAAGTATTTGTAAAATTGCATTTGTGGACAATAAACTATAGTAGAATAAAACTAGGTCTACTCCCTAGTAAAATATCCTACTATCCTATGTCATCATTATCAAGATTAAATACATAATATCACTTGCCCATAAACTTATAACCCCCCCCCCCCCCTCTCATGTGCACCGTCTCGATGGGACACGTCCTCCAAGAGCCGTGTCTGAGTAACAGGCATAAAGTAATGTTCCCTAACTACTAGAAGTATATTGTAAAAGAAAGAACATTCGATAATCCCCTGCCCATCACTATCCCAGTTAGACCCCATAGAAATCCATAAGTTCAGCAATGAAATCAAATTTTCAGGAAATAAATAAAGAATAGCCAAAGAGGTATTACCCCATGCAAACTAGCGGATGCTGTAAACTGTATCCTTCTTAGCCAGCGCATAATAGCTTTTGTTTCAGGTTGCCTTGCATCCTCGACATCGTTATTAGAGAAGAACTATTTCAAGTCATGATAAATGGACATCCATCAGAAATTGTGATATGAGATATAATTAGAAAAATAGTGATCATCAAATTCATCATATAACAATATCTGTACCAATACGTTCAATCTTTGAGGAATAGGGCAAATCAAAAGAGTAAAAGTGCAAAACATTCGATCCTTGGGAAGAGGTGGTGGCCCTGATGGGTGAACCTTGTTCAAATTTTCAGTTAACTAATACTCGTAAATAAGATGACCCAATCAAGAGGGTAAAACCTTCAACAACCCTTGACACAAAGTGGTGTTGTGTGAAATTTCCAGCTGATTAAGTGGGAGTTGGGACAAGGTATTAGCCATACAAAAGACAAGTCCAAGAATGAGAGAAATTAAGGCAACCAAAATATACCTGATCAGGAAAATCTCGATTTAAATCAACATTTTTGGAATTCCCTCGCCTTTTAAGTGCAAATCCATCTGGATTCATTGCTGGTAGTATATGGAGGTGTACATTTTCAACAATTAACTTTGCCTGAAATTGCAAAATCACATTCGAGGCCACATATGAAACAAAGTTCATAACCATGCTGGAATTTATTTATTTATTTTTTAAAAAAGGTGTCAATCAGAATGCTTTAAACAAACTCAAAACAAAGGATAGGTGACTAGAATTTGAGGCAGTCTAGGATTGATGTGATCTACACAAGACAAAGTCTTCTTTTACCTTCACTTGTTTCTCACTAGTATTATGTACTTTAACTTTACTTTATTAGTCGCAAAATAACCATAGGTAATTTTCTAGTCCCTTCAGTCAATCTGACGTTTACAAAAACATGTGAAGGGGATGTTAAAAATGTAGTTAATCCAAATCACAACGAATTCACTTTTATAGCCACCGTTGAGCTTTTACAGGTGTTGAAAGTTGTTCTAACTGTCACATATGAAAGATAAGATATTGGACATTTTGATCAAAACAAACCAACATTTAGAAGAATGGCTAGAGTTCTAATTTTTCATTTTAGCTTGCCAATTAGGCATGTTCTCACTAAAATAAAAGAGCTCGAAAACAATACAAGATCAAACATTGCTAGTTTGTGTGCAACTTTCAATGGGATATGGCATGCGAGAAACAGAATTATCTTTCGAGGCAGTTGATTCATTTGGATCATATAGTGAAAAAGCGTTCAATAAGAAGTTAGTGTTAGGATGTTATCTCAGACTAATGCTAAATACCATCTACAAGTTATAGATGCTTTGAGTAGGGCTTAAAGGTTCTTCTATTTTCCGTTGATTTTGGCGGTTACGTTTTTTGTTGTAAGAACTCTGTTGTATCACTCTTTTGATTAATATAATAGAGCTCTCTTGTATCACTCTTTTGATTAATATAATAGAGCTCTCTTGTATCACTCTTTTGATTGTTATAATAGAGATAACTTTTCTTGCAAAAAAAATACAAGATCAAACAACATTTTTTATTAATAAATTGTACAACTGCCTACAGTAGAATGTAAGTGAGAAGTACCAAAGAATCCTTCATGTAATTATCACACAGCCAGTTTGCGAGAAGCATTAAAAGCTCACGGCCAACAGGTTCATCTCCATGAACATTACCAATGAACTGCAGAAGACACAATTATGTCATTAGGTCTTTCGTTCTTTACATTACTATACCAAAAACTTTGAAAAAACTACAAAAATGGCAACTGTAATCATGACTCAAAACTCCATACAAAGGATTATGAATACCTCTATCTCACACACAAATGTATACCCATGTGGTACGAGACTATCGACCACATGACTAAGTTCGTGTACTTTTCAAATTGAAATGGTCACTATAATAATTACATAAACAACCATGTTGAGCTCAAATGAAAGATTGCCACTTAACTAACAAACCCATAACTCTAAAATCTAATCTATAAACTAAACAATGAACAATGAAGATATCAGATGTTGACAGCGCAAGGAACTAATTAGCAGTCTCACTCTTATATTTCAGTGTAAAAAATTTAGCACTGAATCTATAGCTCATGCCTGAGACTCCCAAGCCCCAGGCTACCCAAACTACAAAGCGATAGATTTTGAGAATACAACTATCTCAAGAGAGTCCAGACTTATAATTACCTTGAATGCAGGCTCCGGCTCTTCTCTTCCAGGATTATCTGATATTTCCATTACCCACTGAAAGTCAAAAATAGCATCCACTTAAACACGTGGTGCATCAAAACAAAAGAAACCCAACTTATTATCACATAACTTTACACCGCAAAGAAACCATACCAGAGGTAATCCATCAACACTCCTTCCAATACTGAGCAGCAATCATGAAAACCCCTCAAGGAGAGAAAAGATTTTTTCAGTCAGCAGAATCAACTATGTGTACCGTTTCTAACTAAGAGTTCTGTTCATGACATTTCCAAAATAGAGACAAAATTGCATAAAATTTGACTCTCATTAGAGATGCAAAAATTATGACCGCAGATGCCACAACTATTACCTGTATATCCGTGAAATGTTACTGCATCTCTCGCCAAACGCCATAATAGCGTTCTCTAATTCAGCATTACTCATGTACCCCTTAGCTACATCAGCACTGTTACAACATAACTATTTCCTTAGTCCAATGATTTCATGTTATACAATATCAACTCGTCCAATATAATATCAAAATCGGAAGAGATCTTCAACAGTTGAAACAAAATACCTTGGTTTTGATTCACCGCCACCCAGCAAGTGCCTATCTGAACACACCAATAAAACATACTATGATTCAACCCCTTATCACAACACAAAGGAATTTATGAACCTAGTACTATAAAACAACAACAGCATTGCATTTGTGCTTCAATGGCTCCCACAAAGCAAATCACTTTGCTTCTTTTCCATGATATAAGTATTCAAAAAGGGGAAAATAACAAGGCTTCGAAGTCATTGGAATAGAAGGAACCCCTTTAAATAAATAGATAGATTCAAAGTACATTAGAATGCTTGAAATAACATCAAAGGAACCCAAACATGGCCTAGAATTAACACGACATTTTCAGTTAGAAACTCGCAATTGATGCATACATGAACAATTGGAGCTGATAAAGAATGCATTCATAAACAACAAAACGTAAATGAGAGAAATAAGAAGAAAGAAGACCTGGAAAGTGGGAAGTGTAATCTTCACCCCCTCTTGCAATTGCAAGGTGTAGGATCGACAAGACATTGATGAGAAGAACAAGTGCGAATTGGGAAACAGAAACGGAAACGGAACTCATTTTCTACATCCACACTCTACTTCACTCTTAAATTAAATGCTACTACAATGATGCTTATATTTTTTTTTGGGGGGGGGGGGGCGCGGCACCGCTAATCCAAGACTAAGATTTCATGATCTTGTGCTCCCCAATTCGGATCCATCGATCTTTGCTGGACCCGCCAAATCGGTCAACCGGGTAAGGTTCGGTTCGGACCATAACACTTTCGTGTTATAAAAAATTGGATCGGGTCGGGTCGGATCGGATCATTTGGATTTGGGTCATTTTTTAGATTGTTATTTTCAACTTTTTTTATAGATACCGACTCGTTTCCAATAAAAATAATAATAGTCGGGTCAATTTTGGGTTAGGTAGGGTCAATTCAGGTTATGGATAAAACTCTGGTTTTCAGTTCGGGTGTCGGGTCGGGCTCGGATTGGATTATTTGGGTCGGGTCAGTTTTGTCAAGTCTACCCCGAGACCTATCAAACATTCAAACGGGTCGAGTCTCGGGTCGAGTTATGCGGGTCATGTGTTGGGTTAAGGTCAGAATACGTGTCAGAAATAGTTCTGAACATCTGATTTTTTTTATCGCTTTTTAAGTTAAAAAAATATTTTTAATATTATTAATTTTTTATTTATTTTAATAGTATTATTATTATACTCTTTAATTATAATGTTTATATTTGGAAGTTTGTGGCTAAGGGAAACTCTAGGGAGACGAGAGGTGCTCTGGCGATTTGACAGACGATCTTTGTAGACACCCGCATTTTGACTGCCAGGTGTCTATGGCAGTTTCCCAAAAAACACCCGATGATGATCGGATGCTAACATGCTTCTATGCGCTCGGATACGGGCTCAAATCCATTAATCGTTGGCTAACACACTTACGGAGTACAAATATCACAGAATCGACCTCAAATCCAGGCCCAGCGGATCATTCCGAGTCAAACAAGACTAATTTGGGCCAAAACCGACACCGGAATTAAAACCGACTCGTCACGACTGGGTCAATCCCGGTCAAAGTCGTTTCCGAGACACACCAAACAACCCCTCAAACATCAAAAGCCCAATTCAAACTCAAACCCCTCAAATACCCACGGTCAAGGTCCAAGCAAGTGACCCGCGCGACCCAGCTGGGCCACTCGATCGAGTGCCTCATCCACTCGATCGAGTGGGCCCTTATTCGGGCCCGACGGCTGACGCACAAGCCTACTCGACCGAGTCAGCCACCTACTCGGTCGAGTAACCCTAATCCGAAGCCCTAGCTTTTCCTATAAAAGGAACCCCCATGCACCCCTCTTCAAGAATTTTTGACACAATTATCGAAACCCTAACACATCATAGAGCAATTCTACACTACACCCTCTACAAACCCTAGCTAAACCCTAGGAATCATCGACATTAGCAAACCCTAAACCTAGTTTTAGGAATTCAACCCGAGCCACCACAACTTAGCCTCCATACACCTCGAAGACTCCCGTGTTGTAGCCACGTTTACGAGCCTTAATCCGAGACAAGAACATGTAGGTTGAGGGTGTCAAAACCCCGTTTCTTTTCTTCCCTTCCTCCTTCATGCGTCGTGTCGTCTTTTTCACATGGGTCGTTTTTTATTATTTTTCGTTATTATCGCATCGTTAATATCAATAACACTAGTATCAAAACATTAAAATACCTATCAATTTGTGTCGAGTATAAGTGATATCGGAATGAGGAAACACGAATATACAAGTGTACTGCACACAGCGTTGACGGTCGCTCGTTCCGATATCCCGGTTACTTGATCATTGAGATAGGTCAATTTCAACAATAATTTTCATATCGTTTGTATCATCGTTATTATTCGCATCGATTTCTCAAAAAGTAAACGCCGTATTTCAATATGGGTCGAAACCCATTGACACGAATCCGACATCACAATCCTTAGGGATTTATTTCGATGTCGGAAAAGTCGAGGGAATCAAGTCCTTTTCTGTATTTTAAGCAAAGTATCGATATGTTAGACCCGATGCCAATTCCGTAATTGGACGTCGAGTCTAATAAATCAAATCAAATAATTTAGCCGGTTCAATTTTCCGTTGATGTTAACGTAGATGTTGTCCAATTATAACACTACAAACACGGAGGAATATTTATATTGTCTCGGCTACTTTAAACGATTCAAATCAATTGCAAGCGTTTTCTGGTTACGTACAGGTGCCACTCGGTCGAGTGCCTCCGTCACTCGATCGAGTGACATCACAAAATCGAGACAGAATGGTCTGCAGGATCTCTACTCGGTCGAGTCTTCCAGTGACTCGATCGAGTGGAGACCTACTCGGTCGAGTTGGTCAATAACTCGGTCGAGTAGGGCCATCAGATCTGGACAGAATACTTTTCAAATGCTCACTCGGTCGAGTCTCACAGTGACTCGGTCGAGTGGCCACGTACTCGACCGAGTTGGTCAATAACTCGGCCGAGTACGGCCCATGACACGAAACAGAAACCTCTTTTCAGGGCCTACTCGATCGAGTCTATCGACCACTCGATCGAGTGCCCTCATAACGACTCAAACACGAGTCGTACATTACCCTATTTTTCAAACTCGATACTATTTTACGACTTAGGTCAACATGTGTATAATTAATCACGTGTATGCTATCTTTTCAAATCATGCATCTTCATATTTGCATCTTTTTAATTCAATCCAATTTTGCACAAACCGTTATTATTCGTTATATTATTATATCATTACTAACGCGTTTGTTGTTTCTCTTGTTAATTTAATTTTGTTCGTTTATTGTACTAAATGAACCCGCATGCTAAAATACAACTTTGACGTTAATCTTAGCTGCATTAAATTGACTTAGAAACCCGTTTCAATTCAATTCGCATGTTTAAGGAAAATACTGTTTGCATATCATTTTCCCGTTTTACTAGCGCGCGTATTGTAAGTCATTCGAATTCTTAGTAGAGGCCGCTAATGTGCGGGCGGGGTTGGGTGTCCTTCGTGGGCTTCCCAACACGTACCCTCACCCCTTACTCAGAACCTCGGTTTCCGGATGCCCGAAACCGTTGGCGCACGAGAGACATTCAATATACGATTAACCGCTCAAGTCGGCATCTATATCGATATGCAAAGGGACGAGCCCAATAAACTCTGACATCGGAAATGGGCCGTATTTTGTATACGGCCCACTACGACATAGAGTGGGCTCGAATGGTTCCGAATAACCACAAAATTCGGTGGCGACTCCACTTCGACCTAAATTTCAATTCGATCCGTTTCATATGGAGATTCATTCGCCTACCCAAACCCGCGCGTGGCCGCGTCGGGGTGGACCTATGTCATGTCCACAATTTGGCGACTCCGCTGGGGATTAACTGATGCGTGACTTACCATCGGCATCCTCAGGGTGAGACTCGAATAGAAATCGTTTGACAAATACAATGCGCGTGTTAGTTTTACGGTTCATGCATAACCCATATTTTCCCGGGCCGGTACTGGTGACCGACGTCCCACTATACCATTGATGTACTCCAACATGGATATGTCAAAAGGTGTCCATAGTCGATTCGAGTGGGTTTCGCGGCATGTTCTAAGCTCAACTCGACTTAGAGAGTCCGTCCCGATCAACGTCTAGACTATGTACACTGGTATAGACCCTTTCAGACCGACCGAGACTTAGTGTAGAGCATACATGGCGTCGTTATAATGCTTGTGTGACTACGTGCTACTTGGTTTCCGAGTCATTTTCAAAAATATCAACTTTTCAAAAATTACATCCTCCTTTTCAAGATATTCAATTTTCAAAACCCGGGACATACCGAATTTAGGACTTATGATTTTACTCAAAATAGCCTATTTTCTAGCCGGTATGCTGCCCAAATCGAAACTCGAACTTTCAAAACTCATGGCCCAATGACTTTTCGTCCTCTATTTCGGAAATTTGGGCCATTCACCGAGTCCACTCGGTCCTTTTTCAAAAATCATCAATTTTCAAAACCTTCCACTTCTAGAACTTCCCGTATTTAGCAGTGTCGGGTCGAGTCTTAAGTTGTCAAGGTCTTTAGTGTCGAAACTCCGTCGATCTTACATCACGAGTTTCTTCCCTTTCCCGGTCCGCCTTATTAGACTAAGGCAAGGCCCACCTACGTAGGACAAACCCCTACAAAGGAGGGCCCGTCAACACGATCGAGTCAAAAGTCTGGGGATGTCCCGTGTGAACCTCCTTTCGAACAGGACTAGGCCCATTTGCCGAATCCTAAGGGAGGCCCACACTTCACGAGTCATCTGTCTAGGTGTCTTTCTCGAGTTGTTTCCCTTTTTAGTCTCGTTTGGGATGAACTTTCTATTCCGGGATTTCTGGGCTAGTTTCTGATTACGTGGTGTTCTTACAGACAGGCCAGCCACAACCCGACATCAACGCAAGATGGACGAACTGAAAAACGCCTTAGCCAAGATCGAGACTCAACTGACCTCCATCCTCGCTAACCAAGCAACTTTGGACACCCGTCTGAGCACTGTGGAGAAGACGGTCCCAGTTGAAGGAGCTGATTCCGCTGGGCCCATAGCCGAATTGGTCAGTGTCGTTCGCAGGCTCGAGGAGCAAGTCCACTTGTCAACAAGCAACTCGATCCACTCCGAGAATGCTCGCATTTATTCACCTTTGAATGACGAGCTACCGGCCAACCTCAACTTGACGGGAATTCCTATGTTTGAGGGTACCGAAGACCCGGTCCATCACATCCGGGCCTTCAAAGACTTCATGGCGGTTAAAGGGGTAAAGTCCACCATGTTCAAGCACTTATTCCCTTCCTCCTTGGAGAAGCATCCCAGGCCTGGTTCTACAGGCTCGACCCCAAGAAATACAAGACTTGGGATGATGTGGCGACCGAATTTGCTCGGAACTACGCCGATAACACTGAAATCCAGACTACAATGCGTACTCTGGAAGTAATGGCCCAAGAGCCCAAAGAAGGGTTCACAAAATATCTGCAAAGGTGGAGGGCTGAGAGTGTGAAGCTGGTCGACAAGCCCGGCGAGAAGGCCCTAGTGGAAGCCTTCGTCAAAAATCTACTCCCATCCTACCGGGTCCATCTCCGGTATGCTATTATCCCAAACTTTGCTGTCCTTACTGAAATGGGCACAAGGATCGAAGATGATTTGAGGTTGGAGAGCCTGACTAAGGCCTCTACCAAAGGGTATCAAGGGGCTAGTTCATCCACAAACAAGCCCACACCTGCAGCTGCAACTCGCAGCATCTTTGACGAGGTAAACCTGCTCGATACCTCATCTAAAAAGAATACACCAAATCGGGTATTCACAGATATAGGGACTACCTATACTTATGCCTTACAGAGGCTATCCTCAAAGGGCCTAATCCAACCGATAGGCCCAACTGCAGAACCTCCAGTAGAAAAGAGGCCCAAAACTTACAATGCCCAAGCCTACTGCCAGTATCACCGGGGTAACGGACATGATACTGAAAAATGTTGGAGGTTAAAACACCTGATCCAAGATCTCATCGAAAGCGGGAAAATCCCGTTGCCCGGAGACAAGCCGAGCAACAAAGAAAACCCATTCAGCGCTCATGCTATCTTCACCGGTGAGGTAATTGACTGTTCCCACCTCATCTCTCCCTTTATCCCACAAATCAACGGGATATGGTTCGACGACGAGGAGGATGTGTACTTAACCAAAGGGGAAGCTGTCCCCATCACCCTCGAGGAGGTCCGACAGGCTAAGTCCAAGGCCTTAGCCACCAATCATCTCGCCGCAGCTGGGCGCTCCATCCCCATATCCGTCACTGAACCTGCCAGGACGGAGCCTGCCCTCGAAGAACCAAGCCCAGACACGGCTCTGGTCCAACAAATGAAGAGGATCCGAGCCGATCTAACCATATGGCAACTATTGGTTAGCTCACAAGCTCATCGGGAAGCACTGACTAAGGCTCTCGATGAAATCAAAGTCGATTCAGAAGCTACCCCTGCTGAAATGGTAGCCACCATCATGCCCTACCTTAAGGGCAAATCCAAAGAAGAAGGCCCGCTCATAACCTTCTCCGAAGCTGACCTACCACCATTTGGGCCCAATCACAATCTGGCCCTATACATCACGGTCATCTGCAAAGGTAAATATCTCCCGATGACCCTTATCGACGATGGATCAGCCGTAAACGTCCTTCCTCTAAGGACCGCAAAAGCACTCGGCATCACCGATGCCGATTACCTTCCAACGGCGCAGACCATCCAGGCTTTCGACGGAAGCCCAAAACCTGTCGCCGGGGCCGTGAAATTAAAGATCATAACGGGCCCAATCGAAAAGGAATTGGAATTTCAGGTGATAGACGTCACCTCATCATTCAATCTCTTACTAGGAAGGCCTTGGATCCACGCAGTTAAGGCCGTGTCATCTACCCTCCACCGAAAAGTCAAGATGCCCCTCAAAGACGGTATCATCACGCTGGAGGCGACCCCAATTACCGTAGCAAGCTGCAACGCTACGGGACGGGCCGACCCACGAGGATTTGATTTCGTGGGCATGATCGAAGAAGAATATCTCTTTAGGCCCTACTTCACAACTAGCATCGACACGATGCTACAAAACCTGGGTTACCTACCTGGAATAACCTCAAGGCCAAATCTTCCAGCTGGGAAGATTATCGAGGTTCTAAATGACGCCGAGTCACATTTCGGATTGGGGTATGCTATAACCCCGGAAAACGTGGTTCGGGCCGGTATTCACAAGGCCATCGACATCATCAAGGGTACTTACATAAGCCCGTATAGCCTGAAGCTAACGGATTACTTCGTCACTCCAGTCTTCGGAGCTATCCAAGTGGGCCTCTACCAACCCACCATCACATATCCCGAGACCAAAAAGGCTCGGGAATGCAATTTCATCCCTGATGATATATTCACCATTGTCCAGGCCGAATCAAAGGAAGGCGAAAGCAGCTCCGAGCCCGTGCTGGGGCTCTTATTCGGGGAAGACAAGGCCATTCCTCCTCCAAAAGACGACCTGGTCATCTTGATCCTTCGCAGCGATCGGTTTGACCCAACCAAATTAATCACCGAGGTCGACGCCAACACCGAGACGAGGGCCTGGAGGAAGACCATAAAATGGACCGACAGTCAAGGACGGGTCTACAAGCTGACCACCGGCGAGGGAGACATTCCGGATACCGAGTCTGAGTCAGAGTCAGAGTCGGAGTCTGAGTCCGAGTCTAGAGGGTCTGGTGCTAAAGTCGAGTCTGTAACCCCTCTTCCCTTATCCACTGAGGTCTCGGGGCCTGTCCCAAGACCTCTCCCTATCCCGCCTCTGACCAATGATCAGATGGCAGCTCTATTCGAGCTATTTTCAAAATTTACCATCAATAATAATAACGAACACCGATCTGCTTACGACTTGTCTTATTTCCAAAATTTTCTCAATTTCAAAAATCTTATATGCAATGACTTTGAGAAACCCGACGAACAGGTACCCCTACCTCAACATCTGGTCGAGCAGCTCGAGCAAAGGGAATCCCGAGATCCGGTAATCGAAGAAACCGAGTCCATCAATGTGGGAACCACTTTAGAGCCCCAAATGCTTAAGTTGGGCCTATCTTTAGATCCAGAGGAGAGAGAGCAATTCACAGACCTCCTCCATGAATTCAAGGATGTCTTTGCATGGTCCTACAAGGACATGCCGGGTATAGACCGGGAAATAGCCGAACATCGAATACCCATCAAAGATGGGTGCAAGCCGGTAAAGCAAAAACTCAGAAGAATGAAGCCCGAATGGTCTCTTAAAGTCAAGGAAGAGGTCGATAAACAATTCAAAGCAGGCTTTATACAAGTGTCTGAATATACAGACTGGGTTGCAAACATCGTGCCGGTACCCAAGAAGGACGGCAAGGTGCGGGTTTGCGTGGACTTCCGGGATCTTAACAAGGCAAGCCCAAAAGACGATTTTCCGTTACCACACATCGACATACTGGTGGATAACACGGCCGATCATGCCCTTCTATCGTTCATGGACGGGTATGCCGGGTACAATCAGATTAAAATGGCAGAAGAGGACATGGGTAAGACCACCTTCATTACACCTTGGGGTACTTACTGTTACACCGTCATGCCATTTGGGCTTATCAACGCCGGGGCCACTTATCAACGGACCGCCACTACCTTGCTCCACGACATGATGCACAAGGAAGTGGAGGTCTATGTGGACGACATGATCGTCAAATCCAAGGACCGAAACGGGCACATTTCGGCCCTAAGAAAGTTCTTCACCCGGCTACGTAGATACAACATGAGACTGAACCCACAAAAATGCAGTTTTGGGGTAACGTCGGGCAAATTACTGGGCCATATCGTTAGCCAACGCGGCATCGAGGTCGACCCAGCTAAAATCAAAGCCATCACCGAGATGCAACCACCCAAGACCGAAAAGGAAATAAGGGGGTTTCTCGGAAAAGTCCAATACATCAGCCGGTTCATTTCGAAACTAACCATGGTATGCGAACCCATCTTCAAAAAGCTAAAAATCGGAGAACGGGTGCTATGGGACGGCAAATGTCAAGCGGCTTTCGACAAAATCAAGGAGGTGTTGTCTGCTCCGCCGGTACTAATGCCACCTCAACACGGTCTACCTTTGTCGTTATACCTAACGACGACGGAGACGGCCATGGGGGCTATGCTGGCCCAGACAGTCGATTCAGAAGAACGGGCTATTTACTACATCAGTAAAAAGTTCCTCGAATATGAGTGCAAATATACAATGCTCGAAAAGACGTGCCTAGCATTGGTTTGGGCCACTAAAAAGCTCCGACATTACATGCTCAGTCACGAGGTACATGTGTTATCCAAAATGGATCCTATCAAGTACTTATTTGAGAAGCCCATCCTCAACGGCAGGATGTCAAGATGGACTTTAATGTTATCCGAGTTCGACCTCAAGTTTGTACCATTAAAAGCCATCAAAGGCCGGGTAGTTGCCGAGTTCCTCGCTGACGGCCCAATATCCGAATAAGGCCACACCGATACATGGGCCTTTCCTGATGAAGACATATTCCATATCGATACGGAAGTGTGGGATTTATATTTCGATGGGGCATCCAACTTCCGAGGATTTGGGGTCGGAATCCTGTTAATTTCACCCCGAGGGGAACACACTCCCTTGTCCATCAAGTTGGACTTCGACGTGACCAACAACGCAGCCGAATACGAAGCATGCATTCACGGGTTGCAAGCCGCCGCTGATTTAGGGGTAACAAACCTCCGGGTCCACGGTGATTCATCATTAGTCATCAATCAAGCACTCCAAAAATGGAAAACTCGGAACGCCAATCTCGTGGCTTACCAAGCACGGGTAAGGGTTCTAGAGAAACAATTTCAAAAGGTAGAATACATTTATCTGCCCCGGGAAGAGAATCAGTTCGCAGATGCACTTTCCAAATTAGCATCTTTACTAAACATCCCGGATCACCTGACCAGCATGCCAATCTGTGTCGAAAGACGGTCCGAGCCAGCCTACATCCATGCCATT